>OX422207.1:819455452-820727872 GCA_949130495.1 Sambucus nigra
ATTCGAAAGTTATTAATAAAATATTATCATATGACATTAATTTTTTCAATTATTTTCAAAATTATAATACTCAGTTATTCGTAGCTATACTCGTATTTGTTATCAATTAAATAACTAATTCAATACTCCTATCATTTATGGTTTTACATGTACAATTGGGTGTAAATTATTATGAACTAACACGTTAAATATTTTTTTAAGCATATTTTTCAAACGTAATTTTTTTTTACCTTTTACTTTTTTTACAAACAAAATGCAACTTTAAAAGCAACATTTCACTTTACATTGATCCTACAAAATTTTTCGAACGCAAAAGATTTGAAATTTTGAAATTTCAACCCAACATCACTATCTTTTTAAAGTAAAAAAATACTCAATAAAGGCATCATTGAGCCATGGGCAGTTTGAAATTTAAACCCAACAACATCACTATCTTTTTCCAACGTTTTGATTTAGGCACATATCCTGAATATCGTTGAAACCATTATCACCAAATCCCATCTTTCATAAATTTTAAATTAAAACCCATATTTCATAGAAAATGAAAACTACTAAATCACATCCTCCTTCCTCCACCAAAACAGTGTTCGATATTAAGCTTTACACGATAATTGAATACTACATAAAAAAAAATTAAATATCAAAGAAAATGATAACTTAAGAATTTTCCATTCCGTTCTTGTTTGGAAAAAATATCAAAAAGAACAAACTGCAACCTATGTACACATTAAAAAAACTAATATAACCCGTTTGATAAACCCATCTGTTAGAAACCATCTGCAAGAAACAAACTATTGCAAGTATGGAATATCCCCAAACTTTCACACCGCAACCATCGGCCCCACCATCACCACCTCTCAAAACACTTCCAAACACTATCACCAACACGCGACACCACTATCAAAAAATCGGGAACCACCAAAGCCATCACAAATCATCATCTCTCAACAACCATGGCACCCCTGCAAGCCACCATCTCCCATGGCCACAAATCCATTTAAAAACCTTTGAAATCACAAACCTCATTTCCAAACTGAGTTTAGAGGGAGGGAAATTGAACCCATGAGAGAGAAAAACCGAGAGGAGAGAGACAAATGATCCTATAGAGAGAGAACTCTCCTCCCCTATTCCATATATTTAATTGGGGAAGAACCCAAATTGTTTGTTACTCATTTCGAATCAGCAAAGAGAATGATAAAAGCTCCCATTAATAAACACCACATTTACGACATAGTATAAACCAAAATAAAGAGATTGATGATTAGAGATGCAAAAATCAACAAAACCACCCATGTTAGATATACAATACCACATAGAACGAATTTCAGAAACCAAAATCAAACACGAAAAAAAAAAAATATGTCCAGAAAGTTAAAGGAAATACCTAATACCATTTTGAAACCCAAGACTGTCAAAGAGGGTGAGTGTTAGAGAGAGAGAGAGACCTCATTTGTACCACAATATTAAAACTCGTATCCACCTATATATTCAAAACATTAAAATAAAGATGAATTCAATATCTTCAAATAGAAAACAATTACCTCACTGCTGTTGAAACAATTTTTGCTGCACAAAATTTAGAACTGTGAAAAAAATCGAACCACATATAAAGAAGCCACAAAGAGATATAGATTATAGAAAGAAGTACAAATAAATAAAAGAAAGTAGAGAGAGAGATGTAAAATCGGAAATTCGTGGTTACCTAGGTCGTGATGAAGAAAAAGGAAAACATGTGGGTTTTCTTGGATTTCAAATTCAATGGCTCACAAAGGATATAAAACTTGTGCATGAGCATCGAAAAGTGGGATAAATTCAAATTAAAGTGAGAATAGTACAACAATGATGGTAAAATCTGTAAACATTAATGATGGCAAGGTATTGTGATGGGCAAATCTGACACTATTAGATTTCAACAATTGAGCAAAATAATAGCCGTAGCTAGACATGGTTAATGTCAGTGTAATGGCAACTTCATTATGGGTATCCCCTTTTCTGTCTTTTTCAGCTCTGATCTCTCTCTATTTCTGTTCTTCCATGTTTCCTATGCAATTAATATCAGATTTCTGCTACTTGAGACAGTTCTGCATCAGGGGCATTTTTATGGAAGCGACGCATTTTTATGCATTAGTGAGGCAGTTATGCATCAGATTTCTATTCGTCAATAATTATGGACGCGATGCATTTTTATGCATTAGTGAGGCAGTTCTGTATCAGGGGCCTTTCCAAGTAGTGAGGCAGTGGAATGCTCGGAAAAATCCACAAAATAATTTGGCATGGAGGAGGTTTTTGTAACATGAGAGGACTTCTTTACCTCGAGCCATGGGCTCTGTTTGTAAAAAATCTCGAGCCTTGTGCGTATAATCATCTCAAAGGACAAACCATTCACAACCGTTAGGTGCTAAGATTTAATCTCAGCCATCAGGCATGGATCTTGTGTGTGTTTACCAAAGTAACCTTAGGTTTGTAGATAAAGAGAAGAAGGAATTCAAAATTTTTAAGGCCAAAATAGAAAGTGCAAAAAAAATTAATATGGATGACATCATCTTTTTAGCTTATGACATATATAAGTTTGATACTTTATTATATATATATATATATATATATATATATATATGTGTGTGTGTGTGTGTGTGTGTGTGTGTGTGTGTGTGTGTGTGTGAAAACAGAGTAGGATGTATGTATGAAAACAGAGTAGGAATAGCGTAGGTGTACTTTAGAATTGAATGGATGGCTGACTGATTTTATAATGGAGCAGGTTTATCAAGAGTTTCATGAGGGAAGGTCTCTTTTTCATAATATATATCCGATTGTACTAGGGTAAATAAGGAAGTGTAATAAAAATTTAGAACCGTGGCTTTCTCTTCTCTCCATTTCTTCCCGTATTGGACGGAAAGTTTTGGAGAGAAAATTTTGATTGAATCTAGAAAAACTTTCTCTCCTTTTATCTCCCTTTCCCTCAGAACTAAACTCCCAAATGAAGTAAATACCAAACTTTCTCTCCCTTTCCTTTCTTTTCTCTCCATTTTAAAACTCCCAAACAAGCTCTGAGTAAACTCTAGTTTCTCAGTTATTCGGGGAATTACGACTTATGTACTTCAGCATATGAAGTTAAGAAATTAAGTCTAACATATAAAAGTAGTTGTTTGACGGAGCATCAGCGAGTCAGAGATGAAACCATAGCAACGATCACAATAGGAACTCAAAACTCCAGGGCTTGCGTATAAACACATATAAATATGTCCTGATAAAACCGATGGACCCAAATGTAGAAATTTTGATTTTCTGAAAATACAAACCATATAGTACCACCCTTTTGCAATACTCAATCCCATAAACCACCGATTTAACCTCCAAACTCCAACAACTATAAAAAAAAATTAACCCAAAAATGAAGTGAAAAACAAGTAAGAAAACAATAAGGTGAAAAATTACCATGTCTATATTGATGAAACATTTGATCCATCTCTTTGTAAGTCACATCATCAAATCAAGCGTTGCCAACACCACAACCCTAAATAATACCACAAAGCCCAAATTGAAGAACCAAAAACATTGAAATTTATGAGCAACACAGAGAGAGAAAATGAGAGAGGTATTGTGATAAGAACTGTATCATATGGTCGGTGATTAGCGAACGATGCACAATGGCTGAGATTCAAGTTAAAACAGAGATAACTTAGAGATTGTGAGGGTCGTTGTGATAAGAGAACAGTTCTTCAGATACATCGTTGGTTCTCTAATTTTAATAAAGCCTTGTAAGAGCATCCAAAGTGGCGGAGGAAATGGACAAGAAAATAGGTAAACTTGCAAATTGAATTCTTCGCAGTGGTGGACGAAACCTTGCAAAATTTGTAGAGAAAAAAGTAAGGAATTGGTAAGTTTACTGAACGGATGCAAATTAAGTAAAAGTTCCTACGAACTTTATTTGTTCGTACCAATTCTTACGAACAAATAAAGTTCGTAACAAATACATTTTATGTTCCTACGAACTTTTAAAGTTCGTAACAAATGCCAAAGCGTATGAGATACACTTCACCATTGTGGACGTTAATGTTGAAAAAAGGTAAAACACACTTTTGAGTTTGCATACCTGCCTTTTGCTCCACACCACCAATACAGATGCTCTAAGAGAGAGAGAGAGATGTATATTGGAGGCTTCTCATCTTTAATGAATTATATTACTCAGAGACACGTGGCAGAACTTAGTTTAAAGACACCCAAATTATATTTACTTATTAGATTTTGTGCATATTTTTGTTATGATATTTCATGTGTGGCTAAGGATTTTGGAAATATCTTGAAGCATTACAATATTAGGGTTGTGAGAGTGGGCCTTTTGTTAGGAGCGTGTCACATGGCTTTTTCAAGCATGAAAGTGAAGTCTTTAATTTTTTCGTGAGGAATTGATTGTTCCAGTAAAGACTAATTTTAGAACTGAATTAAGGGATCATAAGTATTTAGTTTTATTTTTAAAGATTCATTTGTATTAATTTTTATATTTTTATTTTTTAGCTATTAGTTCTTTTGTAATAATTACAGGATAAATATTATTTTTTGCGAAAGGAAAGAAAAATGGTTAGAGGCGGTTATAAAACGATTTTGAGTGGTTATGAGATTTAATACAATTTAAAAAAATACATGGAAAGAGAGTCTAACAAAACTTTGAACATGGGAATAAATTCCAAAAAACTATTGAATCAATAGTAGTACAAGTGCTAACTAAAAAAAATCTTTCTCATCCTGACATAGTTATAGTTAAGTAGTAATTTTGTAAATTCTTTAACTTTCCATCCTATCATTTTATCACATGTCATGCATTACACATTGCTTAAAGAGTCTGGTTATTTGTAATACCCCATAATTTTTAGGATTTTAATTATGGGGTTAATTGAGTTAAAAATGGGAAATTTATTTATAACTAATCCGGATTTAATTAAACAATTACTAGCGTGACCAGAGTTTGTATTTATTGATGTGAGTTATGTTGAATATTACTTAGTGAGTAAAGTAATATGTGATTATAAAAATATTAAAGTTGTCGTGAGTGAAATATACTGCAGTTACAGTAAACTTAATTGAGACGCGCGTGTGAGACGTGTCGAGACTTAAATGAGGAATAATAATGAAATTTTATTTTTATTTATTCAGGTGGCTATTTTGAGTGGGGCAATGTGTCCAGAATGGTTGAGATAGTCAGAAAAGCCTACTCAGGTGTTTAGTTTGGAGTCTGAGGCAACTTTAGGCCAACCCACAACCCCACCCGAAGGGGTATTTTTGTCTTTTGAAAAATTGGGATTAATTAATTGTCGAAATTAGATTAATATATCATCCCTTACGTAGTAGAAGTTAGGGTTATGTTCTATAAAAATAGAGAAAGTCCAAGAGGAAAAAGGAGAAGAGGTTTCTAGGAGTTCCAAGGCCAAACCCAGTCACATTTCATAAAAAACATCATCAACGTGTAGATCGGGAAGAGAGGAACACATCTATACCAATTTCATTCGACGAATCAGACTTTACTGAAAAGGCAAGTGTTTATCTTGCTTCATTTTTAGAGCATATAATGTCCATCTTAATTTAGTTGGTGATTTATTCAGGATATTATGGAATTGGGACTGAAATTAGGCTTTAAATCTATGATTGTGGTATAGGTTTTGCATGTAGATGAATAATAGTACATTGGGGATTATAAATATGAATTTTATATGTTGAAATCAGGAATTTAAATCTGGGTTTAGTTATGATTTATGGGATTTTGTGAAGTTAGGGCTTTTTGATGATTTGATGAATTAGTCTGAATTCATGTTATAATTTAAAGGATTTGATGTTTAAATATGTTAGAAAGCATTCTATTACTAGGGAATATAACTTAGAATCGTTGGATTTGAGTTAGGATGAGTTTTTGATGATTTGGGTGATGAAAAAGTGGGAAAACACAGGATTTAAAGGACAGGGACGAACCGCAATTTTCTCGTTCGAACGACCAACGACCTCATTCTATCGAGAATTCCAACGACCCACCTAACGAGAATTCAGATAATAGTTCGTTCGAAGTTTCGTTCGAACGACCTCATTCGAACGAGATTTCCAACGAGAATTCAGTTCTTAATTTCGTTCGAAGTTTCGTTTGAACGAGATTTTCCCCACTTCTGACAGATTTCAGAAATTCTATTCTTTTCCCGGACGAGTTAGAATCCTACGAAGATAATTCAATTGAGATAAAATTACCTATGATATTCGTGAGTGACGACATCAAAAAGAGTAGTGGTGAGATGATTGTGTAGCTATAAAGAGAATAGGTTGGGATAAGAGGGCCTTATGGAATATATACGATAGAGAGATTAATCGTACAAATATAGTAGATTAAGTATTAGAGATAATAATATTATGTATAAATTCGGGGACTTGGGTTGCATGAATACCTAATGATTATTATAGGTTGTGTGTATGTACCTATTGATTGAATTATTGTGTATATGACATACCTACGTTAACTGCTTACTATCGAGGGGGGGGGGGGGGGGGGGGTTGCGCGTTGTGGACGATCATATATTGAGGAGCATTCTGGGGGATTTTAATTCGTATCACTAGAACATATAACCTTGGTACATGCTATCCGTGATAAGGATAGTGTTGACAGTCATATGGGTGCGTAAGTATGGGCGTATCCCATAGTCTTGGAGCTATATTCGCCTCCAATATTTATTTTTGTTTTGATGGTTTGCGAGAGATTTAACTTTTAGTCCTTCATGCAATGAGCAATGCCCCGGGACATGATAGCGGAGTATGAAGTGAACCCAGGGGGCCTTAACCCAGGGGTGCTGAATTAGTATATATAAAAAGAGAGATAAATATATGTATACCTGTCACTTATTCTACTGTGCGCGTTTCATATATATGTAAATAAACTATATTTAAAAATATTCTTAGTGAGAAAGAGAATACTTATGATAATAATAATGGTTGTGTAGTTAAATAACTATCTTTAAAATATATGGTAATACATGATACGAGTGATATGGGTAAACACATGAGATTATTGGTGTAATAATAGTCATCTTCGGACTAGTTAGGCGGGGTAGCATAACTAGGATAGGTTAAATATACGCGTTAGGTGTTCACATTAGATGATAGGTGAGTATATCAAGCGAGAGTACAAGAATCTAACGTGTACACTATATATGCTATTGTTTTCATTTAAACACTTCCTGATTTTTAAACTGTTTTCAACTGGGGCCCTGACCCGTTTATTGCAAATCTCATTTCTTTTAGGTGCCTAGCCACAGGGATACCAAGTATAGGATTTCCTTTCATTTGATGAGTTGTAGCTGCTGTGGAAGTTATAGATCTTGGTAGTAGACGCCTACATGATTCTCATTCCTCCATCTCGAGTTATCTATTTCAATTAGGGCATATTGCCCCTTTTACTTATTCAGACAGTCAAAGATTGTGATCTATTTATTTACTTCTTTCAGTTATTGGTCTACTTTGTCAGATGATTTTATTTGGGATTTAGGCTGGAAGTTCTTACTCCAGTCACATTTATTACCTTAGTCATTTTATTTCATATGAGACTCGTTTGAATGGTGTATGATTAGTAATTGGTGAATTTATTTTATGTTAATTAAAAGATAAAATTTTGACATCAACATTTTTAAAGGACTGATATTCTGAATTAATTTAATAAAGGACTGATCACCCGGTGTTTAATTAGGCGGGGTGTCACATTATTCTCACTCCATTATATTAT
This sequence comes from Sambucus nigra, assembly GCA_949130495.1. Taxonomy (NCBI): domain Eukaryota; kingdom Viridiplantae; phylum Streptophyta; class Magnoliopsida; order Dipsacales; family Adoxaceae; genus Sambucus; species Sambucus nigra. The sequence continues at coordinate 819,463,200 of OX422207.1, forward strand.
ACCCCCACTCTACATTTTTATTGAAAGACTCTACTACCCTAATAACCAATTAATATTCTTTTATTCATCCAAAAACCATCAACTCTTTTTTATTTATCTGTTCGGAAACAAAATGCTCAAAACGAACAAACATAGAATAATAATTACATAATCATCAAATAACAAACATCACTTCTCAAAACAAAGCAAGATTAACAACCAAAATACCATTACCTCCTAATTACACCGTCCACACCATATGGTAAAGTATAATTTAAACATAAAACAAGTCAACCTTATATAATTAAATATTGTTTTCATAAAATAACAATTCTCCACAAAAGAAGCTATCTCCAAATAATTGAGGTTTCAAGTTTCTTTACAAAAAATATATGACAAAAGGGAATCCTACTCACCAAAGAACACAAAATAAATGTGCACAACTCCTAGTTATATCATCCACACCAAATCTAAAAAAAAACATGAATTAACAATGCAACCGTTGAAAACTACCCAAGTTCAATAGTTTAACCACACGATTAAATCCCCTTTTCACTGCACGGTTGAAAAATCCCCATTTGACCTCATGATTGATTTTGATGGACACGTGCCCCATAACAACTTATCCACAACACCAACCTTTTCAAAATGTTTAATCTTATGTTTAAAGAGGAATTTAATTGTGTGGTTAAATCCCAAAATTTAGCTGATATAAAAGGGGTCCTACCTCTTATGAAAAGCACCCCAAAAGCTAACATTGATTCGATAATCTAACCATCTTCAACCCCAAACATCCGAGAATGTCGAGTTTTGTCTAAAATCCCGAGTGAAATTTTGACTTTTCAAAAAGTCATTTCCTCTGACAAAGAAAGTCATATCTTTACGCAAATCCGCAAAGATGGGCCCTTCCAAATGAAGCTTTGGCCGACAGTGCAACCTCAAAGGTGACATTCCCCCGAGAAAAAATTGACTCGTGCTATAAGGGTAAACACTTAGAAGAAAACTCGAGTCTTTGACATAAATAAATATTGGGATGTAGAAATGTACATACATGTATAATAATTTTGTCTGTTCCCCGCCAGGGAACCAAGTATGGATTCTGCCGCGTTTATATTTTAGAGTTTAGTTTTTCTCTAGTATTCCTGTTTGATGAGGTAAAAAACATACTCATGTTTGAAATAACACTAATCAAAACTGGTACAATTAAATACAACATGAAAGGCACACTTTTCGAACCTTTTTTCAGGATAATGTCAGTGAACCAAGTTACTCTAAAATCTTTGCTAGAAAAAAGTTCAAAGGTCGAAGGTCGAAAAACTCTTCACCATTTCTCTAAGCAAACATTCATGTCTCAACTATGACACCCACAAATATGTGTCTTCCTAGAATACTTATCAAACACATATATTTGATTATTTATTTTTAACATTAGAAAATAATACAGTATCTCATAACGAAAAACGATGCACAAAGTACTAGGATCCGTAAACACTCCAATGTTGTATAATTTATACTCTGTATCCCTTAGCCCATACACATACATACAACCTCGCCGTTTGGACTACATAGGCTTTGATACCAGGACTTCTTAGGTATGTACGTGTAATGCCAAGATACACTCTTGAGCCCAAGCCGTATAATACGTCTATTGGCATATTATCTTTAGGGATGCCTCCATCTCTAGTCCAAACTTATTTCTTATACGATGAAATCATCTCTATCACTTAGGAATAACTCGAGGCCTTATGACACATTTGAGATTTTAATTGTTCGACAAGGATACTGAGATATCTGTTAGCGACTTATGGTCCACACCAATGCCAAAGTTTCGTGTTTAAGACAGCCTCTCAGCATTAAAACATGACATCCATGACACATTCCCTATAGCCTTGCACCCTACAGGGAATGACGGATGTAAAAAACAAGACATCCTTTACACTTCCTTTTAAGAAAAATCTTCACACTTGCACACACCTCACGTTTGAACACTTTACATGCGACCGTCGCAAAATTGAACGACGTAGGCTTTGATCTATTGGGTAAATGGGTATATAAGGGCAATACTAACTCCTTCTCGTGGGAACAAGGATTTACAATACATGTCTTGATATATTACACACAGAGATGCTTATATATCTCACATTTAACCCTCACTGCAAACAAGATATCTAGTTATCTCAAAGTTGCGACTTCTCGTGCATATCCATATATATCAATGTCCTTTTATTACACATAAACACTAATGGCCTCTCATTATAGAAGCCGAGAATTCTTGCACCCATACGTACATTAAATTAAAATAATGTGCCATAGTCTATGACCGTGATCCCTTGTTAAGTCTGCGACCATTTTCATTCAAATAACCTATCACGATCAATGACAATGGTCACGGTCTATGACTATGATCCCCAGTTAAGTCCTGGAAAGTGGTCACAGTCCAGAATCATGACCTATTTGATGTCCCCTTTTTAGGTTTCAGTGTTGTCAGGGAAAGGGGTCAAGGACCAGGATCGTAACCATATTGCACCCCATATCGGCATGATTTTGGACTGTGACTAGACATGTGATCATATTCGAGCCATTTTCTCCCACAAAAAGTATCACGATTGAATCCATATTTGGGTCGTGGTAACAGTTTTGGACCATGACAAGTGTATGGTATAGATAACGCCTGGATGGGGTTATAAATTGAGTCATGGTTAGTATTATATGCTCACAGTTTTGGACCGTAACATCCTTGCCATGAATTTTTATTTTTATTTTTGACTCAGTGTTAGTATAATTGAATATTCAAACACTATATAGGTAATATTACCCTTTTTTGGGGTAGGGGTGGGGGGTGCTTGTTCAGTTAATCTATATACCCTTTACAACCAATTACCCATAACTATAAGGATAAATCTTGTATACTGTTCAAATTTTTTTCTTCCTTTTTAAAATTCAGAAAGTCATATTTTTTTATCTACAAACCTATTTTTTGTTAAATTAATATTTTTGAAACCTACTCATCGAGTTCTATCAAAGAAGATCTATCACCACCATAAAATTTTGAATAAAACAAATTATGCATTAAGTAAATAATTATTGTCTATATAAAATTAATCCCACAATATACGTAAAATTTAACAATGAATATTTACATTAATAGTGAAATATTTATAGTCACGTTAATATTTAATTTGTTATTAAGATACAAGGAAGAAATTTAGATGAAGATGATGACGATTTAAATTAAAAAGAAAAATGTAAAATTATAATTAGAATTATTAACAATTAATGCCTTGACAATATATATTTACATTGGTAGTAAAATATTTATTGCCATGATAAATATTTACTTTACAATACAAAATTTAATAGGCTGTGATAGTAAACATTTATTGTGAGTAAAAAAAATTGTCATAAAAAACAGAGAGACTATACACAGTTATTGTGTGTATAACAATTTATATCAAAGAAAAATAAGGAGACAATAAGTATTTATTATTTCCATAATGTAATGGTAAACCAAGTCACTGTTTAAAAAATAGACATTAGATATTTATTGTATGAGTAACATAATAGTAAATCAATCAATTATTTCAAAACTCTCCACACTATCAATCCAAGAAAAAAATAACATTTGAAACCCTCGAACCAAAACCCTAACCCCTACCTTCGTCATCATCATACAAGCGCCAATGTCTAGTTACAACCATGAATGAATCCACCCCATCACCTCGTAATCACATTAGATTGCCCAAACAACCACCAAAATTTGATATAAAAAATGAAATAGATAAATAATGATGATGATGAACAAAAATATGTTGTGTTGTTGATGTGGGATGAAGACGGGGAAGAGTTTGGGCGGCAGTATATCTAGAGAGATAAAGAGAAATGGAGAATATGGTGATAATAGAGATTATCTAAAATGGGTTTGGAAAGAGTGAGAAAGAGAGAGAGATAAAGAACATAGTTATAATAGAGGTTATCTCAAATGGATTCAGGTATATGGTAAATTTATTTGTAAATTGTTTTTAAAGAGGACATAATTAATGATTGACTGTATAATGGAACTTAAATAAAGGAAAAATCTTCAAATACGACTCATATATAATAAATCCTTATTATTTAGACTCCTTGAAGATTGAACGAATGTAAAAAAATGACTCTTTTTAGGAAGAGTTTTCTCTTCGTTTTAGCCTTTTAAAAAAATTCACCACCCCCCATTTGTAGTTTGATCAATCGTTACAATTTCTTCCCATTGTTATTAAAGTTCCCATTTTCGGGGACCTTAATAGATTTATTAACATTGTCTCAAACTGATCAAGACCTTCGTCAATTGTGGCATTTTTATAAATTATGGACATGAGATAGTTCATCTTCCAGGTATGCTTCTTAATAATAGACTAGTAAATGTCATATTTCTGGGGAGTACTTGAAGAAAAGACAACAAACTACTCATTACAATTGATGCCCTTGGAGTAGGGCTCCTACTAGCCTTAGGCATACTTCCTTAGCATTTCACAGCACTATCTATGAGGGAGTAAAATTAATTTGTATTTTAATGACTAGTGATAAATCTTATAGTTAACTGTTTAACAAATTAATTGAATGTGAAGATAACTCCCATAGGGTGGATGAAATAACAAGATACATAAGGGGATTGTTCGTGTTCTAGATGGCTAGGGACTTCCTATGATAATAAATCTGATCGAATAAATTTAACTTTCATCATAAGCATTCATCTTCATCAATGAGAGCCACCTTATAAGCTTTAATATATCCACTTCTTGAATAAAGGGGGAAGTTAATTCAACTCATTAGTCCATTGTAGGAAGATTTTTCAGCGTTCAATGTTAGAGTAAAATAATATATATGGTCTTATATATGAAAAAAAATATGAATTATAGGCTATTAAATAAAGCTAGACTATTTATGGTGATTAATTTAAATTTTAGGGCCTTAATAATGTATTATTAAAGTGTGGTTTTGAACTCATAACCTTTCAAATCTTGAGCCCAAGGGATTTTTATCTCATGACCTTTCAAGTCTGGAACCAAAGGAGTTTTAAAATCATGACATTTCAAGTCTCAGATCTTTAATTAAGACTACCAACTATTAGGCTAAGCCAACTCTCTTTGGTTATGATACTGTTTCCAAATATATAGTAGTTATAGAATATTACTTTCATGCTTATATATCGATCATACAAATTAAAATTCAAATATTGGTGCATTTATATATATATATATATATATTGAGATAAATTAATTTAAACAATATGTCACCAAAGTGACCTCTTTTGTTAAAAAAAAATTAATTTTTATTTCGAAATATAAAAAAATAATGTGCCTGTAATCTATGTGAATATTAATCGTCCGAAAGGAAGATTAATTTTTAACAAAATTTCATCTTCACCTTTAGTAATAAGCGCGTCACAATTATATGATTTTTACATATGAATAATCAATCGGCCGAAAGGAAGAATTATTATTCGATATGTTCTTATTATCAATGTTTGATTACTACACCAAGATATCACTTACATGTTAATATTTTTTCGAAAGATAAAATATTAATAGCGTGTCCGATATCTTAAAATGGGGCTTGCTTTCATTTGAATTTTTTTAAGACTTATATGAGGTAATTTTTTTGGGGGGTTCTCTAGATTCAACTATCAGTTTTGCTTCTTACACTATTGCCAATATAAATTCTATTCCTGTGATTAATGGCACCAACTTTAATACATGGCAAGAGAACCTCCATATAGTTCTCGGTGTCATGGATCTGAACCTTGCATTAAGGGTCCCTTCTCATGCACCTCTTACGGACAAAAGTTTCCTTGATGACAAAAAAGACATTGAAAGGTGGGAGAAGTCAAGTCGCAAGTGTTTGATGATCATAAAGAAGGCCATTCCATAAGCATTCAGGGGCAAAATATCGGAAACGATAAAGACAACCAAAGAGTTCCTAAAAGAAATTAAGAATAGATTTGCCAAGAATTAAAAGAATGAAACAAGAACACTTTTGGCAAGTTTCATTTCAATGAAATATAAAGGTAATGGGAACATTAGGGAGTACATTATGAAAATGTCTCATCTCATTTCAAAGTTAAGAGAACTTAAGCTTGATCTCTCTGAGGATTTTCTTGTGCATTTGGTTATGATGTCTCTTGCCACACAATTAAGTCAATTTAGGGTGAGCTACAACTGCCAAAAGGAGACTTGGTCTCTTAATGAGCTCATCTCACATTGTGTGCAAGAAGAGGAAAGACTTTAGCAAGAAAATATAGAAAATTCTCATTTGGATAGTACTTCCAAGAATAAAGGGAAGAAAAAAAAGGAGGATAAAGAAACTGCAGTGGTTCCATATCAAAAGAAAGAACATAAAGAAAAAAAATGTTGATGGTTGTTTCTTCTGTGGAGCTGCAGGACTTAGGAAGAAGCAATGTACCTTCAAGGACATATTTTACATTGTTCGGTTTACATTAGCGTATGCCATATACCGTTACAGCCGTCGAAGATTTATTCAAGATCAATCATGCATCAAGACGGATCCGAATATCAACATTTTTCAACAGAAAAGCCTATGTGAGATGAATTTCGGCAAGGTTGTGTTTCACTCCCTTCACGGTTCATTTAAAGTCTTGGGATAATTTTTCTAAACTATTTTTAACACCCGAGGCATTTTTTTCGTCAAAAGAGTTTTTGTCAAAGTGTTGAGGTGAAGTTTTTGACTTTTTAGTCATTCGAGCGACTCACTGTCATTCAAGCGACAATGATATGTCACACGATGTCCTCGTTTGAGCGACATCCTGTTTTCGTTCGAGCAAAGTCACCGACTCAACTTTTTTATAAATAGCGTGTTAAATGAGCCCTTTTTCGTTAAGAAGGCCTGAGTTTTTTTAGTCTACGAAAACTGCAAACAGTAGAAACAATTTTGTCTTCTTCATTTAAAGTTTAAACTTTATTTTTCAATTCACAAAAATCCAAATAATTTAGTGAATTATTTTCGAACCCAAGATACAATCTTGTTTAAGTTTCTCTCATAGAAAGGGTAAATCTACGGCTGAAGACTACGTGTCATTAGGAGTACTTGTGGGTGTTCCTAGGTGACTCAGAGTTGCGTGTTCTTGTGGGTTCGCTAAAGTTAATCCATTGCTAACTCTGAGTTGCGTGTCTATATGAGTATTTGCGTGATATTCATTGCAAATTTCATTGTGTATGTAATTTGCGATTTATTTTGCATAGTGAAATAAAAAAGCTTTCCCTTTTTGGATTTTTTTCTTGAAAACTATGTGTCAGCAAATTTATTTGTGATGGTTTGATTTTACCCACCTAGTTGCTTGTGTTAGGGCTGACTTTAATTTGGTTTAAAAATTGACAATTTATTAAATAAGTATTTAATTGGAATTTTCAAATTGGCATATATTGATATCACACCGCAAATAGTTGTTTTTACAATACCAACTATCATACTAGGCATGTAAAGAAAGGTACACTTCTTAATTTAGATTGTTTTGAGGTTAATTTGACTTTGGTACCTAAACACACTTGGTGGATAGATTCTTGTGTAACCTCTCACATCAGTGTGTCTATGCATGGTTGCCTGAGCTACCGAAAGCCAAATAATGGTTAAAGATACATTTTTGCGGGCGATGGCAAGAAGGTTGAAGTTGAATCAATTGGGATATTTAGGTTATTATTAAAGTCTGGTACTTATTTAAATTTGAATGAGAGATTTATTGTACCGTCATTTAGATGAAATTTGGTTTTTAATTCTATATTGGACAAATTTGGTTATAGTTGTTCTTTTGGAAATAATAAATTTAGTCTTGTTCATAATTCAAATATGGTTGGTACTAGTTCTTTATCTTATGTGAATAACCTTTATATGCTTTCTTTATATCATGAAACCTTGCCATTAAGTACTCGAGGTGTCAAAAGGAAATTACCCAATGAGAATTACTCATCATTATGGTTTAAGAGATTAGGTCACATATCCCAAAGGAGAATTGAAAGACTTATATCAGATGGGATTCTCGATTCCCTTGATTTTTCAGATTTTGAAATTTGTACAAATTGCATTAAGGAAAAATAAAAAAACATAAAGAGATTTGGTGCCAATAGGGCTATATAAGTCTTATAATTGATACGTACAGATATTTATGGACCATTACTTGAGATTTCATGGAACGATCAACAATATTTTATCACATTCATAGGAAAATTTTCACATTATGGATACCTTTATCTCATCCATGAAAAGTCCCAATCTCAGGACGTGTTCAAATCATTCAAGGCTGAAGTTGCAAATTAATTTATCAAAAGGTTTAAAAGCATCAGATCTGATCATGGTGGTGAATACGATGGTAGGTACAATGCCCAAGACCACTTGCTAAATTCCTAGAGGATTTAGGTATCGTCCCACATTACACCATGCCAGGTTCTCCAAGCATGAATGATGTTGCTGAAAGACGAAACAAAATGCATAAAGACATGGTAAGGTGTATGATCAGTCACGCTAACTTGCTAGAATTACTCTGGGGTGAAGCATTAAAGACTGTAGTGTTATATCCTTAACAGAGTACTAATTCAAGCAACTACTGACAGTTAGTTGCTATTTTATTGGATACTCTAGAAGATCTATGGGTTACAAATTCTATGATCCTACTACTAAATCAATTTTTTAGATGGGAAACGCCTTGTTTTTTTAGGATGATGAGTTTGCCGGGGGGGGGGGGGTAAGGTTAGGGTTTTTAGTTTTGAAGATGAACATGTTTATATTCCCACACCTATTATTAACATTGATCAGGCTCCTATTAGTGACATTGTTCAAAAAGTAGATCCTAATCAAAACGATATCCAAGAACCTCCTATTCTAGAAGAACAAAATCTAACACCTACATAACCTATGCCATTAAGGAGATCCACTAGAGAAAAGATAAGTGTTATGCTAGATGACTACATTGTATTTGTCCAAGAACAAGAGTTTGACATTGGTGCGGTGAAATATGATACAATCACCTTTAGTCAAGCCACGGAATGTTCTAAATCTCAAGAGTGGATTAATGTTATGAATGAGGAGATAAAGTCCATGAAGGACAATGACGTTTGGGATCTTGCCCCATTACCTGAAGGTGTGAAACCCAATGATTGAAAATGAATATTTAAAACCAAGAGGTATTAGAACGGTGATGTGGAGAGATACAAAGCCCGTCTTGTCACTAAAGTCTTTACACAAAAAAGCATAGATTATAAAGAAACTTTCTCTCCGATTTCATTGAAACACTCTTTTAGGACAATAATGGCACTTGTGGCGCAGTTTGACCTTGAGCTTCATCAGATGGATGTTAAGACTGCACTTATCAATGGTTACATTGATGAAATAATCTTATATGGTAAAACTAGAAAACTTTGTGTTGGGGGGATCCAAAGAAGATGACAAGTTAAATAAATCCATCTATGGGATTAAACAACCTTCTCGTTAATGGTATTACAAGTTTTATCAGTGGGAGTAAGCATATTTACTTGGTTTTATACCACAAGTTCAGTGGAAGTAAGCATATTTAATTAGTTTAAGATGTTGATGACATCTTGCTTGCCACAAACAATATAGGTATGTGGTATGAAACCAAGATATTTATTTCAAAGAAATTTGAAATGAAAGATATTGGTAACGTTTCTTTTGTGTTGAGTATACAAATACACTGAGATCGCTCTCAGGGTACACTTGGTTTATCATAAAAGATCTATATCGATAAAGTTCTTAAAAGGTTTAGCATGCACGATTGTAAACTAAGTGACACACATTATGGCTAAAGGAGATAAAATTTAGTCTCAGTTAATGTCCCAAGAATAATTTTGAGATTTGGGAGACACAAAAGATTCCTTATGCGTCAACAGTAAGAAGTCTTATGTATGCTCAAGTATGTATACATCCGGATATTGCGTACATTATTGGCATATTGGGCGGATACTTAAGCAATTATGGAAAGTATCACTGGATAGCAGCTAAGCGAGTCATGAGGTACTTACAGATAACAAAAAATTACATACTCACCTATCGGAAGTCTGATTAGTTAGAGACCATTGGATATTCTGACTCCAATTTTTCTTAATGCCTGGCATCCAATTATGGAATATGGTTGCAAAACTTAATCACGGGGCTTTGAATTGTGGATGGAATTAAAAGACCACTTATGTTATTTTGTGGAAATAAATCAGCATTACTGTATTCTAAAAACAACAGTAGTTCTACAAAGTCAAAGTTTATAGACATCAAGTTCCTAGTTGTAAAAGAAAGAGTTTAGAGTGGACTTATGTCTATAGAGCATATTGGGACAAAGTTCATAATTGCGGAACCGATGACTAAGGGATTACCACTTAAGGTCTTTCATGAGCACACTACTCATATGGGTGTAGTTTCTTTTCAAGATATGCCAGTTTAGTGGGAGTTTTTATTTTAGATGCTTTCATAGACACATTTATTATGATTTTTTTGGTTATTTAATGCAGTAAAGTTTTCAGTTTATATTCCCTCTTATTTTGTATGGTTTGATCTCAATGAGGTTTAAGGACAACCAGTTGGAAGGTATGTCAAGATCACATTGCATGAAATTTCCATGCTACACATACACACTTGATCTTTGTCATTAGTTACATTGATATATGTGATCATTGATAGGTCTACCTACGAAATATGTAATGAAGATTACTTTGATTATATATTGGTGTAGTTAATGGACAAATTGTTAAGATGCATAAGATTTTGATAGAAAAACTCATGAGCTCATAAAGTATAATTTTAGTTTATAAAGCTACATATATAGCCCAAGTGGGAGAATGTTAGAGTAAAATCATATATATGGGCTTATATATGAAATAAATATGAATTATAGGCTATCAAATAAAGTTAGGCCATTTAAAGTGATTAATTTAAGTTTTGGGGCCTTAATAATGTAGTGTTAAAGTGTGGATATTAATGTGTAGAGATAGGCGTAATTTCTATTTTTATGATGAGTTAAAATAAAAATATACAAAATATGAAAATACATAATTGCCTTGTATATAGGGGTCATAGTCCCTAGATCTCACAAATCTCTTTTTATGATTCCCATTATTAAAGAGAAATTTAGGCATAAAATAACCAAGTTGATCTTGAAGATCATAAGACCCCAGACTCCGATATTTTATTTTTCTCATTATGGATTCAGGTACGCTTTCGCTAATTCAATATTTTTATTTCTTGATAATTCAATATGAATGTTCCTGTTTGTGTGATGATTTTCGCAAAATATAAATTAATCTAAGATTCAATTCATTGAAATTAGAAATAGACCATCAAATTTATTTATATCAAAGAATGTAAATATTCATTTACTACGCAGTTTGTTAAAGCACCCCAAGGAGAGGAAGCATGTCACGATAACCAACATGGAAGGAACACCAATTCATTCACATACTTATTGGGAGGATGAAGCATTGTTTGATGCATGCGAGTCATTGCGATCATCTTGTGATCCAACAACACAAGGCACTTTCCGTGTCATGGTAAGCATCTTGAAAAGAAGTTCCAAGTCAGTTAATTACCAAAGTAGTAAAATGAGTTGGATGAATGCCTTTACATCATGGTTCGTTACCACCCACAATGTTGTTTCTAGGTATGCAATAGCGTGCTTTTATTTCAATCCACTTATTCTTTTTAAGCAACGAACTTTTATTAAACCCATGACATGGTCTCACTTCCTTATTACCCACCTCGTGTGGTGGGGTTGTTTTATAGGGAAAAAAGAATTGAACCATAACGTTGGCCCCAAACTACATATGCATACCAACTTTGACGTATACCAATGGCATACCAACATTTTTTCTACGTTCGATTTTCGATTTTTCAAAAATACTTACCAATACTAAACCGTTCAATATTTTATTTTATTTTTATATTATTTTGGTATATTTTTCTTTTTGGTAATTTTGTTTTTTAAGGGTATTTTTAATTGCAATTTTTCTAATTTATTGCTCATTTTTATTTTTATTAAGTACTTTTCATTTACTTTCTATTTTCAAATTCAATATATAAACTATCACATCAACTAAATATATTGTATACGTCGTACCTATAAAATATCTAATAACTAAGGTGTAGAACCAAAGTTCTCACATAGGAAGTTAAAGTAGATTGTCCCGGTCACAAAATAAATGAATAAACATTTTTTTTGAACTTGAAAAACTTATATACTTACTAAATTGAAAAATACCACCCACTTTGATATTACTTTTATGATAAATGGGTTCAACTAATGCGATAAATATAAAATTATGATATATAATTTGTATTTTGGGCATATTAAATTTGTATTTTGGATGATAATTTTGATATTCAATTTTTGTACAGTAATGTGTAAAACAAAAACAACCACCATGTTTTCAGTAATTTCTATTTGCGGTAATGAAAAGTTGTAAATGAAAATAATAATTTTTCGGAGCAAAACAGTACAGTATGGTAAAAAAATCATCCTGTAATCGCCCCTTATATAACACCTTATACTAACTTAAAATGCATGTAAAACACAATTGACCTCTTTGGGCCATTATATTCCCAAAATATTAAATTATCACAATCTTACCAAACGTACGTATGAAGCATTCATTTACTTGTTCAACTCGGTAACTGAAAAAATGAAGAAAGTAGACACGATTGGTAGTTTGAATTACATAATTATGAACTCTAAAATTCTGTAAATAATATGTAGGTTTTTTGCTTCATCATATATAAACCTTCAGATTTTGGTTTCATATTATTTGAGTGGTTTGTGTGTATACTTATTTTTTATTAGTTAGTAAGATTTTATTTCTTATTTTATGTAGGTGACTTGGGATGCCTTTGAAAGATTAATATGCATTATATTGTTTCATTTTTTTCAATTCCAAACCTTTTTGCATGCATGATGTTGGTCGAGTTGGGAGGGATATATAGAGAAATGTGAGCTAGTTCAGTTAAGCTCAATTGCGTAATATATTTATCATTTTTTTCGATCCAATTCCTAATATTTAAATTATAATACGGCCACACAATTATTTTGATTTAAAAATTTTACTTAGTGAAGTAATAATATTATTTTTTTATTATAATAAAATGAGTTGTTTGGTTCTGAAAGTTGGTTATTAGATGAGTAGTTTACATTATTATAAAGCTAATATATACAAATATGCTAAATCATATGCTACAATTGGCAATGTCTACATACACTGGAATTCTCAAGAAAGGGGATTCACGGTTTAAAAATTCATCCTCTAATTCTACAAACTCTTATAACATTGCCCAATGATTGTCGTGTGAAAACCGAGCGTCCGTGTAATACGCTAATCATTGTTATTGGATTTCAACCACAATACAAAAGCCTAAATTTAACTACACTTTTATGGAGTATAGCGGTGAGTCTGGGTATCGAATCCACAGGGAAATAGGGCAACGTGGACATGAGTGAATCCTAAATCTGACTTTAAAGTAAAGGAAAAGATGATATGATTGGTGGGATAACTACAACTATTTGCAATTTTGAAACAATTGATTAATGAACTAAATTACCGATGATGATTAAACTGAAACTTGGATTATATGGTGAAGAAAAACAGGACGGGAATGCAGTCCCTCGACCCTAGTGTATTGTAGATGTGAAACTAATCGTAAATTTAAATGATTGATTAATCCCAGACTTTAGTACTCTCAAGAATTATGTATATGAGGTTCAAGCCCGCATCATATGAAATCAGTAGATGAGTAAAGAGGTAACGTGCGATAGTAACATTCGCATTGCATTCTAAAGCATCTCGGTTACCCGGAAGCAAACGAGGTCCAAAGGTCTACCATGGTCGTATTACTATGCAATACGGACTTAATACATCATTAAATTCAGAGGATTAATTTCATACACATACAACTAACACATTAAGCCGAGTTCATGCATCCCGACCCTTATAAATCTAGTCGGACATGTTAAACTTAACGATGCAAAGAATAATTATGTTGCACGTGAAAGAATTCATGGTGAGATTATTTTGAAACATGCAAATAAGTGTTACAAACTCATAAATTTATCTAAAAAAATAAGAGTAATAATCATGCAATAACAATCATAAGAAGAATGGAATTTGAATTAGAACTTGAAATAAACCCAGAAATGAATCAGTCTTGATACAAAATAATTCCAGCCATTATGCAGTCTTCTACTTCTTTTTTCTCTACAAAAACTATCAACAATCCTATGTAATTATATCCTAACTATATATCCTCCCCATACCCTCTCTAGGTCTAAGTATATATATCCTAAAACCCTCCAGAAGTCTGCTTTTTAGAGCCTCCCTTCGGACCACAATACACCAAGAATGAGTTGTAACCCATAGAATCCTGCTGGACCACTCAAGATAAAACAACAATTTCTGCCATCAGGACCCGCGAACCGGTTCGGGGTACACGTGAACCAGTTTGACCTTCAAACCGGTTCGATCTTGGGTTCGGGAAAATTCACTGGTATGGGAGCCAAATTCAACATTTCAACACTTAGAATAATTCTTCATGTTTTAATCTTTTCTTCAAGGATTTTTCTTTAACTTCAATTGATCATAACTCTTCAATCGTAACACGAATTTAGGTGTCTATTCTACCAGTATTATCGTTGGTCCGAGCTATTCAACTTTCCAGTTGGCCCCACCTTCGAATTACAAAAATACCCTTGAACTTGCCTTCTTAGGCTTTCTTTAACTGTTTTGATTTCTCTTTTATATCTTTTGCATCATTAACCTGTAAAACACATAGGAGAAACAAGAAACACGAAATACTTGCCTATGAAGGTTAGTAGCATCAATGTGAGTTAAATCCATATCAATTGCATCGCTCGGGCTTACTAATGTACCGAAATTAGGGGAATAAATATACAATATTTATACCCAATCACCCAAAATTTTTTAGACCTCCCTAAACCATACTACCATGAAAATAACCCATCATCAGATTATCAAATGAGATATACCAAATAGCCCTAGAAACATGCAAGGCTAGACTGTTGGGTCATTTTTTAAGGGCTAAGGGTCAAAAGATAACTTCTGAAGATTTGAAGAGAGCCATGTCATCTATTTGGGAACCTTAAAAGCCATGGCGACTTATGTTAATGCATATGGAGAATTTTGAGAATTTCCACCATTTAAATACCATAATTAACACACATGGTAGCCTAACAAATGAATAGTTACCACACATGTTTAGTAGACTACCAAAGGAATAGTAATGGTTGGTAGCACACCAAAGGAATAGTAATGGTTGATGTCACACCAAAGGAATAGTAATAGTTGGTGGCACATCATTAATCTCAACCATCCAGTCTTATTTTAATCCAACGGTCATGGTGACTCTCAAACAACTATAAATAGGCCTTGAATTCTCTCATTGTAATCATCCCAAACTCTCAAGCTTGAGAGCAATTAGAGAGCAAAAGAAGAGAGAGTAGTTAGGGAGAAAGATAATGCATTGTTAGCACTTGTCTGAGTGTGTAGAAGGCAGTGTTAGCCTCCACAAAAATAGTGAGTACAAGAGTGCATACAAGAGAGTGTGTAAAAGTGTTCCTATAATTTTTCTATAGTGAAAGTCGGTGTGAGCCGTGGACGTATCCAAATTGGTGAACCACGTAAATCTCTTGTGTTGTGTGTGCATTATTATTTTTTGCATTATTTTCTTGATCCATTGATTCCCAATGTCCTAGAAATATTATCGACGGAATTTAGCAGTGTCTAATTTCCCAACAATTGGTATCAGAGCTTTTGGTTGGTGAACCGAAGGCACAACAGGTGCTTAATAAAAATTACTCGGCAAAGTAATTTTTTGTATCCATCCTATTTGTTCAAGTGGGAGCAATGGCGTCAAAAAAGGAGTCCAAAATTTCCCAGTTTAACGGCACAAATTTTGGATTCTGGAAAATGCAAATAGAAGATAGCTTGTACCAAAAGGATCTTTATTTACCTTGGGGTAACAAACCAACGGAAATGAAAGATTCAGAATGGGAGTTGCTGGACCGAAAAACTCTCGGAACCATAAGGCTATCACTGTCAAAGTCAGTAGCTTACAACATTAAAAATGAGAAGACAACGACGTCTCTCATGGCGGCCCTCTCCAGTATGTATGAACAACCTTGATAAAGAAGTTACTTACTATGACGATGTCAGAAGGATCTCAATTCAGATAACATATCAGTGAGTTCAAAGAAGTGATTGATCAGTTAGAGGCGGTGTACAAGTCTTTCACTGATAAGATACGAGCCTGTCTAATTCTCGGGCAGTTTCCTGATAGTTGGAAAGGCACGGTTACTGCAATCACCAGATCTGTAGGAAAGATAAAATTGAAATTCGATGATGTAGTCCGCACAATTATGACTGAAGAAATTAAAAATTGGCCAAATGGTGCTTCCACCTCAGCGTCAGCCTTGAACGTAGAAAGTAGAGGCAGCGATTCAAACAAGAGCGAATGGCGCAATATATTCAGATCCAGAAATGGCAGGTCGCAATCTCGAAATCCTACAAATTCAAACAACCAAAATCAGAACCAGAAGGTGATTGAATGTTGGAACTGTGGAAAGACCGGGCATTACAAAAATTAGTGTAGATCCCCAAAGAAAGATAAAGAGAAGATAGAAGCAAACATCGTAGCAGAAGTGAAAGACGATTCACTGATATACTCTTTGGAGAGTAAGTCGAAGTCATGGATGCTAGACTCCGGAGCTTCCTTTCATACGACATTTAATAAAGAACTCTTAGTGAGTTATTCTCCAGGTAACCTTGGCAAGGTGTACCTTGGTGATGATACCCCTTGTGACGTGGTTGGCAAAGGAGATGTACAAATCAAGTTGAACGGATCTGTATGGAAACTAAAGGATGTGAGACACGCCCCTGATTAATGAAAGAATCTGATCTCGGTGGGCCAGTTAGCAACTGAAGGTTATGTCACAACCTTCAATGGCGATTCATGGAAAGTTTCTAGAGGAGCAATGATAGTCTCTCGTGGCAAGAAGAGTGGCACACTCTATATGACGGCGAATAGTTATGGGTCAATTACAGTTGCTAAAAGCAAAGATGATCCAAACCTATGGCACCAGAGACTTGGTCACATAAGTGACAAGGGGATCAAGATCATGCACTATAAGGGGAAACTACCAGATATATAGTTAGTTGACACTGACTTATGTGAAAGTTCCATATTTGGGAAGTAGAAGAGAGTTAGCTTCATAAAGAGAGGCAGACCACCAAAGCAAGACAAAATGGAGCTGATTCACACAGATGTTTGGGGCCCAGCTGCTATCTCATCCATCGGCGAAAAGTCTTACTTTGTGACTTTCATTGATGACCACTCCAGAAAGGTGTGGGTTTACTTCTTGAGACATAAGTCCGAGGTGTACGAGGTGTTCAAGAAATGGAAGGCCATGGTGGAGAATGAGACAAGAATGAAGATAACGAAATTGAGATCTGAAAACAGTGGCGAGTATTATAACACCGAGTTTAAGAAATTCTATTATAAAAATGGCATCAGACTAGAAAGGACTGTGCAAGGGACACCGCAACAGAATGGCATAGAAGAACGGATGAATTGAACATTAACATAGAGAGCCCAAAGCATGCGTATATATGCAGGATTGCCCAAGCAGTTATGAGCAGAGGCAGTCAACACCGCAGCCTACTTAATCAATAAAGGACCATCAGTACCGCTAGAGCACAGAATACTAGAGGAGGTGTGGAGAGGAAAAGAGATAAAACTCTCCCATTTGAAAGTCTTCGGTTGTATTACTTATGTGCATATTAGTGATCAAGATAGGGATAAACTTGACTCTAAATCACTAAAATGCACCTTTATCGGATATGGCGGAGATGAGTTTGGGTACAAATTCTGGAATGAAAAAACTAGAAAGATAATCAGAAGTCGGGATGTGATATTTAATGAGAAGGTGATGTACAAGGAGATATATGCACTACAGTCTTGTGGTGCAACAAAGGGCGACCTTATGTACGTTGATCCAAATAATATTCCAGATAGTAGTGTGGCAAAGAAGACAAATGAGAGACCTCAGCCAGAGGAATCCATATCGCAGAACAACCAATAACAGAATGATGAACCACAGTCTCTATCTCCATCTCCATCTCCATCTCCATCTCCATCTCCATCTCCATCTCATGTACTAAGAAGATCTTCCCGACCTCATGTACCAAACAGAAAGTACATAAACTATTTATTGCTCACTGATGTCGGAGAACCTGAATGCTATGATGAAGCATGTCAGGTGGAGAATGCTAGAAAGTGGAAGCTTACAATGAATGATGAGATGAAGTCCCTTATCTCTAACAAGACATGGGAGCTGGCTGAATTACCCGTGGGAAAGAAGTCTCTACACAACAAATGGGTGTATCGAGTCAAGCAGGAACATGATGGTTCTAAGAGATACAAGGCGAGGTTCCTAGTCAAAGGTTTCCAGCAAAAGGAAGGAATCGACTACACCAATATATTTTCACTGGTTATGAAACTGACTACCATTCTGTGAGTTTTGAGCATCGTTATAGCAGAAGACTTAGATCTTGAGCAATTAGATGTGAAAACTGCTTTCGTCCATGGTGACCTTGAGGAGGAGATATATAAGCAGCAGTCGGAGGTTTTTTGGAGCATGGAAAAGAGAAACTCGTGCGTAAATTGAAGAAGATCTTGTATGATTTGAAATAAGATCCAATGCAATGGTACAAGAAGTTTGATGGATTTATGCACACAAATGGCTATTACAAGTGCAACACTGATCATTGTTTCTACTTCAAGATATTTGAGTCCAGCTACATTATTTTGCTACTTTATGTTAATGACATGTTAGTGGTCAGTTCAAACATGGGCGAAATTAGGACATTGAAGAGGCAGTTGTCGAGAGAGTTCGACATGAAGGATTTGGGCGCAGCGAAGCAGATTCTTGGGATGAGAATCAATAAAGACAAATAAAAAGGTACTTTGAAATTGTGGCAGGCAGAGTACATCAGTCGTGTCTTATGAAGGTTCAACATGAGTGATGCTAAGGCAGTTAGCACACCATTGGCTAGTCACTTTTGGGTATCCAAGGAACAGTCACCCAAGACGAAGAACGTGATGTGATTTATGACTAAGGTTCCATATGCCTCGGCCATTGGAAGTCTCATGTATGCAATTGTTTGCACAAGACCAAATATTGTTCATGTAGTGGGAGTTGTGAGCAGGTTCATGACCAATCTAGGAAAGAAACATTAGGAAACAGTTAAATGGATACTAAGGTATCTATGAGGCACCACTGATAGATGCCTATGTTTCAGAATAGGTGAGTTGAGACTACAAGGTTTTATAGACTCAAATTTTGCTGGTGAGGTAGACAACAGGAGGAGTACTACCGGTTATGTATTCACAGTCGGAACTACTGTAGCAAGTTGGATTTTATAGATACAAAAAATTGTAGCATTTTCCAATATAGAGGCAGAGTACGTAGTAGTAACCGAGGCTAGTAAAGAGATGATTTGATTAGAGGGATTGTTAGCAGAATTGGGTTTCAAATAGGAAAAGAATGTTCTGCACAGTGACAGTCAGAGTGCAATAAATCTCGCAAAGAATTAAGCATTTCATTCAAGGACCAAGCACATTGGACTTCGTTATCACTTCGTCAGATATCTATTAGAAGATGGGGTGTTGACACTTGAGAATATCCAAGGGAGCAAGAATCCAGCTGACATGTTAACCAAGGCAGTTACTACAGAAAAATTGAAGCTGTGCTCAGCTTCAGTGAGTCTTCAAAGATAGAAGACAGGAAAACCTCACACCCAGCTCACTGATAGATGCGATGGTTGAGTTGCAGTTCAAAAGTCTCCAAGTGGAAGATTGTTAATGCATATGGAGAATTTCCACCATTTAAATACCATAATTAACACACATGGTAGCTTACCAAATGAATAGTTACCACACATGTTTAGTAGCCTACCAAAGTAATAGTAATGGTTAGTGACACATTAAAGGAATAGTAATGGCTGGTGGCACACTAAAGGAATAGTAATGGTTGGTAGCAGACCATTAATCTCAACCATCCAATCTTATTTTGATCCAACGGTCATGGTGACTCTCAAACAACTATAAATAGGCCTTTACTTCTCTCATTGTAATCATCTCAAACTCTCAAGCTTGAGAGCAATTAGAGAGCAAAAGAAGAGAAAATAGTTAGGGAGAAAGACAGTGCATTGTTAGCACTTGTCAGAGTGTGTAGAAGACAATGTTAGCCTCCATAAAAATAGTGAGTGCAAGAGTGCATACAAGAGAGTGTGTAAAAGTGTTCCTATAATTTTTCTGTAGTGAAAGTGGGTGTGAGCTGTGGACTTAGCTATGACACCCCGCCTAATTAAACCTTGGGTGATCAAGCCTTAATTTAATTTAAAACAGGTTTCTTAAATGGTTCATTCTTAGCATCACTGTCGAAAACCTTTTTATTACTAACCACCTAAGTGAAATTAAGCTAGTGCCAAATTTTATCTTTATTAAACAGATACAACTCAAGCGGAACAATACAAATTAAGCAGTACTAACACCAACCACCATAAATAACTGAATAAAATTAAGTCATGCCGAAAACTACGGCTGAAATAAAACCAACTCAAAATCCAACACAATAGAATAACTGCAAATGTAACGAGTGGACAACATGTCCCAAAATGAGAGTGCTTAAAACTGAGATCCTACACTAAATCCGAAACGGTAAAAGAAGCGTCTAGTTAATGCCCTGCAACACCCACCTATGATGCAGCTCCGAAATCCTTAGAATGAAGTTACGCTTGGCGTTCCTGTGGCTGGACACCTAAAAGGTTTTAAAAATATTGTATAGCAAGTGTTAGTACACAAAACATTTTGAAAATATTTAGCAAGTAATTTATCACAATAAATAGCAGTTATTGATTACACATGCTAGGATCACGCACACTCTCTTGAGTTTCCTCACCTCTTGTCTATCGTGCGCATCTAACGTTCCTACTTGGTCTCGCTACCCATCTTAACTAGGTCTCCAACATCTACACACCTCATAAAATCTAATTCATCAGTACCTCCCATACAGTACGCTACATGCTACCCTTAATTTACATTAAGTCATTAGTTAAGTTTCACTTTAACTTTCCCATACCGCCCATAAAGTATGTGCCCGAACGTCTAGTAATTATCATTAATCTTACCTTAGTATCAATACTTTAAAATCAAGTTCTCATACTTAATCAAATTTTAGGTAAATACTACCTACCTTCTCTACTAATCACACTCAAGTAGATTTTATATATATTATAGTTGTCCACTAATGTTCCAGCCACTCTTACCCATATGTAGTTTATACAATTTTAGTTATGCACTAATAGTTCTCACTACTATCACGCCTGATTATATGTTGAAAACAGTATTTAGGTATACCCCACCTAATCTTACTACTATCACACATAAGTAGGCTATTCAGACGGTATATCTTTCATACACACCTATATCCAGTACAACATATCCTATTATCGGTCCTATTTCAAACATTAAGGACAAATGATTCAGAATGTCTCCTCAAACCTTGCTCGGAATGTCTCCTTGAGTAATGTTCATAATTTCTCCTCGAACATGGTTCGTAATGTCCCCTCGAACCTGGCTCGGAATGTCTCCTCGAGTAATGTTTGGAATGTCTCCTCGAACATGATTCGGAATGTCCCCTCGAACTTGGCTCGGAATATCTCATCGAGCATAGTTCGGAATGTATCATCGAACTTACTAATCCTATCACAAGGAAACACACAATAGGCATTCACAACCCAAGTAATCCTATAAAATAGTAGGTATTCACACAAACCAATTATTCATACTTGTACGTAATATATTTCTCTTTAATATTCACCGTACTTGTTTGCTATACGAATTTATTTCACTTTCGTATTAATTCGAGTATTCACACAACTCTAAGGGTCCTAGTTACCCCTTATTATATCAATTTAGTAGTTACCCTTGCTAACCCACTGACCTAACGAATTTATGCTCACTCACACTTTTCCGTAATTATATTCTTATCATCTCGAATTAGAGTACGTCACAATCAAGCCTATGAATATCCACTTTAACTCTCTAACAAAATTAAAGTCCAACAATCAATCATAGACCTACTGCCATATCATTATTCCATTAATATATTTCATCAAGGTCCCAAACACTTCCCCAATAAAATTTTAGACATTTGAGGCTTAAAAAGAAAAATCTCAAATTTTCTGGCAGATTAAACACCCTCAAGTAAAATTTCAATTTCTCCCTCTACAGAACTCCGATTGACCTGATTCCAAGTTCATTGCATAGATAAGAGAAATAAATTTCTAGGGATGTATGGTTCACACTCTAGTTCGAAGTAAAATTCAAATCGCACACGTTTAAAATCACGTCAAAATTCCGATAGATTACTATGTTGACAGATCAAACACCCTGTAGTAAAATGTCGATTACTCCCTCTACAGAACTACGATTAACCTGATTCCAAGTTCATTGGATAGCTAAGAGAAGTAAATTTCCAAGAAAGTATGGTTAACACTCTAATTCGAAGTAAAACTCAAATGGAATACGTTTAAAGTTGGGTAAAAAATTCGGGCAGATTGACATCTTGTGTTCATACATTAAACCCTAAGCCATTCAAGATTCATGTTCTTCATCCAAGAACTCATAAAGATTCCATGTTAATAATCAAATATATTCAAATTTAATTTTATCTTTTCTTAGGGATTCATTCTACATGCAATCCTGCCCAAACATGTGATCAATTCAAACATTTAATTCAAGGGTTTTCAATAGAATCAACCAATTCATAAAACTCCCTACACATGGGTATTATAACTTGAATTTGATTTGCAATAAAACTTGCCTTATGTCCAGTAGGTCTGATTTCGTGAATGTGGTTGGTGATTGATGATCTTTCTCCTTCAATCTTTCTTCCCAATGAGTTTGTGGTGAAAGTCTCCTTTGAATCCTTCCCACTTTTTCCTTTTTGCCTTAGAATTGTTTCTCTCTTCTCTCTAATGGCTATAGCGTGTTTTTTTTTCTCTAACCCTAGCCTCCAACTCTTATACTCTGACTTAGAGTTCTAAAATTCGTGGGTCTCCTCACCCTAAAATGTAAAAAGGCCGGAATGCCCTCGTATGGACCCGGTTTAGCCCAAAAATGCCCCGAGACCCATTCGCTACCCCTAGGTACTCTTTTCTGACTATCTCGACCCATCCGGACTAAACCGCGCACTCAGAATTATCATCCGAAATATTTTTTTTGACATTTCCAAATTTCGACCTCAAAATGCGACACACATTTAATTCGGACAATTAAACTTAAAAGTCGCCAAAATAATTAATTCTATTTACTTAAATAAATTCTCCAAATCATAAATTTAAGTTTCTCCAGTTTAAATATTTTTATAACTCCCAAAATAATTAAATATTAAATACTCAAAATTTCGGGGTGTTACAGTAGCCAAATTGGTGAACCACGTAAATCTCTTGTGTTGCGCGTGCATTATTATTTTTTGCATTATTTTCTTGATCCATTGATTCCCAAGGTCCTGGAAATATTATCAACAGAATTTAGCAGCGTCTAATTTCCCAACAACTTACTCCAAAAGTAGGGAGTTTTATACTATTTTCTTTGAATCCATGGAGGACATGCATAAGGCTTGGTAGTTAGGTCCTGTTCAAATGAATTTAGATTTTTTAATACTGTGACTCGGTGTCCTAATTTTAACCGATGAAGCATACTTTCTTCAAAGGCTTATGCTTAGGTGCATTTTAGAGATCTCCCAGATTAATTCTGGCACTCTTGGCTATCGCTTGAAATTGCAAGAGGTGTGGGTGTTCCAATAAGAATTGACACAACTACTTTAGAACAGAAGTTTGGTATGTTTTCTCGGTTACTTGTAGATATAGACTTCTCAATTTATGTACCTAATGTGATTTTCATAGATATTGTGGACATAAAAATTCCGATCAATAGAGAAGTTGAAAAAATGTTATCCTTTTGTTTTGTTGTATGGATGCATTGGGCATCATCTTTTATCTTGTTAGGAAAAAGGTGCATTTTGCTCCATAAAAGTTTGAAGAAACATGTTTTTTGGTTAAAAATAATAAAACCAATTCTTGTGTGGTTAATGCTTCGGGTAGACTCAGTTTTCGGCAAGTTACTTAGTCCATTCAGAAATTAAATCCGACAATCTCCCACGAGAATCCTTCACAGGTGGATTCTCTTATCACGTCTCCTTTTGGTAACAAATGTAAACCCTTGGATCATGGTGATATGGTTGAAAACCAACGCATCCATCTTTAAGTTCCTGAAAACCAGGTGATAGTCATTAACCCAACAACTTTAAGGCCTCAAAAATACGATCTTAGTTGTTGAAATCCTAACAACTTCGATTTCATCAGTTATGGATACAAACAAGTTAGTGGGCCACTTGGTAAATGAGAAATCTTCTCAGCACTCCACGGGTCCAAGTGGAGATTATTTTGTAGAAGATAAGACCCACCCAGGTGTTTCTCCTCAAGCATTAAATCTGAATCATGTGGCATGTTTTGAGTTGGATAACCATAAAATTATTTCATCCAGCTATGTGGACCCTCAAACGTTGTGGATGATGAGATGCCCCCACTTAAAGATATACTAATTAATAAGGAATCTAATGAAGAGGTTATTTCAGATGATTTTGTTTCTTACTCAACATACCTTTTCATAATTGAATTCATTCTAAAAAAGATTGAAAAGTTCAATGAGAAAGCTTTTGTACTGGTCCAAATGGATGTGAATGGAGGTGCTAATTTGAATGTCACTCAAAACGATTCTAAGGAAGTGGAAGAAAAAAAATAGAAAATTCTAGGGTTAATATATATATAGAGATTCCTAATCCAAATTCAACCCCATACTCTGATTATGATATGGGTATGTCTACTGGTTCAACTTAAGCTCTTGATTTTCTTGAGGACTCAATTGACCAAACAATTAGAAAAAATCAATTCCAATTATATAGTACACAAGTTAGAAATTCCTTTGAACTTTTTGGAAACATTGGAGATAGAGAGAAGCTCTAAATTCAAAGGGTGTAATTAAAAATGACAATGCATCATCACCTCCTTTATCTTTTCCGACTTTAAGTTATGAAGAGAAATTTTCCCTTAAATATAATTTAAGGTCTTTTACTTCTCGATCAAAGATCTCGTAAATTTCAGTAGCCCTTGGCTTTCTAATTATTGTAGTGAGAATATCAATAAATTCCCATATCTTTTGTTTCTCGCAATTTTTACTCATTTTCTGTCTAAATTTTTTTACCTCTTGTAAGAGCCCCTGTAATAGCCTGTATATTTTTGGAATAAAATAAAGATTTAATAAGGATTAAATTAATTCGGTGAAATGAATTAATTTGGGATTTCGAGTAATTAATCTCAATATTATTTATAAAGTTTAGAATTTGACTTTAATGATTTGGAATAAATCAAACGGGATTTATTTGTTTTTATAAAAAAATGTTTGGGTGTGTCACGACACAATTAATATTTTTGGGATAAAATATATGGAGCGCACATTGAGAGGTATTACGCTCCCGTCTGGGTATTTTAGACCCTTAAAACGGTTCCGGGGTATATATATACGAATTGGGTAGTTATCGGGCTAATTAAATTTGGTATTTGGGCTCATTTGGGGGTCCAAAGTTGGGACCTAAAGCCCAACTCGGGATTACCACTAATTAGATGTTTAAGTGGGGGTGAACCACTCCCCCACTATCATTAGAAGAAACCTAGGTTAGCAGCCACGAGAGAGAAAAACGAGAAATACAAAAAAAAAAAAATAGAAAATGGGCAAGAACAAAGGGGAAAATCAAGGGAGCTTCAAGAGGATTCTTTCTACACAATCCCAGGCAAAGATTCTCTTACCAAACTTATTCATTTTGTTCTATCATCATTTTTATGTTTGATCCATGTTTAGACTTGAGGTTAAATTTGATCTAATACAACCATGTTAGGGTTCTTAAAAAATTTTGAATTTTTGATGATGATCATGTGCTAGGTTGCTAGATCTATGAAACCCATAATAGATAATGAGAATAGGGTATTTGACTTGAATAAATCATTGCAAAATTTCATTTAGAACAAATCGTATAAATATAGGTTTATGATGAATAATGGTTGAAGAACACAAAACCTAGGGTTTTTGATGAAAACTCGATTTGAACTATTTTAGGATGGGAATAAAGAGGTTTTGATGTTTTATCTATCTTAGAAATCATCCCTCAACTTATATTAGATGTTTGGTTTTGTTGGGAAAGAATTTCAAAAGGTTTCATGAAGGTTGAAGTGTTAACGATGGAGGAAAACAAGTGTGGGGTGAAGCTGTCAAATGACTTTTAGATCATTCGAACAAAATCTCATGTCGTTCGAACGAGATGATTTCTCATTTGAACGAGATTAGAATGTCGTTTGAACGACTTAGGCTTTTGGTAATGGATATAGATCTTTTCGTTGCGAACGCGTGGCCAGTAATTTCCTATTTTCTGATTTTTTTAATTAGTTATGATTTTATTACTGAAGGGTGTCTGAAACCGAAATCCATTGTGAGAAATAAAATTTGGATTAGTTAAGGATGTCCGTAGATGGGTGTAGGACTCAAAAAAAATATATTAAGGAACATTATTTTTACCTTGAAGTTGGATGGAAATGAATTCGGGGTATGGAAGTTGAGTGTTTAGGATGAACAACACTCAAAAATATATGAACGAATTCAAGTGGAAATTTCGAATGAAATTAGGATATAGCCTGGCTTGAGATGCGCTTAGTGTCTTGAAAAAAAATATGAATGTAAGTTAATATTTATAAAATCACGAGTCGGGGTTGTGACTCGGATATTTTAGGTAGAATGCTACGGGAGTTAGGTACGGGGTAGCCAGTTTAATTTATTATATATATAATAAATTATCAAATATCGAATTGATTAAAGGGTGTTTGACCTCATAGTGGGATTTGGTGTAATAAATTTTAAAGGATTTAGATATGGACCGAATGAGTGATTCTGGATGTAGTAATTGGGTAATACTACTAAATTATATTATAAGGTTCCTTATATATTTACATATAATCATTTTTCCCCGACTAGTTAACTCCTTATATATGTACATATAAACCTTATTGAAAAGGTATCAGGAAGAAAATAACTATTAATAATCTGAAATGATTAAAGTGTGTGTAAAGAGGACAATGTGTTAAAAATTTTAAATATGTGTATAAGGTTAGTTTGAGAATAACTATACCTATAATATTTGGAAAGGTTAGTTCGGGAAATAATTATGCCTAGGTATTTAAAGAGTAATAAATTATGAAGAAAATGTGATTTAAGTCCAAAAAGGATTTTAGGACACTTAATAATTAATTTGGGAATAGTCGTAAGATGACGGCTTAAAATGAGTTATGGGATAATGGAATAAAAGGTTATGGTTAAGCCGGGAAGGCTATCATTTATATGGATTGTGATATCCTTGAATTAATGTAGTTAAAGAGTAACTACTTATACATATTATATGAGAATAATAATATGTATTATATTATATTTGTGTGTGGACATACGAGTGGACCGTCCTATCGGCTTGGGGGTTGGTGCGATGGACCGCGTACTACACGTCGGCATAGGTGGGCTTGATGATGTGTAGGCCATATTGGTATTACGTGGAGGCTCCACCCACTAAAGGTAGGGTTAGCATTGTCTGTTCTTGTATTACTGCTCAGTATGGGCCGTATACAGGTGTCCTGAGTAGGGACCGCCCCCAACTTGTGTGTGTTTTGTGGTGTTCTCTTAGGATTAGGTATTCCTCCGGACTTGCCGATAGAGCACGAACGAGACACCATCGGTAGATGCCCTTGTGTGTCATATATATACGTATATATATATATATATATATATATATATATATATATATATATATATATATATATATATACCTATTTACTCATTATGGTATCCCTTATATGGGAATGTTTCTTTTTGGTCTAAAGATGTACATTGTTTATTAATGATAAAATTGTGCTAATAAAATGATGTGGATAATTAAGGACGAAGATGAGTCCTAATGAATAATGCGACACACAAGCATGAATAAGAATAATAATTGGATAGTCTAAAGGAGTAGAAAAACATTAAATAGAATGAGAAATCATGTATCCAATTATTAATGAGAACAAAAATTTGGTAATCTAAGATAGTGAAACTTATAGTATAACGGGGTAGACAACAAGAATTATGAATTTAATCATTAAATGATTTGAAGAAAATGGCAATGATCACAGGATATAATGACGTAAGATTTTGCACTTAGATTAAATTAAATTGTAATATATTAATTAATATTATGAAATTTATTCCAAAATTGGAGTGTCAGAAATAAGTACCCTCTTTTGGTTATTTCATAACTGAATGGATTATTCGTTACATGATTGATTATATATTGGAAGTTACAATTGTCATTTGATTGAGGATATGAGTAGGACTACTTCTAGATGAGAGGTGAGGTACCCATTACATGTGAGCGTCGATGGGGATACGTGAAGTATGAGTTAGTAATAAATTTCATATTTATTGGTGAAGAATTCTTACAACTCTAGGGCTTTGACCCATATTATAAATATTTCCCCCCAAGTAATCTTAATGACATGGATAGCAAGACTAACGGTGGATCAAACTTGCAGTTGCAGTGGATCTTGTAGATTTCGCTTCATTGACTCTAGTATAGTCTGTACTTTAGTCTTTTTATTATTTTATTTCACACTGAAAATTATACGGGTATAAGCCTAAGTGTTTATTGACTGTACCAGTTGTACTTACTTTATATTTTGGACATTGTATGATGACTCAGTTCTACCAAGTTCTATTTATTCATGTATGGAATCAGTTTATTCAGATATTTTAATTTATTGTGGATTTTAATATAAAAGGAAAGAAGTTTTTATTCTTTTAGTGCTGAGAATTATATAAATTGTTGATAAGCCCCAACTTCGGCATATCGTGCTTGACCAGCCTTTAAGTGAGAAAATGGGGGTTGTTACAGTTAGTATCAGAGTATGGTTCTAGTGTCTTTAGGATCTATGTCTGAGCTTGTCGCGTTCTGTGTTACATCCTTTGATGTAGAGCCTTATGATTAAGAATCATTGTATTATTTTCGATTGCTTACTACCCATTCGTGCAAAGGTTTAGTTTTGGAGATAGAGAGAGACATAGAGACCTTCGTATGAGTCACTTGCTAGAATTGTGAGAATTTGGGCAATATGGTGCCTAGTAAATTAAAGGAAGACATTTGGAAAATTTGGGGCTATGGTAATGTCCAATAATGCACCAGTATAGGTTAATTCGTTTAGACCAGGACTCATAGCAAGATGGGCATCGGATTATAGATAAAATTTTTGAAAAAAAAATAGACCAGTGATAATATCCGTGGTAAATAAGGTGCTTTCCTACTTTAGAGTATGTGGGATATGTTTCGTTTAATATTAGGACTTAGTGTTCACTTGGGTTTTATTAATACCTGGAAAAGGATAAACTTTGTATTTGGGGAGAATACTGTACATTGATGGTCATGGGTAAGGAGGAATATTGTTTCGTTGGTGTATGGATACACATATAGGTATACTGGGAGACTTACGTTTAGTTTAGGCTTATTTGTTAGCTATTTCGAAGTACGATATTCTTCCTGAGAATGAAATTTTAGTTACTTGGGATATGTTAACTTTATGTGGACTCTATGAGTTGCGGTCACCTTAGAGACGAGATTGGTTGTGAATTTGTGTTCATCATTGTCATGAGGATTATCGTGATAAATTTTTATCGGTGGTGTTAGCAATGAAACAATAAATTTCAATGGGAAATTAAGGCGTGCAAGAACCTTTAGAAAGTTAAAAATTCTTTGGGGAGCATCATGTGAGTGTGATTTTAAAATTTTAAATAACTCAAGGAGGTATATATGCCTGAATAAACTCAAAGTTATGGAATAAATATGAGCTGGGGATGTCCTATCTAGATTGTGGAAATTGAGATATCATGTATGGTAAGGTTGGTTGACTCTATAGGAGTTTGGTATAACTCTTATAATGAAATAAGTGGTTGGTTTGAAAAATAGCGAATGATGAAAATTATATGAATAGCATACATGGTTATTTTTATTTTTCCTTTGCCTTGGGCCGATGTACCTCGATGATCGACTAAGCCATACAGTAGTGTATCAGGAGGGTTCTTTGTTTGGATTTCTCTTGCGAGACGTCCCACACATGAAATTGGCAAAAGTTCGGAGTTGAGGGAAGTTGGATATTAGGATGGTTATTTTATGTACGTATGTGGTGGTATACTTGTGGTATGAATATGCTTGGTATTAATGATATATATTAGATGTATATGTGACATTCATATTTGTTAATGGTACGTGTGTGCATGTATGTAAGGTGAAATATATGGGCACTTCATTGATGTTATGATAAGCATACATGAGACTTTTCATTTATCTCATAGGCTATGAGTATGGACTAATTGGGTATATGCCAAATCTAACGGTGCAATTAAAATATGAATTTATGCTACCTTGAATTCCGAGGATCGAATTCCGTTGTGAGAGGGGGAGAATTTCATACCCGTATATTTTTAGAATAAAATATAATTTTAATAAACATTAAATTAATTCAGTGAAATGAATTAATTTGGGATTTTGTGTAATTAAACTCAATATTATTAATAAAGTTTAGAATTTGACCTTAATGATTTGGAATAAATCAAGCGGGATTTATTAATTTTTATAAAAAGTATTTGGGTGTGTGACGACACAAAGTCATATTTTTGGGATAAGATATTTGGAGCGCATTTTGAGAGGTATTACGGTCCCGTTTGGGTATTTTAGACCCTTAGAAATGGCCCCTGGGTATATATATATATCCATATAATAAAGGAGCATGGTTTTTGAAAATTTTGCCAAAATATCTTCACTTTTTTTATGCATGACATTTTTCTCTTTCATGCACATACATGAAATGTCATGCTAAAAGTTATTTTTTTTTCTTTTTTTTTGTGTTATATATATACTATTATAAATACTATTATACTATTATAAATACATGTATTTTTTTAAATACATGTAAATTTATATTTTTTTATTAAATATTTTTCCCATTTTTTAAAACTATTTTTTAAATATTTTTTAAATATTTTTTTCTTTCTTTAATTTATATTTTTTATTTTTTCTCAATTTTTTTTTTCTCAATTTTTTTTTATCACGGGGGCAAATTTATCGCCGTGCCCTCGGGCACGGGCATCCACTAGTATATAAATATATATGAATTGGGTAGTTATCGGGCTAATTAAATTTGGTATTTAGGCTCATTTGGGGGTCCAAAGTTGGGGCCTAAAGCCCAACTCGGGATTAACACTAATTAGGTGTTTAAGTGGGGGTAAAATAAGTACTTTATCAAGTAAATATGAGCTGGGGATGCCCTATCTAGATTGTGGAAATGGAGATATCAAGTATAGTAAGGTTGGTTGACTCTATAGGAGTTTGGTATAACTCTTACAACGAAATAAGTGGTTGGTTTGAAAAATAGCAAATGATGAAAATTATATGAATAGCACACATGGTTATTTTTATTTTTCCTTTACCTTGGGCCGATGGACCTCGATGATCGACTAAGATGTACAATAGTGTATCGAGAGGGTTCTTTGTTTGGATTTCGCTTGTGAGACGTCCCACGCACGAAATTGGCAAAAGTCGGGAATTGTGGGAAGTTGGATATTAGGATGGTTATTTTATGAACGTGTGTGGTGGTATACTTGTGGTATGAATATGCTTGGTATTAATGGTATGCATTATATGTATATGTGACATACATATTTGTTAATGGTACGTGTGTGCATGTATGTAAGGTGAAATATATAGGCACCTCATTGATGTTATGATAGGCATAGATGAGCCTTTTCATTTATCTCATAGGCTATGAGCATGGAATAATTGGGTATATCAATAATCTAACGGTGCAATTAAAATATGACTTTATGCTACCTTGAATTTCGAGGATGGAATTTCGTTGTAAGAGGGGGAGAATGTAATACCCCGTATATTTTTAGAATAAAATAAAAATTTAATAAGGATTAAATTAATTCGGTGAAATGAATTAATTTGGGATTTTGAGTAATTAAACTCAATATTATTTATAAAGTTTAGAATTTGACTTTATTGATTTGGAATAAATCAAGCGGGATTTATTTATTTTTATAAAAAGTATTTTGGTGTGTCACAACGCAATTAATATTTTTGGGATAAAATATTTGAAGCGCACTTTGAGAGGTACTAGGGTCCCGTTTGGATATTTTAGACCCTTAGAAATGGTCCCGGGGTATATATATATATATATATATATATATATATATATATATATATATATATATATATATATATATATATGAATTGGGAAGTTATCGGGCTAATTAAATTTGGTATTTGGGCTCATTTGGGGGGTCTAAAGTTGGGGCCTAAAGCCCAACTCGGGATTAGCACTAATTAGGTGTTTAAGTGGGGGTAAAATACTCACCTACTATTATTAGAAGAAACCTAGGTTAGAAGCCATGGGAAAGAAAAATGGAAAATACCAAAAGAAGAGAAAAGTGGCAAGAACAAAGGGCAAAATCAAGGGAGCTTCAAGAGGATTCTTTGTACACAATCTGAGGCAAGGATTCTCTGGCCAAACTTGTTCATTTTATT
The DNA here is from genome assembly GCA_949130495.1 of Sambucus nigra. Taxonomy (NCBI): domain Eukaryota; kingdom Viridiplantae; phylum Streptophyta; class Magnoliopsida; order Dipsacales; family Adoxaceae; genus Sambucus; species Sambucus nigra. Next base: position 819,495,997 of record OX422207.1, read on the forward strand.
CTATCATCATTTTTATGTATGATCCATGTATGGAATTGAGGTTAAATTTGACATAATACAACCATGTTACGGTTCTTAAAAAATCTGGAATTTTTGATGATGAGCATGTGTTAGGTGGTAGATATATGAAACCCCATAATAGATAATGAGAATAAGGTGTTTGACTTGAATAAATCATTGCAAAATTTCACTTAGAAAAAATCTTATAAATATGTGTTTTTGATGAATAATGGTTGATGAACACAAAGCCTAGTTTTTTTTTTATGAAAACTCGATTTGATCTATTTTAGGGTGGGAATAATGAGGTTTTGATGTTTTATCTATGTTAGAAATCATCCCCAAAATATTGGATGTTTAATTATGTTGGGAAATAATTTCATAAGGTTTCATAATGGTTTGAAGTGTTAACAATGGAGGAAAACGAGTTTGGGGTGAAGCTGTCACATGACGTTAAATATTGAGTTTATGTACCATTTTTTGAGATTTGGACATGAGGAATGCTTTTCATTCATGAGTTGCCTCTGTAAAACGTGATTGTGTGATAATTGATTAAATTCGAAAATTTCTACTTTGGCACACTTATGTAATTAGAGTTTATTTTTAAATCAAATTAATTTAGCCCCTAAACATGCAACTACGTGTGTGCGTGTGTCAACCCATAAATAAATAAAGCATGCGACCCAAATTTCAGGAAAAAATCCCGCAGGGCAAAATATTTTATTTCTAGAAATTTGAAAAGTTTAGAAGACCATTGACTTACATACCATCTTGCTTTCGCCCACAAGAGTAACGCACGGTGTCTTCGTCAAACTTCCAAAGCAATGACTAGAAATCAACAGTGGTTCACACGCAGCTATACCACAAGGACATGCAGTCCTAGACATGCAGTCTTCATGGTGTAGGTTATCCTCCCCACAAGAGTAACTTCATAGAGACTCCTTCCGCAATAGCACTCATCTCTCCGATTGTAGAGTTCTCCCCACAAAGTTAAATTTCAACAAAGTTGAATCTAGGGTTCCAAAAAAATTCACTAAAAGATTGAGATGTTTTGTGAATTGGAAACAAAAGGTTTAAAACCTAAAAGAAGAAGACAAAAATTGTTTCTGCAGTGGCAGTTTCGTCTATTGAAAATATGCTGGTTTTCTTATAAAAAACAGAGTTGGAAAAGTCTATTTATAAAAAACTTAAGGCGACGCGTCGTTCGAATGAGGTTGAATATCGCTCGAACGAGATGCTATGTCGTTTGAACGATAAGAGCAGGTCGCTCGAACGAAAAACATAACATATGGAAAATGTCATTTGAATAACAAAAGCAGGTCATTTGAACGACCTATCAAATGAGATTTCTCGTGTGCTTGTAAATAATTTTAATACGAATGCGTGGCCGCCAGTTTCGTATTTTTTTGATTTTTTATGAATCAGTTATGATTTTTCTATGGAAAGGTGTCCGAGAATAAAATCTTTAGAAAAATATTTGATAAAAATCTCCCAACACTTTAAGTGAAATGCTAAGGAATTAAAACATAGCCTTACCAAACTTAACCTCGTGGAGGCTTGAATGTTGAAGATCTTGATATTAGGATCCGTCTTTGATGCTTGAATGTTCTTGAATGCTCTTCGACGGTGAAGCGGTATACGACATACTGAATTGATAATGGACTTATAAAATAATGTCCTTACAAATCTCCCCCTATGTCTATGCCGGTACAAAATAACAACTTTGAATTATCAAATCAAAGTGCCTATACAAATCTAATATCCCCCATGAACCCAAAAATGGAAAATATTAAAATTTGCAAGTCTTAAAATTTTCTTCAAAAATCTTCAAGTTCAAATCTCAAATTTTTTCTCATCAGGGTGTGCATCATAATGATCTTCAATCTTTCTACCTACACACATTAGATAAAGAAAAATACCTTCGTGACGCATCAAGTTTGAAATGTTATAAGAATAAACCAATCAATATAATCAAATCTCCCCCATAATGCAAAAAATCCCCCATAACATTATCATTCTTTCTCCCCCTTTTTATGATGTCCCCAAATAGACAGATAATAATAAACAATCAAAACATGGAGTGTCACGATAAAAATGCATTTCTCCCCCTTTTTATGATGTCCCCAAATAGACAGATAATAATAAACAATCAAAACATGGAGTGTCACGATAAAAATGCATAGCAAACATGAATAAAAATACGAGCATGCAAAGTAGTATATCAAAAACTTTCACAAACTATTTTTGATTTTTCAAAATTTTCATACAAAAATAAGATGCCAAAAATCACACCATGGATTTATACTAACACAATCAAGTCATGGAAATGGAATGAATGGGTGTGAACACATTCGATAGGTAAATCAACTCAATCAACCATATGTGCACGATGCATACGTGTACTCTTAATGAATGAACATCAAACGTATCCTTAGGTGTAAATTTTTTTGAATTTAGATGACATCGTCTAATGCAAATCAACAAATCAAAGTCAAAGTGATTTCCACACCAATAATGTCCAAAACTATGCAACACTTTTTCAAGACTTTCAAGGACGTGCAAACCCGTTTTAATTCTCCATCCAAACTCCCTCATATATATTTTTTTTAGAGGTGTATAAACTAAATTCTCAAACTTTGGAGAATTGGTGCAAAAACCTAATTGGCCCACAATTGGCATGAATTTATTTTTATTGCCTTTAAATTTTTTGGGCTCTTTTAAACCTCTTTGGACCCCGAATAATTAAAATTCCTTAATGTTTTAGGTCCGATATAACGGTGGCTTAGTATTCGCAAAGGTCAAATGTGAACCTTTCGCAGCCCTTCCCCGTTTTCAAATAAAGCACACAAACTCACATACGGCTCTTACATGAACAACTTTTTATCAAGTTTTATCGTGCTTGGTTCATTTTCAGGAAAGGATTGAAGTGAAAACACCCAACCAACATGTGATAAGACAAGCACAATAATCAAACAAATCCGTGCATGTGTGCAATAAAGGAAATAATGAGTCAAACATGTAGGAAGTAACACTTAATTACATCTTAATGACTCCAAACATTATAAAGCACATGGATGAATTGACCTATTGTCTCAAAACACTATCAAATAATCACATGAAGAATGGAATGATGTTGTGACCTGGTCATCCTAAGTGTCTATCCATAAACACTTCAAACAAAATACAAAACTCATTTTGGATTTTTTCAAAAATTTTAAAAAATAAAATCTTTTTGGCTTTTTCAAATTTTTCGAAAGCAAAATTTTTTACAAAAAGTACATGTCACAACGCTGGCAAACATAAATATCATGAAATAAAAAACTAGCGTATGACAAACATGCGAACACAATCATCTATATGATATGGTCATAGAAGAGTCATGTGCAAGCAAATGAGAATCAACTATTCTAAAATCTAGCGTATCCAAAAGTGATTTTCTAACCCAAGCGGATGTAGCACGTCGACACGGGGTTTTGGAAACCAACAAAATACTAGACTTCGACTTCCTAGGACATCTTCCAATATCAAAACAAAATCTCCTAAGGTGACATTTCCTACCACAATGTGAACACATGTAAACGGGAGGAATGTTACCTAAAGTGCGATCTTTTCTAACGTCCTTGGGATTAATTGAACCTCTAAAATAAATAATGCTTTTGGCTTTAGCACTAGAAGCATGAGAACAAGATGATCCATTACCATCACTATCAAACCTACTTAAATCGTTTAAATCATTTTTCAACTTCAAAATATTTCATTCAAGGAACAAATTAGACTCTTCCAAAGATAGGGATTTCTTTTTTAAATTTTCAACAATTCCTAAAAGGGTATCTCTCTCCCCCTCAATTAAAGTAAACTTTTCCCTAAGAGTCTTCTCACGTGCCACAAACACATTGATTAAAATATTTTTGTCCTCTTTGGCACAAACACAACGACTAGAATTTTTAAAGTCCCCCAATTCTTTTTCTAAAAATAGGACTCTATCGTCACTCTCCTTCTTGGCAACTTTTAAGGAATCAAAGTCATTACACAAATTGCCAAAGTGTTCATGAAAAATATCTATTTGAGTTTGAAATGTTTGCAAATATTAAATCTTACTATTAAAACAAGAATTTTCTTTTTCCAAAACATTAATTCTTTTGTAAAGTTTCAAATTCAAAAGTTTTAATTTTTCAGCACTGTCGTGAACTTTTTCAAAAATAGGCTCCTCATTAAATGGGCGTTCCATATGAAAAATTGCGATTTTTCACAAAACTGATTTTTGAAAAAAAATCAATATCACACGATTTTGCAAAAAATAGGAATACGTGATAAATTAGCGCAACCCGCTCTGATACCAATTTGTAAAACGTGACTGTGTGATAATTGATTAAATTCGCAAATTTCTACTTTGGCACACTTATTTAATTAGAGTCTATTTTTAAATCAAATTATTTCATCCCCTAAACATGCAACTACGTGTGTGCGTGTGTCAACCCATAAATAAATAAAGCATGCGACACAAATTTAAGGAAAAATCCCCGCAAGGCAAAACCTTTTATTTCTAGAACTTTGAAAAGTTTACAAGACCATTGACTTACATACCATCTTGCTTTCGCCCACAAGAGTAATGCACGCTGTCTTCGTTAAACCTCCAAAGCATCGGCTAGAAATCAACAGTGGTTCACACACAGCTATACCACAAGGACATGCAGTCTTCACGGTGTAAGTTATCCTACCCACAAGAGTAACTTCATAGAGACTCCCTCCACAATAGCATGCAACTCTACGGTTTTAGAGCTCTCCCCACAAAGGTAAATTTCAACAAAGTTGAATCTAGGGTTCCAAAATAATTCACTAAAAGATTGGGATGTTTTGTGAATGGGAAACAAAAGGTTTAAAACCTAAAAGAAGAAGACAAAAATCGTTTCTGTAGTAGCAGTTCGTATATTGAAAATATGCAGACCTTATTTCGAAAAATGGAGTTATAAAAGCCTATTTATAAAAAACTTAAGGCGGCGCGTCGTTCCAATGAGGTTGAATGTTGCTCGAACGAGATGCTATGTCGCAGGTCGTTCGAACGAAAAATATGACACATGGCAAATGACACGTGGAAAATGTCGTTTGAATGACAAAAGTAGGTTATTTTATGACCTATCAAATGAGATTTCTCGCAAGCTTGTAGATAATTTCGATACGAAACGCGTGACCGCCAGTTTCGTATTTTTTTGATTTTTTTTGAATCAGTTATGATTTTTCTACGGAAAGGTGTCCCAGAACAATATCTTTAAAAAAATATTTGATAAAAATCTTCCAACACTTTAAGTGAAATGCTATGGAATTAAAACACAACCTTACCAAACTTAACCTCGCGGAGGCTTGAATGTTGAAGATCTTGATATTCGGATCCGTTTTTGATGCTTGAATGTCCTTGAATGCTCTTTGACGTTGTAGCGGTATACGACATACTAAATTGGTAATGGAGTTATAAAATAATGTCCTTACAACCTCTTTAAATCGTGACCATATTTGGATTGTTTAGTATGTGAGATTATTACATTCGAAAATAATTTTTCATTCGATGACGGCAGTGGTAATAGATTTTTTGCGTGTGGTTGTTGTCTTCAAAAGTCAATCTATAAATTCCCTTGAATTACCTACAAAACTTGCTAAAACAACTCGTATCGCGGTAAGTACGGATATCAATCCAACTTTCAAGGTGAAACAATTTAAGTGAATTCTTGCAATTTCATTTTTTTTATTAATTTTATTAATTTTTAATTTTTTATATTTTTTAAAAACAATTTCAAGGGAAAATTAACTAATTAATGCTAAAAATATGAAATGACTGAATAACTAAAAATAATATGCAACCAAGTGTGATCAATGTGAGAATATTCAAGAGATGGTATTACACCGCGTGTTCAATTTCATTTAATTTCTCAATTTATTAATTTGAAATATTTTGAGATAATATTAAATTGATAATCTAACTCTCGTTACAATTATAAATTTAAAAGTATCCTTTTCAGAAAACTAATTTAAAAATGTCACACTATGAAAAACTATGAATTATACCATTTTCAAGAGAATTGCCCGCTAGGATCAATTTAATAAAAATTATATGAATCCTCAAATTTCAACATCAAATTAATATTTAAATTTACGAAAAACCTATCTCTAGTTCGATTCACAAAATCAAAAATCAAAAATCAAAACTAAATTAATTTACTATCTCTCGATACATAAATTAATTTGTGATAATTAGAAATTAATTCTCCTAGAAATACGACAATCAATGAAATTAATTAATTAAACTAACATCATACGCAATTTCATCCTAACCCTTGAACATGGTGATTAGCCAAACATATTTAAAGAAGTATGCACAATCACAAAAGCATCAATAAAAATTGAAACAAGAGGGAAAGAATACGAAAGTCTCCTTTCAAATCGCATTTCTTGAATTATGTTTCAATGTCCTCACAATCAGCACTTGATTACATCAATAAGAAAAAAACCTAGAAATTATTCTAAAGCTAAACTAATTTTTTTTATATTTTTCTGATTTTTTTTATTTACAAAATGTACAAAAATGTTTGTCTCTCTCTACATTGTATCGTCTATGTAAGAGTCCTCTTCTTTAATGAGTTGTACTTAGGGGTGTGCATGGCTCGGTTGGTTCGATTTTGGCCGGGTTTTTTTAGCCGAACCGACCATGTTGGTTTTTGGAGGAGAAGAATCGAACCGAATCGAAACTGTTGAAGAACCGAACCGAACAGGGTCGGTTTTTGAGAGGGCCGGTTCTATTTGCCCATCGATTTTTGACAGGGCCAGTTTTATACAGGGCCGGTTCAGTTTTTTCATTTATTTTAATAAAAAATATATTTTTTAATACCTAATATAAATATAAAATTAAAAAATATAATATAATATGCCAACACTAATATAAATATAATATAACATATAAAATTAAAAAGTATAAAATTAATTCGGTTCGGTTCGGTTCAAAATCGATTTTTTTATGCCAGAACCGAAAACCAAACTGACCCCTTCGGTTTTATACCTGATCAAACCAAACTGACCTGGCCCTTAAAAAAACCGGCCTAAAAATTTTCAGTTCAACACAGTTTTGTCGGTTTGGTCAATTTTTTTGCACACCCCTAATTTTACTCCCTTATTTTATAACCCATGACCTTGTTCTCTCTGGGGAATTTTTTTTGGGATTTTGGTTTGGCTAAGTCTAAGGTACTTGAAGGCTTTAGTTTGAATTTGTTCTTATTTTTTAGGAGATATGGCAGGTGGTCGGGTTATGGTGATGAATTCGGGTTTGGGAGTTTCGAATATGGACCTTGGGGTCAATGAAGTAGGTAGGTCTTGGATTCTGGGTTAATGGGAAATGATGATGGCAACTGCGGGTTTCTGGATTCAGATTCGATTGGGTCGATTTACAAGGGTCACTGGAATTGAGTACAGGTGATGGGGCGGATGGTAGATTGCGGGTTGTTTTTGTGTCGGGTTTGGTCCTTAGGTGAATAGAGGAAAATAGGTGGTGGATGTGTTTTTTGGTTTAGTTTGGCTATGGAGGTTTAGGAGATTGGGTTGTTGGTTGGTGGGTGTAATGGGTATTGTGGTGGTAAGGATATGAGAGCTTGGGTTGAATTATGTTTTGGGTTTGAGTTTTGTGTAGTTATGGATGTTAGAGGAGAGAGAAAGAGGTGTTGGGTGGAGTTTGAAGATGAAGTGGGTGGTGTTATGTGTGGGGGGTGTAGGGTAATGTGGTGTGTGTGAGTGAGTTATGATATGTGTGTGTGTGTGTTTAATTGTACCTTTAAAAGAAATGAAAAATAAAACTATCTAAACGGAAAAAAATAATAAGAATAAAATACTAACTAAAAAAATCAAACTAAAATAATAAAACCTATTAAATTAAAAAGACTCTAAATAAAATAAAAATTAAAAATCTAGTAAATCTAAAAAACCTAAAGTCCATAAAAAATAAAATCTAATAAAATTAAAAATAAATTCCTAATAAAAGACTATTCCTCATAAAATAAAATAAAATAAAATAGAAATTAAAAATTAAAAACTAATAAAAAAATTACACTAAATATAAAAAACTGCAAATAAATCCTAAATAAATCTAAAATAAATCCTAAAAATAAAAACGACTCAAAATAAAAATTAAAAAATTAAAAAAAGTACAAACTTAATACACATCAGGTTTGGGGTAGGCTAAGGCTCGGTTTGGGATAGGCTAGAGTTAGGAGATTGGTGATTTAGCCACATTTGAACTGAAAATTGCCTCGAAATAAAGTTTTTGACCTTGCAACTGCAATCAAGCCTGCACAATAAATAATTACGCATATAAGACCAGATGTTGTCAAGAATTAGCAATTAAAATACGTCTATTCGAGGTGTAAAATATACACTTTTGGGTACTTATCACACCACCCCAAAACAGAACATTGCTAGTCCTCGAGCAAAATATAGAGAGAAAAAGATACAAGTAACTAAAAGTGTGTCACTTTTGCAGGCACTGACGATTGCACTTAGCATGTGCAACAAGACTTTTAACCTATAGGTTGCCCTACACGATGAGGTTGTCTCGTGAGGGTTCGCAGTGAATGTACCCACAAAATTCAAAAGTTTTATTAAAAGGCAGTTTCTTATTTAACAATGAAACTCTATACAACCCAACTAAAAAGGCCTCAAGGAATACAATGTTTAACTATCAAGGTATAAAATTACTTAATATCAAAAGAGTAATCCTTCCTAAAACTCAGCACGTGTTAGAGTGAAACAATATTAAGTGTCATTAGAGTAATTCCTAGATCTCCTTTTTAAGAATCAATGCTTTGACTTCAATTCTCACTAGATATATCTCTCTGAATCAAACTCTCTAAGAATTCGGTAAGTGTATTTCTCTAGTGTGTAGGAAGTGAGTAAATGTAATCAAGTTCAAACATCTAACACTTTTAAAAAATGGCGGATACGTGAAAGAAAATTGATCTCATGAAGGAATGTTAACCACTAAGTTGAGAATGTCGAGTTATTCACCATATCGACTTCTCGTTTGCCCGGACACATTACCAAGGGTGAAAATGTGGTTTATCTAAGGTATGAGGGGAAATGAAGAAGATGAATGATATGATGGAAGTGTGATATGCCCAAAGTGTACCCTCGTACTCAAGGTCACTAACCTCGGCCTGTCTTACAGCTGAGTTGACATGAAGCTTACAACAGCCATCAAAAAGGTGACCTTCTACAAGGTTGGCTCCTCATTGAACAACCTCGGTTGCCCAGCAACCGAGGCCAACAGGATCTTATGGGATTAAGCTATTGCCAACACCATACTCTACCTCAACCGACATCATATCCTACCTCATGCCTAACCTCGACAAGTCTCCCAGACCGAGCTCATACTGATGGTTGACAGGACAAAGCAACTATCGGACTCCCCCAACCTCGTACTCGTCCATGGCAAGGTTATGACAGATAATATCACAAGTCCGAGTACATGCAAGCACATGGAAGACTTGGAACACGTGAGCAAATCAGTTGTAACCCAATCATTCCCCTCACGTGAGGGAATATTTGGTCATTATTTCTTACATGTGGCACAGCTAGGTGTCAACCTATGAGTAGTGTATTCAACTCACACATGCTTATAGCATTCTTGGGGAGTACACTACACCCCCCAAGAATTATAAATACATGTCTTCTCCTTCCTTGGAGAAGGATCCATAATTGTAACCCTAACGGGAGCTCTGCAAAAATACACAATAGAGAGAGAAAGTGAGAGATGGTATCACAGGCCATTAGTTCCCTCATTATAGTGAAAATTACTCTCACACACACATAGTGGACGTAGGACAGATTGGTTGAACCACTCATATCCTAATGTATCTCCTCTTCATATCACCTCCTTCTACTAGATGTTTACTCTTGTGATGCCATTGTTATTGATAGCTTGAGCTTATCTACACCTCATCAGGTGGTGTTGTTTGTAACATCATCATTTTGGCGCCGTCTGTGGGAACTAGAAGCTATATCTCTTACTCGTTGAAGCTTGGCCTCATCGGAGACTCTGGTGGTGCACCAATCATCCCCCATAGCGTGGAGCTGTCTCACCATTGAAAGAGATCCTTAACGGTATCAAGCTCTCTAGTGTTTTTATTTAAAAGTTCTCTAGTCTTTTCCATGGCACCAGAGTTCCCACCTCCACCATCTGGTGTTGGAGGGCCCAGTTAAATCCAAGAACCACCTCAGTCCGAGATGGCTGAGGTAGCAGCAGCCCTGAAGTCCTTAGCTGAAACTCAATAAGCGATGCAGAAATAATTTGCCCAATTAAGACAAAACATAATAATGAGACCACCAGGGGTCTCGCTGGAGATGATTACTCCAGTAGCTGCTCAACCACATCATGAGGCCAGGGGACCACCACAGTCACCACAAAAGGACATACCTACCCCTCAATGGAGGAGTGATATTGTTGACCCTAGGCATTTACGCCAGGGAAGGTAAGGAAACCCTTGCCCCGAGGATAGGTACGATGACAATGAGGCAGACGATGCTCTGACAAACTATTGGGAGCCATATGAGATATCAAACAACACAGTGAGACCTGTTCAGCAGAGAAGAGGCCATCAGAGCCGAGGTTAGTGTGAAAGATAAGATTTTGATGCACGCCAAAGAGGATCAGCTTTTGATCGCTTAAGTAGAGGGGCATCCTTGGAAAGGCTCACTCGAGTTAATGATCTGAGGGAAAGGCTATCCAGATCAAGAAGTCTCACTGGCTCTAGAAGAGAACGAGGTGACTGTCATCCCCATAACGACCGACCCCCACATGGCCGAGACTGTGGTCAGGGGGTGGTCAATAGACGATATTGTACAGCCACTAGGAAACCCTCAGTTCACCCTTTGGAAGTGGTTGGGGATAACCTCGGCCAAGCCGACGTTGGAAAACTATGGAACGAATCTATTTAAAGGCTGGAAAAAAAAATTAGAGATCTCTTAAAAAGTCGAGACCCCTTGCAGAGGAGGTATACAGAGGGTTCACCCTTTGTGGCAAGGATTGTTAGTTTTCCAACCCCGACCAAATTCAAACCTCCTATGGTAACACCCAAGTATGATGGGAGTACTAACCCATTCCACCATATTGAGATGTATCAGTATACATGTGAAATCTATTCCATCTCTAATGAGATGAGGTACCGAGCTTTCTCGAGTACTTTTGCTGGGGCAGCTCATGTATGGTTCACCTCTCTCCCCAAAAACTCTATAGTAAACTTTAAACAGTTGGCTGATCGATTCATTCATAATTTCTATTTTGGGTTGAGACCTCAGAAGAAGATGACCCATTTACTTTATGTCAAGCAGGGGAAGAATGAAAGCCTCAGAGACTACATTGCGGGGTTCAATAAGGAAAAGTTAGAGGTAGAAGATTATGAAGAGAGTATAGCCATGATAGATCTCATTGGGGGTCTACAGAAGGGAAAGCTCTTATGGAAACTAGCTGAGGATCCTCCCAAGTCAATGGTCGAGCTGTTGGAAACAACTGGAAAGGTAATGAATGCAAAGGAAGCAATGGTGGAGAAATCTGAGGATGAAAATGGAAGTAGCAGTGGATATAAGAAAAGAAATGATAAGTGCCAAAAAGACACCCCTGCCAGGAAAGATGATGCCTTAGATGACGACACTGATCTCCTACCAAAGGATGACAATATCCCAGTAAAAAGAGTCAATATGATCTCTTTTGGTGTGAGCACTATATGCGGGGGTCTAACAGGGGGTGGCTCAGAGATACTTGATCGCAAGGCTCATTTGGTAGAGGCGAAAGAAGTGACCAAAGTCGAGGTTGTGAACTTGGATTTAAGAGAGGTTAAACATGAGAAAAGAAAGAAGGTAGACATGGACAACCTCATGGTTGGCTTATCGCGACATGATTTCAAGGGTATCTTAGCTCCCCACGATAACCCTCTAGTCATCACCACAAGGGTGCATGGATATGAAGTTCAGAGGATACTTATGGATGGAGGCAGTTCTACAGACGTTATGTTTTGGCCCTATTTGAAGAGCTTGGGACTCAACCGAGCAAGGCTTGTCCTTTATCATCACCCCTTGATTGGCTTCAGCGGGGAGAAGGTCCATCCATTGGGAATGTATGAAATGTATGTGAGAATGGGACATGAATGGCCTAAGAGGTTGTCCAGAAAAATCAATTTCTTTGTGATGGATGAAAACATCTTCTTAGACTATAACCTCATCATGGGACGAGTGGCCCCCGAGGAATTTGAGGCAATGCCTTCAACGGTCCACCAGATGCTAAAATTACTGACTCCCTATGGAGTAGGGGAAGTGCAAGGTGACCAAACATCGGCACGTGAATGCTACTTCAACTCTGCAGAAGAGAGAGAGGCTCATAAGAGGGCAACAACCACTTATAACATTGACACCCTTGACCCCAGAGATGAAACGAAGATAAAAAAGGGAGAGGCTGTAGAGGAGGTAAAATCCATCATCCTTAATAACAACGAGCCTAAAAAATCCATCCAAGTCGGCAAAGCCCTAAAGCCTAAGATCAAGGAGGATCTAGTAAAGTTATTAAGGAAGACACAGAGTATCTTTGCCTGGAGCCATGCAGACATACCAGGTATTGATCCTGAAATTATGTGTCATAAACTCAATGTTATACAGGATGCGAAGTCCATTAAGTAGAGAAGAAGGATATACTCAGGAGAGAAGTATGATGCCATCATAGACAAGGTTCAAAAGCTTGAAGAGGCCAAGTTTATTAGAGAGGTCATATACCCTGAGTGGTTATCTAATTCTGTCATAGTGCCTAAAGCTAATGGGAAATGGAGGATGTGTGTAGGCTTCACCGATTTAAATAAGTCTTACCCAAAGGATAGATTTTCCCTGCCCCATATAGATCATATGGTTGATGCCACAACAGGACATGAGATCATGAGGTTCATGGATACATATTTCGGGTATAATCAGATCTTCATGAATTCGGCTGACTCAGAGAAGACAACATTCATTATAGACAAGGGACCTATTTCTACAAGGTCATGCCCTTAGGCTTGAAGAACGCAGGGGCTAAATAAGATGTTCGAGGACTAGATAGGCAAGTCCATGGAAGTTTATATGGATGACATGCTGTTGAAGAGCGTGAAGGCCGACACTCACGTGGCCGATCTTGAAAGAAATTTTGACACCATAGACAAATACAGAATGAAGCTCAACCCGACCAAATGTGTCTTTGGGGTAGGAGCGGGAAATTTTTGGGCTTCATAGTCAATCAAAGGGGAATAGAGGCTAACCCTGAGAAGATCAAGGCTTTGTTGGAAATTAAGACGCCCATAACCATCAAAGATATTAAGAGGCTAACCGGGCGAGTGGCTGCACTTAACAAATTCGTCTCTAGAGCTATAGATAAATGCCTTACTTTTTTCAAAGTTCTTAGAAAAGCCTTTGAATGGAATGAGGAATGTGACAAAGCTTTCAAAGAGCTGAAGTCCGACCTCAGATCCCCTCTACTACTATCTTGGCCAATTCAGGGTGAGAGTTGTATGTATATTTAGCCGTCTCAGAGTCAGCCATCAGTGCAGTAATAGTAAGGGAAGAGGATGGAGTGTAGAGACCAGTGTACTTCAATAGTAAGGCACTCCAAGGGTTTGAGAAGAACTACCCTCAGATGGAAAAGTTATATGCTTTGATACATGCTTCTAAGAAAATGAAGCCATACTTCCAGGTCCACTTTATGGTCATCCTCATTGATTCCCCACTCAGACAGGTCCTCCATAAGCCTGAGAAGTTAGGAAGGCTAATGACCTGGGCAATCGAGTTGGGAGAGTACGATATTATTTATCAACCCAGAGTTACCATCAAGGTATAAGTGCTCGCAAATTTTGTGGCTATATTTACCCGGGAAGAGGTCGATGTTGAGAAGATTCACGAGGCTGCAAATGTGCCAGTAGATATAGACATCAGCCGAACTTTGGATGAGGCTGAGTCAAGTACAGACGTACACAGAATAGTTGAGAATAAAGAATATAGACACCTATTCAAGCATGGGACCCTATTTGATGGAGACTTCTCTTCAAATGAAACCATCTGGAACCTCTTCGTTGATGGGTCATCCTATAAAAGCGGAAGTGGAGCGGGGCTGATAGTGTCAGCACCATATGGTACAGATATGGAGTATGCACTAGTTCAACTTTAAATCTTCCAATAATGAGTCAGAGTATGAGGCATTAATAGCAGGTCTCTCTTTGGAAAAATCCCTCAGGGTCGGCCAATTCCCAGTCCACAGTGATTCAAGACTATTCGTAAACCAAATCCTAGGGGTATATGAGGCCTAAGATGAAGGGATGGCCAGATACCTGAAAAGGGTGAAAACGATGCTAAAAAGCTTCAAGGAAGTAAAGATGAAGAGGATACCTCGGCTAGACAACAACCAAGATGATGAACTCGCGAGGTTGGCCTCAACAATAAGGACAGACATAAGGAGAAAAGTACCAATTGAGATTCTGCTCAAGCTGACCATCGAAGAGGAAAAGGTTTCTAGATCTTGCTTAAACCTGAGTATGGGAGCCTCGATGGATCCCCTTATCAGTTACATCAAAGAGGGAGAACTACCAGAGGCAAAGTTAGAAAGGAGAAAGATGAGGTTCAGAGATGCTAAATTCTTCATTGTGGGAGATTTCATGTAAAAGAAGGGATTTATACTCCCTCTTTTTAGATACGTTCACCCTTCAGAGGTTCCATACATCTTACAAGATCTACATGAATGCTCTTGTTAAAGTAACATTGGAGGAAGGTCATTGGCTAAGAGGATAATCACTCAAGGATATTGGTGGTCGACCTTGGCAAAAGATGCAGCTGCATATGTGAAGAGATGTGATAAGTGACATAGGTTCTCCACCATCTCCCATCAGCCTCACCAACCTATGACTTCTATCAGCTCTCCTTGGCCATTCGGAGTATGGGGCATTAATTTGGTAGGACCCCTGCCAAGATTTGTAAACAACTATCAATATTTAATTATGGTAATTGATTATTTCTCCAAATGTGTAGAGGCCGAGCCAATGATCACAATCACTGAGCAGAAGACCTTCCAGTTCATCTGGAAGAACATCATATGCAGGTATGGACTTCCAAATACCCTCATCTTTGATAATGGAACCCAATTCAAGAATATTTCCTTAGAGAAGTATTATGAAAGAGTATGGATTAGGAAATTCTTCACTTCCCCTAGCCGACCCTAGGCAAATGGTCAGACCGAGGTCACAAATCGAACAATCTTTGATGGGATAAAAAAGAAGTTGGAAGAGGGCAAAGGAAGATGGATAGAAGAGGTATTTACTGTGCTTTGGGCTTACAGGACGACAGTGAGGACACCTACAGGAGAAACTCCATTTATGTTAGCCCATGGCTCAGAGGCTGTCATCCCAACAGAGATAGGGCTTACCACTCATAGAGTTTAGACATATGACCCTCAGTGGAATGGGTAAAAGAGAATACTTGATCTAGATTTAATTAAAGAAATAAGAGAGGATGCAGAGATAAGATAGGCAACCAATCAGCGGAGAACTACGAGATTCAACAGTCAGAGGGTAAAGTCAAGACCGATAGCCGTGGGAGACCTAGTCCTCAAGAAGACGTGGAAGAAAACCAATAAGCTCCATCCCAACTAGTATGGTCCTTATAAGGTCAGTAATGAGGTTGTACCAGGTACCTATCGGCTAGAAAATCTTGAAGGAGAACCTTTCTCCAACCCTTGGAAGGCCAATCACTTAAAGAAATATTACTTATGATGTTGAAATTGTTCTTATCTTTTTGTAATACATGTATCAGTTTTTATAGAGGATGCTAATGAAAAGATAACAATGTTGTGCTTATACTTTTGTACAATATATATGTTTTAAACATCATTTAGTTGGTGAAAATATTAGGTGAAACATCATTAACTTGGTGACCTCACACCTTTAGCATCATTAATTTGGTGAAATATGAGATGAAACATCATTAACTTGGTCGCCTCAAACCTTTAATATCAGTAATTTAGTGAAATATGAGGTGAAACATCATTAAATTGGTGGCCTCAGACCCTTAACATCATTTAGTTGGTGAAAATATGAGGTGAAATCATTAACTTGGTGACCTCACACCTTTAACATCATTAATTTGGTAAATTATGAGGTGAAACATCATTAACCAGGTGACCTCAGACCTTTTAACATCATTAATGTGGTGAAATATGAGGTGAAACATCATTAACTTGGTGACCTCAGACCTTTAACATCATTAATTTGGTGAAATACGAGGTTAAACATCATCAACTTGGTGACCTTAGACCTTTAACATCATTTAGTTGGTGAAAATATGAGGTGAAACATCATTAACCTGGTGAACTCAGACCTTTTAACGTCATTATTTGGCGAATTATATATTTGTTGTTACTTTCTTTAATTCACATTAATCAATTTTTTTGATATGGTGGATAAACGAAACATCATAGACATGAAACAGTAAAGCAACAAGTAAAGGAAAGCAACACATGTGAAGGAAATGGAATTGCATTCATTTGAACCAAAAAGTGTTACATCATTCCAAGGGAAGAGGTTATTGTTCATTAAATCAAGGGGTTACACAAAATCTCCAAAAAAATAACAAACATGATGGTGAGACACTCAGACTTCAGTTGTCCCCCGGCTTCAGCCGACCCACCAGCAACAGGGTTGTTTGGCTCTGGGACTTAATAGGTAACTTCGACCTTGTCATCCAGATGCCCACCATCCTCGATCTTAGTCACCTCAAGCTGGATCATCTCAGGTAGGACACCCTCTTGAACCTCTTGCAGGGCCTTAGTAAGCTGAGCATTTCCAAAGCTAAGACGAATAAAGTCCTTGACCGATAGACTACTAGAAATTTCTTGCTTCATGGCATCCCATCGACTGGTTGCCTTAATGCACCTCTCTAGATACTCAAGGCTGAAGCTAATAAACTCATCAGAGGTTTGATACTTCTCTATGATTATCTTTAAAGAATCTTCCATGGAAGCCTTAACAACAACATCAACCTTGGACTGAAGGCTATCATCTTTTGTCTTCAGAGCCTTGGCATGATCAGTTTTCATTTGAGAGATCTCGTCACCCTCCTCCTTCAGACTTTTCTTCAAATATTCAATTTTCTTATTCAGATCCTCCTCAAGCTTTTTAGCATCCCTACATTTCTGGATCAGAGGTAGCCTCTTTAGTGTATAATTGACTAGATGATGGAAAGAGAGCGCACTCTGCAAAAAGAAGAATCGGACATATTAGTAATAATGAATAGCTAAGATCAGAGGTAACACAACTAACAAATAAATACCTGAATCTCCCTATGGACTGCAAACTCTTCCAGCAGAGGGACATCCATTGAATGAAGAAATTATTTATCGTCCTCAGTCATTACGTGGCTAAGGGCATCAGAAGCCTGGACACTGTTTCCAATGAGGCTGTCACCAATCTTTAGCTAAGAAAGCCGAGAAGTTAAAGCATCTTTTGAGGAAATAGGGATACCATGCTCAATATTTTGATCTTTTCTAGGCCTCGTACGGGAAGGGTCTGTAGGTTCCTTCATCTTATTTATAGTGTCGGCAGGGGCCTTCCCTTTCTTTATTTGGGCAGGGGGAGGTGTGTTCTTTCCACCACGCTTCTCTAATAGCTTTGTAATACTTGACACAAACATGTTCCAGAGATCATCTGAAACTCCTTCTAGTCTCTCTGTAAAAAAAAAACATCAAAATCAGATGATTAGTTACATGAAAGGTATGAGACGAGACTTGGCGTAAAAATGTTTTATTCTAGAGCACTTACGAAGATCGGCCAATGGGCCACCTCTAAGACCTGTCTGAGAAAATAGTAAGGGGTCATAAAATGCTCGTACTTGACAAGATATCCATCTTTGCCCTGACTACGAAGGTCCTCAACACTCTTACGATTATCTTGGCTCAGTCCAGGGTCAGTTTTGGCTGAGAAAGAGACCTTGTCCCACCTCAGGGGAGTCATTGGAACAGATGTTACACAAGCCTAGTTAGGGATAAACTCCCAAGCCCCTGAGGAAAAGAAGAATCGAGGCTTCCAGTTGTAATTAGAGGTCTAGGTCACCAACAACATCTTCTTCTCAGACTTCCTAGCTACAAAGTGGTAGTAGCCAGGATGATTTTTAGCGAACGAGGGTATGTAACAAGCAAAGAATACCTTAATTAGAAGGTCGTTATGATGAAACACCTTCCAAAGTACGATAGCCCCAACCAAGACCCTCCAGGCATTGGGGGAAAGATGAGAAGGATCAAGGTTGATATAAGAGAGGACAGTTCGGATAGTGGAGTGAATTGGGAGACGGAAGCCAAGTTTGAAGATCTGCGGATAGACACAGAGCTCTCCCTCATGACCATCAAAGTCCCTCTCGTCCTTCAAAGGTTTTATCAGTTTTATAAAAGAGGGAATGTCATATAGATACCGGAGGAGGAGAAGGTCATATTCATTGATGGAGCTCTCGCGTCCATCAACTTTGGAGGTGTTAAGTTAGCTCCCTTCATCATTATCATTATCATCAACAGTCTGAGTCTGAGCCTCAAAGGGGGCACCACCAGGAAACCTCTTCGTAAACTCAATACCGGTGGTGACCAATAGAGGAATAGCATCAATGGGAGGGGGAATTACCACATTAGGCCCTAAGATTTCAATGGAAGAAGATCTATGTGAAGTGCTAGCACCTTGGTGGGACGAGGAACAACTTGAAACCTCGACGTCCTCCAAAACCTCACCTTGCCTAGGGGAATAATCCATAGCCTCTTAAAAGGAGTCTACGGACTCTCCCACGTCAGACATTGACATTGTGTTTGAAGAAGCATTATCCTCAGACATAGCTTCAGGAACCTCAGTAGGTTCTGCAGGCTCAGGGTATATGATCTTTAAAGGTGGAATAAATATTGGTTTGAGGGGAAAGGCCTCTACCCTACGAGCCTCCTCTAGGGGTAACTCTATCTTCCTAATATTTTCAAAGGTCTTCTCACGTAGAGATGTGAACTCTTAAACATGTTTATACAAAGGTTTGAGCATATGAAAGACGACTTTACACTTATCGGAGAAACTCGAAAGGTAAATAGGTAAACAACTTATGCTACTTAAAATAAGGATCAAAGTTTGGAAATTGAATGGTTCCTAACAAGAACACCAAGAACATTCAAAGTTGGGTTATCGAAGAAGATGACCGGAAGGTCATCGGAGGGCAAAAAAAAGGGCTTTTTATCTAAAATAACCTCGGAGCAGCCTAAAATAGCCCCAAAAACACCTAACCCCACAAATCCTGACCTAATAACCACCAGATAGTGGCAGTTTTGCTCTTCGAAAAACCAAAAAACCCAACAGAAAATGAACCAATGTGCAAATATACCCAGAAAGGGGAGAGCAAGGGTCAAAGGAGGTTAATTGAGCAACAAAGAGCGAAGAGCAAAGGCTTACAAGCCCAAGATGTGCAGGAAGCCATAGAAGTGATCAAGCTTTAGCTATGGAGGGTTTGTAAGGTTTTTGCATCAAAGAAAGCCTTGGAGGGAGAAGTGAGGAGAAGAGAGAGAAATGAGGAAACTAAAAGAGCTTTTAAACCTTCTCAATGATGGGGTGCAATTTCCAATACACTCATCATTACCCTAGAAAACCCAAAAGGTGCCGCCAAAATTGTCATATCTTGGGGAATATGCTAGTCACTTTAGTGAATGACATGTGTCCAAGGAACCACTCCAAACCCCAAGACATCAAAATATCCCTTCATTAACCTGACTCTTATACCCCACAGTCACTTACTCATATAGGAGACTAAGGTCTAGGGGGTGATTGATATGACCAAAGTTTACCCTCGTACTCAAGGTCACTAACCTCGCCCTGTCTCATAGCCAAGTTGACTGGAAGCTTACAACAACCATCAGAAAGGTCGCCTTTTGTAAGGTAGGCTCCTCATTGACCAACCTCGGCTGGCCAGCAGCCGAGGCCAACAACATCTTATGGGATCAAGCTATTGGCAACACTGTACTCTGTCTCAGCCGAAGTTACATCCTACCTCATGCATAACCTCAGCCAGTCTCCCAGTCCGAGGTCATACTGATGGTTGACTGTACAAAGCAACTATCGAACTCCCCCAATCCTGTACTCGGCCAGACCGAGGTTATGACAGATAATATCACAAGTTCGAGCACACGCAAGCACATGGAAGACTTGGAACACGTGAGCAAATAAGTTATAACCAAATCATTCCCCTCATGCGAGGAAATAATTGGTCATCATTCCTTAAATGTGGCACAACCAGGTGTCCACCTATGAGTAGTGTATTCAACTCACACATGCTCATGGCATGCCTGGGGAGTACACTACACCCCCCCCAAGCACTATAAATACATATCTTATCCTACCTTGGGGAATTATCCATATTTGTAACCCTAGCAAGAGCTATGCAAAAATACACAGTAGAGAGAGAAAGTGAGAGATAGTATCACAGGCCATTAGTGCGCTCATTTTATTAAAAATTACTAACACACATAGTGGACGTAGGCCAGATTGGCTGAACCATTCATATACTAATGTATCTCCTTTTACCTCACCACCTTCTACTAGATTTTTACTCTTGTTCTGTCATTGTTATTGCTACCTTGAGCTTATCTACACCTCATCAGGTTGTGTTGTTTACAACATCATCAAACTGTATTGAGAAGAGTGTGACACAAGAATAACTAATGTCTTCATTTTTTAAAATTTTTGATCGCATGCTTTCCTTTTCTTCTTTTCTATTTTTTTCTTTCTTTCTTTGCTTTTTTTTCTACTTTTTTTCTTTTTTATTGCGTTGCGTTTTTCTTTTCATAACAAAAATGAAGACACTTTACATTGATAATTTCAAACACTATATCTCTCAAAAATGATGGTAGTGATGGGGAATGATATATGGATGGTATCTGGGACATATGTGGATAAGGAAAATATGGAATGAGTGAATGATAATGTGATAAGGAAAATGATAAGTGTATGGTCGGAATTGGTTTAGTGCTCGGGACAAACTATAAGACACGTATTTCTTACAACTCGAAGTTAATACCATTCTCAGTGATTAAGACAAATTTTAAAAAAAATGAGATCATGCAACGACTAAGTGTAGTACCTAAAGAGATGTGAGTCAACTTGTGACTCGGAGATATGTAAAAACCCTCAAAAAGATGAAAATATCGAATCTCACAGGTTTTAAGTCTCCACTAGTGATCTTTTAAGGCTCTCTTGAGAATGTTGTTACTCTTCAACTTATGATTATAAACGTGATAGGGAAAATTGCCGAGTTCAGGAATTCATAGTTAAAGTATGATTTAAGAGGTATTATTGAATTTTATGATTAAAAGCGTAATTTTAGGGTTGAGCACGGGTATTCCGAGACTTCTATGGGGGGATCATAGACAGTTCATGTCATAAAAAATTATTTTTAACTGAACAAAAAGGAATTTAAAATGATTTGTTCCTGAATTTTTTTCACAAGATGTACGTTTTTGATAAAGTTCCCACCCCCAAACAAGAGAGAACATCGTCCTCGATGTATAAATTGTATATAAAAAATGAAAAACACAAGGGAGGAAAGATATTACCATAATGAACCACTAATGAAAATGTACCACACGATGGAGCAACGGTGGAACCTAAAGAACATAAGCGACAAAAATACGTACAAGGCTATAAAGCATGTGAAAATCATTGGGTGATGTGAAACACCACCTCCAAACAGGATAAGACTCTTACTCAGAAATAATAAATAAGACGAGATGCCTCCCCGTAGAGCTAAGTTTAACGTCTTCAGCCAGACCGAACGATTCTCACCCTAAATATAAGAGCTAGCAAAGCATGGGGTGACAGAAAATTGGGAGATGAGAATCACCCCCAACCAAGACTGACGCATCAGTCTTGTTGGATAAAGGCTACATATGGTCAATGCACTTGTGTAGCAAAGTGCTTCGCATAATTCAAAGCATCGGTGGACCAAGGGTGGGTGGGAATAAGGGTAAGGGAGAGGATGAAGAGCCACGAGCCTTATTGAGCGTAAAAGTGAGGGAAATAAGGGCCCTATAATAATGGTGCTCATTTGGATGGGGGAGGCGTAAGGGTTTGGAAAGTGTAATGGGGTGGGGATTATAGAAAGCGCATGACCATTATATAAATGGACGATGATAATGATCAAGACGTGACACGTCAATGAGTTGGCTAAAATAAAAATTATCACCACAGGAGAGTGGCAGGCATGTAGGGACAAGCGTGGTGTCACGTATGGTGAGATTAGAATGAATAATCTCATGGAAGTTGAGGTGGAGGAAAAATGTAGGCGTGGGCTCGTGGATCCCTAGGGTGGAGGGTGGGTATAGGTGAGGATCTAAATGCTTAGATGTGAACAGGGAAGGTATAATAGGAAGGTCCAAATCAAGAGGGGGTAAGGGTTGACAAATTGTGGGTCAGGTGGGACAAATGGTGGAGGAAGATGATCCAACTCAAGTGTAGGGGACAGACACTCGTCGGGAGGAGGAAAAGAATACTCATAAGGGAGTGTGGTATCTAAATATGGAGTGGTCAACTTCTCGACCAATGGGGCACCATCTGTGGTGGTGGAAAAATCAAACGAGGAATCCAAAGCCGAGATAGAAGAATCAACATGAATATATGTCTCACCGGGAGCTAAACATGGTGGGAAATGATCCATATTCGGAGAGGTGGGAACCAACACAGATTCAATCTCAGGACAATGGTAAGCACTCACAGCCGGAGCTAACCTATAATGAATTTTTTCCTCCGGAACACACGAGGTTTGCTCAATAGGTGTAAACTCGGGCATAATGAAGGATTCCGTGCAAGGGGAAATGAGAACCTCAATGGGGGAGTTGGAAAGGATAGGGCGGTGTTGGATCAGTCTCGCAATATGGGATATGTTAACTTGGGGACCGGACAATAGGGTGGTCTCAACTTCAAGATTCTCAGGATGAAAAGGTTGGTCACACTCAAAATCAGTGGCATAAGATGACACATCACCGTTCCACACGGGTGCAATAATGGTTTTACTTGGGGTGAAGTCCGACTCGTTCGCACACTCAAATTCTTTTATCCTTTGTTGAAGACATTCAAGGGATTCATTTTGAGATTTAAGGATGTGCTCGTGTTAGAGGAAGAATTTGTGAAAGAAGCTCTCGGAGAGGATGGGCATGGTGGAGGTGAAGTGGTGGTGGGTGGCGACGGTGGTTGAGGTGAATACAATTCACTATGGACAATAGGATGAGGAGAATTCTAATATGAAGTGTGGGGAATGGGGTTAAGTTCGTCATACACAAAAGGAGTGTCTTCATGAGAGACAAAAGGTTGATCAGCATGAGGAGCATAGTAAGGGGACTGATAGAAATGAGGTGCACAAGGTTGCGATGACGACTGTTGGAAACTATAAGAATCCCCAACAGGGCGTTGGGATTCATATTGCATGGATGGGTGATGAGACATCCATGAATAGCTTGGGTTTTCATACCCCTCGATAGTGGATATGTCATGTGAATACGTCGAGGGTGGTTCCGAAATAGTTTCATATGGATACATCTCATCCATAGTTGGTTCTGATGGATATGGAATATATCGACACTCATGGGATAGGTGATCGATAAGAAAGCAGTGTGTGCACGACAAAGCATGGGGTGTGTTGACACTCATCACCAAAGGCTTTGGAATATGAGATGTGTGCGTGGACAACACATGAGTATCAACGGTGGGTGTTTGAGAGTTAAATCCACTAAGTAATGTATGGAGGTTCAACACGGGCTTAATGTCAAACAAGCTTCGAGAGAATGGGAAATGGCCAAAGTATTCCCGTAAAGGACGTTCTTCGACCATGACGAGAGGAATATTTTTGAAGTTTTAAATATTTTTGAAAAGAAAAGAAAATATTTTTGTGATTTTGGAAAATAAGAAAAGGAAAATCTTTTTGGCATTTGGATTATGGAAAAAAAAGAAAATCTTTTTGGGATTTTTGGAAATATCCAAAAAAAGGAAATTATTTTTGGGATTTTCTGAAAAAGGTGAGAAAATGGACTCTTGATTTGGACGAACTAATTAAAATCGACTACTGAAAGAATTGAATAAGGAAAAATCCTAAAGATCACATAGCCAATTATTATTTTCAAAATTAGTTAAAGGGATAAGCAAATTTTAATTAAGTCCACGGGGGACAAAAATCACGGAATTTATCTGTGTAAAAATGTTATCCTACTAGGCTAGCTAGTTAATCAATTATAAATTTAATGATAGCTAGCGTAGCACACAATGGATAAGAGACTGAGTCGGGTAATGAAATCCTTTCTCTATTTAATGACCGGGTCTAGATATTTGGTTCATTAATTCACCAAACCATTCAAATTAATTGCGATGCAGAAATTAAAATCACACGGGAGCAATTAAGCACACAAAAATTGAACTTGCTTGCAGGAGATTCGCGAGGGATAAAGAAATGTACCTCCCATTTTTGTTACACATATGGGGTGAAGACCGAGTTGAGTCGATCGGGGGGAAGCTCGCCTAACTTCAGTTGTCCGCGGGAGTCCTACCGACCCAAGGTAGATAGGCTTCATTTTCTCACCTTTGGATGCCCTCTCTCTACCTTGTTCGGTTTCCCTTTTCTCTTTTTGATTTTTTTGAATAATTGTTACAAATGAATTGGTGTCAAAATGCACCCAAATAAATACAAAGCTTCAAAAATCCTATACAACCAGTCTAAGGAGGAGGGAGAAGGATTACTACAACTAAAATAAAAAGAAAAGATTACAAGTCTTCAATGTTGTCGCCACGTTAAGATCGCCGACAACGACACCATTTGATAAGAAGAACTAGTTTCCAACTTCAAGATCCCCGACAACGGCGCCATTTGATAAGTGACTTTTTGTGTATCGTCGTTGTCTTCAAAATCCAATCTCAAAATTCCCTTGAATTACCTACAAAACTTGCTAAAAAACTCGTATCACGGTAAGTACGGGTATCAATCCAACTTTCAAGGTAAAACAATTAATGTGAATGCTTGCAATTTCAATTTTTTTTTCATTAATTTCATTATTTTTATTTCTTTATATTTTTTTGAAATAATTTCAAGGGAGAGTTAACTAATTAATGCGAAAAATATGAAATGACTAAATAGCTAAAAATAATATGCAACCAAGTGTGATCAATGTGAGAATATTCAAGATATGGGATTACACTGCATGTTCAGTTTCATTTCATTTCTCAATTTATTAATTTGAAATATTTTGAGATAATATTAAGTTGATAATCTAACTCTTGTTACAATTATAAATTTAGTAGTATCTTTTAGAGAAAAATAATTTTAAAATGTCACACTATGAAAAATTAAGAATTATGCTATTTTCAAGAGAATTACCCGCTAGGGTCAATTTAATAAAAATTGTATGAATCCTCTAATTTCAACACGGACTTAATATTTAAATTTAGGAAAAACCTATCTCTAGTTAGATTCCCAAAATCAAATATTAAAACTAAATTAATTTACTATCTCTCGATACATAAATTAATTTGTGACAATTTCAAATTAATTCTCCTAGAAATATGACAATCAATGAAATTGATTAATTAAACTAACATCATATGCAATTTCATCCCAACCCTTGAACATGTTGACTAGCCAAACATATTTAAACAAGTATGATCACAAAAGCATCAATAAAATTCAAACAAGGGGGAAAGAATACAATACGC
Organism: Sambucus nigra; assembly: GCA_949130495.1. NCBI lineage: Eukaryota > Viridiplantae > Streptophyta > Magnoliopsida > Dipsacales > Adoxaceae > Sambucus > Sambucus nigra. The sequence goes on from OX422207.1 coordinate 819,521,781, forward strand.
AAAGTCTCATTTCAAATCGTATTTCTTGAATTGTGTTCCAATGTCGTCACAATCAGCACTTGATTACACCAATAAGAAAAAAAAATTATTCTAAAGCTAACCTAATTTTTTTTGTATTTTTCTGAATTTTTTTATTTACAAAATGTACAAAAATGACTGTCTCTCTCTCTTTGCAGTGTATCCTCTATGTGAGAGTACTTTTTTTAATGAGCTGTACTCCCTTGTTTCATAACCCACGATCTTATTCCCTTTGGGGAGATTTATTTCGAATTTAGGTTTGGCTAAGTCTAAGGTACTTGAAGGCGTTGGTTTGAATTTGTTCCTATTTTTTAGGAGATATGGAAGGTGGTCGGGTTATGGTGGAGGATTCGGGTTTGGGAGTTTCGGATATGGACCTTGGGGTTGACGGAATAGAATATGGTTATCGAGAATTAGCAACTAAAATACGTCTGTTTGAGGTATAAAATCTACACTTTTGGGTGCTTATCAGGTAGCTCACATTATAATTTTTAACTATGCAAGGATATGGTTGTAGTTGTTGATGTCTAAATTTGGATTATTTATCTTAGATGTCCATGACCAAAATTTATAATCACAAATAAATAAATAATGAAAATATAGAGAAGACACCGAAGGTTTTTTACGTGGTTCAGTTGAGGAATGGATCCCACATCCACGGGGTAATAGTATTTACGATTTTATTCTAATGTCCTGAATACAAGTGGATAGTTCATCCTTATCCCTTCAGCTGGGAGAGATGGTGTATTAATAGTTCCGAGAATCTCAGAATGTGGATGCTTTTATAACTAAAAGAATTTACACCTATACACATAAGTATGCAACCGGGTGTTATTCACGTGCATGAATATAAGGATTTTTAAGGACCAAATTTCCAACTGAGTCTTAATGTAGTTTTGATTTATTCTCGGAACAAAACATGTTTGAGTCATAGGTAGATTTTTATTGTCTGATCCCGCACAGACTATGACGTGTCGAAGATTAATTAAAGATGTTGCAACAAAGCTACAAGGAATTAATTATGTCGAAGTTTACTTGGGGTGAATTTCTCATCTTCAAAGTTTAATTGCATTTCGAGATCACTCAGGTATGAATGCATAATGTTAATGAAACATGGAATTTTATTTTATAAAAATAAGAATGTTATTTTTAAAAGAAAAATGTTGTAAAAGTGTTTTACGTGTTTACACTTTGTTTAGAACTGATAAGGATGGATTAGAGATTTAGTTGGTTTGGACTCTAATCAGGGGAATGTTGTTCAAACGAGAGCTGCTGTCATTAGAACAACGCAATATCTCGCTTGAACGAGATTTGCCATCGCCTTACAATATTTATAAATAGGCGTGTTCAGTTTTCTCAAAGTGCGTGCAGTGCGAGAAACATGTTACAATCCAGAGAGTTTTCTCCACAAAGTTTTCTAAGGCTTTTCACTATAAAACATCCTTAGAGTTTATAAAGACCTGAGTTATCATTACCATATGTTTATGTGATCTTTGTTGCACCAAGTTGGGTTTGTTCAACACTTGAACATAGCTGGTTTTGCGGTGGAGAAGCGAAGAAAGTTACTTTTTTGTTCAACATCGTAGATGACACAAGGTCATATCGGTGGGTACCGAGGCATTCGTGAAGGTGACTGTTATGGAAGAATGTTACTTTCTGTGTGGGCATTGTGAAGATTGTTTGATGATCATAGGAGCGTCAAGTCTCATGGGTGGATCAAGTCGTTGTATAAGACTACCGTCTGGCTTTGTAAAACCATTGTCATTGTGATTGTCCAGCCTGGGTCGTCTGAGGTTTTTACCGTTTGTGGTTTTCCTCGTACAACGGCGTTGTGAGTATTACTTTCCTTTATTTTAATTTCTTTAATCACTAGTTGCATGCTTATGATTAAAGAAGATAAAATTTTCTTAAGTTCATTTGTGTCACATCTTGGTGGGGTTTAGAAAATTGAAAAGAGTTTTTCGAAAAGAAAACGTTGATTTGTTTTCATCCTCAACTGAATTCCGCTCAAGAAAAAGTTTTTGTTTAAGTTAAATTTGGGACCTACAGGATTGTTGAGGTTTCCTGGGTGTGTGCCTTCATGTGCCTGACGATTCACATTCTGGGGTGTGGTCAGCTGTAGATCCAACTAAAAGTATCTGAGCCGACCATACGTTTATCATTCGTGGATAGCGTGGAAATGAGATTGGCAAGTGTCACCGCTTCATTGGTCTAGATAAACTAATATTTTTTGGCTAAATCAAAAGCCTCCAATACTGCATGTTTGAATATTCAATGAAAGGGTGTAGTATTTATGTCTATTACTATTCGGCATCCCATTAGAGTTGACCTTCAAGACTTGTAATTTTTGTTCCATGAGCTGAGGAAATGGCAGTTTTATAAATCTCTTAAAAAATAGCAAACTATTGAGGGGAACAATGGTATTTTTGTTTTTTGGGACTTAGGACGTCATCAATAACCCAAGCTTTGGTACACTGAACCATTTCAAATCCAGTTTTTTTGGGATATAGGGAGTCATCATCACACCTATATAAAGGTTGAGTTTCCCTCCGTTTTCCTCATTTTTTTCAATTGAACTTTCTATTTCCCCCATTATTGCGTTCTTCTTGTTATTCTAAGGAGTTCTCTAGTCTGCTAGCAACTGTAAGAATTCATTTTCCCCAATTTAATCTTTTTGCTTTATTAAAATGGTATGTATTGTTGATGAAGATTCTTTGGAGGAATTTAGGGCGAAGAGAAAAATTCCTGAGTGGGTGACTATTGAGATGGTATCTGGGCCTTGTGACTTGTGTGCCTTGGATGAGGTCCATTGGATGCCTGCTATTTTTATAGAAATATGTGCGATTACCTTTCCCCCCGATAATTTATTTTAGGAATTTTGCCAATAATTTGATGTTGTCCGAGCTAGAGTGGCCTTAATAGTTGGAGAGTAGTAAATGGGGTTAACCGTCTCAACAAACTATTTGGGACCCATATTGGGATACACAAGTTTATGTGTTATTACAGTTGGGGCACCAATAGATATAATACTTATTATTTGAAGACATGTCACACCAACAGGGCATTAGTAGTTAAAATTATCCGTTTTGATTTCTCTCAATTTTGAGTCTGTATGTGCTTTCTTTTACAACATTTTGTGTACCCTTAGATTTTTATACTTTTATTACTTCATTAAAACTTATTTGAAAAATATATATTATAATATAAAATATTCTTTTTACGTAAGTTATATTCCTTTTGGTATTTTATTAGGATTTTTTTTTTATTTTTTGTTTAAAACATATATTTAGATAGACAAATATTAGTTTTGTTTATCAAAATGTTTTAAACAAACATTTAGAGGCTGAGTTTCTATTTTGGTTGAAACGTCTTGGATTAGATCTCTTCCTTGATCCCGCTACTACTATTTTTCACCAATGAGGTATCGGTGTGATGTCCACGCGATTTCATCATAAGTGGACTGTGTCCACAACTAGAGGAATTTGACCGTTCTGATTTTTGTGTGTACTCAAGCTCCCCGACATCTCTCTTAGTTTTTGACACTTTTATCCCTCGTTTGTGGTTAGTCTGTTATAGCCTCAGTTGCATATGGGAATGGTTGATTATACCCTCTTTAGCCGGGTTTATTAATTTCGAACCATGCCATTGTGGGTTTAGGAATATATTGCATTCGATGAAGCTTTTTGTGGGTTAGGGTTTCTATTGTTTTTCTCAACCAATATGTTCTTTCTCTCTCTTCATTTCACCATTGTTGAGATTTTTTTGGTTTGTCGTGCTAAACCTTTTCCTTCTTCATTTTCTTGCTTAAATCATACTGGGTTAGAGCTAGTTTTGTTTGGAGATCTCGTTCTTTTTAGTGTTGGGATTTTATTGTGGCTAGTTGGCGTGGACCTGGCGATTTACTAGTGGTTGTTTTGGTTTCATATACCAGTTTGCCTAAGTATTTCTTTTTATTCTACCACAGCTCCTTGTTGAGCTTTCTTTGTGAGTTTCCCTTTTCTCCATATATATGAGAGAGAGAGAGAGAGAGAGAGAGATACACTCATACATAGTCATATATACATATATATTTTCTTTGGTTCAGTTCTGCGTATTTTTTTTTTTTTTTATATTTTTTTGCAGCTCTTTTTGTGCCGATCTGGTGCGTGTTTAGTTGTACTCTGCGTGTGTTTTGGTGATCTTCTGTGTGCATTTTAGTGTTTAAATTGTGGATATATTTTGTTTGTGTGTGAGAGGTAATCACTCAAACTTAACTCAATGAATTAACTCGGTGTTAAAATATGTTTAAAGTCACTGAAACGACTCGAACTTAACTCACTGAACCAACTCGGACTCAACTCAGTGTTAACTCAGACTAAACTTGGACTATTTTTGGTCTGTTATTGGACTTACTTTAATCCCACGTTACCTAGTTTAACTCAGTATATAATCCGTGTTTAAGTTATTTTAATCTCATCTTAATCTTGTTGTTTTAACTTAGTGCTTATCTCTTTTAGACTCACATGTTCAACTTAACTAGTTTGTGTATCTCAGTGAGTGTTGATCACGTGTGGGTATCCTGATTTTGTTTAAATCAATTAAAACATATTTTTCATTTTAAAATCAGAATAGTTTAATTGTGTGTTTTGGCTTGTGCAAAAAGCATTTTTGAGAGTGTGTGTTTGAATCTTTACTTACCCCTCATTTAGTCACTGATTGGTAATTTTCGTTGTTAATAAAAGTAGACTTAAACTGGTGTGTGTTTAGTCTATTTTTTTTAAACAAAATAAATTTTATATTTTGAGAAAAACAAACCCCTAATTATTTTCTGCATTTCACAACTTCACGGGGTCCCGGTTTTGGCTGTGTTATGCGTGTGTAGTGAGTGGGGGATAGTCACTATTACCTGTGTATTATTGGGTTGACTGATTTTCAATCAAATTGGGTTATTTTAGACTAGGCTGGTTATATGGGTGTGTATTTTCATAGTTTAATTCAGTGTGAACTTGGGGATTGTAATATCTAACTTGTAATTGGTAATAGCGGACTTGGGTGCGTACGTCATCGTGAGACTAGGGATACGGGGTTTTCCACCATGGTGGTTTCCTCGAGAACAAATACTGTGTCACTATCTACTTTTCATCATCCCATTCTAAATCATTTTTATTTCATAAGCATCATCACAAATCTTTTTTCATTTGTGTTCGTATGTACCATGATTTCAATCAAAATTTTAGATTAAATTTAAAAGAGTTAGAGTTTTATTTATTAACTAAAACACGTTAGGGTGTTTAGGCTGTTTCAAGTGGTATCAGAGCTTCAGGACTCACTTTTTACAAGTTTTATTTCGCAAAGATCCTGAACTCTTTTATTTTTAAAATATACAACCTTTTATTATGGGTGACCATAATGGTTCTTCCGTACATCCTCCCGTGTTTGATGGTGACAACTTCGCTTATTGGAAAGTAATAATGGTTGCGCATCTCCAACACTTGGGAGATGAGGTATGGGATACGGTTGAAACTGGTTTTTCTACTCCCACTAGACCTAATGATAATGATGCTAAATGTTTTGTTCGAAAACCCCTTTCAGAATGGTTCAAAGAGGAAAAGCTATGCTCACAATCTAATAAAAAATGCAAAAATGCTATTTTCCAATCTATGGGTGCAACTGAATTTAAAATAATTTTAGACTCCACTACATCTAAAGAGGCTTGGGACATTTTAATGACTACCCATGAAGGAGACTCTACAGTTAAAAGGGTCAAGTCCCAAATGCTAGTTAGACTTTATGATTCTCTCTACATGAAAGATAGTGAGAAATTTTATGAGTTTTATTTAAAATTGCAAGATGCTATAAATCAATCACATGCTAATGGTGTCATTTATGTCGACTCTGAAATATGTGATAAAATCTTTAGGTCTCTTCCTAAGAGTTTTGATTTAATTTCCCACACTACAACTGATAATTTGGATAGATATACATCTCATCTCTTGTGTATCAAACTTAAAACTTATGAATATCAAAATACTTTAAGAGATGAGCAAAGAGGCAAAGCACCTGCTCACATTGAAACTCAAAATGTGCTTAATTTTAGAACTAGTGAAAATAGTTTGTCTTTTGTATATTCATTATCAAATGTGAATGAATCTGAAATCTGTTTAGATTCTTTGGATAATGCAATTTCTCTCTTTACTAAACACTATAAGAAATTTGTGAAGTTTAGGAATAAATTTGCATCAAAACAAGGCCAACCTAGTTATTCCAATACACTCCATGAAAAATATTTTGAGAAGAAAAGCTTTGAAAAATATGGACCTACAAAGGATTTGAGCCATATTCAGTGTCGTAAGTGCAATGAATATGGTCACTATGCTGATAAGTTCTTTTCTAAATCTAAATGGAAACCTTCAAATAAAGAACATTTGTCCAAAACATGGGATGATAGCTCCGATAGTGATAATGAAGAAACTTTTGATAATCATATGGCATTTACTTCTTTATGTACTATCATATCGGAGGATATCTTAGATAATTTATCTAGTTTATCTGATATTTATGATTTGTGTGATGATAATTGTGATTTAGACTTTGAAAATTTATCTCACACCTTTCCATCTCAAAATCACCCCACTGTCACAGCTTCTCTTTTTGACATTGGAAGTATTTATGCTGATTTAGATGAATTTGATATGCCTGCGATTACTGCAAATGTTGAAGAGTGAGTGTGTGTGTGTGATATTTATGAAAATGACACACATGATAAAAGCACACAGTTAGGTGAGGTTGATTCTAGGATAGTAGCTAAAATTGACGCCTTAAATAGTCAAATCTGACTTATGTTCGAAGAATCTGTTTTCACATAGAAGAATTAGAAAAAGATATTATTTCACTTGAAACGAGGACTGCTATGCTAACTGACTTGAATCACTCTCTTGAGACTAAAAATAAGGAAATTTTGACCAATTTTGATGAATCTCAAGTTGAACTCAAGTCTGTTTTGAATAAATATAACGAGTGTCAACATGAACTTAAAGCTACGTCTAAAAAGTTAAATAGTTATTGGGATGCTTGAAATGCGGTCAAAACTATGAATAAAAATACTTACTATGATCCAACCAATTCTTATTCTGATTTTGTTCCTACAAAAGGGATTGGATTTGAGGGTGAAGAGTTTGATGTAACCAATTTTGTAAATTCAACAAAATAATTTCCCGGGTCTAATGAAATTCGGATGTCCTACAAACATGTTAAAATAAGGGTTGTTCTACCTCATCTAAACCTGTGTTTAAATGTAGTTTTTGTCATGAAAGTGGACATTTGGAAAAATTATGTATTAAGAAATCCGAACAAAATAGACTTATTTAGGAAAATCAAGGCAAACTGAAAATGGAAAGAAATTTCAAATCACTAAGCCTACTTTTTAATGTGGATTTTTCTCTAAAATGGGTCATTTAGAACCGTTTTAGTTTAGGAAGACAAACATGGTTAACTCTAGACCAGCCCACAAACATGATGTCCCGACCAAACCTGTTTATAGGAAAAAATTTCGTTGTGATTTTTGTCATAAAAATGGTCACTTGATTCAATTCTGCTATAAAAAACTGCAAACTCAAAACAGGCCAGCTCGATTTTACGGTAAAACTGAATTTGTTAAGGAGCCTAATCTATCCAACAAGCAGCCTTATCAAACAAAAACAATTTTTGAGAAAACTAAGGCTGATTGGGTTAAAAAATCTGAATCAAATGACTCATTAAGATGCAATGTGGTTTTATGAGCACTGAATGCTCGTAATAAAAATTCTTAGTGGTATTTAGATTCTGGTTTCTCTAAGCATATAATGGGGGTCAAATCCAAATTTACCACCTTAAAAGCTTTTGTTTGTGGTGTTATGACTTTTGGTGATGGAAAGATGTCTCACGTCATAGGCAAAGGGTCGATTGAGACGGATGGGCTCCCTAACTTAGACGAAGTTTTACTTGTTGATGGTTTAAAAATAAATCTATTAAGTATTAGTTAATTTTGTGACACGGATCATGCTGTTAATTTCTCCAAATATGATTGTAAAATTTTAGACCCAAATGGGAATCTTTTTTTGTGTGGTACTAGGACTTTAGAAAATTGCTATGCGGTTAAACATGAACATGAATCTGAAAATTGTTTATCTTCTAGGAGGAGTGATTTAGACTTATGTTAAACAACCCACGTAATTTTTGGGGTATTTTCAAAATAAAGAGGAAAAATAAAGTTTTTGATAAAATTATTTTTATTGATCAAATATGTTGGTTATGATTTTAGAAGAATAAAACTTCAAGAGGAATTGAAATCCGAGTTAAAAAGGATTTTATATGAATTTTTAAATATTTGTCCCTTATATTTTTGAAGCAAAACTGTCAGTTTTTCTGGGCCATAGATTGATCGACGCCTGGGCATTGATCGATCAATGACCAGAGAAAACGTGCCCTTTGAGAGTTTGTTTTGTTTCCAACTCTTTTGGTTTTGCCTTACAAATTGAGTTCGTGGGTAACCTTTTTAGTTACAACTTTTGGCACAAAAATACTCAGAAAACATATTTTTATTTCCTCTCTTTTTATACACAAACAAGCCCTTTAGTTTATGCATTCAACCTTAGGTTTTTAGGTGTTCTTGGGGGCAGTTTTGGTGTTAATTCTTGGAGGAGTTTTTGATGATTCTTGGAGTTGATTTTTTGGTGGCTTTTTCTGCTGTTGTGGGAAGATTGTTGTTTGTTCTTTTTGGTGGTTTGAGGTATGGGGTTTTACACAATATGCTCCCTAAATCTCACGACTGTTATTCCATTGGTTTCATGTTTATTAGAACTCTTATTTGAATTGATAAATTCATTGGAATTATGGAAAATATTTATTGCAATCTAATTTTGATTCATGTGGTATTATTATTGTGTTGGGCATATCGTCATGAGATTTTAATATGGCACTGATGATGGGCACCCACCAAATCCTATTCCGGCTACTTGATAAAGCGCGGTATGGTGAGGCCTGGTGACGCTGATTAATGTGTTGCTGAGAAATTTTTTGGTATAATGCTAATGATTCGCATTTGATTTGAATATTCGTATTCGTATTGTTACGTTTTATTCACCACTAATATTTGTTGAGTCTCTTTTCTGTCATATTATGTACTTCCCCATATTTTCTTTTAGTGGCAGGTTAGCTCGGATTTTGGGCGCTTTGGATTTGATTGGGATGATTTTTAGCGAGGATTATTTTGGGAAGATTTTAATACAAGAGAGAGGACTAGTATTTATTTATTTTGATGTATAGAGCAATGTAGATTTATCTTTTGTTGTTGTATTTATTTTGATAGATTTGTTGTATTTATTTGAAGAGATTTGAGATTAGTGGTTTCTCTTTTGTTGTTGTGGGAATTAGATGCTCTATACCCTGTTATTTATGGAATTAGTTAGTTTAAATCGATGAGTAGCGCTCCGCTCGCTCTCCCTGGGCGGGAGGGGTGTTACAGAATGGTATCAGAGCTTAGGTATATGACCACCCTCTTGTCTTGGGTTTTGGGTCTGTTGCATTTTTCTAGCGCATATTTGGAGATATAATTTTAGTTAATCGTTCCATGTTAGGCATCTATATTAGATTTGAGGAATTTGTTTTTTGGTGACGAAATTATTTTTGGAGATTGTTGGCCTGATTTTTGAGACTTAGGCATTCGGCGAATTTCGAGGGCGAAATTCCATTGTTAGTGGGGAAGTGTAACAACCTGCGTAATTTTTGGGGTATTTTCAAAATAAAGAGGATAAATAAAGTTTTTGATAAAATTATTTTTATTGCTCAAATATGTTGGTTATGATTTTAGAAGAATAAAACTTCAAGCGGAATTGAAATCGAAGTTAAAACGGATTTTATATGAATTTTTAAATATTTGTCCTTTATATTTTTTTAGCAAAACTGTCAGTTTTTCTGGCCCATAGATCGATCGACAACTGGGCATCGATCGATCGATGACCAGAGAAAATGTGCGCTGCAAGTAGTTTTGAGAGTTTGGTTTGTTTCCAACTCTTTTTGTTTTGTCTTATAAATTAAGGTCGTGGGTGACCTTTTTAGTTACAACTTTTGACACAAAAATACACAGAAAACATATTTTTATTTCCTCTCTTTTTATACACAAACAAGCCCTTTAATTTATGCATTCAACCTTAGATTTTGAGGTGTTCTTGGGGGCTGTTTTGGTGTTGATTCTTGGAGGAGTTTTTGATGATTCTTGGAGTTAATTTTTTGGCTGTTTTTTTTGCTGTTCTGGGCAGATTGTTGTTGGTTCTTTTAGTTTGTTTAAGGTATGTGGTTTTACACAATATGCTCTCTAAATCTCACGAGTGTTATTCCATTGGTTTCATGTTTATTTGAACAGTTATTTGAATTGATAAATTCATTGCAATTCTGGAAAATATTTGTTGGAATCTAATTTTGATTCATGTGGTATTATTATTGTGTTGGGCATATTGTCATGAGATTTTAATATGGCACTGATGATGGGCACCTACAAAATCCTGTTCCGGCTACTTGATAAAGTATAGCGCGGTATGGTGAGGCCTGGTGACGCTGATTAATGTGTTGTTGAGAAATTTATTGGTATAATGCTTATGATTCGCATTTGATTTGAATATTCGTATTCGTATTTTTACGTTTTAGTCACCGTTAATATTTGTTGAGCATCTTTCCTGTCGTATTGTGTACTTCCCCATATTTTCTTTTAGTGGCAAGTTAGCACGGATTTTGGGTGCTTTGGATTTGATTGGGATGATTTTTAGAGAGGATTATTTTGGGAAGATTTTAATACAAGACAGAAGACTAGTTTTTATTTATTTTGATGTATAGATTATTGGAGATTTATTTTTTGTTGTTGTATTTATTTTGAGATATTTGTTGTATTTATTTGAAGAGATTTGAAATTAGTGGTTTCTCTTTTGTTGTTGTGCGAATTAGATGCTCTATACCCTGTTATTTGTGGAATTGGTTAGTTTAAATCGATGAGTAGCGCTCCGCTCTCTCTCGCCGGGCGGGCGGGGTGTTACAGAATGGTATCAGAGCTTAGGTATACGACTACCCTCGGGTCTTGGGTTTTGGGTCTGTTGCATTTTTGTATCGCGTATTTGGAGATAGAATTTTAGTTAATCGTTCCATGTTAGGCATCTAGATTAGATGTGAGGAATTTATTTTTTGGTGATGAGATTATTTTTGGAGATTGTTGGCCTGATTTTTGAGACTTAGGCATTCGGTGAATTTTGAGGGCGAAATTCCATTGTTAGTGGGTAAGTGTAACAACCCGCATAATTTTTGGGGTATTTTCAAAATAAAGAGGAAAAATAAAGTTTTTGAAAAAATTATTTTTATTGCTCAAATATGTTGGTTATGATTTTAAAAGAATAAAACTTCAAGCGGAATTGAAATCGAAGTTAAAACGGATTTTATATGAATTTTTAAATATTTGTCCTTTATATTTTTTAAGCAAAACTGTCAGTTTCTCTGGGCCATAGATCGATCGACGCCTGGGCATCGATCGATCGATGATCAGAGAAAACGTGCGCCGTAAGTAGTTTTGAGAGTTTGTTTTGTTTTCAACTCTTTTGATTTTGCCTTATAAATTAAGGTCGTGGGTAAACTTTTTAGTTACAACTTTTGGCACAAAAATACTCAGAAAACATATTTTTATTTCCTCTCTTTTTATACACAAACAAGCCCTTTAATTTATGCATTCAACCTTAGGTTTTGAGGTGTTATTGGGGGATGTTTTGGTGTTGATTCTTAGAGGAGTTTTTGATGATTCTTGGAGTTGATTTTTTTGTGGCTTTTTCTGTTGTTCTGGGAAGATTTTTGTTGGTTCTTTTTGGTGGTTTGAGGTATGGGGTTTTACACAATATTCTCCTTAAATCTCGCGAGTGTTATTCCATTGGTTTGATGTTTATTTGAACTCCTATTTGAAGTGATAAATTCATTGGAATTCTGAAAAATATTTGTTGGAATCTAATTTTGATTCATATGGTATTATTATTGTATTGGGCATATTGTCCTGAGATTTTAATATGGCACTGATGTTGGGCACCCTCCAAATCCAGTTCCGGCTACTTGAGAAAGTATGGCGTGGTATGGTGAGGCCTGGTGATGTTGATTGATGTGTTGTTGAGAAATTTTTTGGTACAATGCTTATGATTCGCATTTGATTTGAATGTTCGTATTCGCATTGTTACGTTTTATTCACGGCTAATATTTGTTTAGCATATTTCCTGTCGTATTTTGTACTTCCCCATATTTTCTTTTAGTGGCAGGTTAGCGCGAATTTTGGGCGCTTTGGATTTGATTGGGATGATTTTGAGCGAGGATTATTTTGGGAAGATTTTAATACAAGAGAGAGGACTTTAATTTATTTATTTTGATGTATAGAGCATTAGAGATTTCTTTTTTGTTGTTGTATTTATTTCGAGAGATTTGTTGTATATATTTCAAGAGATTTGAGATTAGCGGTTTCTCTTTTGTTGTTGTGGGAATTAGATGCTCTATACCCTGTTATTTATGGAATTAGTTAGTTTAAATCGATGAGTAGCGCTCCGCTCGCTCTCCCCGGGCTGGAGTGGTGTTACATTATGGCATGAAAGATTAGGATATTTAAACTATGCTTGTTTGTCTAAATTAACTAGTTAAAATCTTATTCGCGGTGTACCCAAAATAACTAAAGTTAAACACTTTATTTGTGGTCCGTGTCAGATTGGTAAAATTCATAACGCACCTCGTAAAAAAGTGACTGATATTTTTACTTATCACCCTTTGGAATTATTACATATGAATTTAATGGGTCCCTCAAGGAAAATTAGTTTATGCGGTAATTCCTATATTCTTGTTGTTGTTGATGACTTCACTAGATTTATTGGGTTGCTTTTATGATAGAAAAATCAGGCACCTTTAATCAATTTTGAAAGTTTTGTTAAAATTTGAAAATGAGAAAGACACTCAATTCACTCGCATTTGTAGTGATAGGGGTGGAGAATTTAAAGACACGGGTGTCATAGAATATTGTATTGGGAATGGGTATTAACATGAATTTAGTGCTCCAAAGACACTTCTACAAAATGGTATTGTAGAAAGAAAAAATCGAACCATTCAAGAAACTAGCTCGTGTTTTTATTCATGCTTAGAATTTACCAAAATATTTTTGGGTGGAAGCTACCCAAATAACTTGTCACATAATTAATAGGGTTCACTTAAGCAAAAATACTAAAAAAACACCCTATGAATTATGGTATGGTATACAACCAAATCTAATATGTTTTAGAGTATTTGATAGTGAATGCTATATGTGTAAAGATCATGAACGCTTGTCTAAATTTGACACCAGAGGAGACAAGGATGTTTTTCTAGGATACTCTCAAAATAGTCGGGCTTATAGAGTTTATAATTTGAAAACTCAGTCTATTATGGAATCTATTAATGATGTGATAAATGATTGTGCTGCACCTTTGGTAAAAGATAGCCCAAAATAGTTACCGGTTGAAAACATCCCTTCAAATGATTTACCAAAACAATCAACGGATAGTGACTCGGACTCCCTTCCACCGGAAGACCTTGATGTTCCTAATTGGGTTAGATCTAATCATCCTAAGAAGAACATTTTGGGTAATGTTAAAGAATCTATTAAGACTAGAGATCAAACTTTAAATACATTGATGTCTTCTTTTATCTCTCTAGTAAAACCTAAAAATATAAAAGATTCTCTTATTGATGAATCTTGGCTTCTTTCCATGCAAGAAGAGTTGGGTCAATTTAAGATCCATGATGTGTGGTTTTTAGTTCCTCGTCTTACTCATACTAATGTTATTATAACTAAGTGGATATTTAAAAATAAATGTGATGAAACTGGAAATGTTTTGCGTAATAAAGCTAGACTAGTAGCCCAAGGGTACTCTCAAATTGATGGCATTGATGTTGATGAGACATTTGCCCTGGTTGCTAGAATATAGTCTATTAGACTTTTACTTGCCGTTTCATGTCATTTAAAATTTAAATTGTACCAAATGGACATAAAAAAAAAATTTGAATGGGTTTTTAAATGAATAAGTGTATGTTGAACAACCTAAAGGTTTTGTTGATCAATTTCTTCCTAATAACATTTTTAGATTGAAGAAACCTTTATACAGGCTCAAACAAGCTCCTCGTGCTTGGTATGAGCATCTTACTTCTATTCTTTTAACCCATGACTTCAATCGAGGTGAAGTAGACCTAATAATGTTTATTAAAATAAATACAACATGTTTGCTTATTACTTAAATATATGTTGATGACATTGTTTTTGGGTCTACATCTCCTCAAGAGGTTGAAATTTTTGCTTACATTATGAAATCTAAATTTCAAATGTCTATGATGGGTGAGCTACAATTTTTCTTGGGTTTATGTAACAACCCAAGACTTTCGGAACAATAATTATTTTATTTTGGGAGAAATAAATAATATTTTGTTGGAGAATAATTAAATTGGCAATTGAGGTCAAAATTTAGAGTTTTTAGAAAGTTTCTCGGATGGAAATTCTGAAGGTACCATTGTGTCCGGAAGGATCGAGAAAGTCGAATTGGCTGTGCTTGGGGTCTATTTGGGTTCCGAAATAAATTAGGACCGTTTGACTCGAATTAAAGTTACCGAGTCATTTAAAGTGTGTATTATCATTTAAAGATGTGTATTTTGGGAGAATAGGCTTAAAAATCCTACCGGAGATATTTCTCCAAAAGAGAGAAAGAGAAAAAGAAAATAAAGAAAGAGAGAAGAAGAAGAAGAAGAAAAGGAAGGAGAAAAAGAGGGAGAAAGAGGATTTCCGGCCAATACGTGATTTCAAGGCGGATTCAGACCCTACGAACCGGAGGCAAGTGATTAAACTTGCTAAATAATTGTTGTGTACATTTATTTCATGATTTGTGGATTGATATTTTGGGTTTTAGGTTAAATTTGTCAAAACCTAAATTTTGGGAAAAACCTTAGATTTGTAGTGCAAAAATAGATTTAAGGTTAGAAATTAGTTTATATTTATTCTCGGATGAATATATTTGATATGTTTGTGATTGGGTTGAAGAAAAATTGAGAGAAAGCCATTAAAATGATTTTTGGGTATTTTGGCTTACTTAAAAAGTAGCCATTTTCGAGGTTCAGCAGGGCCGAATCGATTCGGCCCCCTAGCCGAATCGATTCGGAAATATGCAGGTGCCCAGGTCTGAGTGACCGAATCGATTCGGACTCCAGCCGAATCGATTAGGCCTAAGACAGAATCCCAGGTTTGATGACCCGAATCGATTCGCCTTCCTGGCCGAATCGATTCGCTGGGCCGAATCGATTCGGATTTGGCCCGAACCGATTCGGAAACAGGGCTTTTTCATGGGATGTTTTCTAAAAAGAATTTTATCTCGTTTTGTTCGAGGTTATCGATTGGGGATCTCTATAGGAGATATTTGGAGTATGTTTTGGAGACTTTTAGAGAGTTTCCCTTATAAGAAATTTTGGAGTAATAATTTCTAAATTGAGGAATACCGACTAGAGATTTTGGTATTTTTCTAAGTGGGGAAGCCCACTTTTATTGGAGATTTTATTTGGAGAGGATAATTAAATTCTTATGAAAGAATGAGAATAATTTAGAGATACCAGATTCTTAGGATCCAATCCCTAATGGGATAACTTTAAAAGGTTCTTAAAATAAATTGAACCCTATTATGACTGGATGTTTATAAGTGCTATTTGATGTGCATATGGATATAAAAATATTATCAATATCTCACACAATGAGAAATGTTAATTGAGGTGCAATAGGATATAGAATATCCTTAACTTAATAGAATTGAAAGACAATTCATACTAGAAGCGACATGAGAGCTTCAAGCGAGAATTAGTATAGCATATACTAAGTGGGGTAAATGTGTGAGTATTGACGGATAGTGTATCAAAAGAGAGGGATATACTAAACAATGATGTTAATCAAATTGCGCCTAAGAGCGTATAATGAAAATGAATATGATGTTGCAGGTATACCTTATATATAATGGTATATCTTTATTATGTGGGATGTATGTATACCTTATATGATGGTGTATATACATGTTAAGCATACCCCTCCTTGCTATCATTGGGATGTTTCGTGCGTAGAGGGTGAGTATTCTGACTAGAAAAGCAGGATGTGGATATTCCCCAGGTCATAGTCGTCCTTTGTGGTTAGCAAATGACATTTATGATATATATATATTGATTTATTTTGGGGGTGAGAGGTCGGGGGTATGTGACGCTCTCACTTGCCGGTTAGGAACTATGACCGCCTCCCGGACGTCGTGTGCGTGAGTAGATCACGAGGTGGGTGTCCCCACCAGGTGGCCCCAGTTTGCTATGTATATAGGCTGCTGGAAGATGATAGCACGTGAGCCTGCGTCCTTCGAGTTATATCTCGGTTGGATGGTTATTATTGCTTGTGTTTGTATTTGGGTGTCAAGGGCATAATGGACCTTAATGACCTACATTGCCAGGATTAGTGTATCGGGGGGGTTCCTTGTTTGGATTTCGCTTCGGCGAGACGTCCCACGCACGAACCGCAGTGTAATGTTGGAACTTGGGGATAAGTTTAGTCCTTAATGCTCATAATTATTTATATATATATATATCACCTATCTCGACAATTGACAGTGCCAGGAGTAGTGTAACGGGGGGGTTCCTTGTTTGGATTTCTCTTCTGCGAGACGTCCCACGCATGAAACGCCGTGTACTGTTGAGAATTGGGAATATTAATTAATTAAAATTGGATAATAATCATTTGGGTTACATGCATCTTGCATTGAGGGCATAATGAGCCCCGAGGACCGATACGACCAGGAGTATTGTAACGGGGGGGTTCCTTATTTGGATTTCGCTTCGGCGAGATGTCCCACGCACGAAACACAGCGCAGTGTTGAGAATCGGGAGGAGTTTAGTTCTTAACTCTTGATGGTAATAAATCATCTATAATAATTATATATGGTTTCATGCCTTATATGGGCATCACTAGAATATAATATTCTAGTAAATGAGATTGTTGATGTGTTGTGATGATGTGGACATGATTGGATCATGTAACTTTATATGTTCAATAAATAAACATTATAAAGATAACTATAACGATTATATTAAAGTTAATATTTATAACTTTTAATGATGGAAGCAAATGTAGAATTGGGAGATAGGTTAGATGGTTTCACTTAAATACTTTATTTGGGTTTAAGTTAGAATCCTCTTACCTAATTAGAATTGGACATCCTTTTGGAGACACGTGCATACGCTTAGTGCGCGCTTTAGATGAGAGGTGAGTTGAATTATTATGAAGAGTTAAATTCCAGCTAAATCATGTAATAATGCATTTATAATTATTATGCATTTTAATACACTTGCTATAAACTGCTTTTCAAAACTCAGGCTCTGACCCGTTTATATTTTCCTCCTCCATGTATATATTGTATTACTTCTGGTGTTCCTCCGCAAGGACGCCTTTGATATTCCTCCATTCAGGATTTGTGGAGCTGTGGCAATAGCGGACTGTTGCGGCACTTTGCTTTAGTCGATTCCTATCTATTGTCCATCTAGATTAGGATTCAGTTGTATTGAGTTAGTATTCAAGTGTTGTAGATTAACACTTTCATAATTTATTTATCAGATTATTGTATTGTCTGTTGTCCGACAGCATATTCGGGTATTTCATTGTTGAGATTTTTGTTGTACAATGTATTGTACTCTTTTATTATTGGAGCATGCACATTTCACATCATAGTTAGATGTATATAGTTGGTTGTGTGCATTATTGGTCTTGTTGTAGTTGTTAAAAATAAAAGTTTTAAATTTTTGGCGATTCGCACTTTATGATTTCGGGTAGTTAGCCTTATATTATAGTGTTTAGTTGTTGATGTTGAGACTGTACCATCTGAGATACCTGATTTATGTAGTATAGGGCTAGCCACCCGTTATTATTTGGAGCGGGTTGTCACAGTTAACAAGTTTCTCAAAAATCGGACTGCATATTTATATCCCAAACTAAATATGCAAATGAATTAGTTAAGTTTTTTGGGTTAACTAATGCAAAAACTTCTAGGACGCCTATGAGTTTCAATACTAAGCTATCTAAAGACTTATCGGGTAAAAAGATTGAAGTCACATTTTATCATAGTATAATTGGTAGCATTCTTTATTTAATGGCTAGTGGACCTGATATAATGCATAGTGTGTGTGTGTGTATGTTCTAGATATCAATGTGAACCTAAAGAATCTCACATGCTTGCGCTTAAGCGCATAGTAAAATAAATTAGCGGTACTTTTAGTTTTGGTATTTTGTACACAATTGACACGAATTCAAAAATAATTTGGTATACGGATGCCGATTGGTCCGGTTGTGTCGATGATAGAAAAAGAACTTCCGGAGGCTGCTTTTACTTAGGACACAATCATGTTTCTTGGTCTTTTAAAAAGCATAATTGTGTGTCTTTTTCCTCCGCCGAAGTCGAGTACATCGTTGCCGGTACTTGTTGTACTCCTCTTTTATGTATCAAACAAATGCTTAATGAATATGGTATAATCGAACGTACTTCACTCATTTTATGTGATAATCAAAGTGCCATTAGTATTTCAAAGAATCCTGTTTTTCACTCACGTACCAAACATATCAAAATGCGTGAACACTTTATTCGGGAACTTGTTGAGAAAAAGGAAATTTGCATAGAGTATTTAAATACGATAGATCAACTTGCTGATTTATTTACTAAACCATTGGATAATAATAGATTTGGAACTCTACGAATGTCTATTGCTGTGTGTGTGTTTCCCACCTAATTTAATCTTAGTCTCCTACCTTTATCCCTTTGAGATAAACAGGGGGAGAATTTGAGGCTCTTAGTACTTTTATGTTTTTTTATGAATGTTTTTAGTTGAGTTATGTATTTGGTTAGGACTCAAAATGTTGTTAGTTGAGTTATATATTGTCTAGGACTCAAAATGTTGTTAGTTGAGTTATGTATTTGGTCTTAATGTCTTGTTTGTCTTAAAATTGGCGAAAAGGAGAGATTGAAATTGTCCATTTTGATTTGTCTGAATTTTAAGTCTCTATGTGCTTTCTTTTACAACATTTTGTGTACCCTTACATTTTTATACTTTTATTACTTCATTAAAACTTATTTGAAAAATATATATTATAACCTGAAATATTCTTTTTTTGTGTAAGTTATATTCTTTTTGGTATTTTGTTATGATTTTTTTTTGGTTAAAACATATATTGAGATAGATAAATATTAGTTTTGTTTATCAAAATGTTTTAAACAAACATTTAAAGGTTGAGTTTGTGTTTTGGTTTAAACGGCGTGGATTAGATCTCTTACTTGATCCGGCTACTACTATTTTTCACCAATGAGGCATCGCTGTGATGTCCACGCGATTTCATCACGAGTGGACTGTGTTCACAGCTGGAGGGGCACCCCTACTTCTCTCTTGGTTTTTGACATTTTTGTCCCTCATTTATGGTTAGTCTGCTATAGCCTCAGCCGCCTATGGGAATGGTTGATTATACCATATTTAGCTGGGTTTATTAATTTTGAACCATGCCATTGTGGGTTTGGGTATATATTGCATTCGATGAAGCTTTTTGTGGGTTAGGGTTTCTATTATTTTTCTCAGCCGATATCTTCTTTCTCTCTCTTCATTTCACCATTGTCAAGATTTTTTTTATTTGTTGTGCTAAACCTTTTCCCTCTTCATTTTCTTGCTAAAACCATACCAGGTTGGAGCTAGTTTTGTTTGGAGACCTCGTTCTTTTTTCTGTTGGGATTTTGTTGTGGCTAGTTGGCTTGGACCTCGTGATTTACTTGTGGCTATTTTGTTTCATATACCAGTCTGCCTAAGGATTTTTTTTATTTTGTCACAGCTCTTTATTGAGCTTTCTTTGTGAGTTTCCCTTTTCTCGATATATACATATATATGCTGATACATAGTCATATACACATATATATTTTCTTTGGTTCAGTTATGCATATTTTTTTTACTTCTCTTTTTGTGTAGATCTGGTGCGTGTGTAGTTGTACTATGTGTGTGTGTTGGTGATCTCCCGTGTGTGCGTTTTATTGTTTAAACTGTGGCTGAATTTTCATTTTTGTGTGTGAGGTAATCACTCAGACTTAACTCACTGAATTAACGCAGAGTTAAAATCAGTTTAAGCTCACTGAACCAACTCGGACTTAACTCACTGAACCAACTCGAACTAAACTCAGTGTTAACTCGAACTAAAACTCAGTTAACTCGGACTAAATTTGGACTATTTTTGGACTGTTATTGGACTTAATTTAACCCCACTTTAACCTAGTTTAACTCGGTATATAACCTGTGTTTAACTCAGTTTAAACTCATCTTAATCTTACTATTTTAACTTAATGTTTAACTCTTTTACACTCACCTGTTTAACATAACTAGTTTGTGTATTTCTGTGTGTGTTGATCACATGTGGGTATCCTAATTTTGTTTAAACTGATTAAAACATATTTTTCATTTTCAAATCAGAATAGTTTGAGTGTGTGTTTTGGCTGTGCAAAAACCAGTTCTGAGAGTGTGTGTTTAAATCTGTACTTACCTTTCACTTAGTTACTGATTGGTAATTTTTATTGTTAATAAAAGTAGACTTAAACTGGTGTGTGTTTATTCTCTTTCTATAAAAAAAATAAATTTTATGTTTGGAGAAAAACCAACCTCTAATTGTTTTCTGCATTGCACAACTTCACCGGGTCCCGAGTTTGGGTGTGTTGTTGTGCGTGTGTATTGTTGGGTTGAATTATTTTCAGTCAAGTTGGGTTGTTTTAGAGTACGCTGGTTATACGGGTGTGTATTTTCTTTATTTAATTCATTGTGAAATTGGGAACTATAATCTGTAACTTGTAATTGGTAATAGTGGACTTGGGTGTGTGCGTTGTCTTGGGACTAGGGACTCGGGGTTTTCCACTACGGTGGTTACCTCGAGAATAAATACTGTATCACTACCTACTTTTCCTCATCCCATTATAAATCACTTTTGTTTCAGCATCATCATCACAAATTTATTTTCATTTCTATTCGTACGTACAACGATTTCAATCAAATTTTGAAATTAAATTTAAAAGAGTTGGAGTTTTATTTATTAACTAAAACGCGTCAGGGTGTTTAGGTTGTTTCAGTAGTTAATCTTATTGTTTCCAATAAACATTACTAGGATTATGGAGTCATGGTTAAGATTGGCAGCATGCCCCCTACCTGAGGGGGTTATGTATGATGGTCCAAGGTGCCCCCTAGAGTGGCATGGCATAGGTTGACATATTATACCTTTTTTATTTCATTTACTCGTGCAATATGTTTATTGATTTGCATACAAATATATTATGTTTGTCTTTATACAAAGTTAAGGAAGAAAGACTGCCCCCAGACTCTGAAGTGAATTTTAAGGATTTGAAGTTTATCTGGTCTATTCAACGAAGAATAGGTGAAGAGAATCCTAGGTCGGCATCTGTCATGATGGAATATAAGAGTTGCATCTTTTTTTTGTAGCTCAACCTATAGAGGACATTCCTTTATCCCCCATAGATTTAGAGCACTCTGATTCATCCCCATCAGTTGTTGACTCTAAATCTCTATTGGAAGTGAAGGGACCCTTTTTGTGTGTGTTCCAAATCAAACCAATTTATTACCAAAAATTATTCAACTTTTAATTATGCACCAACCCAAGTTGTGAAAAACAATTCTTACTTTAAACCAGTTTTATCTTGATTAATCCTAAACATGCATCTAGTTATTAAAGAAAGTAAAGTAAAGTAAAGAATACTCACAACGCCGGACGTAGGAGGAAAAACCCAAAATAGGAAAAAAACTTGGACGGCCTAAGCCAGACAATCACTATGAATAATGGTTTTACAAAGACAGATTAACCTTACTCAGTGACTCGATCCCAACGGGTCTTGACGCTCCATCTAATCTTCTACTGTTCTTCAATAGTGCCCACGTAGAAATTCCATCTTCCACGATACCTGTTCACAACACCCGTGTTCACGTATATCTCGGTGTCCATTGATATGGCTTGATACGTCTACGATGTTGAACACGATGTTCGTCACTTCTTCACCACAAACCCAACAATCAAAAGTGTTCAATGATGAACAAACTCAACTTTGGTGCCGCAAGATCACGTAAACATATAATAATGATAACTCGGATCTTTGCAAACTCTAAGGATGTGTTTAAGACTTTTAAACCTTAGAAAACGTGTGCAAACAAATTTCTGGTTTGTAAAACTGTTTTCTAGAATGCACACTTACGAAACTCTGATGAAAACACTATTTAAATAGGCTTAACATGCCGCCTCAAAAACCGTGTCATTCGAACGACTTAAGGCTCTCGTTCGAGCGACATAGCATCTCGTTCGTGCGAGATCTAATGTCGTTTGAGCGACCCCACGTGTTCATTTGACTTTTTGATAAAAACATCTATTTTAAAGGAGACCCAAATAAGTCAAACTCTATTTCGAGCTTATCAGAATTAAAACGTAGTTTAAACCTTTTAAAACACTATAAAACATTTTCTCTTTATAAAAATTACATCCTTATCCTTCTATAAAAATAATTCCGAGCACCATTAGTTATACGCATTCATACCTGAGTGATCTCAGAATGCAATTAACATTGAAGACGAATAAACTTTCACCAATTAAACATTGGCATGATTATTTCTTTGAAGGTTTTCCGTAACGTATTTCTTCATTACGTCATAGACCAAGTGGGATCGTGACAAATTAAAATCTCCCTATGACATATTAGAAACACGTTTTTGTTCACGGAATTAAGGCAAAACAATACAGGGACTCAGTTGGAAATTTATGTCGTTACAAATCTCCTCCTTTGACTTTTTCGGGACAAAAATAAACCAGTGAAATGCCTAAGCGGGCCGTCAAGCCGTATAAATCCTAAATCCCATCCCTTAAACCCAAAGTAAAAAATTACAGGACACGGACTAGAATATGTAGGTCCGACAAGCATGAATTGTCTGAATGTGATGTAGACTTGAAATCTCGAATCGCTGAAGCATATCTACACACATGAAACAGACAAATAAAACAGTGAAGTATGGAGGAACAAATGAAATATATATATCCAAATGACATCAATTTTACAATAGATACCAATATGAATAAACTCTGAAAAAATTATTTCTTAAACAGTTGAGCAACAATATGATACCAATTTGAACTCGAGGATGATACCAATATGAAACATATGTAATCAATAAACATGCTCAACAAATATCAATAAACAAATCCCCCCCTACATCACATACATATCTCCCCCTTTTTGTCTTTAATAAACAATCTGGTGAAAAGATAAACCAAGCAACAAGTATCTAGCATAAGAATATAATAATTTTGAGATGTGAAATCTCTAGATAATCATGAAAGAACCAGTTAAAATTTGATCAAGAAATGCCAAATTAATAGCTAGTAAACCAATGAATCACACAAAGAATATAGCAATCTTAAGTAGGTGTGATAAACGGACTATATGCAAAATAACAATTTATGAAATCAAAGAACCTGCATATAAATCAGTCAGTCCAGAAAAACTTCCAGCAATACCAATAAATATATCAAAATAAACCAGAGGACTGAAAACTAATAAAAAACCACTATTCAGCCTGTCGTTCGAACGAGACAGGGACTTATCTCAAACGAGATGAGGAAGTCGCTCAAACGAGAACAACCGTCGTTCGCGCGACATAAGATGTCGTTTGAACAACTTCGCGTGACTTGCCAAAATTTCCCAGATTCCCAGAAATATGATAAATAAATGCCCAGTGAAAAAATTTCCATAAAAAAATTCCAAGAAGGGCCTGACAAAAGAAAAACAGTGCTAAAACAGTAGGCTTTTCGCACTAAACACAAAAATGCATAAAAACTAAAAATGCGAGTTACATGCAAACATAGTACCGATGTGCTCAAAACATGATATGGAACGAAAGGGCGTGAAACTACAACAAATGAGTCACAATTCCAACACATTGAAACGATCAAGAAGCTCTAATTGATAGCGATAAATCATCAAACTTTATCATAACCGTATGATAATAAAAGTGTGAGCTTAATGAACTAAACATAATACATGCACACAAATCTAGAATTTTGACGATTCTACAAACAATGGCATAAAATTGCAATGTTTCAACATTAGGATTAGTTGTGCAAACCCGTTTAAATATTTTAATCCATCCAAATTCCCTCGATAATATCATATTTTCATTGAAATGAAATAAACTAAGTTGTCCCTTTTCTTAGCATGCATCATTTTCTTTTAGGCTCTTTTAAACGGTGGCTTTCACGACGAGTTAATTTTGAACTCTCGCAGCCCTTTCCCGTGAATCACTCATCATTTTTTCAATTAGGTACTAATTCAAAACTCACGGTAAATGGTTCTTACATGCACACTTATCCTTAAGTCTACTTACGCATAGATGACAAGATTGAGATAAGAACGCCTCACCAAATTCAAATATGCAAGAGAAGTCAAACATCCATATAAACTCGTGCATGTGTGCAATGTTGGCATATATACAAAGTCGAATCAAAATGCATATCAACTTCGAAACACCACCATATAAACAATGGTTAAGATCATTCTAAGCATTGATAATGATGACCAAATGTCCTAGACACATGGATATGAAACGATGGGGGGGGGGGGGGGGGTCCAAGCACACCAATATGCCACATCAAACATGTAAACTCAAAAACAAAAACCGAAAATATTTTTGGCTTTTCAAACATATTTTGACTCAAAGAAAAGAAAAATCTTTTTATGTTTTCAAAAGTTTTCTCAAAAACAAAATCTTTTTGTATTTTTCAATAGGACTCAAACAAATGAAAAAAATGTAATAAAAAATGATAAACCTGTCATAATACTAGGAATGAATATGTCATGAAGCAAACTAGCATATGACAAACATGGCAACACTATCATCCTTTAGATTTAGCATGGGAAGAATCAAGTGCACCTAAACGAGAATCATGAAGTTTAATTCCTAAAGACACTAAATCCGGTTTCCTAACCCAAGTAGGTATAAAATGACGCATGGGGGTTTTGGGAATCGGGGAAACTTTATTCCTAAACTTTCTAGGAGCTTGTTTAAGGTCGTAACAATAACGCCTAAGGTGACCTTTCCTACGACAAAACGTGCAAGTGTAGCACTGGTGGGAATTATTACCTATATGTGGACATTTTCTAACCTTCCTAGTGTTTCTCACACGTGCCGGGGGGGGGGGGGGATGGGAACAACTCTCTCATCAAAACCTATACCACTCCTATCTCCCTTAATTTAGACGGTGCCTAGAATCTTATCTAACTTCTCTGACCTAGCCTCCAAATCAAACTTGACTCTTGACGAGTCTCTCAATCTCTCCTCCAACTCGTGAATCCTAGACTCGAGTACACTCCTAGAATCCTCAAAACCTAAAATCTCATTTTTCAAGGACTCCATCAAACCACGGAGATTATCTCTCTATTTCCACAAACTCTAGTTTCTCCCTAAACTTCTTCTCTCGCTCCCTAAGATACTCAATCAAACTATCATTATTTTCTATGGCATGCTCATTCAACTTAGATTGCAATTTTGAGTTAGCCTTTTTCACCTTCACCATCTCTGCATACAACTCATTAAAAGCAACTTGCTACTCTTTCACATCTATCTCCTCCTCGTCACTCTCTTCTCCCTCACTAACACGGGATTCACTCAAAACCTCCTCGAAAGTTTCATTCACATGAGAATCGTTGTCTCTCACATGAGATGGCATAAACGCAACAAAGTTATGCTCAATGGGGGAACTCTCTCCCTCTTCCGGATCACTATCACTTAAGGTGGCAGTATATGAAATGGGTTGCTTCCCTCTTTCTTAAGTCTAGTGGAATACTCCTTAACTTTGTGACCGTACCCCTCACACCCAAAACACTTATCCGACTCATCTCTCTTAGGCTTCTTAAACTTATCCTTAGAGATGGAATCTACTTTGTTGCTCTTGAATTTTTCAAATTTCTTGGCATGTTTCGATTGCTTTTGAAACTTAATAAATTTTTTTAATTTCTTTGCCAACAAACCAACATCCTCAAAATCGGAATCGGAATCGAAATCTGAAACTTTAATTTCCTCCTTTCAGGTTTACAAAGCAATACCCTTTTCTTTCTTAGGCACTTGCTTGGAGGTGATCATGTCGATTCCATAGGTTTGTAAGTCACCTGCAATCTCTTATAGTTTCGTTGACTCTAACTTACCCAAGGAGTTCAAAATGGTCACTTTCGCATCAAACTTACTAGGCAAAGACCTAAGGATTTTCTTAATGACACGATTATCAGAAATTTCCTCGCATAGGTTAAACGACGAGTTGACAATATTGGACAACCTAGCATAAAACTCATCAAAAGTCTCACTCTCTAACATCCTAATGGTCTCAAACTGTGTAGTGAGGTTCTGAAGTTTTGACGCCCTAACCATGCTAGTGCCCTCGTGAGTGAGTGCCAAAATATCCCAAGCCTCTTTTGATGTTTCACAAGTCATAATTCTATTATATTCTTCTGGTGTGACATGTGAAGAAATAACTTGCAAACCCATATAATTATACTGTGAAAGTCTATGTTCAGTTTCAGTCCATGACACATTATTTAAAGTAGTGACCTCACCTATAACAGTGACAGGGGGTGTCCAACCTTTCTCAACAGCTAACCACACACGCTAATCAATATATTTTAAAGAACTTTTCATTCTCATCTTCCAATAGGTGTAATTAGTTCCATAAAAAATAAGAGATGGAAACAGTTCGTTATTTCCAAAATTCATCTTTGAAAACACACAGGATCACAAAATAAATAAATTATGTTTTCTAGCTCTGATACCAATTTGAAGGGACCCTTTTTGTGTGTGTTTCAAATCAAACCAATTTATTACCAAAAAATTATCCAACTTTTAATTATGCACCAACCCAAGTTGTGAAAAACAATTCTTACTTTAAACCAGTTTTATCTTGATTAATCCTAAACATACATCTAGTGATTAAAGCAAGTAAAGTAAAGTAAAGTAAAGAATACTCACAACGCCGAATGTACGAGGAAAAACCCAAAAAAGGAAAAAACCTTGGACGGCCCAAGCCAGACAATCACTGTGAACAATGGTTTTACAAAGACATATTAGCCTTACTCAATGACTCGATCCCCATGGGTCTTGACGCTCCTTTTAATCTTCTACCACTCTTCAATAGTGCCCACGTAGAAATTCTGTCTTCCACGATACCTATCCACAACACACGCGTCCTCGTATGTCTCGGTGTCCACCGATATGGCTTGATAAGTCTACGATGTTGAACACGATGTCCGTCGCTTCTTCATTGCAAACCCAGCAATCACTAGTGTTCAATGATGAACAAACTCAACTTTGGTGCTGCAAAATCTCGTAAACATATAAGAATGATAACTCGGATCTTTGCAAACTCTAAGGATGTGTTTAAGACTTTTAAACCTTAGAAAACATGTGCAAAAAAGTCTCTGGTTCGTAAAACTATTTTCCAAAATGCACACGTACGAAACTCTGATGAAAACACTTTTTAAATAGGATTAGCATGCCGCCTCAAAAATCGTGTCATTCGCACGACTTAAGGCTCTCGTTTGAGCGACATAGCATCGTGTTCATGCGAGATCTAATGTCGTTCGAGCGAGTCCCCGTGTTTGTTTGACGTTTTTATAAAAACGTCTCTTTTAAAGGAGACCCAAATAAGTCAAACTCTATTTCGAGCTTATTAGAATTAAAACGTAGTGTAAACCTTTTAAAACACTATAGAACATTTTAAAACATTTTTTCTTTATAAAAATTACATCCTTATCTATTTATAAAAATAATTTCGAGCACCATTAGTTATACGCATTCATACCTGAGTGATCTCGAAATGCAATTAACTTTGAAGATGAATAAACTTGCACCAATTAAACATCGACATGATTATTTCTTTGAAGCTTTGCCGTAGTTTTCAATTTCTTCAATTCGTCATAGACCAAGTGGGATCGTGACAAAATAAAATCTCCCTATGACATATTGGAAACACAGTTTTGTTCACGGAATTAAGTCAAAACAATACAGGGACTCAATTGGAAATTTATGTCCTTAATGGAAGAGGGGGATATTTCTTTGGGAGGAACGTCTTCCTCATTTGAATCACTTGATTTAGTTGCTATTCCAACAATTCTCCCATACTCGAGAAAAATGAAAAAAATAAAGATCCCCAATATGATTTTTAGATCCATGTCTCCCCCTCCAACTAAGAAAAAAACCCATGGGTGATGGTTCCAATAAACCAGCGTTCATTACTACCAAAGCAATGAAGATCAATGAACTTTAGTTCGAGAGGTTGAGGAAACGTCTTGTTGTTTAGCCGGAATTGATTCAGAAAACCTAAGTTGATCAGACTGTTGCTGAGGATGCTTATGTGGAAATGAACCCTAGATTGGCCAAGGGTTTGATTGCTTCTTGTGTTCTCCCGATTGATAGGTCGATAATTGTCCCCAGGTCCAGGGCTAGGTTACATCAGAGGGACAACCAAAATTTGGCTCTAGTAATTGTGTTGGTCCCCTTTATTTTTGGATCGAAATAACTATTTATTCTTATTGATCAACTTTGACCTTTAAATTTTACAATTCTTGGTTGATTATGATCAACTCCTGATTAGGGACGATCAACTTAGGGAGTTTTCTTCAAATGTTGAGGAGGCCTTTAAAGGCTTGAAAGAATCTCTGGAGGCTAGCAGAGAAGCCCACAAGAAAAATGAAGAAGATTGTAGGCCCATTAGTTAATTCGAATCACTTTTCTTTAAGGATGACAAAAAAAAACTTTCTCTTTTTGAAAAACCTTTTTCAATTTTTTATGTGCACCAAAATTAACTTAACCAAATTTTATCTTAATTAATCCTAAACATGCATCTAGTGATTAAAGCAAGTAAAGTAAGGAAACGTAAACTCAGAATGCCGGTGTACGAGGAAACCACTAAAGGAAAAAACCTCAGATGACCCAAGACAGACAATCACTATGAATATGGTTTTACAAAGGTACAAACAGTAGTATTACTCAATGACTCGATCCTCCACAAGACTTGATGCTCATCCGATCTTCAACAACTCCTCTCACAGTGTCCACGTAGAAAATCCTTCTTCCACGATGTTTGTCCACAACACATGCGTCGACGTATGTCTTGGTGTCCACCAATATGGCTTGTAACGTCTATGATGTTGAACACGACTCTTCCGCTTCTTCACCGTAAAACCAACAATGTTCTTTAGATGTAGAACCTTATTCTTAGTGCAAAAAAGATCACATAAACATATACCAATGATAAATCGTATCTTTGGAAACTCTAAGGATGTTTTAAACCATGAAAACCTTAGAAACTTGTGTGCATAAATGTTCTGTATCATGAAGAGTATTTTCACAGAAAGCAAACACGAAATCTGAAGGGAACATATCTATATATAAAAACCTAGAGGGGGTGTCTAGCTCGAATGACGTGACATGTTGCTCAAACGAGATGAACATATCGTTCGAACGATAGTAGCATCTCGTTTGAACGACAGTGTGTCGTTTGAACGATGCACGAGTTTAGAGTACAAACTTAAACTAACTTTAATCCGCCCTTATCAGATTAAAACGAACATTAAACCATTTCAAACACTTAAAAACATTTTAAAAACATTTATTTAATAAAATAACATCCTTATCTTCATTAAATTTTAATTCCGAGTCCCATTAATATTATGCATTCATACCTGAGTGATCTCTGAATGTAATTAACCTTTGCAGACGAATACAATCGCACCAATTAAACCGTTTGCATAAATAATTCCTTTAATATTTGCCACAACGTCTTCAATTAATCTTTGACAAATCGTAGTCTATGTGGTATCGTGATAATAAAAATATACCTATGACTCAAACGTATTTTGTTCCGGGAATAAGTTAAAACTATACAACGGACTCAATTGGAAATTTTGTCCTTACAAATCTCCCCATGTGACTATTTTGGGACAAAATCAACAGTGAAATGCCTAAGTCGGGCCGTCAAGCCGTATGACGCCTAAATTTCGTCCTATAAAACCCAAAAGTAAAAATACATCATCAGTATAGGATAATACTTATAAATGATGGTCCAGAAAGCATGAATTGTCTCTGAGTGTATGCATGTGATGTAGTCTCGAAATCTCGAATCTCATAAAGCATGCCTACACACATGAAACATACAAATACCTAGTGAAGTATGGAGGAACAAATGATATAAATAAATATAAAAAATCAAATATGAATAATTTGTTTTGTGAACAAAATATGATACCAATTTGCGACAAGTCTGAATAACATATAAATTTGGATATCAAGTTCAACACACAAAAATTGACAAAAACTCCCCCTACATCACAACCATCTCTCCCCCTTTTTTTCTCGAATAGACAATCCAATGAAAAGACAAACAAATCTAGAATAAACATATCAATAAATTATATTTAGATAAACATAAATCAAGCAACTAATAATGATCAAAAGTGATAAATACCTAGCCAGCAAATCGAAATCACACATAATGAATCAACAATCTTAGTAGGTGTGAGTAAACGACATTATGCAGTAAAGATAGAATCAATCAAAGTACACTGCATAAACAGTAACCCAGAAGTAACCCAGTACCAAAATGTAATACAAATGAACTAGGGTACTGAAATAGTAGAAGTTGTAAAATACAGACATCGCTCTGACGAATAAGCATTGTCACTCGAACGACAGAGTCTTCTCGTGAGTAGCACTTCGCACGATAGCAAAATCTCGCTCGAACAAGAAGCTGAAACTTTCATAGTTTACTCAGAAAATCATATAGTTTTTCCTAGTGAAAAAAAATCGTGAATAAAGTAACTGAAAAGGGCCTAAAATTTCAAAACATTGTCAAAACAGTAGCTAAAATGCATAAACACAATATGAGAACATAGTATCGATGTGCTCAAACATGAACATGGAATGAAAGGGTGTGATCTACAACAAATGAATCACAATTCCAACACATCGAAACGATCAAGAAGTTGTAATTGATAGCAATCAATCATCACACTTTATCATAGCCATATGTGACAATTAAAGTGGATCTTAAGGAACTAAATAAACATCATGAACATGAATTCGGAATTTTGATGATTTTACAAACAATAGCTTTATGGCATGAATTTTCTACATTAGGATTTTTTATGCAAAGCTGCTTAATTTTCATCCATCCAAACTCCCTCAAATATATCATATTTTCTATCGGAATGGATATAAACTAACATGGCCCATTTTGGCATATGATTCTTTGTATTGCCCTTGAATTTTTTGGGCTCATTTAAACGGTGGCTTTAACAACGAGTCAATTTTACACTCTCGCAGCCATTTCCCATGAACACTCATCATTTTTATTTTCAATCATCGTGATAAACAGTTCTTACATGCACCCCTCCTCCTTAAGTCTACTTACGCATATATGATAAAATTCAGATAAGAAAGTCTCACAAACTCAAATATGAAAGAGTAGTCAAACATCCATATAAACTCGTGAATGTGTGCAATCATGGCATATAAACAAAGTCAAATCAAAATGCATATCAACTTCGAAACAACCCCATAGTACAATGCTTAAGATGATTCTAAGCATTGATAATTATGACCAAATGTCCTAGCCACATGGTTAATGTAAGTAAGGGTGTCCAAGCACACCAATATGCCACATCAAACATGTAAACTCATTCCACAAAAACAAACCAAAATCTTTTTGGCTTTTTCAAAATATTTTGACTCAAATAAAAGCAAAATCTTTTTGTGTTTTTCTCAAAAAATATTTAAAACCAAAAATATTTTTGTATTTTTTTGAAAAGTTTTATCATACACAAAATCGTTTTGTATTTTTCAATTAAGATGCAATAAATGAAAAATATAATACAAAATGATACACATGGAACCACAATCAACCTTTAGATTTATCATGGGAAGAATCAAGTGCAGCCAAATGAGAACCATGAAGTTGTAGTCCTAAAGTCTCTAAATTCGATTTCCTAACCCATGTAGGAGTGACATTACGCATGGGGGTTTTGGGAATCGAAATGACTTTATTTAAAAACCTCCATCAAACCTTTAAGACTATCTCTCTCTTTCTCGATGTATTCTAGCTTCTCCGTAAGCTTCTTCTTTCGTGCCCTAAGTTCCTCAATCAACACATCATTATTTTCTAAGGCACACTCATTCAACCTATCTTGCAATTTAGAGTTTGCCTTTTTCACCTTCACCGTTTCTTCATACAAGTCTCGAAATGCAACTTGTAACTCACCTACGTCAATCTCATCATACTCTCTCTCATCACCCTCACACACTCGAGATGCACTCTCAACGGGCTCAGAAGTTGTAAGAACATGATTTTATAAATGTCCAATAAAAATTGAGTATGTCGTATACCGCTACAACCGTCGAAGAGTTTTTCAAGATCATACATGCATCGAGACGGATCCAAATATCAAACTTCTTCAGCATTCAAGCCTCTGTAAGGTTAATTTTGGTGAGAAAGTATTGGGATAATTTTTAAAAGAGGTTTGAAAATGTTTCCAAAATATTTTCTAAGTGCCGAGGCATTTCTTTTCGCAAAATAATTTTTCCAAGACTTAAAGATGAATTTTCAGAAATAAAAAAATAAATTTAATTTTTCCGTTTTCTTGTTCGAACGACATGGGATCTGGTTCGAACGACATCCGATCTTGTTTGAACGATATCCTATTTCGTTCGAACGACGCACCGCCTTAAATTTTTTTATAAAGCGTGTTAAATCACTACGTTTTTGTGAAAAAGACATGACGATTTTCGATACTAGTAATCTTCAAACGACATAACACTTTGTCTTCTTCAATTTCAATGCTTAAAACCTTGTTTTTCAATTCATAAAACACCCCAATATTTATGTCAATTGTTTTGGAACCCAAGATACAATCTTTTGAAGTTTACTCTTGTAGAGAGGATCTCTACTGCTAAGTACGACTGCGATCATTGAGGTTCGCTCTGTGTGGATCTTTGCTGAAGATATAACTGCGTGATCTTGCGGGGCTGATGCGGTTGTTTCATTGCTGATAACGTCAACCCATGCCAGCGGGCATTCGCGTGTCAACTGTATTTCATTGTAATCTGTGCAAGTTGTAATTTATAAAATTATAGTGAAATAAAAGGTTTTTTCCCTTTGGAAATTTTTCCTAAAATTGGTTTCCTTTGCATGCTTCTTGATATTATGATTTTAATTCACCTAGATGAATGTATTAGGGTTTAACTAAAATTTCGGTTTAATTAAAACTGGTTCGATTGACACACAATTAAAATTGGGTTTATATGAGCAGTCGCTTTATTCCGCTGTAGGACTCTCAGAAGTGTCATACACATGAGTATGCTCGGGGGAGGATATATCGTCGTCGCTCACATGACATGCCAATAAAGCAACAAACTTGCCTTCTTTGTGGAAACTCTATCCCTCTTACGGTTCACTATCACTTAAGGTGGCATTATATGACATTAGTTTCTTGCCCTCTTTCTTAAGTCTAGTGGGACACTCAGCTACTTTGTGACCGTATCCCTCACACACAAAATAACGATCGGACTCATCCCTACTAAATTTCTCACTTTTATCCTTAGGGGTGGACTCTACCTTGTTGTTGTTGAATTTCTCAAACTTTTTGGCATCTTTCAATTGTTTTTTAAATTGAAGAATTTTTTTTAAATTTTAGGCCAACAAAGCAAAATTCTCAAAATTGGAATTAGAGTCATCATCCAAAACTTTAGTTACCTCCTTAAGGGCTTTCAAAGCAATTCCCTATTGTTTCTTAGGCTCTTTCTTGGAGGTAAACATGTTGAGCTCATAGGTTTGGAAATCAGCTACAATCTCTTTTAGTTTAGTTGACTCTAACATACTAAGGGAATTCAAAACTGTCACTTTAGCATCAAACCTCTTAGGCAACGAACTTAAGATTTTCTTTACTTGGTTATCGGGTATCTTCTCACCTGGGTTGTATGTCGCATTAACAATAGTGTACAACCTAGTGTACAAATCATCAAAACTCTCACTTTCTAACATCTTAATCGTCTCAAACTGTGTAGTGAGATTTTATAACTTATACGCCCTAACCGTTACCATGCCCTCGTGAGTGATTGAAAGTATATCCCAAGCCTCTTTTGATGTTTCACAAGTCATGATTCTATTATCCTCTTCAGGTGTGACATGTGAGAAAATAACGTGCAGACCTTTAGAGTTATATAGTGCAAGCCTACGTTCAGCCTCAGTCCATGACTCAACGGGTTTCAAACTAGTGGCCTCACCCTCTTGTGTAACTGGTGGTGTCCAACCTTTTTCAACCGCTAACCAAACACGCTCATCAATGGATTTTAACGCACTTCTCATTCACATTTTCCAACAAGCATAATTAGTGCCATAAAAACAAGAGTACACAAACTGTCATAATTTCCAAAATTCACCCTTAAAAGCAAAAGGGATGAAATGCAATAAAAAATATATTTCTATCTCGGATAAAAATTTGTAGGTCCCTTAATTAATTCGAATCACTTTGCTTTAAGGATGACAAAAAATAAACTTTCTCCTTTTGAAAAACCTTTTTTCAAAATTTTATGTGCAACAACATTAACTTAACCAAATTTTATCTTTTTTACTCCTAAACATGCATCTAGTGATTAAAGTAAGTAAATTAAGGAAAAGTAAACTCACAATGCTGATGTACGAGGAAACCACTAAGGGAAAAAACCTTGGAAGGCAACAACCAAAATGGAGACAAATGGTAGGAAGGCAACAACCAAAATGGAGACAAAAATTTAAGACTTGAAAGAGATTGTATGGAAGGAAAAGCATATGCTTATACCTGTGGTTGGGATAAGGCATTTGCCACTGTTGCCTTGTAAATAGACTATTTAATGAAGGTTTCTTTCAAGGATGGTTGGGAGTCTACACTAAAAGATGTTGGCATTGCTATTGATTCAGACCTTTTCCAGAAGTTTAAACCTGGTACCCCTCATGGTATTAATGAAGAGGTGGAAGATGAGGAGGGTGTTGGTTAATCTTCAATGGCGCTCGAAACTTCCATCATGGTGGTCCGGTTGGCAGGAAATCCGGCCCAAGATAAGTAGAAGGTGTAATTATCTTGGATCTTTTCTTGTCTTTATCCTTTTATTTTATTTTCTTTCTATTGTAATCAATAACAAAAGTTCTTTCTTCATTTGGTTAATAAATTTTTCCATCTTTCCCCCTTTCTTAATGTCCATATTTGTTGAATTGGTTTCCTGGTTTTCCATAATTGATTCTCTAATTTTACTCTAGGAGATATGTCATAGTTGCTACTGAGACTTTCTTTATAGGATAAGTGTTCATCTCTTTGGAGAAGGACATGGAGAATTATATGAGGATGGGATGGAAGAATTGCTCATTCTGGACGTTTCAAATTAGGTTAAATAAGCGTACCTCCATCTGAACCAATTATTTGATCGAGCTATAGCGAACAATACGGTTTACTATGAGATGATTATCAAAATATAAGGGGACCATAAACCATCCCTTGCTATTCTTCATTCAACTTATGAAGAGAAGTATGCTCGGCTAAGCTAAGTGAGAGGTTTTGAGGAGAGGCTCCAAGATATCTTTTTAGCACAAAATATAATTTATGTTAAACTGTGAGTTGAATAGAGCTCGAGAAGTGTCAGGTTTACTAGAGCGTGAAAATAATTCTCTCAGGAATGAAATAGAGGTATTGAAGAAATCTACTATGACTGGACATAATGAAGGTGTATCCTTCTTGGAGAAAGAAACTGCCCATTTGAGGGAAGATATATATATTCTGAAAAAATCCAAAGTTGGCCAATCGTCCAAGCAATTGGTGGTTGCTCGATCCACACTAGAAGAAGAAAGGATGAAGGAAACTCTTGTCGACCAATCAACCTTGATCAAGAAACAAACTGATACCATCAGGAAACTATCTGAAAAAGCTGACAGGCTAAACTTTTAATTTCATAAGTAACCCATAACAGTCTGGATGAATGGGTACGACGAAGACTTGTCCCAGATGGAAGATGAGTTGGGGTAAGCTAGGAATAGAGGTTATAAATGGGCTTGGCTGAATGCTTTGATAATTCTGAAGGATCTCAAAGAGGATTGTTTATGGTATTGGTATGATCCTAGTGTTATTGACTATCCAAATCCTTCGTTTAAGTTTTTCACCATTTGGATTCCTACTGATACTATACCAATACCCCTGATTAGAAAATGCTTGGGTGATTATGGTCAACAAGGTGAAGAAACTTTGATCCAACCTCAAAATTTGTTAAATAGGCCCATCTCTAGTAGGCATAAGAGGCTTAGATATCTAGGTTCCACAGTTTGACCATATACTCTTGATGTTCCCCTTGTAGGAATGGATAAAGCTATAGAAAAACGTCCAGTTGACTAAATTTTTAATCGTGTAATTTTTTGTTTATGGATGTGATTATAGAAACCACACTCTAGGACCCCCTAAGTCTTTCCTTATGTCCCTATCACCTCCTTATTTCACTACAGATCTTATGTCATACTCCGAGTACCGATCTAGAGGCCATTGGGCGCTCCTGGGCCCTATTTCACACCGGTCAGCTTTGTTATGAGAGAGAAAGCTCAATGGATCTTTGAAGGGTTCTAAATAACCTTTCCATCAATCTTCCCCATGCACAAATTGGCATAACGGTTCAGACAAATGGACCATTTTACTACTAAAAATCGATCTGGAGGCCATCGAGCGCTCCCGAGCCCCAATTTGACCATAGTCAACTTCATCATCAATGCAAAAGCTCTTTGAATCTTTGAAGAGAGCTGAAAACTCATTCCAAAGTTCCACCTCGTGTGCAAAACAACAAAACTATTCAGACGAATGATCCGTTTTTCCCTAAAAATTAATTCGGAGGCCACTGGGCACTCCCAGGCTCCGTTTGACCAATGATAACTATTCAAATCGAATGAGACTGAATTAATCTTCGAAGGGCCCTAAATACACTTTCTGACGGTCCACCCCATGTGCAAATGAGCCTTACGGTAAGGATGAATGACCCGTTTTACTCCGAAAGGTTACCAAGCGCTTTCGGGACCCAGTTTACCAAAGTCAACCTTTCGAATCGACAAATCTCTTTGGAATGTCGAATTACTTCACATAACCTTTCCAACGGTCCACCCTGTATGCAATTATGAATTGGGTTTGCATTATACGACCATTTTTTCAAAAAATATTCACAAGATAACCAATTGGAAGGTCCATTTACCTGCCTATCAGCAGTGTGTCTAGGGTTATAAGTCAATTTCCAGGGCTAGGGCTATGCCGATCAGCACCCCCTACCCTATAAATATAGGGCATGACTTCACTCCCCAAGACAAACCTCAGATCCATCAATATCAGTGATCTCAGCAACATTATCTTGTAATCACGAAGTTTCCTTGTGTGAAATTCATTTCCATCCTTCATCCCCATCCTTATCATACCCAATTTAGCAAAATCTTATTCTCTATCATCCAACAATCATCTGAACATTCAAGGAAGTTCATCAAGGATCAAGATCAAGCCTCAATTTTCCAAAGAATGTCCAAACATCCTTCTCTCTCTTTAAATTCTTTAATTTTGCATTGGTTACATAAATTTGTAATCTTGCTTTTACTTTAGTTCATACACATTAATATTTCATCCTTTATTAGTTATATTTCACATACTTTATTTTCTATAAAAAAACAAAATAAAGGAAAATAGGGTTACACCTATAAATTCCAACAGGATTATCTACCAAAATTTCTCAAAACTAAAATAAATTTTCTACACACATATATCATAAATTTCCATTTGAATCTATGGGATAAACCCGACCCCTTATGCCACATGAGAACTACGAGGTCTTTGATGCCTTTATAGGCTATATAGGCGTTTCGGGTTAAAACTCGAGACTCGAGTCCAAGTTTCCAATATTCCAAATTTTCTATTTTCCATTTTCATAATTGCATTCTTTTCATATATACATTATTTTCATATATATTATATTTGTGATCCTTTTTGGCGTTTGATCCAATATATATTATTGTTTTATTATAATGATTAATCTCTCGATAAACGCGTACATCGTATTTTCTAAATATTATTTTGAGAACATTCGTTTGTATTACCTCACTTTATCTTTTCCATGATATGAGTTGGGGGATCCTGATCTCCATTTATATATATACGCACACATACTTCATGGAGAAATTAAGTAAAATAGTAGCACAAGCCCATGAGAGATCTAAAGGGCAGGATGGGTGTCAAACACCTTTTTAGGTCCCACATCCGGATTCTAGATGTACAATTAATATATTTCCCTTGACTCTCCTTCTTGTTTTCTTGTCCTTATTCCGATTTCTCTTTTGATTTCAAGTGTATGAAGTACCTAAAAAATGTAAAAGAAATGCATGAAACACAATGTACTAGGAAAAAGGGTCAGCAGTGATGATATGAGATAAAATTGTATAATTTACATCTCACGGAGTGATAGAAATACCTAAATTACGAGGATAAATATAAAGAATTTATGATGAATCAATTAGTATCACTACTGTGTGTATATATTTACCGTTGAGTAGTGGGGCTCTCTTTGGTTCCATATGCAAAGGGGAGGGTGCGAACATTGAGAGGATATGTTTTAGTAAATTTACTCATATATGAGAGATATGTTATGCGAATACGATGTTATCCTAGGTATGAACTCGTTAATGATGGTTTGAGTGATGGTGGATTATTACAGTAAGGCTATCGTGTTCGCTGTACCAAAGTAGGATGTGTTTTTTTTACCATATCTCACCTAAAAGAGGGTCGATCCCGTGTATATACAATATTGTAGTGGAGACTTCATAGAGTATAGTTATCTCATATAATTTGATCTCGGTGTGTAGGGATTGTACTAATGTGATTCATGGTATAATGAGTTTACCACTGAGCGGAGAGATTTAGCTCGTTATTCATTTAGCACTGGGGACTTAGTGATAATCTGATCGTCATATTCTTAGACTCCTTTAGAGATGTGGTATTTTAATATTAGACATCTATGTCTGGGGATAGGATTTTGCGTGTCTCTGTTATGTGCTTTGGGTCAAAGCACCTCGATAATCGAAAATGCCAGGCGATAGGGCACTGGGGAAATTCATTAGTTGGATTTTAATTGTGTGATGTTACGTACATGGAACTTAATAAATATTGAAAGTGGGGGGACGTTATTGGATGCTAGAGTATCAGTTTTGAATGATTATCATTGTAGTTGTGGAGAAAACACTTTGAGCTGTGAACTATTATACGATATAAGTCTAGTGGAGTTGGGTAGTGCTCTATAGGAATCATTGGGGAAATTTTTACACCATTAGTGGATAGGTGGGACAATCTTGAGGATAATTAAGTCGTGATTAGTAAGGTGACTAAGTATAACCTTATGGTATCACCGCGCCGAGCATGCGGGACTCAGCTTGAGATAAATATGTAAGTTCTATGATAATTGTGTAGATATGCATGGGATATAGGGTGCATGGGTTCCCTAATTAGTTCTATTTTCAAAATCATCCGGGATAAGAGGACGTGGTAGTAAATACGTTAAACATAATGCCATAGGGGTAGTAGGAGAAGAATTGGAAAAGCAAGATGGAGTGAACTTCAGTTGAGTAAGGGTATATATATAATAATAATAATAATAATAATAATAATAATAATAATAATAATAATAATAATAATAATAATAATAATAAAGGAGGAGGGACTTTTTGTCCACTCCAACTGATGGCACAGATCAAAAGTTGATGAGATTGGTGTTTATCAACTCACGGTTGAGATTTAACCATCTAAAGGGTGGGTTTGGGGCACAAGGCTCAAGAAAATGTGCAGACTGTGATTGAATACAGAGCACAAGGCTCAAGAGACATGCTCTCTGTCATTTTGAACTCTGCGATTGAGGTCCCTATCTTACTTTTTTCTGATGCTCTCAACTCTTTTTGAACTCTGGGATTGAACTCCCTTCTCCGTGGTATTGAGATACTTTATTTGTTAATATTATTGTTGCCATGCTCTATTTTTAGTTCTCTCTCTCTCCTTGGTCATCACTCACAGTGCTCTCTCTCTCCAGGTTGTATCTATCATTTTCGGTTTGTATCTCACGTGTGCAAATTCTATGTTTTTTTCTAGATCTCCAGTTACTGCTGTTTCTGTGTCCGGTGATGCTTTTCTCTTCAGATTTATCATTCCGGTGAGTGCTTTTTTTTTTGTCTCCGCTGATGAGTTTTTTACCTGATCTCCGGTGACTGCTTTGTTGAGACTACAGATTTATCATTTTGACTTCTGACTTCTTTATTTGTGTCCGGTGATGTTTTTTTTCATATTTATCATTCCGGTGATTGTTTTTTATCTCCGCTGATGAGTTTTTGACCCGATCTCCGGTGACTGCGTTTTTGAAACTGTAGATTTATCATTTTGACTTCTTTGTTTATGGGGCACCATTAGGGAAAGTGATTATACATGAAACTCTATCTTCTAAACGATTGGTATGTATCTCTCTCATTCACCATTCATCATCTCTGACCAACCATTAGATATCTCTCAAAATTTTGACGGTGGGTATGCTTTAGCACCTTTTTATATGAGTTGGTTTGTCTTCAGCAAGTTATCTTCATTCACCTCCGACGGTTTTTCATCCATCTCTGATGGGTTCTGACTCAATATCAAGATCTCTCTCACAGATATGTTCTTCGTATCAAAACCAAATTTTAACGTGTGTATGTGTCTGTGTGCAGCACCTGGTTCCGTGTGTCCGTGTTTGTGTGCAGGGGAAGATTTTGTTAACTGAGATTTCTATAAATTTGATTAACCATATGGACGATCTCTTCTTCGCACCAACAATGGATTTTTTTTATAAATTTTACTCATGTTTTAATTTTGTATGAAGATTTTATTAACTGTGATTATGCAGGGGAAGAAACAAGTATGGTTTAAAATCAGACCGAAAAGTTTCATGCTTATCTCAATATATACCTATTTGTTATTGATTTTGAGTGAGATGGATGTAGATTCATTATTCTATGAACTCATGCATCTTTCATGTTTTCACTCTTTAAAACTGATGGTTGGACAGTGCAAATGAGTTATGTGATTTTAAAGGAATCCTGTGAAATGGGGAGTTGTGTGATTTGGAATTTTTCTTTTCATGTTGTGCTAAATCACACTATCTGAAATGTTTTGATTTTAGGCTTTCTCATTTTGAAATTTATTTTAATAATTTGGATTTTTGCGATTCTTGGGCCTCGTTCAAAATGAGTTTAAAGGGTTTTTCTATTCGTTTTGGTTTTGATGGATTTCTTGGGTTTGTTTTGTACATTTGCTTTTATGTGCTTTAAAAAAATTGTTATTCAATTTGGTATGTAAGAGTAATGGGCTAATATTTTTTTTTGGGTTTCAGGTTTCATTTTTATACACTTACATTTGACTTTTTTTTTTACTTTATACAGATGTTATATTTTTAAGTTTGTTAACTTTTCCTCATTATTAAATTTCTCAACTTTCAAATTTAATATTTACTTAGACTGGTAATCGATTATATAATAAAATATTGAATGAATCAAAATTATGTGGAACTCAACATGTCTTCACATCACTAAAGTGGAATGTAAACAAAATTTTGTTACTATTCATATAAGTTGGGTAAAAAATATTCAATCACTAAAAAAATTAATAATTATTTTGTTATTTGGAAAATTAATTACAATTTTATAATTTGTAATTTAACTTTTCATTACTATACTTATTAGTTGAGTTTGATTTTGTTTGTTACATAAACTTTGTTTCTATAATATCAAACATGAATGTTTCTCACAAAATAATATCGAAATGTGGAAAATAGTTTTTTTTTCACCTTGGCGCAAGCACCCCTAAATTGCAAATCTAAACTAGATGTTTCGAAGACGCAAATGCATCGTATTAAAATCGTAACAATGCCTCAAGTGTACCATGGGATGACCAATAATATTTATATTTTCACTATTGGTGATAATGTAACAAATTTATCGTTGTGCCATCGGTACGGGTATAAAATATCATGGGAACAAATTTTATCGTCGTGCCATCGGCACGGGTACACCCTAGTATATATATATA
This sequence comes from Sambucus nigra, assembly GCA_949130495.1. Lineage (NCBI taxonomy): Eukaryota > Viridiplantae > Streptophyta > Magnoliopsida > Dipsacales > Adoxaceae > Sambucus > Sambucus nigra. The sequence continues at coordinate 819,564,092 of OX422207.1, forward strand.
TAGTAAGGAGATCTATCACACCCGAGATGGGTTCAAAGACTGTGGGGACATGAGTGAGGTATCTCTCTAGTCAAGGGAGGGTCCAATAGTTTTAGTGAGTAGAGCGGAGGCTTACTCAGTCGAATGCTAAAGGTGGCTTGTGTATAAATAGGATGTCAATTTCTAGCAAGAAAAATTACTTGGGAAATGTACATGTTTGGAATAGACGTATAGGTCAGGGGTTTATTGCGTAACGTGGAAAAGGAGTAAAAGGTAAAGGTGATGTGGGATAGTGAGCATGTGGGTCGGTGTGGAGTGAGACATAGCGAAATTGTCTCGAGGCGCATGACTCATAGATGGAAAAGGGTTGGTCCAAGGTGATCCATTAGAATTTTTCAATAATTGGTGATTCCAGTGACGGAATGGATAGGTAGACTGATTAAGTTCATTGTTTGGTTATTAATATCATGGAACAGTCAATATTCCCTCTCGGTTGGTGAAATGGCTTGACTGAGAGGGAGAAATTATTATTAATTTGGGAGAGTTACACTATTGAGAAATGTGTCCATCATTTCATTATAGAAAAAGGGAACAATTTGGCACAAGATGCTGCCCAACATTGTTGAGAACGGGGATAAGATCCTTGAATCCCACCTATGATAGGGCTTATTAGTTGTCGATGGGGGCAAAGTTGCGATTGAATAAAGACATATTATCGTAGACCGAGGGGGTATATAGGAGAGGTGACTAAAATGTTGGAGAATGTGAGAGATGTATATTCTGGATTTTAAGGTAATTGGGAGGAGTAATAACCGTTGGTAGAGTTATGTGTAATAACTAATGCAAGTTATCCATGGCAAGGCACCTATTGAGTCTTTGTGCAGGAATTTTTTTCGTTCGCCCTCTAGTTGACTAAAAGCGTGGGAACAGTAAGATTTACGGACCAAACGTGATTTAGAGTCTATCATCATGGAATCAAGTTAATTGAAGTTATTTTTGTATAGTTTAGGAACTTCGTAAGAGTTATGTCATCACGAATCGAAGATTTAAAGACTGAAGTGAGTGATCAGAAATTGTTGTGGGTATACACTATTAAAGTAATTATGTAGTATAACAAGAAGGACAGTTGGCACATAGAGAAGTGGAGAATTTTCCCCGACATTTAGATGATAGAGCTAGTTTTGTATAAACTCATATTATTAGAGCATTATTGATTGTTCATGATGGTTTGGAGTATCATTCTTAAGGTGAGACATTAATAATGGTGGAATATATCGGCATGAAATGATTTGAGCCAACATGTCATTAATCTTGGGCCATAGCAAGTAAGCCTTCAGGCTAGATGGTCCCACTAGCGGGTGCATATCTGAGGCACCATAAGGTTACCATGGTTTGATTTTGGGTAAGTTTGGATGTCATGTGGGTAAGGATTCGAAGTTTTGAGTACAAGGCATATTCTAATTTCGGGGAAGAAATTCGTTTGCAAGGGGGAAGTATGCAACACAACATATTTTTAGGAATACTTAAATTACTCATGTCGCAGTAATTTAATTACATTGCAAAAATAAAGTGAATTTAAATAAATATTAATTAGGAAGAAACGGATTAATATTTATGTGATATTATATTTATTTTTGTGATAACTAAATAAATTTGCATTATTTTATATTACATCGTAAGTGAGTAAAAGTGATGGGTTGATAGTATCTTATTCGGAATGCGCTTGTGGGGTGACATTGGGAATAAGATGATCAATTGATAATGGGTGAATGTAATGATGATTTCGAGTGCACGGTTGATCCGGAATAGGTAAAAAGAGTCCAAATTAAGTACCCGAGGATAGTGATTGGATTCCGTAGACTTTTTAACTAGTCAGGGACCCATATAGGGGTATTTTGGCCATTTTAAAAATATATGAAAAGGAAATTTTGGGATTTAACTTATATATTGGAAGGTTGGGGTTAATTGAATAGTCATTCTATAATATCAAAAGGTTTCTTAGTGTTACACCAAGAGTTATAGAGAATTTGAGGAGAAACATGAAGAGAACTTAAGAATTCCAAGAGGTGGCTCAAGGAATTCAAGGGAAAATCAATGGGGAGAAAGATCGCTATGCTAGAATCATCATCATAGGAAGTCTTTCAAAAAAAACATAGACCCATTAGAATTGTTACGGAAAGTGATCATATTTCTAAATAGTTATGTCCACAATTCAATTCATGTCATAATTGGAAAAATGATTTTTGATGGAATTCCTATGCAAATGGGTTTGGGTATAGACGAATTTATAGAATATATGGGTGATTTATATGAACCGAAATATGGAATTCGTATCTCATGAAGAAAGATGGACACTAGAATTAAAAAGATTGAGAATTTATGAACCATTATAATGTTGTTGAGAATTCCATAATTTTTGGGAAAATAATGATGAACCTCATGTTGTGATCATGTGTAGATAAACTATATACGAGAAGGGATTGATTTCATGCTTTGGATTCATGAGAAATTAGAATGTTTGAGGAAACTAACTTTGGAGATGATTTAGATGAATTAAACAATACTGAAAATTCAAAAAATGGGTGAATTATTGTTTGAAAGGGAGAACCAGTTCACTCTCAAGCCGAACCGGTTCGGCTGCCCTGCTTATAGTCAGGTTATGTTATTTGATGAATTTTGTTCCTTATTTGGTTACGGGTTAAATTAGGATGTTTGGGTATAATTTAGGATTTCAAGAAAAATGGTTAACAATGATAAAAATACCTTGAAATGATTTGGGAAAATATAAGGGGTAAGAAATTTAGTAGTTGTGGGAAATTATACTCGAAAAATAATTAAAGGAATTGTGATGGAAAATTCGAGAACAAGGGGATATGGGCTGGTTGAGAGTAGTACGTGTCCTGAAATAATATTTGAATGATCAATTAATTAATTAAGTCAATAATTATATAATTGAGAATCAAAGTTTGGACTTGGGAATGTTTGGCTAGTGCTACGAGGGATCGACACGATTAGCCGAATTTATTGGAGATATATATGAGAATATAGACAATATATATATATATATATATATATATATATATATATATATATATATATATATATATATAAAATAAAATAAAGTAGGAAACTTATGTATGTCATAAGATTGATCGATGATGTCATCAATATGATTAATTCCTGTAATGCCTCTTTTGTCCCTCACATCTTTGATTCCCCCTCTTTTTTTATTTACCAAATTTACACTTCAATTCAAAATTAGGGGTATTTTCGTAAACACCTACTTTACACACTCTCACCACAAACCCTCATTGACTTACTCCACTCACCGATCTCTCTCTTCCCTTTCCTTTCAACCCATCCCCCCAAATAGTCTCTCCACAACTTTCCCTCCCATGCCCCCTCCCTTGGTAAGCTCTCTCTCTGTCACCCATATGCGTGTCTCCCTCGTCCTCACCCTCGCCCTCTCCCTCACCCTCACCCTCACCCTCATGCATCTCTCTCTCTCTCTCTCTCTCTCTCTCTCTCTCTCTCTCTCTCTCTCTCTCTCTCATGCACACTTCTAGGGTGCGATTTTGAAATTTTATTATGTAGATCTACTTTGTTAGGGTTTTGTATACGAATTTGAAATTTTTGTTGTTTTCGTATACATTTTCGTATATATTCTTTCTTAGGGCTTTTGGAATGGAGTTTTATGTGGTTGATGGAGTTTTTATGTCTTTAGATCAATTTGTACGTTTGGTGTACTTTTTCAAAATAAAGGGTAAAATATTGAAATTTTGATATCAATTCGTATGTTTTGTTTTGGGTTGTTCCTATTCAGTAATATTTTCTCTTTTTACTTGATTGTTCACATGTGTACAATAGCAATTAATAGCATATATTGTGGCCTAAACATTGGTGGGTTCAATCATTCAGGTGGTTTGATTTACACAGGAATCCGATTGTGTGTGCTCTCGCTAGACATTCAGGTGATTCATTTTTGGTTATACATATCATAACATATTTGTTTTTTTTACACATTAGGGGTTTAATGGTTATCTAACATGGTAGTAATTTTAAATAACATGTTCATTCCTTATTTTGTTGATTTTAAAAATGATTTCAATTTGTCACTTGTAAAATGCCTATACTGATCGGATTTTAGAGTTTAATTGTTTAAAGATCCTCTTTCGATTTTTAGAGTCTAATATCTTTAGGTATTATTTGTTTGGATTCATCAATAGTTTATTTATATTTTTTTTCATCCTTGGTTTCCCCTTTCTTGACATACCATCCAGTTCTTTTGATATTTTTTTAATGGTTTTTTCCTCAGGTCAGGTAATCTTCCAATGCTTTTTATTTGATGAACTGGACCATTAATGGTGTGTTAGATATCTAATCGCTATTTTTCCGTGTTAAGTTGAATCCTTTCTGTTTTAGTAAATGCCCCAACGATGATATATTTATTCCTAACTTCATATCTTCATGTTGGATGCTGTGTAGGTTGTTTCACTTGATTGTTTCCAAGGAGAATTTTTGTGTTACTTGAGATTGTCATAAGTTGTGTTTAACATCATACAAGCTGACCTCGACAAGTATGAATGGAGGCGTGTATTTGTTTGTTTTATTATCATGGGTGGATTGTACATTTATGTGATGATGAAGCTATAGCTCATTTCTGTTGGTTTGTTTCTTTTGGGGGAAAGAGTATATATGACTAGCATCTTTTAGTTACTATATGTTTTCCGATTTTGATATGTGTTTATTTACTACGAGGTAAATGTACCCACCCAAAATATGTTTTTTAAAATTTTACTTATTTAGTATGCTATATGTTTGTTAATATGTCTAACAGTTACCATAGCCAATTGCGAGTATATATGACACGCATCTGTTAGTTGCTAAATATTTTTTGATTTTGATATGTTAATATGTCTAACAGTTATTGTATTTAATTGTTAGAGTATATTTGAGTTGTTGTATGTTTATAGCTAAATTTAAACTCACTGGTTCCTGTGCATAACTTTTGGGATCTCCATTCATTTAGGGTGGGGGGGATTGGATTATAAACTATGCATTTTGTTTCAAAGACACTTCCGGAGTCCTTTTAGCAAACACAAAATAAAGGGTTTAGCGACATTTAAGGGGATTTTAGCGACAATGCAAAATTCAGAGGATTTTCATGCAAAGGAATCAGAGGGATTTTTAGACTTTACCCTATTAACTAAACCAGGGTCAATTAATGGGGAATAAAATGCTCACCCTTTGGTTGATCCACATTTGGTTCTCATACAGGGGTTTCTTCAGCCACACAGTCCCAGGAAACACCATCAGGTTAGTGTTACTCAGATTTTGTTTCTCACCATCTTCCAAAGGTTTGAAACCAAAACCAACTATCCATGTCTCCACTAAACTGGTAATGGCAGATATCACGAGCTTCTCAACCTTGAAAGATTTTAGCATCTAGAGACACAAGTAGATAAATGGATCACATAAACTTCTTAGAGGATAAATCAATTGTAAATTCTAAATCCATGAAACATTTTAAGAACATAAGATTCTAAGATTCTCAAGTTATTTGGTGAATGCTACTATAATCGTTATGATATTCTAAGCGTCTAGCCATCTTTAACCATAGTAATCGTTGTAGCGTGAACGCTACTATTGCGCAGTTTTGTGACTTATTGTGGAAAATAAATGCATGTCGCAACATGAAAGCTACTTCAGACCTAGTCGCGCTATCAACAACTAATTCTTACATGCCCAAAAGCCCAATATGATTGCTTCTTATTAATTCATGAGCTTCAATCCATAGTTCGCAAACCTGAAGCGATGTAGTTCATCATTAGGTGAATAATTTGACACGAAATAAGTAACTGAAGGGATTAGCTGTGCAACGCTATTAGGAACTGTTATTAGTCACCCCTTAATTATGGTCTGCACAACATTTAGCTACAGATTTGTCGTGATTCAGCAATTCACCCGCTTCATTGTGTATAACTAGTGTACTTATTACACACAATGATTATATATATGTTCATATGTTTGTCATATTTATATTTGAGTTTCTTACATACCCTATTAGAATTTTCATGTACATAACTAGCATTTGTCCAATTGGATTTCTTAATTTATCACGTTTTTAAAAATATTGGAGACATTTTTTATATTTGGTATCTTATTTTACATTTTCACTTTTGCAAGCATTTTTTCAGTTTGGGTTTTTTGTATTTTAAGCGGATTGACCGTTATATCTCTCTCTCATGTTGGAAATCTTCTAATGTCAACAACACCTTTCATCATCAACCATACCATAACGTTATGCCACACTTAAATTGACACCATTAGATAAAGCCAAAACCAAAAATCAAAAAAAAAAATTTAATGATTAAGCTGTAATGATTTGAACCCTCCATTCCTAAATAGCTAAATTGAACACCACTGATATGAGAGCTATATATTTTTTGTTTTTAATGAGTAGTTAGTTATAACTTTATGTTTTTATATGTTAATTGTAACGTTTTACTTTTGGTTATAGTTTAAACCTATTGCAGAAATGAAGGTGGGGTTGGAATGGGTAATAAGATGAGAGGATGAAACGTGGAATAGGTTCACATATTTCTTTTCATTCCTCAATTTATCCATTTTTATTTTCATTCTTCAATATATTTTTCTTCTATTTTGGTGTAACCAATTTTAAAGGTTCATATTTATAATTTTGATAATTTTCCCTTGGACTTTTGCCCTAAGCCCCCTTACTTCACAACCATCCAGTCCTCTCTCTCTCTCTCTCTCTCTCTCTCTCTCGGGTTTCACCTCTGCTACGTGGGAAATGTACCAACCCAAAATATGTTTTTTTAAATTTTATTTATTTAGTATGCTACATGTTTGTTAATATGTCTAATAGTTACCGTAGTTAATTGGGAGTATATATGACATGCATCTGTTAGTTACTATATATTTTTTGATTTTGATATGTTAATTTGTCTAACAGTTATTGAATTTAATTATTAGAGTATATTTGAGTTGTTGTATGTTTATAGATAAATCTAAACTCACTGGTTCATGTGCATAAATTTTGGGATCTCCATTCATTTAGGGCGGGGGGGATTGGATTATAAACTATGCATTTGGTTTCAAAGAAACTTCCGGAATCCTTTTAGCAAACACAAAATAAAGGGTTTAGCGACATTTAAGGGGATTTTAGCGACAATGCAAAATTCAGAGGATTTTCGTGCAAAGGAATCAGAGGGAATTTTAGACTTTACCCTATTAACTAAACCAGGGTCAATTAATGGGGAAGAAAATGCTCACTCTTTGATTGATCCACCATTTGGTTATCATACAGGGGTTTCTTCAGCCACACAGTCCCAGGAAACACCATCACGTTAGTGTTACTCAGATTTTGTTTCTCACCATCTTCCAAAGGTTTGAAACCAAAAATAAATGTCCATGTCTCCACTAAACTTGTAATGGCAATTATCACGAGCTTCCCAACCTTGAAAGATTTTAGCATCTAGAGACACAAGTAGATAAATGGATCACATAAACTTCTTACAGGATAAATCAATTGTAAATTCTAAATGCATGAAACATTTTGAGCACATACAATTCTAAGATTCTTTATTTATTGGGTGAATGCTACTATAATCGTTGTGATATTCTAAGCGTCTAGCCATCTTTAACCAAAGTAATCGTTTTAGCGTGAACGCTACTATTGCGTAGTTTTGTGACTTATTGTTGTAAATAAATGCATGTCGCAACATGAAAGAAACTTCAGACATGGTCGCCCTATCAACAACTAATTCTTATATGCCCAAAAGCCCAATATGAATGCTTCTTATTAGTTCATGAGCTTCAATCCATAGTTCGCAAACCTGAAGCGATGTAGTTCATCATTAGGTGAATAATTTGACACAAAACAAGTAACTGAAGGGATTAGCTGTGCAACGCTATTAGGAACTGTTATTAGTCACCCCATAATTATAGTCTGCACAACTTTTAGCTACAGCTTTGTCGTGATTCAGCAATTCGCCCGCTTCATTGTGTATAATTAGTCTACTTATTACACATAATGATTATATGTATGTTCATGTGTTTGTCATATTTATATTTGTGTTTCTTACATACCCTATTAGAATTTTCATGTAGATAACTAGCATTTGTCCAATTGGATTTCTTAATTTATCACGTTTTTAAAAATATTGGAGACATGTTTTTAATTTGGTATCTTATTTTTCATTTTCACTTTTGCAAGCATTTTTTTAGTTTGGGTTTTTTGTATTTTATTCGAAGGGCACTGAATACCCTTTCCAACGATCCGCCCCGTGCGTGATTCCGACTTACCATGCGGACGAACGGTTCGTTTGCATCCGAAACCTAACCTAGAGGCCATCGGGTGCTCCCAGGATCTATTTGACCTAAGTCAATTCTTCACCTCAACCAAGGCTGAATGAATCTTCAAAGTTCCCTGAATACCCTTTCCAACGGTCCGCCCCGTGCGCGATTCCAACTTTCCATGCAGACGAACGATTCGTTTGACTTCGGGAGGCCACGGAACGCTTCTCGGGCCCGGTTGACCAAAGTCAACTCTCCAAACTGGGTCAAACTCTTTGGAATGTCGAAGTACATCTCCTAACCTTTCCAACGGTATGCCCTATGGGCGATTCAGACTTACCATGCGGACGAACGATCCGTTTGCGTCCGCACGATTCCCCGTCCAGTGGACCGACAAACACTTCCGAGCCATATTTGACCCAAAGTAAACTCCCGAACCTGGGAGCGGTCCCAGGGACTTTCGATGGTCTCTGAATTACCTTTCCAACGGTATGCCCCGTACACGATTCTGACCAATGTTTTGCCCTCGGCGGTCGATTTCTCAAAAAAGCCTGAAGTGCACTACCAAATGGCAGCTTCCAGACCTTGCCTATCGGCACCTGCCGATAGGTAGTGGCATGGAAATGCCAATCGGCAGTCCCCTGGGGCTATAAAAGGAGGTCTTCACCTCATTTGCAAGAAGAGCCCAGATCTGATAAAAATCCCTCCCAACGAATCCCAGAAAACTCTCTCGAAGGCAGCGTGATTTCAACTCCCAAATCCTCATTTTACTCCCAGTTTTCATCATTCCTTGCATCAAATTTGTTCAATTAAACACTCTCCATCATCATTAAAAGTTCAAGGGTTGCTCTCCAACATTCAAGATCAAGCTCAAGATCTTCAAGGAGGTTCAACTTTCTCAAACTCTCTCCTAAATTCTCTTGAATTCCCAATAACTTGTTTTCTTACTTAGCACTTTTATTATCTCATCTCACACATCCTAATATACTTTTTATTTAGTAGTATTGCACATCTCTTATTTTCATATAAATAAAACCCAAAAAAACAAGAAAAGGAGGGTTTGCTCATAAATTCCAAATAGGGATTCTCACACTTTTTCCACACTCTTCTCACAACTAAAAAACATTTTTCTACACACTCACAAATAAGAGATTCCCCATTTGGGTTTATGGGATAAACCCCACCCCTCATTTTTGTATGCGAACTACGTGGATTTTGGCCTCTATAGACTACGTAGGCGTCTAGGGGTAAAACCCGAGACTCGAGTCCTTTTTCTCACTTTTTACCTTATCCTCTATCTTCTTTTTTAATGCATTTTCCTTATATGCTATATACTTGCTCTTAGTGACGTTTTACTCCACATGCGTTATCGTTCCATTATAACGATCAACGTAGGGGTAATCGCATAAATCTTATTTTTCTAATATTATTCTTAATATCTTCCTACGGATGACTCGCTTTATCTTTTCCATGATACAAGTCGAGGATCCCTACCTCCATTCTATATATATACACATGCACACATATCACGGGGGGAAACATAAGGGAAAATAGCAAATATCCATGAGAGACCGAAAGGGCCGAATGGGTGCCTAACACCTTCCCATTTCGTAACTAAGCCTCCGAACCCTTCTCGAATCATTTTTGTTTCGTACGCCCCAGTATGTCTTTGGATGCCATCCTTCGGGGTGGCTTCCCCTTTTTCTTTTGTCTATTTTGAGTAAAATAGACTGGCGACTCTGAATCTCTCTACATTTTTTCACACCACAAACGACGCTAGCCAAAGCGCTCTCGAGAGGGATGCACGGGACCCGAAGGATCCTTTCCTCCACGCGCCCGCCCGCGGGGATCAGGATCAGGGGATGGCCACAGCGGGAAACATAGGTCTCTGGGGCTTAAGTCGAGCACCCTGCTGCTGCTTATGTGGGGCCCTTCCCCTATCAGGACACACCTGGAGTTTGTGGCGAATATATCCACAAGTAAAACATTTCCCCGAAAAATTTCCCCCTCTTTGACCTTGCTGCCCACGGCCCTGGTGGTCGTTGCCATTCCTACCCTGGCCGTGTTGGCCCTGATGAAAATTCAGTTGCTGGCCCTGCTGGCCATGCTGACCCTGTTGCCCATGACGAAAACCTCCCTGACCATTTCTGAAACCTCTAGATATAAACCTCTTAGAATCCCCCTACTGGGAAAGCTGATCACCCTGCATGTGCTGACCCTGAGCTGATTGTGCCCCGCTGGCACCATTTCCCCTGTCCTGCCCTGATGGCTGGACTCTCCTGATCTCTTACCCTCTGACAAGTGAAATCGGTGGTCCTGGCAGTGAAGCAGTGTTGCGTTAACCACATCAGAATAAGTGGCCAACGAGAGATTACCTAATAAGTGCTGACGGATTCTCCAAGTCAACTCATCCATGAACTTCTGTATCTTTTTCTCCTCTGTTGGAATTTCATCGGTAACGATGTTCCATAGATTAGTAAACATGGCCTCATATTCTACCACAGTCTTCCCTTCCTGCTTGAGGTTCATTAACTTCCTCCTCATTTCGGTGTGAACGACTGATGGAAAATACTTGCGGTCGAACCGCACCCAGAACTCCTGAATAGAAAGGACATCTCTCTCCTCCGTGGTGGTAATGGACTCCAAACACTGCAACGCTGATCCTACTAGCTTAAAAGTAGCCAGTACTGTCTCCGTACGTCCATACACTCGTACATCCTCAGGTGCCTTTAGATGTCCTTCTTCCACTGACTGGACACAACGATGTCGGAGCTACCTGCAAATTCCGGAGGGTATGCTTTCTGAAAAGCATCACGAACACGTTCCCCAGCAGACATAAATGAATGATCCTGTACTAGCGCTACTACCGGCTCCTGAGGAGGTTCCTGCTGCACAACTGCTAGAGCAGCATTTATAGCTTGGGCTACAATAGCGATAACCTCTGCGGCATTCATGGTGCCCTGAACTGGTGCAGGCTGTGGCTCGGGCAGAGCATCCCCGGGAACTCGTTGTGCATGTCGTGGAGGCATCTGAAATGAGAGTAAAGTCTTATAAGTTCACAGTTATTATCTTAAAATAGCTGAAGAGTGTAAGATACACAAAAGAGTACAATAATCATAAAATATAGGGCTCTACATCAAAGAAAGCTCAGCGAAAATATAACAAGCCGTACAGATCCTAAGGACACCAGAACTCGATGCTCTGATACCACCTGTGACACCCCGACTAATTAAATACCGGGTAGCTACTCCTTTATTCAAATTAATACAAAATGTCAAATTGGTTCAGTTCATAGCATCACTGTCGAAAACGTTTTAATAATTTCTAGCCACCTAATATTTAAAAAGTGAGATGTCAATTTTAATTAAATCCGATTAACATACAACCGATTTAAATTATGAAATGCTAATATAACAACCACAACATAGGCACAATAGAATAACCATGGAATAATAATGAATCTGGAGGAATACTCCTCTAAAGAATCTGACTGAATACAACCAAATACAATGTCTGAATCACTAATTAATTACAACCCAAAATCTGATATAAAACTGAGTAAGGAATATATCTCTAAAAGAAAAGGGGTGACATGCCCTATAGATGAGTAAATCTGAAATATATTCAAGATTGAAAGTGGAGACGTCTACTATCGAGGTCCTGTAACTTCCACAGCAGCTACAGCACGTCAATGGAATGGAACTCCTACGCTTGGTGTCCTTGTGGCTGGTCACCAAAAATATTTTTATAAGAAAATAGATTTGAAAGCAAACGGGTCAGATCCCGATTTTGAAAACAGTTTAAAATACAGCAAGTGTTTAATATCATTAAACAATGAATATAAAATACATTATAGTGTGTCCACTCACATGAGTTCCTCACCTCTCAACTAATTGTGCACACCTATCGTACTCGTGCCCGTTCTAATTATTCTACTATCTAACTAGTCCAATCCGTAACCTGACATTTGCTTACAATTCAAAGTTTGATTACCAACGTCTCAATATAAACCGAAAGTCTTACTGTTATTACTCAGAATTAGTTATAATAGTTTATAAGAATTTCTCCACCTTTAACTCTACTAAAAATGTTACAATTATTCATACTTACACTTTAATAAACAATTCATCTCAATTATCAGTATATTTAACTCCTCACAAATATACAATAATGGCACCCCTAGACTAAGCTGCGGTGCATACATACTCTGCTATCAAATTTCGGTACATCACGTACATAAGGACCACGTATTTCGAATATCTCAGGAACCGTTTCAATAAGCATAAAACACACATAATGGAGGCGAACATAGTTCACATCACATGGGTCACGCACATACCTACGCTCCCATGATCAGTAGACTTATTAATTCATCAATAAGTTATTCTCTTACCTATGTCCTCGAGGTACCAATCTAAATCCCCCCGTAGACATACAGAGATTAGATGACCCTCATCGAACGCCGACCTCCCATGATAGTAAGTATGGTAGGTATGTTATATACAAATAACCACATATACTAAGCATTCACACATCTTAGATATCTTATAATATTAATATAGGTATATTTTACAATCCTATATCGTCATTAATGTAGTACACTTGCAAGTCCCCGAATAAAATACATCAATAGTGAATCAACTCTTCTCACGTCGTAAATTCAAGTAATTATTTCCTAACCCATAGATGTCATCCGATTTATTAAAAAATTCTAAGTTTAAATCCTCAACGTATTCCAAACTCACAACTATACCCACTAGTCAACAAGGGTAGGTTAACACTCAATTAAATAAGTCTACTAGAAGTTCGAAATAAAATCAGGCCTAAAAAGGCCATTCCGTCAACTCGTTAGAAATCTCGTTCGAACGAGGTAGTTCAAACGAGTGTCGTTCAAACGAGCGATAAGAAATGAACTCGTTAGAAGGGATACTGTCATCTTGTTAGAAGTGTCATTCGAACGAGGTCGTTCGAACGACATGGGTAGGTCTTCTAACGAGATGGCAGAAAACGCCCAGAATTTCCCAATTCCATTTTTCTTCTTTTTTATCTTCTCTAAATCCATCCTAAGATCATCCCAAATAAGTTTTATTGTTATTAAACTACTCTAAGTCCTCCTAGGTCGCTTCTTAACATATTTTTGGTGTCAAATGATCCTAATCAACATGCAATTATCATTAATCCCCAAATTTTACCCCAAACCCTATGAACATAAATCCAGAATTTTATTGTACCTAAATACTCATCATTAATCCCTTTTTAAATCATAGAAGGTAAGTTTGTGGGTACCAATTTCGTCCATAATCATTCTACATGCAATCCCTAACCAAAATTAAGAGTTTCTACAACAATCCCATTGGGTTTTCCACAAAACTTTCAAGGCATATATGGTTTCTACACTAAACATGGAGGAAATATTCATTGCCATTAATGACATCAAATCACTTTCCTTAAATCCGATGTTCTGGTTCGTTGTTGATGATCAAGGGTTGGTTCTCTCTTCTTTTCAGTCATAAATTTCTTTCAAAATGCTGGTGATGGAGGAGGGTTTGGTTAGGAACTTCTTTTAACTTCTCTCTAACTCCTCTCAAAACTCCCGTAGCCCACTCTCTTATCTTTGGTTGCTAATGGCCTTAGTGGCCTCACTAATTATTAATAAATAACCATCAAAATTCGTGGGTTTTAATTCCTAAATTTTTAAAATTACCAAAATACCCTTCTAGGTTGCCGGTTTGGCCTAAAATTTTCCCGGGACACAAACTAAACTCCCGGCTAGTATTTTCTGACTATCTCTACCCTTCCGTACATGTTGGCGTGCTCAAAAGGACCATTCGGTTGATAAAAGTATAAATTAATTTTTAATCTAATTAAATTCATTCCTGACGCGACTGATACGCGCGTCCCAACTTAATTTCCCAAATTGTCGTATTTATGCCTCGTGATAATTTTAATATTTTCAATACTCATATATATTACCATATATTCACATAAATGTTTATTCTAACCTCATAATCAAAAACCAACTCACATCTCGCTAGTATTTACCTCCGGATTAATTTCCAATTAATTCTTATTTAATCCAATTAATCCATTTAATAAAAATCAATAAAATTACGAGGTATTACACATCTGCAGCTCCGATAACCTGGAAAGGATATTCATGACCGACGTTTTTGTGGTTGGACACCTAAAAGGTGTTAAAAATATTTTGCTACTGGTTAGAGCCCAAATCCTTTTGAAAATATTTTGCAAATCATTAAAATTCATAATATGTATGAGTGCATTCCTCCATTTTTAAATTGGTGTCACACTCCCATGAGACAATACTCACCCCTTAACTATAGTGCGCACCTAAGGTATGCATTTTAACCCCCAGTTATCCTACCCATCCTAACCAATCTTAATATACCCCTAAGTCCATACGCTACCCTATGTCACCCGTATTTTATATAATTACTTTCTCATCCTCTTAACAATTATAGTTTTCAATGATTCATTTCAAATAACTTTCATTAGTCATTATTTCAATATTCACATCTTAATATCTCATATATGAGAAGCCTACAACGGAATAATTGGAACTTCTCAAATAAAATTAATTTTAATTGATCCAAATTTTAGTTAAACCCGAGTTTTGATTCATTCGTAACACATGCATCTAAGTGATATGAAATCATAAAGCAATAAGCATGCAAAGGAAACCAAATTACAAGATAGTCACAATATGAGGAAAAATCACCCACAGGGGCAAAACCTTTTATTCCACTATAATTGTAAATCACAACTTACACGGTTATAATGAAATAGATTTTTGACACATAAATACTCGTAGGTGTCAGTAGGTGTCAGCAGTTTTCAGTCGACATGCAGCGAACCCACAAGAATCGTAGTACTATCTTCAATCCAGGAATGCCGCATCACTCCCGAATTTGACCTCAGGCCAGTGTGGATTTATCCTCTCTACAACGAGTTGTACAATAGAAAAGTTTTGTTTTTGGGTTCCAAAACAATTCACATAAGATTGGGGTGGTTTTGTGAATTGAAAACAAGGTGTTTAAACCTTAAAAGAAGAAGCCAAAAGCTTTCTGCCGATTTTCAGTGTTTACAGAATGAAAAACGAAAAGACTTCTTGTGAATAACAGAGTTGAAAAGTCCAATTTACAGTTGATCTAAGGCGGTGGTGTCGTTCGAAAGAGACACAATGTCGTTTGAAGTATTGCGCGACATGCGGTCTCATTTGAACGACATCTGCCTTTTAAATTATTTCATATTCTTTTTCTCGATAAATGCACCGCCTCAAAAACTCCAAAAAATTTATTTTTAAAGAAAACATTTAAAAGCTCCGCTCCAACACTTAGAAAATATTTTATGAAAAATATCCAAATATTAAAGTGAATCATTATGGAGTAAAAACATAATCTTTACTATATTCTGTGACAACCCGCCTAATAAAATACCGGGCGATCACTCCTATATTAAATTAAAACAGAAGTCGCATATGGATCATTCTCAGCATCACTGTCGAAAACCAATTTAATTACTAATAACCTATTAGGCTGGCGTCAAAATTTTACTTAACTACTCTTTTTAAACAACTACACGATTAAAACATCCACACAGTTTATATAAATGAAACTGAAATGAATTAAAATAACCGAACACTCGGTTTAAACATCTTGCAACCATATCGAATGTCGCACTAAAAGGCCGTAAAATAATAAATAACTGCAAGGATAGAAGCGTCTATGGTAAACCTGTATGCATCCACAGCTGCCGCAGCACACGTCTGACTCGAAGGAATCACCATCCAGACGTCGCTGTGTCTGAACACCTATATATATATATAATATATATAGAAAGAAAAGGAAAAAATAGGAAAACGGGTCAGAGCCCGAGTTGTAAAAATATTTAGCAAGTGCATAAATGCTTTATTTTTTTTAAAAATAAGTTGGTCTCATATTTAAATTGGTATCGCACTCCCATGAGATACCCCTCACCCCTCTTCTAATAGTGCATGCCTAACGCACTCGTTTAAAACATCCTAGTTAAGCTACCCCACCTAAATAATCTAATTCACCTGTCTGCTAGAAACCTCGACAACCCGAGTACTAAGGGCTATACTTCTCTCCATTCTCAACACTGCGCTAAGTTTATGCGTGGGGTGTCTCGCAAAGAAAAATCCAAACAAGGAACCCCCCGATACACTACTACTTGGCATTGTCAATGGTCAAGATCCATTAGGCCTTTAGCACTAAAACGAATATATAAACATACCTATATAATAATATACATATCTTACTCACTCTCATATACATCTAACAATATACATCCGGATAATATCTCTCGGACTGAGGTTTACTCTATATTCATTTTTATAATGCACATCCGGATAGAATCTCCCGGACTGAGAATTTATCCTTTTTCATTTTTATCTCTTTCCTCTCATAGAGATATATATTACCTTGTTCTCATGCACAAGTAATAAACTATACACACAAGTATAATAACCATCCCAACGAGCTATAACTCGAGGATGCGGTCTCATAGTTCCAATCCAAAATACGGGTTTGCTCACTAAACCATAGTACCAAGCCAGAATCGATCAACGAACATGGTAAACAAATACACAACGGTGGAGGCGGTCATGTTCCCCCTACAAGTGGAGTTACACACATCTCACTCGAACGAGGGACAATAATGACCTTGGGACTGTACTCTCCCTGCTCCTCGAGCCAGGGGATTCACCCACATCGCGCAACCTCCCTGGATCGCACTAGAGAAATATATAATCTGGTTGTTCCAACCCTATACCAAAGGAAAGCCCGTGGAACCAGCCTCTAAGATACACATACATCAATCACACATAGAGATATATGTACTCATATCGTATATAATATATACTATAATCACATCGTATATATATACATATACAATCATCGTTCCTCAAGTGTATACCTGGCTATAATTGCCAATCTCATAAAGGTATTTAAGTATTTTCCTACTTAAATACATCTCACACCTTCATCACTGTTAGGGATTTATACACTCTCCAAATATCCCGATACATAACTGTATAATATGTTCCTCCTAGTCACCTCGTAGGAGTTACTCACTAATTCCATACACTCTTACTTATTCTTATTCGCATAGTTATTTAGCTATAATCGCTCGCTAAAATACCCCCTCGGGTGTCACTCCCTCCGAACATCCATAATTAATTAAGTCTTGGAGTTTTACCTAATTAATCCAAGGTATACTCTTTACTTAAATAATAATCTATAGGTCCCCACACTCTATTATAGGAACACTAAACCTCTATTTTCTCAATCCATTTATTTTCCTCAAAAATATGATTTTTAGTGCCACACCAATTTAGCACCCTCCTAGCCCCTATAATTTCCTCCAATGGCTAGGAATAAATCCTCGTAATTGAGTGTTTAATTTCTCAATTAAACAGGCTCAAACCATAAGAGTAGGAATTCATCCCATAGAATTAACCCTAGGCAAAATTGCCAAAAATCTTGAAGGGTTGATCGATCGACCCTGGACCCTCGATCGATCGATCCTATATCTTCGATCGATCGATCACGTCGGACAGCTTCTTCTCCGAGAAGTTGTTTCGGCCATTAAAGGTTCTCCCAAGATTTCTTCTCCGTCTCTAATGTCCCTCAACCTCGATCAACGATATATACGCATATAAAACGGGTTCTAAACATCCTAGAACCCCAAAACCACAATTAATTTCAATAATTTCCTAAGTTTCCCTAATTCGATATTACGTGGGATTTATTCTTTTAACTTTCGAAAACCCGATTTAATCCAAGAAAACCCAACCCCAAAATCTTCTAATTTGTTATTACCAAACTACGATATGAGATTTATGCTCGAAAGTAAATAAAGCAAGTAAACACTTGCCTCGTGGATAAAATCCGACGACCTCGAGCCGAATCCCGCGGAGTTTGGCCGGAGTTTCCCCTTTTCCTCCTCTTTTCTCTCCTCCTCTCTCTCTTCTCTCTTTTCTTTCTCTTTTCTCCCCCTCTCCCTCGTTATATAGGGAGAAAAAGGGTTTATACCTTTTAAAACCCAAAAATGACTCGTTTACTCAATTGGGAGTCCCTATTCGTTTAAAATTTCCCGGAGTCTAAACATTACCCCCAGATACATTATTCTGACTATCTCAACCATTCCGAGACCAACCGCACACTCAAAATGTCCATCCGAGGTACTTGGCCGCAATTCATTATTTTAACCCTACGCATCTCCATGCGGGTTTTCCCATTAAATTATTGTCCTCTGTCGCTTTACTCATTGCGACGTGTAATAAAATAATCCTTCTTGTCTACTTATTCCCAAAAGTAGTTATAACATGCATCGGAAATCATTAAATCCTTGAAAATTCCTAAAATTAATATTCCGGGAAATTTCCTAAATTTCCAATTTACAACCAATTATGGAATTTAATTATCCCCAGAAGTACGGGTTGTTACGTATTCATCATGCAGAGTCTTGATTATTGAAGAACTTGATATTCGGATCCATCTCGATGCATTGCACATTTTTCGACGGTGTATCGGTATACGACATACTAAATTGATAATGGACATTTATAAGATCACGTCCTTACAAATCTCCCCCTATGTCTATGCCGGTACAAAATAAAAATATCTGAATTATCAAATCAAAATGCCTATAAAAATCTAATACCCTCCCATGAACCCAAAAGTGAAAAGGTACTAAACATGTAGTACTATAACCTTTCTTTAAAATCTTTTAAATCTTCAACATCAAATAGGCTTTTCTCATCACGGTGTCCAATCCAGTAATCATCAATTCTTCATACCTACACACATGAGACAAAGAAAATACATTCATGACATATCTAGTTTGAAATGAGATAAATATAAAATCAAAATATATGAAATATCAAATTTCTCAAATCTCCCCCATAATGTAAAAACTCCCCCCATAAAATTGTAATTCGTTCTCCCCCTTTCTATTTGTCCGAAATACACAAAGAAAAGAATAAACACCTTAAATCATGTTGTTGTCATGATAATCAAGGCAAAACAAACTATTTTTGATTTTTTTTTTGTATTTTTAATACAAAATGGAAAAATGATATTACAAAAGTCACACACCATGAATTTTTCACTAAGATTATCAAATCGAGAATTTGGAATGAATATGTGTGAACAAATTCAATAGGTAATAAAACTCAATCAAGCTTATCGAATGAACATCAAAATCATCCTTAGGTGTAAAGTTGTCGAATTTTGATGATATCGACTAAATTAAATCAACAAATCAAAGGGTGGGCAAACCCGTTAATTTTCACACCAATAACGTCCAAAATAATTTAGTGCCATTTCGAGACCTTTTCAAAGGGCGTACAAGACCCATTGATTATTTTTCAACCAAAACTCCCTCATATAAAATAATACAGGTTTTTATATCTAATGAGGTACTAAATTCTCAACTTAGAGAAAACCTATTGGCACATTATTGGCATAATATTCTTTTTTATTGTCATTCAATTTTTTGGGCTCTTTTCAAAACTAACTGGACCCCCGATAAATTTTAATTCCTCACTTTTTTGAGGTCCTAAATAAATTTTCAAGGGCAATGGTTTTTACATATAATACTTCTATTACTCTCGTATTATTGCACTTGGTTCGTTTTAAGGACATGATTGAGATAAAAGCACTCGACCAACATGTTATAGGACAAACACAATAATCAAACAAATTCGTGCACGTGTGCAATAAATAACATAATGAGTCAAATATGTAGGAAATAACAACTAATTACATCTCAAAGGCTCCAAACATTGTAAAGCACATGAATGACAAGATATATTGTGTCAAAACACTATTAAATTGTCACATGGATAAATGGAATGAAACTCTGACTTTGGTCATCCTAAGTTTCCATTCATATATGGTGTAAAACAAAATACAAAAATCATTTTGTCTTTTTCCAAAAGTTTTTATCAGAATAAAATCTTTTTGGCTTTTTTAAAATTTTTCCAAATCTATTTTTTTTTTTTGGTTTTTCAAAAATATATGACAAATATAGTTAATCAGCAATAGGCGCAATACCAGAATGAAAGTCATCCTATGCTAACAAACATAAATAACACAAATGAATCATCAGTCAAAGTAGGTATCATTAAACGAACAATGAAGTATTAGCAATTAAGCATATATACCAAAAGTAGCTTCATATAAACTAACAAAAGGCAACGCAATAGTACCAAAAATATAAGCATATGAACCCAGAGTATTGGAACAAATAAATGCAGAAAACCAAACCGGTCGTTCAAAAGAAACTCAATGTCGCTCGAACGAAAAAGCATGTCGTTAGAACGATAGATTCACGCGACATAAGATCTCGCTCGAAAGAGAAAACCAAACTTTCACATTTTACCCAGAATATTAAACAGAGATGCCCAGTAAAAAAATTTCCAAAAAAAAATACCTAGAAGGTGATAATAGATCCAAAACAGTGCTAAAACAGTAGCTAAACTAATAAAATAATGTAAACTACAAAGTGAGTCATAACGCTAGTAAGAGTATATCATGGAGCATAACTAGTGTATGAAAAATAACCAAAACCGTCAACCAAAAGATCTGACATGGGGTGAATCACGTGCAAGCATATGAGAGTCGTGAATAATTAGACTATATTCTTCTAAATCCGATTTCCTAACCCAAATCGATGTGTAACGAGGTGTGGGGAATTTAGGAACCGGTTTGACTTTCTCTTTAAACTTCCTAAGAGTGTTTTGAAGTTTATAATAGAAACACCCAAGGTGACCTTTTGGACCATAATGAGTACACGTGTATATGTGGCGATTAATGTTACCTAAAGGTGGATCTCTCCTCAAAGTCCTAAGTGGGTCTTTCTTAAAAATCCTCGTTGGGTCTTTCCTAAAAATCCTAGGTGGATCTCTCAGTGGGGATGGATTTTGGAATGGGTGTACCTTGTTTTTCAAAACCAATCCCACCCCTATCCTTTTTTATTTCAACAGTTCCCAAAATCTTATCAAGCTTTTCAGACCTAGACTCGAAATAAAATTTCACATTACTCGAATCTCTCAAACTTTTCTCAAGTTCACCTATGCTATATTCAAGTAAGTCCCTAGAATCCTCAAACTCAAGAAACTCCTTTTTCATTGCCTCCATAACTTCTCGAAGACTATCCATCTCTCCCTCGACGTACTCAAGCTTCTCTCTCAAAATTTTCTCACGTGGCCTAAGACATTCAACTAAAACATCATTACTTTTTAAGGCACGATCTTTCAATTGAGCTTTTAATTTCAAATTTTCTTTCTCTATTTTCAAATCTTCATCATAAAGTTCATTGAAAGCAGTTTGCCAGTTACTCTCATCTACTCTTCCATCCTCACTCCCATCACCCTCACTTTCATGGGATACACTACCAGTGGCTGCGAAAGAAGTATCATCGTCATTCTCATGACTAGCCACATAGTTGGGAAGGATAGGCTTACTTGCATAAAAATTTTCTTCACTCGGGTAACTCTCACTAAGGGTATAAACATAAGAAATTGGTCTATTAAAACACTCCCTAACTTTGATGGGGGAACTCATCTATGCTATGGCCAATCCCCTCACAACAAAGACATCCCTCAGATTCTTTCTTTTTAATGAGAGTTTTAAAAGAAGATTTCAACTGAGATTTCCAAATAGTTCCGTCTGACAAGTGGCATCTAAAATCTTCAAATCCCCCAAAAGGTGTATTTAGTAGAATCGAGATTTCAAAAACAAATTTGGAAAATTCAAGATTAAAACACAATAACTTAGTGCAACATGCTCTGCTACCAATTTGAGAGTGCTACAGTGGAATAATTGCAACTTCTAAAATAAAATCAATTTTAATTGATCCAAATTTTAGTTAAACCCAAGTTTTAATTCAGTCATAACACATGCATTTTATCCTCTCTACAAAGAGTTGTACAATAGTAAAGTCTTGTTCTTAGGTTCCAAAACAATTCACATAAGATTGGGATGGTTTTTTGAATTGAAAACAATGTGTTTAAACCTTAAAGGAAGAAGCCAAAAGATTTCTGCCGATTTTCAGTGTTTGCAGAATGAAAAACGAAAAGACTTCTTATGAAAAGAGGGGTTGAAAAGTCCAATTTATAGTTGACTTAAGGCGGTGGTGTCGTTCGAACGAGACACGTGTCATTTGAAGTATCGCTGGACATGAAATCTCATTTGAATGACAAACGATGTCGTTTTATTTTTCTCGATAAATACACCGCCTCAAAAACTCTGAAAATTTTGTTTTTGAAGGAAACATTTAAAAGCTCCGATCCACCACTTAGAAAATATTTTATGAAAAATATCCCAAAATTAAAGTGAATCATTATGAAATAAAAACATAATCTTTACCATATTCATCTTGCAGAGTCTTGATTGTTGAAGAACTTGATATTTAGATCCGTCTCGATGCATATTTAATCTTGAACGTTCTTCGACGGTGTATCGTTATACGACATACTAAATTGATAATGGACATTTATAATATCATGTCCATACAATGTTCATATAAATTTTTCTTCACATGTATATACGGATTTTCATATTATATCAAGTACACTTATATATCACTCTCTATATATGTATGACTGTAATCACCAGAGAATTACCTCACGAATGCAAATCTCTAAATTGCTATCATGCTTTAGGGCATACACACATCATCCTGGGTTATCGGGTAAGAATCTCACCACCGAACCTAAAAATCGTAAACTTATAGGAGGAGGTCATAATCTTGAGTCAATTAGTCATGACCATACCATAAATCATCTCACTTTGACTCCCTAATAGTACTAGGGTATGCCCGTGCCTGAAGGCACGCCGATAATCGCAAAACGACAAATTTTCAAAACACGTAGTTGCAAAAAAGCACAAATTTCGTTCCCCAACAAAACAAAATGTAAATTTAAAAAAATTGACCATATTATCCTTTGTTTTTAGGACTATCCACCCTGCTTAACAAAAAAAAATAGTCCAACATTCGAATAGTCTAAATTCATCAAATCGACTCGCATATAACATGAATAGTCTAGTGTATGCCTGTGCCTGAAGGCACGATAGAAATTCCGTTCCCCAACAAAAAAAGTGTAAATTAAAAAAAATGGTAGTGCTTGTGATTCGTAATTTTCTAAAGTGTATAATAAAACTTTGCCAAGTTCCATTCATAATACAAATATTTTACTAAAATTGGGCAGAATCTCCTTTGTTTATACGACTATCCACCCTATTTAGACAATACAAAAAACCACAACAATAAAAATAATTGTCCATATTGGACCTTCCATATATCATCAACTGATTAACACAAAATAATCAGTATCACAATAGATATTTTAAATTTTCAAAGATTATTGCCCACAATTACACCAAGCCACATGTATTGCCCACGTCAAGCTTGTCTCATTCCTCATTACAAAATGTTTATACCAAATATATATCTTCCATAAATTAATCCAATAATAGAGTAGATTTCGGTTTATATGCCTTTCATCGACACAGACTGACCTGCATAGATGATAATTGAACCATTAATTGGGCAATTATCTTCAAAATCCAACAATTATCAAAACCAAACGTCAAAATATATTCACCTTCGTGTACATGTAACGGCACATGTTCTTGTAACCCCTCTTAGACTACTCTTTCGAATTGTTCTTTTGTTTCGAATTGAATTTGCTGAACATATCATAGAAAAGTATATCAGACTAATCAAATTAAAGTAAAAAAATCATATATTAGTATAAATATAATTCATGTACTGAAGGGAAAAAAATAAAATATTATTCATATACAACATCTGCATTTTGAACACCTAAAATATAACCCAATAATTTTCTTTGTTCATTAATGAGAAAAGCAACGACAAAAAAATTGGTAATTTCATACTATGTTATAGCAAAGATGCAGTATCCAATTCATGTTTTTCTTTTGTAATTGCATTATAATGACCGTTATAATAATTGATCCATAGTAGTTGATCCTCTAATAATCCTTGTAAGATCTTCAATTAGTTTGAATCCGTAGTAATTGATCCGATGTAATTCAGTTAAAACCGGTTATAGGAGAGGTTAGAGCAGTTAAAATAGAGGTTATAGCAAAGGTTATAGTTGATTCAAACTCTTCTATAACCTTTTATTATAACTCATCATAGAAGTATGTATGAAAAGATTAAGGTATGTTCTTCTATTTGGAGACTTTTTTTTTTTACTAAAGCAACTTTTATTGTGTATAAATTAAGATGAAACTTTAAAATATGTACACATGTTAAGATTAGAAGAGTTGAAACATTATTTTCAAAGTAATTGATCACCACACTTTTTATTTTGCTAATACATACATAACAAATATTAACAGTTGTAAGGACATAATTTTATAAATGTCCGAGGTAGAACTAGGAATTTTCTGTTTTCTCCTAGATCACAGTTCATATGTCTGATACCGCTACATTTGGCACGTCAACACGATCATCCCCGACGTCCTGTATCCGAATTCAATGCAACCACTTTCTTCACGTGTATCATGCTACATACAACGTGCTGCTCAGCTCATTCCCACTACTCCACTACGCTCTATCAGTAAAATGTTATATTGGAGTTTTAAATATTTGCATAAATATTTCGGAAATATTTTTGAATTTTTTTTTAATGTCTGGGTTAATTTTTTATCAAAAGCAGAATTTTTCTAAGTGTAGAAGAGAATGGACTCGATAGACGAGATCGGTCGAGCGACTTTGCAAGTCGTTCGCGCGAGATAGACATGTCGCACGATATTGTTCGAATGACTTCTGTCCTTTGTTTGAGCGACATGCTATCTCGTTCGAACGAGCCACCACCTCGATTTTTGTATAAATATCTGATCTCCTTCTACCCATTTTTTTTCAAGTCTTTCTGCAATCACAAAATTCTGCGAAAACATCCCAGAATAAGACTTCACCTTTTAAGGTTTTCTAAACCTTTTTGCTTCACAAAACCATTCCCATATATGTGTGTGAATCTTTAAACCTTCAAGAACATCGTTTACTCATCTGGAGTACTTTGTGAGGAAGCCGCTCTCTTCGTCACTGTTGCCCTACTAGAAAGGGATTGTTCCAGCCGCCGACAACAGAACCGACACCTGAGGGTATTTCTGTGTCACTTGTATTTTCATTGTAATACGTTATAAGTCGTTCTCTTACAAAAATTATTGTGAAAATAAAAGGTTTTGCCCCGTTGGGGATTTTTCCTCATATATGTGTTCTTGTATGTCTCACCATCGTATTTAATCACATATAGATGCATGTTTAGGACTTAAGTGGTAAAAACTGTGTTTAATTAAATAACTTCCTTATTTGAACGCAAGCGCACTCTCCTCAACAGTTCTAGAAATTCTTACTTTTCTTTTCAAAAAATACATCTATTGGGAGATGTTTACAATTTGAGGGGGATGGCTTCTGCTTCTTCATAGCTCCGAACCTTGCAACGTGGTGTTTCAGGATAAGCCTCTACTCTGGAGTAAGCTTTTTATGTCTATTGCCAGATTCCTCCTCCTTCCGCTGCTTGACAAAATGAAATCAGAATGTTCTTGCCTTTCCTTGACAAAGATGGAAGGTAGTTCAAATCAACATTGCAAACACTTGTAGTCACCCACCCACTTGTAGTCAAAAATCAATTACAAACCAAGGAAAAGAATAAATTAAAAGAGTAAACTTGCTCAATACGTACTCGCTCTGACTTAAAATAACAGCTTCACTTAAATTATTTTGTGACATAAACACACTACTATACAAACTTATATTCCAATTCAAACTCCAAACGAAAATCTAGTTGCATATTAAAAAAAATTGCAAGACATACCTTTACATATTTATCCACCTTGTGAGATAAACACACTACTATACAGGTCTATGATGCATAATGACATGATGGTGGGTGATTTGTGTTATTCAGCAGCAGTAGGGAAGCTATTTAAAGACTTTCCTGGTGTTCCACACAATGATCGCATTGACTCTCCCCACTACACAATCACCGTATACAACAATTCACACATGAAGGACACTCCCAGTTCACATATGCCAGTGTGATAGATATCACATTGATTCAGAACTCAATAATGAAAATAAGACCAAAAGGAATCTTAAATGATTATTCTTTATGGACTTCTGTTGTTTAAAATGGATGAAATATAATATAAATCAAAAGGTATATTTGAATAGGAACACAAAACACATGGAAAACAGAGGTATACAAAAGAAAATACCTGATTATTTAAGAATCTAAATATTTAGTCCTTTAGTCTTGCCAACAAATATATTTATTATTATACAATATAAACCAACCATACACTATAAAACCATATTACAGCAGTTCTGAAAAGAAGAGCAGAGGTGAAACCCGAGACAGAGACGACCGGATTGTTGTGAAGTCAAGGGGCTTAGGCAAAAGTCCAAGGGAAAAATATCAAAAGTATAAACGGGATCCTACAAAATTGGTTACACCAAAATAGAAGAAAAATATATTGAAGAATGAAAAGAAAAATGGATAAATTGAGGAATGAAAAGAAATACGTGAACCTAGTCCACGTTCCATCCTCTCATCTTATTACCCCTTCCAACGCCACCATCATTTGTGCAATATGTTTAAACTGGAACCAAAAGCAAAATGTTAGCATTAACATATAAAAATATAAAGTTATAACTAACTACTCATTAAAATATATATATATATATATAGCTCTTATATCAGTGGTATTCAATTTAGCTATTTAAGAATGGAGGGTTCAAATCATTGCAGCTTAGTCATTAAACTTTTTGTTTAGATTTTTGGTTTTGGCTTTGTCTAATGATGTCAATTTAAGTGTGGCATAACGTTATGGTATCGTTGATGATTAAAGGTGTTGTTGACATTAGAAGAGTTCCAACATGAGAGAGAGATGGAATGGTCAATCCGCTTAAAATACAAAAAACCCAAACTGAAAAAATGCTTGCAAAAGTGAAAATGTAAAATTAGATACCAAATTAAAAACATGTCTCCAATATTTTTAAAAACGTGATAAATTAAGAAATCCAATTGGGCAAATGCTAGTTATGTACATCAAATTCTAATAGGGTATGTAAGAAACACGAATATAAACATGACAAACATTTGAACATACTTATAATCATTGTGTGTAATAAGTAGACTAATTATACACAATGAAGCGGGCGAATTACTGAATCACGACAAATATGTAGCTAAATGTTGTGCAGACCATAATTAAAGGGTGACTAATAACAGCGCCTAATAGCATTGCACAGCTAATCCCTTCAGTTACTTGTTTCATGTCAAATTATTCACCTAATGATGAACTACATCGCTCAAGTTTGCGAACAATGGATTGAAGCTCATGAATTAATAAGAAGCATTTATATTGGGCTTTTGGGCATGTAAGAATTAGTTGTTGATAGGGCGACCATGTCTGAAGTAGATTTCATGTTGCGACATGCATTTATTTTCAACAATAAGTCACAAAACTACGCAATAGTAGCGTTCACGCTACAACGATTAACTTGGTTAAAGATGGCTAGACGCTTAGAATATCACAATGATTATAGTAGCATTCACCCAATAAATTAAGAATCTTAGAATTGTATGTGCTCAAAATGTTTCATGCATTTAGAATTTACAACTGATTTATCCTATAACAAGGTAATGTAATCCATTTATCTGCTTGTGTCTCTCGATGCTAAAATATTTCAAGGTTAAGAAGCTCGTGATATCTGCCATTCCTAGTATAGTGGAGACATGGACATTTGGTTTTGGTTTCAAACCTTTGAAAGATGGTGAGAAACAAAATCTGAGTAACACTAACCTGATGGTGTTTCCTGGGACTGTGTGGCTGAAGAACCCCTATACGAGAACCAAATGGTGGATCAACTTAAGGGTGAGCATTTTCTTCCCCGTTAACTGACCCTGGTTTAGTTAATAGGGTAAAGTCTAAAAATCCCTCTGATTCCTTTGCACGAAAATCCTCTAAATTATGCATTGTCGCTAAAATCCCCTTAAATGTTGCTAAACCCTTAATTTTGTGTTTGCTAAAAGGACTCCGGAAGTGTCTTTGAAACCAAATGCATAGTTTATATCCAATCCCCCCACCCCAAATGAATGGAGATCCCAAAAGTTGTGCACAGGAACCAGTGAGTTTAAATTTAGCTATAAACATACAACAACTCAAATATACTCGAACAATTAAATAGAATAACTGCTAGATATATTAACATATCAAAATCAAAAAATTTATAGTAACTAACAGATGCATGTCATATATACTCGCAATTAACTACGATAACTGTGAGATATATTAACAAATATGTAGCATACTAAATAAGTAAAATTCTAAAAAACTTATTTTGGGTAGGTACAGTTACCACGTAGCATAGGTGAAACCAGAGAGAGAGAGGACCGAATGGTTGTGAAGTAAGAGGGCTTAGGTCAAAAGTCCAAAGGAAAAATATCAAAAGTATAAATGGGAACCTACAAAATTGGTTAAAACAAAATAGAAGAAAAATATATTGGAGAATGAAAAGAAAAATGGATAAATTGAGGAATGAAAAGAAATATGTGAACTTAGTCCACATTTAATCCTCTCATCTTATTACCCCTTCCAACACCACCATCATTTCTGCAATATGTTTAAACTGGAACCAAAAGTAAAACTTTAGCATTAACATATAAAAACATAAAGTTATAACTAACTACTCATTACAAACAAAATATATATAGCTCTCATATCAGTGGTGTTCAATTTAGCTATTTAAGAATGGAGGGTTCAAATCATTGCAGTTTAATCATTAAACCTTTTGTTTAGATTTCTGGTTTTGTCTTTGTCTAATGGTGTCAATTTAATTGTGGCATAACGTTATGGTATAGTTGATGATTAAAGGTGTTATTGACATTAGAAGAGTTCCAACATGAGAGAGAGAAGGAACGGACAATCCGCTTAAAATACAAAAAACCAAAACTGAAAAAATGCTTGCAAAAGTGAAAATGTAAAATAAGATACCAAATTAAAAACATGTCTCCAATATTTTTAAAAACGTGATAAATTAAGAAATTCAATTGGACAAATGCTAGTTATGTACATGAAAATTCTAATAGGGTATGTAAGAAACACAAATATAAATATGACAAACACATGAACATACATATAATCATTGTGTGTAATAAGTAGACTAATTATACACAATGAAGCGAGCGAATTACTGAATCAAGACAAATCTGTAGCTAAATGTTGTGCAGACCATAATTATGGGGTGACTAATAATAGTTCCTAATAGCGTTGCACAACTAATCCCTTCAGTTACTTGTTTCGTGTCAAATTATTCACCTAATGATGAACTACATCACTTCAGGTTTGCGAACTATAGATTGAAGCTCATGAATTAATAAGAAGAATTCATATTGGGCTTTTGGGCCTGTAAGAATTAGTTGGTGATAGGGCGACCATGTCTGAAGTAGCTTTCATGTTGCGACTTGCATTTATTTTCACCAATAAGTCACAAAACTGCGCAATAGTAGCCTTCACGCTACAACGATTACTGTGGTTAAAGATGGCTAGACGCTTAGAATATCACAACGAATATAGTAGCATTCACCTAATAAATTGAAAATCTAGAATATTATGTGCTGAAAATGTTTCATGCATTTAGAATTTACAACTGATTTATCCTGTAAGAAGTTTATGTGATCCATTTATCTACTTGTGTCTCTATATGCTAAAATATTTCAAGGTTAAGAAGCTCGTGATATCTGCCAATCCCAGTTTAGTGGAGTCATGGACATTTGGTTTTGGTTTCAAACCTTTGGAAGAAGGTGAGAAACAAAATCTGAGTAACACTAACCTCATGGTGTTTCCTGGGACTGTGTGACTGAAGAAACCACTATATGAGAACCAAATGGTTGATCAACAAAAGGATGAGCACTTTCTTCCCCGTTAATTGACGCTGGTTTAGTTAATAGGGTAAAGTCTAAAAGTCCCTCTGATTCCTTTGCATAAAAATCCTCTGAATTTTGCATTGTCGCTAGAATCCCCTTAAATGTCGCTAAACCCTTTATTTTGTGTTTGCTAAAAGGACTCAGGAAGTGTCTTTGAAACCAAATGCATAGTTTATAATCAAATCCCCCCACCCCAAATGAATGGAGATCCCAAAAGTTGTGCACTGGAACCAGTGAGTTTAAATTTATCTATAAACATACAACAACTCAAATATACTGTCACAATTAAATACAATAACCGTTAGACATATTAACATATCAAAATAAAAAAATATATAGTAACTAACAGATGCTTGTCATATATACTCCCAATTAACTATGGTAACTATTAGACATATTAACAAACATATAGCATACTAAATAAATAAAATTTAAAAAAACTTATTTTGGGTAGGTACATTTCCCACGTAGCAGAGGTGAAACCCGAGAGAGAGAGAGGACCGGATGGTTGTGAAGTAAGGGAGCTTAGGGAAAAAGTCCAAGGGAAAAATATCAGAAGTATAAAGGGAACCTACAAAATTGGTTACACCAAAATAGAAGAAAAATATATTGGAGAATGAAAAGAAAAATGGATAAATTGAGGAATGAAAAGAAATATGTGAACCCAGTACACATTTTATCGTCTCATCTTATTACCCCTTCCAACGCCACCATCATTTCTGCAATATGTTTAAACTGGAACCAAAAGTAAAACATTAGCATTAACATATAAAAACATAAAGTTATAACTAACTACTCATTAAAAACAAAATATACATAGCTTCCATATCAGTGGTGTTCAATTTAGCTATTTAATAATGGAGGGTTCAAATCATTGTAGCTTAATCATTAAACTTTTTATTTAGATTTTTTGTTTTGTCTTTGTCTAATGGTGTCAATTTAAGTGTGGCATAACGTTATGGAATCGTGTATGATTAAAGGTGTTTTTGACATTAGAAGATTTCCAACATGAGAGAAAGATGGAACGGTCAATCCATGTCTCTATCGAGTTGAAGAGTTTGACTTTTGGGTCAAACTGAATCGGGGAGTGCCCGATGGCTTTCAGGTTAGGGCTCGGGACATGACCTGGGTTTGCGGTGATGAGTGGAGGTACTGGGGACCTATGGTGAGTTAGGGGGTAACAGAATGATGTGTTTATAGAGCCCCTCGACAGGTGAGTTTGGAACAAGTGATAGACGTCGATTAGACACCGCATGATGCTTCCGAGAGAATATGACCAATTTAGAGGATTGAGGCCGATTCTGAGGACCTAAGGAAATAAGGATGACCGATTCAGAGGGTCGAGGTCGATTCGGAGGACCTAAGGAGCGTGCTGGGGATGACCAAATCAGAGGGTCGAGGTCGATTTCGAGGACCTAAGGAGCGAGGGTGACCAATTCAGAGGGTCGAGGTCAGTTCTGAGGACCTAAGGAGCGTGGGTGACCAATTCAGAGGGTTGAGGTCAGTTCTGAGGACCTAAGGAAGAGAGGATGACCAAATTAGAGGGCTGAGGTCAGTTCTGAGGACCTAAGAGTGGTGACGATCGAGGACCGAGGTCAATTATAACCTAACTCAGGTGACGATCCAAGACCGAGGTCAATTCTGACCTAAGAGTGGTGACGACCGAGGACCGAGGTCAATTCTTACCTAAGAGTGGTGACGATTGAGGAACGAGGTCAATTCTGATCTAACTCAGGTGATAATCTAAGACCGAGGCCAATTCTGACCCAAGAGTGGTGACGATCGAGGACCGAGGTTAATTCTGACCTAACTCAGGTGACTATCTAAGACCGGGTTCAATTCTAACCTAAGAGTGGTAACGATCGAGGACCGAGGTCAATTCTGACTTAACTTAGGTGACGATCCAAGATCGGGGCCAATTCTGACCCAAGAGTAGTGACGACCGAGGACTGAGGTTAATTATGCCCTAACTCAGGTGAAAATCCAAGATCAGGGTCGATTCTGACCCAAGAGTGGTGACGACCGAGGGCCGAGGTCAATTCTGACCTAACTCAGGTGACGATCCAAGACCGAGGTCAATTCTGACCTAAAAGTGGTGACGATCGAGGACCGAGGTCAATTCTGACCTAACTCAGGTGACGATCCAAGACTGAGGCCAATTCTGACCTAAGAGTGGTGACGATAGAGGATGAGGTCAATTCTGACCTAACTCAGGTGACGATCCAAGACTCAGGTCAATTCTGACTAAGAGTGGTGACGATCGAGGACTCAGGTCAATTCTGACCTAACTCAGGTGATGATCCAAGACCAGGGCCAATTCTAACCCAAGAGTGGTGACGATCGAGGTCAATTCTAACCTAACTCAGGTGACGATCCAAGACCAGGGTCGATTCTAACCCAATAGTGGTGACGACCGAGGACCGAGGTCAATTCAAACCTAACTCAAGTGACGATCCAAGACCGAGGTCAATTCTGACCCAAAAGTGGTGACGATCGAGGATCGAGGTCAATTCTGACCTAAATCAGGTGACGATCCAAGACCGGGGTCGATTCTGACCTAAGAGTGCTGACGACCGATGACCGAGGTCAAGTCTGACCTAACTCACGTGATGATCCAAGACCGAGGTCAATTCTGACCTAAGAGTGATTGCATTTCCTTGGGAAAAGAAAAGAGTTCCACCGGGGTTAAGAATTGGATTTGAGGTTCCTCTGGGGATAAGAATTGGATTTGAGGTTTTGCTGGGGAACGATGAATGAGGTGGGGAAGATTTTGGATCGTCCTTTAGGAGAGATTGCCTGGGGCGAGTGATTCTTCTGAATTCCGTTGGGAAAAGTACCATGTGATATTATTTCGCACCGAGTAGCCGGTGGCTGGGGAGGCTTTGTGTCTTTGATTTGAGCGGAGGAGCTAATTATTGGGGAGATAATCGGTTTGAGGTTGTAAACTCTATTGAGGAGGTGATTAGGTGGTCCGGGCGTATTGCTCGAGAGGTCATTCGCTTGGATTTTGAGGGTTCTGTTGGGGAAAAAGAGGTGTTGCCCGAAGGAGTGCGAAATTTTCTTGATGAAAATGTTCTAAATCCTTCTGAGGATTTTTAGGAACTTTCTGAGGAATTTTCAGGGTTTTTTGGCATTTTCCAATAATTTTTGTACGAAATTTTAAGGAGGTGCTGGCCGGCATAGACTGAGGGGTGCCATTCGGCAGTGGCACGGACTTTTGGACTGCCTCTGGAAGATGAGGAGTCAGTGTCGATCGGTATGGAAGGAGGAGGTGCCGATCGGCATGGTGCTTGGCATCCTATATAAAGGGGGCGAATCCCCTTTATTTTTCATAGCTTCTTGCCTTCTCTCTTTCTGCGATTTCTCTCTGCGAATTGTTCTAACATTCCGATCTTTAAGAAATGGCCGCCTTTGTGAGCACCGCCGTCCATCGAGAGTGGTTGACCGTTAATGACACGACGAATGTGGATTGGAGGGACAGGGTTCCCCTTGCTTTGGGGAACGAGAATGCTTTCGATGCATTTGAGCCGGTTGCGGACGAGCGAACCTTGCTGCAGGAGACATCGCTCTTCGAGAGTGATTCCCGGTGGTTATGTAAGTAACCTGACCTTTGGCATTCCTTTATTTTTGGTTGATTTTTCTTTCTTTCTTGACTTTTGATGAGATTTTTCCTTTTGCCAGTCTGATATTTCCTTGAGGAACATGCGTGCCCGTGGGACGATGGGGGTTAAGGATGTTTGGGAACATCTTCCACATGTGGTGTGTTGGATGGTATCATCAGCGAGTTTTGGGAGGTTGGCGTCTGCGCTGGATGAAACGCCTCGTTCGATAGCGGTCCTGTGCTCTTTGGGGGAGAGGTGGTGGGACACTACCCACACTTTCCATTTTGGCTTCGGGGAGATGATGGTGACTCCCATAGATGTGCAGCAACTGCTGGGGCTGGATTGTGACAGGGAGCAGATAGAAGTGGGTTGCTCCTTGCGGGTGAGGTCGGAGGCAGTGCATGCGACACTTGGTGATGTGAGGAGGATAGTTTCTGGAGATTTTATCCGGCTGTCCTTGGTGAAGGAGGTTCTGTTGAGCAGGGAGATTGACGTGGAAGATGGGCTGCAAGAGAGGCAGATGGCCTAGTTGTTCATCTTGTTAGTGCTGGGAGGTTTCATGGTGGCGTCGAGCGGCGACGTCGTCCATTTGTGGTTTCTGTCGTACTTGAGGATGTTTTCGAATATCCCTTTGTATGATTGGGGGATTCTGACCTTGGCAACCCTTTACTCTTCTTTGGATGCATTCAGCCGGTACTGTCGGCAGACTTTTACTGGAGCCACGTATCTCCTTGAGGTATTCTTTACTTTGCGCATTTTCATCTCATGCATTCGCATTTTCCTTTTATGCATTCGCATTTTCCTTACGCGTCTCTTTTTTCTTGTGAATTCAGACGTGGTTCTATGAGGTGATTGGGTGCAACACCCCGCTGATTTCTCTGAAGGATGACACTATTGGGGACTTCTGCCAATTGTATTGATGGCATAAGGCCAACTGGAAGTCGAAGGGATCTCTCTCCCTGGAGGCGGTGCGTCAGGTCTTGAATGACCTGACCAATGGTCGGGTAAGGTCCTTTCCTTTTCAGTCTTGGTTTTTGCACCTTCTGATCTTGTATTGACTCATGTCTGCTTGGGGATTTTCAGGTGACCTTTTATCCTTGGGGGACAGCCATTCAGGATACGGGGATGACTGGGGTGAACGCGCAGATAAGGCATTTGTTGCCGCATGAGTTCGACCATTCTTGGTATCTCAGGGAGAGGGTAGTTTGTCAGATCGCAGAGGAGCAGGTGGTGGTGCCACCCATGCAGCCTCCTACGTCTATGAGGCGGGAGCGACAACTATTGGAGGATGAGAGGACCGCTGTGATGATCGGCGAGTCCTACTCGTTGTACACTGATACGGCTGCGCCATATGACTATATGGACTTTATGATGAGCTAATTGATGGCGCCCAACATATATGATGCATTGCCTTTCCCTTCTGTGGGTTCGAGTCGACCAATGGGGTCCTCCTATAATAGCAGCGGTCCGTCGACATCTGCGGCGGTGACTTCAAAAGTTCCTTTCGTGCGGTTGCACACTCCTTCGTACAACATTCGATGGGCTGATAGAGGGATAGTGTCGATGCTGCACCGTCCTCTTTCGATGGATTCGGAGGAGTTGGGCTTAACAGAGGAGGTCCTTCGCCCTGCGGTAAACCTTTCGGTCCTTTTCCTCTTTTTTATTTCTTTTGCTTGATACTGGTTTTGCCTTTTCCTTACAGCAAGTCCGGGTGTCGACCACTTGGCTGAGAGACATCAGAGACTGGATATCATTGGCGACTGCCCATATTCGGGATGCTGTCCCTGTTCCTTCTTGCTTGGTACCGTCAGCCTCGTTCGGGGAAGACTATGGCTCGGGTAGTGGGGGTGCGTCGTCTCGTCGTAGGGGTAAGAGAGAGGGTCGCAGGGATAGAAGCTCTTGAGAGAGAGAGAGAGAATATGGGTTCGGGCTGAGTCCCATTGTTTTTGGCTTTTCTTTCTATTTCCTACAAAATGATGTAACACATAAAATAGATGTATGCAATGCAATGGAGTTTTTTTTTATCTTTTATTAATGCTGAATGAATGCATGCACATGCGCTTTTTACTTTGCTGCTGAGACCGTAAAAAGGAATATTTTGGGAATTTTTTGATGGAAAGTTTTTTTTTAATTAAAAGGGGAGATTATATAAGGAGGAAAAGGGATTTTGAAATTCTGTTGAGAATATCAATTTATTTTCATTGAGTTTTTTGATTTGACAAAAGAGGAAAGAAGGAAATTTTCCAAAAATAGGGGGTTGCTGATCGGCAAGCACCCTGACCTGCCTATCGGCAGTTCAGTCCAGTCCCATCAATTTTAAAGCTTTGAATCGTACCTTCTTCAGTCTTTGGTACCTTATGGGGTAGGATTCCCTCCGATTTCTTCAGGGATTACGTCTTTTGTGAGAGTTCTCAAGTATAAAAAGGGGTAAGGGTGAAGTGTTCTCATCACACCTTTGCATCCTCATCTGCCTACCCATTATCTTTTAGTCTTGCAAGATGGATCTCCCTGGTAGCATTGAGTTTGTCAATTACCTTGAAGCCTTGGAAGTTATGTGCTCTTATAATGTCGACTACGATGCCTTCAACATGCGTCGAGTCTCCTTGTGGCACAATCGTCCTTTTGAGTGGAATATGCTGATAGCGGCGGTACAATTCTGGTACCCTGAAGACCATGTATTCCGCTTTGGGTTGGAAGAAGTTTGTCCTACCTACGAGGAATTTTCTGCCATACTGGGTGTGAATCCTAGTGTTGCTGTGGCTTTGCCCGAATTTTCCCGCTCTCCTAGGAATTTGTTGGTCGGGCTTCTTCATATCTCGCCTTCGGCGGCTAGGTCAGTGGTTGCTGGAGGAATGATCCCCCTCCCGGCGGTGATGTAGTCTGTGCATTTGCAGGAAGTAGGTGATGCCGGTTATGCTGGAGCCCTGGTTCTGGGCCTGGTTTTAAAATTATTGTTGGTGACTGGGGAGGTGCAAGTGGACCCTCAACTTGCAGCCATTACTTCATGGATGTCATACCGTCAACTTGCAGCCATTACTTCATGGATGTCATACCATCACAATCCTACGGCGATGATATTGGCGGAGACTCTGAATGGCCTGGATGCCTGGAGAGAAGGTCGTTCTGACTTTTTAAGGGGTAAGCCCTGTGATGTTG
Organism: Sambucus nigra; assembly: GCA_949130495.1. Lineage (NCBI taxonomy): Eukaryota > Viridiplantae > Streptophyta > Magnoliopsida > Dipsacales > Adoxaceae > Sambucus > Sambucus nigra. Next base: position 819,601,154 of record OX422207.1, read on the forward strand.
TTCTTGTGGTTGTCTGAAAGATTACGCTTGTTGACTCCTCCAGAATATCCTTTGTCGATCGTGCCCAACTTCTTCTCGTGCCACTTCACCCGCGTTGGCCAGTATGTTGGGAACCGGGAGAATTGGTTTATGGAGTATGGGGCTCATGGGCTGTATTAGTCAGTGCCTTGGTGGGGATAGTTGCAGCCTATTTTGGAGCTAGGAGAATATTCATATGTGCGGATGATTGGTCTCAGACATACCTCTTTTTATTGCCCTTGGCGGCTTCTGGGTCAATTTGGCTGGGCGCAGGTCGTGCCCCCTCGGACCTTAAATTTCTTTCAAGTAGAAGATTTGACTGAGCGCCTGCGTTTGTTTCTTGGTTCTCTGTGGGAAAATCGGCGTCCGTCGACCCGTCCCTCTTAGTCTGTTGGGAAGGTTTTCCATGTCCCCAAAGATTATATGAGGTGGTTGTGGAGGAAAGTAGTCAGCAAGATGTTGGCGGTAGAGACTAGTCAAACATGGTTTTTTTATCTGACTCCATGGAAGGGGGTGTTGTGGTCTTTTCAAAAATGGTTAAGGCTCATCGATCCATGGAATGTTTGCGGCACTCTATTCAGGCAGGGGAAACTTGGGGTCCTCATGATGTAGATGATGAGGGTGCAGGCTCTTCGGGTAGCTGTGGGTAGGACTCCTGGGGAGTTTATTTATGTAATAGGGAATGTATGTGGGGATTTTATTAGGATTTTTATGGTGGCGGGGAAGGGAGTTATCCATCCCTTTTTCTTATGTAATCTGTACTGTAATTTTGTATTAATGAAATAAACAAGTTTCTGATCATCCAGCTGTGCCTTTCGATGAGTTTTGTATTTTGAATTATCTATACTGATTGCTAAGGCATACATAACCTTTTGTTCAAGTAGATGTTTAGAATGAACTGTCGTTCTCGGAGATAAGAAAAGAATATATTTTTGTGAAAAATAAGGGGCTGTGCTCATGTAAGATGTATAAGCTGCCTATGTACCTCTGGAGTTTTTGAAATATTTTTGTTTAAAAGTGGTTTTTTGTAGAGGATCAGGCCCACGTAGTTCTGGGTGGAGGGAAACGGAGAATTTTTTTTTAAATCGAATGGAGATGAGAAGAGTCGCAGCGCGCCGAGATTTCGGACTAGGGGTAAAACTTTTTTAGGCAATTCAGGTTGGCTGGATGAGCCATTTCCTCCCCATCTAGGTCAGTGAGCACGACGGCACCGCCAGTCAAGATTTTCTTCACAATGTAAGGGCCGCTCCAATTGGGCTTGAATTTTCCTCTAGGGTCCCAGATGGGTTCTATTATCTCCTTGAGGGCTAAATCCCCTTCTCGGACACCGCGATCCTTGACTCTCTTGTTGAATGATCGCGCTATTCGATGATGGTACCCCAGCATGTGATAAAGAGCTTTTAATCTTCTTTCATCTAGAAGGGCTAGCTCATCAAGACGACTTTGGCACCAGTCTTCTTCACTAACCTTGCTTTAGAGCGTGATGCGTAGCGAGGGTATTTCTAGCTCCACAAGGAGGACAAATTCCATGCCGTAGACCAGGGAGTAAGGGGTAGCCCTAGTAAAGGTTCGGATTGAGGTTCGATATCCCTAAAGGGCGTATGGGATCCAGTTGGCCAAATCCCTATAACTTTCGGTCATCTTGCGGATGATCGCTTTGAGGTTCTTGTTGGCGGCTTCAACTGCACCACTGGTCTAAGGTCGGTAGGGAGAAGATTTGTGTCTCTTAATCCCATACTCGTTGACTACTTCTGTGACTTTTGCCTCGAAGTGCAACCCATTATCTGACACTAGCTCGTGCGGGACCCCATATCGGCAGATGATATTTTTCTTGATGAATTTTCCCACCTTCTTGGCATTTAATACTGCATATGACTCAACTTCGACCCATTTGGTGAAGTAATCAATGGCAATTAGGATGAACTCATGACCATTTGGTGCCTTTGGTGTAACTTTCCCTATGATGTCGATACCCCAGATGGAGAACGGCAAGGGAGAAGTCATGTTGTATAATTCTCGCGGAGGCCAGTGTTAAAGATTGGAGAATTGTTGGCATTTGAGGCATCTCCGGACATAGGCGGTGCAATCCTGGGTCATGGTGGTCCGTAGTATCCCTGTCAGATGATCTTCTTGGCGAGCATGTGACCATTCATGTGGGGTCTACACTCCCCGCTGTGGATTTTCTGCATTGTTTTCTCAATCTCAGCCTCTACGATGCAGTGTAGATGAGTTCCATCGAAATCCCTCTTAAGTAGAGCTTTATGACAGATGATGTACTGGGCGGCCAGCCTTCGGAGGGTCATTCGGTCCTTCTTGTTGGAACACTCGGGGTACGTACCATGTTTGAGGAGGCACCAGATATCATAGTACTAACAATCGGCTAGTTCGGGGTCTTCGGTGGAGACAAGCTTAATATGGTAGCAATGGGTCAGTTTGTCTTGCTTTTGAACTAGGAATGGGGTCATTGTTATTCCCTTGGGCATGTCGACCATGGAGGCTAAAGTGGCGAGAGCATCGGATAGGTTATTCTTTGCTCGGGGTAGGTAATGGAAGGTGATATCTCGGAAATGGGAGGCTAACTCTTCTAATTGGGCATGAAAAGGTTGGAGCTTTTCGTCCTTGACTTTCCACTTTCTGAGCACTTGACCGATGATGAGGGCAGAATCCCCGTAGACATCAAGGTATTGAAAACCTCTTGAGAGAGACCTTGAGGCCCACTGTGCATGTCATGTTGTTGGTGCAAGGGAAATCCAATTTTATGGCGATGGGAGTGTGGGAGTCATCTGGGGTGACCAGAAGTATCCCAATGCCATATCCCTTTTTGTTGGCAGCACCATCGAAGAACATTTTCCATCGAAGGCAGTCTTGAGTGGTGCAGAGGACATTTTCATCTTGGAATTTGGAGATCCAGACATTTGTTTCTTCTACAGGGTAATCCGCGAGGTAGTAAAAAATGGCTCTTCCTTTCATGGCTTTCTGTGTGACGTACACAATATCGAACTCGGCCAGGAGAATCAACCATCGGGCCATTCGGCTGGATAAGTCGGGTTTCTCAAGTAGGTATATGATGGGATCCATTCGGGATATGAGCTTGATGGGGAAGGCGAGCATGTAGTGTCGCAACTTTTGGGTGCCCCAGACAAGCGCGACACATGATTTTTCCAAAGCAATGTAGTGGACCTCATACCCGACCAATTTGCGATTGGCATAATAGATGGCTCTTTCTTTGTGGGAGTCCTCAAGGTATTGGGCTAGCAAAGCTCCAGCTGCAGTGTCGATTATGGTTAGGTATAGGAGTAAAGGGAGACCAGGCTATGGTGGCATGAGAACTGGAGGTTGGGTCAGGTATTGTTTGATTCGGTTAAAAGATTCTTGGTAGGCCTCGCTCCAAACCTTGGTTTAATCCTTTCGGAGGAGCTTGAAGATTGGTTCACAGATGGAGGTTAGCTGGATGATGAACCGACTGATATATTGTAATTTCCCAAGAAAACCTCGGACCTCTTTCTCTGTTCGGGGTGGTGGCATCTCAAGTATGGCCTTCAGCTTTGCAGGATCTGCTTCTATCCCCTTTTCACTGACCATGAATCCCAAGAGTTTTCCCTTTATAACGCCGAAAATACACTTATGTGGATTAAGTCGCATCTGATACTGTCGCAGTCATTCGAAGAACCTCTGGAGAGCAGGAACATGACCTTCTCTTGTTTTGGACTTAATATTTATATCATACACGTAAACATCAACCTCCTTGTGAATCAGATTGTGCTGGATGGTTGTTGCATCCCTTTGGTAGGTATCCCCAGCATTATTGAGCCCGAATGGCATAACGGTGTAGCAAAAGGTCCCCCATGGGGTGATGAATGCGGTTTTCTCTTGGTGGTCTGGGTGCATCTTGATTTCGTTGTATCCGGCAAACCCGTCGATGAATGACTTGAGAGCATGACTGGTTGTGTTGTCCACGATCATGTCGATATTGGATAGCGGATAATCATTCTTCAGAGAGGCTTTGTTTAAATCTCGGTAATCCACACACATTCGAACCTTCCCTCCTGATTTCGGCACAGGTACTATATATGCTAACCATGTGGGATATTCGATCACTCGAATGAAACCCACGTTCAACTGCTTGACCACCTCTTCCTTGACCTTGAGCGACCATTCGGTGCGGAGCTTTATCAACTTTTGTTTAACCGGCTTGTAATCTGGGAGAGTGGGGATCTCATGCTAAGCTATTTCAGGATCAATACCGGGCATATCGTCGTAGGACCATGCGAAGACATTCACGAATTCTTTCAGTAATTCTTCGAGTTGTGCGCGCTCATGCTCGTCAAGGGTGTCCCCTATCCTAATCTCGCGCAGTTGGCTACTAGAACTGAGATTAATAACAACAGTCTCTTCTTCATTAACTTGAATGCGGTTATATTGTTTATTATTAACCTTATTTAGATCAGTTAAGAATTGTTAATTTGCAAAATCATCATCATCAAAAGTTCGATTAGAATCTAAACAATTAATGTAAGGCACAACAAGATACTCAAAATCTTCATTTATTTCATTGATAGGAAAAACAGCATTGAGAACCTCATCAAAAGAGGTCTCGATTACATTTGAGCAAGGATAGACAACAGAAGAAGAAATAGGGTAAACATTGGGGTTAGGGGAGATTTCAATAGGTAGAGTTGGCGTAGCATGCCAGTTGAGGAGAGGTGTATCAGCAGCCTTGATCAGATGGGATGGGTCCATTGATGTAGTGCCTGAATGAACCATGCAGAGTTCCAGCCCCAGTGTCTGTAAGTTGAAGGAATCTTCGGAGTCACTTTCCTCAGTTTCTTCGGTATCTTTGATGAGTTGTTGTACGTGGTGTGGGAAACTTTCGGCCCATGGGTAGCTATCTTGGAAAACGATCTTCATTCCAGACTCCATCTTCTTATCTGTATGGTCATACCGTGGTTCTGGAAAATCGCAAAAGGGGAAATCCTTGCCTTCTTTGATGAATCGTCCATTTAAGGAATCTCCTGAGATAGTTCGGACGCAGTCTAACCCTCTTTTTGATCGAGTCTGGCGGATCATTCTGAGCTCTTATTCTGATGGTTGATACCCCAAGCTGCAAGGAGGAAAAGCTTTCTTTAGTTCGATGGGCTCAAGTATCCCTTGCTGCCTTTGCCCTAGCCCTAGTTCGAGCATGAAGTGCATGTTTCTGAACATCTGAATCACATTGACATTGCCATGAGGGTCATATTTCGGACAAATCCTTTCTTTGAAATCGTCCCCTGCCGGGAGTAGGGATGGCTCGACTCGAAATCCTAATAGGAGCATATCATTTTACCCGTGCTGTATCTCGAGAATTGGACTGCTGGTGCTTGCACCCTCGACATTTTCATCGTCGCCCAAAATGGTGATGACTCGCCCGTCGACGAAGAACTTCAATTTCTGATTGGAGTGAGGAAGACACACCCTTGATCCTGTGGAGCCAGGGGCGTCCAAGCAATAGGTTGAAATAAGCTGGTATGTCTATGACTTGGAATTCAATGTCAGGGTTTATAGGGCCAATCCCTATTGCAAGTTTTATGGATCCTACCACCTCACGACGGGTATTATCGTAGGCACACACAACGGCGGAGGTTAGAGTGAGGTCACTTTCTTTGAGTCCCAAGCATCTGAAGGTTCTGAGTGGGCAAACATTCAAAGCGGATCCATTATCAATGAGAAAGAGCGGTACAAACTTCCCCATAACTTAGACGGAGATGTTGAGTGCATGATTGTGATTCAGCCCAATTTTGGAGATTTCTTCTTTAGAAAAGGACAGCATTCGGGTGGAGGTCAAAGATCCGACCAAATTTACCGCTTCTTCTAGTGTGGTAGAGGGAGGAACTATAGGTCCAGTGAGTAATTTGATTAAAGCATTTCTGTGTAGCTGGGAAGACATGAAAAGCCCCCATAGAGCGATGATATCTTGGGTTTTCTTCAGTTGATCAAGGATCTTGCTCTCCTCAATGGTCATCTCTAGCATAGCAAGGCTTTCAACGCCCTTCCCCTTGTAATTTACTGGTAGCGAGCTTGGAACTTGGTAATGTCTCCCAGATCTGGTCATGTGATTTACTGAAGAAGGGAAAAACTTAAATTATGTTTCCTCGTCAATATCAGGTTGCTCTGCCACCCTGTCTATTTCTCTGAGGATTTTTTCGAATGAGATCATCCCACATATGTCGACTACTCGGCCATCTTTTCCTGAAGCTTGTTCTTTGCTTGAATCTTCGAATCCTTCCCCCCATCTGGTGGCAACAATTTTGTCTTTCCCTGTAAAGTCGATGCATTGCGCAACTTCAACGGCTTCTTCACACAAGTTCTCCTATTTTGTGGGGCCTTGTAGCTTCAAAGTGTCAAGTAACCCAGTGATACTGCAAATGCTGTTGGTTTGCCTGAATAATTCTGCCATAGTCTGGACAACATCATCTAAGCTGACTTCGTTGGTAGGTACCACCCAACTATCTGATTCTTGGGCCCATTTCCGTGCTTCCAAAAATAGTGCACTAAACCTTTGGCAATCGATATTCATCTATGAGGGCAATTTCAGCCCGAACTCTAGGAGTTGATTTAAGACCTCTGATAATTCCATACTTCCTTCTTCAGAATGGGTACGAACAACGATGCATGCTCTGGTAAGGAGTGACAGTGCTTGATCAGTGAGGCTAGTAGGGTGTAGGAGGAAATATGGGCAAATTTCAAGAGGTTTAGGAGAGTATATGGGTGTGATTTGAGTTGAGGGATCGAAATCTGGGTTTTCTTCCAAGAAGATGGAATTGGTGTGATTTGGGAGGGGGTTATGAGTAGTATTTGGATGGTGGGCAATGGTACCCCGATCGATGAGATCTTGGATTATATTTCGAAGGTGGAAGCATTGGTCGGTGGTATGGCCAGCTGTTTGGTGAAAGGCGCAATGAGCATCAGTCTTGAAGTTTCTTGGGAGTGGATTTGGCAATGGCCATGGATCCAAAGGCTTAATGAGGTTTCAGCTTAACAGGGCTTGGTAAACTTTGGAGAGAGGAGCATGAAGCTCAGTGTATTCCCTTCGAACGGGGGCATGGTGACTTTCTGGTGCCCATGATGTGGTTGGTTGAGAGATGTTGTTGATGGTTGAGACTGCGGTACTGACAGGCTTGTCATATTTTTTGAGGGTGAACTGTTCGGACACCTTCTTCTGTTCAGCTTCTATTTTGGCAAGACCTTCCTCGATTTCTACTCCTGTTTCTCTGAGAGCTCGAAAGTGGGGGTAGTACTGTCCTCCTATGGTTGCTCAGACATGGGGCAAGAAATTCTTCTTCACTATGTTGACTTGTTCTTCCTCAGATGGCCAATTGGTCATGATAGCTGATTTTTCCCTCCATCAGGGTATGAAGTTACTGACTGATTCTCCAGAGTTTTGTTTGAGCAGCTCTAAATCACGGCGGGTGACCTCAAGCTCTTCGTTGTATTTGTACTGCGATATGAATTCTCGGGCTACATCCTCCCAGCTACTGATTCCGGACTCTTCGAGAGACAAAAACCATCAGAGAGTGCTATCCTTCAAAGTTTGTTGAAATAGTTGGGCCATTACTTCTTCAGAAGCCCCTAGAAGAGTCATGGAACGGTGATAACTGCAAAGATGGATAATCGGGGGTCCACTCCCTCCAAATTCCTCGATGTTTGGCATCTTGAACTTCTCGGGTAACCTCGCTTTAGGATAAGGAGATATATGGGTGTAGTCCATGTAATTCCCAGTGATTCAGACTTGGTCGAACTTCTTAGTGAGCATCTTAAGATCTTCTTTGATTTTGTTCAACTCCTCCTCTTTTGGATCAATGACCATAGGCAGGTTAGCCACAGGCTGGGCAATGTTTGGCATCGAACGATGGCCAGGTGGCGACCCATTAGCCAGAGGGGCACGTGGAGCGTGCTGATATTATTTTGGGACCCAGATAGGCTCGGGTGGACCCATAGCACGAGGGAACAGGGCCTCGGGCTCTTGATGAATAGGAACTTGGTTTCGTTGTATTTCTCGGACCTCAGCTTGGAGGTTGTCAATCTTGGCCACGAACTGAGCTAGGACTGTCGACAGATCCGATTGTGTGACTGGTTCTTAATTTGCATTCTCCATAGAAGATGAATGGATTTCGAACTCGAAAGAAGTAGTAAAGGAGCGGATGAAACTCCGGGGTGATTTGACCGAAGACCGAAGCCAATAGGGAGCCAGGCCAAGGGCTTGCAAACGACTTGAGAAGGCGTAGGATAATATTTATGGAAGAAACTATTTTTGGATTTTTGATAAAGAAGGGAGACATGTTTTTGGATTTTTAATCAAGAAGGGAGAAATGTTTTTGGATTTTTTGATAAAGAAGGGAGACATATTTTTGGATTTTTTGATAAAGAAGGGAGAAATGTTTTTTGGAGACAGAACTCAGCATGATTATTATGATTATTATGTTCTCACTTGTATTTAGTTCTCCTAAATGCAATGCCGAATGGGACCCGAGCCTGGAAAAGTGGGGGTATTAATATATGCAAAGCTACGTTTGGACTTGTAACCAGGCTCGCGGACAGGGTTCCGTTTTAAAAAATGCACAAAAATTGGGCGGCAGGCCGACCCGGAATTTTGGCAGAGTTTCAGGTTGAAATCGGCAATCTAAAGTGCGTGTCCTAGGTTTGACACCTATATGCGGGTATGCAGTTGGTTGGGTGAATCGGCATGGGTTCCCTCATTTGGCGTGACTTTCACGATATACGTCTTGCTCTTGCGGGCAATCGGTACGTGTGGACAAGTCATTTGATATACCTGAGTGTACGTGAATTGCCTCACCATATACCTCGTGGGGACGATACGTGTGAGAGCGAATGAGATATACTCGGCATACGTGAACGAATTCCCTGCGATATACCTCCCGTCATGACTTCGATCAAGCGGTACGATGTGGGGGAACCGTTTGATATACGTCGAAGGTACTTGGCCAATGGAAGGTGAGAGTCATATCGCTTAGGCTAACTGCGACCTGCCGGACCAGTGCCCATCACGAGGTGACCCTCCAGTTACTGGGTAAAATTTGGTCAATAGTAATGCTCTTTGGTGATATCGTCTGAATCATGCATGATTCTCTTATTAGTATCTTATGAAGAGAATGCCTTTCTTGATTGTGGCAAATAGGGAACAAAGTACAAGTACCCCAAAAGGTATGCCATGTATGGATGGGTGATGCGTGAAACATGGGGATATACATGTGATCCTAGGTGCACGTGGTGCAAAGTGTACATGGAGAATTTTCTACAAGTGTGTGAACATAAGCGTAAGCATGGGATACATGTGAGAAAGGGGGATAGGCTGATATGGGGGGAAACATAAAAAAATATAGCATCCATGTAAATAGAGTTAAGCCCACAAGCAAAAACACACATCCCCAGCGGAGTCGCCCCTATGGCCATCCCCCGATCCTGATCCCCTCGGGCGGGCGCGTGGAGGAAAGGATCCTTCGGGTCCCGAGCGTCCCTCTCGGGAGCGCTTCGGCCGGCATCGTTTGTGGTGTGAAAAAATGTAGAGAGATTCAGAGTCACCAGTCTATTTTACTCAAAACAGACAAAAGAAAAAGGGGAAGCCACCCCGAAGGATGGCATCCAAAGACATACTGGTGCGTGCGAGACCAAAATGATTCGAGAAGGGTTCGGAGGCTTAGTTACGAAATGGGAAGGCGTTAGGCACCCATTCCACCCTTTCGGTCTCTCATGGATTTTTGATATTTTCCCTTATGTTTCCCCCCGTGATATGTGTGCATGTGTATATATATAGAATGGAGGTAGGAATCCTCGACTTGTATCATGGAAAAGATAAAGCGAGTCATCCGTAGGAAGATATTAAGAATAATATTAGAAAAATAAGATTTACGTGATTACCCCTACGTTAATCGTTATAATGGAACGATAACGCATGTGGAGTACAACGTCACTAAGAGAAATTATATAGCATATAAGGAAAATGGATTAAAAAAGAAGATAGAAGATAAGGTAAAAAGTGAAAAAAAGGACTTGAGTCTTGGGTTTTACCCCTAGACGCCTACGTAGCATATAGAGGCATCAAAGTCCACGTAGTTCGCATACAAAAATGAGGGGTGGGGTTTATCCCATAAATCCAAATGGGGAATCTCTTATTTGTGAGTGTGTGTGTGTGTGTAGAAAAAGGTGTTTTAGTTGTGAGAAGAGTGTGGAAAAAGTGTGAGAATCCCTATTTGGAATTCATGAGCAAACCCTATTTTTCTTGTTTTTTTGGGTTTTATTTATATGAAAATAAGAGATGTGCAATACTACTAAATAAAAAGTATATTAGGATGTGTGAGATGAGATAATAAAAGTGCTAAGTAAGAAAACAAGTTATTGGGAATTCAAGAGAATTTAGGAGAGAGTTTGAGAAAGATGAACCTCCTTGAAGATCTTGACCTTGATCTTGAATGTTGGAGAGCAGCCCTTGCACTTTGAATGATGATGGAGAGTGTTTAATTCACCAAATTTGATGAAAGGGATGATGAAAAGTGGGAGTAAAAGGAGGATTTGGAAGTTGAAATCACATTGCCTTCGAGAGAGGTTTATGGGATTCGTTGGGAGGGATTTTTATCAGATCTGGGCCCTTCTTCCAAATGAGGTGAAGACCTCCTTTTATAGCCCCAGGGGACTACCGATCGGCATTGCCACACCACTACCTATCGGCAGGTGCCGATAGGCAGGGTCTGGAAGCTGCCATTTGGCAGTGCACTTCAGGCTTTTTCGAGAAATCGGCCGCCGAGGGAAAACAGTTGGTCATAATTGCGCACGGGGCATACTGTTGGAAAAGGAATTCAGTGGCCTTCGAAATTCCCTGGGACCGCTCCCGGGGTCAGGAGTTGACTTTGGGTAAAATATGGCTCGGAAGGGTTTGTCGATCCATTGGACGGGAAATCGTGCGGACGCAAACCGATCGTTCGTTCGCATGGTAAGTCCGAATCGTGCATGGGGCATACCATTGGAAAGGTTAGGATATATAATTCGACATTCCAAAGAGTTTGACCCGGTTTGGAGAGTTGACTTTGGTCAACCGGGCCCGAGAAGCACTCGGTGGCCTCCCGGGGTGAAATGGATCGTTAGTCCTCATGGAAAGTCGGAATTGGGCATGGGGCAGACCGTTGGAAAGTGTATTCAGGGACCTTTGAAGATTCATTCAGCCTCGATTGAGCGGAGGAATTGACTTAGGTCAAACAGAGCCCGGGAGCGCCCTGTGGCCTCAAGGTCAGGTTTCGGACGCAAACGGACCGTTGGTCCGCATGGTAAGTCGGAATCGCACACACAGTGAACCGTTGGAAAGGGTATTCGGTTCCCTTTAAATATTCATTCAGTCTCGATCGAGATGAAGAGTTTGACTTTTGGGTCAAACTGAGCCGGGGAGTTTCAGATCAGTGCTCGGGACATGACCTGGGTTTGCAATGATGAGTGGAGGTACTAGGGACCTAAGGTGTGTTAGGGGGTAACAGAATGAGGTCTTTACACCTGCTTCCCTCCCAGCACCACCACAGATGCCAGCTTTGCCACCCATCCCAGTAGTCCCAGTCCAGTAGGGACAGCTTCAGTACGGGCGAGTTTATCAACTCCAACAGGCCGCAGTCCCACAGGATCCACCTGCTATTAAGGGTATTTCTCTATTTTGGGTATTATGGGGCATATTTTATTTGATACGGGGGTCACACACTGTTTCATTGCCACGAGATTTGCACGCACTTTGGGGTTGTTAGACACTGCAGAGAGCACGATTACTTGCGTAGATTCACCGTTAAGTAGGGGTTATGTGATTTCTCTTATTTGTAGAGGTGTGGGTATAGAGATCGGGAGGTTTACTTTACCTGCTCATATGTTAGTATTAGAGATTACTGAGTACGATGCGATCGTTGGTATGGATTGGCTAGTTGCATATCGAGCCATGATTGACTGTTTCAGCAGGAGTATTATTTTTGCCATTCCTGGGCAGGAGATGTTTTTAGTGGCGATGCCTCTCCCTGAGGGAGGATCATCCACTCACTTGTACTATATAGGGGAGGAGACCTCTAAGGAAGTGGTATTACGACTCGATTCGACTCCAGTTGTTAAGGAGTTTGCTGATGTATTTCAGGATATACCTGGACTACCTCCTAGTGGAGAGATAGATTTTGTTATCAATTTGATGCCGAGCACTTGGCCAATTGCCCGCGCCCCTTATCGTATGGCTCCAGCGGAGATGAGAGAGCTAAGGGATCAGATAGAACAGCTGTTGGGTCAGGGATTTATCCGCAGGAGTACTTCACCGTGGGGTGACCCTGTGCTGTTCGTAAAGAAGAGGGATGGATCGCTGAGGTTGTGTGTAGATTACCGAGAGTTGAATAAAGTCACGATACGGAATAAGTATCCGTTGCACCAAATCGATGACTTATTCGACCAGCTGAGAGGAGCTTCCTTCTTCTCAAAGATTGACTTACGATCGGGATACCATCAGTTGTGTATCAGGGAACAGGACGTCTCGAAGACTGCCTTCTTAATGAGATATAGTTCCTTTGAGTTTCGGGTTATGCCTTTTGGCCTAACCAATGCCCCAACAGTGTTTATGGACTTGATGAATAGGGTGTTCAGAGAGTTCCTAGGCCAGTTCATCATTGTCTTTATTGATGACATTCTAGTTTACTCCCAGACAGAGGAGGAACACGCAGAACACTTGAGATAGGTTTTGCAAACGTTGCGTCAGAACGAGCTTTATGCAAAGTACGAGAAGTGTGGGTTTTGGCTGAAGGAGGTACAATTTTTGGGGCATATCATTTCAGACCGAGGGATATCAGTTGATCCGAGAAAAGCATTCGCGGTGAGGGAGTGGGGACATACGACGACACCGACGGAGATCCGTAGTTTCTTGGGCTTAGCAGGATACTACAGGAGGTTTATTCAGGGTTTCTCAAAGATAGCGGGTCCTTTGACACATCTGACTCGCAAAGGTGTGCCATTCATCTAGAGAGATGCCTGTCAGTTGGCATTCGATGAGCTGAAGGACAAGTTAACCTCAGCGCCTGTGTTACCATTGCCCAGACCAGGAGTTGAGTATCTAGTCTACACCGATGCGTCCTTACAAGGACTTGGAGGTGTACTGCAGCAGGAGAGTCAGGCAATAGCTTATGCTTCCCGTAAGCTTAAGCCTCACGAAAATAATTACCCCACCCATGACTTGGAGTTAGCGGCAGTCGTATTCGCTCTTCGGATTTGGAGACACTATCTCCTGGGGGAGAAATTTTAGTTGTTCACAGACCACAAGTCTCTACAATACCTCTTCACGTAGAAGGAACTAAATATTCGTCAACGTCGGTGGCTTGAGTTTGTGAAGGATTATCAGCTTGATGTCCAATATCACCCAGGGAAGGCTAACCTGGTAGCAGACGTTTTGATCCGTAGGCCAGTAAATGAGGTGGCCGAGGTGTGGAAAGCTAAGTGGAAGGAGTTGGGACACCAGGATGTAGTTGCCCGATCATTCATGTCTGTGATGACTGTTACACCTCAGATTGTTACGAGAGTGATAAAGGCCCAGGCAAAAGACTCGTTCTGTCAGGAGAAGATAGTTCGATTACTAGAAGAGGGAGCCGAGTCCTATACCGTTAGTTGAGACGGAGTATTACGCTTCAATGGGATACTGGTCATTTCGAAAGGGAAAGACTTGCGACACGAGGTAATGACAGAGTCGCACGGCTCACGGTTTGCGGTACACCCTGGTGGGGATAAGATGTACCAAGACATGAGACGACAGTATTGGTGGAGAGGGATGAAGAGAGATATTTCCGTGTTCATTTTTAAATGCGCCACTTGTCAGCTAGTAAAGGTGGACCATCAGAGATTGACAGGACTTCTACAGCCGTTAGAGGTTCCGATGTGGAAATGGGAGAGCATATCCATGGACTTTATCATGGGGTTACCTAGTTCGCAGATTGGTCACGACTCCATATGGGTAATCGTGGATAGACTGACCAAAGTTGCTCATTTTCTGCCAGCACGGACAGACTACACTACGGGAAATTATGCCCAGATTTTCATAGCAGAGATAGTGAGACTTCACGGGGTTCCTCTCAATATCGTGTCTGATCGAGATAAGATATTTATTTCACGATTTTGGGAGAGTTTCCAAGAGGCAATGGGTACGGAGTTACGGCTGAGTACGACGTACCACCCGCAGACAGATGGGAAAACCGAGAGAACAAATCAAATATTGGAAGACATGTTGTGTATATAAATATTAGAATTTGGAGGTGGTTGGGAACAGTACCTTCCACTGGTGGAGTTTGCTTACAATAACTCCTACCAGTTCACCATTGGCATGGCTCCATTCGAGGCGTTGTATGGTAGACCTTGTCATTCCCCAGCATTTGGTTAGAGGTAGGGGATAACAAACTCCTTGGGTCGGATGTAATTCAGGATACTTCGACAAGGATAGAGATGATACGGAGCCTTATTCGGGTAGCTCAAGACAGACAAAAGAGTTATGCCGATGCCAAGAGGTTCTTCAGGGAGTTCAAGGTGGGGGACCAGGTGCTACTCAGAGTATCTCCTATGAAGGGGATTATGCATTTTGGGAAGAAGGGGAAACTGGCACCAAGATATGTGGGGACATTTCCTATCATCTAGCGGATTGGGCCAGTTGCGTATAGACTTGGATTACCAAAGCACTTGCATAGGATTCATGATGTGTTCCATATTTCCTCGCTAAGGAAATATCTTAGGGACGATTTGGCCCATACTCACATTGCTTTAGAGGACATCGATCTTCAGCCTGATAGTTCCTACGAGGAGGAGACGATTGCTATTATGGACCACAACGAGAGGAAACTAAGGTCGAAGATAGTACCATTAGTACATGTTCAGTGGCGGCATCATAATGCTGAGGAGTCCACATGGGAGCACGAGGATGAGATGCGCGAGCGTTATCCAGAGTTATTTTTGCCAGGTACTCTTTATTTCCGAATTTCGGGATGAAATTCTGTTATTAGGGGGGGAGTATGTAATACCCCGTAATTTTATTGATTTTTATTAAATGGATTAATTGAATTAAATGAGAATTAATTGGAAATTAATCCGGAGGTAAATTCTTGCGAGATGTGAGTTGGTATTTTATTATGATGTTAGAATAAACATTTCTGTGAATATATATGAGTATTGAAAATATTAAAATTATCACGAGGCAGAAATACGACAATTTGAGAAATTAAGTTGGGACGCGCGTGTCAGTCGCGTTAGGAATGAATTTAATTAGATTAAAAAGTAATTTATATTTTATCAACCGAATGGTCATTTTGAGCACACCAACGTATCCGTAAGGGTCGAGATAGTCAGAAAACACTAGCCGGGAGTTTAGTTTGGGTCCCGGGGCACTTTTAGGCCAAATCGACAACCTAGAAGGGTATTTTGGTAATTTAAAATTTTAGGAATTAAAACCCACGAAATTTGATGGTTATTTATCAATAATTAGTGAGGCCACTAAGGCCATTAGCAGCCAAAGACAAGAGAGTGGGCTATGGGAGTTTTGAGAGGAGTTTGAGAGATGTTAAAAGAGGTTCCTAACCAAACCCTCCTCCATCACCAGCATTTTGAAAGAAATTTGTGACCGGAAAGAAGAGAGAACCAAACCTTGGTCATCAACAACGAAACATAACATCATATTTAAGGCAAGTGATTTGATGTCATTAATTGCAATGAATATTTCCTCCATGTTTAGTGTAGAACCCATATATGCCTTGAAAGTTTTGTGGAAAACCCAATGGGATTGTTGTAGAAACTCTTAATTTTGGTTAGGGATTGCATGTAGAATGATTATGGACTAAATTGGTACCCACAAACTTAAATTTGATGATTTAAAAACGGATTAATGATGAGTATTTAGGTACAATAAAATTCTGAATTTATGTTCATAGGGTTTGGGGTAAATTTTGGGGATTTATGATAATTGCATGTTGATTAGGAAGATTTGACCCAAAAAATATGTTAAGAAGCGACCTAGGAGGACTTAGAGTAGTTTAATAACAATAAAACTTATTTGGGATGATCTTAGGATGGATTTAGAGAAGAGAAAAATGAAGAAAAACGGAATTGGGAAATTCTGGGCGTTTTCAGCCATCTCGTTAGAAGACCTGCCCAGGTCGTTCGAACGATCTTGTTCGAACGAGACTTCTAACGAGATGACAGTATCCCTTCTAACGAGTTCATTCGAACGACACTCGTTCGAATGAGATTTCTAACGAGTTGACAGAATGGCCTTTTAGGCCTGATTTTATTTCGAACTTCCAGTAGACTTATTTAATTGAGTGTTAACCTTCCCTTGTTGACTAGTTGGTATAGTTGTGAGTTTGGAATACGTTGAGGATTTAAACTTAGAATTTTGTAATAAATAGGATAACATCTATGGGTTAGGAAATAAGTACTTGAATTTGCGACGTGAGAAGAGTTGATTAACTATTGATGTATATTATTCAGGGACTTGCAAGTGTACTACATTAATGACGGTATAGGATTGTAAAATATACCAATATTAATATTATAAGATATCTAAGATGTGTGAATGCTTAGTATATGTGGTTATTTATGTATAGCATACCTACCATACTTGCTATCATGGGAGGTCAGCGTTCGATCTGGGCCATCTAATATTTGTGTGCCTACGGGGGGATTTAGATTGGTACCTCAACGACATAGGTTAGAGAATGACTTATTGATGAATTAGTAAGTCTGCTGATCATGGGAGCATAGGTATGTGCGTGACCCATGTGATGTGAACTATGTTCGCCTCCATTATGTGTGTTTGATGCTTATTGAAATGGTTCCTGAGAGATTCGGAATACGTGGTCCTTATGTACGTGATGTACTGGGATTTGATAGCAGAGTATGTGCGCACCGCATCTTAGTCTAGGGGTGACATTATTGCATATTTGTGAGGAATTAAATATACTGATAGTTGAGATGAATTATTTATTAAAGTGTAAGTGTGAATAATTGTAACATTTTAGTAGAGTTGAAGGTGGAGAAATTCTAATAAACTATTATAACTAATTCTGAGTAATAACAGTAAGACTTCTGGTTTATATTAAGACGTTGGTAATAGAACTTTGAATTGTAAAGAAATGGTAGGTTATGGATTGGACTAGTTAGATAGTAGAATAACTAGAACGGGAACGGGTACGATAGGCGTGCACAATTAGTTGACAGGTTAGGAACTCATGTGAGTGCAAGCGCTATCATGTATTTTATATTCATTGTTTAATGATATTAAACACTTGCTGTATTTTAAACTGTTTTCACAATCGGGCTTTGGCCCGTTTGCTTTCAAGTCTATTTTCTTGTAAAAATCTTTTAGGTGCCCAGCCACAAGGACACCAAGCGTAGGAGTTCCATTCCACTGACGTGTTGTAGCTGCTGTGGAAGTTACAGGACTTCGATAGTAGAATCCACCACTTTCAATCTTGACTTTATTTCAGATTTACTCATCTGTAGGGCATGTCGCCCCTTTTCTTTTAGAGACATCTTCCTTACTCAGTTTTATTTCAGATTTTGGGTTGTAATTAATTAGTGATTAAGAATTTGTATTTGGTTGTATTCAGTATTCAGATTATTTAGAGGAGTATTCCTCCAGATTCATTATTATTCCATGGTTATTCTATTGTGACTATGTTGTGGTTATTATATTAGCATTTCATAATTTAAATTGGTTGTATGTTAATCGGATTTAATTAAAATTGACATCTCACTTTTTAAATATTAGGTGGCTAGAAATTATTAAAACATTTTCGACAGTGATGCTATGAACTGAACCAACTTGACATTTTGTATTAATTTGAATAAAGGAGTCGCTACCCGATATTTAATTAGTCGGAGTGTCACAAGATGCTGTGGAGTGCTTGCAATGATTGTTATAGTCGTTATCTATCTTTGAGATTCTAGATAGGATTAAGTCATTTATCAGCCGAGAATCTTGCCCAATGCCACTTTTTATTTTGGTTTATTTATTTCAGTTTATTAGGATTATTGTATTGATTTTATAACGATAGTTTATTTGGTTAATTGGCATGTATTAGCTTTCAGTAGTAAAATATGTGATTGTGGATTTCCATATTTATCTGGATGAATATAGTGAATGATTTCATTTATGATTTGATTTACGGCATTTTAAGAAAGATAAAATAAACACGCGGCTTAATTAAATAGTAGGTGGTTAGTAATTAATTGGTTTTCAACACCGAAGATATAAAATAAGCCAAATGAGATTCCTGATTATTTTAGTAGAGGGTTGGCCACCCATTATTTTAATAAGCGAGGTGTTTGAATGGTTTGTGTGTATACTTATTATTGGTTAGTTAGTAAGAGTTGATTTTTTATTATAACACCCCGCCTAATTAAATATTTAGTCCCATACCAAATTAAAACGAAATATATAGTTGGCTCATTCTTAGCATCACTATCGAAAACATTAACTAATCACCCAATACCCAATTAAGCTGGTGTTAAAAACTTTCCAAATTTTAATTCAAAAAAAATCCATTTTTAGTTTACAATTAACGCAACACATATTATTCTACAACATTGATAACCGAACAAACAACTCAAAAGGATTTCAATTATCTCTTTTCTATCTGAGTCAAAATTACAGTTAGGTGAGTTGGGATGCCTTTGAAAGATTTAATATGGATTATATGGTTTCATTTTTTTTTCAATTCCAAGCCTTTTTGCATGCATCATGCTAGTCGAGTTTGGGGAGATATATTGTAAGGACATTTTTATCATGTCCGAAATGTTTCATTTACTTATGTCGTACACCGTTACATTTGGCACGTCTCTACACGATCGCTCACGACGGCCTCATTCTGAATTTCGAGAATCAAGCATTTATAATCTCCATCATGTGTCCCTCATCTGCCTCAACGACTTAACGTTCCATGATTTTAGGCTCGTAATAGAAGTGGTACGCAAGAGAAGTCAAAATAGTGCAACAAGGCTTGATAGGGATGTTCAAGGTAAATTGGTAATTTTACAGCCACCGTCCAGAGGATCGGTCAACTGTAAAGTTGAAGAGCTTGCCGCAACAAAGATACTAGAAGAAACGGAACCTCAATCCGAGCTACAGTGAACAAGTTATGGCTCGTTGAAAATGGAGTTATTTCCAAGAAAAACCTTGGAATTTTTTTTTGCTGAAAGCCCCCTTTACTAGCCATTGTCCCCGAACCCAGCCCGAACCGGTTCGAGGAGGTGAACCGGTTTGCAGGGTACCCAAACTGGTTCGGGGTCCCTTTACGCTGGATAGAATTTCAAGAGTTTTAAAATCGTGGGTCTCTTCATGTATTTCCCTATAAATACTAACTTCGGGGGAGCTATTTCACAAGACTTTAAAAGACAAATTTAAGAGTCCAAATACCTCAAGTCTTCACCTTTTTGAGTCCCAAGACTCATGTTTTGATTCACACATCTTTGCCAATCCTTTGTGAATCTGTTTGCAACCCAAGAACATATTCGTGTGTCTGTTCATACTCGTGTGGAGAAGACCGTTCTTCTTCTTCATTGCTGCCCTACTGGAAAGGGATATCTCCAGCCGCCGACTATAGAATCCGACCCCTGAGGGTAATTCTTAGTCACTTGTATTTTCATTGTAATCCGAAATTGTACAATTACAATATTGTAATGAAAGTAAATGGTTTTGCCCCTTTGGGGGATTTTTCCTCACATATATGTGTTTGAATGTTCTTGCATGATTCATCATCATATTTAATCACATATAGATGCATGTTTAGGAATTGCTTGATAAAAACTGTGTTTAATTAAATAACTCCCTTATTTGAACGCACGCGCACTCTTTCAAATTGGTATCAGATCCAGTTACATAAATTTACCGTGTAATTTTCCGCAAAATTTGTCCAAGATATCAATTTTCTGACAAATTGATTTTTTGAAAACGAGTGTGTTCATTATGGAGAAGTTATATAATAAAATGCCAGTTTTTGACGGGTCTAACTATGTATGTTGGAAAGCCCTCATGAGATCTGTATTAAAAGTCATTAATGAACGTGTTTGGATTTTGGTTGAAAGAGGGTGGACACCTCCCTCCGTGACTGTTGAGAATGTGATTAATTTGAATCCTGTCACTTCTTAGACTGAAGAAGAATTTAAATGGTCTTCTTTTAATTCTAAGGGGCTAAGTTCTATTTATGGGTCTGTCAGACCTGATGAGTTCAAACGCATAATGACGTGCACCACGTCAAAAGAGGCATGGGATGTTTTACAACTCACCCATGAAGGAACTAATGCTGCGAAAAAGTCTAAATTGCAAAATTTGACAACTCAATTTGAAACAATCACCATGCATGAGACTGAATGTTTTGATGATTTTTATGCTAGACTTTCTGACATTGTTAATACTAGCTTTAATTTAGGTGAACATATTCCTAATGCTAGAGTTGTTAAAAAGATTCTTCGTTCTTTGCCTAAGAGTTTTATCCCTAAAGTCACTGTGCTAAATTCTATGGGTAATTTAAATACGCTAAAATTGGAAGAGCTTGTAGGAGATTTGCAAACATATAAAATTGATATGTTCCCTAAAACTGCTAAATCTAAAGATAAGGGAATTGCACTTAATGCCCAAGAGAGAAGGAGTTAGGGGTCGACTAGAAAGAGGGTAGAGTCATCTAGAAAGAGAGAGACTGACACGTCAGATTCTGATTGTGATTTTGACTTAGATGATTTGGCTCTTTTTGCAAAAAATTTCAAAAGGATTCTCAAATTTAAGAAAAATGGCAATTTTAAAGATAAAATGAAATTTGAGAAGAATAAGTTTGAAAAGAAAAATGAAAAAGTTTTTAAAGATCCTCCTAAGAAAGAAAGTGAGAGATGTTTTGAGTGCGACGGTAGGGGTCATAGAGCCTTTGAGCGTGCCACTCGTCTGAATAGAGAGAAAGGGAAAGCTGTCCTTAATGCTACCCTTAGCGACGACAGTGAGGTCGAGACGGTGGATTCAAGATATGATTCACCGCATGAGTGTAACTTCACCGCATTCATGGCAAGCCATGTGAGCACTCCTAGTTCTCCTCACGACGGTGAGGATGAAGCTTCACAGGGACACCTCGACAGTGAGATCGATGTGAGTGAGGGGGAGGATGACACAAGTGAGAGCGAGAATGATATTCAACGCGCCTACACTGAGTTATATTTTGAGTCTTTTAAAACTAAAAAGTGTAACAAAGCGTTAGTTATTAAGATCATCGGCTTAGAGGAAGATTTAAGAAAAGCGAGAGAGAGAGAGAGAGTCCTCCACCTGTACCGCCCTGAGAGAGAGAATCTGCATGTGTTGAGAAAGAGAGTTTGTTTAGAGAGAGAGAGAGAGAGTATTTTTGAGAAAGAGAGAAGGGACTTGACTAACAAATGGCTAGTCTTACGAGTGAGCTCCATTCCTCCGTGGAGACTCGGAAGAAACTTGAAGCCCTTGTTGCCCAGCTGACTCATGACCTTGAGAAAGCACGGGAAGTCAAGGTACAAATCGAGGACAGATCTAGGAAAATGGGAAAGATGCTCCTCGGCCCCGCTTTAGGTTTTGGTGATAGGCAGGGAATTGGTTCTGATGGTGCCTCCACTTCCCAAATTTCACCTGGACCAGTTCCTGAGTTTACTACAAATACTTATGGCCATCGTCAAAAACCTCGAAGGAGAGTTCGACCAATAAAAGCAAACCAAGGTCCGCCTTTGACTGTGTTCTTTTGTACTTATTGCAAAAGAAAAGGCCACCTCAGGGAGTTTTTCTATAGCATGGGTCGAACACGACGTACTACTACTCCACCATGTCATACTGATGAGTTTTCTAGTCTGAGAGAGCGAGTTGAGTTCTTAGCTGCCACTTCTCAGAGTTTGATGGAAGAATTTCGACGAATTTCTTTGCCGTTAGTAAATGCTTCTCACATTCCAGCTAAAACCAACAACAACAAAGGCAAACAAAAGGTCACCACTTCTTCGGTACCTAAGAAAGATAAAAAGGCTTTTGTTGTTCATGTTGCTCTCAAAGCACATAATACCTCACAGTGGTATTTTGACAGTGGGTGCTCCAGACACATGATAGGTGATGCCTAATTTTTTATGACTCTTGAGGACTATCAGGATGGCAGAGTCACCTTTGGAGATGGGAGCAAGTCTAGCATTATAGGACGTGGTACTGTCGAGTTACCTGGATTTCCTAAGCTAGAAAATGTTTTGTACGTCAAAGGTTTGAAAGCAAACCTTCTCAGCAATAGCCAGCTGTGCGACGCTGACTTTGTAGTAAAGTTTAACCAGGATGCTTGTAAAGTCTATAATCAAGCCGGTAAATTATTAGTGCAAGGGGTGAGGACAAAGGATAATTGATATGGGACTGAGCCCACATCCTCACTTGTCTGCAACAGCGCCACGCTCACTCCTATGGATCTGTGGCACCAACGTCTAGGTCACGTGAACGTTAGAGATCTCAACCGCTTAGCTAAAAAGGACCTAGTACGTGGCTTACCATTGCTTGGAAAGTCAACTTTGACGATTTGTGGACCCTGTCAGTTGGGAAAACAAATTCGTAGTCCCCATAGAAAGTTGCATTCCATTACCACTTCTCGTGTTCTTGAGTTGATTCACATGGATCTTATGGATCCTACTCGTCCTGAGAGTTTGGGTGGTAAGAGGTATATCCTCGTGATGGTAGACAATTTCTCCAGGTACTCCATTGTAGGTTTTCTGAGAGAGAAATCTGATGCTGTAGAGTTTTTAATGACCAAGTGCAGTGTCCTACAAAATCAACACGGAGTCACTATTAATAGAATACGTAGTGACAACGGCACTAAATTTAAGGAAGCAAAGGTGGATTTTTATTGTGATATCCTTGGGATCAAACATGAGTTTTCTGCTGTGAAGACTCCTCGGCAAAATGGGATTGTTGAGAGAAAGAATAGAACGATCCAGGAAATGGCTAGATCTATGCTTCTAGGTCGTAAGATTTCTAGGAGATTTTGGGCAGAGGCAGTGTCTACTGCATGCCACACGGTGAATAGGGTTTATTTGTGTCCACACACACTTCAGACTCCTTATGATTTGTGGATTGGGAAGAAGCCCAACTTGGCATATTTCCATATTTTTGGGAGTAAATGCTACATCCTACGGGATAGAGAGAAATTAGGAAAGTTCGACTCCCAGAGAGACGAGGGAATATTTCTAGAATATTCATCGAATAGCAGAGCGTACCGGGTTTTTAACCTGAAGAGCTCTAAGGTTATGGAATCAATAAATGTCACCGTGCAAGATGACGAACCTCTGACGGTTATTGATCCTAACCTTCAGTGTGAGGATGAGGACACATCTGACAGTGATCCACTTGTCCCCCACCCACATTCTGTGGTCCCCACTCCTGTGTTAGGGGACACACATGCTTGGGTTCGCAAGAGTCATGACCCGTCTGCCATTGTTGGCGATCCCAATCTAGGGGTCAAGACTCGTGCTCAGCTAGAGAACGTTGTTAGCCATCTTTGCTACACGTCCAAAGTCGAGCCCAAGAACCATAAAGAAGCACTCAAGGATGAACACTGGATATCTGCTATGCAGGATGAGTTGCTTCAGTTTAAAAAGAACAATGTCTGGGAACTTGTCCCCCGACCTAGTGAGACTAATGTGATAGGTACTAGATGGATTTTTATTAATAAAATGGATGAAAATGGTACCATAATCTGAAACAAAGCTAGGTTGGTCGCTCAAGGCTACACACAGATAGAGTTGTAGACTTTGGGGAGACATTTGCTCCTGTTGCGAGGCTTGAGTCTGTCCGCCTACTACTCGCCATCGCATGTCATCTGCGCTTCAAGTTATATCAGATGGATGTCAAGAGTGCCTTTCTAAATGGCATTATAATGGAGGAGGTTTATGTGGAACAACCAAAAGGGTTTGAAGACCCTCAACACTCGGAGCACGTCTACTATCTGAGGAAAGCCTTGTATGGTTTAAAGTAAGCACCCCGTGCTTGGTACGAGAGGCTTACTTCCTATTTCTTAGCCCGTGGCTTCAAGAGAGGGGGAGTTGATATGACGTTGTTCGTCAAGAGAGATGACGGTGAAATTTTGGTTCCCCAAGTCTATGTGGATGACATAGTCTTTGGATCCACGTGCTCTCAACATGCTCATCACTTTGAAGAGGAGATGAAAAATGAGTTTGAGATGAGCATGGTTGGTGAGCTTACTTACTTCCTTGGTCTCCATATTCGTCAGCTAGAGGATGGGATGTTCATCTCCCAATCCAAGTATGCTAGAGATCTAGTGAATAAATTTGGTTTAGACTCCTCTAAGCATGTACGTACACCTATGAGTACCACGACCAAGCTTAGTAAGGTCACTTCAGGCAAGGACGTACAGCAAACCTTGTATCGGAGTATGATAGGTAGTCTTCTCTACTTGACTGCCAATCGTCCCGACATAACCTTTAGTGTTGGAGTCTGTGTGTGATATCAGGCGTCCCCGAAAGAGTCTCATTTACTTGCTCTAAAACGTATTATTAAATAAGTGCGTGGGACTCTCTCATACGATATTTGGTATTCCTTTGATACTGATGACCGTTTATCTGCCTATTTAGATGCCGATTGGGCCGGGGATGTAGATGGTTGTAGGAGCACTTCTGGTGGGTGTTTCTATTTTGGTTCTGCTCTTGTCTGCCGACTGAGTAAGAAGCAAAATTCCATCTCTTTGTCCAATGTGGAGGCTGAGTACATAGCCGCCGGGAGTTGTTGCATGCAACTCTTGTGGATGAAGAAAATGCTAGAGGATTATGGGATTTCACAGGACACCATGACCATTTCCTGTGATAACACGAGCGCGATACACATATCCCGCAATCCAGTCCGGCATTCGCGCACAAAGCACATCAGGATACGTGAGCACTTTATACGACAGCTAGTTGAGGAGAAAGTCATATCCTTGAGTTTTGTTCCTACCAACCATCAGTTAGCCGATATTTTCACGAAACCTTTAGATGCCCTTAGATTTTTGTTTTTGTATATAAAAATTTTGAGAAAAATCCAAAAAGATTTTTTTATTTTTATGCACCTTTTATGGATGAACATTTAAGATAGCCAAGTCACAAATTCATTCCTTTTATCCATGTGACTGTTTGATAGAGATTTGAGACGCTACATCATTTCATCCATGTGCTTTACATTGATTGGAGTCTTTGAGATGTACTTAGTGATATTTTCCTACATGTTTGACTCTTATCTCCTTTATTGCACACATGCACGGCTTTATTTGATTATTGTACTTGTCTATCACATGTTGGCTTGAGTGTTTCCATCTCAATTCTGTCTATACAACTTGCAATATGCAATAAAACTTGACAAGATTGGAATGCATGTAAAAACTGTTTTTGTGAGACTGAGTGAGTATTTAAGAACGGGGAGGGGCTGCGAAAGGTATTTCTCTTATTTGCGCAAAAGCCACCGTTCAAAAGGACCTAAAAAATGGAGGAATTTTATTATCCGGGGTCCAAAGAGGTTAAAAGAGCCCAAAAAAATTTACAGACAATAAAAAGCAATTCATGCCAAATATGGGCCACTTAGGTTTCACCATCAATTCTCCAAAGTTTTAGAATTTTGAAAGCCTCTATTAAAAATAAAAATCTAAGGGAGTGTGGTTAGAGAATATAAACGGGTTTGCACTTCCTTGAAAGTCCTGAAAAAGCATGAAATAGTTTTGGACATTATTGGTGTGGAAATCACTTTCAGCTTTGATTTGTTGATTTGATTGAGTCAATGTATTATATTTCCATTTTTTTACACCAAAGGAAGACTTTGAGTTCATTCGTTAGGAGTATCCAATATTCATCTTGCACATATGCCATGTTTGTATGCATTGATTTTCCTATCGAATTTGATCACACCCCTTCATTTTCGCTATCATTGACTTGGTTGTTTTTGTGATCGTTCATGGTGTGTTTCCTTGTATATATTCTTTGTATGAAAATTTTAAAAAATAAAAAATAAAAAATAAAAAATAGTGGTTTTCTACCTTGTGACATTCTCCATGTACATCTATTTCTCCTTCCCATATCTGTCTATTTGGGGACATCATAAAAAGGGGGAGATTTATGAATTATCATATTATGGGGGAGTTTTGGAGTTTAATGATCCTTGTTAAATTGGTATATATGTTTAGCTCATTTCAAACTCGATATGTCATGTGGTATTTGCTAGTTCTCATGTGTGTAGGTACTACATTGATGATCTCTGAATTGCACACCCTGATGAGAAAAGCTTTGAATGTATTGAAGATTTGAAGATCAAACGATGAAGATTTATTCATTTTTATCTTTACAGTTTTGGGTTCATGGAAGGGTAGATTTTTATAGGCAATTTTATTATTCTATAATTCGGATTTTTTATGTATGTACCGGCATAGACATAGGGGGAGATTTGTAACGACATTTTTATCATGTCCGAAATGTTTCATTTACTTATGTCGTACGCCGTTACATTTGGCACGTCTCTACACGATCGCTCACGACGGCCTCATTCTGAATTCCGGGAATCGAGCATTTATGATCTCCATCATGTGTCCCTCATCTGCCTCAATGACTTCACGTTCCATGATTTTAGGCTCGTAATACAAGTGGTATGCAAGAGAAGTCAAAACAGTGAAACAAGGCTTGATAGGGATGTTCAAGGCAAATTGGAAATTTTACAGCCACCGTCCGGAGGATCGGTCAACTGGAAAATTGAAGAGCTTGCCGCAATAAAGATACTGGAAGAAACGGTACCTCAATCCGAGCTACGGTGAACAAGTTATTGCTCGTTGAAAATGGAGTTATTTCCAAGAAAAACCTTGGAATTTTTTTTGCTGAAAGCCCCCTTTACCAGCCATTGTCCCCGAACCCAGCCCGAACCGGTTCGGGGGGTGAACCGGTTCGCAGGGTACCCGAACCGGTTCGGGGTCCCTGTACGCTTGATAGAATTTCAAGAGTTTTAAAATCGTGGGTCTCTTCATGTATTTCCCTATAAATACTAACTTCGGGGGAGCTATTTCACAAGACTTTAAAAGACAAATTTAAGAGTCCAAATACCTCAAGTCTTCACCTTTTTGAGTCCCAAGACTCATGTTTTGATTCACACATCTTTGCCAATCCTTTGTGAATCTTTTTGCAACCCAAGAACACATCCGTGTGTCTGTTCATACTCGTGTGGAGAAGACCGTTCTTCTTCTTCATTGCTGCCCTATTGGAAAGGGATATCTCCAGCCGCCGACTATAGAATCCGACACCTGAGGGTAATTCTTAGTCACTTGTATTTTCATTGTAATCTGAAATTGAACAATTATAATAATATAATGAAAATAAATGGTTTTGCCCCTTTGGGGGATTTTTCCTCACATATATGTGTTTGAATGTTCTTGCATGATTCATCATTATATTTAATCACATATAGATGCATGTTTAGGAATTGCTTGATAAAAACTGTGTTTAATTAAATAGCTTCCTTATTTGAATGCACGCGCACTCTTTCATATATACATAAATGTGATTTATCAGTTAAACTCCGTTGCCTAATAAATTTACCATTTTGTTCGATCCAATTCCTAATATTTAAATTTTAATACGGGAAACTAATTGTTTTGATTCAAAACTTTTACTCAATGAAGTAACAGTATTGTTTTTTGATTTTAATAATAGGAGACGTTTGGTTCAGAAAGTTTTTTATTAGATGAGTAGTTTAGATAATTAAAATGGTGAGATATATAAATATGTTAAATCATATTCTATAATTGGCAAAGGCTACACACGCTGGTATTCTCAAACAATGGGATTCAAGGTTTCAACATTCATCCTCTAAAACTACAAACTCTTATAAGATTGACCAACATATTTTAAACCTACCACAAGCATACTACCATGAAATAAACCCATCATCCGATTATCAAATGAGATCTATCGAAAATCCATGGAAACGTGCAAGGCTAGATTTTTCGGGTCGTTTGTTAATGGATAAGGGTTAAAAGATTATGAAAATTTGATGAAAGCCATGTCATCTATTTGGGAACCTTAAAAGACTTGGAGATTTACTCCAAAAGGTAAGGGTTTTTATATTCGTTTGTTTGAATCCATAGAGGACATGCATAAGGCTTGGCAGTTAGATCATATTCAAATGAATTTAGGTTTATTTAAACCTGTGACTTAGGGTCCTAATTTTAACCCGTCAAGCATTGTTTCTTCAATTGCTTGTTCTTAGGTTCATTTTAGAGATTTTGCACTTGAATTATGGCACCTTGTTTATTACTTGAAATTGCCAGAGGTGTGGGTGTTCCAATAAGAATTGACACAACTACTTTGGAGCAAAAGTTTGTTATGTTTGCTAATGTACTTGTAGAGATAGAATTCTAATTATATGTACATAATGTGGTTTTCATAGAGATTGAGAACATTAAGATTCGGATCAATATATTTGTTGAAAATATGTCATCCTTTTGTTTGTTTTGTTGATGCATTGGGCATCAAATTTCATCATGTAAAATGTTACGAAAAATGTGCATTTTCCCCCACAAAAGTTTGAAGAAACATGTTTTTTGGTTAAAAATAATAAAACCAATTCTCATGTGGTTAATGCTCCAGGTAGAGTGGGTTTTGGGGAAGTTACACAGTCCATTCAGAATTTTAATTTGGAAATCTCTCACTAGAAACCTTCTTATGTGGATTCTCTTATCACATCTCCTTCTAGTAACAAATGTTAAGCCTTAGATCGTAAATTCTGAAAACCAGATGGTAGTTGTTGACCCAGCAACTAACTATTGAATGAGAAGGCCCTAAAAATGCAGTCTTAGCTTCTATCATCTTCTTTCCTCTTCACACGTTTTTACTTTGTTTCTTCAATATCTTCCGGTGTGGGCTCGGGAATTTGCTCAAGGTTGTCATCTAGAATGTATGCTAGTTTTAGTGATGTGAGGAAGAACATAACTTTCTCTTGCCAACGGGAAATTTTCACCATCAAAACGGTCGAGTCGGATTAAGTCTTGAGTCATGACTTGGATAGATTATGACACTGTTCCTTCTATTTCAGTGGAGTAATATGAATAATTTTGCCTAAAATTGTTGGAGTTTTGTAATGGAAAGAACGAAATACATTAATTAATTTCTGCAAGGCACGTTCTGGGAACGCTTTCTTTTAGGCAAAATTTCTCCCAATCCGGTTTAGACAGAACCGCGAGTGCACTATGGGTTTTATAGAATCTGCCTTTTGGATACAATGTAGCGTATGAACAGTTATTTGATTGAAACTATGTACTATTTGATCAAACCGAGAAAACTATAAATTTGTAATCTGATAATGCGAAAATGTAGAGGACGGAGAGAGGAGAAATTAGTAATTTTCGGTGTCCAAAACAGAGGCCTGGAACTCTTTTTATAGCCATTTTTGTGACTGTTCTTCAACAGTCACAACTCTTCATGTATCGACTCAGCAGCCATTGGATCGTGCCTGTTTGGAACAACTTCAATCTAACGGTTCAGATTGGGCATCCCATTATAAGCGAATGAACATCCCCTACACGAAACACTACGAGTTCATCTAACGGTTCAGACCAAGAGTGTGTCAAAGCACGCAATGCGCCCTTAGTCGCCCAATCGCACTGTCGTACGTCGCGTGTCGTAATTGGTGGTGCTTAGGCACCACTGCAATGCGTGGGATCATTACCCCTTATTTGACTTGTTAACTAGAAGTTTAGTTGTCCTTTAGTTGATATACCACTACTTTTTGAGGTACTCTTCCAATGTGGGACAATAAGGGATTTTGAGCACTCCCATATCTTTCACACCCATTTGCTCATGTTTATACCTTCTAAAATAAAATCCAAACTATGTTTAAAATAAAACACCAATTAATATAATAAAATATTAACAACTAAAAAAAAAACATCAATTAATATAATTAAAATATTATATTAGATTGAAAATTTTCCAACAAAGTATGGCAACATGCATAAAAACATTGGTATTTAAGAAAGTTAACTGAAAATAAAGTGGGTGGTGATAGAGAAAGTCTAGGTGAAACAAATTGTGGGTGTGTAAATGATTTAAAAAGGAATATTTATTACCTTGCATATTCATTAATAACGCTTCCTCAAGGTTGTTCCGGATGAATAACATTTTCCATACTGAAAGTAAACTTCAATCCTTGTAATCCTAAATTAATATGCCTCTCCTCAACTTTCATTTAGGATTTTTAGTTCTTAAAGTCATAAACTTTATTTACGTTATTGTTTTACAAAAAAAAAACAAAATCTTCCTAAATTGTGGTCTTTAACTTACATTTTTGTGTTGTTTCTGAACGTGAAGCTTCAGATATCACTTGAAATGTAATTGTTCATTAAATTATGCAATGCAGTTGTTTCATGAAATTCCAAAAAGAACCAAACTATTTTTTCCCAGACACTGTTTGATTGTTAGTTTTGTGAGTTATATTTGTTCAGAATGTGTATTTTCCTTTCTCTCTCTTTTCTCTTTTTCTCACTTGCTGAATGTTTTATTTGTATTTTCACTTTAATGAATTGGTTAATTCATGAAGGCTCAGCTCACCCATACTTTATGTTCTAAGAAGACATGCATTTGTTTGTTTGATCCTAAAAAATTTCATGACACTGAAGGCTCAGCTAACCCCTGCTTTCTTTTTTAATAAGACATGCATTTATTTGTTTGATCCTGAAGAAAACTTTGATGTTGAACGAGTGTCGACTGATAAAATGGCATGATGCGACATGTATAGGTGTAGGTGGAAACTATTTTTTTCTTCAATGATCTTTTGTTAGGATGACAATTTTTGTATATATTCCTTGTTATGGAAATTTTTCAAAATTGAATTTCAAAAACATATTACTATGAAAATTTTTTGACAATCAGTTTTATCATGACTTATGTTTTCATTTGTGTGTTCATTTAACTCAGAGGCCTTATATTAAATATGGATTTATGTACTATTTTCCTAGATTTCAACATGGGGAATGATTTTAATTCATGTGTTTCCTACTTCAAGTCATGACATATTTGGATTGTTTTGTATGTAAGATTATTACATTCGAAAATAATTTTTTCATTCAGTGATGGCAGCTCACATTATAATTTTTAACTACATAAGTATATGGTTGTAATAAAATAGAAATTAAACGTATTGCATTAACATTACTAACACTAACGTTTTAATAATATAATTTTTATTTCATGTCTATTTATTTGTTATTATTAACTCATGCAATTCTTACCATCAAGTAATATGTTTTTCTTTGATCCTTTGAACATCAGACCATACATTGAACAAAATAATATTAAATTTGAATAATATATATACTATTTTGGACCTATAATTTAAGGTAAATAAAAGATGTTTCTCTGTATTTATTACATCCCCAAGAGACATAAAGAAGGAAACAATCCGGGCTCCAAGCCATAGAATCAATCATGGATCCAAGCCATTGATTGTTTCGATATGTTTCTGATCGCTTATTTTTATCATCAAACTATTAGTTAGATAGTACAACTCTTTTTTCCATTTGTAATCAATGTTGTGGTTTTTTACCTTTTGAAAAAATAAAATCCTTGGTCCGTGAGTAGTTATTATGCATATTGCATTAACACTACTAATGCTAATATTAAAAATATGATGTTTTCAATTTCATTTCTATATATTTGATATTATCGTCATAATTAAATTTACGATGTTAATTATTTATCATGGAAAAGTCTTCGTTCACAGTAATACATGCAACTTTATCGATGCAACAAAAAAGATTTTGCATTCTACATCAAAGTCAAGAAGTTGAGTTACAAGGATCGAACATCAGGATGCTTCATTGCAAATCATGAGAAAGAAACAAATAGTCCTGACATCAATATGAATATGAATCATGGAGAGATAAATAAGGTTTTGATATGGCATTACTACATAATTCCATAACTATTCTCTCATTCAATTACTTTACTATATTTAACTAAATACACAAATATATTATGAATATTGAATGACAAATCAATATCCTTATTAAATTTCTTAATGTCAATTAACTCTAATATCATCTACGTAATTACTTGCATGTGCATCCATCCAACGTGCGTTACACGTGCAACACACGTGAGTGCATACTAGTAATGGAAAGGCTATGAATGACTAAATTTTTAGTCAAAACATGTTTTTTACATAAATAATTTTATTAGCTTATTTTTTATTGAAATAATGTAGCAATCTTAAACACATATAATTTCCATTATACAACTCGATACCAATTGAATTATTGCTACTTTATATTCATTACAACTATTAATAGGGTTATTTTGATTTTAGTCCAGCATTTATTTGTTCTTACTGACCCTCAAAGACTTCAATTCTTGGAATGGACCCCCAAAATGACTTTTATTGGGAGTGGGTAAGACATTTTACTACACTTTGCTCCAAACAAAGTATAATTAAAAGCCATTTTGCAAGCTGAAGTCGAACTTCGATAGTTAGACTAGGTAAGACCAATTAAAGGGGAAGTCAAAACAACATTCAAATGAATATTATAACATAACTACGTAGGCCGAGGGTGTTACCCCTCTAGATACTAATTCGAATGTGTTACAACTAGGCATACGGCATGGAAGATTATTAACAAACAATGAATGCAAAAAAATTCTACATTCTCATATTTTTCCCCCCCAAAAAAGATTTTTTTAGAGTTTGGAGGTCGCGAGCTTTATAATATCCTTCCTTAAAATCGTTCCCGACGAATTCTTAGGGACCGAATCTATGAAATCCACTCACCTAATTCTCTTATATGGAGCCACCTACACAGTCATTAACATGTCAGTTTATATAAACTAACAAGCCAATAAGTTTAGATATGGAAGACATGAACAATAATTCTACAGTTGCAAAAGAATTGTACATCAACATTAGTCAAGTAGTAAAAGGGCTCCAAGTTATTAGTTAATTAAACTTTTATTTGTAAAGTATTGACAAAACAATTTGTAGCGATATGTTACAAACAGATTTTGGTAAGTTAAATAATCGACACATGCACTTTATACTTAATATTTATGACTAATAAAATTCACTTTCTTTGCAATGAAGTCCATAACATCATTATCCGTTATTTCACTTCCAGTTTTTCGTTCCACATATCCCATGGGAAACATCCCAACCTACTTATCCAGAAATCTGAGACACCGGCCATCAAACTCGGGCATTAATATTATACAAGATAAGATGTTGTTGTATAGGTTGATTTTGACTTGGGTACCTTACTAATTATTAGGGGTGGACAACGGAACCGAGAAAACCGATAAACTTAACCAAACCGGTTGTATTGGGTTGGGTTGGTTCAACTTTTTAGACTATTGGTTTGGTTCTGGTTCCAAAAAAATAAAGCCGATATTTTCGGTTCGGTTCTCGGTTCCACTGTAAATCCAACCCAAACTGATCCGCTACCCAAACTGATCTGAACCGATACGATATATTTTATAAAATAAATAAATATATATGTATATAATACATGTAATTTATATTTTTGGGATTACCTGAGTTTCTAACTTGTGTTACTGGGGATCAAAATTAATTTTGACATTAAAAAAATTGAACTTAATTTTTCACTAAGTTTGAAATATGAATTTGGAACCGAAAACCGATTCGAACCAATCCAGGAACTGTTGGTTCGGTTTGGTTCGGTTCTACACAACTGTCAATTCGATTTCGGTTCCAAAAATATGGAACCGATCCAATTCATTTCGGTTCTCGGCTTAGTATCAAAATCGAACTAAATCGAACCGTGTGCACCCCTACTAATGATCAAATTTACACAAAGTTTTTTTTTTACCAAAGTTGTGTTTTAGAATAAAATTTGTTGCTAATTGCCACTTTTAGTTTTGGAAATAATGTACTAAAGGGGTAGGAAAGTTTAAAAAACCATTATGAGAGTAGAAAGTGTAAAGAAATCATTATGAGAGTACGAAGTCTAATTCGAACCATTAATGACATATTTGAAAAAGTGTAAGATAAAACGATAATGAAATATGTATGGAGAATAGTATATTATTGATGTTGCAAGTTTGCCTTGGAGAAGCAGTAGGAACAAACATATATAGGCTTTACATGGTTTACAGTTACAAAATTTTCTCTACGCATGATACCACGTACTATACCATGTACTACATGAATTCAACCTATTGTGATAACTCCATAATATTAGGGAGAATACTATATTATACGTGGGTAGGTTGTCAGTTTCTCATGGTTAGGGGAAGACTTGGTCGTAACATAAATGGGAGACTACTTTGGTAGTAAATGTGCGTAGGTAGGTAAATGTGGGTATATTCTAACTTCCCCCACAAGCTGTGTGTAGGTGAACACCAAACACCAAGCTTGGAATATAAGGAGAGAAATGGAGAAGCGTGCATAGGTTTTGTAAAAATATATGCAATTTGGGCATAGGAAGGAATATACCGCACGATTAAATTTCCAGTTGTTGCTTTTTCATGAACATAGTGATAACGGACATAGTGATAATCCATCTCTATATGTTTGGTGTGAGCACAAAGAACGAGATTAACGGATATGTAAATGGCACTTATGTTGTCACGTAAAAGAATAGACAGAGATGGAACATTTAATCCAATATCTTTTAACACATGGGTGATCTACGTTAGTTTTGCTGTAGCTGTTGCCATTGCTCGATATTCAGCTTCGCAACTTGACCGATAAGCAGTAAGTTGTTGCTTAGAGGAATAAGAGCACAATTTTCACCTAGAAAAATAAAGTAGACAGATGTACACCCTCGTGTTGTGGGACATCCTTCCCAATCAACATCGAAAAAATAATAAAGGGATAAGGCAAACTGTTTGAGGAACTTCAACCCATGGGAACCAGTAACTTTAAGATAGCGTAGTAATCATTTGACTTGTGCAAGATGGTGAGTTGCTGGAGAATGCATGGTTTGACAAATATTATTGATGGTATAAGGAATATCAGGCATAGTGAGGGTTAAAATTGGAGTGCACCGATAAGTTACCTAAATTAAGTAGGATTTAGTAGATGAGTAGGGTCAGAGTGAAGAACTTCCTTAGAGGAAATAGGAGTAGGAGAAGTTATATCATGAAGAAGATTGGCCTTGTCTAACAATTTTTCGATGTATGAACTTTGAGAAAGTGTGAAACTACCATCAATTTTAACAAATTCCACCCCCCTAAAAATAACTCAAGGCACCAAGATCCTTGATGGCAAAATCAAGAATCAACTTTGTGATTAATCTCGTAAGTAAAGAGGAATGACTTCTAGTGATGAGAATATCATCAACATACACTAACAAGAGGACGATACCTTGAGAGGAGTTATGCACATATAGTGATGGGCCTAACAAATTGCATCTAAATGCAAGATGAAGAAGATAGGTCGTAAATCTATCAACCCAAGATTAAGGAGCTTGTTTGAGTCCATATATGGATTTAGGTAGAGCACACACATGCGTGGGGAAGAAGGGATGAACAAAATCAGGAGGATTCTTCATAAAGACTTATTCTTGAAGTGTTTCATGCAAGAAAGCATTTTTAACATCGAGTTATCTTAGGGACCACATGAAAGTGATAGCTATAGAAAGAACAATTAATGCGTATGGTAGATGGATTTACAACTGGACAAAAAGTGTCAAAGAAATCCACCCCTTCAATTTTCCTATAGCCTTGAGAAATAAGTTAAGATTATCTATCAATGGTTCCATCATGTTTGAGCTTTTTCTTGTATATCCACTTAGATCCCATCAAATGCATGCGTGCTTCCCTTAGAACCGAAGTCCGGGTCTTGTTAATGTGTAGAGCAGTTAACTCTTCACGCATGGTTGTCTTCCACCTTGAATCATACAGAGCATAATGAATGTTTAGAGGTTCAAATGGGTAGGATGTGTTTTAAAGGGAGGTTTGGAGAGTTGTAGGTTGGGTGGGAGATGAAGGTTGATGGGATTTAGCATGAGTTATCGTATGATGTTTGTTTTGAGTAGTAGAGATAGATCGTGTTTGACAGGATTTAATGTTTAATGGCATGATATCGTTAGGATTATAGATAATAGGAGTTGGTGGTGTGGTAGGACTAAGAGAGGACTAGCTAGGATTAGAACTAAGGTACGATAGCTTAGGAGTTGGCGATGTGAAAAAGGAGAGATAATTAGGCTCTATATTAGTTTTAGGTGGAGTGTTATCCACATCAGCGTACTAGATAGTAACGAGTATAGAAGAGGCTGATTGTGTGTGGTATAGAGATGGTTCAAAATTATCAGTGACAGAGTTGAGAGGTAGAAACAAATGGTTTTTTCTGGTATCTGACTAATGAGAGACCACTATGCCAAAATAATGATTTTGTGACTACCTTCTTGTAACTTCTAATGGGGGTGACAAACTTTATCACTGTCGGGAGCGACAAAAAAATTATTTGTAACTGCCATCATGAGTAATAAAATCTTTTGGTAACGAAAAATTTGAGTCAATTGGTTTGTCACTTTTAATGGCATCCACGAATCTTGTCATAAGATTAATTTATGACTACTACAAGCAGAAACAAATTTGTAACTGCCATAATCAGTGACAAATTTAATAGTAGGATTAAAATATAACAATTATGAGCAGTCACAAGATTGTAACGTCTATGCTTAGTTGTAAGTTTTGGCCTAAGGCTTAATTTATGACTATTATTTGCAGTCACAAATTTGTAACTACTCGTAGTAGTCATAAATTTTGGCCAAAGGCTTAATTTTTTTATTTCTATGAGGGGTCACAAATTTATCATTATAATTTGCCCTTAGGTTTAATTTCCCTTTTCTCTCTCATTTCTCCTTTTCAAGCTCCCGTTCTCCCCTCACTCTGTCTCCAACATCCTGCACTCCCCTCGTTGTCATCGTTGTTAACCCCCCCTCTCTCTCTCCACTATTAAACGTCAGTAAGGTTTAGGTAAGTCCTAAAAGATTTTGTTGTTACCCTGTATATTTTTTTATTTCCATTTGAGTATGCCCTAAACACGCTGTTTGTTTCGGTAAGCCCTAAATATTTCTTATACGATGTTAAATGAAAAATGCTTTTCTTAATGTTTCTAAGCCCTAAATATGATTATATGATGATTTTTCTAACATATGTTACTTTGGGATTCAAACGGCTTGAACCATTGCTAACAGGGGTACGCTTTTTATACTTTTTTTAATATCATTTATGGTATTTCTCAAAGTGATATATGAGAGGGTTATATCTTTAGTTGGATTTACTGAGTACAATGACACTATTTGTATGCACTATTTCTTTTTATACTTTTAAAAAAAGGTTTGTCTTGTTGAATGGTTCTATTAATGGTGTTGAGGTTCAATTTATTTTTTTCTGGCACATATTTGGAAATTCAATGCATTGGGTTTATTTTACATGTTGCAAAATCCTATTCAGCTAATAAATTTTATGTTTGTAAGTTTTTTTATTAATTGGTCTTATACGTCGATGGGTTTTATATGTTCGTAATGGATGTTTTTATAAGATTGGATCAAAGGGTTTAGATTATCATTCCTGAATTGTTTTAAAGCTGTTCGGGCTTTTTTCCAAAGTACAATATAAAATCTTTTAGATGAACCGTCAGGGCATTTTTCGTGCCCTTTACGTATAAACATTTTTGTGCTTATGTGTCTACCCGTTGTGCTATAAGTTTTAGATACGAACTAGGTTTATATTTATATGTATGTTTATATTGTGTTAGGTAGACTAAAAATAGGTTGATATTAACGTACCATGAGTACGTTTGACATCATAGGTCGAGTATTGCATATTCTACTTTTATTTTGATGCAAAGTAGTGTATATGTACTTTTACATCATCTATTTAAAGTAAATTATCTGGGATGGCGTTTATTTATAATTGGCATCTATTTTTGACAAAGAGACATTAAATAGATCTCAATTATTTGCAATGGTAACCCGTTCTTATGTTTTATCTATAAAATTTCATTTTTCATTCCTATTACAAAAATTTTGATAGAAATTTTATTTAGTGATTTTTAAACCATCTCTTGTGTATATGATCATTTTGGTATGAAAAATATCTAAAAATTGGTCTGCTATACCAAAAAATCTCCAAGCTTTTATAGGTATGGGTAATAAGGAAGACTCGGGCGTAATTTTCATATTACCGGCAAGTAAAGAAATGACTAAGATTACATTATATAATTCTTTCCATAAAATTCTATATTGTATTTGTAAAATTTATTTTAAAACAAAGACTCACTTGTATTGATATATTATATTAATTATAAAAATAAAAATACTAGGATACATATATTTACATACACACACAATATATATACGTACTCAACTCGACTCAATTCAACAAAACCTTCTCCTAATTAGTTAGGGTCGGCTATATGAATCCATTCCATTCTGTTCGGCGCAATATTTTTTATTAAACCACATGATATCATGTCTTTTTCTATAATATCACGCTAAGTCAACTTAGGCCCACCTTTACCCCTTGTGTTACCATCAATACTACGAAATCACTATTCCTTACGGAATAATCCATTAGTCAAAGCTTGATGTGTCCAAACCATATAAGACAATTTTATCTCAATTTCTCTTCTATAGGAGCAACCTTTACCATTTCATGAATTTCTTCATTTCTAATTTTATACTTTCGAGTTCACCACAAATCCATCTTAGCATTCACATCTCCGCCATACTCATTTTCTGCACATTTTGTTTCTTGGTTTCCCAACGCTCTATCCCATATAACATGGAGGGTTTAATGTACGTCTTATAAAATTTTTCTTTTAATTTCAAAGGTATACTCCTAACACATGAAATACTGATAGCACTTCACTCCTCAAACACATGGAAAAATATGTAATAACTAAAGTACTTATGCTAGACATATATGTATGTATCCCATTTGATTCAGTGGGGTATGCAAGTTAACTACACGTATTGGAAATTCCATCAAGAGAGGGATTTTATGTACATTCTAGAAGAAATAATTGTCAAGGAAACAGTTCACACAGATGGTGATTCGTTACCACATGATAGGTTAAACAATCTCATGAACAATATGTATGAAGTGCACGTAACATAAGAAAAGTAAGATAGTAGAGGGAATGGTTTAGGTTGTGAGGATCATGTTGACAACATCATTGATTAAGATAGGGATTATATACGTTTAAAAGCAGCAGCCACAACACTATTATACCACAATTTCAACCATGACCACAGAATGTTATATGCCATGGTGGAATTTCACAACTTTAAGAGCCAATTTGGCTTGTTGGGGAAAAGTGTGACAACAATCCTTCTTTAGGGAAAAAGATTGCTCGTGAAAGGAAATACATTTCCAGTCAATTATCCAATCATGAGGCATAATTTGAAAGGTTTGGGTATGAAATACAAAAAAATTCATTGTTGCAAGTATGACTGCATTTTCTACTATAAGGTGCACAAAGAGAAAGGGCCTTGTCATATATGTAAGGAACCTAAATATGAAAAAAAGATGATAATACACAACAAATGTTTATTAAAATTAGATATGCAAATAACTAAGAAGGTGTTAAAGTATTTCTCTTTCGATCCTTGATTGAAGAGAATTTAACTATACCTTGGATAGCCGATTCAATGACTTCGCATGGTTGAGCGGAGGTGGGTGAGAATCTCATGCGACATTGAATTGATTCATCTGTGTGGAAATATACAAATCAGCTATACCCATACTTTGCTAAATAAATACGCAACTTTCGCCTCGGAATATCAATCGATGGGTCTAACCCGTTTGGCAAATTTAGCAGAAATAAGACTATATAGCCGGTGTTCATTACACCTTTAGATTTCCCCCCTTCGTTGTGCATGAGAAAGGAGTTCTCAATTTTGTCTTCATTTTACCAAGTTCAAAAGAACTGAGTAGTGACATTTATGTTTCCTTAGCGCCACTAATAAATTAATTGAATGAGTTATGGGTTTAAGGTGTAAGAGCATTCGTCTCATACAAACAGTAGGAATTCACTTTAAGAGCTATGTTGATATGGGCATTTCATGATTTTCCTACTAATGGGACCTTATCTGTATTCAATATACATGGTTACTTAGGTTGTTTTATTTGCGGATAGGAAACTAAAGCCAACTGGCTAATGAAAAGCACTAAACTTCTTTATTATAGTCACCAGATAATTTTACCTGAAAGTCATAAATTTAGCTCAATACGAAGAAATTTTCTCCCAGAAGGCACCGAGACAAGGCCACCTCCAATAAGACTTTCTAGTTTGGAAATTGAAAAAAGGTCATTAAAGGCTGATCAAAAGTTGAGGGAAATAACCCATAATTTTGGCCCAGATGCATAAGATAAAGAATGTTGATTTGAAGACGGCATGGTCTAAGAGGTCAACAATGTTTTACTTGCCATATTGGAAGGAACATCCTATGTTGCACGTGATAGACATTATGCGTGTTGAGAAAAATATTACCGAGAATCTCATAGGCACATGCATTGGTGGTCCTTGTACCAAGGATGGAGAAAAAGCCGACGAAGATCTTCGTTATTTGAGAATTAGAAGATGATTATAGTTTAAAGAAGATCTAAACATTGGATAAAACATATTCCATTTGCATCTTATACTTTGAGCATTATAAAAATAAATATGTTCTTCGAAATATTAAAGGGTTTGAAGGTCCCTCATAACTTCACATACAATTTATGCAAGATAATCTACGATGCAACACAAGCTTTGAAAAAGTGTAAGTCTAACGACTAACATGCGATTATGCAACTTGTCCCCCTGTGGTTCAAACACTAATTTTCGAAACATAAGGATCTCCATAGGGCCATTCTGCAGATTAGCTTATGTTTCTCTCTATTGTGTGAGAAAGTTATTAATAGGAAGCACGACAATGTGCTCGTAATATTTAACTATCACGAAGCTTGTGATTTATATGGATACCCTCATAGGATCAACTCATTCTATTTTTTTGTGACAAGGTTATAGTTTTAAACCTGTTCAACTTATCAATCAAAAGAAAAAAGTGCCACTTATTTATGTTGGATATATGGAACGGTTTCCCTTAGGTCAACCACATGGTGTGACCGCTACACTATGTAATGGGTGCTAAATAATAGTGTTAGCATCTTTTTATGTTGTTAAGGTCTCTAATAGAAGAGTTACTGAAATCAATCAGCAAATCTATCAAATAATAATATCGTATATCTCCTTGAAGTCTATCACATGGTCTTTGATAGAAGAATTATTAAAATCAATCAGCATAGATGATAATATCTCTGATAGAAGAGTTAAGGTCTCTTATGATGTTGTTAATACCAGTGTCGTATAACTCTCCCCACTTCGAAAAATATTTCATGAAATGTAGTGTCAACATAGTGACGCTAAATTTCCCAACCAAAGCTCAACGCAACTTGTTGTTATTGTGTTATTTAAATGCCATGGTCTGCATTTTATAAATTTTATTTGGTACAATTGTGCGTATAATAATATGGTTCAATGAAATTTATCAATCGGAGATGACAATGAAATTTATCAATCGGAGATGACATGATGTCACCAACTCCTAAATGCCTCATTATACCCTTTTGCATAGTGGGGTTCGATTATGGACGGTATCTTATGGCTTACAAGATTTTAGAAGTGACCAATTATGATGTTATTTTCTTAGTTAATATATAATTTGATCAAATCCAATTGTGAAAATATACTAGAGTTACATATGGTAATAATTTATTAGAGAGCACTTTTTGAAGATAAAAATATCAAAATTTCTTAAGAAACATGACTGGAGGTTATTTCCATTAATATTCATGCTCAATTTATCAATGCTCAATTCTTATGTGCATGCGCATGTGTGACTATATGTCTTTATTTCAGACTAATTTTAACTTCAACCGTATCTTCACATAATAATAATTACATTTTATTGTTTGTAGGTGTGCACAATGCACACCCAAAATACGTAGTATTTAAAGGCTTGTTGTAGATGTTTACACTCTGTGGAAAGCAACACAAGCACAAGTCAATGGATACCTAGCTGTCGCATACGTACTCCGAGTAGATGAGGGAGGATAACATCACATCAATACCCCCACGATTCATATACCTATATGTCATGAAGCGTATCACTCGGGTGGTGACCCTATTCTAGGTTCAAAATGATTTGTCACATGTTCACGGTTTTTCATCTCATCAAAGTGTTGTGCCATTATTTTTTTTTGGTTTATTTTTTATTCTATGTTCATTTTGTTTTTCGCGCTCGAGATGGATTAATTTAATGTTAAATTAAGTTTAAACAAGTTTCAAGTGTACTGAATATTTGGAATGTCAGAAATATAAATGAAATGTTGTTGAATTTTTATAGACTTGTTACATGTTCATGACACTTCATCTACTTCTTTATTTTAGTTTACTTTTTTTTATTCTATTGTCAACATTACATCAGTTTTGAAAATATAAATATATTTGTAACTTCTCGTACCATTGACACATTTAATAAACGCAACCTTTGTAACTTCTAATAGTAGTTATAAATTTCTCACTACTGCCAATTTTGTAACTGCTATGAATAGTTACAAATATTAGATTAATAATTGCTGACAGAAGATACAAATATTAGATTCGTAATTGTTGACCACAGTTAAAAACAACAATTACAAATTGCGGTCACCATGTCATAACCTCCATAGGGCTTATAAAAAAATGTGACTGCTGTTAGGAGTGACAATTATAGTTTTGTGACCCCTTAAATCATGATGTCAAAGCGAAGTTACATAGGTCATTTATAACTGCTAATGGAAGTTACAAATCTCATTTTTTTGGTGTAGTGAACCCTATTTTCCAAAACTCAAAATATGTTGTCATATATGTTACTGCATCATCAGTAGTCATATACTTATCCTGATTTATGTAGGGCATGACTTTTTCATCAAATATTACATGTCTTGACACATAAAATCATTTGGTGGATGGGTGGTAGAACCTATAACCCTTACGACATGGGATATACCAAATAAAAATAGATGGAAAGGATTTATGTGTGAATTTGGGCTAGGTTTTACATTTCATGTAAGGAAAGCACCAACATCCAAAAACTTTGAGTGAATTATAAGAAGGTTTCTTGTGATACATTTTGAAAAATGGGGATTCATTTTTTAGTTTAGATGATATCAATTTGTTAATGAGATAAACTGCAGTTAAAAATGCATCAAACAATTAATATAATGGGATCTTAACATAGAGCATAAGTATCAAAGTTATCTCAACAATATGACTGTACTTTCTTTTAGCAACACCATTTTGCTCAGGTGTGTTTGGACATGAAATATGTCTCAGTATACCACAACTATTCAAATGTTCAATAAAGACATTGTTGGCAAATTCTCCACCACCATCACATGAAACTTTTATTTTTCTACCAAATTGTGTTTATACCATACTTTAAAATTGAAGAAATGTTGAATAAAATTCAGACTTTTATCTTA
This sequence comes from Sambucus nigra, assembly GCA_949130495.1. Classification (NCBI taxonomy): domain Eukaryota; kingdom Viridiplantae; phylum Streptophyta; class Magnoliopsida; order Dipsacales; family Adoxaceae; genus Sambucus; species Sambucus nigra. The sequence continues at coordinate 819,644,714 of OX422207.1, forward strand.
GAGGATATAGACATGTGAATCTCGAAAAATCATCAATCAATACATTATAATATCTTATGGGTTGTCAGGAGTTAATTGGAGTAGGTCCATAAGTCTCAGTGAATTTTATCAAAAGGTTCCAAAGTAATTTTATCATTTAAATAAAAAGGAAGTCTATAACTCTTTTCCATCTGATACGAAACACAAAAAATAGGATTTTTATTTCAATGGATTACATTCAAGAACTTAGTTTTAACCAATAACTTAAGGGTTTTACTACTAGGATGTCCAAGTCTCATATGCCAAATATCATCGTTGCCTGAATATTCAGTAAATAAAGCTTCAACTTGGTTATCCTCAAAGGCATAGAGTGATCCTCTTCAAGTTTCATCACTTTCTTGATCTTCTTGTCCTTTACAATAATTTTTTTGTCAGTAAACTCAATAGTATACTCGTTTTGGCTGGCTAGTTGTTATAATGAAATAATGGACATTTTGAGTTTTGGTATTACAAGAGTGTCATTGAGTTTTAAACCATTAATACTCTTTTACCCAACATGAGTTATGTCCATTTGGGATCAATCTCCAATAACAACCTTGTGGTTACCATAATATTTTGTGAGCTCTTTTAATCTATCAACCACAAAAATAAATCCATCATCATCAATGTAGTAGAGATCTCCTATTTTTAACCATCCTTCTGAGTCTATAGTTGATGCAGTTGCTTTTTCATTTGATTGAAATTACCTGCAACACCATTATTTCAAAGTTTTCAACATTGGACTTCTAGCAATCTAACAATATGTTAAATTGTACGACTAGAAAACTCAATTAAGAGTGCCTACTTAGTACTAAAAGTAAATTACCATAAGAAAATGCAATTTGTTCAGGATAAATTCTGTAGGAATATCCATTTAAATGATTGTGAACAAATTAATGGATTTAGCGTTTATAAAATTACTGAAATCTTAGCCAAGTTTACGAACACAGAGTAAATTTAGAGATACCCTCAAATTATATAAAAAAAAGAAACACAAATAGAGTGGAATTTACAGACGCTACAGGAAACATGACTTTTAGTGGCAAGATTTTTTAATTCTCCACATATAATGTTATGAATTACTCCCGTCTGTGCCAATTTTTTTTCCCCGTACTTTTAGAAACAAATTTAGTGGCCATATCTCTCTTTTCCACTAATAATCTTTCAACAGTAATGTTGTGTGGCCATAAAAAATTTCTCCACCAAATACGCCATTTAATGGGAAATTTGTTTTGCCACCAAAACAATTAACATTAAATAATAATTTTCTTGTAGTGATATAGGATTATTTTTTTCACTATTTAGCAGGTGTTATTTTTTGGTATGCTTTGAGAGTATCTATGCAATTACTCTAAGAATAGTATCAATAATACATTCCTCAAAAACTGACAAAAAAAAGTATGCAAAAAGTTATTTACTGGAAAAAATAATTGGCTGATATAAAGTTAATATATTTTTCGTGGCTCTAACAATGTAAATTGATGTGGGAAAATCTAATAATTAACAAACAATTGGAAAAAAAGACGATAAACTGAATTATTTCTAATGGAGAGAGAAAATAGGGAAAAGGAGTTAGGTTTATTGACATAGGTCTATTTGAATTCAAAAGAAAAATGAAGAGAAGATAAAGTGTTTTAATAAATCATTAGAGTGAATTACCTATTTAGTACATAAGTGATGCCCAAGTTTCAAAATTATCCTTGTACTTTCTTTTGTCTCAATTTAGTCTTACAAATAATTACTTTTGTTTAATTTGATCCTTCCGTTGATTTAACCCATTAATTTTAACATGATATTAGTCAAAATTATCAAACCATTTATATTCGAAACAAAATCACATACTAAATTAAATTAACCCACACATGAACCTGTTAAACGTTAATCTTCAATTAATCCAATAATTAAATTTAATTATACCAAAACTTAAATTTAATTCGTAATTTATTAATTAAAAATTAAAAAGGAAAAATAAAAAGAAAAACACAAAAGAATTCCAAAAATGGCCGCCCTATCCTTCCGCCAACGTGCTCCACCCCCTACTACCTCCTCCGAGCCATATATCTCATTGGTAGCTCCCTTAAAGTGTTTGGAAGAATTCTATTGAGCCCCTAAAGTATTAATACTACTTTATGGGTCCAATATTGATAATTCACTATAATACAAAATCAAGAGATTATTTAAAAACATAAGGCCCAATTTAGGGAGTATATATACAATTTACTCAACATATTATCATTAACATTTTTACTCATACATTTATTCCCATATATTATTATAAGTTGAATTTTCTATTTGTAATTATATAATAGTGGTCATTTTTTTCTTTCTTTTCATTCATGACTTGTAACAAAAGCATGAGAAAATATTCTTTTTTTCATAAATAATAATAAAATGGATTTTCATCAATAGGTCCCATTTAATAAGTTTGTACTCAAATAGGTCATATGCATTTTTTTTTTTTGCTTCATTTTGTCATTCTAAAATCATTCTAATAAGGCCCATTAGAAAACAAGTATGAATTATGTATTACATGTGCAACTTGTAGGAAATAGTTGATATCTTTGATAAATACGAAATATAATAATATTATACACATGTAATAGCAGATATTGAAGAGAAATTTTTTAATGAGACGAATAAAAAATATCTTATGTAACCTTAATAAAATTATTACCCATTGTCTTTATTTTATGAGAACTTTTTCTCTAGTTCTTTCCGTCCCTTTTCCCTTTCTCATATAGTTCTAAGGGTCCGTTTGATTCAAAAGTGGTGATGACAAAAAATTTCATGGATAAAATTTGCCCAAATTTTATCTAATTTTCTCACGTGAGGCTATCAAACAACCAATTAGACTAAATTAAAGTCAATCTAATTAGATCATTTAAATATTTTTTAAAACATTTTAAAAATATATTTTTAAAACATTTTTATAATACATCTTTTAAAACATTTCTAAAACACTTTTTATTCAACAATTTTAATAAAGTTTTTAGGAAACATTATTAAAAAAGTTATTAAAACATTTTTATATAACAATTTTTACAATATTCAAAAGGGTTTTTTAATTAATCAAAACAAATTTTAAACCTTTTAAAACAATGTTTTTACAAATTTTAAAATAGTTTTATAAAATATTTTTTTTTTATTTAAAAGGGTTTTTAAATTTTTTGAAAACAGTTTTTAAAACAGTTTTAGAACAGTTTTTAAATATTTTTTTAACATTTTTTAAAACATTTTTATATAATAGTTTTTTCTTAATTTAAAATAGTTTTATAAAACAGTTTATGAAAATTTTTCAAAATATTTTAGTATAAAAAAAATAAAAAAAGTACTTGTAAGAAGTGGACATTTGCTTGCAAGTATTTCTCATACAAATAGCTAAGCAAAATTTGCCAACATTCGTGGCAATTTTATGCATAGAAAGTGTTGTACATTGGCAAATATCTTGTAGGTAAACTTTTGTATCAAACACAAAAAAATATAGATAAATACCCCATTTACCAACTTATTTGCCATTTTCTAAGGCAAATACGGCTATCAGGTGGTGGGTGTATATATGATTTGAAAGATATGACTTGTCTCAAATTATTTGCGGTTCCTTTGACAACATTGTACGTAAATGCGTATAATATTCTTTTAACACTCACTAACCAACAAAGAAGGAAACAATCAAGTACCCAAAATTAGAGTCCACAATGGATCGTGTCGACTTGTGTTCATGTCGATTTTTATCGTGTTCGAGTTTAAATGGATGACAATTTATATCATGTAAAATATTTATATTCAAACCCAACATGTTATCTTAATGTTGTCAATCGTACCAACTCAGTTCCCTAACAGTGAGGAATTGAAAATGTCAATAGCAGCTCCTACATCCAAGGCATATCACAACAACTAATATATAACAACTGACCTATTCAAATTCATTTGAAATTCCATTTGCAGTTTAACGTTTGCAATCTGTTATCTTGTATTTGTATATAATACCAACTCGACTAGTCATACTTGTTAATCTAATATAAACAATGACAGTTTATATCTGTATTTCTCTTAGGCTATTATGGTATAAGCGAAAAAAATTTCCTCTCCCCTCTCACATCACCATGTCTTCCTCCTCCCACAAAAGCAATGACATTACTTCACCAGTTCCCTCAATCAATCTCGAGATTCCCATCACTACATCACAATACGACTTGATGATACAAACTACCTACAATCTGATGGAACCATTCCTCAACGAATAAAACCTTCACCGGTTCGTTAAAGAAAGTTATCCATGTCCATTGGAGGAACTTGATGCCACACTTTAGAAGCAACGGGACAAGCTTATCATTAACATGCTTATTACATCTATGTCTTTCTCAATGATCTCTCTTGTTGTCGGACTCTAAACCTCGCATCATATGGAAAACACTTACTGATGCACTTGCATCTCCATCTGAAACCCGAATTCTTAATCTCCATCTTCATCTTCATCGTCTTCATCAAGGTGATTGATAGCCGGCATAAACTGTGTGTAAAATATGTCGTTGGGCAGTTACGCCTCTGCACAAACAAATACCTAGACTTGGCACACTAACTACGGAGTGCAGCGGCAAGTTAGGATCGAATCCAAAGAGACTAGTTGTTATAATTCTATTAATTTAATACTTCATGAATAAAATTGTAAAAGATGATATGTGAGTAAATCATTAAACTAGGTATGTATTTAAACTTATATAAATAAAACGAGTAAAACTATAGGTTTAGAATCATCTCCCTCACACGGGCTAAATAGCATAAATGGTTACATGAATATAAAAGCGCTAATGGGACTAATCACATTTGGACAATTAATAAAACCTAGACTCGTCACCCTCTAAATTCTCATAAAAGCTTAATTTGAGTTCGGTGTCAAAGAATATTCTTGGAATTACACATGAAAGGTTATAAAAGCGGCGCATACGTGATATACCCCGTTAAATCTTCTGAGTGTCATACAAAGAAAAATTAACTCATTAAAACTACCCTAGACTCATCATACCATAGCAAAGCAACTAATTAACCCATGTGAGTTTAACAATCTCAACCTAGATTAAGTTACCTATAAAGCATGTTAAATGGCATTAATTAAATGAAAGCAAGTAAATGAAAGCAATTAAATCTAGGTTACAAAGCAAGTAAACTAATTAACAAAGCCTGAAAAATAACAATGGAATTTTGGATAAAGGAAGAAGATGATGAATAGTGCTATTATAAACAAAAGTTGGTAAAACCCTAGGAGAGAGAAAAGCAAAACCTAAAATCCCCTCCAAAACCTTCTTCCCTAACCTAAGCTCTCAAAAATCCTATAAAACATCGATTATATCATATATGTCTTCAAATACAGAAAACACCCACTTATGTAATAAGTGGAAAAATAAATAAAGATAAAAGAAAAGAAAATTATTTATTCTAAACATCAAGAAGGAGCTCCTCGGGAAAATGGTCATAACATGTTCGTTAGGAACCGGATTGACGAACCGTCAGAGGCCACGCGAAGCTGACTCGAAGGGCTACAATTACATGAAGAGTTCGGGCATGAAGCTCAAATGCTGGAATGACTAAAATGCCCCTGAAGTTGCATATTAAATTGAAAACTTCCCAAAAAGCATCAATTGCACCGTTAAGCATTCTAATACCTACAAAATCTCAATTATACCTCGTAAAGCATATAAACATACATAATAGAGGTTGTCTGGTTAGCGAGCATAAATATGGGAATTAACGGACACAATCGTTCTAGAATGCATAAAGATAACGGGCATAAATATACAATATTCGTGGCAGATCAGTGATGACTCCACCTCTGCTTTTCTCCAAAAATCTAAGGCCATTTCTGACAAACTCAACACCGCTGGAAATCCTATCTCTCAAGAAGAATTCAACATTAACATATTTAAGGGTCTTCGTTCTGAATTTAAAGACCTAATCACCACTCTCATTACACGCCCCACACCCATTACTTTCTTATAACTACATGCCTTACTATTAAGCCATGAGTTCAATAACACTGATGAACTCTCTTACCTTACTATTCAACCTTCCAACACCACCTTCATCTCAAAATACTATTACCTATTCCCCACACTCATCCAATCATATCATCAACTCACATTCACCTACCAATCAGTCTGGACACCAAAACTTCAACCCATCTCGTGGTCGCTACAATCGTGGACGTGGTTGAGGTAGGGTGGGTTCTAATTATCGACCTCCCTATCAATCATGATGTCAAATTTGCAATACATACTACCACACTGCCATGTCCTACCCATATCGCTTCAACAGCTCCCAACCTACCCCCATTGCCCATTTCACTCACAATCCTAATTTTCATCTTGGCCTGTTACCCACCCACCCTCACCCATAGCTGCTTGGCTGCCTGACCTCACCAATCTGCACCATCCTTGTAAATATCATGGACCTGACACTCTTCACATAGGGAACGGTAAGGGTATTCCTTTTTCCCATATTGGTAACTCATCTATTTATACTTTTTCTTCTAATCTCATTTTAAATAACATTCTTCATGTTTCGACTATTTCTACATCTCTACTTTCTATTCAAAAATTTACTCGAGACAATAACATTTATTTTTAATTTCATCCCACTTTCTACGGTGTGAAAGATTGTCGCACCCAGAAACCTTTACTTGACGAAAGGAGTAAAATGGTCTTTGTACTCTCTCTCCAACAACAGTGTCCTTTTCTCCGCAAGCTCATCATTCCAAGAGAGTTCTATCAACTTGTTAGTATAACCGACTTGCTCATCCTCACAATCAAGTTCTTCATCAAGGTCTTAATCAACATCAACTTCCTTTTAATAAATCTAGTCGAAATAATCTTTGTGTAGCATATAAAATGGGTAAGTCATGTAGGCAACCTTTGTCGAGTCGTCTTCATCTGTATTGAATTTAATTTTTAGTGATGTTTGGGGACCTTGTCCTACTATGTTCACCAATGGTCATAAATATTTTGTCATCTTTCTTGATCTTTTTTTTTTAATTTTATTTGGTTTCATCCAATGATGTAGAAATCCGATGTGTATTCTATTTTTATTATTTTTCAGAAACTTGTTGAACGCTAATTTAATACTAAAATAAAAAATGTGCAAACGGATTGGGGTGGTGAATTTCATAAACTAGACTCCTTTTTTAAAAATTGTGGTATTCATCATCGTTATTATAGTCCTCACACACACGAACAAGTTAACTTCGTCGAACATCTCCACCCACACATCGTTGAAACCGTTCTTACCCTAGTGGCCCATGCTTCTATACCCCCAAAATATTGGCATTATGCCTTCGAAAGTGTCGTTCTCTTAATTAATTATATGCCAACATGCACACTTTATAATATATCTCCCTTTCAAATCCTTTATTCACGATCTCTTGATTACTCCTTGCTCAAAACTTTTGCTTGTTTCTGTTTTCCTTAGCTCCTCCCGTATAACAGTCCTAAAATGGACTATTGCTCTTATGTGTGTATATTTCTTGGTTATAGTTTGAACCAACATGGTTATCGATGCCTTCACCTGCAAACTGGATGCATCTATTTTTCCCGTAATGTTCGATTTGATGAAAATCGATTTCGTTTTGCAAAAATCACCCCTTCACTTATACCAACCACCACTCCCGTCCACGCTCATCCGTGGGGCAACCTTCCTACTACACTAGCGTCTCTACCCTAAACTCCCATTACCCCAGCTCTTACTGACGTGGATCAATTAAAATGGATAGGATTAGTGGCCCCATGAAATTAGAATTGTTCCTAGTTAAGATTTTGTCATCTACATAAATGAGAATAAATATAATGGTGGTACCATTTTTATAAATAAATAAAGAAGAGTCAGTTTTGGAGCCAGCAAAGTTTTGGGTGAGAAGATATTGAGTAAGATGGTGAAACCCAAATTGGGGTACTTGTTTGAGACCAGAGAGTGAGCGATTTAATTTACAAATGAAATTGGGGTGGGTGGAGTCTTTAAAACCAAGAGGTTATTCCATAAAGACATAAAGTTTAAAGATGTTGAAGAAATTAAAGACTCTTTGAAGACATGTCATTTAGTATTTCCAGTTTTTGGGTTTAATGGGAATATTAAATTGTATTTCATTTGTTTTGGGTTGGGTAACATAATTCGGATAGTTTTTATATTTGTACTGGCATAGACATAAGGGGATATTTGTAAGGACATGATTTTATAAATGTCCATTTAGTATCTAGGAAGTTTTCTGTATGTCCTAGATCACAGTAAATATGTTTGATACCAATACATTCAGCACGTCTCCACGTTCAACCATGACGGCCTCGAGTTGGATTCGAAGTTATCACGCACCCACTATCTTCATACGTGCATAGTGAATCATCACTGATCTATCGCGCAACATGCGTATTCAACTTTCATATGTTCCCACTACTCCACTCACAATTTTGGTGAAATGATTTAATTGGAGTTTTGAATATTTGCATAAATATATGGGAACTTTTTATAAAATAATTTTTGAAGTCTGGAACGTTTTTATCTCGAAATAAGAAAATTTTCTAAGTGTAAGGGTGAAGGAATAAAATTCGTTCAGATCGTTCGAATGACAGAGGCTTTTCGTTCAAACGACAGCTCCTGTCGCGTGAAGTCGCTCAAGAGACACATCAGATCGTTCGAGTGAAACACTAGTTCGTTCGAGCGATGTACCGCCTCGATTTTTGTATTTCAAGCAGTGCCCATTCTACACATTTTTCAAGTCTTTGGCACTCACGTTTTTTGCAGATTTTCTGCATAAAATCAGACTTCGTTTTTCACCTTTTACACACTCTTTTTATTGACAAACCATTCCCAATCATGTATGTGAATCTTCAAAACCCAAGAAAAATTATTCTACTTATCTGAAGTACTCGTGTGGAGAAGAAGGTTGATTTTGCACGGCTGATCTTGGAGCTCTTGTGGGACCTCTTGCTCACGACGTTGAACCGACACCTACTGGTATTTTGTGTGTCACTCTGTATTCCATTGTAATTGTAATTCGAATACTTTATAGTGAATTGATATAAAAAGGTTTTTCCCATTTGGATGATTTTTCCTCAAATTTTGACTGTCTTGCATGCTTGATATATTTCAATAGTTTGTCACAATTAATTAAAAGAGTTAAGACTGTGTTGGGCTTAAATTGGAATTTAATTAAATAAGTTGAACATTAATTGTTGGCGCGCTCTCATTATCTTTCGATTCTATTTGCGTTTTACAGATTTGAAAGTGGAACTGAAATTTAATCCAATAGGTAAAAACGTCCTTTACAAAAACCAACCCATACGCAAATAATTTAAACGTATGAGCAATAGCTTTATGGGACTAACCAACAATATAGGTGTGTAAGGCTAAAATAAAAACTATTAATTTATGTTGTATGAAAAAGAAGACCAAGCTTATGAATGGAGAAAATTTCACGTATTGGGGATTTTTAGTCCTAAAGGTTCCACCCCTCTACACTTAAATTCTCTGGAACATTCTAGAGTTGTCTAGTTTTTTGTAGTATTGTTTAGTATGTTATGGAATAATGTAAGCATTGATAGAAGTTGAAAAAATATTCCTGTAATGCATAGAATATTTTCTATACATAAACAAAACAAGAAGATGTGAAAATGTGTGAACTATATGTATAAGTCATAAAAGTGGAAACATTTACAATAAAGTGAAAGAACATGTATTGTTTGTAAGAAAAAAGGTATTATATGCACCCCCCACAATCAAGAATTAAAACAACATAGAATATGATCTTGATCATATGCATTGAGTTGGGTTCAAGTAGTCAACAAAAAATCACACACGCATACACCCATGAGTGTATTTTCAACATAAACTAAATGAAAAATATGAAAAATTCAATTTCATATCTACCTTGATTAGACATCAAACTAACCACTCTAACAAAAATTATAGTTCATCAAATCAAATACGTCATAAATTTTTGTAAAATTATTTTTCGTCACCTACTTTTCAGTCTAGCCACTCTTTCGAAGTAATTTCTAAGGTATATTTATTGTAATTCTCGTTTTATTTTATGTAAAGTTTTTATGACTTTAGATTTAAATTCTCTTTAAATTTCTTAGTATACCTTATTTACATTGCTTAGTGTCAACTATTTTAGTTGATTTAATTATAGTTCAATTTAGTGTTTAATCATTTTACTTCTTTGTTTTAATCACTTTGGATCCCCTTTTTACGTTTACATCTGCACTTTCTATTTGTTGCTTTAGATCCTAGTTTATTTAATTTACAAAGTTATATAATACTCATAGGAAACTCTTATTAATTGAAGCATCAAACGGCACACAATCTCTTGATTATCATAGCCTACGATAACCACATGGATTAAGGGAGTTCCATACAAAATAAAAAGAAAGAAACATGAATGGAATGCCAAATCCTGCAAGCTGCAACTCTCTCATTTGAGGAGGAAATTAAAAGCAACCTTAAAAACCCCTCAAAGAATATTAAAAAATTCAATAAAAATAGCCAAGAGGACATCTATTTCTTTTTTTTATTTGTTGATACAAACCCACCTCACACCTCAAATCCCAAATAATACTTGATTACACAGACCGGTGCAAAATTATCTTTACTTATTTATCTTTACAAAATATATTATTGAAATTGTCAAAAGTATAAAAGCAAAGAATCCCAACCACTTGGATATTTTTATCAAGAATCATGTCAACAAAAATATGAGTACATACAAGGGATATAAAGAGATTTTCATATACATAATAATGACCACCAATCCAAAAATGTGGTTTTAAAGGAATACACAATTCTAGAAATACACAACAATGTGATTTAGGTCACAATCCAAAATCCTAAAAGGAAAACTCACCTATCAACCCTAAAATTTCTTAAAATCCTAACCACCATAAAAAAATTGAAATTTCCCATAGAAGTTTCCACTGCTTCAGAAGTTGTTGAATAAAGCAAAGGGTTCAAATGATGATCTTCTGGTTCAGCACGAGCAGGAGCAGGAGCAGGAGCAGGAGCAGGGGGTTTGAATGACATTTTGAATGACATACTATGAAGTTTAGGAAACACCTTCTTGCGGAAAACATTTTGGCAATCTTCACAAACGATTATGAAGTTTTTGTGGGTTTTTTATTATGCAATTTCAGCCCACGTTCATTGTCAAACCCTGTTTGACACTTGAAATAAAAAAACTACTTCTGTTTGGCGTGATGCCCGGCCATGGAGATAAAGAGCGATTGATAATGGGTGAAATTTGGAGCTGGTGAGTCGAATGAGAAATAGAGAGTTTTTTTTTACATTTCAAACGTTTGTAATGAGTAACTAACTAGAATTTATATACACACCTAGGGTGGTCATGGGTCGGGCCGATTGCTGAGGCCCGAGTCAATTTTTTTTTTACTTGAATTTTACTGTGTAGAAAATTTATGACCTCTTTTATTGTTTAGAAAATTTATTCTAGTTTGTACTTTTAACACTATGAGTAAATAAAGCCTCAATAGAAATTTCAAAATGCTATCCGTTTATATTCTTTTTTGTAACTTTTAACCTTAAAGGAATAAAAGCTAAACGTATATATATATATATATATATATATATGTGTGTGTGTGTGTGTGTGTGTGTTTGTGTGTGTGTGTGTGTGTGTGTGTAATTCGCGGACTGGCCCGAGCTCAAGGGAACTAAAGAATATATGCCCAAGCCCACCCAGGAAAAAAAATTGGGACTACAAAATTTTGCCAAGCCCAGTTTGGAGGGCTATTTACCTTATCCAAGCCCTATTTTTTTAGGCGGGCTCAGCGGGCTCGACGAGATCATCAGACCTCGGGATTATGGCCACCGTTATACTCACCTTAATAAACACCCTTTATAGTGAGATTTTATTTCAAAACCATATCAATCATAAATTTATATTTTAGATCACGAATTTTTTTAGAAACATTTTAGAAAGCACATCTGACCCAAATCTAGTATCGGAGACAAGATGCTCCTTTCAGACTTACTTTAGTAAAAGACTTTAATGCCCTTGGAATTTATCCCATGCATTTACAAAGATATTTTTGGAACCCATCCCTATAACTGATTTAGACACAAAAGGTTGCTTAACCTTACACATAGATAGTTGTTCAAACGTTGAACACATCCCAGCCTAACACACAGAAATCAAACAAGTTATTGCTAGTGCTATCAATATCATACTAAACTAAAATAAGTGTATCTGCCTTATTATAAGACAATTATTTAAAGACTTCCAATTCCTAGAAACAAAGTTAAAAAATATCTCAACAAAAATGCAAGAAATAGACAGTCAAATCCCAATAGACCTTGTGCAAGTATTACAAGATATAAATACCAAGACTAATGACATAGAAATCTGTAACAAGTAATTTTTAGAACTAAAAATTCAACCAAAACCTAAGAAAGTGAGTTGGTAAAACTCATCAAAGAACCAACCAAACTAATTCCAAGATTAGATAATTATCTTTCTAATGGATATAGTTAGGTCAGACTAGAAAAATGTACCTGAAAACCTTTCCATTCAAACATTGGCATATTTTTACTAAAGAATTTTAGAAAAAGATAAGTGATGAAAGATTTTACTACCAGTTAGATGAAAATGAGATTGTTAATGTTGATAAGGCATCAAGACTAATACTTGAAAGATCAAATTTAATCTCAACATCTATAGCAGTCACACAAGACTACGATAGTAGCTTTGTTAAAGACTTACAATTAGATTTAAAAGCTAAGAAAAAAGTGTTGACCACCTTCTATACATATTTTGTTAAATTTGAGCAAAATTTAGCAAGTTATCTTAACAACATAAAGAACCATAACCTATCCAAAATGGATAGTATATTTAATGAACTTAGATTTAATATAGCTGAATCATAAAAAACTATGAAGACACGGTGAAAGGAATTAAGTTTATATGTGATGAACCTTCCCAAGAAGAATTATACTCTCACTTTATTTTAATATCTTTAGATAAAATAGAAAAATATTTAGAATCTGTAGAAGCAAGAATGATACAAGAATCTGTTGAACAATAAGAAAAAAATAATGAAGTAAAAAACTATGCTGAAAAGATTATTTATAACCGCAACTTTTTATAACCAAACTAAATATATCACGATAAAACACAAAACCTATAATAACCGCAACTCTTGTCTTGTTATTTAAGTGATGTACTAATACACAACTCGGTACAATATATCTCATAATTAGTTTAATCAATTCCTTTTATAAAATTCGTGAACTCTTTAAATATAAAGATGAAGTATCGAACCTATTCTAAGTGATTTGAATCTAAGGTTAGGGACACGAACTTCTATGTTTTGATCCGAGCATTCTCTCTCATTTGGTGAAACCTCTGATGTGCTACACCTATCTAGAATCTGATCTAAGCATTCTCTCCCATAAGCATTAGCTCCCATATATCTTCATTGAAACGAATCTCCCCATAAAACTTTACAAATTGGGGACGTCATAAAGTTGTTGAAGAGATTCTCTAGGAAATTATGTCACTTATGCAAGTGTGGTCTATGTAATGTTGATCATTTATCAGTTTGTAAATGTGGAGTGTGTTAGTATAAAAAATCTCAAATTTGATCTTAAGACTCAAAACTATAAATATAAAATAACTTTGATGAGAATAGATTCAAAACGTGAAACAATGATAAAATTGAAAATATACAATCTGATATTTCCAAAAAATATTATTTGAATATAAAAAAAAAATTACAGAGCACTTTCCAAGTAATAGAAGAGAATGTTTTAAAATATCAATGTTATGTATTCTATAAAATTTCAATATATAAGCAATGGGAACATACGGACAATAACGTGGTGAGACCGATAGAATTTTACCTCAACATTACGTGGTCAAGTTGCATTCCAAAGTAAATCCTGGTAAATTGAGGTATGGCAGCACCAAGAAAACTTGTTCATCAACCAATTTTTGGGCAGTTGGGGTGAAGAACGCCACAAAACCGAGATAGACTCCACCAAGTGTAACAACCACTTTCCCAGTTGATCAATCCAAAACCTCTTCAACACCGTTAATCACTCCAAAAGTTAATTAAAAATTGATTCGTTATTGCAACTAACCTTCTACTCTATAATCAACAACAAAAAGTAATTATAATCAATACTTTTAGAGTGTATTAATTAACAGCTAACCTTGTACTCTATAATCACTATTAATACTATTAATTAAAACTAATGACCAGAAAAAATATGTGTTGTGTTTATTTAACACAATAATGGAGATTCATTAGGTTGAAAGTTAACCAATAGGGATTACCAATGACTGTATGAGCATTGTTAGCCAAGTTAGATGAATAGGGACTAAGATGAAAACCGTCTCCAATCACCTCCGTAAATACGGTCTGCAATAAGATGATTTGTATGATCCTATATACAATATGGACATAAAGGAAGCCTATAAAATGAATGTGTATAACCATATGGGAACCTTATAAAATTTGTATAGTCTTCGATATGAACTGGACATAAAGGAAGCCCTATAAAATCTGTATAACACATGTCATAAATCTGTACAGTTCGATACGATAATTATGAACTCAATAAAGTTCCAAGTAATCCCACATGTCATAAATAAATGATCTATTATTTCTTCCATTAACACATGTTCATAGATGAACTTTCATTCCAAAGTCATCCACATGAGATCAAAGAGTTTACCACAATCCTTTTAGAAATCAACTAATATCGATAAACATAGACATTCTCAAATTAATAGTGTCTCTAAATTTGGTCACATATTGAATTTACACTGAACATAAATTAATTCCAAATATGACATAACCAAATTACTTTAACCAACACACATGTAGAAAATGGAGGAAATCTTGTTATTATAGAACAATTACAAAGTTAAAAATACAGAGAATAAACTGTAATAATGATAAACCATGTAAATCACAACAACGTACTGATATGTAAAACTACACATCGACTAAGAAAACATCCATCGTTCAACCTCTTTCAGTTCCAGTCACAGCAGCAACACGCCTAATTAAGAATAATGAAACACAACATTTTTAATGACAGATTCAAGATAAACATGGTAGCATATGAGAGTAAACTGAGTGTTTTGGAACTTCAACGGTGCTTAGGAACTGATTTGATAGATTAATATAGATTGAATATAGGTTGATCTAGTGTAGGAACTGAATTTGTAAAAGAGGACATTTTCAGTCCATAAAATCAATTCCTAAACTCAATCAATCTATATTCAATCTATATGAATCTATAAAATCAGTCCATAAAGACTATTAAAGTTCCTAAACACTCAATCAATCTACATTCAATCGATATTCAATCTAATGCAGATGTAGCTATGCTAGGTAATATAAATAGCACCAATAGATAATCAGTTCATATATTCAATCTATAAAACCAGTTCCAATCAATCTATATTCAATCAATCTATATAACGCGGTTCCAATAATATCAATCTATATTCAAACCGTTGGAGTAAATTGGGTGTTTAGGAACTTCAACAGTGTTTAAGGACTGATTTTAAAGATTGATAATAAATCTATATCAATCTATAAAATTAGTCCGTAAACATCTTTGAAGTTCCTAAACACTCAATCAATATTCAATCTAATGCAAATGTGGCTATGCTAGGTAATACAAAAAATCACTACACCAAATATGCCCATTTGTCAAGGTCATTGACCTTGACAAATTCACCTTGTCAAGGTCAATGACCGTGACATTTCGAGGCGAGACAACTTTTTTTGTCACGGTCGTGTCACGGTCATTGACCTTGAAAAAAAACTCGCGTTTTGTGTCACGATCGTGTCACGGTCATTGACCTTGACACGTTTGTCACGGTTTATAACCGTGACAAAGCCGTGACCCTTTTAAAAAAAATTGTCACGGTCATTGACCATGACACGCCCGTGTCAATTTTGTCACGGACGTGTCACGGTCAATGACCGTGACAATTCTGGGCAGAATTAAAAAAAAAACTGCTAGGCAGTATGGCCACTGCCACTGCCCAGCAGTATATTTGTACCTGTTATAGCAACGTTGTACCTGTTCCAAACATCATATATCCGAACAAACTAAAGATAATGCAAATATATATTCAAATAAGAAACTATTTAAAAAGAAACAACATCACCATCATTTTATCTCAAATCTACAAACTATTTGCATGGAAAAGAGATTTTGTACCGCGACGCTCGGGAACACCTCCTTATCCTTCCCTTCTCGTCCGAATAGCGACATAAGTATAGAGCATATGTGGCCTACCCTTAGGGCCACTCCCTGTCCCCTGAATTGAAATAAAGTAAAATTAGTATCCGCCCCTCAAATATAGATAAATATAAATCGTAATTGAAATCGAAATCGAAATTGACATATAAATATAAATACATTACCTGTAGTGTCACTCAAACAGCTAACTTGAGCTCATATGGCACCTCCTTCCAACTAATGTACCCCGGGCAATCGTGTCAATTATAATTCTCTTCATATCTAAACACTAAGAAATACCATAATCCTATGGAGGTATGCGTTGCAAATTCCTTCCAACCGTTGTGTAGCCAAAAATCAGCAGTTGAAGTTGTCAACTCCACCTTTGAATGGGGTATGGAAAGTGGTGGGGTATGGAAAGTGGAATTGACAACTTCAACCGGTGATGTTTGGCTACATAACGGTTGGGAGGAATTTGCAGAGCATCGCTCCATAGGATTATGGCATTTCTTAGTGTTCGGATAGACGAAGAGATTCAGTCTCCTCTCCACAAATAGGACACCCCAAATAACTATGTACTAATCACCTATTAAAGGTAAGAAGCGTATATTCATGGATTAGTATAAACAAAACTTAGATGTAGTTGGAATATTTATGTATTAATCTCCTCTCCACACACGCACACTACACAAGAGTGAAAATGATAAAGTGCAGATCAAGTAAAAGCATTAAAAATGGATGTTTCGGTACAAATTGAAATAATTATTACAAATTGAAAAATGGTTTCAAATTCGGGTTATCATCAAAAATGGATTGATATTCGGTAGGAGCAGCCAAGTCATCCACACTACTATTTAGACGCCTTGGCGCGTGTTGGACAATTGACCACGGCTCGTTGTTGATATACTCCGAGTAAAACACTTGCTTAACCTTTTGAAATGCACAAACAAACGGCTCATCGCTCACGTGGTCATTGCTCTTCAACTTGGACAAGTCAACCATGATCAAATTGGTGACAGGATCAACTTTAGAAGCATTTTTATCCTCAACTCTTACCCATTCACAGTAAAATACAACCTCTTTGAAGCTTATATAATCCAATTCAAATATATTTTGGATTACACCATAGTAAGTCATTTCAGCTTCAACGAGGTTTTTATCTTTTGCGCTCGCTCGAAAGAAAGTAAGAGCCTTGTATGAAATTCCCGAGTTCTGTACATTTGTACTTTCCTCGTACACTTTAGCGCCGAAAATGTAACCGTTCAATCGATATTTTTTGTACTCTTGTGCCACGAACAAGGGTCCACTGGCTAGACGAGCAAGCCTTGATGTCGCATCACCCATCTTTAGGAGCTGAGAATATAGATAAATTAATTATATTAGTGGTAAAATTTTAGTGTAATGTAACATTATATAACGACTGTTTTCATTGTAATTACCTCTTGTGTCAACCATAGCCTAAATTCGCTGTCTGATTGTACCACTGTTTTTCGTCTTTTATTGTTCTCACAGGCTTCATATTTACTGCATATTACAAAATTAATCATGTATAAAATAATCTAAAATAATGTTAAACATTATAATATTCGAAACTTACTTTTTCCATTCTTCGACATCTTCATGTGTGTCAAATAGATAACGAGCTACTTGTTCATGTTGCAAACTCGTTAATTTCACTCGTTTTCCCATCACATTACCACCATCATCGAGGAATTCATCAGCGTCATCAACGCTGGTAGAGTCAGTCATATATTCCCGAGTATATATTGATGACTCCACGGTGATGTATTCCTCTGCAATTGATCCTGCAATATATCGCGTATTCTTGACGTAATCTTTAAAAACTTTCATCAATCTTTCAAACGGATACATCCACCGATATCTAACTGGACCACAAAGAAGTGCCTCGTCGCATAGGTGTACCAACAAGTGAACACTTATGTCAAAGAATGCTGGGGGAAAGTACTTCTCTAATACACAAATCGCTTCGTTCACAGCCAATTTTGCGGCCACTATGTGTTCTCGATTCACTACCTTCTCACACAAGAGGGAGAAGGTAATACTAATTTGCATAATAGCCCTAGGCAAATCCTTCTGCTTGGAGAAAAAGTGCTTAAACAATAGAGGAACCAATTGCATGATCACATGCCAATCGTGGGACTTACACTTATGTAAATCATGAGTAGCATAATTCACAATCCTTTGCAAGTTGGACGAAAAAGTAGATGGGCCCTTCAAATTATATATTGTGTCTAGAAGCACCTTCCTTTCCTCACTCGTCAAAGTAAACGCACCAGGGGGAATTATTGTCCTTCCCCTACTATCTTCTTTCAACCATAGTTGTGGTTTAAGTTTTAACGTTTTAAGGTCTTTTCGTGCATTTTCTCCATCCTTCGAATGACTCCCCCCAAGGCAAGTACCCACAATATGTTCAGCGAAGTTCTTCTCTGCATGCATCACATCCAATACATGGCGCACCGGGTTTTTCTTCCAATAAGGCAAGTCAAATAAAATTGACCTCCGAGACCATGCCTTTCTTATCTCAGTTTCATTCCCAGTCGGGGTCTTCTTATGCTTGACATTCTTAAACTTGGGATTCTTACCTGGCATATTTGGGCCACATTCAGAAGATTTATTTTCAATTTCTGAACCCGAAAGTTGTCTCGGCGGTAGCCTATGTTCAACTTCGCCCAATAAAAAATTGGAAGCTTTCTCAAATCTGAAACTATGAGCTGGGGGTAAAAACCTCCTGTGGCAATGGTATACATTTTTTAAGCTGGAGGATAGACGAAGAGATTCAGTCTCCTCTCCACAAATAGGACACCCCAAATAACCATGTACTACACATCCGGATAATGTCCTATAAGCTGGAAAATCATGAATTTCCCACATCAACATAGCTTTCAGCGTAAACTCTTCTTTTCTAAAAAAGTCAAATGATTGCACACCCTCTTCCCACAACTCATTTAATTCTTCTACCAAAGGATCCAGGTAGATATCAATGTCTTCACTTGGTGCCTTTGGCCCAGGTATCAATAAAGCCATCATCGAAAATTCAGGTCTCATACACTGTGAAGGAGGGAGGTTGAGTGGGGCTAGGATCACTGGCCATACACTCTGATTGGTGCTTAGATTTCCAAATGGATTGAAACCATATGTTGATATAGCCAAACGAATGTTGCGTTGTTATCGAGCAAAATCGGGATACTCATAATTCATCCTCCGCTAGGCAGTAGAATCAATAGGATGACGCATGATATTACCCCCTACTTCTGCCCTAGCATGCCAAGTCATTGCCTCTGCAATCCATGGTACTGTGAAAAATCGCTTTAATCTAGGCCCAACGGGAAAATATTTCAATACTTTTTGAGGCACTTTTGAGCTTGTGCCTTCCTTACTAGTAGATTGGACATATCTAGGTTCATCGCATACCGGACAACGATCGAGATTTTCATACTCCTTTCGGTATAGTATGCAGTCATACACACAAGCATGAATCGATTTATACTTCATTCCCAAACCTTTCAAACTGTTCTTCATAACAGGATAGCTATTTGGAAGTGTATTCACCTTGGGTAATAAGACCTTCACCCATTTCAGAATTCC
Source organism: Sambucus nigra (assembly GCA_949130495.1). Lineage (NCBI taxonomy): Eukaryota > Viridiplantae > Streptophyta > Magnoliopsida > Dipsacales > Adoxaceae > Sambucus > Sambucus nigra. Next base: position 819,664,589 of record OX422207.1, read on the forward strand.
CGTCACGCTATTGCCAGACAAACCGTACTGCGTCTTCAAACTGTGCAAACCAACCATGGCATGTAAAGTTGTTTGATCTTTCTCACAGCCAGAGTATAACGGTTGGGTCGCCTTAAATTTTAAACTTTGGTAGTCATCGTCAAGTTTTATCGTGTTATCTTCATGAGCACTTGAATCTTCTACATCATCAGTAACCTCATTCTCCTCGGCTTCATAAACTCCGTACGCATCATCAACTAAATCCTCTAACATATTATGATCTACGTCGTCCCCTTCTTCATCTATTCTACTTGTTGAAGGATGTTGTGAAGGTTGGTCAGGGACAAAAGGAACTTTCAATTCACCATGAAAACTCCAAAATCGATAACTATCTTGCATACCCGATCTTAACAAATGTAGTTCAACTGTTTTCCACTCAAACACCTTACCATTCTTACACCTAGCACATGGACACGGAAACTCTTCATCATTACGACATCTCTTTGCATATTTCACAAATTCGTTAGCACCTCTGCGAAACACATCCCCCATTCTATTAGTCTCACCCATCCACTCTTTGTATTTCGGATATCCCATCACAGCTACCACAACTAAACACCTATTAAAGGTAAACAAAACTTAGATTTATAGTATGTTTTTTTTAATTATCCCATCATTTAATTATCCTATTAAAGGGTATGTGGTCCTATCCCATTCAAGAATGCATTTTTCTGTAATATACTTAACAGCTCATGCACATTGTTACGATTTGAAAAAAATTCGACAGCATATCCCCTTAGTTCTCCAAGTACACGACGTAGATTGGCAGGTGTGAGTGTTATTTCAATTGGTCAATTAAAATAACAGTCACACTTGTCAATCTAGTATGTACCCAGAGAACATTAAGATATGACTGCAGAACTTCCTCTAAAAGTAACAACTTTAAGCCAATAAGAATATTATACAAAAATTATACAGTCTCAAACTGTCCAAACGGGACAATTCGAGAGATCTCATTACAGGGGTAATGACTCTCGAACGGGTCTAAGGGTTATTGAATGCGTACGCATAAGAACTAGAATGCTAGTATCTATGCGCACTATATTTAATGTCAAGTATGTTTCATATAATGGGTTAATTCAAATACAAAAATAAATTCATGGGATAATTCAAATACAAAAATAAATTCATGGGATAATTCAAATACAAAAATAAATTCATGTATTGACCACATACACACACACACACACACTATCTAAGCTGTTCTATAGGTATAAAAACAATTATTATCCAATTATTATCCAACTATTATCAATTATTTATTTTGAATGTAAATAATATTCAAAACCCCACCCACCCCCACCCCCTCAGATTAATTCAAGACATAAGACCCTAAAGGGAATCCTATATGCAACAAGATTCTAGTTAGTAAAGAAGACATAACAGAATATGGTGGAATCCACTACACTACAAAACCATTTAATAATATTTAAAAAATTCAAAACCATTTAATAATATTTAAGCACTAAAATAAATTTAATTTAATTTAACCTAGGAATTAATCAGATATTTTTATCCTATGTTTACTAATGCTAAAATTATGAAAAATGACACCACCCCCTCCCCCACCCTGCCCCACCCCCTGCCCCCCTCCACCACCCCCTCCCCCCCCCCCCCAAAACACACCACCACACACACACACACCCCGCACCCCACCCCACCCCACCCCCTGCCCCCTCCACCACCCCCCCACCCTGCCCCACCCCGCCCCACCCCCTGCCACCCCTTCACCACCCCCTCCCCCACCCTGCCCCACCCCACCCCACCCCCTGCCCCCTCCACCACCCCCTCCCCCACCCTGCCCCACCCCCTGCCCCCTCCACCACCCTCCCCCACCCCACCCCGCCCCACCCTGCCCCACCTCCCACACACGCACACACATACACACAGATATATATACACACACACACACATAACTATACAGACAAATATATATATAAATGGAAGAGAGAGAGAGAGAGAGAGAGAGAAATTGGACCTGAGAGAGAGAGAGAGAGAGCAGCGTCGAGAGAGAGAGAGAGAGAGAGGGAGGGAACGGTGGGAGGGAAAAAAGAAGGGGGAAAGGGTTTTTGCTGGAAAAGTTGTCACGATCGTGTCAAGGTCATTGACCGTGACACGAATTGTCACGGTCAATGACCGTGACAATTAGTTGTCACGGTCGTGTCAAGGTCAATGACCGTGACATAAAACGCGTGTTTTTGTGTCACGGTCAATGACCTTGACAAGGCTGGCCGGCTGAAAGGTGACAATTTGCCCATTTTGGTGTAGTGAATACTAATAGATAATAAGTTCCTAACATGCTATATGAGGTATAATTGGGCTTTTGTAGGTATTTAGGTACCAAGTACAGGATTCAGATGCATTCAGCGCAAGTTCCGTACGCAATCGCACATTCAAGGGCAATTCGGTCAATTCACAGCTTGGGCACCTGGCCCGACATCTCCAAGAAAGTTGTAGCCCTCCTCGTAAGCTTCACGTGTCCATGAACGGTGTCCAATTCCGAGTCCGTATGACGAAGTTACGGCGATTTTAGCGGAGAAGAATTGGATGCCAAAACAGGGGAAATTGAAGTTGCCCTGCTTGCTCGATCGATCGAGATATTTTTCCACGATTTCAACAGTCGATTGATCGACCACAGGGGTCGATCGATCGATCCCCTGTTTTTCTGCAGATATTTTGTTTGCTTTTCTTTCTTCTTTTCTTTTATTCCAACTTGCTACTTAAGCCAATTTTTGTTGTAATAAGATATATTCTGATATAGATAGTTTTAGAACACATTTTAGGTTAGGGTTTGGTTTCGAGAGCTCATTTTATCTTCTTCTTGGGGTGACAACCAATTGGTTTTGTAAGAGTGAACTATTCATTTCCTTCTCCTTTAATATAGTTTTGTTCTTCATCTTTCCTTGTTTTGTAATTTAGTTTCCAAGCTTTGTAACTAGTTTACTTGCTTTAATTCTTTCTTTCCTAGTTTAATTAGTGTAATTTAGTTTAATTCATGTATCACCCTTAGATAAATAGGGTCAAGATATCATTTCCGCCATTTTCGGGCCCCGAGCTCCGAAAATTAGGTTTTGTGAAAAATTGCATTTAATTGAACCCGCGCGAATTAAAGTCGGTTTATTATGCATTTAACTTTCTATGTCATGCATCGTTGGTGTTTATAGCGATAATCCGAGTTTAATACGCGTGCGACCAATTTTCGGTTAAGTGTTTATTCTCACAACTTTGGCTTGAATTCCTTATTGTGTGAAGTTTATGTTTAATTGATAATGCTCGATTAAATTGTTTTATAGTCGGAATCTTGATTAGTAGTTGTTTCTATCCATATGGTTGGATGATATCTCGATCCTCGCTTTACTTTTATTTAGACTTAACTTATTCTTTTCTTTCTTTTACAACCAACCATCACCTTTTTACACTTTTATTCCTGGATTAATCTGTTAAGATCTATCAAACATTCTCTGTGGATTCGATATCGGACTTACCGCTATACACACCAGTTGAGTGTAGTCGTAACTTAGGTTTTTGTATTGAGGAGGTGAAATGAATACAACGATCGGCGCTTGACGCGCGTCGCTTTTCACCCTTAATCAAAATGACGCCATTATCGGGGACTGTTTTGTTATAGATTGTAATTGACTTATTAGTTCGTAGTATTCTTTCATTTGTACTTGTATTCTTTCTTTTATCCTTTTTTGCAGGACTTCTAAATTTGAGCGCCTAGGAACACTTGAATTATCCCGCCGCACATTTCTTTGTGGAAATAGTCCTATCGAGCCTTTGTTGGGGTAAGCATGTCTTATTCTATCTTTTCTGGTAATCCTAATGATAATTCTCAAAATTTCGGTAAACCTTTGACTTTTGGTCAATACTTGCAATCCCAAAAAGTTGCAACATCTAAAATGACATTGGGTAAGTATTACGAAAGTCAAAGTTTGGATTACAGCAATTTTGTGCATGATCATTCTGATTTTGGGTCGCAAGATCCTTATGATAAGAATTTTGAAACCAATTGAAATCATTTTCAAAAATCTTATGTTAATGATTTTGAGTGTAGTCCCGAGAACAATTTCGAAACTTCCCATTTCTAAGAATCCGCTCCTCGCCCTATGACATTCAGTGATGGATTGAGCATGCTTGAGAATGAGAGGATTGAAGAACGTTATCGGGAAGAAAATCATTGGTAACACGAGTTGGATTTACTATTTGAATTCGACGACGACTTTTCTTCGGAGACTGTCGAAGTCGAGGACTGTTTTGAACCAAATGAGGACTTTGTAACTACTTTGGAACAAATCATCCTTGACTTGACTCATGGTATAGTAAAGAATGAAAATGAGGATGAAAAGGGCATAGTATCAATTTGCAATGAATTCGCTTGTTCTTTGATTTTCAAAGAAGAAAGTTTCATTGTAAACGATCCTATTTCTTCCGAAATTCAATTTTCAAGCGATGATCACTTGTCGCCTGAGATTGAATTTCTTTCATCCCCGTCTTTACTCTATACTGTCGCACCAATTCAACTACCTGATGAATCGGTACCGAACTTTAAAACGTTAAACCCTTTCACCGACGAGGAGTACTTGCTCGATTTGCTTTCCATAAAGGCATTTTCTCCCTCATGTGCACCACCTCCCATTCCAACTTTAAAATACTTGGGAGTTGATTCATGTTTTCTCGGCCCGCATGTGTATTTTTTGCCCTTCCTATCCAAATCCCCCATCCTCCCTCCCAAAGCTTCAATTGGGGATGGTTCACTTTTACCGCCTTACACATGCCTTCCGTCGTTCGAACGGAATTCCTATTTGTTGGGAGGCATGCATGTTCGGGAGGGTCTACCATTGATCCGCCAAATTCAAATTGTTTTTTGGATGGACACTCAAAAGTTTCAACTTTTAAATAAAAAAAAGTCCCAAAAACATTTTTTCTTTATTTTTCACACACGCATTCTCACGCATTTGCATTTGTTTTTCTTTTTTAATTTTATTTTATTATACATTTTGTTGTGAACATGCGTGTGTGTTGCTCTTTGTGCATATTTTTTATTTTTTGGTTAGCATACGCCTATGCATGTGTATATTTAGCCTATGTCTATTTAATTTTATTTTTATTTTTATTTTTATTTATTTTTTTTATTTTTTTTATTTTTTATTTCATATTTTTATATATTTATACTTATATATATATATATATATATATATATATATATATATATATATATATATATATATATATATATATATATATATATATATATATATATATATATATATATATATATATATATATATATTATACTTAAGCCCCCTTAATATCCCAAAATTTCAATCCCCCCCCCATTTAAAACAGCAAAGCAGTGTGCATTTTGCTGCTTGATCGATCGATCGAGGGCCCATGCTCGATCGATCGATCGATCGATCGAGCAGTTATAGGCCGAGATCTGTTACTTTTTTCCCCTTTCTCCTTATTCTCTCTTATCTTCTCTTACGCTGTTTCGTGCCCTAATATTTCCCCCAACACATTTCCTTGATTTCAATCCTTTTTCTACACTTACAAGGTATAATTCTTCCTACTTTATTATTGTTTTGTACATTTGGGTTGATTTTTGTCATAAATTCCATGTTTTTTCAACATTTTGACATCTATTGAATGTGTTAGTGTTTTCCCTGATTTGTGTTGTTCCAACCACCTTTTCTTGTGATTATTATTGTATATCCACTCATGACCACTTGTATATTGTTGCATTGTTGTTTTGTTCATAAGTGGGGATCTTTGGTTGGTTCAAAATGGTATTTTTCACCCTTAACGCACATTGTGCACGCCAAGTGTTCTCTAAAATGCCCCAAACAGTTTTCAATCCAATTTTTGGCGCACACTTGGGTGATTTTCACTCCTTGTCGCATTCCGACATATTTTATCGCAATGTTGCATTTTGTTACCTCGGTTTTGCGCACTTGCACCCCCATTTCAACTTTTACACTAACTAACCATTAATTGTGCTTACAATTTTCTTGTATTTCTTAATTCTTGTTTTGTAGGTTGAAATGGCTCAATTGAAAAAATACAAGTATACTAGGTGTTTGCCTACCGGGGGCATTGAGGGGTTTCGCTGCTACCAGAAGTGAGATTGGTACCACGCCCATTTTCACACATCCAAGCGTCTGCTTGGTTACTATTTTGCGTGGACCATTGATCACATACCGAGAGAGGCGCGTGTTCTTTTGCGCCATCGGGGATGGGAGCCCTTTCTCTCTACCAACGGGCGCATTAACGAAGAGTTGGTTCGCAAGTTTTATGCGACGTTGGTAGAGGTGAAGGAGGATGGGCCGATCACTTATGAGGCTATGGTCCATGGGGTGCGGATACCTTTCATCATTTCAGACTTGGCTGACTACATGGATGTGCCAAACCCCGCGGATTCGATCAGTTTTCTGGACGGGAATTTCTTCGGCAGTGGGACATTGATAGAGGCCCTTGCACCGGGGGAGGCATGGAAAAAGGGTGCTTTTCATTCGACGGCAATGGAGGACTTACCGAGATTACTTCACTACATTAATGTCCACTCTTTTATGGTAACGAACAATCGGTCAGAGGTGTGCCACAAGCACGCCGCATTGATCTACGCACTGATTAATAATTTGAGCAATATCAGCTTGCCCAATATATTTCTAGATATGATGTGCGCGACAGTAAAGGAGATTTCCTGGAGGTATTCCCTTCCTTTTCCTACCCTCATTACGAAGATCTGTTTATCGCACGGTTGCCCAGAGTTTGACGCTGACCGCAAGCATGAGCCACTCGGGCTTCTTTCAAAGGACAATATCTCAAAGATGTTGAAACGCGAGTGGGGGCAATCGGGAAGCAAAAGGCGGAGGCCAGAGGTAGCTGATGAGGCCGATGATGAGGAGGTCGATATTAGGGAGATGGAGTAAGGTGAGGGTTCTCACGCGCCACACACTGATTATGATGCCCGCTTTGAGGCATTTCAGGTCGTGCAGGACCAGTGTTGGGAGGAGACCCAACTCAGGTGGGCTACATGGGAGTCCCGCCTGGACTAGCAGCAGGCCGAGCAGCGGCAGTATCAGGCCGAGCAGCGACAGGAGTGGGCCCAGCAAAGGCAGGCTAGAGCGCAGACCAGGCATGAGTACCGTATGATGCAGTAGATGATGAGAGATCTTTATTTGCAGCGCCATGATTTCGACACAACGCTACCTCCTCATTTTCAGGACCCTTCTGATCCTAGTGGTTTCTGCCACTAGGATACTGTTGTACTGGGTCGTTTTTGGCATTCTGGGGTCGGATATTATATTGTACTTTTTATTTTTATTTGTATTTCTTTCATTTCACTAGTTGTAATGTATTAAGTGATTTTGTATTGAACTTATGAAATGCGAAATGAAAATGTAGTTTGTGGTTCTTTATTGGATTTTGATGTGTGTAACCTTCCATTTTATAAAATTAAAAAGTTCACCATCAATTTATCTAGTATTTGCATTTCAGCCCCTCTATATTATTGTGACTTGTCACATAGATTCTTTTAACTTAATACATCGGTACATATTCTTCCTATGCTTTGTACTAACTTGTTTTGCAGCTTCATTTGGACTTATACTTATGGAGATCGCTCCACATTTGGGTAATATCATTATTTTCCTATCTTTGTGTTGTGTTCTTTAATGGACGCATTGGGGACAATGCAACATTTAAGTTAGGGGGTGTGGGATATTCTATCCATTGCATGTTTATCCCTTGAATTTTATTACAATTTAGTTACAAAGCATGTTTTTGTTAAAATTTTGAAAATTTTCAAAAATATTTTCTTTCTTTTTTCTCCTTTATTGGGCATTTTGCCCTTGTTTTCGATGATAAATTTTAATAATTTCCCGATCAAATAGACAATTCAATGATGCATGTCCTCGATTTTAGAAGTTATTAGACTTTAGTCCTAAATCATTGATATTATGAATAACTTCATGAATTAAACTTTATCCCGTGAGCACATGCACCATTCTTGTTATATTGATTTGGTTTTAGATTTTTATAACTCGGTATGCTTTTGTTGCATTGTATATACTTACATCGAGTGAGACTAGAGACTTATCTTCATTTATGAGTGTATACACTATTCTTTTCTCTTTGAAAATGTTACAGTCGTTGTTAATATCTTTATTCTTTCATTGATCGTTCGTTAATTGAGTTCATACTTGAAATGTATTACTTGAGCATGATTTTCATATGTTGTTTGACTCGAGAATTGCGTATACTATTTAAAATGATCATAGGCTATCTTTGTATATCACCCATATGACCTTGACCTCACCCTTTATATGTTCCCTAGTCAACCCACTTGAGCCTAAACACTAGCCTTTTGTTTCATTACCCAAAATCCCATAACCAACTCCAAATTGGATTTATACACCATACATATTACCTTACATACCCTTGTTTGGATTGTTACTTGGGATTAAATGTTATTATTGTGTTGTGGTTGCAATTTGAGTATGAAAAGAGTAAGAAGTGAAAAGAAAAAGAGTGAAAAAGAGAAAGTTGAAAACAAAAGAAAACAAAAGAAAAAAAAATGAGAAAAAGAAGAAAAGAAAAAGAAAGAGAAAGTTGTTTATATTGTTTGTAGTGATTCAATAAGCTTCGATTACTCTCTCGATTGTTATATCTAATGCTCGTTTGGAAATCATTTGTCCAATTTTGAAATTGCCCACTTTTTCCCATTATTCCGAGTTTCATCCCCGAACACTTTGAATCCGTATATACATCCCTTTCATTTCGTACACTAACCTAGCCTACATTACAACCCTATTAAAGTCCTATGTGATCTTAAGTAGATGTAATTCAAAGGTTTAAATTGTTTTGATAATCTGTGAAAATGCATTTCGCCTCTTTTATATGTGCGGTATCCTTTCACTGCGATTACAGTTTTTATTTCCTATATAGCGTTCTTCATTTGTGATATGTGTGTGACCTAATTTCCTCCTTATACCCGCATGTCCCGTGTGTTACCTCCCGTTTTCAAGCGATTTCATTTGATGAGTGTAATGCCCATGAGGATTGACTTTTATGCATGCTTTAATATTTAGTATTCGAGTTATTTAAGCTTTTTGCCAAATCATATTTTGCGTGTGCTCACTCCCCTCCCACGTGTTATAGTTTTAATTCATTGAGGTGCATTCGATAATGTTAATAACTAAGGACTTCTCATGTGAATTCGTTTGCTATGTTAATAACATGTTGAAATCTTCTTCATATTGTTGAGTTTGTCGCAAACCTGATTGGGCATATTTTGAGGAAACTTTATGATGTTCGTGGGTTCCATCCCTGAAAACCCTCACGAGACGACACTCGTCCACTAGGGTAACCTAGGGGTTTAATGTCTTATTGCATATGCTAAATGCAATCGAATCGCCCACGAAAGTGGCTTTATGCTTTTATACCATATTTTTGTACTTATCTTGCTTTTGGTGTTGGTTGTCCTTGTTGCATCCTATTTCATTGCTAGGGACTAGTAATGTGTAAGTTAGGGGGTGTGATAATACGCACATATTGTGTATTTCATCTCTCGAACCTACGCATTTTTGCCCCCTCGGGTTCCTTAATCTCTATATTTAAGCTCGTTAACCATACAACCTCGGTTTTATATTGCTAACATGCTATATGAGGTATGATTGGGCTTTTGTAGGTATTTAGGTACCAAGTATGGGATTCAGATACATTCCGCGCAAGTTTCGTACGCAATCGCACGTTCAAGGGCAATTCGGTCAATTCACAACTTGGGCACCTGTCCCAACATTTACAAGGAAGTTTTAGACCTCCTCTCAAGCTTTGTGTGTCGATGAACGGTGTGCGATTCTGAGTCCGTATGACGAAGTTACGGCGATTTTAGTGAAGAAGAATTAGATGCCAAAACAGGGGAAATTGCAGTCTACCCTGCTTGATCGATCGATTGAGCCTGGGGGTTGATTGATCGAGCCTTTATTATTTTTCCATGATTTCAACTGTCGATCGACCATAGGGGTCGATCGATCGATCCCCTATTTTTCTGCAGATATTTTCTTTTCTTTTCTTTCTTCTTTTCTTTTATTCCAACTTGCTACTTAAGCCAACTTTTGTTGTAATAAGATATATTCTGATATAGATAGTTTTAGAACACATTTTAGGTTAGGTTTTGGTTTGGAGAGCTCATTTTCTCTTCTTCTTGGGGTGACAACCAATTGGTTTTGTAAGAGTGAACTATTCATTTCCATCTCCTTTAATATAGTTTTGTTCTTCATCTTTCCTTGCTTTGTAATTTAGTTTCCAAGCTTTGTAACTAGTTTACTTGCTTTAATTCTTGATTTCCTAGTTTAATTAGTGTAATTTAGTTTAATTCATGTATCACCCTTAGATAAATAGGGTCGGGATTTCATTTTCGGGCCCCGAGCTCCGAAAATTAGGTTTTGTGCAAAATTGCGTTTAATTGAACCCGCGCGAATTAAAGTTGGTTTATTATGCGTTTCACTTTCTATGTCATGCATCGTTAGTTTTTATAGCGATAATCCGAGTTTAATACGCGTGCGACCAATTTTCGGTTAAGTGTTTATTCTCGCAACTTTGGCTTGAATTCCTTATTATGTGAAGTTTATGTTTAATTGATAATGCTTGATTAAATTGTTTTAGAGCCGGAATCTTGATTAGTAGTTGTTTCGATCCGTATGGTTAGATGATATCCCGATCCTCGCTTTACTTTTATTTAGACTTAACTTATTCTTTTCTTTCTTTTACAACCAACCATCACATTTTTACACTTTTATTCCTGGATTAATAATCTGTTACGATCTATCAAACATTCTCTGTGGATTCGATACCCGACTTACCGCGGTACTCACCAGTTAAGTGTAGTCGTAGCTTAAGTTTTGTATTGAGGAGGTGAAACGAATACAACGATCGGCGCTTGACGCGCGTCGCTTTTCACCCTTAATCATTAAACACCCATATTTCCACTCTACACCCACATCTAGTGGAGATAAGAAGCAAGAAACACTAAACCCCACTTTCAATACACCCATATGACATCCATACCTTCATTACTCAGGACACTGACATATTTAACTTTGCAGAATGTTAAAAAAATAGTAAACCTAAAAGAAAAGTAACACCTAGATATTATTGAAATGTAAATACCAAATAGATACAAGCTCAACTACTGAAAAAACCTCATTTTCTATTCTACGGTATTTCTCTTCTCTAGTTTATTTCAACAACCACTGTTGCCTCAAATTTAAGCAAGCAACCCAACAAGAAATGATGAACCCCCTTTAACACAACCAAGAAAAGAGGCGTCAATTCAACAGTCTCAGAAAATTACACTAGCGAATTAAAAAGGCAGTAGAAAACAAGAGAATTTTAGGGGACTTGACAAAAAGACAATATATCATGATTCAACGATAGTTGCATTATCAAATCAATCATACCAAGATGTGCCCACGAAAATAAAGGCTACTTAAAGGTCCATCCAACTCTCTCTCTTTCTCTCTCTCTCTCTCTCTCTCTCTCTCTCACACACACACACACACACATACACAAACACAACTTAACTTTGTTAATAAAATACTTTGATGTGACAAATCCACAAAAATAAATATTATTAACAAGTTGTTGCTTCTCAAGAATGGAAAAAAATAGATCTTTCTTTTAACACCACACCAAAAAGAAACTATACCATCAATTCTTTGGAAGCATAAACTTGTCAAAAACATGATTCGAGAAGTTGCCAGAAATTCTGTTGTGTGTTAGGCACGGCCAAACCAAACAAAAACGGAGAGAATGAGAAATGAAGAAAATCACGTGATTAGGATTTACGAAATGGACCCATACAATTAATTATATTTACAAAATTCTGGGATATCAGATTGGGAGAGGTTGCACATATTCATAATCTTCAAATCTTCATTAGTAAGGTCTCCATACTTGATTTTGTCAATGTGATTTTGGATTCTTTCTTGGAATTGATCATTTTTCATGATTGATACTTCTCCATATTGAATGACTTTGGCTTTTGGCTGCACTGATTTCTTTTCTTGAAATCTTCTTGGCCAATTTGAATATCTTCTTCTTGAGTATTGGTAGGAGGAGAATGAACTGCTTCTTCTGTGAGGACTTGATCTTTTTATGTCCCTAGGCTAATCAATTGTGGGATTGAAAATCCTAATTTGGAAAAAAACTTGTTCCTGTTCATTTTGTTTTGCATATTCTTATGAGATGGTCAGGACCTGCTAATTGCCTTCAATTTGTCACAAATTTATTTGGGATCCTCACCCCCCCCCCCCCCCCAAAACATTTCTATGTTTTCTTGGAAAATGTTGTCTAATTGTGTGCCTATTGACTCAAACATATAAAAAGTTGATGTGAAGTTAGCCTCTAGATGTCGCTACTGCTTAAAGTATGTAGAGACTATTCATCATTTGTTTACACTAGGTCCTATATCTGCCTAGGTCTGGAAATTAGTTGCTTAAATCTTTGGATATGCCTTCTATTATCAATCAATTGATGGGATCTTTATCAAATGGTGGATGATTATAGGTAATTCTGATCTTTCAAAATGGATCCACAAAATCTTGCCTACTTGTACTTTATTGAACATCTGGATGAACAGAAACAAGGCCTTATATTAGGGGAAGAAAATGAACAACCGTATTTTAAAAAAATTACCTATAGAGTTAAAGATTTAGGTCAGACTTTCCTTTAAAGGTTCTTTAAATTCCATTCCTAAAGAGGCTTCCCAGTTATTTAGCATTTAAGTCAAGAAGTATTCAAAATCCATTTTGTTTAATTGTGTATTGGATAAAGCCTCAAAGACATCCAGGGAAATTAAATACAGATGGTGCTTGTGATTTTCAAGGTGATGTAATAATAGGTGCAATTATGAGAGATCAACAAGGTCGTTTCATTTGGAGTTTGTCTTCTTTTTACAAGAAGGAGTTTAACAATTTGGCAGAAGCTTATGTTATTAGAGATGGCCTCATTCAATGTATAGAAATGGGAGTCTTTAATGTTAAAGTTGAATTAGATTCTAGGTTGCTCATTGACTATCTGAGGCTGAAATGTTTGAGTGTCCCTTAGAGAATTAGACTAGTTGTTAAGGAGATTTTGTCCCTGTCAGAAAATTAACTTATCTTGTTCTCACTTCTTTAGAGAAGAAAATGTTGTTGCTGATCTGTTATCAAAGGAGGTATTTCTAAATAAAAAATGTCAAGTCTATTCATATATCAAGCTTACTTTAATTTAGATTAGAGGAGCTATCAAGCTTAGTTCCACTGGATGTCCATACATTAAAGTTAGATGTTGATAGTTCTTTCTTTCTTTCTTTGATGTAATCTATGTAAAGAGGGTTGTCTATCTTTTATTATGATAAAATTTCCCCTTTTTAAAAACAAAGTGTTGGATAGATGTTACAATAAATTGGGGGTGAGAAGACCTGCTACTACTATCAAGGAGGAAATCAGTTTTATCCACAATCAGCATAATAATTTCCAGAATAATTTAGAAAGCTTATTTTAGATATTTCGGCCTATTTCATTTATAAGGAAGGGAATAATAGGATTTTCAACTCTACTAATAGGCAAATTGAAAACCTTCTGGCTGCAAAGGACTCAAGAAAAATGGGAAATTGTAAAAGGGCTTGGATATACTGAGGAAATTCTTGGATAATTACCTTGCAAGGCTCGTGTGAAGTGTATTGTGTCTCCTTGTGGTCCCTTTTGTTGTTGTTATGTATTTCCTGATAGGGGCTTTGTAAATTTAGGACCTATTGTAATATATATTTTAGATATGGGACAACAAACATTTTATTTATAGTTTCAGTCCCTATTTTTGAATAATCACTGATCTTTTTTATATTTAGTTTTGATATTGTGCCCCACATTTTTTATTGTAACTAACATAGTTACATTTTATTGTTTGTAGGCATACACATGGCATACCCGGCATACGTAGTATTCAAAGGACTAAATCCAGGTGTTTACACTTCGTGGCAAGCAACACAAGCACAAGTCAATGGATACCGAGGCGCCGTATTCACAAAATTTGAGTCCATTGAACTTGCTCAACATGCGTAATCCGAGTACACGAAGGAGGATGTCACAGTATCAATACCCCCCAAGGCTAATATACCTAGACTTCACTAAGCGTATCCACCGCGTGGTGACTCATGGTCTAGATTTAGAATGATTTGTTACATGTTCATGACATTTCATGTCATCGAAGTGTTGTGTCGTTATTTTTTTTAGTTTATTTTTTATTCTATGTTCATTTTGTACTTGGCACCCTCGAAGGGGTTGTTTGATGTTAAATTAAGTTTAAACAAGTTTTATGTGTACTAGATATTTGGAATATCGAAAATATAAATGAAATGTTGTCAAAATTTTTAGACTTGTTATCATGATATTTATTTTACTTTCATTATTTCATCATTTTGTTGAAATATAAAGATATTTGTAATAGTTCTTATCACATTTAACAAATTAAATTTCGTAACTGCTAACAGCAGTCATAAATTTGTCACTACTATCGATTTTGTAATTACTAAAAGTAGTCACAAATATAATATTCGTAATTGTTGTCAGTAGTTACGAATGTAATATTCATAGCTGCTGATAGTAGTTACGAATCTTATATTTGTGACTGTTGTTAGCAGTTATAACTAGAAGTTACAAATTTGGGTCACCAGTCATAACCTCGTAGGGGTTATAAAAATTTGTGACTGCTGTTAGGAGTTACAATTTTTCTTTTATCACCCCCTAAATTACGACGGTAAATAGCAGTTATAAAGGTCATTTGTGACTACTAATAACACTTACAAATCACCCTTTTTGGTGAGTGTCGGGTAGTAGAGCGACATGAGGAATATGAGGTGTCTATTCAGGCTAGGTCCACGGGCTTCATGGGTAGTAGGTTATGGTGAAGGCTAAACGGATGCACTTGTTGGGATACAAGAAGCCCAAGATGTCGCGTATAAGCGTGGATGGTTGAATGCTCTCAAAGTGGTTAAAACGTCAAAGGATTCTAAGTTGTGGTATATGTATCATGTGGATTGCCTAGTTTATCGTTGACCCCCATTTAGGAAGGAATAGAAGTGGGTTCCTATGGATGCTATTCCTGCCCAACTGATGAACCGTTACCTTGTGGACAAAGACAATGAGGACGGGTATGCCCTAACCCAGACGGTGGTCGGATAACACATAGTGCAGAACTTCTAGCCCTTCGGCCATGAGTGGTCCATGACCTTATAATATATTTTTTTGTAACTCTACTGTATACTCAACACTCACTACACCAAAAAGGCAAAATTTTCACCTTTGAGCCGGCCAACTTTGTCACAGTCACTGATCGTGACAAAAAAATACACATTTTTTTATCACGGTCAATGACCGTGACAAGTCCGTGACAAGTACAGTTGTCACGGACTTGTCACGGTTAATGACCATGACATATTTAGAAAGTTGTCACGGTCAAAGACCTTGATAGGTCTGTGACAACTGTTTTAACTAAAGCCCTAGGCATCGATTTTTCTTTGCACCATTTTCCTTTCCCACCCTTTTTCTCTCTCTTACACGCGACAGTTCTCTCTCTCTATATCTATCTATCTATCTATCTATCTATCTATCTATCTATCTATCTATCTATCTATCTATCTATCTATCTATCTATCAACGTTTTTATGTCATTTCTCTCTCTCTCTCTCCCCCCTTTGTGTATATGTGTGTGTAGGTGGGTGGGTGTGTGCGTGGTTCTGCGTGTGTGTGTGTGTAGGTGTGTGTGGGGGGGGGGGGTTGATGAGAGTCAAAATTAGGGGTTTGATTTAGGAGTGAAGAAAGTTAGGGTTTGGGGTCAAGTTGGAAATGAAATTTTATATGTGTATTTTTTATAATTTTTATTCAAAGGTTTACGTGAATTACTGTGTGTGTGTGTGTGAATTAGTGTTCGTGATAAAATTGTGTTGTAGAAAATGTGTGTGGATTATTTCATGGATTGATCGTAACGAGTAAATTGATTCTTCGATGTGCCCCGACCTTATAACATGAATTGCATTGGTATTGATATTGAGTTTGAATTTAAATTGAGTTGAATGAAAATTGAAATTAAATTTGAATTGAATTTAATTGGTATAAAATGAAATTGAATTTGGTTGGTAATTATATTGGTGTAAATTGGTTATAAATTGAAATTGAATATGAATTGGTATTGATATTGGTATAAATTGGTATAAGTTTTAGTTATTATGCATACTTTAAATTAAATTAAACATACTTTAAATTACATAAGTAAATGAAACCTCTCAAATTGTGATAAGACATAATTAAATGAAACATACTATAAATTACATATAGTGCCCATAGATACTAGCCTTCTAGTTCTTAAGCGTATGCAATCAATAGCCCTTCGACCCGTTCGAGAGTCATTACACCTGTAATGAGATCTCTCGAATTGTCCCATTTAGGACTGCATAGTTTATGTATAATAATATTCTTAGTGGCTTGCACCTGTTACTTTTGTTGGAAGTTCTGCAGTCGTATCTTAATGTTCTTTGGGCACATAATAGATGATGCGATGTTAAGTGTTATTTCAATTGATAAATTGAAATGACACTCACACTTGCAAATATATGTTGTGTACTTGGAAAACTATGGGAAAATGCTACCAAATTTTCCTCAAATTGGAACAATGCGCATGAGTTATTAAGTATATTACAGAAATATGCGGTCTTGAATGGGATATGACCACTCACCCTTTAGAGGAGATGGAGGAAATATGAATTAATATTATAAATTGAATTTTGATGTCAATTTCAAATTGAATTTGAATTTGGATCTGAAATTGAAATTGGTATTTTAAATTAAAATTGAAGTTAGTATTAGAAATTGTAATTGAAATTGGTATTTGGTTTTTGGTATAGTGCCTATTTGATTTTTGGTATTCAATTCTAAAATTGAAATTTGGGTTGTCTCTCTAATTGCAGCAGCGACCGCCATCTCTCTCTCTCTCTCTCTCTCTCTCTCTCTCTCTCTCTCTCTATATATATATATATATATATATATATATATATATATATATATATATATATATATATATATATATATATAACACACACACACACACACACACACACATAGAGATATATGAATTGTTTAGGATTCTTGAATTGTTGTTGACTGGTGGATTTGAACACTTAGATGGCCATTGAGTTGGTTGACCCTATGAATTTCTAATAAAAGACATTATTATTTGCATTGTTGTTTTGAATTTTGGAATTCATGTTGACTGGTGGATTTGAACACTTAATTGTCCATACCATGCCGATATTAATTACCTAAGTAATACAATACAACTTAATTTGATAATATATTAGTATATCCTAATTATACGATACTAGTTTTGAACCCCGCGCGATGTACGAAAGAAGTATAGTACTTGTATACAACACGATTAAGAATAAAAATAAACAACCGAAATATTTGGAAGGCTTCATATCATGATTTTTCACAACATGAAGTCAATAAAAAACATTTACAAATACATTTAACACAACTAATTTCCATAACAACATGGAACCAACCACTTTGATTTCAAGAAATTATCACAGTCTCTAAAGTTTAAGGGTCATCACTAAGTTCAATGAAATGAGCAATCCAAATTAAAGTAAGATACTCCATAAGACAATCGTAACCCAAATCAAATTCGTTATAAATTTAAAGTCTAGTGGGGATTTGAAGATGGTTGTCTCTGTGTCCATTCAAAAACTCACAAACCTCCTGAGACATGAATCAATTTTTTTTGAAGAGGTTATAGATGAGGTGGCAGAGGTGAGGATAATATTTAGAGATATGCAGAGCTTCTTAAAAGACACATAATAACAAAAATACAATAATGAGGAGTTTCACAGGAGGTGGAAAAATTCATCGGTATTGTCTATAACGTGAAGGGTATGATTGAAACATTATCCCATGGATCAATCTGCTTGAAGAGGATACGTTTCATCAATAAGTACCCCAAAATCTTCGAAAAAAATTCTACGTGCGAATTATAAAATCGAGAAACATGGGTTCACTCAAACGTAGAATGGATCACATCAAGAAGACAATGCGTGACATGAGAAAGACAATGGAAGAGTGCAAACCTAATAATCCCGGTATGGCTTCTGGTCTATCAAGACTCCATAGCAAATCCTATAACAGCATGGTAATGTAATGCCCCGTAATTTTATTGATTTTTATTTAAAGGATTAATTGAATTAAATGAGAATTAATTGGAAATTAATCCGGATATAAATACTAGCGAGATGTGAGTTGGTATTTGATTATGATGTGTATGTATGGTAATATATGAATATTGAAAATATTAAAATTGTCGCGAGACTGAAATACGATAATTTGGGAAATTTAGTTGGGACGTGCGTGACAATCATGTCCGGAATGTATTGATTTAAATTAAAAAGTGAATTTTATTTTTATCAACCGAATGGTCATTTTGAGTGCGCCAACGTGTCTGAAAGGGTCGAAATAGTCAGAAAACACTAGCCGGGGGTTTAGTTTGGGTCCCGGGGCATCTTTAGGCCAAACCGGCAACTTAAAAGGGTATTTTGGTAATTTTAAATATTTTGGAATTAAAACCCACGAATTTTAGGGTTAAATAAAATATTACAAATGAACCCACTAAGTCCATTATCAGCATTAGATGAGTTAGAGGGCTACGGGAGTTAAAGGGAGAGTTTGAAGAGGTTCCAAAAGAAACCTCCAACAACCATCACCATCCTTGAGAGAATTTTGTAGAGAAAGGGGGGAAATCAACCTTCATTCACCAACATCAATTTAGAAGAACGGATCTAAGGTAAGTGTTTTGATGTCATTATTTGCATTGAATATCTCCTCCATGTGTAGTGTAGAAAATGTTTATATCTTGGAATTTTGATGAAGAACACCCAATGGAATTATTGTGAAACTTGTGGTTTTGGGTAGGAATTTGCATGTAGAATGATGATGGACGAATTCAATATACAAACAGAACTTTTGATGATCTGAAAACGGATTAATAAGGAGTCTTTTTATTAAATTTAATTTTGGGTTCAAGTTTATAGGGTTTGGGGACAAGAATTTGGGGATTTATGATTTTGGCATGTTAATTGGTAAGATTTGACCCCTAAAATATATTAAGGGATGACCTAGGGTGATTAGAAATGGTTTATAAACGTTAAAACATAAATTGGATGGTCGTGGGGTGGATTTATAGAAGAGAAGAATGAAGAAAAATGGACTTGGGGATTTCTGGGCGTTTACTGCCATCTCGTTAGAAGACCTGCCCAGGTCGTTCAAACGACCTCGTTCGAACGAACTTCTAACGAGATGACAGTATCCCTTCTAACAAGTCAGTAGTTCATTCGAAGACTTTCGTTCGAACGAGACTTCTAACGAGTTGACATAATGGCCTTTTTTGGCCTGTTTTTATTACAAATGTCTCGTAGACTTATTTAAATGGAGAGATAACATTCACCTATTAACTAGTGGGTATAGTTGTGAGAATTGGGGTACGTTGAAGAGTACAACTTAGGGTCTTATAGTAAACCGGATGATCTTTGTGGATTTGGAAGTGAGTGCCTAATTACGACGTGAGAAGAGTTGACGACTTTAATGTATATAAACCGGGAACTTATAAGCGTATGATATTAAATGATGATACAAGAATGAGAAGTATACCTCTAATAATATGTTGAGATATCTAAGATGTGCGAATACTTAGTATATGTAGTTATCTGTGTATAACATACCTACCGTACTTGCTATCATTGGAGGTCGGTGTTCGATCAGGGCCATCTAATCTTTGTGTGCCTACGGGGGGATTTAGATTGGTACCTCGAGGACATAGGTCAGAGAAGGACTTATTGAGAAGTTAATAAGCCTGCTGATCATGGGAGCGTAGGTATGTGCGTGACCCATGTGATGTGAACTATGTTCTCCTCCATTATTTTTGATTGTTGTTATTTGAGAACGATTCCCGAGAGATTCGGAATACGTGGTCCTTATGTACGTGATGTACCGGGATTGGATAGCAGAGTATGTGTGAACTGCAACTTAGTCTCTGGGTGGTAGTATCATATATTTGTGATGAGAATAATATACTGTTAACTGAAATGAACTTTCATGCATAAATGTGAGTTTAAATAATAGCAACGTTTTGTAAAGATAAAATGGAAGATCATTAGTAATTAGTAGTACTAATATGGGAAACTGTGTAGAAAAGTGAAACACTCTGTTTAAAATAAGATGTCGGGAATTGAATTATGAATCGTATAGTAATGTTAGATTTTGTATTGGACTAGTTAGGTATGGGAATAGCTATAATGGGTACGGGTACGATAGGAGTGCACAATTAGTTGAGAGGTGAGGAACTCATGTGAGTGCACACACTATCATATACTTTATATTCACTGTTTAATGATATTAAACACTTGCAATTTTTAAACTGTTTTCACAATTGGGCTCTGACCCGTTTTCTTTCAAATCTATTTTTGTAAAACCTTTTAGGTTCCCAACCACAAGGACACCAAGTATAGGAGTTCCATTCAGGTGACGTGTTGTAGCTTCTGTGGAAGTTATAGGACCTTAACAATAGACGCCTCCATTTTCGATCTTGACTCCATTAAGAGATTTTCTCATTTTTTGGGCATGTCGCCCCATTCCTTTAGAGGCATCTTACTTATTCAGTTATTTCAGATTTTGGGTTGTAATTAATTTAGTGATGCAGTCTTGGTATTTGTTTATTTCAGTATTCAGATTGTTGTGAGGAGTATTCCTCCAGATTCATTATTATTTTATGGTTATTTTATTGTGACTATGTTGTGGTGGTTATGTTAGCATTTCATAATTTACTTATTGAATGTTAATCGGATTTAATTAAAATTGACAACTCACTTTTAAAATATCAGGTGGCTAGTAATTGTTAAAACGTTTTCGACAGTGATGCTATGAACTGAACCACCTTGACATTTTGTATTAATTTGAATAAAGGAGTAACTACCCGGTATTTAATTATTCGGGGTGTCACAGGTAATATAAATATGAGAAGGGTATAAGGATAGGAAGAAATACAACAGGGGTTTAGCGGTTCGACTATGTCATCCTACTCCACTGTGTAGATGAGTATGGTTTTCACTAAAAAGGAGGCTTTAATGGCCTGAAATACACAACCCTCAAGCTTTCTGTAAGGACACAAATTTCCAATTGAGTCCATATATAGTTTTGGCTCAATTCCGGACAAAAACATTTATTCATAGGAAAGTATTTCATTGTAATATTCTCAAGCCTATGAAGTGTTTATTGAAGACGTAGCGGCAAAGAGTATAAAGCATCATCAAATATGCCGGTTTACGTGCCTCGTTTCAACGTCATCAACTAAGGTTCCATGCTCCCAAGGTATGAATGCAATTATGTATATATAGGAGTTTGGAACAAAGTTTATTGGGTGTTAGGTTTAATAAAAACTGCGTTTGATTTTCAGATAGAATTAATTAGAACTTTAAAATAAGTTTATAAAAGTTTCTGGGCCAAACTCGAATTTTACAAACTTTCTGGTTGTTCGTTAGAACTGTCGTTCGAACGAGTTTTTTCGTTCGAACCAGGTTTCGTTCGAACGAGTTTTGCCAACGAGTTCTATACTAGTCCGTCATTTGAAATGTCGTTCGAACGAGAGTGTTCATTCTAACGAGATTTCCAACGAGATTCTAACGAGTCCAAACTAGAGCGTCGTTAGAAGTCTCGTTCGAACGAGAGTTCGTTCGAACGAAATGTCGTTCAAACGAGAGGCCAGGCGGGAACAGTTTTTGGCAGTTTTTTGGCAGTTTTGCACCCACTTCCCCACATGGTTTTTAACCAACTTTTTCACAAATTAATATGTGCGGGAATCACATTTTCCAAACTAACATTTCCATAACTTTTCCAACCTAGTTTATCTCTTAGAGAGAATTTGAGAGCAAAAATTGTTTAGGAAAATGTTCATGTTTTGAGTGAGATTTTTAGAGAAATATTTTCTTCACTCTAGTGTTTACACCCAATTGAGTTTATTCCAAGTTCTATATACTTATCAATTGCATGGAGTTTGGCACCGGTTTTCTCTACACCGAATTGAAGAGATGTTTTGGGTTTTGCTTCCACCACCCACAAAGAAAGAAGAAGTGTTTCCATGTTGATTTACCCACACGGATAAAGGCTCCATGCTTGAGGTGACGATGACCATATAAAGTCCTATCGGTGGATTCCGAGACCGCGGTGGTGTTCCGAGGTTGTCCGCTAGGAAGAGGTTTCTACGAGAAGAAGCGTCGAGGCTTGAGAGGGATCGAAACAGTCGTTGTAAGTCTATCTGTCTTGTAATTGTAATTCCCTATCTAGTGGACTTGTGGCTAGGGCCGTCCGAGGTTTTTTCCCATCTTGGGTTTTTCCTCGTACATCGCGGCGTAGTGTGATATTGTTTATTTTATCTTACATCATAATTTAGAATCCATGCTTAGGTTAAATTCAAGATAAAATTTGGTTTAAATTATCACACTCATTTAATTTGGGACTAAATTAAATATTGGGTAAATTTGGTTTAGTCAAGTCATTTTCTAAAATTGGTTTCGTCTAACTTTGGATAATTGATAATTATGACTTAGGCAAATTCTAGGACTTGAATTAATGAATCGGTTTAAGTGAATATATTAATTGGTTTAAGATTTCTATTTGTTGAACCATCCATCCTAACGCTTCCGCATCTCTTGAGTTTATTTAAAAGGAAATTATATTTTAAATTGAGATAATTAAAATCCCGGGGTTCCACATCCGTGCATTTTCAAATTGGTATCAGCGCCAAAAACGATAAATTATTTCGTTAAAGATCCTTAAATAAGTTTTTTTTTGGCTAAAATGGATTTTTTCCCATTTTCAAAATTTCCTATTTTCGATGGTTCAAACTACGCGTATTGGAAAGCGCGTATGAGATCGGCACTCAAATCTATCGACGAGAGAGTTTGGATGTCTGTTGTTAACGGGTGGTCCCCACCAACTTATTTAGTTGAAAATGAACGTGTTATCAAACCCGCCGATAGATGGACTGAAAATGAGTTTAAACTTGCTAACTTTAATTCTCGAGGTTTAAATGCCTTGTTTAGCGCTGTCACACTGGATGAATTCCGACGTATTATGACGTGTGAAACCGCTAAAGAAGCTTGGGATATTTTACAATTAACTCATGAAGGAACTAGTGTCGTTAAAGCTTCAAAACTCCAAAACCTCACCACTCAATTTGAAACTATCAAAATGAATGAAAAAGAAACTTTTGATGAATTTTATGCTAGACTTTCTGATATTGTTAATTCATCTTTTAACTTGGGAGAGAAAATACCTGACGACCGTGTTGTAAAGAAAATTTTAAGGTCCCTACCCGATAGATTTATTCCTAAAGTGACCGTTTTAAATTCTTTACCAACTTTAGCCTCTACGAAATTAGAAGACCTTGTAGGTGATTTGCAAACCTATGAACTAGATATGTTTCCCTCTAAAACTGAAAAGAAAATTGAAAAGGGCGTTGCTTTAAAAGCCCAAAAAGAGGTCAAACAAGTAGTAGAGAGCGACAGTGATAGTGACTCGGAAGACATGGCTTTGTTTGCTCGTAAATTTAGAAAATTTCTTAAAATTAACAAAGGTTATTTTAAAAATGATTTTAAGAAATTTGATACTTCTAAACATGATAAAAGCGAGAAGTTTTCTAAAGCCGAGAAGATCCCTAAAACTAGTAATGACAATTTAGATAGGGACGAGTCTAATAAGTGTTTTGGTTGTGAAGGTTATGGCCATAGGGCTTATGAGTGCCCCACTAAACTAAGGAAAGAGGGTAAGCGACCCATTTCATATAATGCGACCCTTAGTGATAGTGATAAGGAAGAGAAGCCCGATTCCCCCACTAAGAAAAATTATGTGGCTTTTATGGCTAGTCATGTGAGTGATAGTGAGAACTCATCGATTGATGAAACGATAGCACATGCCACTTCCAAGGTCATTGTACACGATTCTCCTATTTTTTATGATAGTGAGAGTGGAGAAGAAAGAGAGAGTGAAAATGAAGAAGAGTTTAATATGAGTGAACTTCAAAATGCTTTTCAAGAACTTTATAAAGAATCTATTAAATTGAAAAGAGCTAATTTGAAGTTAGAAGCTAGTTTAAGAGAGCGTGTCAAGGTCATTGATGAAAATACTTTAATAGAAGACCTTAGGACACGTGAGAGGACTCTTCAAGAGAAGCTTGAATATGTAGAAGGCGAAAGAGATAGCCTTAGGGGTTTAATGGAATCCTTGAAAAAGGAGCTTCTTGCATTTGAAGAGCGCAATGTTTTATTAGAGTCTAACATTTTAGAATTGCAAAATAAATTAAAAGACTCTAGTAATGTCAAATTTTATTTGGAGTGTCGTTCAGAAAAACTAGATAAATTGTTAGGAACGGTCCAAATTAAAAATGACACTTGTGGTTTAGGCTTCAATACTTGTAATGAATTTACTCATAATGCCAAAACCAATGTTTTAAGAGAATCATATAGGAAAGATTTTAGAGATCACTCCTTAAGAAAATCTTCTCGACATGTCCTTACTTGTACACATTGTGGTCGAAAAGGTCATCTTAGGAAATTTTGTTTTGATCTTAAACGAATTCCTAGAAAATCCCATAGTAAAGTAACCACGGTAGTTAAAGCTCCTACACCCCAATATAGTCATTCTTCATTAATTTGGGTTAGGAAATCCGACTTGGTTGCCTTACAAAATAGGGATTTTGATTCTCATTTACTTTCACATGCTTCCTCCCTTTCTAAATCTAAAGGATGAATGTGTTAGTATTTTGCATACTTTAGTGTTTGTACTTCATGCTATATTCATATGATAAATGTATGCTTATTTAGTCATTTTCTAGTCATTGCCTTATTTCATATCACATGCTAGAAATCATGACTTGTTTATCTTTTTGTATTATATGTTGTGTTTGAATTAATTGAAAAATATAAAAAGATTTTTGTTTATCATTTGTGTTTTATTTATTTCATTTAAGCTTAATGAAAAATACAAATGATTTTTGTTTATTCTTTTGAGTATATATCTTTATTTTTGATTAAATATGTTAAAAACTCAAAAAGATTTTGTTTTGTGTGTATTTTTGTTTGACACACTTTATGTGGCATATATTTGTGTTTGAATCCCATCTTTTACGCTCCCATGTGGCTAGAACTTTTGGTTTAGATTCTCAATCCTTAAAATGTTCTTTACCATGTTTTATATGGAGTAGTTGGATTTTGTATTGTTTAAATGGATTCTATTTTTATATGCCTCTTTTCACACATGCACGAGCTCTTTTGAAATCTTAATGTCACATGTTATATTTGAGCTTTTTGAGGTGTTCTCCTATCAATCTAGTCATCTACATATCTATGACCTAGGAGGACTAGTGCATGTCAAAATCCGTTGCATGAGAGATTTGTGTGAAAAATGAAAACATGATAAATAAATATGTGCACGGGGAAGGGCTCCGAAAGGATGAATTAAATCCTTTGCGATAGTAAGCCACCGTTTATTGGATCTAAAAGAAATACGTGATCCAAAGGCCTAAAAACAGAATATTTGGCATTAAAAAGAAAACAATTGCCAAGGCCTATGCTTGTTTGATATATTCATTCAAAAAAAAAAAAAAAATGAATATATATACTTATTGAGGGAGAATTGGATGGTATATCAACGGTTTGCACAATGTCCGTTTATCCTAGTTGTCTTTAATGTCATGACTCTATTTGGTTTGTAGAATCATCATCATGCTAGGCTTGTATGCATTGTGTATGTTTGTTCATTGAGTTCAACCTTTATATTGTCACATGAGGTTATATTTAAATGTGATAAAATTTGTAATCAAATGAGAACTCCGTGAATGTTTATTAAGTGTTTGGGTCTAAATTTACTTGTTACTAGTTCACACCCCTACACTTCCGTTTCCATATGACACATTTTTGCCATTCGAGTGTGCAAACTTATTGTATTTTGTGTCATGTGTGTGTTTATATCTATCTATATATGCAAGTACTTATTGGTATACTTATAGTATATATATATATGATATTTGTTTGTCTTTGCCTTACTTTTATTTCCCATATGCTTTCATGTCTTATCATTTTAAGCTTCCACATGCTGTTTATTAGTTCTTTATCCTTTGCCTATTCCTGAACAAAAAAGGGGGAGAATGATGATAGGGGGACAAATGGTATCTAATCCTATTATTATCGTATCTTAGTTTGGGGGGGATTTATCTTAGGGGGAGACGTCTTTCTAAGTAGGTCATGTGTTTGATAAAGGGCATTTAATATTTTGATATTCCCTATGCATTTGATGAGTTTGCTTAAGTGTGCAGGAATTATTCTAAAGCGGCATCTTTCAATGGAAAAATGTTTGATCCTTGGGTTGAGTCAAGTTTGGGTGGGTTATGTTTTGAGTCTAGTGAGCTTGATGGCCCTTTAGGATTTTTGTTTTGGTTTTTGTCCCGGAATAGCCAAAGGGGGAGATTTGTAAGGACACAAATTTCCAATTGAGTCCATATATAGTTTTGGCTCAATTCCGGACAAAAACATTTATTCATAGGAAAGTATTTCATTGTAATATTCTCAAGCCTATGAAGTGTTTATTGAAGACGTAGCGGCAAAGAGTATAAAGCATCATCAAATATGCCGGTTTACGTGCCTCGTTTCTACGTCATCAACTAAGGTTCCATGCTCCCAAGGTATGAATGGAATTATGTATATATAGGAGTTTGGAACAAAGTTTATTGGGTGTTAGGTTTAATAAAAACTGCGTTTTATTTTCAGATAGAATTAATTAGAACTTTAAAATAAGTTTATAAACGTTTCTGGGCCAAACTCGAATTTTACAAACTTTCTTGTCATCCGTTAGAACTGTCGTTCGAACAAGTTTTTTCGTTCGAACCAGGTTTCGTTCGAACGAGTTTTGCCAACGAGTTCTATACTGGTCCGTCGTTCGAAATGTCGTTCGAACGAGAGTGTTCGTTCTAACGAGATTTCCAACGAGATTCTAACGAGTCCAAACTGGAGCGTCGTTAGAAGTCTCGTTCAAACGAGAGTTCGTTCGAACGAGAGGCCAGGCGGGAACAGTTTTTGGCAATTTTTTGGCAGTTTTGCACCCACTTCCCCACCTGGTTTTTAACCAACTTTTTCACAGTTTAATATGTGCGGGAATCACATTTTCCAAACTAACATTTCCATAACTTTTCCAACCTAGTTTATCTCTTAGAGATAATTTGAGAGCAAAAATTGTTTAGGAAAATGTTCATGTTTTGAGTGAGATTTTTAGAGAAATATTTTCTTCACTCTAGTGTTTACACCCAATTGAGTTTATTCCAAGTTCTATATACTTATCAATTGCGTGGAGTTTGGCACCGGTTTTCTCTACACCGAATTGAAGAGAGGTTTTGGGTTTTGCTTCCACCACCCACAAAGAAAGAAGAAGTGTTTCCATGTTGATTTACCCACACGGAGAAAGGCTCCATGCTTGAGGTGACGGTGACCATATAAAGTCCTATGGGTGGATTCCGAGACCGCGGTGGTGTTCCGAGGTTGTCCGCTAGGAAGAGGTTTCTACGAGAAGAAGCGTCGAGGCTTGAGAGGGATCGAGTCAGTCGTTGTAAGTCTATCTGTCTTGTAATTCTAATTCCATATCTAGTGGACTTGTGGCTAGGGCCGTCCGAGGTTTTTTCCTCTCTTGGGTTTTTCCTCGTACATCGCGGCGTAGTGTGATATTGTTTATTTTATCTTGCATCATAATTTAGAATGCATGCTTAGGATAAATTCAAGATAAAATTTGGTTTAAATTATCACACTCATTTAATTTGGGACTAAATTAAATATTGGGTAAATTTGGTTTATTCAAGTCATTTGCTAAAATTGGTTTCGTCTAACTTTGGATAATTGATAATTATGACTTAGGCAAATTCTAGGACTTGAATTAATGAATCGGTTTAAGTGAATATATTAATTGGTTTAAGATTTCTATTTGTTGAACCATCCATCCTAACGCTTCCGCATCTCTTGAGTTTATTTAACAGAAATTATATTTTAAATTGAGATAATTAAAATCCCGGGGTTCCACATCCGTGCATTTTCACTTTCTCTCTCTATAGTGAATGAGAAATAGTTTATCTAGGGTTTTCTACTTCTGGATCCTTTCTTCTGGTGAAGAAGATGAGTTTATATAGTGCTGGGGTTCCCTAGTGCACCCCCAAGTATGATTGAAGCATGCACTTGTTGAGAATCCAATGAGGGTTAACACATGTCCTAGACATGGGCATGTAATTATGATGCAAATATTCCCCTCACATGCTCCTATGATTTCTTTATAACTACCTATCCACGTGGTATGATCATGCTAGAAACTTGTGTCACACGTGGATGTGTGTTGCCCTATGAGGTCTCGATGTGGCCGAGGATGATACTTCTGATATAAAGTTTAAGAAATTTACGATCGAAGATGAAATGTGGTCTTGGATTTTTGGAGGATACTAGGACGAGACGAGACTTGTGAAGAGCTAGTGATCTGATTGGTAGGTCTCAGCCCATGAGTTTGGACGAAGTTGAGACTTATCGAACAAGGGAACTGCAGGATGGCAAATAGTGGTTATAGTGACGGTATGTATGGACAGTCTTGGATGAGTGGATCCCAATCTAGGATGAGGTTATACTTGGGTATATCAGTGAAAGACTCAATGATATTTCAAGCCATTTTACAAAGAGTGATGATGACATCTCCAAAAGGCTTTTAGTGATCTTTACACCAAGACTTTGAAAACTTGAAAGATTATTAAATATTTCTCTCTTAGGGTGTTAGATTTTAAGATGGAGGTTAAATTTTTGAAAGAGGGTGAGGTATCGGTGAGTCAACTCGAGAAGGTGAAGATTTATTTATGTAGTAGTTGATCATTTTAGGTAGGGAAAAGATATATTTGACCAACACCATGGTTACTCTTATGAGATATCTTTAATCTTCATTCGAGACTCGCGAAAAACTTTAAGTCCGTGTATCCAAACTTGAGTGTGATCTTGAATGTGCCCGTAAGGTCAATGTCACTTTAGAGGACATATCTCATGAAGTTGGAAAGATGCTCCTCGGTCTCGCGTTAAGTAATATCGAGAGGCGAGGAATAGGTTATGACGGTGCATCCAATTGCGGTATCGCACTAGTGTTTGATCATTATGGACCTAAACCTAATACACCTAGGCACACTAACCCACATAGGAGAGATTGTCGACATTTTGAGAAAGGTGGACCCAAGCCCATTTATGTTTGTACCTATTGTATACAAAGAGGTCACTTTAGAGAATTCTATTTTAAGCTCGGTGTGGCCATCCCGAGATTTATCCCCTCCCTTCCTTTGGGAACTTTAGGAGGGGGATAAAAGGTGGGAGGAAATAAATAAAGGTCCCGTGCCCTGACACTTTTGTTCAAAGGGGGAGCGCTTCGACCGTCGTTGTGGTGGGATGATGTAGAGAGATGGAGTCGCCAACCTATTTTGCACAAAACAGGAAAAAGAACATGTCGCCGGATCGAGACACAACATTAAGTACTAACTAATATATATAAATCCAATAGTTCAGAGGCTTGGGGGTTAAGTTACGGAAAGGTAAGGTGTTAGGCACCCATTCCGCCCTTTCGAACTCTCATGGGCTTATGTTACTATTTTGGGTAATTTCTCCGTGAAGTGTGTGTGCGTGTATATATAAATGGAGATCGTAAATGCTCGACTCGCATCATGGAAAAGATGGAGTGAGGTCATCCAAAGGAATGTTCCCAAAATAATATCTAGAAAATATGATGTGTGCGCTTATCGGGATATTGATCGTTATGATGAAACGATAATACATGTTAAGTTAAATAAGACGCGATGTATGAATGACAAGTATAATATATATACATGCTAGGGTGAACCCGTGCCGATGGCACATCGATAAATTTGTTTTCGTGATATTTTGTACCCGTATCGGCGACATGGCGATAAATTTGTCCCGATCCTAATTTTTCCCGATGCAGTGTTTTTACCTACTTATGAAATACCAACACACATAAGATTTATATGATTCATATAATTGATTAAATAGTAGACTTTTGCGATTTCTTTAGATTTAGTATCTCATGTTCTTAATGGTATTTATTATCACTATTTTTTTTATCTTTTCTATTTGTTTTGGTATACAAATTTTACGTAAGCTCCTTTAAACTTAACCACACTTTTTTCACATATTTATTCAGCACTAAAAATGTCCCATCCGTTACAAACTCGTTAGTTTCATTCAGTCACGATTTAAAGTTCACTCATAACTTTATAAAAATTGAATTTAAATCTAAATACAATCTCTTTATAACTATTTGACAATACATTTTTTTTATATATTTTAACAAAAGAAAAGTTGATAGTTGTAGTTTTTTTAAAATAAAAAAGTATTATATAAAAGTTATAATAAAACGTTTTTATCAATATGACCTTTTATAAATATTTTTGTTTAATTAAAAAGTATATTTTTATAAATAAAAACTATTTTTTATGAATTAAAATTTGACTCTTTTTTACTTTTTTATGAATATATTTCTTTTGCAAAATAGTTTTTTTATAAATTTATTTTGTGTCATTTGTTCAGATCAAAGTATTTTAGATTTAAATTATGACATTTTCGAATTCCTTTACAATTGTAAAGAAAGAGACCGACCCTTCCGAATTCTGACATTTTTTGTTCACACAATGCTTTTCTTAACCAAACTACCTTTAGGTCTTTTATTTGAAGTCAAACAACAATTTAATTTCAAAGCTACAACAATCAATTTTTTCATGATCCTGTGTGTAAAGCAGGCTTTCTTATTTTCAGATCAACATTAATTCTAGTCAAAACTTTTGTCAAAAGACCATTAATGTCGTATTTATCTTACTATACAACGTTTAAAAGAAAATAGTAAAGATAAAAATTATAAAAGAAACTTAAAATAAAATTTAGGAAAGTAGCAAAAAATTGAAAATAAATTATATTACATAAAAAGATAACTATACCCTTTGAATATCTAGTTATGAAAAAATACAGGTCATTTTAAAACCAAAAACTGGGCTCAAAATTAATTTTTTGCACTAAAACATTTTAACAATGACTTCAAAATTAAATGCACAACACACCATCTTTATCTCCATGTTCTTCCTTTACATTATTCAACTTCATTAATTAGCTTAGACAAATTTGGATATGAAATATATAAAAAAACACCGAACAAAATAAGGACTATGAAAATTGGGGACAAAATTTGGAATAGATTTGGCACAAAAATCATACAAAACCCCAACAACAAAAAACATCATACAAAAACCCAACATCATCAAATCATAAAAAAATCCTAGCAGATTTTTAATATCAAAACAAAAACTCGTGAGAAAAAAAAAACTACTGTCATCTTCCCCGAACAATCCTCTTGATGTCCCTTCCTCTTCATCGGCGCAGTCACACTCTCAAATCATTCCACTGAAGTATAGTGTACCTGCTAGTGAGAAGTATCTCGACCATGAAGTCTGCAAAAGCAAAGAGAACCTTTTTATCCTAGTGATAGCTTTGCAGTTGAATTTTGACCCTTTAGATAAAACTTTTTGACATTAAATCTCAATCGTTGGGGGAGGCAAACCCCCTTTTTTTGTTTCACAAAGTAGGTGTAGTACTATTCTCTTATTGCATATCCAAACTTGATTATTAAATCATAAGGAAACCATAAACTTGGGTATTTAGAAGTTGTCTGCAACAAAAATAGACTATTATTATGCACCATAAATTTGGGTGTTTAAAAGCGGGGGTAGCTCACAAATACCATTTAATAAGGAAAAAATGCAAATATCTTATATATTCAAATAATTTTTTTAAAAAGAATAAGAAAGAAAACTTTATTGACAAATCTTTGATATTACCATTTTTTTAAAGAGTAATCAAACCCATAGCACATGCCCCCAAAAATCAAATGCATGGAGAGAGCGCAATAAAAATTAGAGAATACTTCGACATTTTAACAAACAGTAGCCGGATCAACAAAATAGAAAAATGTAACAATTAGAACACAATGCACAAAAAATTATGGTGAGAGAGACAAAGATGGAAAAAACAAACATACTACTTGTAAAAAGAAAACAAAAAATGAGTATGGTGTTACAATATTAATGAAATGAGTACCATATGTGTATTATATATTCACATCCGTTAATTTCATCTGGGTCCGGATTTGTTCTTGCTATCAATGCCCATAACAAAAATTTTTGAACATAACCTTACAAACTGAAAAATAGGAACCCATCTTCTAAAATCGCAAAAAATCAAAAGGTAAAAACAAAACCTCTTCATTAAGGGAGGCTTTGAAGTAGGAAGCCATCATAAAAATACAAACCCATCACAAAAATTTCATGTTGCACCTTGAAACTCACCACCGTCGGCGAATCTCTGGCCGCGGGTTTTTCTAATTGAGGCACCGTTTGGGAAGACGGATCCCGAACGGGATGAGATGGAGGGAGGGGTTTGGACATTGAATCCATGGAGAGAGAGACTTAGATGTTAGACGGGCCACGGGTTTTTCCAGTTGAGGCATTATTTGGGAAGCCGGATCCATAGAGAGAGAGAC
Source organism: Sambucus nigra (assembly GCA_949130495.1). Classification (NCBI taxonomy): domain Eukaryota; kingdom Viridiplantae; phylum Streptophyta; class Magnoliopsida; order Dipsacales; family Adoxaceae; genus Sambucus; species Sambucus nigra. Next base: position 819,697,366 of record OX422207.1, read on the forward strand.
TTAGGTCTCAGATGCATGTTTGCTGGCTCCAGTTGAGACGCACTCACATGCACAGCGCGTAAAAATATGGAGGGTAAATGAAGAAGAAAAAGTGAGACAACTAAGTGAACAAATATTTTTCTTGAGCCAAGTGCTATGAAAAGTAACAGAGCATCAAAGTTTTAATAGGAGATAAGGGGAGTGAGCAAGCGTAAGATAAAAAAAACTGTTTTTTTATTATATAGATAGATAGATACAAAAAGTGTTTATATAGGTTTTCTATCTAAGTTATATGATGTGGCAAATCCTCCTCCTGTTTTATTATTATATATTTATATAATAAGTTAGCTTGGTTTTTGAAAATGTACACATTTTTAACGGTCTAGATCGTTTTCCACCTCCTCACATATTTTTACACATTTTAAGGGTTTAGATCACATCCCATTCATTTTTACAAATTTACCCCTCACTTTTTGGGTTTTCCCCCTTTTTTTACCCATAAAGATTACACCTTAATTAAAAAATGAGGGTATTTTTGTAACACTCTCTCCCTTACACTTTTACACACGACACCCTCAGCTTTCTCCCTTATTCTCTCGCCCCAAACCCCAAACCCACCCCCCGTCGACCTCACTTCTCTCCCTCATTCTCTCGCTCCAAGCCCTAGCCTCCTCTGGCCTCCGCCGCCCTCCTCCGTTCCAGTCAGGTAGTCTCTCTCTCTCTCTCTCTATCACACGCACACTTACACACACTTACACACAAACACACACACACACACACACGCACGCACACACACACACACACACACACACACACACTTGAACGATTTGTTTTAAAGTTTAGATGCATTTTATTTCACTTAATCCTACACATGATTTTTGGTTCCATTTGTTTTTGCTATGTACTGAACTCACATGTGTATTGTGTTTATATTACTGATTTGGGGTTTTATGATTACATATATACTTGATTTGTTATTGTATGCTTCTGATTTACTACAAATATTGTGTTTATATTACTGATTTGGGGTTTGATGTAACTTTCATTGACTATTTGGTAGGGAATCAAGAATTGAAGATCGAATCAGGTATGCCTTCTTCACTCTTTCTAAGATTGAGATTTTTTAGGGCTTTTTTTGTTCATTTAAAGTTTTTTTGGGATTTTGAACCATTTGTTTTAATGTTTAGATGCATTTTTTTTCACTTAATCCTACACATGATTTTTGGTTCCGTTTTTCTTTTGCTATGTACAGACCTCACACATGTATTGTGTTTATATTACTGATTTGGGGTTTGATGATTACATATATACCTGATTTGTTGTTGTATGTTTCCGATTTCCTACAAATATTGTGTTTATATTACTGATTTGGGGTTTGATGTAACTTTCATTGACTATTTAGTAGGGAATCAAGAATTGAAGAATGAATTAGGTATGCCTTCTTCACTCGTTCTCAGATTGAGATTTTTTATGGGCTTTTTTTGTTCATTTAAAGTTTTTTTTGGACTTTGAACCATTTGTTTTAAAGTTTAGATGCATTTTTTTCACTTAATCCTACACATCATTTTTGGTTCCATTTTTTTTGCTATGTACAGGAGTCACACGTGTATTTTAAGGGGTAATCACACGTTTCTTTTTATTACATATATACCTGATTAAATTTTTTAGATCTATACATAATATATATTCTAATCTTTTAGACCTGTACCTAAGAAATTAATGTGAATAAGGGTTTTGTTTTTGTTATGTAGGATTGATACATAAGCGTGCCGTAGGCATGCTATGCCATTATAAAGATGTACAACCATATATGTAGACTATGTATCAGTTTCTTTCTCTTCTTTTTTTCATTCTGAGTGAAAACATAGAATGCATTAATTTCTCTCTTGATTCAGTTCATTTGCATACTAATTTTTGGCCTCATCTGAATACAGTTTCTAATACTGTTTTTATCTTTTAAATTATGGTTTACAATTTGGTGGGGATTCCTATTTTGTAGGTGTAAATCAAGCTCCTATCTAATGCAATGACATTGTGTTTTGGCTATCCTTAGCCCTGTTATTGGTAACTGTTGACAATCCAGCCTTAATTTATTATGTGGATTACAATTATGTGGATTATAATCTCCCAATAAATATTGTCTCTTGAGTCATTTTTTTGTTCTTGCTCTTGAGTTACGGTTATCAAATATCATGTGCTTTGGATAGTTTGATAAAGAGTCCCCAAATATGAACTGAACAACTTCTGTGTAGTACCCGTCAATAGCAACAGTTAGGACAATCAAAATTATCTCCACTCCTACTATTAACTCCATGTTTAATGCATTAGCTTTACTTCAAGCACTATATGATGAAGCTACACACATCTCTCAATTGTCCAAAATTTTAATGTGTGGGTTTAATTTTGCGTTTGTCTATTTCTATCTCCACTCCTACTATAGAATCATATGGTAAATTCTTATATATAGGGGTGTGGAAATTTCTACAATTGAGGTTGGTGACTTAACTTTAATGATTTAGGTCATCCATTAAATTTTTCAGCATTCATGTCTCTTTATTCTTTGAGGATATAAATTTTATTTTCCCCGTGTGTGCATATATGTTTGTGGAGGATGGTATTGTATGCTTGACCATGGTTGTAATTTGAATTTGTGTACTTGATGTTGTTTTTCCCCTGATTCTTATCTTTGATTTCCTTTTGGTTTAATGAGAGTGGGAGTGGGGTGTATAATTATTTTGTGAATGGGGGGTATGAAGGGGATTGGGTGGATGGGATTGATGTGTATCTCCCCCCACCCCACCCCACCCGACCCCACATCCTATATATTTATTTATAATATCAAACGAGATGGATATATGAAATATGCATATATGCATATTGCATAAATGAAGCAACATCCACCATTTCTTAATTTGGTTATAACTTTAGCAAGGCTAGAAGAGTATATGCTTAATGGAAAATTATGTTTTAAATCATGTTATATTCTTTTAGTTTGGTTATTTTAGTTTTGTTTTAAATTATTATGCATTGTAACGATTGCATAGTGTTTGTTATTCTAATCCCATGAGCTTTTTTCCCCAACAAGTAATTATACTCTGAAATCATTTTCTTATTGGCATCCTACCTGCTTGAGAAAATGCCAAGGTTAGCAAACTTGGACAGGGGAAAGAAAGTTTGGGATGAGTATCAACTGAATATTATTCATCAGTTTGTTCATAACAATAAATTTCATTACGAATCGGAAGTGTAGGAGCCACATGAATTTGTTCCTTCCTCTGTTTTCTTACGTTTATTAAGTAGGTGAGGACAGTGTGTTTGCAAATGAATGTGTGAGTGTCTCAATTCAATTTTTTCTCAATTATTTTGATTCGAATATGCTACTGATTGGAATTGATTTATCTGAACACTTTTCTCAATTATTTGGATTTTAATATGCTACTGATTCGAATATGATTTTTGTATATATGAATTTGTTCTTGCTGCCATAATTTTCTATTAAGGTAAATTTATCCGCGACCCATAAAAGATATGCCATTCTGTTTTGATCTATGAATACGGGTTCGATTAATATTCAATGTACTTTTTAAACTATTTTCACAGCTCTTATTTAGTGTTTTAGATTTTCGTTTAGGTATATCTTTATTTTGAGTTCTATTTTATAGAGATTTGTGGTTTAGAATAGACGCAATGACACTTTTTGGGTGTAATACATTTGTTCAAATAGTTCATTTTTCGTAACATTGTTATTTGTTTTATTTGTAGACCATTTACGATGGGATCAAACTTGAAATTGCATTTTTTGTATAAAAGAGGTAATCTAATTGGATCTGGATGAATCAATCTCGAATTTAGACAATTTGGATGTGATTGTATATTTCATTTTACTGATTGTATATTTACTTATGTGATTGTATCTTTGTTCGAGAAACTGATTAATTATGTTTATTGTTTGTCAAATCATACAGAAAACCGAGAGGGAGAGAGTGATAATGGTCAGTGGTGGGAAGAAGGATGGGAAAACAGTAGTAGTAGCACCTAATTCATAAGCATTATGACACAGAAATTTTGAGGATGTCCCATGGAAAGAATAAATTCATATTCTCCTTTCCCGGCCTTCTAGCTCCCATCTCCGAATTTGGGATTTTTCTTTAATTTTTTGGATTTGTTGTTACCCCTTAAATAGGGTCGATAGTCCAATAAACAAAGGAGACTATGCCCATTTTTTTTTAAATTGACACTTTATTTTTTTGAGACAGTTAATTTGATTGGTGAATATTGTATATTTCATTTTATATGTGAATTTGTTTGAAGAATTTACACAATTTGGATGTGGGACTCTTTGTTATTTGTTAAGCAGGGTGAATAGTTCCATAAACAAAGGAGATTATGCCCAATTTTTTAAAAAACTTGACACTTTATTTTTTTGAGACACAATGTGAATTCGATGGATGAATATTGTATATTTCGTATTATATGTGAATTTATTTGATGAATCTAGACTATTTGAATGTTATTGGACTATTTGACATTGTTTTAAAATTACACTTCGAATTTTTTGTGATTCGCTATTACGTACTTTGAAAAATTATCGCAGTTTCGCGATTACGTACTTTGGAAAATATCTTCGTGCCTTCAGGCACGGGCATACGCTAGTACACACACACACACACACACACACACACACACACACATATATATATATATATATATATATATATATATATATACACACTAGCATATTCCCGTGCCTGAAGGCACGAAGATATATATGATATATGGATAAAGATGTGAATAAAGAAATATGTGAAATGAGAAATAGGAAATAGGACTTGAGTCTCGAGTTTTACCCCAAGATGCCTACGTAGCCTATAAAGGCTTCAAAGTCCATGTAGTTTGCATGAGACATAAGGGTGAGGTTTATCCCATAGATTCAAACATGAGTTTATTATGTGTGTGTGTAAAAATATGTGTTTAGTTTTGGAAAAGTGTGATAAAGACTCCGGTTGGAATTTGTGAGTAAAGCACACTTTTTGTTTATTTTTAGGTTTTTATAGAAAAATAACTTATGTGCAATATACTAATAAAGAGTGAAATATTAGGGAAGTCTGTCTGGACCTTCTTTGAGAATTTTGATACTTGATATTTATTGATGGAGAGTTTCCTGGCAAATGAAGAATATTGGAGGATTTCTATTAGATTGGAAAAGAATGGGAGTGAAAGGTGGAGTGAATTTCCACACAATGAAACTTGTTGATTGCAGGAGAATGTAGCTAAGGTCACTGGTGTGCCTTTAGGAGTGAGATCATGCCCTAGTTATATAGGGTAAGGGGGTTACCGATCATCACTATCCTTGTCCTTCCTATCGGTAGGAAACCCTAGACACATTGCCGATAGGCAGGGAAATGGACTTGCCAATTACCAGTCTCGTGACGATTTTCCCCAAACAAATTGTCGTAGAACACATTTCGTCGATCCAAATCGTGCATGGGGCATATCGTTATAAAGGTAATCATGTGACCTTCAATATCCATTTGGACTTCTCTAGGGTTAGGGAATTGACTTTGGGACAAGTGTGGCTCGGAAGCGCTCATCGGTCCTTTGGATGGGAGATCGTCGAACGACGACGGACCATTCGTCCAAATCATAAGTCCGAATAATGCATGGGACAGACTGTTGGAAAGGTTATGAGATATAATTTGAAGTTCCAAATATCTTTTCTCAGTTCAAAGTGTTAACTTTGGTCAACCGGGGCTCGAAACCCCTCGATGACCCGTGGAAGTAAAATGGGTCTCTCGTCTGTACTGTAAGTTTGATTCGCAGACGGGATGGACCGTTCGAAAGTGTATTATGTGACCTTAGAAAATTCATCCAGTCTCGATTGAGTTGAAGAGTTGACATTCATGAAACAGAGTTCGGAGTGTCTGAGGGACTTCAGATCAATTTTTGGACGACGACAGATTGTTTGTTCGAACCGTTTTTTCATTTTGCACATGGGGTAAATCATTGAAAAGGATATTCACTGACCTTCGAGAATTAATTGTGATTTTTCTCTGACGATGAATTTGATTGGGGTCAAATCAGGGACCGGGAGAACTTGGTGGCCACTAGATTGGTTTTTAGTAGTAAAATGGTCCGTTCATCTGGACCATTATGCCGATTCGTGCACGGGGTGGAGTATTGGAAAGTGGATTCAGAGCCCTTCGAAGATTCATTGAACTTTTTCTATGATGTTGTAGTTAACCAGAGTCAAACGGGGCCTGGGAGCTCCCGACGACCTCTAGATTGGTACTCAAAAATGACCTAGTGTTTGTGTTGAATAGGGAGGTGCTAGGGACCTAGGGAAAGATTTAGGGGGTCCTAGAATGTGGTGTCTACAAAACCCCTTGATCGGTGAGTTTGGAATAAGTGATAGCCGTAGAATAGACACCACATGGATGTTTAGGGAGTGAGGCCGATTCTGAGGACCTAACGGGATGAGGATGACCGATTCAAAGGATCGAGGTCGATTCGAAGGACCCAAGGTATAGTTGGGGATGGTCAATTTGGCGAACCTAAGGTTGGGCTGACCAATTCTGAGAGTCGACGTAAATTCTAAAAAATAGATGACGACCGAGGGCCGAGGTCAATTTTGAACAAAAAAGAGGTGGCGAATGGAGACCTAGGTCAATTATGACAAAAAAAGTAGTGACGACCGAGGGTCGAAGTCAATTTTGACCTAAAAAAGGTGGAGATCAAGGTCCGAGGTCAAATCTGACCAAAAAGAGGTGACGACTGAGGGCCGAGGTCAATTATGACCTAAAAGCGGTGGCGACCAAAGGTCGATGTCAATTCTAACCTAAAAAGAGGTGATGACCGAGGGCCTAGGTCAGTTTTGACCTAAATGAGGTGATGACCTAGGGACGAGGTTAATTCTGACCTAAAAGACGTGACGACCAAGGCTGAGGTCAATTCTGGCCTAAAATGAGGTGACGACCGAGGTTTGAGGTAAATTTTTTTGACACCCGGCTTATTAAAATAAGAGGTTGCTAGCCCGATACTCCAATAAGTACATGAATCATAAATGATCCATTCTTAGCATTACTGTCGTGAATAAAATAGTATGAGATAACCACCAATTATTTTAGAAAATGGATGTCAAATAATTTTGCAAGTTTAATAAAAACAATTTTGACAATCCAATTTATATAAGAATATGGATATAAAAAGAGAGATAACAGTTTAACAATCATATCACAAAATAATAACCGAATAAGCTATCGATTAATAGTCTGATACAAATAGGTTAGACCAAGTATTAGTTAAATACAAGCCATGTATATAATTACAAAACTTGGGCAACGCACCCGAATGTGCAGACTGATCATAACTAGATTATACAAAAGAGTGATGCGTCTATCAAAAAATTCCTATAACATTCATAAAAACGCTCTAACTCCTAGACACTAGGAAAGAAGGATCAGCATTAGCGTCCTTGTGGCGGAGCACCTAGGCATAAATAAGATCCACACAAAACAGAGAAATATAAACGGGCCAGGGCCTGGTTGGATATGATATATGTGTGAATAAAATCCATAACAGTTGTGAATGCTAAACACCATAAGTAGATTCAATTTCACTCTTCAATATAAGAATTTTCCTCACCTCTCATCTAAATGCACATCCTAGCGCAATATCATATAAAGTGTGAAACTATTAATCAATAAAGATAAATAGCTAAATTCCATTTTAATATGCTTAATTTGCAGTTTTGTAAAATAAAACCTCGTAATCCCATTCATCATTGAGAAACTTATGCCATACAGTTAATTTATAAATGCATTAGCCATTTATGAAATGCCACATTCGGGAGAATAGTTATAATCAAAATATAACGATTCTAAGACCATCCTGCCGGGAGTTACCCCACTGGATGCGCCCCTAAATAGCTATCATCTTCCAGGGCCTATAACCAAGACCACCTGGGCACCCTAAATCGTGTCGCGTGGGAAGCGGCCATATACCTTCGACAGTGAGTCATAACCATACCCGGAATTGCCTCACTTCGAATAAAACAACATCACAATGTAACCACCGGTCCTATGGCCGAGGACTATATTCACCCTGCATTTACTAGCCAGGGGACTTCACCTTATTCGAATGACTTCCCTTATGATAAAATTTAGAGAGGTATGTAAATGTAAGTCATAATTCACAGGATATGTAAATTTAAAATGTGCATTCCATTATATCCAGAACCATATGTTTAACGACATAAACCGCAACATTTAAGTGTCCCCAATACTAGTCTCCGAGAATTAACGATAACTTTATAAGACACCAAGTATAGTTTACCTCATACATATCTCTAAAATTCCAAACCAACATAACCCTATATCCCCTAGTCCTAGACTATCTCACTAGAGGAAAACTACACTAACTTCTATTAAATAACCCCCAGAATAAGCCCAATTACTCCCCTTTCTTATCTAAGGTATTCATCTCCTTAATATGAGACTCTAGTACTCTATATTAATTCATAAGAGAATGTTCCTAGGCCTTAAACCTAATAGAAAAGGGTTAAAAAATAAGTTAGAAAAAATCCCAAAACAACAGGATTCCGAATCGATTCACCTAGGGCCGAATCGATTCTCCCCTGTAAGCGAATCGATTCGCTCAAAAAGTAAATCGATTATCGAAGAAAACCAACCTTTTGTCTCAGTCTGAATCTATTCGACCTTAACCCGAATCGATTCGGTTCCCCAGACCTTTAGTCACCCTTTTTAGCAAATCAATTCTCTAAGGAGGGCAAATCAATTCGCCCTGGTCGATTTGCCCAGTTGGGGGCTACGGGTTATATGAACTCTAAATACCCAAAATTTAATTCTCTTCCATCTAGACAACCTCATCAATTTATAATCCCACCAAATCAATCCTTCACCACCACTAACTAATATAGCCAACACAAATTGTACCTAAATCAATGGTTAAGGGTTTAAACATAAAAAATCATCAAAACCCATAAATAGTTAAATCTCAGGAACACAACTATAAATACAAATTATCCACACTAAATCATACATAAAATCAAGTTAGAAACTTTCCTTAAGTTTTTAGTTCCGGATTCTCTTTGTAGCAACGATTTCCAAGCTCAAATCAATAAATCTCCTCTTTCTCTCCTTTCTCTCTCTCTCTACTCTCTCCAAGTTTAGGAAAATAAATGAGAAATAAATGGCATTGGAAGACTTAAATGCCTAAATACATTAAGTTCAATGTTAAATGCTACTACACAATTTAAATGACTCGTAACAACATAATTACATTATAACCGATCAAAAGTGCCTTGGAACCCAAAATACAACTTGGCACTTATTTTGGCTATCTCAACCATTTCCTGACTAACCGCGCCCTTTAAATTGGCATCTAGGATATCATAAATTATTTCATGATCCAATGTTTATAAAATAATGATCCAATTGGAATATAAGCCATAACCGTCACTTAAAGCCCAACGACGCAATAAAACGAAATGTTATACTATTGACATTCACTTAACAGTAAATATGCAAAACTCAGTAAATATTATCTTTTAAATCACTTAAAGTAATATTTACTTTCGCTTCCTTTATTTTATATAATTAACCCACTAGGCAAATTAATATAAAAATAATTACTAATAAATAAAGGGTATTACAATTTTGACCTGAAAAAGGTGATAACCGAGGGTATAAGTCAATTATGACCTAAAAGAGGTAACGACCGTGGGCCGAGGTCAATTCTGACCTAAAAGAGGTGACGACCAAGGGAGATGTCAATTCTGACCAAAAAGAGATGACGATCGAGGGATGAGGTCAATTCTGACCTAAACGAGGTGATGACTGAGGGCCGAGGTCAATTATGACCTAAAACGAGGTAATAACCGGGGTTCGAGGTAAATTCTGACATAAAAAAGGTGACGACCGAGGGTCGAGGTCAATTCTAACCTTAAAAAGGTGACGGGCATGGGCCGAGGCCAATCCTAACCTAAAAAATGTGACGATAAAGAATCAAGGTCAATTCTGACCTAAAAAAGGTGACGACTGAGGGTCGAGTTCAATTCTGACCTAAAACAGGTGATGATTGAGGGACGAGGTCAATTATGACCTAAATGAGGTGACAACCGAGGGCTGAGGTCAATTATGACATAAAAAGAGGTGACGACTGAGGGTTGAGATCAATTATGACCTAAAAGAGGTGAGACCGAGGGACGAGGTCACCTAAAAGAGGTGTGACCAATATTGTGGGTCTACATTGCATAATTTTTCTATAACAATTCAGATACTCTTTTGGGGAGGTTAATCTGAGGATTGGTTTGAAAGGAATTTATGTTAATTCTAGGGAAGCATCTTTGATTCTTGCTAAGGATTTTGGGATTTTGCTCGGGAATGTGCTTCTCAAAGATGTTTCTGGGGAGATACCTGATCGGCCCGTGGTTCCACCGGGGAAGTTTGATTTGGAGATTCTGCTGGGGAAATGGTTCTTGGGATTATGTTAAGGGAATTTGTAAAGTTTAAGGTGGGGATAAACTTTTGGTATTAATCCGATTGGAGATTTCGGAGCTCGAAAAAATGTTTTTTTTGGCAGGAGAAATGTTCCAATATGTATATGGTAATTTTTAAAAAATTTTTAGGAAGTTTTTGGAATTTTTCTGCATTTTCTGGGATTTTTTGTACAAAATTTTAGGGGGGGCCGACCGGCATGTTGTATGGAGTGCTAAATGGGGGTGGCATGGTCTTTTGGACTACCTCGAGTAGGTGAAGGGAATGTACCGATCGACATGCCCCTTAGCCTACCATAAAAACGAGCGAATTCTCTTCATTTTTCCAAGCTTCTAGCTTTCCTATCTTCTCTCTTTTTCTTTTGTGAACTACTCTAGCATTCTTCCCTCTTTCAAGACTAAGAAATAGTGGATGTTTCAAGCAACGAATCTTCTATGGCGTGGCTAGGAGTTGACGACTGGGCGTATATGGAGTGGCAGGCTAGGGTGCCCCTATTACTGGGCAACGAGAAGGCCTTCGTGCTATTTGACTCGGTTGCAGATGATCGAACTCTTCTATGTGAGTGGGCATATCACCGTCATATAGGGTGGTGAACCCTAGTGGTTGTGTAAGTGTAAATTACTTTTAGTATTCCTTTTTTCATGTTTCCTTATTTTTCTGAGTTTTGACAAGGGTTTTTCTTTTGTTTTGACAGACTGACATATCAGTGTTGAGGATACGTTCCCAGGGGATGATTGCATTCAAGGATGTATGGGAGTACCTTCCATTTGTCGTGCATTGGATGGTTACATCAACAGGCTTTTTCCGCTTGTCATCTACTTTGGATGAGATGTCGTGCTCTAGGGTTGTTCTTTGTGCTCTCTAGAGAGGTGTCGGGACACTACCCACACCATACATCTGGGTTTTGGTGAGATTATTGTGACTCCCATCGATGTTTAGTAGCTGTTAGGGATCGATCGTGATGAAACACAGATTGAGATGGACCGTTCTTTGCGGGTGACACCAACGGTGGTGGTGGTGACGTTGGGTGATGTTGGGCGTATAGTTTTCGAGGACTCTATTCGTCTTTCTACTCCCCGGGAGGCTTTGCTTAGTCGACAGATTGATGAGACTTACAGGCTGTAGGTGCAACAAATGGCATGTTAATTTGTTCTTCTACTGCTGGGAGGGTTTTTGGTGGTGATGTCATTCACTTGTGGTTTTTTCCTTATCTGAGAGTATTTTTGAATATCCCTCTCTTTGACTGGGGGAGCCTAACTTTAGCAACTCGTTATTCTTTTTTGGATGCATTCAGCCAGTGCTGTCGGCATACCTTTACTGGGGCCACGTATCTGTTGGAGGTATTCTTTATTTTTTGCATTTTCCTTTATGCACTATATTTTCTTTTTGGTTTTTCCTAATCCATTGACCTTTTTCCTTTTGCAGACGTGGTTCTATGAAGTGATATGGCATAATGCCCATTTGATAGGTTTAAAGGATGAGTCTATTGGGGACTACTGTAGGATGTACCAGTGGCAGAAGTCTAATATGTAGTCTAGACAGTCTTTCTCTTTGGCGCCAATGCGTTAGGTCCTAAATGGCTTAACGAGCGACCGAGTAAGCTCTACTTTTCTTCTTTTCATCATCTTCTCTTCAATGTGTTCGAATAGTAACTTTCTGCTGGGGAATTGCGGCTGACCTTCTATCCTTGGAGGACAGCCATCCATCACACAGGGCTGTCAGGGGGGAATGCACAATTGTATCGACTTTTGGCGCATGAGTTTAGCTACTCCTAGTATGTAGGAGAGGGTAAATGAGGTGACATGTAATGCTGGTTCTTTCCCTCCAAGATTGCATATATGTTGCTGTGATCTGAGGAGTTTAGTATTGACCATGTTGTATGTTTTGATGTAGCTGGATTAGACCTGATACGAGACTCAAAAATGCAAAAATTTATGCATATTTTGTTTGATTATCTTGATCTAGTGTCTTACTATACATGCACTTTAATTTGCTACCGAGTTTTTATTTTGAGAAAGTAGGAGAATGTGTGTTTTTTGGAAATTTTTAATATGTTTGAGTAGAAGATTGCCTTAGAGGCTTGGTTAAAAAAAGAGCTTCCTTTTGAAGGGATTTATTTTTTTAGATAAGGTAAAAATGATTTTTTTTTGGAATTTTTTGAGTCCAAGAAGGCCTTGTAGGCTTGGTCGGTATATGGGTGAGGAGATATAAAGCTTGGTTGTAAAGTGGAGATTGCCGCCTTCGTTGGATTAAACTGAATATGTTGTGTTAAAGAGGTTGTTCTGTTGTTGGTTTCTAATGGAGTTGTTGCTTTGGGCCTTACTTCAAGGCTTTTATTGGTGACTAGGGACCTGATAGTGGACCCTAAACTTGATTCTATTGCAACATGGATGTTATATCGTCGCAATCCTATGGTGTTGATACTGTTGGAGACCCTTTAGTAGTTGTGCCCAATTTCTTCAACTGTTATTTCATCAATTTTGGCCCGTCTCTAGAGAATTGGGTTAAATAGTTTGTGAAGTGCCGGGATTGGTGTTTGCATTGGTTTATGCCCTTGTAGGGGGAGATAGAGCCTATTCTGTAAATGGGGGAGTATTCGTATGTTCGGCTGGTCGGACTTCGACAAACCAATTTTTACTTCCCTTAGAGATTCCTATGTCCGGTTGGGTGGGAGAAAATATTTCCTTCCTGTACACTGGATTTATTTTATGTGGTGGACTTGATAGAAGGTTTGCGGATGTGACCGGGATCTCTGTGGGAGAACCTTCAGCCATCGAGCCATCCTTCCTAATATGTTGGCATAGTTTGGTGCGTTTTAAGTGACTATATGAAGTGGTCATGGAGGAGAGTAGTGGCAAATATTTTGGTTGAGGAGATTGTGATAAGGTGGTTTACCATGTTTGACACGATGGAGGGGGCGTTATGGATTTTCCTAGTCTGGTTCAGTATTATCGCTCATCAGAGCGCCTTCAGTATAACATCCAAGTGGGGGAGGCTTGGGGTCCTCAAGATGGAGGAAATGATAATGGAGTTGGATCCTCTAGTAGCTACGAGTAGGATTGTCTATGGAGTCTACTGTTTATTAATGAAGTAGTGTGTTTGGTAGTCTTTTGTTGGGAATAAATGGGGAGGATTTGGTTAGCTTGTTTTTAGGTTGGCGGGGGAATTCGTTTGACTCCCTATGGTGATACATTATGAAAATTGTACTAAATTTTCTCAAGATGGAAATAAAAAGGATTTTAATTACATTGTTGTCCCTCGTGCTGAGTTTTTATTTTGAATTATCTATACTTATCTCTAAGGCATATATAATGCTTTTGTTCATCTAAATGATAAAATGATGTGTCGTTCTCAGAGGTAATAACATAATAGCATTTTTGTGAAAAACAAAGAAGGGAACCGTGCCCATGTAAAGCGTATGAGCTACCTACGTACCTTTGGGGTTTTTAAAATTTTTTTGAGTTTCATTTTTTAAAACAAAAGGTTTTTAGAGGATCAGCCCCCCCATAGTTCTGGGTAGAGAGAAATGAAGATATTTTTAGAATAGAAGGGAGACGAGAGAAATTGTAGCATGTCGAGATTTCAGACTAGGGATAGAATTTATTGAGACGATCCAGGTTTATTAGACGAACCATCTCTTCTCTATCAAGTTTAGTGAGTATAGCGATGCCACCGGATAATATCTTCTTCAATCTAGGGGCCACTCCAGTTTGGATTGAATTTCCCCTCAGATGGGTTCTATGATTTCTTTAAGGTATAAGTCCCCTTCTCGAAGGTCCTTGATTCTCGGATTAAATGATCGTTATTTGCGGCATTTGTAGCCCTGTATATGATAAAGAACCATTAGCCTCTTTTTTGTCCAGGAGCGATAACTCGTCGAAACGGCTCTGATGCCAATCTTCTTCGCTGACTTTGCTTTCAAGTATGACGCGTAGTGAAGGTATTTCTAGTTCAACGAGTAGGACTTCTTCCATGTCGTATACAAGAGAGTAAGGGGTAGCCCCAGTAGATGTAAGGGATTCGATCGGCCCCAGAGGGTGTAAGGGATTCGATCGGCCCAATCTCAACATATCTCGATCATCTTGCTGCTGATCACTTTGATGTGACTTTTACCTCATAGTGTAACCCATTATCTAATACTAGCTCGTGAGAGACCCTGTATCGGTAGATGATATTCTTTCGGATTAACTTGGACAATTTTATCGCATTTAGCACTACGTACAACTCATCTTTAACCCGTGTGGTGATGTAATCAATGGAAACCAAGATGAATTCGAGTCTGTTGGAGGTTTTTTGGGTGACTTTCCCAATGATGTCGATGTCCCAGTTGGAGAATGGACAGGGAGAGGTCATGTTGTATAATTCCCACAGAGGTAAATGCTGAAGATTAGAAAACCATTGGCATTTGAGGAATCTTTGGACATAAGCGGTGTAATCCTGAATCGTGGTGGTAAAATAATAACCCTGTCGAATAATCTTCTTGGCGAGCATATGGTCATTCGAATTGGGTCCGCATTCCCCACTCTTGATTTTCTGCATCATTTCTTTAATGTCAGCCCCTACGATGTAGTGTAGGTGGGTTCGCTTAAAGTTTCTCTTGAACAATGCTTTATCACAGACAATGTACTCAACAACTAGTTTATGAAGGGTTGCTAGATCTTTCTCGTTGGTATCCTAAGGGTACCAACCATGCTTGAGGAGGCGTCAAATATCATAATACCAGTATTCGACTATATCAGAATCCTCTTCTGTGATGAGCTCAATGTGGTAGTAATGGGTTGTCTTATCATGTTTCTGGACATAGAAAAGGGCCATTGTTATTCCTTCGGGCATGTCGACCATGGAGGCTAGGGTAGGGAGGTCATCAGCTAAATTTTTCTTTTCTTGGGGCAGGTAATGGAAGGTGATATCTCATAACAGGGAGGCTAGTTATTTTAGGTGGGCGTGATAGGGTAAGAGTTTTTCATCCATGACTTTCCATCTTTTTAAGACCTGGCCAATGGTAAGAGCAGAGTCTCCGTAGACATCAAGGCATCGAATACCTTTCTTGAGTGCAACTTTGAGATCGACGGTGCATGCTTCATACTCGATCATGTTATTGGTGCAGGGAAAATTAACTTTGATGGAAATTGGAGTGTGAGAGTCATCAGGGGAAATTAGGAGTATCCCAATGCCATATTCTTTCTTCTTGGCAGCACCATCAAATAACATTTTCCACCGAAGGTCTTCTTGAGAAGTGAAAAGGATATCTTCATTTGAGAATTCAAAAATCCACACGTCGGCTTCTTCCCCCGGGTATTCATCAAGGTAGTCGTGGATGTCTTTTCCTTTTATGGCTTTGTGTGTGACATATACGATATCAAATTCGTCTAGCAACATCAACCATCGGGGCATTCATATAGACAAGGTCGGTTTCTCGAGTAAGTACTTGATAGGATCCATTTCGAACACAAGTATGATAGGAAAGGCGAGCAAGTAGTGCCATAATTTCTAGGTGACCCAGAGAAGGGTGACACACGCTTTCTCCGAGGCAGTGTAGTTCATATCTAGCCAATCTGTGGCTGGCATAGTAGATGGAGCTCTCTTTGCGAGATTCTTTAAGGAATTAGGTTAGGAAAGCCCTAATTGCGATGTTTGTTATGGTTAGGTAGAGGGGCATAGGGAGACCAATCTGTCATGGCATGAGTACCGGAGGACGAGTTAGATACTTCATGATTCGGTCAAAGGCTTCCTGACGGGTTTCATTACATATTTGAGTAGAATCAATTCGGAGGAGTTTGAAGATGGGTTCATAGATAAAAGTCAACTGGCTAATGAACCTACTAATATACTATAATTTTCCCATGAATCCCTGAATTTCTTCTCCGTTAGGGGTGGTATCATTTCGAGTGTGGCTTTCAGTTTGGTTGGGTCTGCTTCGATCCCTTTTTTGCTAACCATGAATCCTAAAAGTTCTGCTTTGGTAATGCCGAAAACACACTACACCAAAAAGGCTAAATTGTCACCTTTGAGCCAGCCAGTCTTATCACGGTCATTGATTGTGACAATAAAACACGTGTTTGTTGTCACAATCATTGACTATGATAAGGTTGTGATAAGGGATTATCAAGGTCAATGATCGCGACAAGTCCGTGACAAGTGTACTTGTCACGAGATTATCACGGTCATTGATCGTTACAACTTTAGAATGTTGTCATGGTCAAATACTTTGACAGGTCCGTGGCAACTTTCTCAGTAAAAAAACCCTTGCACCTCTTTTTTCTCACCGTTTTGATTTCCCCCCTTTCTCTCTTCTCTCGCGCGACTGCTCTCTCTCTCTCTTTACATTTTCAGGTGAGTTTTTTTCTCTCTCTCATTCCTTTATATATGTGTGTGTGTATATGTGTATATGTGTGTGTGTGTGTGTATGTATGTAGGTGTGTGTGTGTGCACGTGTGTAATACATGGTTATCTGGGGTTTCATAGTTGTGGAGACGAGAGTGAATCTCTTCATATCTCCGCTAGCTCAAAAAATGTATATCATTAGCCATACTTGAAATTCCACTACGTCTAACGGAGAAACAAGTATAAGCATTCATTGGGAAATTACAATACATCAGTCGGTTCATCAGCCGGTTAACTTCCATCTATGAACCCATCTTCAAACTCCTCCAAAAATATTTAACCAGAGTATGGAACGAAGCTTGCTAAGAAGCCTTCGATAGAATCAAGCAATACCTAACCTAACCCCCGATCCTCATGCCACCGCAGCCTGATCATCCCTTACTCCTATACCTAATCGTGACTGATACTACAATTGGAGCTTTGCTAGCCCAGTACTTTAAAGAAACCCGCAAAGAGAAAGTCATCTATTATGCCAGTAGAAATTGGCCTATTACGAAGTTAACTACACTACCTTGGAAAAATCATGTGTCGCTCTTGTCTGGGTAACCTAAAAATTACATTATTACATGCCCATCTTCCCCATCAGACTCGTATCCCGAATGGACCCCCTCAAATACCTACTCAAGAAGCCTGCCCTATCCAGCCAAATGTCCCATTGGTTGATTCTTCTATCCGAGTTTGATATTACGTATGTCACACAGAAGTCCATCAAAGGAGGATCCATCTCAGATTACCTTACAGACTACCCTATGGAAGAAGCTGATGTCTGGATTTTTGAATTCTACCCTGTGCCTCCCAAGAAGACCTTCAATGGAAAATGTTCTTTGACGGCGCTGCCAACAAAAAAGGATATGGCATTGGAATCCTCTTGATCACCCCTTATGACTCCCAAACTCCTATCGCTATAAAAATGGATTTCCCTTGCACTAACAACATGACTAAATACGAGGCATGCATGGTAGGCCTCAAAGTTTCCCTCAAGAAAGGAATTTGATACCTTGATATCTACGGGGATGCAACCCTCATCATTGATCAAATACTCAGGAAATGGAAAGTCAAGGACAAGAAAATCTTACCCTTCCATGCCCATCTTGAAGAGCTAGCTTCCCAATTCAAGGAAATCACCTTCCACTACCTACCCCAAGTAAAAAACAACCTAGCCGACACCATTGCCACCTTCGCCTCCATGATTGACATGCCTGAAGGAATAACCATGGACCCTCTCACTATTCAAAAATAAGACAAACCAACTCACTCCTACCACATCGAACTCAGCACGGAGGAAGAAATCAAAATGGTCGACTACTGGTACTATTATATTTGGTGCTCCTCAAACATGGTAGGTATCCCCAAGGATTTGACAAAAAAGACAGCGTAACTCTCCGCATATTGGCCTACCATTACATTATCCGTGACAAAACATTGTTTAAGAGAAACTTCGATGGAACCAATTTACACTGAATCGGAGGGGCTAATATTGAGGAAATAATGTAGAAGATCCACAACGGGGAATGCGTACCCCACATGAACTTCCATATGCTCGCCAAAAAGATCATCCGATAAGGTTACTACTGGACTAACATGGTTCCGGACTGCATATCTTGCGTTAAGAGATGTCTCACATGCCAATAATTTTCCAACCTACAAAACATGGCTTCGCGAGAATGGTACAACATGACCTCTCCCTGGATGTTCTCCACATGGGGCATCGACATCATACAGAAAGTTACACCAAAAGCATCCAACGGGCATGAGCTCATCCTAGTCGCCATTGTCTACTTAACCAAATGGGTCGAAGACGAGCCCTACACATTTCTAAATGCTAAGAAAGTGGCCAATTTTAGCAAGAAAAACATCCTCTATCGATACGAGGTCCCACACGAACTAGTATCAAACAATGGGTCCCACACGAACTAGTATCAGACAATGGGTCCCACACGAACTAGTACCAGTCTTGGATTGTCACCTCAGATAGGTCAGAATTGACCTTGGCCCTCAGTCGTCACCTCTTTTAAGTATGAATTGACCTCGGTCTTGGATCTTGACCTTAGTTTGGTCAAAATTGACCTTGGTCCTCGGTCGTCACGTCTTTTAGGTCAGAATGGATCTTGATCTTGGATCATCACTTCAGTTAGGTCATAATTGACCTCGGTCCTCGGTCGTCACCTTTTATAGGTCAGAATTCACCTCAATCTTGGATCGTCACCTTAGTTAGGTTAGAATTGACCTCGGTCCTCAGTTGTCACATCTTTTAGGTTAGAATTGAACTCGGTCTTCGATCGTCACCTTAGTTAGGTCAGAATTAACCTCGATCCTCGGTCGTCACCTCTTTTAGCTCAAAATTGATCTCGATCTTGGATCATCACCTTAGTTAGGTTAGAATTTACCTCGTTCCTCAGTCGTCACATCTTTTAGGTCATAATTGACCTCGGTCTTGGATCGTCACCTTAGTTATGTCAGAATTAACCTCGGTCATCGATCGTCAACTTTTTTAGGTTAGAATTGATCTCAGTCTTGGATCGTCACCTTATTTAGGTCAAAATTGACCTCGGTCCTCGGTCGTCACCTCTTTTAGGTCACAATTGACCTCAATCTTGGATTGTCACCTTAGTTAGGTCAGAATTGACCTCGATCTTGGATCATCACCTTAGTTAGGTCAGAATTAACCTCGGACTTGGATCGTCACCTTAATGAGGTTGAAATTGTCCTCGGTCCTCGGTCATCACCTCTATTAGGTTAGAATTGACCCGTATTGGTCATCCTCATCCCTTAGGTCCGCCAAACTGACCTCTCTTTTTCGTGTGGTGTCTATTCGACGGCTATCACTTGTTCTAAGCTCACCCGTTGGGGGGATCCATAGACACCACATTCTGGGATGCCCCTAAGTCTCTCCTTAGGCCCCTAACACTTCCCCATTTTACTACAAGACCTAGGTATCACTCTAAGTACCTATCTAGAGGCCATCGGGTGCCCCTAGGCCCCATTTGACTACGGTCAAATCTATAGTGAGAGAAAAATCTCTTTAAATACTTGAAGGGATCCAGATACCCTTTCTAACAATTTACCCCGTGTGTGAATCGACATAAGGGTTCAGACGAATGAACCATTTTACTATCGAAATCGATTCGGAGGACATCGAGCGCTCTCGAGCCCCGATTTGACCCCAATCAACTCCACCATCAGAGATAAATCTCTTTGAATATTCAAAGGTCACTAAAACCCCTTTCCAATGGTCCCCCCATGCACATAATGGCATAACCGTTCGGACAAATGATCAGTTTTCCCCTAAAAATTGATCTGGAGGCAACCGAGCGCTCCCGAGCTTCGTTTGACCTAAGTTAACTCTTCAGATTGAACGAGACTGAATGAATCTCTAAAGGCAACTAAATACCATTTCCAATGGTCCACCCCGTGCGCGATTCTGACCTATGGAATGGACGAACGATCTGTTTTACTCAGAGAGGTCATCAGGCGCTTCCGGGATCCGGTTGACCAAGGTCAACTTTCCAAACCGAGTGAAACTCTTTGAAATGTCAAAGTAAATATTCCAACCTTTCCAACGGTCCACCCCCATTCGCAAGTCTGACTTACCATACGGATGAATGATCTGTTTTCGTTCGACGACCTCCCGTCCCAAGGATCAATGTGCGCTTCCGAGCCGCATTTGACTCAAAACCAACTCCTGGATCCTGGATTGGTCCAACGGACTCTCGAAGGTCTCTGAAGTAAATTTCTAGCGGTATGCTCTGTGCACAATTTGGATCAACTATTTGTGCACTTCGATCATTTCTCCCGAAAAGTGTGCATGAGACTGCCAATCGGCAGATCCTGAACCCTGCCAATCGACACAGTGTCAAGGGACACCTGATGATAGGTACACCCTGGGGTAGGCCGATCGACACCCCTTTTCCCCTATAAATATAGGCCATGACCTCACTCCAAGATCATCAATAATTAGCAGCAAACACTAGTTATCCATTAGCATCGGTGATCTCAATAATTCGCAAAGTTCCATATGAGGAGTTCCATTCAAGCCTAAATTCCCATCCTTCTGATACGCAATTTGGAAAATATCCTTCTCTCTCATCAACATTTAAAGGATTTCGTCCAAGATCAAAGCTCAAGCTCTAATGAAGGTCCAGTTCCTTCTCCCTCTATTTTAATTCTTTGTTTTTGAATAAGTCACATTATATTCATAATCTAGTTTTACTTTAGTTCATACATATTAACATCTATGCTTTTATTAGCCTATCACAAACACCTTATTTTCTACAAAAAAAACAAAACTAAATAAAAGAGGGTTATAATCGTAAATTCAGAAGGCGATTATCCATCACACTTCTTCCAAAACCAAAAAAAAACATTTTCTACACATATACATATAATAAAATTTCGTTCGAATCTATAGGATAAACCCCACCCCTGTCCTACATTCGAACTACGTGGACTTTGATGCCTTTATAGGCTACATAAGTATCTCGGATTAAAATCTGAGACTTGAGTCAAATTTTCCATTTTCTCCAATTTTCCAAATTTCTCCAAATCCCTCATTTTCATAATTATCATACTCTTACATATAGTATGCTTGTTCGTGTTTTATCCAACACATATTATCGTTTCCCAATAACGATCAATATCGCAATGAGCACTCATATTCTATCTTCTATATTTATTTTGGGGAACATTCCTATGGATGACTTCACTCTAACCTGTCCATGGTGTCGGTCGGAACAATTTTGATGTCCATTATATAAACACACACACACTTCACGGGGATCCAAAGGAAAATATTAATACTAGTCCATGAGATACCGAAAGGGTGGGATGGGTGCCTAACACCCTCCCATTCCGTAACTTAGCCCCCGGACCTCCGATCTATTGGTTTCGTATGCATCTATTTGTCCTTGATGCCGCTCTCTCAAAGTGGCAACATGTTCTTTTGCCTTTTTTGTGCAAAATAGGCTGGAAACTCCATCTCTTTACATTCACCCCACACAGACGACGACTCAAGAACCTTTTCAAGAGGGGTGTGAGACCGTGGTGCAGTTTTTTCCTTTCTATAAGGATCCTCCACCCTTCAAGTGCCTT
This sequence comes from Sambucus nigra, assembly GCA_949130495.1. Lineage (NCBI taxonomy): Eukaryota > Viridiplantae > Streptophyta > Magnoliopsida > Dipsacales > Adoxaceae > Sambucus > Sambucus nigra. The sequence goes on from OX422207.1 coordinate 819,719,331, forward strand.
GTGCGCCCCGGGATGGCCAGAATATACATGTTTGTACTGTGTGTTGGGGGGGGGGGGGAGTGTGCGTGTGTGTAAATTGAATTTGGTATTGGTTTACATGGGTATAAATTGATATTGGTATTGGTATGTATTGTTATTATCGAATTTGAGCATTAATTAAAAGTCTATATACATGTTTGTACTGTGTGTGGTGGGGGGGGGGGAGGGAGGGTAGTGTGCGTGTGTGTAAATTGAATTTTGTATTGGTATACCATTAATTCAAAGTTTGTATACATGTTTGTAATATGTGTGTGTGGGCGGGGGGGGGGGGGGGGGGGGGGTAGTGTGCGTGTGTGTAAATTAAATTTGGTATTAGTATAAATTGATATTGGTATTGTTATGTATTGTTATTATCGGATCTGAGCATTAATTCAAAGTCTATATACATGTTTTTACTAATAATAATATTTTTTTTTTGCAGAAAATGACTTGATCCGAGCGTGGTAGCAGGGGCGACGAGGCTAGTAGGCCCCCAAAATGGACCAATTTGGGGTTCGTCGTCAAGAATAAAAAGACATTATTGCCTAGAGCGCTAGAGTTGCTGAAGGCGATCATTGGCCCTGGATACACTGATCTTAGGGTCATGTCTATTGACCTCAAGATGAACATCTGGGGGGCACAATATTTATATTTATATTTACTTACGCTTACTTTCTTTTTGGTTTGTATTTGTTTGACAGTAACAATTCGTCCTGCCCCCCATCTCTGCGATTCCACGTTCGAACAATTGAGGGATCAATATAAGATGTGGAAGAAGAATTTGTGAGTCCAGTACTTTGGGTAGACCCGGGAGTCCATTATGGGACTATATGACCGTGTCCCCATGAAAGATCCGATATCATTTGCACAGTGACAAAATTTTATCGATAATGAGACCAATGAGTGGAAATTGGCATCTCTCCAATCTAGGAAGGAGAACTGGGTAAAAGGTTGGACGTAAACTACTCCGGACAGACGACTTACGCCGAGGTGGAGCAGAGGATGGTATGCTTTTATTTTTATTTAATTTTATTTATTCTAATTTAGCATTCCTTTCCGTTACTTACTAATTATGTATTATTTTATTTCAGGATATGCAAAGTGGCCCTGGGTGTAGGACACATAGGATCGATGCCTATGTGGCAATTCGAACGAAAAAGGTCAAGGAAAAGAGGAGGCCCTATGCATCACAGCCATGATTATAAGTTAAATATGTTTAATTTTTTAATTACGTTATAATTTTTTTATTTACTTAATTAACTGATCGTGTAATTTTTTTTTTCTTTTTAGTAAAAGCTTAAGGAAGTGCATGAGTCGCAGTCTGATACCGACATAGCATCGTTGGCTACGGACGCACTCAGCCACGTGCTCGGGGCGGAGCTCAAGGGGAGTACTAGGGGGTGAGCGCGCGGGTGGGGAAGTCGAGGATCATCGGAATGGAGATGAGCAGGAGAGGGTTAGCACATAAGGTGGACACCCATTATGATAAGCTATCAAGGGTGGAGGCGAAGGTCCAAGATATGTACGCCTTCATGAAACGGCAGTTGGGAAAGGGCAAGGGCAGGGGGAAGGATAAGGAAAAGGAGGTAGAAGTAGAGGAGGATGAGGACGCCACTGCTTCATCACCGATACGCACAGACTCGAAGCCATATGATGATCCATTTCCCATCGTGACCCCCGTCGAGCAGGCTATGTCAACAATCGTTGTGCCACGTGTGTTATTACTCGACATATTTTGTGGGGAGCCAATAATGAGGGGGTTGAGGGACCCGTGCTTCGACCCTGGTATGCTAAGAGTGCGCATCACACATGTGGTGGTGGAAAAGGAGAACTCACCTTTGTGGTTGCACGAATAAAATGACGTTCATGATATATACGGGTGTCTTAATGCATATGTCGTGTGGCATGCATTCCTCCTTCGACCTCCACTTTCTTCATGACATTATTTCTATCTTTTTTATTTGGATATCGAATATTGGATGTATTTGTATTTGTTTGATTTTGGTACAAGTTGGTTTGGATATGAATATTTGCATTTCTATTTTATTTGGATATGGATTATATATGTTATGATTTGGTACATTATTTCTATTTTATTTGGATATATGCTGTTTGGATAGGTACAATTTTGCTATAACAGGTAAAAATATACTGATGGGTAGTGGCAGTGGCCATACTACCCAAAATTTTTTTTCAAAATTCTGCGCAGAATTGTCAAGGTCAATGACCTTGACAAGTCCTTTACAAATAAACTTGCCACGGTCCTGTCAAGGTCATTGACTGTGACAAGTCATTAGCCCTTGTTACGGTCCTGTCTTGTCCTTTTACCTTGATAAAAAAAATTGTCAAAGTCAAAGACCATGACAGGACTGTGACAAGTCTATAAACTTGTCATGGTCTTTGACCGTGACAAGTCCGTTATTAGGAAGTTGTCACCCCAGACTTGTCACGATCAAAGACCTTGACAAGTCACCATTTTTCACAATTTTAGTCATTGACATCTTGGCAGTTTTGGTGTAGTGACACATTTATGTGGGTTAAGATACATTTGGTATTAGCACAGTTGTTCAAAGAACTTCTAGAGAGAGGGAACATGACATTCCCTAGTTTTGGACTTTATCATTTACGTAGACCTCAACTTTTTTGTGTATTAGATCGTGCAAGATGACTGTGGAAGCCCTTTGGTAGGTAGCCTCTACATTTTTTCACCCGAATGACATAACTATGTAACAAAAGGTTCCCCAAGGTGTGATGAATGTGGTTTTCTCTTGACGATCAGGGTGCATCTTGGTCTGATTGTATCCGACAAAATCATCAACGAATGATTTCAGAGTGTGATTGGTCGTGTTGTCTATGATCACGTCGATATTGGGCAGGGGGTAATCATCTTTCGGAGATGCTTTGTTCAAGTATCGATAGTCAATGCACATTTGTACTTTTCCTCCTGATTTCAGCATGAGTACAATATTAGCTAGCCATGTGGGATATTCTATCACCTGAATGAAGCTTACACTCAACTATTTGACCACTTCTTCCTTAACCTTGAGCGACCATTCGATGCAAAGCTTTCAAAATTTCTGGTTGATTAGTTTGTATTCTGGGAGATTTAGAATCTCATGTTGTGAGATCTCGAGATCGATGTCGATTATGTATTTATAGGACCATGCAAAGACATCTATGAATTCCCTCACTAGTTCTTTGAGTTACGCGCGCTCATGCTCGTCAAGGGTAGACCCTATCCTTATCTTACATTGTTGGCTACTGTGACACCCCGACTAATTAAATACTGGGTAGCTACTTCTTTATTAAATTAATACAAAATGTCAAGTTGGTCCAGTTAATAGCATCACTGTCGAAAACATTTTAATGATTACTAACCACCTAGTATTTAAAAAGTAAGTTGCCAAATTTTAAGTTAAGTCTGATTAACATGCAATAAAAGAATAATGGAAGAATAACATAAATCCATTCACCATAACGAAGTAATGAAATAACCAACAATAATAATAAGTCCGGAGGAAAACTCCTCACAACAATCCCACAACTGAAGATAATAAAATAAGTCTGAATCCTGAATTAATTACATGCCCGAAGTTTGAATAACTGGAATAAATGAAATGCCTCTAAAAGAAATGGGTGACATGCCCTACAACTGATAAATGCGGAGTATAGAGTCAAAATAAATGAAGCGTCTATAATCAAAGTCCTGTAACTTCCATAACAGCTACAGCTCGTCACCTGAATGAGTATCCTAAGCATGGTGTCCTTGTGGCTGGGCACCTAAAAATGGTTTTTACAAAAAAATAGATTTGAAAGCAAACGGGTCAGAGCCCGAAAGTGGAGAGTATTTTGAAAACAGCAAGTGCTTTAATAACAGTTAAAACAATAATGCAAAGTACATGTTAGGACGTGCTCTCACATGGAATACTCACCTCTCGTCTAACTGTGCACTCCTAACGTTCCTGTACCCATTCATGTGATATCTCATAACTATCTAGTCAAAAGAGTTTCTAACACTTCTATCCGGTTCACATTTTAATTCCAACCTTAACAATTAAATAGAGAGTTCTACTTTAATTCTCGGATTCCCAATTATTAACAAAACCATATTGATAACAGTCCCCTTTTTATCTTTTCATAACGTGACAATAACTATACTCACAATTTAACATAGCAAATTCCTGTTCATTTAACCGTATATTATTCACGTCATAAATATACAATACAAGCACCCAAAGGCTAAGCTGCGGTGCACACATACTCTGCTATCCATCCCGGTACATCACGTACATAAGGATCACGCATTCCGAATCTCTCAGGAATCGTTCAGATAACACAATCACAAATAATGGAGGCGAACACAGTCACATCACATGGGTCACGCACATACCTACGCTCCAACGATCAGCAAACTTATTAACATCCCAATAAGTCCTTCTATGACCTATGCTCATCGAGGTAACCAATCTAAATCCGGGCAACACAAGGATAAGAAGGCCCTAAGCGAAAGCAAACCTCCCGTGATAGCAAGTATGGTAGGTATGTCATACACATAAATTATATGCTAAGCATTCACACATCTTAGATATCTCAATAACAATAAAGGTATACTCTACATCTTTATACCATTATTCCAATTATATATATATATATATTAAGTCACCCGATAATATAAAATTATAAACCGTCGACACGTCTCACGTCATAGTTTCTTATACTTAAAACCTATCTCAAATAGACTATTAAGTTCCTATTATTCCCACATATAACATCTTTATTCCTAAGGTCCTTACTTCTGCCCCAAACCTCATTTCATCAAATTATTCAAATTACACTTTTAACTCACATTTTATCTCACTTATCGAATATCATTAAATCAGAATAATTCCTCAAATAGAATTCTAATTAAGGTCCAAATTTCATAATCATGCCTACTGGTCTTCCTTAAGTTTAAGGGTATTCATAAGGTCTCCAATAATATTTTTCGAGGGTTACCAGCATTAAAATTTAAAATAGGGAAAACTTTACTCATTCTGGGAAGGTCGATCGATCGACCTTTTCCTTCGGTCGATCGATGGTGGTCGATCGATCGACTGATGAACATCGATCGATCGAACGTATCAGGTATGGCTACGGACTGCTTCATTTTGCAGTTTTCAATTCGTCCCAAAACACCATTTACAAGCATGAAACTCTAAGACAATGTTATAATTTCATCATACAATCATCCTACAACAGTATTAACATTCTAAAACCAATAATTCATCATTCAAGGGCTTTGTTTAGATCAAAACTTCATCAAAATTTCCAGATTTCTATTTCTTTCAAGAACATTAATAAACTTCTTCTAAAATCCATTTTTAGATCATCAATGGTTATGTTTTGAACACATAATTCGTCCAGAATGTTACTACATGCAATCCCTAACATAATTCATAGCTTTTAACTTCCAATTCATGGGTCTATATCATCTTCCAAGATCAATTTCGAAAATTCCTAAACATGGAAAAGCATAGCATTGAATCAATTGTAATTAAACCACTTGCCTTAATCTTTCTCCGAATTTGATGACGGATTTGATGAATGGATCTCTCTTTCTCTGCAGAATCCTTCAATCTCTTCTCTCTCTACAAGCTTTCTTCTGCAAGTAACAATGGTGGCTAGGGTTTTGCCTAAAGGACTTTTGGAACAATTTTCAATAACCTCCGTAGCCCTCTAATTAGTAAATGGCTGGTAATGGGTTAGTGGGTGTTTTAATTTTCCATTTAAAACTCCTAAAATTCGTCCATCAAAAATCCCAAAATTCTAAAATTACCAAACTGCCCTTACTGGTTGCCGGTATGGCCTAAAACTACCCCGGGACCCAAACCAAACCCCCGGCTAGTGTTTTTTGACTATTTTGACCCTTCCGAACACGTTGGCGCACTCAAAATGACCATACGGGTGATAAAATAAAATTCACTTTTTAATTCAAATAATTATATTCCTGACGCGACTGTCACGCGCGTCCCAACAAAATTTCCCAAATTGCCGTATTTCAATCTCGCGACAATTTCAATATTTCCAATATTCATATATTGCCATATATACACATTATAATCAAATACTAACTCACATCTCGTTAATATTTTTATCCGGATTAATTTCCAATTAATACGCATTTAATTCAATTAATCCCAAAAATAAATATCACAGAAAATACGGGGTATTACATACTTCCCCCCTAATAACAGAATTTCGTTCCGAAATTCGGAAAAGTAAGGCACACATGGAAAATAGGTATCCTCCCGTATTCAAAACAATAATAAAGAAAAGTCCAAATTACTAAAACCCTCGCTTCACAATGAGTTTGTTTAACATATTAGATACCCTATCAGAATAATATTCGATAACACCTCACGTTTTGCTCTTATTAAACAACATTCGAATAAAATAGCCTATACATCATTAGCCGCATTATTTTATCAGTATTGTGAGTCCGCACCTCACTACTAACTCCCGTGTTTATCAAAACACCAAACTCCCATCCTGGGTTGAATTACTAACACATCTGACTACGCTTGTCTATTCCTTGAAATATCCAGACTTTGTGACTTTTACACAAGGGAAAACCACTTCAGCCTGTTGGTGTTATACAAACCTTTATAAGTACCTTGTCAACCATAAATATATACGGGTGCTTTTCCCCCAACGCTACCATTTGGTAATATCTGCTCCTCATGTCTACAATGTACCTCACTAGTTATACCCGATTTGGAATTGAAAATATCGCAATGAATCCAAAATTTCTTTCATACAATCCATCAACCGTTAGTCACCTTGCGCCTGCACCTCGGGTTTTAGGTGATACAACCCTCAGTTTGAATCGTTATTTCTCACTACTTATTGTCACCCCACTTGAATGTGGATATCGGGGATTTCATCCCAGTTCTAAATAGTATTACGTCGAACCACGTACCGGCGTGTTCACTATCTAATAGTGTAAATCACCCCAAGTATATAACCATTTCTCTCCTTCTGGACACATGTACCACATAACCATTTCTCACTTTTTCCACTTGACCCTCCCATTCTTGGAATCGTCGTCTTGATACAAAATTATTTGGTGGGTCATCTAACCCCAACTGGTCTACTACTTACTATCCCTCTTTCAATGCCGATATTCACATAAAACTTTCCCCGTTCAAAGATACTTAATGATCTTATTCTCCCGACGAATACCAAAAGTTTGGAACTTTACCCTTTTTACTACTTTGTGCATATCTGGACTTTATACCTGATTGACATTCTCATTCTTATTTACTCTTGAGTCACCCTCAACATTCGATTGATCGGAACTCTACTTCAAATTTCTCATAATAATTTATTCGCCTTTTCAAGAGATATCCCTTTATTAAATGGCTTGCTACTGCCTTTTCTCCAAATTTGAACGTGCTATACTGACTACACATGATATTCACTTACACCTTTTCTTATGACGTTTAACCTCATAAGTAAAAATCTCGCCCGTCCATGTTCCCTCTTCCTTTGATTTACACTTTAGCCAATCAAGATGTCTATGCCCCTTATAACCCAACCATACGGTTTTTAAACATTATATACTCTTCATACAAATCCCAAACTCTTTATTGTCACTGTAAATACAACGGTGCTATACCACTTGGGCGTTCTCAATCGCTTCTGAATTAGAAATCCTAAATCCTCCTTATCCTCAATGCGTCCTTCAACATGCCGTGACAAAACCAACATTATTAATACTTATATCATAATTTACTAACAACTGGCTCTAATGGCCTTACAACATAATTTACTCCTTGTAACTTCCCGTTATAACTACGTACTCCCATATCGATAGAGGTATCCAATTCATGAATGAAGGGCCACACTTCTCCTTACTACCAATCTTACGCTAAGTTTCATGCGTGGGGTGTCTCGCAAAGAGAAATCCAAACAAGGAACCCCACCGATACACTACTACCTAACATTGTTGGTCATCGGAATCCGTTAAGCCCTGTCCATAATATGTACCCCTACACTCTCGTTTCTCAACAAAGTTACATTCTGTCGCAATGACACTTAAACAAGGAACTCCTTTCGAATGACACTTTCTCTTGACACTGATGGTAATCACATTCCATATACACCACGTAACAAAAATCGGGGTTCTCAAAATCCCGTCCCCAGACACACAACTATGAGTATAAACTCCCAAATCTCTAACGGGGAATAAGACAATGCACTCTTTTTGTTACTACCTCTCTATCGTGAATTATAAAAACCAACTAACTCTTTGTTGACTAGTAAATCAATTACATACTACTCATAATAATGAAATCCCTACGCATAATGGGATTAAATATCCGAGACCATTATACCATTTTGAAATCACAACATATTCATATATATGTATATATACCTATATACAAAAGTACAATTGCGAGTCCGGCCCTCTCACAGATGGGGCCTTGCCAGAACAAAACATGCTACCCCAAGGTGGCAATTCCAATAAACTTGCAATACCAGCACACTATCGGTATAATCATATATATAAAACCATAAATAATATCATCTCATACTCGTATAATACAACACTAAAACGAGTAATTTCAATAAAGTATAAACCGCTATTAATATACCCATCCATTCTCCGCGGATGACAATAAAAGTAACCCCCACACTATCAGGGAAAAATGTTATTATATATAATAAATCTACTGATATACTCACTAAATTCGACTCTCAAGTGAAAATAACAATTATGACAAATGTATCAACTCATTCATGCCACAAATAACATGCATCATCATCTGAGGATGTAACTCATACTTCTATCTTATCAATCGTCCCGGCTGCTCAAATGGTTCCTGGACGTACCACACATATCGGTCCCAAACCGAATATTTCAATAACTGTTGCCCTCGCCAGGCACAATACCTTGATCCCTACTCTTGTATCGGGAATTTTTTTTTATAACGCACGTGTTTCACTCCCCACAGAAATAGCTCTACACATACTCCACTTATCTTTTGTCTCACAAATCATATTAAGGTGGTCCATCTCTCGGACGTTGGTAGTCTCGACTCAGACGACTATCTTTGTTGTTCCCTTAGTGTTGACGCACCTAAGGATCATGCTACTAATTTTCCACTCTCTTAATGAAATTACCATCGCTCGGTAGTAATTTCGCTATCGAATTATTTTAACGGTTTCTCCCTTGGGTCTTCCCATTGTGGTGCTTCTCCAACACCAATTTTCCCCAGTCTTACTTTATATAAAGTTCTCGATTCTTGTGTCTCCCCACCCGGGGATGTTTACCTCCAAATTAACACTATGCGACAATACCATTTGCTTTAACCGTCCAAGCAGAGTCCTGCCCGAAGGACTTGCAATTCTCCTCTGTAAATTCTTCCTTTAATATCCCCTTCTCCGTTTCACCTACTTCACCCGGTGTAGGGTTCACTAAATAATTTTATTTCTCCTCACAAAGTGACCTCTGTCCGGACCTCTCGTGTGAGTTCAGAACGACATTCAGTTCTCACCCTAAACATTTGATCAAGGAACTTATGGTCAAACCATTCGTGTACGCCTTCTCTCGACGTCACATTCCACTTATAAGTGTGGTGATTGTTTCTCCCCATAGAAACTCCGCTCTCGAGATAAGAAAATTTTCGTTAAATTTTCACTATCGATTAGCCATACTCCAACACAAGTCCAAGCCTTTGGATACTTTGCGTTCGTTTGGCTAGCACATGCCGTCTTCTCCTTTCGAGTATTGCTACTGCGGGTTCTCTTCAATGTCACATTTAATTCTTTCTCTCCCATTCCAACCTTGTTGGATGTGTCTAATTTGACCCCACTCCTACTATTGCCGTACCCAGAAGTCTCAGGTCGCGTCTTAGCCTTCTATATCATCCAGGACTTCCGTGCCATAATATCGGCGACTCCAACTACGGTCGTCCTTCTTTAAATAAATCAATCAACCTCAATATATATTTGCCTCCTGCTGTTCACCCAACTGTCTTCGCCTGACGTACTGCATTGTTTGGCACATGAATACACCCGATCGCAGATAAAATTCACTACCATATGTATTAAAGCAGGAGAACGAAATTTCACCAAAGATATCAACAATCCTAATCATAGGGCTCTATATCAAAGAAATCTCAGTGGAAACATAACAAGCCGTACAGATCCTAAAGGACACTAGAACCTGATGCTCTGATAATTAATACAAAATGTCAAGTTGGTCCAGTTAATAGCATCACTGTCGAAAACATTTTAATGATTACTAACCACCTAGTATTTAAAAAGTAAGTTGCCAAATTTTAAGTTAAGTCTGATTAACATGCAATAAAAGAATAATGGAAGAATAACATAAATCCATTCACCATAACGAAGTAATGAAATAACCAACAATAATAATAAGTCCGGAGGAAAACTCCTCACAACAATCCCAGAACTGAAGATAATAAAATAAGTCTGAATCCTGAATTAATTACATGCCCGAAGTCTGAATAACTGGAATAAATGAAATGCCTCTAAAAGAAATGGGCGACATGCCCTACAACTGATAAATGCGGAGTATAGAGTCAAAATAAATGAAGCGTCTATAATCAAAGTCATGTAACTTCCACAACAGCTACAGCTCGTCACCTGAATGAGTATCCTAAGCATGGTGTCCTTGTGGCTGGGCACCTAAAAATGGTTTTTACAAAAAAATAGATTTGAAAGCAAACGGGTCAGAGCCCGAAAGTGGAGAGTATATTGAAAACAGCAAGTGCTTTAATAACAGTTAAAACAATAATGCAAAGTACATTTTAGGACGTGCTCTCACATGGAATACTCACCTCTCGTCTAACTGTTCACTCCTAACGTTCCTGTACCCATTCATGTGATATCTCATAACTATCTAGTCAAAAGAGTTTCTAACACTTCTATCCGGTTCACATTTTAATTCCAACCTTAACAATTAAATAGAGAGTTCTACTTTAATTCTCGGATTCCCAATTATTAACAAAACCATATTGATAACAGTCCCCTTTTTATCTTTTCATAACGTGACAATAACTATACTCACAATTTAACATAGCAAATTCCTTTTCATTTAACCGTATATTATTCACATCATAAATATACAATACAAGCACCCAAAGGCTAAGCTACGGTGCACACATACTCTGCTATCCATCCCGGTACATCACGTACATAAGGATCACGCATTCCGAATCTCTCAGGAATCGTTTAGATAACAACATCACAAATAATGGAGGCGAACACAGTCACATCACATGGGTCACGCACATACCTACGCTCCCACGAGCAGCAAACTTATTAACATACCAATAAGTCCTTCTATGACCTATGTTCATCGAGGTAACCAATCTAAATCCGGGCAACACAAGGATAAGAAGGCCCTAAGCGAACGCAAACCTCTCGTGATAGCAAGTATGGTAGGTATGTCATACACATAAATTATATGCTAAGCATTCACACATCTTAGATATCTCAATAACAATAAAGGTATACTCTACATCTTTATACCATTATTCCAATTATATATATATATATATTAAGTCACCCGATAATATAAAATTATAAACCGTCGACACGTCTCACGTCATAGTTTCTTATACTTAAAACCTATCTCAAATAGACTATTAAGTTCCTATTATTCCCACATATAACATCTTTATTCCTAAGGTCCTTACTTCTGCCCCAAACCTCATTTCATCAAATTATTCAAATTACACTTTTAACTCACATTTTATCTCACTTATCGAATATCATTAAATCAGAATAATTCCTCAAATAGAATTCTAATTAAGGTCCAAATTTCATAATCATGCCTACTGGTCTTCCTTAAGTTTAAGGGAATTCATAAGGTCTCCAATAATATTTTCCGAGGGTTACCACCATTAAAATTTAAAATAGGGAAAACTTTACTCATTCTGGGAAGGTCGATCGATCGACCTTTTCCTTCGATCGATCGATGGTGGTCGATCGATCGACTGATGAACATCGATCGATCGAATGTATCAGGTATGGCTACGGACTGCTTCGTTTTGCAGTTTTCAATTCGTGCCAAAACACCATTTACAAGCATTAAACTCTAAGATAATGTTATAATTTCATCATACAATCATCCTACAACAGTATTAACATTCTAAAACCAATAATTCATCATTCAAGGGCTTTGTTTAGATCAAAACTTCATCAAAAATTCCAGATTTCTATTTCTTTCAAGAACATTAATAAACTTCTTCTAAAATCCATTTTTAGATCATCAATGGTTCTGTTTTGAACACATAATTCGTCCAGAATGTTACTACATGCAATCCCTAACATAATTCATAGCTTTTAACTTCCAATTCATGGGTCTATATCATCTTCCAAGATCAATTTCGAAAATTCCTAAACATGGAAAAGCATAGCATTGAATCAATTGTAATTAAACCACTTGCCTTAATCTTTTTCTGAATTTGATGACGGATTTGATGAATGGATCTCTCTCTCTCTGCAGAATCCTTCAATCTCTTCTCTCTCTACAAGCTTTCTTCTCCAAGTAACAATGGTGGCTAGGGTTTTGCCTAAAGGACTTTTGGAACAATTTTCAATAACCTCCGTAACCCTCTAATTAGTAAATGTCTGGTAATGGGTTAGTGGGTGTTTTAATTTTCCATTTAAAACTCCTAAAATTCGTCCATCAAAAATTCCAAAATTCTAAAATTACCAAACTGCCCTTACTGGTTGCCGGTGTGGCCTAAAACTACCCCGGGACCCAAACCAAACCCCCGGCTAGTGTTTTCTGACTATTTCGACCCTTCCGATTGCGTTGGCGCACTCAAAATGACCATACGGGTGATAAAATAAAATTCACTTTTTAATTCAAATAATTATATTCCTGACGCGACTGTCACGCGCGTCCCAACAAAATTTCCCAAATTGCCGTATTTCAATCTCGCGACAATTTCAATATTTCCAATATTCATATATTGCCATATATACACATTATAATCAAATACTAACTCACATCTCGTTAATATTTTTATCCGGATTAATTTCCAATTAATACGCATTTAATTCAATTAATCCCAAAAATAAATATCACAGAAAATACGGGGTATTACAGCTACTAGAATCGAGATTGATAATAAAAGTTTCATCCTCATTTATTTGAACGCGATTATGTCACTTATTATTAACATTATTAAGATTAGTTAAGAATTATTCATTTACAAAATCATCATCATCAAGATTTTGATTAGAATCAAGACAATTAATGTAAGGCAGGGCAAGATACTCAAAATCATCATTTATTTAATTCTTAGGAAAAAGGTATTTGAGAACCTCTTCGAATGAGGCCTCAGTTACATTGATATCAGATAGAGGAGGAATAATGAAAGAAGATATATGATAAATGACTGGGTTGGGTTGCATCTCTATAGGAGGGACTGGTACGACATTCCAGTTAAGGAGGGGTGCAATGTATAAGTGTATCATACAGAGTGTTAGCCCTAGTGTTTGCAAATCGAAGTAGTCCTCGTAGTCAATTTTTTCACAAACCTCAACAACAACTATAGCATTCTCAGTGAGTGGTGGCACATGATGTTGGGAACTTTCGGCCCATGAATAGTTGTCTTGGAAGAAGATGTCCATTCCTAGATTCATCTTCTTTTCTACATTATCGTACTAAGGTTTGGGAAAGCTAAAAAAAGGGAAGTCTTTGCCTTCTCTAATAAATCTCCCATTCAGGGAGTCTCCTGAGTTCTTTAAGTTTTGGCTGATAGTCCAAGCCAAAGGGAGGAGAGGCCTTTTTTAAGACTATGGGTTTCAGTATCACCTGTTGTCCTTGTTGCAGCCCCAGTCCGGTCATGCAGTGCATATTCTTTAACATTTGTATCACATTGACATTATCGTTAGGGCTGTGTTCTGGATAGACTCGTTCCTTGATATCTTCCTATGCCGAAAGTAGAAATGGTTCTACTCGAAATCTGGATAGAAGCATGGCATTCATCCCGTGATGTATTTCCAATATTAGGTTACTAATGCTTCAATTATCGATGTTATCATCACCGCCTATGATGGTGATGACCTGTCCTTCGGTGAAGAATTTTAATTTCTGACGAAGAGAGGAAGGCACCCCTTTGATGCTATGAAGACATAGCCTCCTAAACAATAGGTTCAGTCTGGTTTGTCAATAACTTGGAACTCAGTAACAGGATTTATAGGGTCCACCCCTACTGTAAGCTTTATTGATCCCATCACCTCTCGACTGGTGTTATCATAAGTACACACTGTGATGGAAGTTAGAGCAAGGTCACTCACTTTCAGACCTAGGCAACTGAGGGTTCTTAATGGACATACATCAAGTGTTGATACATTATCGATGAGCAATAGTGGGACTATTTTCCCCATGACTTCAACATAAATATTGAGTGCATAGTTATGGTTAGGGTCGATCTTCGATATTTCTTCTTCGGAGAAGGACATTAATCTTGTAGAGGCCAGGGAACCAGCTAGGTTCACCACTTCCTTTGGCATGGTAGAAAGAGGGACTACGGGCCCAATGTGTAATTTAATCAGAGCATTATGATGTAATTGGGAAGATATGAAGAGTCCTCATAAGGTGATTTTAGCTTGAGGTTTCTTCAACTGATAGACGATCTTACTCTCCTCGATGGTCATTTCTAGCATAAGTAGCTCTTGGATGACTCCATTTCCTTTATCTGATACTGTTCACTGAGGGTTTGGCCCCAAATAGTGCCTCCCAAATTTGTTCATGTGGTTCATGGAGGAGGGAAATAATAGAAACCCTCTTTACTCATCTACTTTAGGCTTTCCAGCTACTTTGTTTATTTCCCCCAGCAGATCTTCAAAAAATATCATACCACATACATTAATTATCGGGATGATGTTTTCCTGGCTTGTCTATTCATCTGAGTTATCAAAATTATCCCCATATCCAGTGGTAACGATGTCGTCTTTCCATAAGAATTTGATTAATTCCACTACTTCCATGGCTTCCTCATATAGATCCTCCCACTCAACAGGGAGATGTGTAGGTGAATGCACCAATTATCCTTATAGCTTCAAGGCATTGAGAAGTTTGGGCATATTAAAATTTTTATCAATCAGTCAGCGAAAGTCTGCCATAACCTATACTGTATCGTTTAAACTGACTTCATCAATGGGTACCACCCACTCATCTGACTCTTGAGCCCACTTCTAGGATTTTGTGAATAGGATACTGAATCTTTGAGAGTCAATGGTCATTTCAGAGGGGAATTTCAGCTCAAATTCTAAAAGTTGATTCAGTACCTCTGGCAACTCCATGTCTTTCCCTTCTGAACGGGTACAAACGTTAATACATGCCCTTGTAAGGAGTGACATATCCTGATCGGTGAAACATCTAGGGTGTAGTAGAAAATGCGGGAAAACATTTAGGGGCTTGGGCGAGTATATGGGTATAATTGGTGATTTATTGGGTATGATTTGGGTAGATGGGTCAAATTATTGGTCATCTTCTAGGAAGATAGCATTGGTATGATTTGGAAGTTGATTGCGAGTGGTGTTAGGGTTCGAAGTGGCTGGTAAGGCGATGAAAACATTTTGGAGATGAAAACATTAATCATTGGTAGGGCTAGCAGTTTGGTGAAAATCACAATGGGCGTCGAATCTGAAATTTTTGGGAAGTGGGTTTAGCAATGGGAGAGGGTCCATTAACTTGATGAGGTTTCGACTGAACAGTTCTTGGTAAACTTTAGAGAAAGGAGCATAAAGCTCTCTGTATTCTTTCCTGACTGGGTTAGGATGGTTTTCTAGTGCCCAGGAACTAGTAGGCTGTGAGATGTTGTTAATTATTAAGACTCCGCTGCTGGCAGGTTTATCATACTTCCTTAGCATGAACTGTCCAAATACTTTCTTGGGCTCAATTTCTGTTTGAGCAAAACTTTCTTCGATCTATACTCCTGCTTCCCGGAGGGCTTGAAAATGTGGGTATTACTATCCTTCCATAGTCGCTCATACATGGGGTAAGAAGTTCTTCTTCATAATGCTGACCTGCTCTTCCTCGGAAGGTCCGTTTGTTATGGTGGCTGCTTTCTCCCTCCACCTTGCTATGAAATTACTGACAATGTCCCCAGGGTTTTGCTTTAGGATTTCCAAATCACAGCGTGTAACCTCTAATTCTTTGTTATATTTGTACTACGATATGAACTCACGCGCAACATCCTCCCAGCTATGCATTCTTGATTCCTCGAGGGATGGAAACGAATGGAGAACGATGTCTTTCAGAGTTTGTTGGAACATCTGGCCCATTATTTCCTTATAGTCACCTAGGAGAGTCATGGATCCATGATAGCTTCGGAGATGAACAATTGGGGGCCCACTACCCCCGAACTTCTCAATATGAGTCATTTTGAATTTTTTCGACAACCTTACATTAGGGTAGGGAGACATATGGGTGTAATCCACATAGTTCCCTAGAATTTGAACTTAGTCAAACTTCTTGGTCAACATATTAAGGTCCTCTCTGATATTTTTCAATTTTTCCTCCTTCGCATCAATGGGTACTGACAGGTTAGCCCTTGGTTGGGCAAGATTCAACATAGGTAACTGAGCAGGCGGTGGGCTGTTAGTAGGAGGGGCACATGGCACGTGTTGATATTCTTCTAGGACCCATATAGGCTCAGGTGCGAGTAGTCCCATAGAATGAGGAAATAAGCCTTTGGGCTCCTCAAGAACTCGATTTCCTTGTATCTTGCAAACCTCGATTGGCAGGTTGTCAAGATTGGCAGTGAGTTGGACTAGACCGTCATCAAGTTAAGTTACACATTTAGTAATGGATCTGCATTCTCCATGAAGAACTGGTGATGTCGATTCTGGAATTGAGCAGGTATTGAGAGAACTGACGGAGTCTCGAGGCGATTCGATGGAAGACCGGATCCATTAGGGAGACATACCAGGGGTTGGGTATGCGATCGACCTGAGAGGGAAAAAGAAATCGAATTTATTTTTAAAAAGGAAGAGGGAAAAACTTCTTATTTTTTTAAAAAGGAGAAAAGTATTTTTGGTATTTTTTTTATAAAAGGGGGTAATGAATATTTTAATGTATATTTTTTTATAAATAGGAGGAAAAGTTTTTGACATTGATGATAAAAGCTGGAATGAATTTTTTTTTTGGACACCTTTTATAAAGAAGAGGAAAATGTTTTTGGTATTTTGCTAAAGGAAGGAAAATTGCTTTTGGTATTTTGATAACATAATGGAAAAATGTTTTTGGATATTTATAAAAGAAGGGAAAAATATTTTTGACACTTTTTATAAAGAAGGAGAGGGAAATGAAGGAATGGTATCAACATGATTATTATTTATTATGTTTTCACTTGTATTAAGTTATCCTAAATGCAAAAGAAATGTCAGAAGGGACTCGAGCCTGAAAAATGGGTTTTTGAAAAATATGTAAAAACACGATTTGACTTGTTACTAGGCTCATGGACAGGGTCCCATTTTGGAAAAAGACAAAATCGTGCAAAATTTTGGGTGGCATGCCGACCCAGTATTTCTACAGAGTTTCAGGTAGTAACCAACAAACTAAATATGAGTGCCCTAGGTTTGATGCCTATATGAGGGTATGCAGTTTTTGGGTTAGTGGAAAGGTTCCCCCCCCCCCCCCCCGGCATGACTTCCACGGTATACATCTTACTTTTGAGGGAAATTGATACTCGTGGACAAGCCATTTGATATACTTGAGTGTACGTGAATTGCCTCACTATATAACAGTACGCATGAATGAGAATTCGATATACTCGATGTACGTGAACAAGTTCCTTACTATATACATCCCATCATGACTTCAGTCAAGCGGTTTGATGTGGGAGGAACCGTTCGATATACGTCGAAGGTACTTGTAAAATGGAAGGTGGGAGTCATATTTCTTAGGCTAACTACGACCTATCGGACGAGCGCCCATCAAAAAGTGATCCCCAGTATGGGACAATCATTCGGTCAATAGCCATGCTCTTGGTGATGTAGTGTGCAAAAATGCATGATTCTTGATTAGTATATTATGGAGAGAGTATTTTTTTTTCATGATGAACATTATACTAATAAGGAATAATGTATAAGTAACGTGAAAAGTAAATCTAGCATGGATATTACACTAAGCATGGATATGTGAGAGTGTATGGTGCGTAAATATCTAAAAATGAGTGTGTGCTAGTGACACCAAAGCATGGATCAACTACAAGTGGTGTGTGATAGACGAGCATGGATATATGTGAGAAGTGGAGGTGTGTTCTAGTGACACCTAAGCATGGATATTGTTAGTGGTGTGTGCCACATGTGGATATTAGTAATCCTACGTGTAAGTAATGTGAGGTGTTCATGAAGAATATTTACAAGTGTGTGAATGAGGAGTGACATAAGCATGAGGTGGGAGAGAAAAGGGAACATACATGTTGATTATTATGCACACAAGAAAATGATAACGCCCATGCATGTAGAGTCTATCCATCTAAATCAAACTTCTACCTAGAAGACTCACCATTGTGGACATCCCGAGATTTATCCCCTCCCTTCCTCAGGGAACTTTTGGAGGGGGATAAAAGGGGGAGGAAATAAATAAAGGTCCTGTACCCCGACACTTTTGTTCAAAGTGGGAACGCTTAGGTCGTCGTCACTGTGGAATGATGTAAATAGTTGGAGTCTCCAGCCTATTTTGCACAAAACAGGCAAAAGAACATGTCAATGCCTTGAGAGACGGCATTAAGGACTAACTGATACATACGAAACCAATATTACGGAGGTTCGAGGGATAAGTTATAGAATGGGAAGGTGTTAGGAACCCATTCTTCCCTTTCGGTCTCTCTTGGGCTTGTGTTACTATTTTCCATAATTTCTACGTCAAGTAGGTGTATATCTATATATAAATGGAGATCGGAATTTCTCGACTCGCATCATGGAAAATGGAGTGAGGTCATCCAAAGGAATGATCTTAAAATAATATCTAGAAAATATGATGTGTGCGCTTATCAGGATATTGATCATTATGATGAACTGATAATATATATTAAATAAGACACGATGTATGAATGACATGTATATATATATATATATATATATATATATATATATATATATATATATATATATATATATATATATATATATATATATAAGGATAAAGATGTGAATAAAGAAATTTGAGAAATGAGAAATAGGAAATAGGAATCGAGTCTCGGGTTTTACCGTGAGACACCTACGAAGCCTATAACGCATCAAAGTCCACGTAGTTAACATGCAGCATAAGGGTGGGGTTTATCCCATAGATTCAAATGAGAGTTTACGATGTGTGTGTGTAAAAATATGTGTTTAATTTTGGAAAAGTGTGATGAAGACTCTCGTTCGAATTTTTCGGTAAAACCCTCTTTTCATTTGTTTTGGGCTTTTTATAGAAAAATAACTTATGTGCAATATACTAATAAAGAGTGAAATATTAATGTGTATGATCTAAAGTAAGAACTAAATTTATATTAATATAACTAATGCAAAAGTAAAGGAATTGAAAGAGAGGGAAGAATGTTTGGACCTTCTTTGAGAATTTTGAGACTTGATCTTGATTGATGGAGAGCTTCCTTGCAAATGAAGAATGCTGGAGGATTTATACTAGATTGAAAAAGGAAGAGAGTGAAAGGTGGAGAGAATTTCCTCACAAGGAAAATTGTTGAACACAAGAAAATGTAGCTGAGATCATTGATGATGATGGATCTATGGTGTGCCTTTGGGAGTGAGCTCATGCCATCCTTATATTGGGTAAGGGGGTTAATTATCAACCTTATCCTTATTTTGCCTATCGATAAGAAACCCAGACACACTGTCGATAGGCAGGGAAATGGACCTACCAATTGGCAGTCTCATGCAAATTTTCCTAAAAAATGGTTGTACAATGCAGTCCATAGATCCAAATCGCGCATGGGGCATACCATTAGAAAGGCAATTCAGATACCTCCAAGAGTCCTATGGACTTCTCCCAGATATAGAAGTTGACTTTGGGTCAAATGTTCCTCGAAAGTCCTCGTCGGTCCTTGGGACGGGAGATCGTCGAACGACGATGGACCATTCGTCTGAACCGTAAGTCAGAATCACGCATGGGGTAGATCATAGGAAAGGTTGTACAACTTAATTCAACATTCCAAAGACCTTTGATCAGTTCAGAGAGTTAAATTTGTTCAATCGGGGCCTGGAAGCGCCCGGTGACTTGTGGAAGTAATACGGGGTGTTTGTCCATACCGTAAGTCTTATTTGTGCACGGGATGGACCGTTGGAAAGGGTATTTTGTTACCTTCAAAGTTTCATTCAGTCTCAACCAAGCTGAAGAGTTGAACTTGGTCAAATAGAGTTCGGAAGCCCCTGGGGGCCTCTAGATCACTTTTCGGATGATGAAGGACCATTTGTCCAAACCGTTATGTCGTTTTGTGCACGGGGTAGACCGTTGGAAATGGTATTCAGTTCCTTTTTCTCTAAAGTTACAGTTGACCAGAGTCAAACGGTGCTTAGGATCACCCGATGACCTTTAAATTGATACTCAGAGTATGACCTAGGGTTTGTGGTTAATGGGGTGGTTCTAGGGACCTGGGGAAGGACTTGGGGGGTCCTAGAATGTGGTGTCTACACTTGGGAGAGTGTCTCTAGGTATGTTCCCCAGTAGGCTCCCACAAGAGTTCTTGTACACACTTTACAGATGTTACTCCACATGCTCCCACACATCATTTTTTAGATTTTGAGAGTTTTTAATAGCAAGTAGAGGTTTTGGTCAAAACATGAAAATATTTAATGGAGGAGTCTTATAGGATGTCATCTCCTTAAGAGAAATTATTTGGGCGTAATGACTGAGGTTAAGACTTGTTACTAGAAAAGGGTAATTATCATGATTATATCTTATATCCCTATTGATAGTGTGTACCATTATTGTATTTATATATTTTTTGAAAAATCCAAAGGGAGCTATTTTTTTATGAAACTTTTTAAAAAATACAAAAACATTTTGGGGTTTTAAGAGAAAAGTGAAAAAGACAAAATAGAGTTTTATATTTTTTTGCCACTTTATATGGGTGAACATTTAAGATGTCGGAAACACCCATTCATTCCATATCCATGTGACTTTTTCATAGTGTTCTGATACTTGAAATCATTTCCTTTATGTGCTTAATAATGTATGGAGTCATTACGTTGAGCTTTGACGATTACTTGGTACCCTTTTGACTCTTAGTCACCTTTAATGCAAATGAGCCCAAACTTGCTCGAACATTGCACTTACCTATCATTTGTAAAAAGTAGTGTTCTCTTCTCAATTTTTCTTTAAAATAAACTAACTGTAAAAACAAGATAAAAAAAGTTGTGCTTGTAACAACCATTGCCTCAATTTACATCATTTTTTCTGGAAAATTTGTTACATATTAAGCAATGGAAAGAGGACACCCAAGATAAAATGTCTTTGCATTAAAATCCATCATTTGCAATGAAAGGATCCAAAAACATTAACGACACATACAAACAGAAGTGCCAGAACAATTTTTGAATAATTGATGCTTCACTAAATTTGAGCATTAATTTCTTTTAAAATAATTGAGTGTATTATTAGTTATATGAGATTTTGAGTAAGTTAAGTTGAAGATCAATGGGTTTGCACAAACTAAATATATCTCGAACAACATTACATAGTTTTTGTGTCACTGGTGTGAGAATCACTTATGTTCCAGATATGTTGATTTTTTACACATAAGGTAGACTTTGATATCTTTCGTTAGTAGTATCTCAAACCTTCATGCACATTTGTTATGATTGTCTATGTTGATTAACATATGGAATATGTTCACACTCCTACATTACACTTTCATAATTCGGTTCTTTTAGTGTGAATCCACGGTGTGTTGTATTTGTAAAACTATAAACCCTAAAAAATTGAAATTTTTCAAAAATATTTGGTGGAAGTAGCCTTTTAGATTATCATTAAATGTGCACTATATATATATATAAAATAAAGGAGGAGGGTTTTTTTATCTCTCCCAATTAACAGCTGAGATTAAAAATTGGAGAGTTTGGTCTTTATCAAGTGACAATTGAGATTTTATATGTACGGTTTAAGAAGATGCATTGAGGATAAATCTAACGGTTGATAAAAACACATCTACGTACGGTCTGTGCACATATCTATTTCCCTTTAATAAAACAGATATTCATATTGATATGGCCTGAGCACAAGGCTCGAGAAAACACAACACTTTCACACAACCTTCTCTTTCACCTTGGAAACCCCATCTCCTTCACCTCGAGAAAACAAAGATCTTTCACCTCGGAAACCCCATTTTCGAATACCCTCTCTCTATACAAAATCAAAAATGGAACTCAAACAATATGGTCGTTCTACCTCAAACTTCGAAATGGAACTCAAACCCTAATTCTATATGGAACTCAAACCCCAGTTCGAAAACCCCAATTTTGAATAACATCTTTCTTGAATGTTTTTTGTCTTGAGATAAAAGGAACTCAAACAAAATGGTCACCTGTTCCTCAAACAAAAGGAACTGAGTTCTTTTTTTTAACTACTTTTTCTAGGTTGTTTGCGTTTTGCCTCTCAGACTCAATCTCAATACACAGGTGACCATTTTGTTTGTGTTCCCCTATTTTTTTTTGTTCATATCTAAGATATTGATTTAATTGATCCTACCAATATGATATGCATTTTTCTGTTCAGGTAGGTTTGGGTTCTTAGTAGGTTGATTCATGGGTTTCTTTTTTCGTTCTTTGCGGTGGATATGGAGGAGATGGAAGAATGGTGGTCATGGTCACGACTTTGGTTTGTATTCAAGTTTTGAATACTAACAGTTTGTAATTTATTTTTGCCAAAAAAAATAAAAATCTAAACGAACCCCAATTTTCTTATACGGGTTTGAGATTTGGTTTTAGTTTGAATCCATTTTGAGGTTTTTTATTTACTGATATCCCGTTTGGGTTTCACACGATAATACCCATTTCTTTGTTTTTCTTATCCTTTTTTTAATAGTATAGTTAGTGTATTAGGTTACTCTTTTTTTTTATCATCCCAGCTATTCGGAGTTTTATAGTGTTTTACAGTGTTTTACCTTTTTGATTTGTAATTTTTCACTTAAATAGGAAGTGTTTTTTGTGTTTTAATCTCATGTAAGAATTTTTGTGTTTCTAATATCAGTTTTTTTGAGTTTGTAATCTCACTATAATAGTAGTAGAACCAGAGTAAATGACGCAGATCGATCAAACTTGATGATCCAAATTTGTGACCGTTGGATCAAATTTTGAATTGTTAATACACGGTTAAATTAACTTTTTCCAAATCTAACTTTTTCTCGATTTGATTGGAACTCTGTGGGTTTTCTTATTGTGTTTCTGACCACTGATATATCTTTCTCTTAGGTATACATTTCCCCCTCTTTAGGTTTTTAAACCCAAATCTTTAGGTATTTTGTGTTTATTTTTTAGATTTTTTTATATTTGTTTAACTATATCTGCTTGGTTAAACAAGTTTTTGGCCTTAGTGCTTTGACTGTGTTGACTGACTTCATGAATACTATTGGCTCAAGGGATGGAATCATACTTCTGGTGATAATCATCTACCAGTACTTTGAGACGTTTGAGAAGGAGAACGCCAGTGAACTAGGTTTATTTTGCTTTTAAAACACCTCTGATGTCTATTTTGGGTAAGTTATAATACGTGGCTTAGTGGCTTTTAAAACTCGAAAGGTTCTAAGGATTTTTGTTGATACTCTGTTAGTTGTTGAAGCCTATTGTGTCTTACTTTTATTTAATATTTCCCGCCATCTTTATTTCCGTTATAGAGCTGTGATTCTTGAATCTTAAATAGTTAAGAATATTTAACCTCAAAAGGTATATAAAAAAGAGTTTTTGGCCTTATTTTTTATTCAATTTGTTTTAGATGAATCGTTAGTTGGGATTTTAGATTTTTAAATCTCTTATTTTGTTTTGAAATATCTTATTTAGTTTTGAACTTAATTGTGTTAGTATTGTAAGATTTATTTATTTTCGTCTCCATTTTACCACTCTTTTGCAGATAAGAGGTCGTGCAATGTCGCTGAGTTTAAGAAGAAATCCCTGGAGTTTGTGACTGGTAAGTGGTATCGATCCACCCCTGCCCGATTTGGATAAAGAATAAAAAATCTATACAAGTCATGAATTAGTGTGGAGTTCCTATATCTTTTAATGTCTAGAAAATTGTAACTAGCTGATGAGATATGTGTGGATTCAAAGTTACAGATCTATTTTTAGGTAGTTAGTAAAAAAACATCACCATCTATAAAAAAAAATTGGTGAATGTTGTATTTATAGTTGTACCTTTCATTTGCTGCATTTTTTATAAAAAAAATTAATTTTTAACATAACCAATACCATTTGTAATGTTTCCATATATATTGAAATGTTTGGATTCTTGCTATTTTGTACGGGTTGGACTCTTTGTAAGCAAAGGACCAGATGTGATTATTAAGATGTTAGATTGTGTGAATTTCAATTATAGGGTAGGTTATGTTTTATTTATGAATGTGTGACACTGGTGTAAATGTTAATTGACCCTCATTTGTTGTTGTTATGCATCATGTGCCACTATTTTTTTTCTTCAAAAATCATGGCTTAACAATATATTTTTTTTTTGTTCGAAATCTTTGTCATAATCATTCAAATCCGAATGTGTTACTGATTGGAATTGGTTTATCTGAAAACTTTTGAGAAGAAT
The DNA here is from genome assembly GCA_949130495.1 of Sambucus nigra. Lineage (NCBI taxonomy): Eukaryota > Viridiplantae > Streptophyta > Magnoliopsida > Dipsacales > Adoxaceae > Sambucus > Sambucus nigra. Next base: position 819,744,130 of record OX422207.1, read on the forward strand.
TATGAAAGATTATTTAAAAAATCCTTTATTTTCAGATCTATGAAAAGCTAGGTGCATATATTATGTCGCCTATGTTCAAGACTCAAAATTTCTGGGTTTTCTACTGGTAATTTTGTATATATCTATTTTCTTACGTTTTTAATTTTTGACTCTTATTAGAACTGGAGTTGTACATATATGTATTTTTGTATATAGGTGTATATATAGTCTTTCTTTAAATGTTTTTGATTAAGGGGTGTGGGTGTCTCATTATGCATTGTGTGAGTTTGATGTAGTTTTGACAAAGACAGTGATGGAGGCGGATAATATCAAAGATTGATACTGTATGAAAACTATGCAGATGATAACTCTTTCTAGTATTATTGATACTAATAGTGCCTACTATCTATTAAAATTAATAAGCTTCTCTTTTTTTTTTCAAAAGACACTATATTGCCAATTTTTTTGTGACTCATAGTATAGATGTTAAACTTTTCCAGTGAAGCGATGAGAGTTTACAATACATATTAGTAAAATGTGTTATATTTTTAATTTGTCAAACGTGCCTTTAGGAGAGACCTTTTTTTTTTCCTACCCAACAACTTATATCTAATGGTCTACATTTTAACTTATTAAGGGTCCACACATTATATTGTAACATTGCGTCAGTTCGTATCATGTTATCGCATGTGTCATATTTTTTCACACCTTATCACTATTTCAAAATATTTGCTACATTTTTTCTACCGTGTTGTCGGCAAAGGTACACCCTAGTGTATATATATATATATATATATCTGTGATGATCGATTACTTCTTATATGTGATGCTTTATACGTCACGTTTAGTTTCTACTCCTCTGTCAATTTTGGGAAAAAGGGGGAGAGAAAATTAAGGGCGAGTTAGGGGAGTTTTTATTTTTCTGTTAAAGTTTTTATGCATCACGGTATCTATTTATCTCATACGTGTAGGTATCTAAGAAAAAAATCACACCGGATGATGACAAAGTTTCCCAAGAGAATAACAAGTGTATATTGAAGATAAAGTTTCTTATGTCATTCTGTTTCTAGTAGGAATCAGTCATTAGAGGGGTTTTTATTGTAATTTGTATTTCAATTTAGTTTTGTACCATAATATCCAAAGCGAGAGATTTATAAAAGAAAATATTATGAGTTTTTCTCATCCCTTATGAGTTCTATTTGCATTTTGGTGTATTTGGCTTATCCCGTTATAAACTGACATTTACTGACACATCAAACCAAACTCCAACATCTCCAAGATTGAATACCCTCTACATCTCATGAAGGTATAAGACTTTGGGTTCTCATAATTATTCTAAAATCATATTTGGGATGTTTATTTTTATAAAACTGACGCTGACATTTTAAAAGGATTTAAAAATATTTTTTTATTTTTAGCCACGTTCAAACGAAAATACCATATCGTTACAACGAGATTGAGATCTCTTCAGAAGTCCCTTCGAACGAGCATATAATGATATGAGGAATGTGATAACCTGCTCCAAATAATAACGGGTGGCCAGCCCTATACTATAAGAAATCAGGTATCTCAGATGACACAGTCTCAACATCAACTACTAAGCACTATAATATAAGGCTAACTACCCGAAATCATTAAGTGCGAATTGACAAAAATTTAAAACTTTTATAATAACAACAACAAAAACAAAACCAATAGTGCACATAACCAACAATATACATCTAACTATGATGAGTGAAAAGTGCATGCTCCAATAATATGAAAGAGTACAATACATTGTATAACAAAATCTCAACAATGAAATACCCGAATATGCTGTCGGGTAACAGACAATACAATGATTTGAGAAATGAAATATGGAAGTGTTAATCTACAAAACTTGAATACTAACTCAATATACAAACTGAATCCTAATCTAGATGTACAAAGATAGGAATCGACTAAAGCAAAGTGACGCAACAGTCCGCTACTGCCACAGCTCCACAAATACCCTGGATGGATAACATCAAAGGCGTCCTTGCGGAGGAACACCTGAAGTAATACAATATATACAAGGAGGAGGAAAGTGTAAACGGGTCAGAGCCCGAGTTTGAAAAACATTTTATAGCAAGTGTATTAAAATGCATAATAATTATAAATGCATTATTACATGATTTAGTTGGAATCGAACTCTCCATAATAATTCAACTCACCTCTTATTTAAAGCGCGCACTAAACGTATCCACGTGATCTCCAAATGGATGTCCGATTCTAATTTAGGTAAGGATTCTAACTTAAACCCAAAAGAAGTATTTAAGCAAAATCATCTAACCTATCTCCCAATACATTTGTTTCCATAATTTATAAGTCATATACATTAACTTTAATGTAATAGTTATAGTTATCTTTATCATGTTCATTTGTTGAAAATATAAACTTACATGATCCAATCATGCCCACATCATCACAATATATCAACAATCTCATTTACTAGAATTTATATTCTAGTGATGCCCATATAAGGCATGAAAACATATATATAATTATTATATATGAGTTATTAGCATCAAGAGTTAAGGACTAAACTCCTCCCGATTCTCAACACGATACTGCATTTCATGCGTGGGACATCTCGCCGAAGCGAAATCCAAACAAGGAACCCCCCCGTTACACTACTCCTGGCCGTATCGATCCTCGGGACTCATTATGCCCTCAATGCAAGATGCATGTAACCCAAATGATTATTATCTAATTTTAATTAATTAATATTCCCAATTCTCAACAGTACACGGCATTTCATGCGTGGGACGTCTCGCCGAAGCGAAATCCAAACAAGGAACCCCCCGTTACACTACTCCTGGCACTGTCGATTGTCGGGATAGGTGATATATATATAATTAATTAATTATGAGCATTAAGGACTAAACTTATCCCCAAGTTCCAACATTACTCTGCGGTTCGTGCGTGGGACGTCTCGCAGAGGCGAAATCCAAACAAGGAACCCCCCCGATACACTAATCCTGGCAATGTAGGTCGTTGAGGTCCATTATGCCCTTGACACCCAAGTACAAACACAAACAATAATAACCATCCAACCGAGCTATAACTCGAAGGACGCAGGCTCACATTCTATCATCTTCCAGCAGCCCATATAAGTAGCAAACTGGGGCCACCTGGTGGGGTTCAATGACACCCACCTCGTGATCAACTCACGCACACAACGTTCGGGAAGCGGTCATAGCTCCTAACCGGCAAGTGAGAGCGACACATACCCACAATCTCTCACCCCCAAAATAAATAATGTATATATATATATGTCATTTGCTGACCACAATGGACGACTATGACCTGGGGAATATCCACATCCTGCTTTTCTAGTCAGAATGCTCACCCTCTACGCACGAAACTTCCCAATGATAGCAAGGAGGGGGTATTCTTAACATGTATATACACCATCATATAAGGTATACATACATCCCACATAATAAATATATACCATTAAATAAGGTATACCTGCACATCATTTCATATTCATTATATGCCCTTAGGCACAAAAGATTAATATCATTATTTAGTATATCTCTCTCTTTTGATACACTAACCGTCAATTCTCGCACAATAACCCCACTTAGTATATGCTATAATAATACTCACTTGAAGCTCGCATGACGCTTCTAATAATGAATTGTCTCAAAATTCAATTCAAGTTAAGGATATTCTTGATCCTAATAAACCTCAATTTGCATACACGGTTCTCCATCCATAATATGGTTCAATTTACTTTATGAACCTTTAAAGTTATCCCATTTGGGATTGGATCCTAAGATCCGGTATCTCTAAGTTATTCTCATTCTCAGATCGTGAAATTGTTATCATCACCAAATAAAATCCCAAATAAAAGTGGACTTCCCGACTTAGAAAAATACCAAAATCTCCAATCGGTATTCCTCAAATACTGACCTCGGTACTTAAAGGATTTTCCACCAAATTAAGATACTCTTTTAGATTCTCACTTCTCCAAAATCAATCACTAAAACTCCCCGACATTTTCATTTAGTCATTTATTTATCAATTAGCCTCATATATCGTCTTATGATTCTAAGGTCTATAATCCCCTTATATAATCACTTAATCCTTTATGATACTCTGATTATGGGAGTCCATTCATACAAACCCAAAGAAGAAGGGGATAACTTAAATTCTCAAACTTGAACCCAAAACAGGGGACCGGTCGACCGGTGCCCAAACCGCGGTCGACTGCGTTTCTAAATTTTGCCTATGATCGAAGACAGTGTGCCCAGTTCTGGAGGCGCGGTCGACCGACCCTCTGTACGCGGTCGACCGTCCCTAACAGGTACCACGGCCAACTCCATTTTTACACAACTCCAACTTCTCAAAACCCCCAATATAATTCCATTCAACCACAAATCTTCAACCCAACCATATTCATAACATTAATATTCATTCTAGAATACTTATAAACTAATTTCTAACCTTAAATCCATTTTATACACTACAAATCTAAGGTTTTTCCCAAAAGTTAGGTTTTAACAAATTAAACCTAAAACCCAAAATTCAATCCACAAATCATGCAATAATTGGTACACAACAATTATTTAGCAAGGAATTCGCCTTGAGATCGCGTGGAAACCGGAAATCTCCACTTTCTCTCCCTTTTTTCCTTCTTTATCTTCTTCTTTCTTCTTCTCTTTTTCTCTCTAGGGTTTTCCTCTTTCTCTTAAGTGAGAATGACGTCTCACGTGGCTTTTAAGCCTTAAACCACAAGATACACATCTTTAAATGATAATACACACTTTAAATGACCCGGTAACTTTAATTCGAGTCAAACGGTCCTAAATTATTTCGGAACCTAAATAGACCCCAAATACAGTCATTTCGACTTTCTCGACCCTTCCGGAAACAATGGTACCCTCAGAATTGCCATTCGACCCACTTTCTAACGACTCCAAATTTTGACCTCAAATGCCAATTTAATTATTTCTCCAATAAAATATTATTTATTTCTCCCAAAATAAATAAATCATTATCTCCAAGACATCGGGTTGTTACAAGGAATTCTTACCAGAAACCTCTTGTTAGAAGCTCATTAGATAGAGGCTTTGAATAATGACCTTTCATTTGAACGAAGTGCTACCTCGTGCGAAAGAATGGCCATTCTCGTTTGAACTACCTTTATTTTCATTTGAATGAGCCATCGCCTCAAAATTTATGTTAGACCTATAAATACCTGTTTTGAACCTTTTTTTCATGGGACTTTGGAAAAAAAGAACAATATATATGTTCCAGAGGTTTACAACTTTTGTTTTGCAAAACGTCTTTTGATTCTCAAAACCTTTCATACCTATATGATTTGTGAATCTTTGTGAAACCGTGCGAGTTTCTATATCTTACGTACATTTTGTGGACAACTTTCTCTACAATGGACTTATGAATCAAGGGTTCATTACTGAAGAGGGAATTAGGTTGAATCAGTGGATATTGAGGGTAGAGCGTACTCGTGGATTACTTTGGAGATGGGTTGTATCTGTTGGAGTTTGTGAAGATCTGTTAGTGTAGCTAACTGTTTTGTAAGTAATCTATATTCATAAACTTCCAATAGTGCTAAAAAGGTCTTGTCCCATAAAGAGATTTTTCCACATTCACTATGTTTGATTGCATCCGCAGCTTAATTACTTGATTGGAGCACTCATCGTATGCAAACCTAATTTTTCACATTCACTCTATTTTATTGCACTCCCACTTCTATCTTTGAGACTCTATATAGGTATCTTTCATTTATTATTTGGGTATGTCTCCCATTGTTAGAGTTTAATATTCAATTTTTATTTAGTTTAGTTACGGAGATATTTTATTGGATTTTATACCGATAGTTTATTCAGTTGGTTGGATTTTTATTTTACTCCAGTATTTAGTTTAAATATTGTGATTGTGTATTTAATCATTTATCTGGAATGGTTTATGGTGAATGGTTTTATTTAAGGTAATTTAAATAAAAGTTAAAAATTGACACCGAGCTTTATTAACAGCTTATTAGTAATTAATTGGATTTTCGATAGTGATGATAATAATGAGACAAATAAGATTTCTTTTTTAGTAGATGGTTGGCCACCTGTTATTTTAATAAGTGGGGTGTCACAGGGTAATGAAGTTAATATCCTTATGAAATACATGTGACCCACAACCAAGATCATGTATTATCATAGCCGTGGGACCACAAATGATGATATTTATTACTTGAAGACTTTGGATCCTCAATACAAGAGGTTGAGGCAGCATCTGTCGACTGATAAGAGTTCATGAGGAAAACCCAGGTCGAACATGCCTCTGCTAAAATTTCTTTTGTGCTAGTGAACCCTAGTTTGGTCATGGGTGATAGGTTCTGGAATATAAATACAATCTCATTTTTTGAGTCAATAGTCTTTACCTATATATTTTTATGGTTAATTTTTAACTTTAAAGTTTATAGTTCCTAGTAGATTACGACGAAATTCTGATGAGTGATGACCAGCTCAGAGAGTCATCCATTGGTGTTGAATTTTCCATTAAAGGTATGAAAGACTCCCTGGGTTCCACCAAGGAGGCTCATGTCAGCGATCAAGAAAAGTGGCATGGCTAATTAAATACGATCGAGAAATCCAAGAAGGATGCCGAGACATCGGCTGCATGGTTTAAAAGATACCATATATAAATAGAAAGATGAGTCCTATACTCATGGATAGGATAATTCCCTTACTATTGCAGCTCTGCAGATTGACTACCTGAAGAAGATCTCCTTCAAAGAAGGCTAGGATGCTGCACTCAAACTCAAAACTTTGCCAGCAGTATAATCCAGGTACTCCTCCAATTATTATGAAGAAATGGAGGATGAGGAGGGTATTGATGAACCCACTATGGTACCTGACACTTCAGTGGTTCTTGTTAGGCCGATATAAGAGATGGCCAAAGACAAGGAGAAGGTGTAAACACCTCAATTTTTTCTTACTTTTGCAATTTTTTTCTTTGTAATGTTTGGAATGGATTTCTTCTAACCCTGAAAAATTATCCTCATGACGTACTTCTTCATAGATTCACTAACATTGTTATTTATTTCACTTGTATAGTGTTGATGCTTCCTAAACAAGCTTCTTGATTTTTGTACTAATATTCTATTTTTCAGTTTAAATATATGAGATCTGTCATAGCAGTAGAAAAAAGTGATCTCTAAAGGAGAAGCGTTGAGCTCTTTGGGGTAGGCCACAAGGATTTGAAAGGAGATGAGTTAGTGGAATTGCTCAGATTGGATGCCCCAACAAAGTCAAAGATACATTTATTCATCTGAACGTGTTGTTTGATCAAGATGTGGTGACCAACACTTCCAATAATGAGATGATCTTTAAGATGCAAGAGGATCATAAAAAATCCCTTGCAAGTCTTCATTATGATTATGAAGTAAAATATACTCGGTAAATATAGATTTTGATAAGAAATTGGAGGATATTTCTTTGGCATATAAAAAGAAGGAGTTTATGTTAAAATTTGAACTGACTAGTGCCCGGGAGGTGGCGATGATATTGGAAGATGAGAAAAACGCATTGAGGAATGGACTTGAATGTTTTAAGAAACCAATGGGCATCGAGTAGAGTGAAGGTGCTTCATTCTTGTAGCAAGAAAGTTCCGGATTGGTTGGAGTAAACAGGAAGGCTAAAGAAAGCTAAAGCTGGCCAATCGCATAAGAAAGTAATGTTTGCTTGGCCTACTATTGAGGAGGAAAGAATGAAGAATACTTTGACAGACAAGGTCAATCTAACCAAGAACCAAGCGATAAATATCAAGAAATTAGCTATCAAATTTGATCGGCTAACCTTTCACTTTCAAAAGCAACAATAATAATTTGAATGAACAACTATAATGATGCATTACCGCACATGAATGAAGACCGAGAATAATCCATGAGATAAGGTTATAAATGGGGCTGGGTGAATGCTTTGATAATTTTAAAGGAACCTAAGGAAAACACCTTATGCCATTGAAATGATCCAGGTTGCTTAGATTTTCTTGATCTTTCTTTCTGTCTGGATATCAACTGAATTAGCACTAATTCTATACCCATTAGCCTATTAGAAAATACTTAGGTGATTATGGCCTACATAAGGAAGATACCTTTGTCCTACCTCTCCAGCTGGTAGATCAACCTAGTTCTAGCCGATAAGGAAGACTAGGGACCTGAGATCCTTTGTTCTAGCTTCTTCTCTTGATACTCCCCTTAAAGGGACGGAAGACGCTGTGGGAAAGTGCCCAGGTGAATAAAGAATGTTTACATTTTTCATGCTTTGATCTTCGTGATTTAATAGAGAGCAACTTGTAATGAAATTTCACCCTCTTTAAATAATGTACAGTATATGGTTAACATTTATTATGCATAATTATGGCATTATGATTATGTGTTCGGTCGTAAGTCGACTAATCTTCTTAACTGGTTACTAACTTGGATGAACACGAGTTGTCCAGCCTTAGGTTTTATTAATACACGTATGGTTGCCCAAATTTTATAGACTAAGTGTTTGAATTTGTTGGCATTAACGACCAAATTTATAAGATTTTTCCTTTGGTCTGGTAAAACTTCATGTTCTTAACTTTAAGTCACACAAGATGTTTTTATAGAGTTGGGAACTTCTTATTTCTGACTTCTCAAAGACGAAGTCATACATGAAGTTTTGTTAAACTCTTAATTGTTTGACTGCTTATACATATTTTCTTTCGAGATAGTTACATCTCCCACTCCCCTGGAAAAAACATAAAAGGGAAAGTCGATTGATGATAAATTAATAAGTTCTCAATGTAATTGAAAGTAGTTATTACATGTTGGTTGAATTATTATCAATTATGATAGAATTATGATAAATTTTAATCAATTATGATTGAATTATGATAAATTATTATCCAATTTAAACCATTAATGGCCAATTATGATCGTAAGAGATCAGTTTGACTTTCTTAGGTCGAATGAGGCCGAGGTAGGAAAAATCCAGCCTTTTAGGCCAATGTTGGTCATCGTATACCAACTTGACCATTTATGGTCAATTTTGATCCTAAGAAATCGGTTTGACCACCTTAGGTCTAATGAGGCCAAGGAGGACCAATTTAGGCTAATGTTGGTCATTGTAGAATAAGTCCATTGTTAGTGGTCAACTTTGATCGTGCGAGGTCAATTTGACCATCTTTCGTCAAAAGGGGCCGAAGTCGACCGAATTCAACCGTCTTTGTCTAATATTGGTCATCATAGACCAACTCGACATTAATGGCCAAGTATTATCCTAATAGATTGGTTTCACCATCTTAGGTTGGATGAGGCCGAGGTAGGCTCAATTTACCCTTCTCATGCGAATCTTGGTCATCGTAGACCACCATTACCATTCACAATCAATTATGATTGTAAGATATCAACTTGATCAGCTTATGTCAGATGAGTCCAAGGTAAGCCGAGTTCAGTTGATCCTCAACAGATGAACTTGATCCCCAGTTATGTAGAAGAAAACCCCTTTGACAAGTAATTGAGTTGTCCCTTTAAAAGTCCCTTATAATTTCCCCACAAGTTGTCCCAAAATATACCCATAATATACAATATTTTTATTATGAATTTTAGCATAAAATTCTACTATTTTAATGGTGAGATCGAATTTTAATTAAAAGGAAGGTTTATGAGAGTTGAAAAGATATTTGAAGAAATAAATGAAAGAAAAACTTAACGTTTATACTCAACCCATATGCCATTATAATAGATACTTGTACGAGATATAGTGTCCTCTAACCTTCTATAATGGCTAGGTAGGCCATCTATGGTGGTCTCAATCCAAGAATTCTTTTTTATTTTTCTCATGAAACCTCATATCAAAATTATTTTCCTTAATTACCATCTAACCTAGGTTTCTCTCTGTGTAACGCCTCAACCCGAGTTTGAGTCACCGTTGAGTTAACTTGCACCAAGTCAACGACTTAAAGGGGTATAGGGAAAGTCTATTTTACTTTATTTAGGAAATATTGTAATTACTCCATTAATTAAGAACTATATTTATCGATTTTAGCTAGAGAAAAGAAGTGATCAATTTAAGGAATTATTCAATTTACAAGATTTATTTATAAAAACCCAATTTAGTCCACAATGCTAATTAAATAGGAAATCAATCACATTCATCTCGATATTATTACAAATCATAACCAAAGTCCTGAATAAATGTTTAAAGTTCCAAATTCAATGAAGTTCCAAACATTATTTCATAAAAGAGACAGGTCACTAACAATGTTCATTTCCTTCTGGGTCTGTGCTCGTGTCCTTTGCGACGTTCCTACTCGATGTACCTGGGGTGGAGGTGGGGGGTTTAACAAAAAAAGTAGTGGTGAGTTAATGCTCAGATGGGTGGGTAATTCTAATCTATATGTTTTCTATAAAAATACTATATAAAGTGTATTTTAATCAATTCCTAAAGCGTTTAAGAATTTAGTTTATATTCATGCAACTACTATGCAATGCACCCGAGCGATGAGCTCATACTCACAGTTAACCAATTTAATCACCCTTTACCGGGTCGAGAGAATAATTAATTGCATTTTATCCTTTAGTCTCATCTATAATATATATTAGGTTGTATTACACATACATTCTTAGGCACAACCATTATCATTTCTGTTTACATATATTTTCTCAGAATCTTCCAATGTCCGCATAATTTAAGGGGCTCCACACCACCAGCTATACTACCATATGCTTTGGCCAGTGATTTTGGGTTTTCACCCCAGGGCTCTAGGCCTTTCGTAATTTTCCTGATGTTACCTGACTCCATTTATCGTGTGTTAGCGTTGTATCTAATATAACAATTATTCAACCTTTTTACCATTTTGTCTCATTCTACGGCTTAAACCATTCATTCATTTCGTCAATGTGCCATTTACTCACTTTATTTATTTTTCACTGAAAACTCGACCCATAAGGTCTAATAGTAAGTCCAACCACTAGGACCCTCATTTTTGCCAAAATCACCATTTTTCCCTTTAATCATAATTTTGTGAAAAAAATATTTTCATTTTGGCACTAGAACTTAACCTTTTTCTTTCAAAACATCGTTTCTATTATTTTATGTCAAAAAATCATATTATCATTTCATGTTTTCCACAAAATGTATTTACTCATTCAAGACTATTTTTAACCAAACATTCATAACTTTTCCCTATTATCATATGTGACCCCAAATATTATTTTCATTCATTTTAATAATATTTAACACAATTTAGTGTTGTTTTTCCACATTTATGAATTTCTTCATAAAACCCATTATAACATGCTCTAACAAGTCTAAGATAATATCATCTACCTTACTACATGATTCTACATGTGTGAAAGAGGATTCTAGGCCAAGAAATACCTCAAAATGCACTTAGACAAATAAAAATCATGGATTTTTATATTTCAGATGCTTGCTTCTATTTTAAGGGGAAATGCCATATATTTGTAAAAAGACCCTTCTAGGGTTTAGTCTTGTTGAAAACTCCATTTTTGCAAGACTACAATATCTCATCAAATAACTTCATTTTAGGATTAAAAATCATCTATCATTTACCTTACATGTTTTCATTGGTAGAAAAACTTGAAAACTTTAGAGGAGGAAAATACTACCTTAGATTAGAAGAGGAGAAAAACAATAGGGGTGACTTGAAAGCTATTAAAACCTCTTATGCTCCAAGAATCTAAAATCTTCTTCAATAGCTCCAACAATCCTCCTTACAAGCTTTTATCTACCCACTTTATTCATTGACACGAACTAGAAGATGGTAGAAAATTTGTGAAAATGTGTGAAAATCGTGTAACTTAATTTTTGGAGGTGGTGGCAAGGTTTGGCTATGGTGAAAAATTGTTAGGGAGGAAGAGGATGGCTGCACAGAACTTACAGAGAGATAGAGAAATGCATAAAAATGATGGGGAGACCTAACCCACTCTCCTATCTTATAACCCCACAAACACCATTTAACCCCCCCCCCCCCCCACACACAAAACATGCATAACATGTTTATGTTCATCAAGGACACCAAAAGTTGACACATCATCCATCCAGCGGATAAAAATGTGACATCACATAAAGCCCAATCAATTTGACCGATTTTTAGTCAGGTCATTTGAACGAGAATGGGACCTCAGTTAATCATCCTTCGAACGACCTTCTAATGAGGTTAGGAGACTAATAGGTAGATGGATCATTGCATCATCGTTAGATGTCAACTTTGAATGATATGGTCTTTTCATTCGAATCAATAGTATTCTCATTCAAAAGAGACGATGACATTGTTTGAACGATCTTGAAGTTCGTTCGATCCACAAAATTCCTTCAATTTAAAATTTCACCTAATAACATCCAACAATTATCATCAAGGACAAAAGAATAATTGAACATAGATATAAAATACCATAAATTAATGATCCAAATCCTAATAGTTTCATATGAATACAAATTATATGAGGAAAGAATAAACTATTGAGCACGGGTATTACATTATCTCCTACTTAGGAGATTTCATCCCAGAAATAAGAACAATTGACTAAGGGAACCATTTTGGGCGCTTCTCCTGCATCACTAAATCGCATTCCTAAGTCTCACCTTAAACTCCCTAAAACTCCAAAAGGACCTTCACTAATGGAATAAGCTTATCGCGCCAGACTCTCTCCTCGTAGTCTAGTATGGATATGGGTATCGTGGGAAACGTAACATTTTCATCTAACTCGATGAAGTTCATGTATACTTATTCAACATAGGGACATGGAACACGTTACGCATTTTAGATAAAGGTGGAGGTAGCGTAAAGCAGTTCGACACATCCCCAATCCATTACAGGATTTTAAATGGACTGATATACCTTGGCGCCAACTTGCCCTTCTACAAGAATCAATGACTGTGAATTCTTTCTCTGATCCTCAGTATCACATGATCACCTATGCCGAATACCAAGAGCTTTCGATGATTATTGGCAAAATTCTTTTGTCAGCTATATACCGTCATGATTCTCTTTCCAATTACTCAAACCTTCTCAATCATATCTTGGATTAACTCGAAATTCAGGAGCGGCTTCTAACCCACTCAGCCTAAAAACTGGAGAACATAATGGAACCTCATAAAGACCTTCAAAGGGGGCCATATCGATGATCATCTAATAACTGTTGTTGTAAGAGAATTTCTCCAAATGAAAATTTTCCACCCAAGTGACCTAAAAGTTGAACGTCTATGCTCTCAACATATCTTCAAGAATTTGGATGGTTCCCACCAACTATCCATTGGTCTCAGGATCATATGTCGTACCCATATTCCGCTCGGTACATAACTCTGTGACACCCCGCCTAATTAACCCTGGGTGATCAGTCCTAAATTAAATTAGAACAGGTTTCTCAGTTGGTTCATTCTTAGCATCACTGTTGCCTTTTTAATTGCTAACCACCTAAGTGAGAAAATTAGACTGGTGATTAGTTTTATCTTTCATTAATCTAATGAATTTCACATGCGGAAACAATTTAATTTAAACAATCACAATTAACTGAAAACAACCATTCACATCTAAATAACTGACCGAATAAACCATCGACTCAAATCCAACAAAAGTAAAGACAAGTAATAAATCTCAACAAGTCTGACATAAGTACTGAATGAACTGTGAGAAACATGCCCGAGTAACTGATAGGAAATCCCTACATTAAAAAGGAAAAGAACGAGGCGCCTATCAAAGTCCCACAACATCCACATATGCTGCAACAACAGATCCCTGGAATGAGTCAAGCCTGTCGTCCCTATGGCTGGACACCTAAAAGGTTTTTAAAAGTTTTTATAGAAAGGGTTAGTACCCAAAACATTTGGAAAACATTTAGCGAATGATTAACTTGCAGTAATAAATATATATGGATTCTCTTCATAGTTTAGTTAGTTCGCACTCCCTTGAGAACATCCTCACCCCTTCTCTAATGTGCACTACTAACTAAACTATGATGGGCAGACTGAGAGAGTCAATCAGATGATGGAAGACATGCTCAGGATGTGCATTCTAGACTTTGGGGGAGGATGGGAGAGATATATTCCTTTGGTAGAGTGCACATTAGAGAAGTAATAAATATATATGCATGTTCTTCATAGTTTATTACTGCAAGTTAATCATTTGATAAATGTTTTGGGTACTAACCCTTGCTATAAAAACTTTTAAAAACCTTTTAGGTGTCCATCCATAGGGACACCAGGCTTGACTCATTCCATGGATCCATTGCGGTAGCATATGTGTATGTGGCAGTAGTTTGATAGGCACCTTGTTCTTTTCCTTTCTAGTGTAGGGATTTCCTATCAGTTACTCGAGCATGTCGCTCACAGTTTATTCAGTACTTATGTCAGACTTGTTGAGATTTATTACTTGTCTTTACTTTTGTTGGATTTGAGCCAATGGTTTATTCGGTCAGTTACTTAGATGTGAATGGTTGTTTTCACTTAATTGTGATTGTTTAAATTATATTATTTCCACATGTGAAATTCATTAGATTAATGAAAGATAAAACTTGGCACCAGTCTAACTTTCTCACTTAGGTTGTTAGAAATTAAAAAGGTGACAGTGATGCTAAGAATAAACCAACTGAGAAACCTGTGCTAATTTAATTTAGGACTGATCACCCGGGGTTAATTAGGCGGGGTGTCACAAACTCCCATTGATACTTCTTCCAAAACAGGATAAAAATTGAGGATCCCTATCTGAGATGATCTAGAGTGGGAATGATGCCTGACTATTTCTCAGATATACAAGCTCACCAACTAATCCACATTATCCATGACCTTAATCGTCAAGATGTGTGAAGACTTAGTGAGTCAATCTACTATAACCCATACCGCATAATGACCATTCTTAGACCGTGGTAAATCCATGATTAAATCCATCTTTGTGCTCTACCACTTCCACTGTGCCACGAGTAGTGGTTACAACAACCCTTATGTCTTCTTATATTCGTATTTTACCCACTGACAAGTGTAGAAATTGTCTCCATACGTCGCCATATCTCTCTTCATGTCAGAACACCAGAAATCCCTGCATAGGTCCTTATAATTCTTAGTGGCACCGAGATGTATGTTGAAATGTGAATGATGGGATTCTTCCATCACCTCGTCTTCAATCTCCTTAATGACCATGACAATCAAACAACCCTTGTGTCGCACCCCTCCGTCTTTACCCTTGGTAATAATGTCAAACACTTCCCCATTCATAATACGATAATGATCCTAGATAAACTCGGGATCACAATACTGGGGATCTTGAATGTTATGTTGGATAATGGGCCTAACCACCACACCCTAAAAGTATGCCCTATCGTAATTGCATTGAATATGCAAATAATATTTGTGCAACTCCTCGAACATATTTACTCAATGGCACCTCATTACCGCGAGGGTTAGACTGAAATTTCAGCTAAGATCATCATCCACCACATTATCCTTACCAGGATTATAATCTAACGAGAAGTCATAGTTCTCTATAAGTTCCATGCACCATCTCTGGTGGAGACTAAAAATGCACTACATGAATATGTACTGAAGGATCTTATGTTTGAAAACCACCTAAAATCATTCCCCGTATAGAATATACCTCCAACTCTTAAGTGCAAAAATCACCACATATAGCTCCAAACAATGGGCAGTTCTTATCATGCACCTTTAACTGATGGGATTCATAAGCTACCACTTAATCGTTCTGCATCAGTACTTCTCTGAGTCCTGAACACAAAGAATCACAATACACTGTGTAACCCTTACCTCATTCTGGAAGGATAATAATGGGTGCAGAGGTCAACCTAGCTTTCATTTCGAGTCAACAAAGTGCACATCCTTTTTAGTCAACATAGTGAGGGGAAGTGTTACCCTTGATAAGTCTCATGCGAATCTGTGAAGCTAACTGGACAAACCTAAGAAACTAAGCACTTTTACGACTTCCCTCGACTGATTCCAACTCAAAATAACCTCTACTTTGGAAGGATTGATGGAAATGCCTTCGTCGAAACCGACATGGATAAGGAATCTGACCTCCTCCATCCAGCATTGACACTTATGCTGAAGAAGTTATAGCGTCATGCAGAGGTCCTCCTCATGGTCTATATCTTATGCTGAGTAAACTAATATGCCACCCACTAAGACCACCACAGTGCGGTATAGATACAAATAATAAATATGTTTCATCAAGCCCATGAATGTTGTCGGGGCATTAGTCAAATCTAACGGCATCACCATAAACTTATAGTGCCCATACCGTGTTCTAAATTTAGTCTTAGGAATATTTTACTCCTTGACATGCAACTAATGGTTCCCGGATCGAAAGTTAATTTTCAAGAACCTGCCTTCTCCATGCAACTGGTTGAATAAATCATCAATATGGTGCATAGGGTGATGTTTTATCACCAACATCCTATTCAGTTACATGTAGTTAATGTAAAGATAAAGAGAATTGCCCTTTTTCTTCACAAAGAAGACCGGGTCCCCCCATGGGGATACAGTGGGGAAAATGAAGCCCTTACTGCTCAACTCCTCCAAATTAACCTTTAGCTCATTCAATTATGTCAGAGCCATCATGTTAGGTGGAATTGAGATGGGTGAGACAATTTAATGAACCTCTATAATGAAAGATACCTCCTATCATGGTGGAAACCTAGGGAGGTCATCCAAGAATACATTAGGAATTGTCTGCACCATAAGGTAGTCTAAAACCATTCCTTCCGGCTAATTCTACCCACCAAGCTACTCAGCTAACCAAAATATTATTTTCTGGTTACATACTGTTGAAAAATTTCAAGGATAATAAATGACCAACTCATTGCTAAAGTAACGTAGAGACCTGTCCAAAAGTGGTGATAGGACACTGTGTCGATGGCATTCGATGGTAGCTTCAAAACATAACAACCAATCCATACTAAGGATCACCTCGAATCCATCCATGTCAATAAGGATCAAGGCATACTCCAGGACATAATCTCCATCCATAATCACACATTTCTAGGAGACCCTATCAAAAACTATACCGCCACCCGTTGGAAGCCCAATGAAAATAGGTGGACAAAACTAGTCCACCTCTAATCCCGAACTAAAAGCCAAACAACACGATATGAAAGAATATGATGATCTAGAATTAAATAATGCCTTTACCCACATGTTGTACACAACAACCATACCTTTCATTATCGAAGGATCGCTGGAAGGTGCACCATGTTATGACATGGCATAAGCTTCCTCGGCGTTGAACTTGTTAGTCTGGATGCTAGGCACCTAACCTGACCCACGATTACTCTGAACCTGGCTTGGATGTGAACGGTACATTCTATGACTCGCGGTCTACTGATACCCTGAAGGGAATATCTACTACTATTGAGGGGGCCCTGTATAACTGGAACTTCGGTGCCATATGATATAAACATTATTTTTACTTATTGAAGCCCACTGAGGGCCATCCCTCTTAAAATGACTTGGGACCTGCAAGAAAAATAAGTACTTTCTGTGGTGGCTCTGGGGTCCTCATCTCTAGTGCATTGGGATAATAAAAAAATAACCCCCGTGGTTGCCTTAAGGTTTGCAAAAAAGCATTGATCCACACTCGAGGACTTCTTATGACCATCTGACTGGGACCTGCTAGATTCCTATTTCTTTTATCATATGGTCTTGCAATCATTAACATCTATCTCTACTTATATCACGTTATTCGTTGCAGATATAAAGTTGGGCAAATCCATACCGGCTAGAATCCGTCGGATCCCTAGGCCGAGTCCATTAACAAACATCCTCGTTTTCTCTGCTTCGTCCCTCTACATGACATCAACATACTTGCACAAACTCTCGAACTTCACTAGATACTCATTAACAAAGGTCTTAGCTTGTATAACCTGAAGGAAATTGTCCTTCTTGGCATCCTTAAAAGCCTGCGGCAAGTACGTGTCGAGAAAGACAACTCTAAAGTTACCCTAGTCAATAGTCTCGGTGGTGCTAGCAGAGTAGGTGCTCCACCAGTACTGCGCCTATTTTGTGAGCTGGAATGTAGAAATCTGAACTTTGGGCCTATATGACATGTCGAGGATCTCTATTACCTTGGAGAGTTCATCAATATGCATCGGGGCCAGCTTCCCCATTAAAGGAGGGCTGGTTAACCCTCCTGAACTCCTTAATTATAGATGCGGAGGTGGTACTCTCAACTGTCCCACTGCAATTGACCCACTATTGTTGTTTAAGAGAGTTGGCTAGCTGGTGCATGACTTGCCCCTTGCATATAAGCTCATTGCTTCCCGACCCACTAACTATGTCATGGCATTGAGGCATCTACACAAGAATGGAGAGTTCAATACAAAATAATGCATATGGAAAGCCTTAGCGGAAGAGATTTACTAAACAGTGACTAAGAATTAACTATGTGGAAATGTAAGAGGAAAATGAACTAAGAAAGTGTAAACACTTTGTCATAGTCGAGGATCTTATTGCTCTTATACCATTTGAAATGCCCCGACCCGGGTTTGGGTCACCGTTAGGTTAACCCCCACTGAGTAAAAGATTTAAAGGGGGATGGGAAAAGTCCATTTTACTTTATTTATGAAAATCCTTTAATTAATCCATTAATTAAGAACTAAATTTGTCGGTTTTAAATGGAGAAAAGAATTGATCACTTTAAATAATTATTCAATTTACAGGATTTATTTATAAAAATGTAATTTAGTACACAACGCTATTAAATAAGTAATAAACAACATTCATCCATATATTATTACAAATCGTAGCCAAAGGTTCGAATAAATGTTTAAAGGTCCAAATTAACCAATGTTTCAAAAAATATTGTTTCATAAAAGAGACAGACACTAACGGTGTCGATTGACCTCTAGGCCTTAATCGCAACCTTTCTGACATCCCTACTCGATGTACCTGGGGTTGGTGTGGGGGTTGTAACATAAAAAGCAGAGGTGAGCGAATGCTCAACAGGGTGGATAATACTAAGATATACGTTTTCAACAAAAACACTATCTCTCTCTCTCTCTCTCTCTCTCTCTCTCTCTATATATATATATATATATATATATATATATATATATATATATATATATATATATATATAACGAGTATTTTAATCAATTCCAAAAATCTTCAACAATTTAGTTGGTATTCATGCAACTACTATGCAATTCACCCGAGTGATGAGTTCATACTCACATTTAACCAATTTCATCACCCTTTAGCGGGTCTAGAGACTAATTAATCACGTTTTATCCTTTACTTTAATTTATCATATTGAGTAGGTTGTCTTACTTATAAATTCCCAAGAACAACAATTATCATTTTCGTTTGCATTATATTTTCTCATAATCTTCCAATATCCACATACTTTAATGGGATCCACGCCGTCGGCTATGCTACTATATGCTCTGACTATTGATTTTGGGTCTTTGACCCCAGGGCTCCGGGCCCTCCTTAATTATCCTTATGTCATTCGAGTCGAATTTAATGTGTGTTAACATTTTATTTAATGTCCACATTATTCCATCTTTTTCCTGTTTTTTCTCATTCTACGGTTTAAACCATTCATTCATTTTGTCAATGTGTCATTTATTCACTTCATCCATTTTTCATCGAAAACCTGACTAATATGGTCTTATAGGAAGTCCAAAAACATTGACCCTCATTGTTGCCTAAATTACCATTTTTCGCTTTAATTATATTTTTGTGAAAACATATATAATTTCACTTTGGCATTAGAACTTAACCTTCATCTTTCAAAACACCCTTTCTATAATTTTATGTCAAAAAATCATGTTATCATTTTATGTTTTACCACCTGAAATATATTTACTCATTCAAGACTATTTTTAACCAAATGTTCCTAAATTTTTCCTATTATCATATGTGACCCCAAATATTATTTTCATTACTTGTAATAATATTTAACACATAGGATTATTTTTCTACATTTATCCATTTCTTCATAAAACCCGTTGCAATATGCTTTAACAAGTTTAATATATGATCACCTACCTTAGTACATGATTTTACATGTGTGAAAGAGAATTTCAAGCATATAAATATCTCAAAATGAACTTAGACAAATAGAAATGATGGTTTTATATATTTCATCTACTTTATTTCATTTTCAAGGTAAAATGCCATATATTTGTAAAAACACCCTTCTAGGGTGGTCTTGTTAAAAACTTCATCTTTGCAAGACTATAATATTCATCAAATAACTTCATTTTAGGGATTAAAAATCATATAACATTCATCCTACTTGTATTTCATAGCTAGAAAACCTTGAAAACATTGGCAGAGGGAAACCCCACCTTCGATTAGAAGAGGAGAAACAAGAAAGTCATGACTTGAAACCTCCTAAAACCTCTTATGCTCTAAGACTCCAATAGCTTCTTCTATAGCTCCAAAAATAGTTCCCACGAGCATTGAACTACCCAATTTCTTCCTTGACACAAGGTAGGACATGGTAGAATGTGATTGAAAATGGTGTAACTTATTACTTGGAGGTGGTGGGAAGGTTTGGCTATGGTGAAAAATTGTTGGGGAGGAAGACGTTGGATGTATGGAACATAAAAGAGATATGCTATAAAATTGTGGGGAGACCCACCTTGACTCTCCTCTCTTATAACTGCGCACACCCATGTAAAAAAAATTAAAAACTTTCCACCAAACATGCCTAGCGCATTTCTTTTCATCAAGGCCACAAGAAGTTGAGATGTCATCCATCAAACAACTAAAAATGTGACAGCACATCCAGCCAATCGGTTCGATTGATTTCTAGGTGGATCCTTCCAACAAAAATGGGATCTTATTCTAACGAGATCAAAATTTTATTTGTTCAGCCTTCGAATGACTTTCTAATGAGGTTGGGAACCTATTACAGAGATAGGTCATTGGATCTTCGTTAGATGTCAACTTTGAACGATAGTGGCTATTTGTTCGAGCCAATAGAATTCTCGTTCGAATGAGATGAGGACTTCATTCGAACAATCTTCAAGTTCGTTCGATCCACAAAATTCCTTCAATTTCAAATTTCATCTAATAACTTCCAACAATTATCATCAATGCCAAAAGAATAATTGAAAATAAATATAAAAACCCATAAATTAATAATCCAAATCCCAAGAGCATAATATGATAACAAATTACATGGGAAAAGAATAAAATATCGGGTGCATTTATTACACTCTAAATAAGTAATTAATTAACCTATTACCTTAATTCTTACTCTCCAAAACTAACAAATAAAATCCTTAATTTAATTAGTTTACAATTAAACCCTTTAAAACTTTAGTTTTAATCTTTTACCAAACAAAAAACATAATTCCCAATAGTTCCAAATCAACTTCAAAGGTTCTTATAAAAACTTATTTTTAACTTAAACATTTATAAATTTGAAGAATTCACTTCACCTAATTATTTAATATTATCTCAAACATACAGACTCATTATTTATCTTAATTAATTAAATACCTTTGACTTTATGGGGTATTACGGCCAGACAACACATCAAATGGATCTAATTAGTGCACCCAGTATTATGGATCTAATTAGTGCACCCAGTATTATGGATCTAATTAGTGCACCCAGTATTATCAATATTCCTAAGTGGTAGTTTATTAAAATTAAATATGAGTTTGTTCGTAACTCCCACCATGGAAACTCTATATGACCAGCTAAATTTAATTAAATGAACCAATGGTATACACTTAGACACAACTTTTGATATCCTCATATCAATGTCATTGTCATTAGGAGTGGGACAAAAATTCATTGGCTATTCATTATTTTGAACAGATGGTTCCACTACTATCTAGGAACCAAATTAAAAGATAAAAATCTATCTACTTCATGACGGGGTGATTTAATACTCCAATAAGAAATATCACCTCATAAGGGAACTAGGATGTCCTACGGGTTAATTTTTTAATTAGCGATAAAGGGGTGCCACTTTAAAATTTAATAGAATTAATTCTCACTTTTTATGAAAATTATATTTTCCAATAATGATTCTAAGATTTCAAAAATGAATCTAAATTTTTATCACTACTTTAGTCGTAAAGATTTTATTGCAAAAAGTTTCAAGGACTAAAAATGTAATTCTACATTGTTCTAACTTATGGGGATAAGAAACAATTCTAACCCACAGTTCATATTAATATTTTTATAATTATGGTATGATTAGATCCTCGCGTCAGCTCGTCTAACAATCATTGAATGGTTTTTTATCATGGAATTATGATATTTTAAAATGTATAGTTATTCTTTTAAATTAAATGTTACATGTGTTCAGTCCCCCTTATGGGGAAGTTCTACGTATACGTGCTTAATTTTAAACATATTACTGATGAGAATTTGTTAATACCCTGTTAGTTGAAGTCTTTCAAGTAAGAATCATGTTATTAATACGATCTTCATCATTTGTTGAACAAAGGATTTTTCTGGATGATGTATAGAGGGGAAGCCAAATATCATTGATGATACCAAATCTAGTATCACCAAGTCAGTAGTGAAAATATAAGCTCAATAACAGGACACCAATGGCAGTAACAGTAACACAACAGGAGAAGGAGGTGAGGAAAACAGAATGTATGACAACAATATAAGTGGTTCAACAAATTTGGGCCTACATCCACTGTGTGTGTGTAAGTAATCACTATCAAATAAGGCACTAATGGCCTGGAATATAGCACCCAAGCTTTGTCTATCTTCTAGATATAAACATGCAGAGTTTGGCTAGGGTTGCAATTGATTGATACTTCACAATGAAGAAGGTGAAAGATATATATAGCACTTAGAGGGTTTATTGTACCCCCAGGCATGTTGCATGCATGGATATATTTATCTTAACCAATCCAGCGTGGACATCTGGCTATACCACATATAAATCGTGATGACCAAATATTCCCTCGCATCAGGGGATGATCTAGTTACAACAGTTTTGCCGACGTGCGGTTTGTGTCCCACGCGCACTGATCCATGCGTCTCCCCAACCATGCACTATAATCATGTCACCCTCATACTACACGCATGAGTTGAGGCTAATTCCAGCAAACTAGGAGATGCCAAAACCATTTGGTGATGTAAAGTGGTTGAGGTCGGCCTTAGTACTTCATTCACATGAGGATGAGGCCGAGGCTTTTGACTAGGCCGAGGGTCAGTACTTATCAATTTTTAGGTAGCTATAACTCGAATTATCACATAAGCTGAGGCTGACGATGATCTCATGGACGACCCATAAATGAGTGTATTATCGGCATGGACGAGGATATACTATGGCATATCAATTACCCCCTATGCCTTAGACAATGATGGTATGATGTGGATGAGGGGTATTATTGCTTCTTTGGAAGACAAGTTGATGAGGCTTCACACTGACACTTGGAAATTATCGTGCTGCAACTTCCAAGACTGACAGCTGTCAGGTATACTTAGGGTAATGTGCCCTAATGATGATATGCATAGAGAAATGTGCGCCGCTTTGGTCATTGTTCCAAATCATTATGGGATTTAAATTTCTCTAAATTTTCATTTTCTCTTTCTTTCCCAAATACTTTGCGCATTTTCACTCTCTCTAGCTTCTGCCATCTCTTCTCCCCCATCTTTGTTTTCAGGCGAGACATTGTGCTCACTCTAAGGTTTTTACTTCTTCTATTTTCCAGGTAACTTTCCCTTGCCATTCTTTATCATTTTCCATTATTGCATAATATTTTCCTTTTTTCCCATTTTTGGTAACTTAGAATTTTTCGAAGACTTTTATTTCGTTTAACAGCCACCTGTGATGGCCTTAGGACTTGCTTCAGGGAGTCTATTAGTGGTTATTTGGGTGTATATATCCGTAGTATCGTTACTAGGCTTACACAGAGGCCAGAAATCTCATAGTTGTGAACTCCGACGTGGTTGAGGTCATCTTCTCCGGTGGGCTTCACTAGTGTTCTTTATTGTTTGGAACATAAAAGATTCATTTCTTCCAGTTTCATATTGTGGTCAAACTAGTCAATAACCCAAATTTGTTTGTGATTACTATACCTTATTCTAAAAAATCTTTAAGTCCAAGGTCATCCTTTTAATTCTACAAATGCTTTATAAGTTGGTCTAGGAGTTTCCCACATTGAGGGAAAGGTGTTTTGAAGAAATTCTTAGGATAGAAGAAGAGTCTGAGAAAAAATATAGGGTCGAACCTATATGGGTATGACCCATCTTTCCCATTCCTTTAGCCACAATACCTTTCACGTCTTTAGAGGAATTCGGCTCGTCCCAATTGTAGGCCGAGGGTCATAACTTTGAAGAGACAATGGAGGAACCTCAGAATCGTGTATCATCTTACTCCGAAGCTGAGACATACGGGCAGGATGACTCATCGAATCCTATCCAACCTGAAAAAGTTGAGGGAAGACTTAATCCAAACGCTATCCCTGTAACAGCCATGTCTCCTGATGAATTTCAGGCAAGGTTTCCAGAGCTTCCTCCTGTTCCTGGGGAGGTCGAGGCTGTAGAAACCGAGGACGAAGGTGAGGAAGCCGAGGGTGATGATGAGGAGGCCGATGATCAAGTCGACACTTTGTATGCTTCCTCCTTTATTTAGTTTGTCAAAGAACGCGACATCCTCGTATGGAGACATTTATTTGGCATCACATCCGATATGACGATGAGGGCCCCGGGCGAGGACAAGAGAATGTTCTACGGCCGAGAGGGAGAGGTTGTAGTGTATAATAAAATGTTTAGGGTTGTCATTAGGATCCCTTTCCATACTTCCATTAGGGCCATCCTCTTGGCTTTAGGGGTTACTCTGACCTAATTGCCCCCTAACTCTTAGAGAATAATCTTAGTCTACGTTTCCTAGTGGAAGAAGACTTTCACACATGAACCATCGACCGAGTTATTCTTAGATTGTTATAACATATCTTCCTCGTGCAAGAAACCAGGATACTTACACCTGGGTGCTAGGAAGTCTGATAAGACACTCATTAAAGTAACCCAAACATCAAACCACTACTAGAAAAATAGGTTTTTCTTTCTTTCTGGAGCTTGAGACTTCCCGACTGAGGCCGACCCCTCTGAGGATGAGCCGAGGGTTCCTCAATCTTGGTCCAATCCTTCTATAATGGAAAGTTCAGACCTCGGCCTCATACTTACTAAAAGGAATGTTGATGATTACTTGAGGGAGCAAGGAGTAAAGGGTGCTCTTCCAAAATTTGAAGATTTAATGACCTCTGAGCTCCTTAAAGATCTGGTCTAGGCGTTGACCCCCTTGAAGAACTATGTGAGTTATTTTTTTTTTCTCTTTTCAAGTCTTCCCTCGTCTCATAGATTAATTGCACTATCATGTTGTCTTCTTTCTTGTCGATTGTCCTCCTAATGTTTCAGATAATATATGGGAGATAACATCATCGAATTTGTTGGCATGTCTGGGGAAGAAGAAGAATAAATAACCACAACCTAAGAAGACCACTGTTGGGGGGCCTGCTGCCTAAGCCTCACACAAGAGGAATGTGCCTGAGGTCCCTATCGACACCCAACTCGATCCCACGATGAGGCTGAGGGTGGGTGTCACGAAGACCGTGCCAAGTTATGACGTCAACTCATCATCATCGCTTGGGGCATTCGGGTCGGCCAAGCTATCCCAACTTAAGGCCGACCACACTTACCTAATTACTAACATCAAGAATGCAAATCCTGCTATGTTTACGGCTCTTTCAGTTACTGATTATGAGTTTCTGGCCAAGATGTCTCCTACCAAGATTTACGACTTCAGCCCTCACCACATGACATAGATATCATCCTCGTCCCTATGATTTTTGTCATATACTTATTAATACATGATCTTTATTTGACTTTGTCTTTATTTTTTACAGTTTGTTTACGCCCTGACTTCAGCCACCAAATGGATGGCTGAAAACAAAAAGAAGTTTATGGAGGCTGAGAGGGTGATCCAATCTAAGGCCGACCTTATGACCCATATAACAGACCTCAAAGATGACCATAAGCGGGATATAGATGAACTCAAACTTGAGCACATCAACCAACTGAAGTTCAAGGATGGCATAATCAAATAAAGGGATAATGCCTTAAAGAATCAAGACACAAATTTCAAGGCCGACCTTACTGCAGCAATCAAGAGGGTTGAGGTTGATGTTGTTGAAGCATATAAGACTTTGAATGAGTTCTAAGGCTTCGTCCTATAGTACTTGGAGAGAAGGATAAATACGGCATGCCAATGGATCGTCTTAAAGTTTGTTGATGAAATGTCTTCCATCGGACCATCTCTGGAAGCTGTTGACCTTGGAGACCCTCTTATGATAGAGGCATTATCACATATCGAGTCTCTAGCCAAACTGAAGGGGAGGGAACGCCTACCGACCCTATCGTGGTCGAGGGAGGGAACGCTGAATGTCTTCCTGTTGCAACTGCTGGTGATGGGACCGAGGCTACGGTCCACACTGAGTCGAGTCAGTAGGGTGGCCATCTATGTTTGATACCCTTTTCCTTGTAGTCACTTTGTTTCTTATGTATATGAATATTATTTTCTCTATAGTGCAAATCTTATGGAATGAAATCTTCTATTACCTTTTCACTCGCACAATCTCATGATATTGAATTATATTGATTTGTCTCAAAGTGTTTGAATATTACATACTAACCATGAACTGCTCATAATAAAGTCCTCCCTCATCTCATCCATAGTATATAGCTCTAGCCGAGGGAGTAACTTCACCAAATAAATGACGTCTTTAAACAATAACCATGATTAATGATTTAAAATTTTCTTCCACCCAATTATAGTGTTTAGGCATATGTCCTCCCTCGTCTTTTTTGAGAGTGGATGGGGGGTCATCCCATCCATGCACTGTCGTCTCAAGCGAGATAGTAAGTCCAACAAATTAATGATGTTTAATAATCAACCATAACTAAGTGATTTAAAATTTGCATCCACCAAATTATTGTGTTTAGGCATAAGCATCCCTCATCTTTTTTAGAGTGTATGGAGGTCATCCCATCCATGCACTGTCATTTCAACCGAGTGAGTAAGTCCACCAAATTAATGATGTTTAATAATAAACCACAGCTAAGTGATTTAAAATTTGCATCTACCAGATTATGGTGCTTAGGCATAAGTCCTCCCTCATCTTTTTGAGAGTGTATGGAGGGTCATCCCATCCATGCACTATCGTATTAGTCGAGGGAGTAAGTCCATGAAATTAATGATGTTTAATAATAGGCACCTTTCGGTGTTGTTGGCAGTCCATGGATGAGGTGAGTTGTCATATCACTGAGGTCCAGTTAAGCATACTGCATCACGAATGATGTTATGTATCTTAAGGTGAGTTGTTTCATGGAAACAAATATCTGATTAAATACATAACATATGAGGGAACACTTGATCATCTTGAATTTCATTGGATTTCTTTCATTTGAAGCCTCATACACATGTATTACGATAGAATACAAATAATACAGTAAAACTATCATCTCATTAGTAAAATTTCTTGAGGTGATCGGCATTCCATGGGTTCGAGAATGGCCCTCTCCAAATTTTCCAATCTGTACGTTCTTGAAACTACTTCTTCGACTACTTTGTATGGTCCATGCAAATTTGGATGAAGTTTCTTGGGTTTCTACCATTTATTCTTCAGTACCAAGTCCCTTACATTCAGTGGGCGTGCTTTTACTCGCTTATTATAGAATCTTATTGTTCTTTACTGGTAGGTAGCCTACCTTACTTTAGCGTTTTCTCTTCTTTTTTCTATAAGGTCCAAATCAAGACTCCTTTCATCACTGTTCTCCTCAGGGTCATAGTTCTGAACTCTATGAGTAGGCAGGCCTATCTTCGTCGGTACAACTGGCTCAGATCCATGAGCAAGGATAAATGAGGTTTTCCCCATAGGAGTCCTTTTTGTTGTTCTGTCGAAGAGGGGAATCAGTGAGGACGACCATTGTGTGCGCTTGAAAGTACGAATGCATCTTCCTCGAAGATTGAATCAGAGACCCCCTAGAGTACCTTGTTGTTGAAATATACCGGCTTTTATACTACATCCTCCATTATTACGATGGCAGCGCTAATAGCTCACTCTGAGACTTCTAGGTACACATAATTTTTTTCCCCTCGAACTGACCATAACAATAATAAGGGAGATCCGAGGTAGGACTTCAGCTCTTTGAAATCCTTGTCACACTCCTCATTCCATTCGAAAGATTTTCTAAGAACTTTTAAAAAATGGAAGACATTTATCTGTGGCTCTAGATACGAACATGTAAATTGCCGCCACTCTCCTGATCAACCTCTGAATATCTTTGATTGTAGTTGGTATCTTCATCTTTAATAGGGCTTTGATCTTAGCTGGATTGACCTCTATCCCCCTCTGATTTATAATGAAGCCCAATAATTTTCCATCCCCTACATCGAACACGCACTTTGTGGGGTTAAGATTCATCTTGTATTTATCAATCGTGTCAAAAGTTGGCTTGAGGTCGGCCACATGGGTTTCAGCCTTGAGGATTTTAATTAGCATATCATCAATATAAACCTCCATCATCTTACCAATTTGATCCTCAAACATCTTGTTAATGAGTCTATGATAGGGAGCCCCAGTATTCCTCAAACTGAAGGGCATGACCTTATAGCTGTAGGTCCCTTTATCGATTATGAAGGTCGTCTTCTCTTCATCAGTCGGGTTCATAGATATCCAGTTATATCCTGAGTAGGCATCCATGAAACTCATCAGCTCATGGACTATTTTGGCAACAACTATCGGGTCAATTTTGGGCAAAGGAAAGCTATCCTTGGGGTAGGCCTTATTCAAATCAGTAAAGCCCACACACATTTTCCATTTCCTATTAGATTTTGGAACGATAACTGCATTGGCTAGCGAATTAGGATATATCACCTCTATAATGAAGTTGGCTTTTTTTAGCTTCTTTACTTATTCTCGGATGACCTCGTATTTCTTCCGGGAGTTGATTCTCCTCTTTTTTCGGACCGGCCTAACATTATCGGCCATATTCAATTTATGGCTGAAGAGTTCAAGGCCTATGCCCGGAATATCCTTGTGACTCCATGCAAAGATACTATGTATCCCTTTCAAGATTTTTATCATCACTGACCAGGACGTTTTTTTTTGTCTCTTCCTCATTTAGCACGAAGGATTCTACCTTTTTTGCGGCCTCACCCTTCTTTCGCTTGGTCTCATCCCTGGGATTCAGGGTGTCAATACTATGGTTCGTAGTTTCTTTCTTATGAGCTTCCCTCTCCTCAATTGAGTTGAAATAGCATTCACGTGCCAACACTTGATCACCTTAGAATTTTACCATTTGGTGTAAAATAGATGGCACGGCCTCAAATTCCTTGAGGGCCACTCTCCCCATGATAATCTTATATGATGAGTATACATTTTCATCCATCACGAAGAAATTGACCTTTTTTTTAGCCTCTTAGTCCAAGCATCTCCCATTCTAACATCCATTTCATACATACATAATGGACGCACCTTCTCGCCGCTGAACCCTATCAGAGGATGATGATAAGGGACGTGCCTCTTCTTGCTGAGTCTCAAACATTTGAAACAGTGCTAGAACATAACATTGGCCGAACTTCCCCAATCGACCAATATTCTCGGCATGTCATACCCATGCACTTTTTTTTGGGATCACCAAAGGGTCGTCCTTAGGAGATAGGGTCCCTTGAAGTCAAGTCTTGAAAAACCCACAATTAAGGTATATGTATCTACATTTTTTCTCTTCTTTGTCTTTGCACTTACTTTAGTCGAGTTAACAGCTTCAGCTTTGGGAAGGGCCTTAGCCTCGGCCACCTTTGCACCACCCCCATCCATATCTCCACATATTATCTTCATTTCGAATGATATCATGTGGAATCGGCCATTTTAATCATCGTCCTTGGGTGGCAGGTTTGGGTCGTCATCATTATCGTCATCTGAGGCTTCATCATTCTTTCCTGTGACATCTTCCCAGCACTTATCTGCCCTCCTCTTTCTAGGGTCATCTTGGCCACCCTTTGAAGTTGTTTTATCTACGTATTTCCTCATATTTCCAGCTTTCAACATCTTCTTTATCTCATCTTTCAAATCAAAGCATTTATCGTTCAGGTGACCATGGTCTTGGTGAAAATCACACCATAAATTGTTGTTCCCCTTGTGAGGAGGAGCCTTCAGCTTCTCAGGCCACCTCAGGGACCGATTGTTCTTAATTTTGTTTAAAATATTCTCAAAGCTTACTGTGAGGGGAGTGTAGTCAGCAAACTGGGCATCTGTTGTCCTCTTCTTTCCATCCTTATTCTTCTTTTCGAACTTACTCCCACTCCAACCCCCTTTATCATCCTCGTATTTTGATTCCATCACTTCCTCGACGTTCATGACCTTTCCATCCATCGCCAAGAGCTCAGCCATAGATTTCGAAGAGTCCTTGGCAAGCTTCCAAAGAAATTTCCCCCTTTGAAGGGTTCCTATGAGCGTTATCATAGTTGTACTCTCTTCATAATCCTAAACTTCTAGCTTCTCCTTGTTAAACCTTGTGATATAGATTATGAGAATCTCATTCTTCCCTTGCTTGACGTACAATAGGTGAGTAGTCTTCTTCTGAGGTCTTACCCCAAAATAGAAATTGTGGATGAATCTCTCAGTAAGTTCTTCGAAGCTTTCAATAGAGTTTTCGAGAGAGAAATGTACTAAACGTGGGCAGCCCCTGTCAGAGTGCTTGAAAAATCACAACATCTCATCTTATCCGAGATAGAGTATGTAAAATATGACGGTGTGATAATTAATTAAATTCGCAAATTTCTAATTTGGAACGATTATTTAATTAGAGACTATTTTTAAACCAAATTAATTTATCCCTAAACATGCAACTACATATCAAATCAAATAAGATAGAGCATGCGACACAAAATTTTAGGAAAAATCCCCGAAGGGCAAAACCTTTTATTTCTATAACTCTGAGAAGTTTAAAAGACCATTGACTTACATACCATCTTGCTTTCCCCCACAAGAGTAACGCATAGTGTCTTCGTCAAACTTCCAAAGCAACGGCTAGAAACAAATCAGCAATGGTTCGCACGCATCTATACCACTAGGATGCGTAGTGCAGACACGCAATTTTACATCTTCACAGAGACTCCCTCCACAATAACATGAAACTTTCCGGTTGTAGACTTTGCCCACAAAGAATGAACAAAATCAAAGTGTGTTCTTGAACACCAAAACAATTCAACAAAGCATATGGGATTTTTGTGAATTGAAAACAAAAGGTTTAAAACCTAAAAGAAGAAGTCGAAAAGAATTCTGCAGATTCGCAGTTTTCTATCTTTCAAAAGGCTGGGAATTCTTAATGAAAACAAAACCATTTAATGAGTATTTATAGAAAATCGTGCCGCCTCAGTCGTTCGAACGAAAACCCATCTCGCTCGAACTAGATGGTGATCTCTCTTGAACGACCTGAGCGTTAAAATTGAGGAACGCTACAGGACTTAGAAAATTTCTCATTCTCAAAGTTTGACGAAAAAGTCCGCTCCAACACTTAGAAAATATTTTGTACAAATATCCGAAAGCTCTAAGTGCAAAGTTAAGGTATTTAAAACATAACCTTACCAAAGTAAACTTTATGGAGGCTTTTTGATGAAGAACCTTAATATATTAGGATCCGTCTTGATATAGATTGCTCTTGAACTTCTTCGGATGTTGTAACGATATATGACATAATTAATTGTGACGGACATTTATAAAAATGTCCTTACAAATCTCCCCCTATGTCTATGTCAGAACATACATAAAAACATCTGAGTTATGAAATACCAAAATGCCTATACAAATATACCCTCCCATAAATCTCAAAACTGAAAAGGTACAAATTTGTAAGTTGTCAAACGTTTCTTTAAAAATCTTCATGAAAAAAACAAAGCCTTTCTCATAAGGGTGAGCAACATAATGATCTTAAATCTTTATACCTACACAAATGAGATAAAGCAAAAACTTTCGTGACGTATCGAGTTTGAAATGATATAAGAATAAATCATTAATAAATCAAATCTCCCCCATACTCCAAAAACTCCTCCATAACATGATAATTCTTTCTCCCCCATGTTATGATGTCCCCAATTAGACAAATAAGAAGAAACAATCAAAACATGGAGTGTCACGACAAAATCATAGCAAATAGGGATCAAACTACGAATGCAAAGGAGTATCTCAAATCATTCCACAAACTATTTTTTATTTTTCAATTTTTGTACAAAAATAATGTTACAAAAATCACACCATGGTTTTAACTCACACAACTAAGTCGTGGAAATGGAATGAATGGGTGTGAACATATTTGATAGGTAAATAAACTTAATCAATCATATGTTCATGGTGAATACGTGTACTCCTAACGAATGAACATCAAAAGTATCCTTAGGTGTAAAAATTATTGAATTTAGATGACATCATCTTATGGAAATCAACAAATCAAAGTCAAAGTGATTTCCATACTAATAACGTCCAAAACTATTCAAAGCTTTTTCAAGACTTTCAAGGATGTGCAAACCCGTTTTAAAATCCATCAAAACTCCCTCATGCATATTTTCTTTTAGAGGTAATCCAAATTCTCAATCATTGGAAAATTGGTGCAAAAACCTAATGTCCCCCTTTTGACATGAATTTATTTTTATTGCCTTAAATTTTTTTGGGGATCTTTTAAATCTCTTTGGACCCCAGATAATAAAATTCCTCAATTTTTTAGGTACGATATAATGGTGGCTTAGTATTCGCAAAGGCCAAATGTGAACCTTTCGCAGCCCTTCCCCGTTTTCAAATAAAGCACACAAACTCACAAACGGTTCTTAAATGCACAACTTTCTTATCAAGTTTTATCACGCTTGGTTCATTTTAAAGATAGTATTGAAGTGAAAACACCTAACCAACATGTGATAAGACAAGCACAATAATCAAACAAATCCATGCACGTGTGAAATAAAGGAAATCATGAGTCAAACATGTAGGAAGTAACACTAATTTAATCTTATTGACTCCACACATTATAAAGCACAGAGATGACATCATATATTGTCTCAACACACTATCAAATAGTCACATGGATAAATGGAATGAAATTGTGACTTGGTCATACTAAGTGTTCATCCATAAAAGGTGTAAAACAAAATACAAAAATCTTTTTTGATTTTCACACAAATTTTATTAGAATAAAATCTTTTTGTATTTTTCAAAATTTTTCAAAAAAGTGGAAAACATAAAAAAATGATACATACTAGCAATAGGCAAATATTGACATCATGAAAAACATCCTAGGCTAGTAAACAAGTCAAACCTCAATCGTTAGGTGCAGAGGGTTTTTTCAAAGGTGGTGCCAACTTATGAAAAACCTCCATCAAATTTTGTGAAGTTTTGACCAAAAACTTAACTTGCTCACCTAAATGTGCAAACTCTCTCATGTAGTCTCCAGGAGCATGTAAATTATCATGTGTGGGTGCATATGTGGCAGAAACACGTGTAGTAGTAAAACGTGACACATAACCCAACTTAAAACAGAATTCCCTAAGGTGTCCTCCCCTTTTGCAATGGGAACAAACATATATAGGCCTAGGAACACCTCTCTCAAAAACTCTAGGACGCTCTCTTCTAATAGGAATGGGACGCCTAGGTGGGTTAAGGTGAGACTCATGTGAATCTAACACTAAAGTGGAAACCAGCTCGGGTACTACTTGGGAAGTAGAAGCACCGTCATGACTTATTCCTAAACTCTCACCACTACCCAAAATAGGATTGAGAACCATCTTTACAACCTTCTTAGATGCGTTATCTAAAGGGACTTTGACCTCCCGAGCACGTTAGAGATCACTCTCGAGTTGGGATACACGTGTCGTCAGACTAGACACCGTGTTTGTCAATTCACACTTCTCCCTACCTAAAGAAATCAACTGCTCACTCAAACTCGCTTTCACCTTTTCAAGTTGAGTTGCTTTGGCCTTAAACTCACCCAAAATCTCAATCTCTCTCTACAAATTTTTTACCTTGAGACTTAACTCTTTATTTAATTTTTTGGTCTTTAAAGTCTCAGCATACAAATCTCTAAAAGCAATTTGGAGCTCACCTTCACACTCACCTTCACCCTCACTCAAAACACTCAAATCATCCTACTCGAGGGTCACACGAGAACTAGTCCCCTCACCTGCATCCAAACTAGGTGTGTGTGACACCCCGACTAATTAAATACCGGGTAGCTACTCCTTTATTAAAATTAATAGAAAATTTCACGTTGGTTCAATTCATAGCATCACTGTCGAAAGTATTTTTTTAAACAATTACTAGCCACCTAATATTTAAAAAGAGAGTGGTCAAATTTTATTTAAATTAGATTAACATGCAACCAATTTAAATTATTAACTAATGATACCACAATCACATCATAGTCACAACAGAAGATAAATGGAATAATAAATGAGTCTGGAGTAACACTCCTCTGAATAATCCAAATACTCAATAAATCCAAATACAAAGTCTGAATAATTAATTAATTCACTTCAAAACTGAAATAAAACTAAGCATGATAAAGTTGTCTCTAAAAGAAAAGGGGTGACGTGCCCTAACAGATGAATGAATATGAAATATAATCAATGTATAATGTGGAGGCGTCTACTATTGAGGTCCTGTAACTTCCACATCAGCTACATCATGTCACTGAAATGGAACTCCTAAGCTTGGCGTCCCTATGGCTGGTCACCTAAAAGGTTTTTCAAGAAAAAATAGATTTGAAAGCAAACGGGTCAGAGCCCGATGTGAAAACAGTTTAAAATATAGCAAGTGTTTAATTACATTAAACATTGAATATTAAATACATGTTAGTTACGTGATCTCACATGAGTTTCTCACCTCTCATCTAGTGTGCACACATAACGTATATCTGTAACCCATCCTAGTTATGCCGCTAGCTAACTAGTCTATACCACCACCTATCATCACTTAATAATATAGGGGTTTATTCAAGACATTTTAATATAACCTGCGTATATCTCCCTTTTTATTTCTCAGAATAATTTACAATAGTTATTATAGGAAATTCTCATTTTTTTTTAACTTTACTCAAAATGTCTCAAGTATTCACATTCACAATTTAACAAAGAGTCTGTTATAATTACCAGTATATTAATCTCAATATAAATATACAATTAGGTCACCCCTAGGCTAAGTTACGGTGCACACATACTCTACTATCGAATCCCAGTACATCACGTACATAAGGACTACGTGTTCCAAATCTCTCAGGAACTGTTTCAATAAGCAAAATCACACATATTGGAGGCAAAAATACTTCACATACCCATGGGTCATGCACATACCTACGCTCCCATGGTCAGATGACTTATTAACTCACAAATAATTCATTCACAGCCCTATGTCCTTGAGGTACCAATCTAAATCCCCTCGTAGGCACACAAAGATTAGATGGCCCTATTCCGAAAGCCGACCTCCCGTGATAGAAAATATGGTAGGTATGTCATACACATAAGAATTCGTATACCAAGCATTCACACAACTTAGATAACTTATAATATTATTAAAGGTATGTTCTCAACCTATACCATTATTTTAAATTCATACACTATTTTATTTTCGGGTGATATATGATATACTTCATCGATACGTCTCACTTCGTATAGTTTCGAGTACTTAAATCTAACCGAAGAGGTTACTACGTCTCCTACTACTCCCACATGTTAATTCAATACTCTTAACTTCTTATTTATGTCCCAAATCCTAACTTATTACTCCTAAGGATTTAAATCGTATTCTCACATCAAAAAATGGGAAATTACTCGTCGGACACTCTAGAATTCAACGCTACAATTCAACTAGATTCTAATGTATTCCGGTTTTCAAATATAATACCCTACTGGTCTTCTTCAAGTCCTAATGAATTCACATAATCCCCAATTTCAACATTCGATGGCCGGAAACACTTAAAATCAGAAAGGGAAAAATCATCCTTTCTAGGGGGATCGATCGGTCGATGGTCGATCGATCGACCTATGAATGTCGATCGATCGATCATACCAGATGAGGCTATGGACTTCTTCATTTTTCAGTCCTAGATTTTTCCCAATACCTCATTACAAAATGTGAAATTCTAATATAATCATATAGGATCATCATAAAACCTAAATACATGATTTCTAACATCCCAAAACCTTTAAACCATCATCAATTAGTCTTATGTGGATAAAATCTTCATAAAAACCCTACCTTTTATATTTTCTTGAAGAACCATAATATTTCTCTTCTTAAATCCATTTTTAGTTCATCAAGGGTTATGTTTTCATTACTGAAATTCGTCCAGAACTAATCTACATGCAATTCCTATCTAAGATTTAGGGTTCTTCTCCAATTTCATGAGTTTTCATCATCTTTAAAGGCTATTAACAAACCCTACACTAGCATGGAAGAATTATTCGTTGAAAATTAATGAAACCAAATCACTTGCCTTAGGATTGATGTTCAGATTTGTTGGTGACGACAAAGGTTGGTTCTTTCCTCCTCTCCGGTCATAATTTCGTCGAAAGTGGTGGTGGTCGTTATGGCTTGAAACCCTCCTATAACCTCTCCTCTATCTCATGTAGCCCACTTCTTACGTTTTGGCTGATAATGGCCCTAATGGCCTACATAATAACAATTAAATAAATCGTAAAATTCGTGGGTCTAATTTCCTTAAAATTTAAAATGACTAAAATGCCCTTCTGGGTTGCTGGTTTGGCCTAAAAATGCCCCGGGACCCAAACTAAACCCCTCGCTAGTGTTTTCGGACTATATCGACCCCTCGGGACACGTTGGCGCACTCAAAATGACCATACGGATGATAAAATTATAATTTACTTTTTAATCTAATTAAATTGATTCTTGATACGACTAACACGCGCGTCACAACTTAATTCCCCGAATTGTCGTATTTATGACTCGTTATATTTTTAATAATTTCAATAATCATATATTACCATCTATACTCAAAAATACTCAATATCATCATCATATTCAAATTCCAACTCACGTCTCGCTAGTATTTAAATCTGGATTAATTTCTAATTAATTCCCATTATATTTAATTATTCCCATTAAATAAAAATCAATAAAATTACGGGGGATTATAGTGTGCTAACTCGACTACCTTAAAACCCGTCACACATACCTGCTCTTTTTCATCACCCGAATAAAAAACCTCTATGTCGCTATCACTAAGTGTGGCAGGCATAGCCACTTTATTTCCCTCTCTCCTAAGTCTAGTGGCACACTCATACGCCTTATGCCCTTTACCCCCAGACTCAAAACACGCCAAACTTTCTAAATTTTCCTCACTCTCCTCTTCTTTTTCTCTCTCCTTATCTTCCTCACCGCTTTCTTTGGCCTTTTTATTTTTCTCAAAAAATCTCTTATTGGAAGAATTATTTTTGTTCATGTTGAGAATTTTTTTAAAATTTTTCGCAAAAAAGGCGATATCTTTAAAATCAAAATCTTCCTCAGAATCGGATTCAAAAACTTTTTCTTTCTTTTTCTTAAAATGAGTCTTTAAAGAAACGCCTTTATCCTTAGCCTTAATGGTTTGGGGAAACATCTCATAGGTTTGAAGATCTCCTACAAGCTCTTCGAACTTAAGTGATTTCAAATTTCCCAAAGAGTTCAAAACAGTGACTTTAGGAATAAAGTATTTTGAGAGAGATCTCAAAATCTTTTTAACAACATGCGTGTTATCAATCACATAACCCAAATTAAAACTGGTGTTTATAATGTCAGACAAACGTGTATAAAAATCATCAAAGCATTCAAACTCGAACATGGTCATAGTCTCAAATTGGGTGGCAAAATTTTGTAATTTTGATTCTTTAACCACGTTCGTACCTTCATGTGTCAATTTAAAAACATCCCAAGCCTCTTTAGACGTGGTACACATCATAATTCGGTGAAACTCATCAGGAGTGACAGCTCGAGAAGTAGCACTCAGTCCACGGGAATTAAAATTTGACATTTTAAAATCGTTCCCAATCCAATCTGACACGGGTTTTAAAGATGTGATATTTTCAACGGTGGCAGTGGGAGGATTCCATCCATTTTCGCAAAGCAACCAAACATGCTCGTCAATGTCTTTTAAACTAGATTTCATGTGAGCTTTCCAATATGCATAATTTATCCCATAAAAAAATAGGCACCTTATTAAATGAACGTTCCATTGAAAATTGAGATTTTTCACAAAATAGATTTTTCAAAAAAAATCAATATCACACAATTTTACGTGTGACGGTGTTATAATTAATTAAATTCGTAAATTTCTAATTTGGAACACTTATTTAATTAGAGTCTATTTTGAAAACAAATTAATTCGTCCCCTAAACATGCAACTACGTATCAAACCAAATAAGATATAGCATGCGACACAAAATTTCAGGAAAAGTCCCCGAAGGGCAAAACCTTTTATTTATAGAACTCTGAGAAGTTTACAAGACCATTGACTTACATACCATATTGCTTTCACCCACAAGAGTAACGCACGGTGTATTCGTCCAACCTCCAAAGAATTGGCTAGAAATAAATCGGCAATGGTTCGTACGCAGCTATACCACCAGGACGTGCAATCCAGACACGCAGTCTTAAATCTTCACAGAGACTCCCTCCATAATAGCATGCAACTTTTCGGTTGTAGACTTTTCCCCAAAAAGAATGAACAAAAGTGTGTTCTTGAACAACAATAAAATTCACCAAAGCATATGGGATTTTTGTGAATTGAAAACAAAATGTTTAAAACCTAAAAGAAGAAGTCAAAAAGAATTCTGCAGATTTGCAGTTTTCTATCTTTCAAAATGCTGGGACTTCTTAATGAAAATGAAACCATTTAATGAGTATTTATAGAAAATTGCACTGCCTCGATCGTTCGAACGAAAACCCATATCGCTCGAACGAGATACGCGCGTCATTCAAACGACATCGCGCGACATCTTAATGTCGCTCGAACGAGTTGGTGATCTCGCTTGAACGACCTGAGCGTAAAAATCGAGGAATACTACAGGACTTAGAAAATTTCTCATTATCAAATTTTGATGAAAAAGTCCGCTCCAACACGTAGAAAATATTTTGTAAAAATATCCCAAAATTATAAGTGCAAATTTAAGGTATTTAAAACATAACCTTACCAAAGTAAACTTTGCGAAGGCTTTTTGATGAAGAACCTTGATATATTCGGATCCATCTTGATGTAGATTTCTCTTGAACTTCTTCAACGGTTGTAATGCTATACGACATAATTAATTATGATGGACTTTTATAAAAATATGTCCTTACAGAGTAGATATCTGATGTTGACTGGTACATCTCGATATGATGAATAGGATTGGTGCTCCCATCATACTTTGGAGTAAATACAGGCATCTTGAACTTGATAGGGGTCGAGAAGTTGACCATCTTAGCCACAAATGGAGATCCTTCAGAATACCCCCACTGCAATGGGTCTCGGCTCATGAGGATATCTCCAATCTTGTTTCCATCCTTTGAATTGAGTCATTTCATGACCTCTCTTCCACTACTGCAATGTCGTCCTGGCCGAGGTTATCACCAGCTACCTCAATTGGTGGAACAAAAGGTTCCCTTGCCACTAACCTGCGTTGACTGTTCAGTTCCCTTTGGTCCTTGATCGAGTGGAAAATCGAGCGTCCGTGTAATACGCCAGTCGTTGTTATCGTCTTCCAACCTCAATACAAAAAAAAAACCTAAACTTTTAACTACACTTTTATGGAGTATAGTAGTAAGTCTGGGTATCGAATCCACAGGGAATGTTTTATAGAATTTAATTGATTTATTACTTCTAAAATAAAAGTGAAAAAGATGATGATGGTTGACAAGGGGAAATAAGTTGGAACAAATTTATAAAACTAATTAAAATGAATGAGGAAATAGGTTGGAATACAATCCCCCAATCCCTAGTAATTACCCATTAGAATACTAGAATTGTAAATTATAAATTTGAATGAATCCAGTCTTTATAGATCCTAAGCATTACATATATGAGGTTCAAGCCCGCATCATATGAAATCAAAGATAAATATAAAGCGGTGCTAAATAATTACACGCACATCATATTCTTAAATATCCCAAGTACCTAGGGCAAGAGGGATTAAAAGATCTAGGATGATTGTGAACTTCTCTTACACGATTCTTCAAAATTTAAATTTAAATTCTATTTCCTACGTAGATAAATTACGTCGGGATGGGTTCATGCATCCCAGCCCTTAAAAATTAGCTAAACATGATGAAAATAAAAGAAAACTCTAACAAACATTGTTAACCATTTGCAAAACAATTGAGAATTGAATGGAAAAATAAAATAGAGAATAGAAATTGATACTTGTATTTAGAAAGAGGAGAAAGAGATGAATTTGAATCCAGCAAAACTTCTTCTTCAAACTTACAACTAGGGTTTATGAAAACTTCTACCAAAGAAAACTACAATCTAACTTTCTCTCTCTAATCCTACTCCTACAACTTGATAAAAACCACCTAAAAGGATTTTTTAAGCCTCCCTCAAAAGGATGTTGGGGCTTGGCCTTTTATAGCACCAAGTTGCACGAATTTAACATCAAATTTCGCTTGTGGAACAAGTTTTTGCCAACCAATCACCATAAAATCTGCATAATTAATGACAGAAATCCGCACATCCAGACTCTTCATTATCGCGCAACTTCAAAACATCGTAACTTCTTCACCGTAGCTCGGATTGAGGTGCCATTTTTTCCAGTATTCTTGTAATTTAGAGCTCTTAAACTTTCTAGTTGGCCCCACCTCCGGACTAAGGCTGAAAAATTACGAAAATGCCCTTCAACTCTCCATTTCTTGGTTTCTTTCACTGTTTTGAGTTCTCCTTCGCACTAACTGGCATGAAATACCTGTAAAACACATGAGAAATACAAAAAACAAGAAATACTTGCCAAAAAAGGTTAGTAGCATAAATAAGAGACAAATCCAAGCTAATTACACTGCACGGGATCATAAAAATACCGAAATTAAGGGGATAAATATGAAGAATATGTGCCTAATCACACCCCCTAACTTAGAACTTTGCGCGTCCCGAGCAATGTAAATGAAATTAGTTTAAAGTTCAACTGTTGAAAATTCTTTTATTGCGATAAAATTCCTTTTTCGTCGGCAAGCGATTGCATTTAGCGTATGCAACAAGCCTTTAAACCCCTAGGTTACCCTAGTAGGACGAGTTTTGTCTCGTGAGGGTTTGCAGTGAATATACCCACAAAATTCTTTATTGACTCAAATAAATATCAAAATACTTAAAAATTGTACAATTTAAACTTTTCGAAAAATAATTACCATAAACTCATCTTCAATTGTCTCAAACCATAGTGTGTGTGTGCAAAGCCAAAAACTAAATCTCAAACTTCCACCGATTGAGCATTACGTTACCTTTCGAAAATTCGTTTTGATTCAAATTCTTACGGATGCACTCACAAACGAATCACTCGGATTGTGGTTATTTTCTCTCGGTATGCATGATATAAAGAGTAAATATAATGGACACAAATTCATGCATACAAAATTGAAAAGAAGGAAATTTATGGTGAATAGATCTCATCATCGGAGTACAGTTATTAGGAAACGGGAACATCACCTCTAGTTCACACCATTTTAATCTCTTATTTTATCTTTTCATGTCTTAGCTCTCCATGCGGTAACCAATTTCGCCATTCGGACTCAGTTAGGACTTTTTTGGGTTAAAAGGTGTAAAGGGTATAATTGGGAATGGACGGGAATGTTAGAATTGGAAAATTTTCTTACGATGTCCGTTTGTGCTTTTTCGAGCATTTGCTCATTTTTCTCTTTCTTTTTCAATTTTCATTTTTTCTTTTCTTTTTCTTTTCTTGCTATTTTTGTTGAGCATATCTATTTTTTTTCTTGCCCCTTTTTATTGCACAATTTGGACTTTATTTGATGAATATTCAATTTTCATAATTCCGGGCTATTTGGGTTTTTCGGGTTATCAAACGAAAGGGAAATATTTTATTCGGCTCAAAGTGGGTTGCAAATGGATAATTTTGTTTTTCACAACTTTTTATGGCCAATATTTTTGGGTAACAAACGAGGGCCTACTTCATTGTCCGAATTGCTAATCACATTACTATATGCATCTCGAGATTAATTAAGTTTCGAGATATATTTAGCACGAATTTCGAGACAATAATTCACACATTTCCCATAACCGATCAAAACAAAGGATTGAGATCATCAACGGCTTATTAAAACGCAGAAAAGAACTTTGAGTTAATCATAAACTCGGATTGATTTAAAAACTCAAAAAAAATTGAAAGGCTCGAAATCTCACCGGGTTTGATCAATCTCCACACTTATTCGTTAAGTCGTTAATTTTCTTTCAATTTCCATCTTCGGTCATTTTGGCTTAGTGCATTATGAATTTTACAATTTGAGACTTTAAATAGAATAAAGGTGATATTTTTGAAAATTTTAAATTCCAATTTTTATTTATTTTGAAGAAAAATATTTTTGGTTTTTTCAACATTTTTCATTTTTTTTTTTTTTTTTTTTTAAATTTGTGAAATTTTCTTAAAAAAAATACAATTGGAAAGAACATGTGATTGAATCAATGAATCTAAACAATAAATGGGAAGAATATCCCACACCCCCTAACTTAAATGTTGCATTGTCCTCAATGCGAATCAAGAACACAACATAAAGAGAGGAAAAGAAAGATATTACCCAAATGGAGCGATCCTCGATGAGTACGAGTCCAATGAATCTACAAAACATGTTATAACCAAGCATAGCAAAAAGAATAACAAAAAATTTAACTAATGACCATACACTATTAAAAAAGGAAAGAAAAAGAAAAAGAAAAAAAAACTAATTATGTACAACCTACGATTTGAACTTCTAATAACTCATACACTAGAAGTCGAAAGAGTTGAGGGTCCACCCAAAATACAATTTGACTTTGAGGAATTAATGGTGTACCCTCACTAGAGAGCATGCCTCCCGGAAAATAAGAATTCCGTTTGAAAAACGGAAGGCATGTGCAAAGTTTAAAAAATGAACCATCACTAATTAAAATTTGTAGGGGGATAATGAGGGATTTGAGTGCACAGGGGGACAAGTACCATTGGGATCTAAGAAAAATAGAATCACCTGCGCTCTCATCTAAGTGACCAAGTGAGGCCCAAAATGATTCAATTTCAAGAGTGATGTTCTCATTCACCGAGCCGAATTCCATCTCAAATGCCGCTAAGCTCAAATCTTCTAGGTCTCCCTCTTGCTTTGTTTCTATCTCACCTAGAAGAAATGTATATATCGTGTCTTGCCATTCGCTCTCTTCTAGGTAACCCAATGAATCTCTCTTGATGCCCTCTAAATTTTCTCTTTCGCTAACGCTCAAGGAGTGTTCTCCTATGTCCCGTGGAATGTTCTCAAGATCTTGTCCTCTAAATTGGTCAATTGGATCTGGTGGAGTGACACGTCTAAGTGTATGGCCCGTAAGATGAAGCATCTCAAAAT
This sequence comes from Sambucus nigra, assembly GCA_949130495.1. Classification (NCBI taxonomy): domain Eukaryota; kingdom Viridiplantae; phylum Streptophyta; class Magnoliopsida; order Dipsacales; family Adoxaceae; genus Sambucus; species Sambucus nigra. The sequence continues at coordinate 819,787,685 of OX422207.1, forward strand.
AACATTCCCATACAAGAAGCGGATCATAATCCTTAACACATTGATCCAGTTCTTGTGATGGATTTAATGGTTCGATAATAGTGGGAACACAAGGAGACAAATAATCTTCAACCTCAGTAGATTTTTCAATATTTATAAGAGGTTGATATTCAAAAGAACTTGGATCACTCTCAATGATTTCATTCTCAAAAGTATTAGGTGAAGCGCAAGTCTCGACCTTCTCTAAGTTGTCCAAATAATCATTCAACTCCTTGCAAGTTGCTATAATTTTCGACTCGAGAACAGCACGGTCATCAGATTGCTTTTTTATATCAAGCAAGAGTTCTTCCAAAGTAGGCTTCCTTGGTTCTAGCACCTCGAATTCCTCATTTGGTTGAAAACTTACTTCATCTTCAAAACTATCAGAAAAAAAATCCTCATTGGGTTCAAATAATGCATCTAACTCTTTCTCCCAATAACGATTTTTTTCGCGATATTTTTTTTCAAGACTTTCTTCTTCAAGCAATTGATTTTGATAAATTTGGAGTTTCTCAGCACTAGGCTTGTATTTAATATAATCATCTTTAGTGATATTGATCCAATGGTCATAAGTCTTGAGAGCCTCCTCCTCCTCACTATTAGCGTAACAATTAAAGCCACCAAAAGAGTTAAAATAAGACATTTCAAAGTGGGCAATTCAAGAACGTGACACACATTTTTCTTTTGTCATTTTTTTTTTGGTTATTTTTTTTTTTACGAAGCAGTAAGTCAATTATAATCTATAACAAACACTCCCCGGCAACGGCGCCATTTTGATCGAGTGGAAAACCGAGCGTCCGTGTAATACGCTAGTCGTTGTTATCGGCTTCCAACCTCAATACAAAAAAAAAACCTAAACTTTTAACTACACTTTTATGGAGTATAGTAGTAAGTCTGGGTATCGAATCCACAGGGAATGTTTTATAGAATTTAATTGATTTATTACTTCTAAAATAAAAGTGAAAAAGATGATGATGGTTGACAAGGGGAAATAAGTTGGAACAAATTTATAAAACTAATTAAAATGAATGAGGAAATAGGTTGGAATACAATCCCCCAATCCCTAGTAATTACCCATTAGAATACTAGAATTGTAAATTATAAATTTGAATGAATCCAGTCTTTATAGATCCTAAGCATTACATATATGAGGTTCAAGCCCGCATCATATGAAATCAAAGATAATATAAAGCGATGCTAAATAATTTCACGCACATCATATTCTTAAATATCCCAAGTACCTAGGGCAAGAGAGATTAAAAGGTCTAGGATGATTGTGAACTTCTCTTACACGATTCTTTCAAATTTAAATTTAAATTCTATTTCCTACGTAGATAAATTACATCGGGATGGGTTCATGCATCCCAGCCCTTAAAAATTAGCTAAACATGATGAAAACAAAAGAAAACTCTAACAAACATTGTTAACAATTTGCAAAACAATTGAGAATTGAATGGAAAAATAAAATAGAGAATAGAAATTGATACTTGTATTTAGCAAGAGGAGAAAGAGATGAATTTGAATCAAGAAAAACTTCTTCTTCAAACTTACAACTAGGGTTTATGAAAACTTCTACCAAAGAAAACCACAATCTAACTTTCTCTCTCTAATCCTACTCCTACAACTTGATAAAAACCACCTAAAAGGATTTTTTAAGCCTCCCTCAAAAGGATGCTAGGGCTTGGCCTTTTATAGCACCAAGTTGCACGAATTTAACATCAAATTTCGCTTGTGGAACAAGTTTTTGCCAACCAATCACCATAAAATCTGCATAATTAATGACAGAAATCCGCACATCCAGACTCTTCATTATCGCGCAACTTCAAAATATCGTAACTTCTTCACCGTAGCTCGGATTGAGGTGCCGTTTTTTCCAGTATTCTTGTAATTTAGAGATCTTCAACTTTCTATCTGGCCCCACCTCCGTACTAAGGATGAAAAATTACGAAAATGCCCTTCAACTTTCCATTTCTTGGTTTCTTTCACTGTTTTGAGTTCTCCTTCACACTAACTTGCATGAAATACCTGTAAAACACATGAGAAATACACAAAACAAGAAATACTTGCCAAAAAAGGTTAGTAGTATAAATAAGAGACAAATCCAAGCTAATTACACTGCACGGGATCATAAAAATACCGAAATTAAGGGGATAAATATGAAGAATATGTGCCTAATCAGTCCTCGTCTCATCCATAAGTGGGTCGGCCATCTTCCCCCACCCTCCTTGAGACAGTGTTGCTCCTTGATCTGGACAACCTTTCTCATAAATAACCCACTGGGTCGAGCCTTTAAAAGGTCAACCCTTTACTTAGCTAGTGAAAACCTGAACCCCTTGGTCACGTATCAGGACGCTGCCTCCAACTATGACCCCGACTTTCTTCGATGAGGCATATAGTATTTCCAGATATTTCATAAGGATCCCAAAAATCTTCCCGAGAGTCTTTAGTATCATAATCGTCATAATGGTCCTTCGGCTAGGGTAGGCCTTGCCTCCCCAAGCTTAAATGCCTAAAGGCAAGCAACGTCCATACACAGTTGAATAGGAGGTAGATCCTTGCGAGGTTCCTGGGGTGGTACCCTGGCCTCCTGAAGATGATGCTCCCCCATTGCTATCGGAGGAATCATATCTGGTTGGGCTACTGCTGGCCTGATTACTACATATCGACTGAAGGAAGCTAGCTTCTCTTGTATTGCCTATTGGCTTGCCGCCAAGGATATTAATGGTGATGCCACCTCAGCCATTTCTGGCTGAGGAGGTGCATGACTCGAACTAGAACCACCAGCTGGTGGTGGGTGTGGTGGAAATTGAGATACCATGTTTAAACCTTTCAGATCATATGGAGTTGAATAATGAAAGCCTTGTAGCTCAACAAGAACTTTTTTAATAGTGAAACAACTCCACAGAAGGGGAACACTAGTTCACCACCAGAGATTCTAGCGAGATCAATCTAAATAAGGGAATAGATGATGCTACTCACTCCCACAAATGACGCCAGATTGATGATACCAAATCTGGTATCACCAAGTCAACAGTGAAAATGTAAGCTCAATAATAGGACAACAATGGCAGTAACAATAAAATAATAGGAGAATGAGGTGAGGCAAAGAGAATATATGACAACAATATAAGTGGTTCAATAAATTTTGGCTTACATTCATTGTGTGTGTGTGAGTAATCACTATCAAATAAGTCACTAATGGTCTGGAATACAACACTAATACTCAATATCAAATAAGGCACTAATACTCAAGATTTCTCTTTCTTCTGGATACAAACATTTAGAGTTTGTCCAGGGTTGAAATTGATCTATCCTTCACAATGAAGAAAGTGAAAGGTATATATAGTGCCTAGGGGCTGTATTGTACCCCCCACGCATGTTGCATGCATGAATATATTGCTCTTAGCCAATCTAGTGTGGACATCTGGGTATACCACATGTAAATCGTGATCACCAACTATTCCCTCAAGTGAGGGTATGATCTGGTTGCAATGGTTTTGCCCACATGCAGTTTGTGTCCCACGCGCACTGATCCATGCGTCTCCCATACCACGCGCTATAATGATGTCACCCTCAGCCTACACGCATGAGACGAGGCCGAGGCCAGTAAACTAGGATATGTCAAAATCAATGGGTGTTGTAAAGTGGTTAAGGTCGGCTTTAGTCTTGCATTCACATGAGGACGAGGCCAAGGGTTAGTACTTATCAATTTTTAGGTAGCTAGAACTCGACTTATCACATAAGACGAGGCCGACGATGATCTCATTGACGACCCATGAATGAGATAAAACTTTTTAACTTCCTTGTCATCGTAGGCTGAGTGTACTGTCTTCCTAGATGAGGATACACTATGACATATCAATCATTTATGTAATCTAGGATTAAGGATCATCGGTAGCTAAATCCTTGTGTTAGTGGCTTGAGAAGATTTTTACATCTTTCTCGGACGTGAAATAAGAGGATAATTCTAACTCTTAGGTACAACAATTTAGGTTAAGAAAGGTCCATATTCCTCAGTAGTAGTGAAATAGATGAAAAATAGGTATTCTAATTCCAAGTAGTCAAAACATTTATAGAGAACGTGTCTACTTTTTCCTTGCTTTTTAAGGAAAAGGACAAGATAATTGCGTTTCTCTTATATGTAATTTCATGATTTGTGGTTCGATCTATAGCAACCTGATGTATACATACATGATTCACAAGTTATGATTTCAACTAGATGTAGAGGTTCCAGGTAAGCGATGAAATACTTAAAAGATAAATGTTCAAAATTATGGAAAATTAGAATAAGAAAGTTATATAAGTAGTAGGAAGTAATTTATAGATTATGGTAAGTGATGATATAAAGAAATAGTACCCCAAATAGCATGATGGTAATTCATTGAGTCGTGTTAAGAACTCATTCATGACAATAGTGATAAATAATAAACAGAGCATTTAAGTACGCTAAATAAGAAAAAAAAACATAACTTTAGAGTGTTTTAGCCCAAGTGGGCGCACATCCACTGTCGAGTAGGTTATTTTCCACTATATACTTGAGATGAGTAACAAGTTACAAGAGTGCAAGTACTTTCTCTCTTAGGTGATTTTTATATAGTTGTTGTACATAATAAATGACTTAGTTTGCGTAACAGTACAACTGCATTTATAAGTGAGTTGGGCTGTAAGGTTCACCCCAAGTCACATGGAGAATGCCCATTATATTTCTGCCATTGGATTCATTCAACTTGTCCTTATAGAATGCGTATGGGGAATTTAATTATTCTCCCCACGTGGGATGAGTCCATGTAAAACTGTTTTATTGCTTTTCGAATGGGGAAATTGCCATTTCGGGTGAATTTTGAAGGTTCATACATTTATTTCTGACCCTTGTGGTGGCCCTTTTCAACTTCGACTTCTGCAGTGACCCTTGCAGTGGCCCTTCTTAACTTGGACTTATGCAATGGCCCTTACGGGGAACTTCTCGAATGTCATTTCTGTAGTGACCCTTGCGGTGGCCCTTCTCAACTTGGACTTCTACAGTGATCCTTGCGGGGCACTTCTCAAATGTCATTTCTGCAGTGACCCTTGCGATGGCCCTTCTCAACTTGGACTTATGCAGTGGCCCTTCTCAACTTGGACTTCTGCAGTGGCCCTTCTAAACTTGGACTTCTGCAGTGGCCCTTGCGGGGCCCTTATCGAATGTCATTTCTATGGTGGAGGGACCTTGGGGGTTCCTTTCCCTGGGGGTTCCTTCTCTAATATGGAACTTCTGCAATGGAGGGACCCCTGGGGGGTCCCTCAACCTCATATTTTTTGTAAGCTGAAGGTGGGGGGGGGGGGGGGGTGAGGGACCCACACCCACAAATATAGTGGTGAAGCTTGAAACACCCTTCTACATTACTCCATAAAAGAGTCTAAATCATCTCACAATATAAATAAATCAATAAAAGTTTTGTCAAATAATCCATCGGCTACCAAACCCAAATCCAAATAATAATCCAATAGATAAATAAATAAACCCGAATATAAGTCTGAACTGAATAACTGAATAAGTACTAGGGAAACATGCCCAAAATGAAATACTGGAATGATGAAACCCTAATCTAGGAATAAACAACTTAAGTGCCTAGTCTGAATCCTTCATGCATCCACATATGTTATAGCAATGCATCCCTGGAATAGAATAATCAAGTCTGGCATTCCTGTGGCTGAACACCTAAAAGGTTTTAAAAGTATTTGCAGTAAGGGTTGGAACCCAAAACATTTTGAAAACATTTAGCAAGTATTTATCATAGTTTAAAAATCTGTTATTTATTCCACATGTTAGATTTACGTACACTCTCTTGAGTTTCCTCACCTCTCATCTATAGTGCACGCCTAACGTTCTCTACTTAACCCACCTAGCTATACTACCCAATATAACTAGACTTAAGTTTTTAACTAATTATCAACACGTCTCAGTTTCCGTACCTCCCATATGGTACTCAATTCAAATTAACACATTTCGTATGTTATTAGCTTCATATGTAACATTTCACATAGGTTATCTTCTTAACCTTTTAATTAAGTTTCTCTACTTAATGTATTCATTAGATATATGACATCTATTGTCTACTGTCACATGTAAGTGGAATATTCACATGTGTATATATTTTACACACTAATATACACTATTACGATGTTCCTTAGTATGACCAATGTTTATACAGGCATACTCTGCTATCAAGTCCATGTATCACTCACTACATTAAGGACCACTGGTTTGGTATTTCTCCTCAACCCAAAAATTAAATAACACATAATGGAGACGATCATAATTCTAAGACTTTGGAACACGCACATGCCAAACGTACCCAAATGACCTGCCACTCTCACTATTACACGTCACATAGCGAGTCACCCTAATTTCTATGTTCTGGGGCACAAATCAAGACCTCACTAGAATCGCCAAGGTGGGATCGCCCGTTACGCGTGAACCTCTATGATATAAAGCAACGTAGGTATGTTAACATACATTCACCAATCATATAATAGGTATACACACGACCTAATATATTTATATATTTTCAATAGGTATACACACAACCTAAACATCATCATTCGTACGTAGTATATATCACTTGAATACTCACCGTACTTCCAAACTATGATTAATCTCACCATCATAATTATCTGAGTATTATTCTCTACTCTAAGGGCCCTAGTTACCCCTTATATTATTGCAGTAGTTATGTCTTTCTTACCCTACTTGTCTATACAATAAGTTCACTCCAAATTTTTGTAATTTATTCTCATTCTCTCGAATTAATTACGTTACAGTCAAATCTCGATTAATCCTCACCTTAGTTCTCTCCCCAAGACTAAGTCATCAACCTATCATAGGCCTACTATAATAAAATAATTCCCTAATTGTATTTGTACAATGTCCTTAAAAAGGAAAATTTCACATTTTTTTGGAAACCGAATCGATTTGCCCGACCTACATTGGTTTCGTGCGAGGTGTTGATGCCTCTCATGCGGACGTTTTGGGGACGTTTCAGAGTTTTCCCCTCTAATGCCATGTTTTAAATTCTAAGTGTGGATATTCTCAAAGTATCATCATGCCCTCAGACTTGGGGTCCCGTGACCACTCGGTCAGTCCTTACGAGTAACATTGGTCCCGTGTGAGGTGTTGGTGCCTCTCACGGGGCTATCTGGGGGGTGTTTCGATGTTTCTCCCTGTAAATCTATGCTTTCAAGGCTAAGTGTAGATATTATCAAATTATTCTCGTGGTCTTAAATCGGGGACCACGTGACCAGTTCCTACAAGTTACATTGGACCCTTCGACGTGTTGGTGCCTCTCACGGGGCCGTTTGGGGGCTGTTTCGGGTTTTCTCCCTGTAATTCCATGTTTTCAAGAATAAATGTAGATATTCTCAATTTATCGTCGTGCTCTCAAATCGGGGGTCCCATGGTCACGCGGTCAGTTCCTACGAGTTACATTGGTCACGTGCGATGTTTTGGTGACTTTTACGGGGTTGTTTGGGAGGTCTTTCAGGGTTTCTCCCTCTAACACCACATTTTCAATTCTAAGTGTAGATATTCTAAAATTATCATCGTGCTCTTAAACTTGGGGTCCTATGACCATGCAATCAGTCCCTACGAGTTACATTGGTCCCGTGTGAGGTGTTGGTGCCTCTCATGGGGTTATTTAGTGGGGGTTTTGGTTCGCCCTCTAACGCCATATTTTCAAGCATAAGTGTAGATATTCTTAAGTTATCACTGCGCGATCAGTTCCTATGAGTGACATTGGTCTCGTGCAACATTTTGGTGCCTCTTACGTGTCCGTTTGGGGGTGTTTCGTCCTCTAACGCCAAGTTTTCAGGCCTAAGTTTTTATATTCTCAAATCAACAGCATTCTATGAAATCGGTAGTCCCTTGACCAGGCGATCAGTTTCTACGAGTTACATTGGTCCTGTGCGAGGTGTTGGTGCCACTGAGGGGGCCATTTGGGAGGTGCTTCCCGATTTTTCCCTCTAACGCCATGTTTTCAAGACTAAGTTTAGATATTCTCAAATTTTTGTCATGCTCTCAAATCAGGGGTCCCGAAACCACGCAGTCAGTTCCTACGAGTTACATTGGTCTCGTGCGAGGTGTTAGTGCCTTTCACGGGGCCGTTTGGTAGGTTTTGGGGGTTTCGCCCTCCAACATTATGTATTCAAGTCTAAGTGTAAATATTCTTAAATTATCATCATGTTTTCAAACCCGGGGACCCATGACCATGAGGTCTATTTTTACGAGTTACATTGGTCCCGTACGAGGTGTTGGTGCATCTAACTGGGCCGTTTGGGGTGTGTTTCGGGGTTTCACCCTCTAATGCGATGTTTTCAAGGCTAAGTGTAGATATTCTCAAATTATCATCGTGCTCTCAAAACGGGGGTCCCGTGACCACGCGGTCAGTTCCTACGAGTTAAATTAGTCCCTTGAAAGGTGTTGGTGCCTCTCACGGGGTCGTTTATGGGGGTTTAGCGCCATGTTTTTAACCCTAAGTGTAGATATTCTCAAATTATCGTCGTGCTCTTAAACCGAGGGTCTTGTGCGAGGTTTTGGTGCCTCTGACAGTGCCGTTTGGGTGGTATTTTCGGTTTTTTCCCTCTAACGCCATGTTATCAAGCCTAAGTCTAGATATTCTCAAATTATTATCGTGCTCTCAAACTGGGGGTCTCATGATCTCGTGATCAATTCCTACGAGTCACATTCGTCCTGTGCGAGGTGTTGGTGCCTCTCATGGGGATGTTAGGGGGTGTTTCAGGATTTCACCCTCTAACGTCATGATTTTCTCTTTGACAAACTTCTCATCCCAATTAAAGTTTACTCCCAGGACACTTCGGTCTTTCTTCCACGAATACACCTTCATCACACGTACTACTTCTTTACTCGCACACCCATTCTCTTGGAGAAGCTTAAGATCTATATTTTCATTTCTATAATTCTCAAGATTGTTGAGGTTATGAATTCGGCATTTTAATATTTCTTTTTTTAACAAAAAATGGAAAGTAAAATTCCCATTTCATAACCTCAACAATCCTGAGAATATATGGAAATGAAAATATTGATGTTAAGCTTCTCCAAGAGAATAGGTGTGCAAGTAAAGAATTTTTAACGTAACGAAGGTGTATTCATGAAAGAATGACCAAAGTGTCCTGGAAGTTAGCTATAATTTTTATGAAAAGCTTGCTGGAGAGAAAATCACGGTGAAGGAATACTCAAAGAAAGGGAAAAGGAGTGTTGTAAAATAGAAACATCAAGAATGGGGGAAAATACTATTGGAGTGTCCTAGATTGGTGGTTCTTGATGAGGGACACACTTCCCGTAATGAGAGGAATCATATTTGGAATACTGCATCAAACTCCAAATGGGATCCATCATATTATCCGGGATTCCATTCTAGAACAATTTCAATGAGCTCTACAACACGCTGCACTTGGTAAGGCCAGAAAAGGAAGATTTTCTTGCCAAACAAGACTTATCTTCTAAGTTAATAAGAAAATACTTCAGAAGGGGAAAATCCCAAGAAAAGGTGGATTTTGTTTGTAGTACAAGTGGGAAAATTCCCGTGTGAGGTGTTGGTGCCTCTCAAGGGTTCGAACGGAAAATTACCATCATGTTCTCAAACATAAGGTATATTTATTTCACGATGGTATGTCCTAAGTCTATATATTCTCAAATTATCATCATGTTCTGAAATTGAGGGTCCCGTGACAATGCAATCAGTTCCTACGAGTTATATTGGTCACGTGCGAGGTGTTAGTGCCTCTTATGAGGTCGTTTGGGGGTGTTTCGAGGTTTTGCCCCCTGACGGCATGTTTTTAAGACAAAGTCTAGATATTTATAAATTAACATCATGTTCTCAAACCGTAGGTCCCGTGATTATTCAATAGGGAAAAACCAATAACAATCCAACAACCAATAATTATCCAACAACCAAACCAAACAAAATCAATAATTATCCCGTACTCCTTCTATCATATAAAAGATTCAAAAAATAATGCATATAAATTATATAACTACTTCAGTTATAGTAAAGAGTATATGATTCCTACGACCCAAGAAGGCCATTAAATATATTCTTCTGAATGTGTGATTATAAAAAATTGATCCTGGAGCCCCCAGCGTATTCTTTAACATGTACATTTATCGATTAGTTTCTTTAATACAATCATCATAAAATGAAGCTAATTTAACTTCATTTTATGAAGACTACATCAATGAAACTGATCAACAAATGTATATGTACAGGAACACGTGAAAATTGAGCTAGGTCAATTTGATCCAATCACAAACTCAAATGACTCTATTCTCAAACATAGAGTCTTATGAAACTAACTAAACATTCGACTGAACATAACATATTATCGAAATTTAACTTACGTAAATCATATTACACATTCACAAAAGTAACTAAACATTCATACATCAAAGTAAAGCGCTAATATAGTGCCAATAACATATGAGGATAAAAATAAGATTGGAAAGGATAAAATAATATTTTGATACTCAATATTCTGCTAAATCAACTAAAAGATCCTTCAAATTAGGGTTGGCATCAAGAGATGACTGGAACTCTTTTGGGGCATTTAATCCATCCACTTGAGTAGTCATACCTTTGGTACATGAACAATAATAGACCAATTCCCATAATTTATGAACTTCGAGCTAAATGCCTTCTTTACGTTCTGAAAGGCACAAATGAAAGTCTCGTCAACTATGCGGCCATTACTCTCCAGCTTTGGTAAATCTACCATAATAAGTTTGGAGTCAGAATTTACTCTGCAAGCATTCGCAGTATCCTCCACCTTTATCCAATCATATTAAAATACGATTTTTGTGAAATCTACGTAATTAAGTTTTAGGATTTGTTGGATTATCCCATAATAGGTTAACACCGTATTATTTGGATTTTAATCTTTTTTCCTAGCAATACAGGTGGTCAAGGAAGAAATTGATATTTCACTATTTCGCATCAAAATCAATTCCTCATATGGATATAAAATGAAATCAAAACCGTTGGTGGAGAATTTCTTAAATTGTTTTGCACGAAAACTAGGACCTCTTGTTAGGCGTGCAAGCCTAGAAGAGACATCACCTCTTTTTAAAAGCTTCATTTCTTAATGAATTTGTATTGGGACATGTTTTTATCACACATGAATAAATAAACGCACACATAAGATGTGAAATTTACCTCTTTTGATACACATGCCCTAAAATTAGTTGTCGTGCAATTTCTCCTTTGATTTTTGATAATTTCGTTCTTGTACTTCCTACCGTTAAATTGGAGAGTTTAGATCATAAAATATAAAATACATATAATCAAAGAAGAAGTATTCAATAGATACTTACTCTCTCTAGTCTTCGACTTCATCTTGTGATTCAAAGACATAACGAGTTTCTTTTTCGTATTGTATATTTTTGAGTTTCACCTCTTTAGTGTTCCCAAATGGTAATTTGTCCTCAAACTAATTAGGTTCCTCGATCACTCCTCCTCTACAAAGATTGAACCTCCTAAACTCTTATTTTGACATATGTTCCTAGCATATAACGATGATTCCACAGTTACGTATTCTTCAACAATTGACCATCTAATATACCGTGTATTCTTTACGTAATCATTTAAGGTTTTCATCAAGCGCTCAAAAGGATACATCCAACGATACCAAATGGGACGACATAATAAAGCTTCATCTCATAAATGCACAAGTAGGTGGATGATGATATCGAAGAATAATAGAGAAAAATATTTATCTAATACACAAACTGCCTCGGCTAAATTTGATTTTGTAGCTTTACCGTGCCTTATGTTTACCACTTTTGCACAAAGTAGGGCAAAACACAAAAAAATTTGCAAAATTTCCAGACGAAAAACTTTGTGTTCAGAAAAGCAATGCCGAAATAATAGAGGGATTAATTGGATAATTACATGCCAGTTGTGAGACTTGCACTGCTTAATGTCATTTGCTTGGTAGCTTACTACCCTACGTAAATCACCAGAATAACTCTTTGGAGACTTCATGTTAAACAACGTGTCTAAGAGGATCTTCTTCTCACTAGTAGTCAAAGAAAAAGAAACCGGATGGGTAGGAATTCTTCCTATTATAGGATCATTTTTAACCAAAGTTTCTTCTTTATTTTCATATCATGTAGATATCAACAGGTCCTTTCTCCATCTTTAGAATGAGATCCACCCAGAAATGTTCCTATCAGATGTTATGCAACATTCTTCTCTATGTGCATTACATCAATTGCATGCCTTACACGATGATATTTCCAATACGGAAAATAAAAAAATATTGATCCTCCTGGACCATGGTGTATCTTTACTAGGGTCATTAGCATCCCCCATAGCATTACACTTTAGGTTTACAAACATAGGGTGTTTGCTTACGTACCTATTCACCGCAGACGCAGATGCTTCCTTCTCCTTAATCTTCTGACCAGAAAGTCAAGCAGGTGGCATGTGGTGATCTTGACCAACATGATCAAAGTTAGACTTGTCATTCCTAAAAGGGTTAGTGGTCAGCAAAAATCTATGATGACCCATGTAACTGATCTTACTACTATATTGTAGACAACTGGATTCAGTTTCCTCCCCACATATGGGACATACATAATAACCATAAATATTAAAACCGGACAAGGTGCCATAAGCAGGAAGGTCATGGATTGCCCACATCACCATTGCTTTAAGTGTGAACTCTTCAGACTTGTGAGAGTCGAACGTCGTCGTAATTTTATCTCATAACTCTCTAAGTTCTTCGATTAATGGGGCTAAGAATGTATCAATATCATTGTTTGGAGCCTTCATCCCAGGTATCAATTAAGATAGCAATGTGAACGAATTTCTCATCCATAATGTCGGAGGGAAACTTAAAGGCGCCATGAGAACTAGGTAATAACTTTGAGTAGTACATAAATTACCAAAAGGGTTAAACCCATTGGTTGAGATTGCAAGATGACCGTTGCACGATTTCTTTGAAAATTCATCGTGTCGTGCATTTGAAATTTTCTAGATGAGTTAATCAATCGGATGATGCATCATATTCCCACCCACCTCGCATCAAACGTGCCATGTCATGACCTCCGCTATCCACAGTAAAGTAAAAAACTTTTTAATCGTTTCCCAAGTGGAAAATACTTTAAAACCTTTTGTAGAACTTGCGAGAACTTTTGATATTTTACACGTTTGTACTTTACCTTCTCACAAACAACATATCTAGGCTCACCACATACTAGACATTATTCCTGCTCTCCGTGCTCGTTGCGGTACAATATGCAATCATACTTGCATGCATGAATAGATTTGTATTTTGATTCCAAACCCTTCAAGCTCTTCTTCATGGTAGGATAATTGTCCGGTAACATATTCTCTTTTGGGATAATTTCTTTAACCCGCATAATAATTCCAGTTTCGCTATTCCCAAACAAACCAAAATTACGCTCCAAATTAACATTGAGTGATCTTCATCATAATCTTTATATAATGGTATAGACGCATCGTCTTTCAATCGTATATATTCTCAGTTTATTGGTAGTTCAGTATCAAATTATTGATTGTGCGCATTATTTGTATCCATAGGCAGGTGATTTTAGTCGTGATGAACTCCCTATGCATCGTCAATTAGTTCTGTTAATGGACAATGTGTTGGATAATCATTTACCATTTCAACTCTTTGGTGTTCCGTTAAGCAATCGATTACTAGTAATTTTATTGGGAACATAAGGTACATGTTTTCACGATAGTATGTCCATTTGTTATAATCTTGAAAAATTCCCCACTTTATTAAATGTAACTCAATATCTTCTAACGAGTTATATTTTTCGTTCATACAATGTTTGCACGGACGCGGAATTTTCTAAATTTTTGGGTTCTTAAAAGCGTAGCTAATAAATTCTTGAACACTTTTAAGATAACTGTTAGTTATTCGGTCAGACTCCCCCATCCACTGTTTGTATTGTGGAAAATACATTTAATAATCTTCAAATTATAGCCAAGTGTTAACATGATAAAATAAATATCATATTGCACAAATACCATTTTGCATAACCGTGTTAACAGATAATCTTCAAATGGAGGGAATATTATTTGTTAATCAAAGTAAATCACTAATATAGCATCAACAATAAACTAATCAATCAAACTATGCAACAACTTAAATACAAGAACACACCAATCAATGATACTACACAACCACTTAAACTCAAATTAAATAAATTTGTCTATTGGTATTATTACAACATAAAAAAAATTACAACATCTTCATCAAACGATAAAGTGGACAAATGATCAAAGAGTTTAAATAATTTTTCAGTCCATTCTCTTCTCCACCGTCGACGTGCACAGGCACATCTTCGAAACCGCCATATATTTTATCAACCATGATCTGACACTCACCCTTCTATAAAGGTCGACTATGTATTAAAGTTACCACTTGAGTGGAGATGAGCGTGCACACCCCAATGATATTTTTACCTTTCATGTCCTTCATATAGTAAGTCTCACAATAATCACCATATGTTGTTGAATATGATCCAAGACCCGTGACATGTTGAGGCACTAAGAAGGGGAATGTTGAAGGAGTAACCGACCTCTTTGAGGGGAATGGAGAATGAGGAAAATTTTGAGGAGGTACAGGTAAATCGAGATGAATTGGGTGTTGCAGGGGCATACATTCGGTCAAAAAGAACACAATTTGTTTAAGTTTCTCATTCACCCCTCCCAACTCATTTCAAATCCCCATTACATCCCCTTCGATCCTAGAATGACATTCATCATTGGATAAGAGATTCTTATTAACACAAGAAATCTCTTCCACGATAAGTGCAGTGTGTTCGAATTTTGTTTTTGAAATATGAGACCCTAAACCACTCATCCTCCCTCTTTTCTCCTCCCCCAAGGACTGTGAAAGGGAATTATTATCAAGGTCATTGAACGTTCTGGAAGATGACTGGCTACTCATAGACTCTATTGATTCTAAAGTCTTATCCAAGTGAGGAGGGAATTTATTATCTTTGTTCCATCTTGCATGTACGTACAAGTTGGCCCAATTCGGTATCTTTCCTTAATCTGGGCTTTCTTTGGTTTTCCTCGACCACTCGTTCTTCAAATCTTCATAAGATTTTGATCTAAGCCATTAGACATCAATTTTTTATCCTTATTCACCTTTTTTTTCTCCATTTGCAGCATTTTTGAGTACTTCGCCTCATTTTCTAGAAAATCATTCCATTAACTGACTTGAATCTTAATTTTCGAAAGGACTTTTTCTTTGAGTGCCAAATGTCGAAGCTCAATGCCCCTTGGGGAAATGCTTATGCCTAAGGTTTCTCTAATACATTAAGAGTTATTCAGTAACCCGAGAAATAACCTTTTTTTTAGTTTGTAGAAAATGAAAACCTCTTATTGAGTTACTCGTAGATGTCATCTTTAACAACTTGATCTACGAGGTTCTAATTGTTAGCTCTTCCCACTCCCACATTTATTTTTGCCAAGGACAAACACTGGGCTTTAAACTGTTGAACGTGATTCTTATCCCCCGTAGGGTTATTTCCCAATAGAGAGAACCCAATGGTCTTCTTCTCAACTGACCCGAAAGTTTTAGGAGCATTGGGTGTGTCTATTGGATTAACGAGAGTACCTTGCCTCTACAACTCGGAGTGGTGGAGTGAACCATTGGTGGAGTTAATTATTTCTCCTCAATTGTTGATGAGAATTCTCCTTGGGGTGGTGTCATGCCCTTAGTTGGAGCGTTTTGTCCATTACCGCCCGACATTATCTGAAAAATAATAAAAGTCATATGTGTATATATAATAGATACATAATTTCAAAGCTCAATATGAAATTATAACTAACAAAATAAATTTGTTGTCCATATATTATAATCTACCTTTTCATGGTAAGACTTTAATAAAAGTTAAATGTGTCTGATCTCCATCCACTTAGGATTAATATTTTAAAACCAATGGATTCTTGCACATGGCCAATTAGGAGTACGCGTATCTATAATAGATCCATAGATGTCAGCGACATGAACTCGAAATCTCATCCTCTTCAGCCTATTGGCCAGATTAATTTTGACGTGTATATGTCGCGAGACATCACAATCTTCGTCAATGCTATTTGTACGTAATTGTCTCCATAATTGGTGAATTTTTTTCTTCCTTATCCAACAACGTAAACAAGGTTAGTTCTCTATTGGGATTATGTACGCGAAATATATATTATACATCTTCATCCCAGCATTCTGGTAGGGAAAACAGAATACGGTTGAACAAGTACTCTTACTTAAGATGAACTACACGGTTTATAAGGTAGTTAAATTGTTCAATCTTCCTATTCCCATGCCAATAAACTGGAGTACCCTCTAAATGAGGCTCATTAATGAAAGAGGTACGAGTACGGTCAAATTTCAACCTTTCATAATCTTGTTGCCATTGATTATCATCGTGACTCATTTTTCTTGAGATAAATGAACGAGTGAGTGAATATGATTCCTATAAATAATGGCTCTAATGAATCATTAACTAGTTAGGTTAATTTAATTTATGTTCTGAATAATCACTGCCCTTCTCTTCACCCAGTGAAATTTTAATTAATTTGTTATTATGTACGAGGGCGTCCCGTGTATGTTGGATCTCACCGATGTGAAATCAAACAACAACTCTTCGTATAAAACACAAAATTGAACCGTGTGATTTGTTCCATGCTTATTTGGATAAATTGAAGATAATTATGGTTACTTTATTTCCAAGCTAAGATTTCAGAATGACTACCCTCAGTACACACAAATATTATGTTAATAATTATCCTAAAAAAATAATAGCATATCAATCCACACACATAAAATTCTAATAAACCAAATAGTCATATATACCTAATTTTATATTTTCTTAAAGAATTTTCCCTTACACACACACAATACAAACACACAAAAATACACATGGACGCAATATATATAATGTCTGTGTATACCTAATTTTGTATTTATTTTAATTTTTACCCAAATAATTAAATATACCTACTTTTCTATTTTTTTTAAAAAAATTATCTCTTACACACACACAGAGTACACAATACACACACACACACATACACAGTATACACACATACAAACACAATACACACACACACACATATATAGTATAACACATACATACACAATACACACACACATACATGTATACACATATGCATACACACACGTATACAAACATACACACAATCCAAGTCCGTGATAACCTTCAAGAGGATCCATGACCACACTGGGTCATGGAATTGGTCACGCCATCATTTGATATGGTCATAGACTAACATTGTGACCAACTAGTCACAGATCGGGGCCGTGGCCCTCAGGCAATTACCATTCGTAGGATTTGGTGTAGTGATTTAAAAAATGTTTAACAATTAGCTAGTATTAATGCAACTACAATGCAATGCACTCAAGCGATTAACTCATACTCACACTTAATCATTTCATACCACCCATTACCGGGTCTAAAGACTATTTATCACATTTTATTCATTAGTCTTCGTTTATCACATTTCATTAGGTTGTCTTACTTATGCAATATTTTTAAAACAACCAATACCATTTTCATTTTCTTTTATCTTTTGTCTTTTCTTGGAATCTTCCAATATTCGAATACTTTAATGATCTCCACACCATCCGTTATACTACCATATGCTCTAACCAGTGATTTTAGATCTTTCACCCTAGGGCTCCTGACCCTCTTTAATTATCCCAGTGTCATTTGAGTCCATATTAATGTGTGTTAACATTTTAGCTAATGTCCACATTATTCCATCATTATAACATTTTATCATTATAAAATTATACCACTATTTCACCTTGTCGCGTGCAATTTTATCTGTTTGATCCTTTTTTTACCACAAACTGACCGATAAGGTCTAATGAGCAGTCCAACCATTAGGACCCTCATTTTTTCAAAATCACCATTTACCCTTTTCTTTCATAATAACCTTATGAAAAACATAATTTGTATCGTTATGGCACTAAGATCAACCTTTCCTTTCCAAATATCCCTTTCATGATTTTATGTCGAGAATCATGTTCACCATTTTATGTTTTACGACATAAAATACATTTAATCATTTAAAGACCATTTTAACCAATTGTCCATAACCTTGCCTTAATATCACATGTGACTTTAAATATCTTTTTTCTTCATTCTAACAATATTTATAACACATTTTTAGAGATGTTTTTCTACATTTAATCATTTCCTCATTAAAACCCATTTCAAAATGATTTATGAAGTCTAAAACACCATTTTCTATCTTACTACATAATTCTACATGTGTCAAAGAGTATTACAAGCCTAGAAATTCCTCAAAATGCAATTAAACAATATGATAATCATGGGTTTATATTTTCCTTCTTATTCCATATTTTAAGGTAACAATGTCATTTTATTTATAAAAGACCCATCTGGGGTTTGTCTTCTTTAAAATTCATTTTCGCAAGACTCTAACATATTAGTAAATAATTTTATTTTTGGCATTAAATATGATCTAGCATGCATCCTACATATTTTTCATAGCTAGGAAACTTAAAATTTTAGTAAGAGGAAAACCTTGCCTTATGGTTTGAAGAGAAGACAACTAAGAGGATGAAGATGGATTTTCCTAGCTCCAAAGTCTCCCAAAAGCTCTTCAAAATTATTCGAAGTCCCTCCTACAAGCTTGTCTCTACCCACTTCCTTCATTGATAAAATATTGAAGACTATAGATAAAGATTGGAAATGTCACATAATGGTGTTTCGAGGTGGTGGAAAGGTGTGGTTATGGGGGGGGGGGGGGGGGGGAGGGGAAAGCTTGGGGAAGAAGATTTGTTCTTGGAACCTAGAGAGCGAGATAGAGACATAGAGAGAGATGCTAAAGGAAAATGGCAAGGAGAAGTCTAATCGATTCTCTCCTCTTATAATCCGAGGATATCCACACAAATGAATTAAAAACTCCCCCACCCCCCACATACACACATGTTATACATGTTTTTATTCACGAGATTCACTCAGATATTGACACATCATCAATAAAAGGTCTCAAAATGTGATAACACACAAGAGCAACTCGAAATAATCAAATTCAGGTTCGGTTGTTCAAACGACTTTTAAGTCTCATTCAAATGAGATTGCTACTTCATTCGAATGAACCCCTTCTAACGAGATTCCAGAGAACGTGAGGGATTATTCAAACTCAAATCGTTAGAAGTCCATCTGAACCTCATTTGAATGACTCGTTCGAACGAGAATGACCTCTCATTCAAATGAATCTGATTATATTGAAATGAACTTTAAGTTATGGAAACCCTGATTCGACAAGCATGATGGTTGAAATGATAATCAAACCTCATTACTCATACGAAATTACATCTTTACAAAGAATGGGATCAAATCGAGGGCATGGGTATTACATTCTCCCCACCTTAGAAGATTATGTCCCCGAAATAAGAACAACTGACTAGGGAAAAAAATTTTCGCCCTTTTTCCATATCTCCAACTCGCGTTCCCAAGTAGCACCTTCAAAGACTTCAATTTCCTAAAGAACTTGCACAAAGAGGATAAACTTGTTGCACGGGACCCGATCCTCGTGGTCCAAAATAGATATAGGTTTTATTGGAACTGTAACATCTTCCTCTAACTCGATGACATTCCAATCCATGACATACTGAGGATTATGAAGATACTTATTTAATATAGAGACATGGAATACATTATTCACTTGGGACACTTACGAATACAGCGTCAAGAAGTATGGCACATCCCTGATCTGAGTGATATATCATGGGGTCAGCTTTCCGTTATACCCGTATCAGTATATGTCATCATGATTCTCTAACGAATTATCTGAACATCCTCTATCATCTCTTAAATCAACTCTTAATTATTGAGATGCTTCTCACCAACCTCATCCCAATAAACCGGAGAATGACATGGCCTCCCATAAAGGGCCTTATAGGTATCCATCACAATGCTCACCTGATAATTATTTTGTAGGATAATTTCTCCAGATACATATTCTCCACCCAACTACTTAAAAAATTGAGCGCACAAGGTCTCACCATATCCTCTAGAATTTTGTAAGGGCATGATTTTATAAATGTCCATACAGTATCTAGGTATTTCATCTTTTTCCTAGATCACAACAAGTATGTCATTTACCTCTACATTCGACCCGTCCCGATACAATCATTCGTGATGGCGTCAATCTGAATCATAAGTTTCACGCACCCATTATCTTCAAACGTACATCGTGCATCAACATCGTGCAACATGCATCTTCAACCAGTTCCCACTAATTCCAATCGCTAAAGGTATAATGGTCAATTTGGAGTTTTAAATGTTAACATATTTATTAGAGAATTTTTTTATTAAATGTTTTTATCAAAATAAGTCAGTTTTTCTAAATCAAAATTAATTTTTGAAGAACTGTTAGCGTACTTAGAAAAAAAATTAATGCTTCAGTTGTTCAAACGATAAATCTATGTCATTCAAACTACAGGCTAATGTCATTCAAACAAACTCATCAAGTGACATTGCATGATGCGAGATAGGTTGCGCAAACCTCGCTTGAAGATTTTCATCAAACGAACCCGTACAATTTTGCACATTTTACATCGTTTGATATGTCCCGCGATGTGGTATCAAGCGACATCAGTTGTCATTCGAGCGAAATCTCATTATCGTTTGAGAGACCACACTGACTTAATTTTTTATAAATACCTATTTTTTCAATCAGGTTTTTAAAGTCTTTACAACTCCGTTTTTTGGCAAACCTGCTGCGAATTTAAGACTTCATCTTTTAGGTTTTAAACGTCTTTTTGATTCACCAAACATCTCAAATATATATGTGAATCATAAAAAAACCTTGTTATTCATATTACCCATTCTTGGAGTATTCCGTGTGAAGAATAAAGGTTGTCTTCACTACTGACCATTGGAGCTCTTGAGAAATCTCTTGCTGACAACTATGAACCGACGCCTGTGGACATTCATGTGTCAAACAGAAGTTATATTTCTTTGCATTTGTAAGTTGTGATTTACATTATATAGTGAAATAAAAAGGTTTTCCCCTTTGGGGTATTTTTCCTCAAGACTGAGTTTTTGATCGTTTGTCTCGCAGGCTTGATATATTTACTGCTTTTAATCATGAATAGATGCATGTTTTAGGGTTTAATTAAAACTGGTGATAAAATTGGAATTTAGTTAAATAAGTTTATACATTTAATGGAAGCAAACTCTCAAATTTGTATGGTTTGCCCTAATTGTCTGTCGGTCTTAGGATGATATGTCGTACTCATATTCAACTCAGTACCCAACTCCAATTGAAACTTCTTTCAAAACTCAGATACAAATCGAAGATCTCTATCTAAGACAATCGAGAGTGGGATACTGTGAAGTATGACTATTTCCTACACATACAACCTCGCAAACTTACCCACGTCGTCCGTAATCTTGTTCGCCAGCAAGTGTGTTGAATTCATGAGTCGATCAACTATAACCCATAATGCATCTTGGACATGCTCAGATTCTGGTAATTCCATGATGAAACCAATCGTGATATGCTCCTACTTACATCATGCCATAGGTAGTGGTTAAAACATCCTGGTTGGCTTCTTATGCTTGGGCTTTACCTGCTGACAAGTATAGGACTTGGCTACATACGCCACCACATCACTATTCATGACGGACCACTAGAAATCTCTACAGATGTCCTTATAAATCTTGGTGGCACCGTGATGTATGAGGGAATGCGAGCTATGGGCCTCTGCCTTCACCTTGTTTTGAAGTTCATCAGTAATAAGGACAATCAATCGACCCTTGTGTCGCATCCCAACATCCTTATCCATGGTAAGAGTGTGGAACACTTACCCATTCTAAATACGGTCTCGATACTAAATAAACTCGAGATCACATGAATGAGCATCAAGAACTTTCTAGTGAATGAGTGACCTAGCTACCACACCCCAAAGATATTCCCTATCATAACCCTATTGGACGTACAAATCAAACTTCTGTAACTCATTGAACATTTTCACCCGATGGCACCTCATCGTTGTAAGGGTAAGACTATACTTTTGGATAAGAGCATGGGCCCCCACATTGACTTGCCGGGATGATAATCTAATGAGAAGTCATAGTCCTCCATCGCCTCTAATGGAGATTAAGATCATGGTGCGTGAAAATGTTCTAAAGGATCTAATGATCAGAAAACACCCCACACCGCTCTTCATATGAATAATGACTCCAACTTTTGAGTGCAAACACCATAACGGGTAACTCTAGATTATGGGTGGGGTAGTTCCTCTCATTCATTTAACTGGTGGGATGCATAAGGAATTACCTTCCCATTCTGCATCAAAACTGCACCGAGCCCTGACCCCAATGCGTCACAATACACATTGTAACCCATATCACGCTCCATAAGAATGAGAACGGGAATAAAGGTCAACCTAACCTTAGAAAATTTGAACATTCCTAAGAACCCTAAAGTTTTAATAATTGTAAAAACACCCCCTAAAGTTTTCAATTGACTTTTAAACTAACTAAAAGAGATATACGATTCAATTTTTTACAAACACCTGCACCACTCTTTAAAATTGCAAACTAGTCTTTAACATTACTTCCTTAAGTTATTGAATTTATATAAAAGCCCCCAAAAGTTTGAAATTAAATGAAAAATGACTTAAAACTAAACCAAAAACCTTTAGGGACAAAAATCAAACAACCAACATTCTTCATCAGCTGAACTGATGAGAATGCCACCTAAATCCCATAGAAATTAATAAGAACCTAGGGAAAACCTACACCCTTTTATACTCCAAACTTCCTTCACAAATTACTACCATTTGTCTAGGGAAAACCAACCTCAACTTTAATCAATAACACCCCCTTAACCTCTTATATATAAAGCCCATCATAGATCATAGAAAACTACAGAGCTAGTGAGCTGAATTCCACCTCCAAAAATTGTCATTTTTAGGTATACTAATATTTTATGTAGAATTTTTAGTTTTTTTAATTCCAATACATTTTTGCAGTAGTGTAGGCTTTGATTACGAAATTACATGTAAAGTTTCACGTATAAAACCATAGCTAAGGGTCAAATTTCATAAAACACCATGGAAGCTTGAGCTTCTTTGGCGAATTTTGTGTTCCTGACCTTGAACCGGCCTCAAGGTGGGAATTTTGTCCTTAGACTCATAGGAACACAACCATAATGTTAATTTTCCTTATAGTATTCATTTATGCCCAAAAATCAAACTTTTATACTTCAAAAGTAGAAATTTCAATATCAAAATTCTTCATGTACAGTATGAATTAAAACCTTAAATAAAAACCATTTTTTTCTAAATTCGAATAGAATATAAGCCATAACTACTTCTATTGTTCAAATTTTAATCAAAATCCAAAAGTATCTAACTAAAATTTTTGAAATTTTACAATTCATAGAGATGAGGCTATAGGGTACCACAATGCATAAAAGTTATATTTTTGGAATCCTTATGAAAAAATCGGAAGAATAGTTTTTGAATCAACTAAATTGGTATTTTGTAATGGATTTAATTGAAGGTCAAAGTTTTAACCCTAAAAGTAAAAATTTCGAAGGTTGAAGATGAAGTGTAAGTTGCGCACCCAACACTAATTCACACCCCCAGTCACCCCTAAAAATCGGGTCATGACATGTCGGGCCTTTGCAACTTATTGAACAAGTCGTCAATACGATGCATAGGGCACTTGTTTTACACCGCCCCCTATTCAACTTCATGTAGTCGATACAAAGTCGAAGACAATTGTCCTTTTTCTTCACAAAGAGGATCGGGGCTCCCTATGGAGATAGATAGGGCACATGTATCCCTTACTGATTAACTCCTCCAACTGAACCCTTGGATCCTATAATTATGATATAGCCCTTTGGTGAGGTGAGATAGAGATAGACCCATTTTTTAACCCAGGAAGATCATCCACGAACACTTCGGGAAACTCCCACACTTCCGGGTAGTCTAACACTATAGCATCCAGCTCATCGTGAGCCACCATATATACTACTAAGCCATCCAAATTACCATTTATTTTCTTACATTGTACATAACTTGAAAGTTTAATCTACACCCTTCTCTCTATTAAAGTGATGGCAAAACCCGTTTGTAAGTAATACTAAGACAGTGTGTCGATGGCATCCAATGACAACTTCTAAACATGACAACCAATCCATACCAAGGATCACTTCGAATTCATAAAAATCCATAAGGATCAAATCATACTCCAAAACAAACCATAACCACACACCTACGATAGAACCTATGGAAAACTATATCGCCCCTACCTAAGGCCCTATGAAGATAGGAGGGAAACACTACTCTACCTCTAGACCCAAACTAAGTGACAAGAAACTCTAAAAAAAGTGTGATGCGTCGAATTAAATAATTCCTTACCCCATGTATTATACAATCGAATCATACCTTCCATCACCGATGGATCACTGGAGGGTGTAGAAAATTGTGAGATGGAATAAGCTCGACTAGGGTTGAACCTGTTACTCTGGCCGTATGGAACCTAATATGGCTTGTGGTTACTTTGCTCCTGGATTGGAGGTGAACCATCTACAGAATGCCTCGAGGGATATTGGTCACTTGAAGAGAACTCCTATTATTTGGTGGGGAATGTGTAACTGAGACTATAGCTCGATAAAAAGTTAATAGTGTGCTGACTTCTCTGCTGACTGCCTGAAGCTCATTATGGGAAATCTCTTTGAAAATGACCAGGGGATCCGTAAGCAAGACATGTCATCTTTGTGAGAGTTGTAGGACCCTAATCACTAGTCCATTGGTATGATGAAGAACTAACCCCATGGCTCCCTTTTGCTGTGTGAAAAAGCCTCGAAACCCACCCTAATACTTTTTATGGTCGCCGCTCTAGGACCTGCTAGGTTTCTTCTCCCATATGGCCTTGCATTCCTTAGCATTAATCTCCAATCAAATCACCTTGTTCATTGCTGATAAAAAAATTGGCATATCCACACCCACCTGGATCCGTTGAATACACAGGTTGAGGACCTTAACGAAGAATCTCGTATTCTCAATCTCATCTCTTTGCATAGAATCAACACACTTACATAAGATTTCAAACTTCACAAAGTAATCATTCATATATGTTTTCACATATATTAGATGAAGGAACTCGGCCTTCTTATCCTCATTGAATTCCTAGGAAAATACATGTCAAGGAAGGCAACCCTGAAACTTCTCCAATCTATAGTCTCGTTAGTACTGGAAGAGTGGGCGCTCCACCAGCGTTGTGCCTGCTCTATGAGTTGGAACGTAGCTATCCTAACCTCGTGCCCAACTGGCATGTAAAGAATTTCCATTATCCTAGTGACTTCATCTACCAACGCTTTTGTAGTATCATGGCCATCTACCTCATTAAATGTGGGTTGGTTAAGCCTCCTTAACTCCTTAAGGAGGGAGGCAGAGGTATTACTCTCGATTGACCCATTACTACTCTATGAAAGAGTCAGGGAGCTAGTGCTTAACTTTATCCATGCGTCTTAGGTCACTAGTGCCCAACCCATTAGCTATATCACATCATGGAGGAATATACACAAGAATGGAGAGTTCAATACACAATGATACGAATAGGAAGCGGTAGCTGTAGCGGAAGATATTTACTAAATAGTACTAAAGGAATAACTAAATGGAAACGTACAAAGAAAGTGCTTTAGCCAAGCGTAAACACTCCGTCACACCCGAGGATCCTATTGCTCTGATATCATTTATAATGCTCCGACCTGAGTTTGGGTTACCATTAGATCAACCCGCACCGACTAAAGGAGTTAAAGGGGTAGGGTAAAAGTTAAATTTTAATATTTGTGAAAAACCCTTCTTGTTACATCATTTATAAAAGCTAATTTACTAGTTTTAAGTTGGAGAAAGAGTTACCACTTTAAGTAATTAAGTCATCTTACAAGATTTATTTACTAAAACCCCGATTTAACTCACAATGCTAACTAAAATAATAAATAAATCACATTCATCACTGTATTATTACAAATCATGGCCAAAGGCTAGAATAAATGTTTAAAACTCCAAATCCCCCAAAGTTCTAAAAAAGAGTTTCACAAAAGATTGAGAGAGCGCTAATGAAGTCGATTACCTTCTAGGGCCTTAACGGCATCCTTTCGGACTTACCTACTACACTTACCTGGGATGGGGTGGGGATTTTTAACATAAAATGTAGGGGTGAGAAAATGCTCAGCAGGGTGGGTAATCCTAGGCTATGTGTTTTATACAAAAATATTGCCTATATAACATATGTTTTACTCAATTGCGAAAACGTTTAACAATTAGCTTGTATTACTGCAACTGTTATGCAATGCACCCGAGCGATGAGCTTATACTCATATTTAACCATTTCATACCACCCTTTACTGATTATAACGACTACTGATCACATTTTATTCATTAGTCTCCGTTTATCACATTTCATTAGGTTATCTTACTTATGACTTTTTTCGAGAATAACCAATATCATTTTCATTTATCTTTATATTTTATGGTAATCTTCCAATATCCGCATACATTCACGGGCTCCACACAGCCTACTATCATACCATATGCTTTGGCCAGTGATTTTAGGTCTTTCACCTAGGGCTCCAAGACCTACTTAATTATCTTGGTGTCATTTGAGTCCATATTACTATATGTTAACCTTTTAGCTAATGTCCACATTATTCTATCATTATAGCATTTTATCATTCTACGGTTTATACCACCATTCCACAAATTGATTGTCGCATCCCATCTTGGTCAGCGCGTGCGCGGGGGGTCTCGGGCCCTTTCTGGGGGTGCTTCAGTCATCGTCAATTGGGGTGATGTATTGAGGTAGAGTCGCCATCCAATTTTGCACAAAACATGTAAAAGAAATGTTGTTACCTCAAGAGGACGACATCAAAGACATATTGATGTTAGAGAAATAAATTAGTTCAAGGATTCGAGAGCTAAGTTATGGAATGGGAAGGTGTTAGGCACCCACCCTGCCCTTTCGGTGTCTCATGGGAATGTTTTATTCTTCTCCTTAATAACTCCGTGAAGTGTGTGCGTGTATATATAAATGGATAGTGGAATCACTCGACTGGCGTCTTCGATAAAGGCAGAGTGAAGTCATCCATAAAAGTGTTCCCAAAATAGTAATTAAAAATATAATGTGTGCTTTTGTTGGGTCAGCGATCATTTATAGAACGGTATAGTTTGGACAAAACACAAGCCCGAATCACAAATATAAAATATGGAAATAATATATGAGCAAAAATAATAACAAGTACGAATCTTGAATTTTTCCCGAGATGCCTACGTAGCCTAAAAAGGCATAAAAGTCCACGTAGTTCGCAAGCAACACGAGGGTGGGGTTTATCCCATAAATCCAACTGAGGAATTTATTATATATGCGTGTGGAAAAAAGAAGTTTTAGTATGAGAAAGTGTAGTGAGAAATCCCCTTTTGAAGTTTACAAGCAAACCCACTTTTCTTTTTTTGTTTTTTTTTATAGAAAATATAGTATGTGAAATACTATTAATAAAAAGTTGGATATTAATATGTGTGACCTAATAAAGATGAAATTTTAAAGTAAGAATTAAATAACTAAATTAAAAATAAGAGAATTTAAAGAGATGGTGAAAGGTCTGGACCTTCTTCAAAAGCTTTAAGCTTGATCTTCACTGTTGAAGGGATGCTCTTACAAGTGGATGAAGGTGGCAGGAGGAAAGGGAATGGAATTTACTAAATTTGGTAAACAAAGGCTAGAAATGGAATGTGGGGTAGAGGTTTCAACATGGAAACCACGCTAACTTCGAGAGAATGTTGCTGAGGTCACTTAAAGGGATTTTTTTAAGGTGCCTTTCAAAGTGAACTCATGATCCATTTACATAGGGTCAAGGGGGTTTCGATCAACATTGTCCTTGACATGCCTATCGGTAGGCAACCCTAGGCACATTACCGATTGGCAAGGAAATGGTTTTGTCATTCGATAGTCTCATGTAGATTGTTTAGAAAAATGGTCGTAAAATGCAATCTGTAAGTCCGAATTGCGCACGGGATGAACCGTTGGAAAGGGTTTTCAGATGAATTTAAGAATCCATTAGGTCACTCCCGGGTTTGGTAATTCACAATGGTCAAACGCATCTTGGAAGCATTTAACACACTTTTGGATAACAGGAAAACAAAGTGTTCGTTCAAACCATAAGGATGATTCACGCACAGGATGCACCGTTAAAGGGGTTATGCAGGGCTCTTCGATGTTCCAAAGATTTTTGCTCAGTTTGGAGACTTAACCTTAGTAAAAAGGGGATCGAAAGATCCCGGTGGACCTTTAGAGTAAATCGAATTGTTTGTCCGTATCGTAAGGCTAATTCATGCACGGGGAAGATTGTTAGAAAGGTTATTTTTAACCTTCAACTATTCATTGAATATCATTTGAGATGAAGAGTTAACGGGAGGTAAATGGATCTCAGGAGCACCCGATGGCCTCTCGATTAGTTTTCAAGGGAAAATGGTTCGTTCATCTGAACCGAAAGGCTTATTCACAAACGGGATGGACCGTTGGAAAGGGGATTCATATCCCTTCTAAGATTCATTGAGTTTTCACTAAGTAGAGGAAGTTAATTGGGGTTGAAATGGGGCCCGAGAGCGCCAGGTGGCCTTCAAATCGATTTTTGACAGCAAAACGGATAATTCGTCCGAATCGTAAGGTCAATTCATGCACGAGCCAGACCATCTGTAAGGGGATGCATAACCTTTCTAAGATTCATTGAGCTTCGTCTCAGGTGAGAGAGTTAACTAGTAGTCAATTAGGGACCGGGAGTGCTCGGGGGCCTCTAGATCAGTACTCGGAGTATAACCTAGGGTTTATGGTGAAGGAGGAAGTGTTAGGGACCTAAGGAGATTATTAAGGGGTCCTATAATGGGGTGTCTACAGAGCCCCTCTATGGGTGATCTTAGAACAAGTGAAGGCCATCGAATAGACACCATATGGATGTTTGGGAAAGTTGTCAATTCTACGAACCAAAGGGACGAGGATGACTAGTTCAATGGGTCAATGTTGAATCTAAGGACCTAAGTTAATCCCGAGATGACTTATTCTGGGGACCTAAAGTTATGATCGCAAATTCTGGGGGTCGAGATCAATTCTGAGGACCTAAAGTGGTTATGATCGATTCTACGAGCCGAGTTCAATTCTGAGAACCTAAAGCGGTGATGATAAATTCTATGTGTCGAGGTCAATTCTATGGAGCTAAAGTTGAGGGGATTGATTCTACGAGCTGGGAAAAATTTTGAGGACCTAAAGTCGTGATGAGCGATTATACGGGTCGAGGTGAATTATTAGAACCTAAAGTTGAGGGAACTGATTCTGTAGGTCAGGGTTAATTATGAGGACCGAAAGTTTTGACGACCAATTATGCAGGTTGAGGTCAATTATGAGGAACTAAAATTGAGGGTAGCAATTATGCGGGTCAAGGTCAATTCTGAAGACTTAATGTTGAGGGGACCTATTATGGGGGCTGAGGTCAATTGTGAGGACCTAAAGTGGTGACGACCGATTCTTAGGGTCGAGGTCAATTCTGGGACCTAAGGTTGTGATGCGTGGACTTGTTCTCCTGGTAAGTCTTCACCCTATCTTGGGGATGTAGATGCACTTATTCCATTAAGGATTGTGTTTTTTAAAGACTATTTTGGGGAAGGTTTTATCCTTGAGAAATCCAGTTGGGGATTACTTTATTTTGAGAGGGGATAGCTTCACTGGGGCAGTAGTGAGGGATTCTTATTACAGACGCATCCTAAAATTCCACTAGCAGATCGTTTAGGATAAAGTTTATCCTGGAAATTCCACTGGGGAATTAAAAAGGTATTTTTTGCAATCCTTCTGCGGAAGCATTTGATTTGAGGTTTGGGTTTCTCTTGGGAAGACTTAAGATTTGAGATTACGCTGGGGATTTATAGCTTGACTTTGGGATGTGGGAGCATTGTTGGTTCTGTTTATGTTGGGGATAAGAGCATAATATTAATCCTGTTGGGGATTTCGGGAGTTTGTAAGGGGTTTATAGTTCCAAAAAAAGGTTTTCCTGATGAAGAAATGTTCCAATATTTGTTTGGAATTTTGAGGAATTTTCCAGGTAATTTTTGGATTTTTTTGGCATTTTCTCCATTTTTTATACAAAATTTTTGGGGGGTTGCTGATCGGTATGTTGTAAGGTTTTCCATTTAGCAATGGCATGGACTCCTAGGCTTATTGAGGAAGGGGAACAGGTAGATGTCGATCGGTATGTGCATGGGTCTGGTGATCAACATGTCATTTTTTCCTTTTTAAAAAGGGGAGATCCCGCCTCATTTTTAACATCTTCAAACCTTTTAATCTTCTAATTCCTCTCTCTAAAAACCGTTCCTATGTCCTTTCTTCATCAAGACTTCAAATGGTGAGTTCTTCCAGCGAGGGATAAAATTTGGAGTGGTTGAACATTGATTACTGGAGTGGCAGTCTAGGGTTCCCCTTGCCTTGGGTAGCGAGAACACCTTTGATCTCTTTGAGTCGGTGGCTGAGGATTTCTTCCTTTTGTGTGAGCATGTACACCACCACTCATCTAGGTTGAGGAACCTTAGTGACTATGTAAGTATGGTGACCTTTGGTATTACTTTCTATATTTTTCTTTGTTTTCTTGTATTGGTGAAAGGTCTTTTATGTTTTTTGTTTTTAGCACACTGACATAGCTCCTTCGAGCATTCGTTCTAAGGGGACGACTGGATTATAGGATGTTTGGGACCATATTTCGATGGTAGTGCATTGGATGGTTACTTCTGCTAGTTTTGGCCATCTGGCGCAGGCCTTGGACGAGACGATGCGTTCCACAACGGTGCGGTACCTTTGGGGGAGAGGTGTTGAGACACTACCCACACCTTCCATTTGGGTTTTAGGGAGATGAATGTTACTCTCATTGACATTCAGCAGCTGCTGGGGATAGATTATAAGGGTGTGCAGAGAAAGGTAGATCATATGGCGAGGGTGACTCCAAAGGCAGTTAAGGAGGTGTTGGGGGATGTGGGTAGAATGGTTTCTAGGAATTCTTTATGCATCTCTTCTCTTCGGGAGGTGCTCTTGAGTAGGAGGGTAAATGAGACTGATGGGCTATAGGTGATACAGATGGCCCGATTGCTTATTTTCTTATGTTGGGCGGTTTTCTGGTGGCGATGAGTGGCAACATCGTTCATTTATGTTTTTTATCATTTTAGGATGTTTTCTAACGTCCCGTTCTATGATTGGGGAATCTTGTCTTTGGAGACCCTTTACTTTTCTTTGAATACATTCAGTCGATGCTTCCTGCAAACTTTTACAGGGGCCACATAACTTTTAGAGGTAACTTTTGCATTTCTTTTTCTTTTTTATTTCCTTCCATTTTCCTTTAGTTTCTTCTTTGTTAACTCTTGTCTTTTTGTAGACATAGTTCTATGAGGTGATTGGGCTCAACGTGTGGTTTAGATCCCTGAAGGATGAATATTTGGGGACTTATGTCGGATGTACCAGTAGTGGAAATCCAATGGGCATTCGAATCAGTCCTTGTCCCTGGCGGCACTGCGGCAGGCCCTGAACATGCTGACGAGCGATCATGTTATTTTGTTTTTCTTTTGAATCTTCTTTTGGCATTTGATCTCTTTGCATGGATATTTTTCTTTTACTGTGGATTTCAAGTGACGTTTTACCGTTAGGGGGTAGCTCTTCAGCATACCGGGGTAATGGGTATGAATGTGTTGATGCGACGATTGATGGCGCATGAGTTTGGGTATGTCTGGTACCTGGGGGAGAGGGTGGTGTGGAGGATCATGGAGTATGAGGTGGCGGTCCCACCGTCATTGCCCCCAATGTATATGAGGTGGGTGAGGGAGATGTTTGCTAAGGCTAGGGCGGCGACGATGGTTGGCGAGGCCTACACGCTCTACACAGACACGACGGTCTGCTATGACTACCTGGATTTTTTTATGAGTTTGTTGATGCCCTCTTGCATTTTTAACGTGTTGAACATGCCTCCACCTCCTATGACTTCGGGTAGGGGTATAAAAAAATCCAATGGGATCTACCCACAGAACGGGTGGTGGTACGTCATCGGCGACGGCACCAGTAGAGGAGGCTTCTCTTATTTAGGTCACTCTTCCTTCTTATATTTTTTGGTGGAAAAATGGGGGGACAATAAGCATGTCGCACCATCCTAATATAGTGGAGTCGGGGTTGATGGGACTTACGAATAACGTCCTTCATCCAAAGGTATACTTTTCTCTTTTCTTGTCTGGTTTTATTTTGTTCTTTCTTTGCTTTTTACTAACTGATTGGTATTTTGTTTATTTTCTTGCAGTATGTTTGGGTGCCGGCCACATGGCTAAAGGATATCATGGACTGGGTGGCCTTCTCAACTACTTACATTAAGGATTATGTTCCTTCCTATTTGGTTTCTCCTGCCACCTCGGATGAGGGATCGGGGTCTAGGAGTGGAGATTCTGCTGCTCATCGCTGGGGGAAGCGTGCCGACCACAGGGGGTGATGGTTTGACAGAGAGAGATTGTGGGTTCGAGGTGAGTCACATTTTTTTATTTTTTCTATTTTTCTACTTTCCTACAAAGAGGTAATCGTGCAATGAGAGTGTATATATGAAAAAGATTTTTTATTTTTTTAATTCTTATTTTAATGACTTATCCTACTTGAACTTTTACTTTGATGCTAAGACTATTTATTTACAAAAGGGGAGCTTAATTAACTCAAGAAAAAGGTTTGTTTTGGGAAATGATAAGTAAAAATGGATAAGTAAGAAGAAATAACCCGGGGGTCTTAAATTAAGGATTTCTTTTTTAATAATTTGATTTTGAAAAAAAAAGAAAGAAATAATCTTCTAAAATAGGGGGTTGCCGATTGGAATATCCCTTATCCTGCCTATCGGCATATGGGTCAAGTTAAATCACTATAAGGCATTGACTGCACTTTCCTTCAGATCAGAGTACTTTGTAGGGAAGGAATTTATTAGGACTCCTCATATCCCTTGTCTTTTTCCAAGCTATTTGTGAATAAAAGGAGAGGTAAGGAGTGTAGTTTTTCCATCCATACCCACTTTATCTTTCTTGCTTTTTGCTTCTTACTTTCTGATCTATTATTCCCCAAATGGCCCTTCGGATACATGTAACATTTTCTTCCTACCTCGAAGGTCAAGAGGTATGTTTTTGTATAACGTAGAATATGAGGCTTTTAATTTGCATCGAGTCTCCTTGTGGCGTAACAGAGTAATTGACTAGAATATTCTTACGGCGGCAGTGCAATTATGGTATCCTGGAGACCATGTTTTTCATTTCAATTTAGAGGAGTTTTTCCCGACCTACAAAGAGTTCTCGGCCATGTTTGGAATCAATCCCTGTGTAACTATGGCTATGCCTAAATTTTCTCGTTCTCCCTGGGTGTTGTTAGCGGAGTTTCTCCATATTTCCCCTTCAGCGACTCAACCATTGGTTACTGGGGGTATTATTGCCCTTTGGGTTGTCATGCATTCTGGTCATCGCTTGAGGGATTTCAATGATGTGAGTTATATCGTAGTTATTGCCTTGGGTCTTTCTTTGAGGATCTTACTGATGACGGGGGATTTAATGGTGGATCCCCAATTGAGTGTGATAACAGGGTGGATTTCTTACCGTCGTAGTCCTGCGGCGGTGATACTAGCGGAGACTCTGAATGATCTTGATGCTTGGAAGGAAGGTCGTTCCAATTTTCTTAGAGGGATCCCAGTGATGTTATTCATGTGGCTAGCTGAGAGGTTCCATTTGGCGGTTCCTCCTTAGTATCCCTTGGCAGGCGTGTTGAATTTCTTTACTCTTTACTTTATCAGTTCGTCCCAATTGAAGAGAACTTGGTCAATTGGTTTGTGGAGCACGGAGTCTGGTGCCTTCATTGGTTGCTGCCATGATGTGGGGAACTACAACTTATTCTGGAGCTGGGAGAGTATCGGTATACGTATTTAGTGGGATTGTGAAAAAATTAACTATATTTCCCTTGGCGGCTTCCGTGTCAAGTTGGGTGGGATCAAATAGTGCCTCTTCTGACACTAGACTTATTTTTGGTGGAAGACTTAATTGAATCCATGTGCATGAGGTTAGGTTCTCTGTGGGAGAGTCTTCGATTATCGACCCATCCATGTCAATCTGTAAGAAGGGTCTGGCATGTGTCTGGGGACTATCTGAAATGATTTTGGAAGCATGTAGTGGTGAAGATTCTGGCAAAAGAGATCGGGTAGAGGCGGTTTATTCTATTTGACACCATGGAAGGAGGGGTAGTGGTTTTTTGTAGGCTGATCAGGGCATACTGCTCCATTGAGCGTATTCAAAATATCAACTAAGTAGGGGAAGTTTTGGGACCGTTGAGGATTAATGATGATGAGGTTGGGTCTTCTGGGAGATGTGGATAAATTTTTACGAAACTGGGAAGATTTTATGTGAAGATTTTTAGGTATATTTTGTGAATCTTATGGGATGTTTTTGTATTTGGGATTTTAGGAATAACTTTGTGAAGTTTGGTTAGGCTTGTTTAGAAAAAGCTTGGTCAGTAAAGAGGGGTGGTTGGTTTGGCTCCCTTCGTTGATACTTCGTGTAATAGTACTGAACTCCCCTGTTTGAAATAAAAAAAGATTTTATCATATTGTTCGTACTCTTGATGAGTTTTGCATTTGAGTTATCTATACCAATCGCTAAGGCATACATAATCCTTTTATTCATGTAAATAATAAAGGAATTGTCGTTCTCTAATTTTATAAAAGAATAGAATTTTGTGAAAAAGAAGGGCATCGTGCCCATGTAAGGTGTATAAGATGCCTACATACCTCTGGAGGTTTTGAAATTTTTTTCTGAATTCTATTTTGAAAGAAAAAGGTTTTTTAGAGGATCTGTCCCCACGTAGTTCTTGCTAGAGAGAAATGAAGAGATATTCTTTTAGAATAGAAGGGATATGAGAAGTGTCATAATACGGCGAGATTTTGGACTAAGGGTAGAACTTCTTGAGATGGTCTAGTTGACAGGATATGCCATATCTTTCCCATAAAGGTCTGTGAGCATAGTGGCACCTCCTGAGAGAATCCTCTTCACTATGTAGGGTCCGCTCCAATTTTTCTTGAATTTCCCTATGGGATGCCAGACAGATTCTATAGTCTCCTTAAGGGACAGGTCTCCTTCCTAGACACCACGGTCCTTGATTCATCGATTAAATGATAGCGCTACGTGGCGATGGTACCCTTTTATTTGGTATAGAGCCTTCAGCCTCTTTTTATCCAATAGTTACAGTTCATCAAATAGGCTCGGATGCCAATCTTCCTCACTGACTCTACTTTTGAGCATAATGCATATAGAAGGTATTTCTAGCTCAACGGGTAGGACTGCTTCTATGCCATATACTAAAGAGTAAGCGGTAGCCCCAGTAGATGTCCTAACTGAATGCGGTAGCCCCAAAGTGCCTGAGGGATCCGATCTGCCCAATCTTGGAAACTCTTGATAATTTTACTGATGATGGCTTCGAGACTTTTGTTGGTGCTTTAATGGCACCTTTGTTTTGGAGTTGGTAAGGAGAATATTTGTGTCTCTGAATCCTGTATTCGTCGAAAACTTATGTCACCTCGACTTTAAAGTATAACCCATTATCTGATACTAACATGTGGGGAACCTTGTATCGACAGATGATGTACTTTTGGATAAACTTGGCTACCTTCTTGGTATTCAGTATTGCGTATGACTCGGCTTCGACCCATTTGGTGAAGCAATCAATGGCGAGTAAGATGAACTCATGCCCGTTTGAAGCTTTGGGTGTAACTTTCCGTATGATGACAATTCCCCAGATGGATAATGGCCAAGGATAAGTCATGTTGTACAATTCTTAAGGAGGACAGTACTAGAGATTAGAAAATTGATGGCATTTTAGGCATGTTCAGACATAGGCAGTACAATCCTGAACCATAGTGGTCCAATAATACCCTTGACGTATAATCTTCTTAGAAATCATATGACCATTTATGTGGGGGCCTCATTCCCTATTGTGGATCTTTTGCATCATTTCTTTAATGGCAGTCCCTGCAATGCAGTGCAAATGGGTTCCATTGATGTTTCTATTGAATAGTGCTTTGTTACAGATGATGTACTGGTCAACCATTTTGTGTAGGGTCGCACTGTCTTTCTTATTGGCATCTTAGGGATACCTATCCTACTTGAGGAGGTGCCAAATGTCGTAGTACCAAAACTTGGTCATACCATAATCTTCCTAGATGATGAGCTTAATGTGGTTGAAGTGGGTTGGCATAACTTATTTTTGGACTAAGAAATGAGCCATTGTTATTCCCTCGGGCATGTCGACTATGGAGGCTAAGGTGGCAAGGGCATCAGGGAAGTTGTTATTTGCATGGGGAAAGTAGTAGAAAGTGATATATCAAAACTGGGAGGCCAACTCTTCTAGGTGGGCATGAAAGGGTAAGAGTTTTTCATCTCTGACTTTTCATCTTCTAAGGACTTGGTCGATGATGAGAGAAGAATCCCTTTAGACATCTAAGTGTTTGATACCTTTCTTGAGGGTGACTTTGAGGCCTATAGTGCAAGCCACATATTCGGTGATATGATTGGTGCATAGAAAATCTATCTTGGTGGCCATGGGAGTGTGAAAGTCATTAGGCTAATTAGGAGTATCCCAATGCCATATCCTTTCCTGGTAGCAGTGCCATCAAAGAACATTTGCCATCAGATGTCTTCTTTAGAGGAGTATAGAACATTTTCATTTGGGAATTCAAAGACCCAAACATCGACCTCTTCTATGGGGTAGTCAGTAAGGTAATCGTAGATGGCTATCTTTTTTATGGCTTTTTGTGTGACATACAAGATATCAAACTCAGCTAGTAACATCAACTATCGAGCCATTCAGCTAGATAGGGCGATTTTCTCAAGTAAATATTTGATAAGATCCATCTGGGACACAAGTCTGATGGGAAAAGAGAGCATGTAGTGTCGTAACTTTTTAGTGACCCTTATTAGGGCGACGCATGCTTTCTCCAAAGCAGTGTAGTTGACTTCGTACCCGTACAATTTTTGATTGGCATAGTAGATGGGCCTCTCTTTGTGGGGTTCTTAAATATATTGGGATAGCAAAGACCCTATTACAGTATCTATTATGATCAAGTATAAGAGTAGCGGGAGACTTGGCTACGAAGGCATAAGTATCGAAGGTCAGATAAGGTATTGCTTGATTCTATTGAAGGCTTACTGACATGCCTCATTCCAGAATTTGGTAGAATCCTTTCGTAGGAGTTTGAATATGTGTTCGCAAATAGTGGTCGGCTAGATGATGAACCAACTTACGTACTAATGTTTTCCCAAGAATCCCCATACTTCCCTCTCCATTTGGGGTGGTGGCATTTCCAGTATAGCTTTCAGCTTGGTGGGGTAGGCTTCGATTATCTTTTTACCAACCATGAATCCTTAAAACTTTCCTTTTGGGATGCCAAAAATGCATATTGTGGGTTTAGCCATATTTGGTATCGCCGTGGTTATTCGAAGAACTTCCGTAGGGTGGGTACATGGCCTTCCCGAGTCGTAGACTTTGACTTCTTTGTGTATCAAATCACTCAAGATGGTTATAGCAACCCTTTGGTAGGTATCAACATCGTTATTGAGCTCTAATGGCATAATCATGTAATAAAAGGTTCCCCAAGGTGTGATGAATGAAGTTTTCTCCTAATGGCCAGGGTGTATCTTGATCCGATAGTATTCGGTAAATCCATCGACGAACGACTTGAGGGTGTGACTGGTTGTGTTGTCCACAATCATGTCGATATTTGGAAATGGATACTCTTCCTTTGGAGATGCTTTGATCAAATCACGGTAGTCGATGCACATGCGAACTTTTCCTCCTAATTTTGGTACAGATAAAATGTTGGCGATCCATGTGGGATATTCGATCACCTCAATGAAGCCTACATTCAACTTCTTGATTACCACTTCCTTGACTTTGAGTGACCATTTTAGTTCAGAGCTTTTACAACTTCTGTTTGATCGACTTGCATCCCGAGAGAGTTAGGATCTCGGGTTAAGCTATGTAGGGATCGATGTTGATCATGTCACTATAGGACCATGTGAAGATGTCCATAAATTTCTTCAGCAATTCTTTGAATTGTGCACGCTCATGCTCGTTAAGGGTGGACCCTATCCTATTCTTGCATTGTTGTCTACTGGAATTAAGATTGATAATAATAGATTCATCCTCATTAATTTGAACGCGATTATGTTGTTTGTTATTAACTATATTAAGATCAGTTAAGAATTGTTCATTTACAAAATCATCATCATCTAGAGTTTGATTAGAATTAAGATAATTAATGTAAGGCACATAAATATACTCAAAATCCTCATTTATTTCATTTTTGAGAAAAACTCGATTGAGAACCTCGTTGAAAGAGGTCTTGATTATATTTTTATCAGAAAAGGGAGGAACAACAATAGATGAAGAGATAGGGTAAATAACAAGGTTGGGTTGCATCTCAGTAAGTGGGATTGGTATAACATTCCAATTGAGAAGAGACTCATCAGAGGCCTTAATCAGCGCAGACGGGTTCAACGGTGTATCGTCTGATTGGATCATAAAGAGTGTCAGCCCTAATGTTTGTAGGTTCAATGATTTTTTAAAATCACTTACCTCGGAGACCTCGGCAATGGCTACGACTTTCTTAGTGGAAGGTTTCACTTTATGCTAGCAGTCTTGTGCGTAGGAGTAGTTATCTTGAAAAAAGATTTATGTTCCCGAATTTATCTTCGTATTCACATGGTCGTATCATTTTTCATGAAAGCCACACAAAGGGAAGACTTCACCCTCCCTGACGAATATTTCATTCTGAGAATCCCCAACAACAGTCTAAGCATTTTCTAAACTCCTTTTTAGGTGTGGTTAGAGGAGGTTTCAGAGTTCTTCTGGTGAAGGCTGATAACCCAAGCCATATGGGGGAAAGGCCTCTTTCAGGGCTGTGGGCTCTAGTATCCCTTATTGATGTCGCCCCAGCCCAAGTTAAGGTATGAAATGCATATTCTTGAACATTTTAATCACACTGACAATGTTGTGAGGGTTGTGTTCTAGACAGACTAAGTTTTTTAAATTATCCCCTGCCAAAAGGGGAAGTGGATTGACTCTAAAGTCGAAGATAACCATGTCATTTATCACATGTTGTATTTCTAGTATCGGATTTTTGGTGCTTTCATTTTCTGCACCATCATCGTCCCCCGAAGTGGTAATAACTTGAACCTTGGAGAAGAACTTCATCTTATGATGAAGGGAGGAAGATACCCCACGGATGCTATAAAGACACGATCGGCCAACTAGCAGGTTAAAGCATGCGGGTATGTTAATAACTTGAAACTCAGTGATGGGATTGATAGGGCCAACCCCTATTATGAGTGTCAGGGATCCCATCACCTCTAAGTAAGTATTATCATACGCATGCACAGTGGCAAAAGTGGTAGTAAGGTCACTTACTTTTAACCCCAATAAATTAAAGGTTCTTAGTGGGCAAACATTGAGGGTGGATTCATTGTCGATGAGTGAAAGTGGGACTATCTTTCCCATCACTTCAACGGAGATGTTGAGGGCATAGTTATGGTCAGGGCCGACTTTTAAAATTTCCTCTTCAGAAAAGGAAAGGATTATAGTGGAGGTAAAGGACCCAACCAGGTTTACAACTTCTTTTGTAGTGGTGGAAGGAGAGACTGTAGGCCCGGTGAGAAGCTTTGTCAAAGCGTTTCGATGTAATTAGGAAGACATGAATAGTCCCCATAAGGTGATGTTAGCTTGAGTCTTTTTGAGTTAGTCGAGTATTTTTCATTATTTGATGGTCACTTTCGATATGTGAAGTTCCTCGATAACTCCCTTTCCCTTATCTATTATCGATTACTTAGGATTTGGATCCTTATCGTGTCTCCCCGATCGGGTCATGTGATTTACGGAGCTGGGGAAGTACAAGAACCTCGTATATTCATCTATTTTGTGGTTGAATTGTTACTTTACTGATTTCCCCTAACAGATCTTCGAAAGATATCATTACGCACTGGACTGACTTTTTCTTAACCCGGTTCATCATCAGAGCTGTCAAATTCATCCCCCATTCGGTGGCAATAATATCTTCTTTCCAAGATAAATAAATGCATTCTATGACCTCAATGTCTTCCTCATATAAATCTTCCCACTTAACGGGGATGTGCGGGAGTGAAGGGACCAACCGCCTTTGCAGTTTCAAAGCAGTAAGTAACTCAAAAAGGCTGCAAATCTCGTTGGTCTATCAAAACATGTCTTCCATGATCTGTACCATGTCATCTAAGCTGACTTCATCAATGGGTAACACACAATCATATGTTTCTCTAGCCCATTTTTGGGCTTCCACGAACAAGCCACTGAATTTATGGTAGTCGATGGTCATCTTGGTGGGAAATTTTAGCCCGAACTCCAATAATGGGTTCTGAACAACCGATAACTCCATATCTCTCCCTTTTAATCGGGTGCAAATGGAAATACAGGCCCTCGTGAGGAGTGACAGAGCTTACACAGTGAAGCAAGTAGGGTGTTTGAGAAATATGGGCAAACTTTGAGAGGTTTGGGTGAGATTACGGGTATGATGGATGCTCTAGTAGACACAATTTGCGTAGATGGATCGAATTTTGGGTCATTCTCTAGAAATATGGCATTTTGGGGGGTTGGAATTGGGTTATGAGTGTTGTCGGGCTGAGGATATTTTGTTGGGGTGATGACACCCCAGTCAATCAAGACTCTAATCACGTTTCTTAGATGAAACCATTGGTCGATAGCGTGGCTAATAACTTGGTGGAAATCACAATGGGCACCGGTCTTGAAGTTCTTTGGAAGTGAGTTTAGTAATGAACGGGGGACCAAGGGTTTGCTGACGTTTCGGCTTAATAAGGCATGGTAGAATTTGGATAAGGGAGTATGGAGATCGATGTATTCCTTTCTGATAGGATTAGGGAACCTTTTTAATGCTTAAGAGGTAGCGGGTTGAACGTAGCATTGGCAGGCTTCTAGTACTTTCTGGGAATGAATTGTTCGGTCACCTTCTTTGGCTCACCTTCTACCTTGGTAGAACATTTTTCAATTTCTATGCCCATTTATCTGAGAGCTCAAAAGTGTGGATAAGACTAACCTGCCATAGTTGTTCGGATATAGGAAATGAAATTCTTCTTCATGATGTTGACTAGGTCTTCTTCAGAGGGCCGGTTGGTCATGGTAGAAATTTTCTATCTCCACCTTGTTATGAAGCTACAGACGCTTTCTATAGGATTCTTCTTGAGAATCTATATATCACGACGTGTAACCCCTAGTTCTTCATTGTAATTATACTATGACATGAATTATCAGGCGATATCTTCCTGACTGCAGATTCTGGATGTTTTGAGGGACAGGAACCATCGGATGGCACTGTCCTTCAATGTTTGTTGAAACATCTGGGTCATTATCTCTTCAGAGGTGACAAGAAGGGTCATGGCTTGCTGATAACTGTGAAGGTGAACAATTCAGGGACCACTGCCCCCGAACTTCTCTATGGCTAGCATCTTAAATTTCTCTATCAGTCTTGATATGGCGTAGGGATACATGTGGGTGTAGTCCATATAGTTCTCGAATATCCTAACTTGGTCAAATTTCTTGAACAACAATTTTAGGTCTTCCTTGAACTTACTTAGTTCTTCCTCCTTGGGATAAAAAAGCACTGGCAAGTTATCCCCTGGGTGGGTAAGGTTTAGAATAAGAAGTTGAGCTGGTGGCGGTCCATTGGCAAGCGGGGCACGCGGATCATGCTAATATTCTTCTGGTACCTAGTCAGGCTCGGAAGAAGGTGGACCCATGGAAAGAGGAAAGAGAACCTTGTGTTCTTCAGTAACTTGGACCCAGTTTCGCTGCATCTCATGGACATCAATTTAAAGGTGGTCAATCTTGGCACTGAGTTAGACTAAGACTGCCATCAGATGAGGCTGAACATTCGGTTCTTGGTTGGAGTTTTCCATGAAGACATGGTGAAGGTATAATCTGAACTCGAATGAAGTAGAAGAGGAATTAGTGGAGCTTCGGGGTGGTTTGACGAAAGATCGAAGCCAATAGGTAGCGAGGCCAAGAATCGGGTATGTAATCAACCTGAGAAGGAAAAATGATTTGAATTTATTTTTGAAATAGGGAAGAAAGAATTTTCTTGTATTTTTGAAAAAGATGAAAAATATTTTTGACATTTTTGGTAAAAAGGAGGAAAAAAGTTTTTGGCATTTCGTTAAAAGCATGAAAAATGTTTTGGGTATTCTGGTTTTCAGAGAAAAAAGGAGGGAAAAACTCAAGAGAAGAATCATCATGATTACTATTATTATTATTATTATTATTATTATTATCTTTTCGCTTGTATTAGGTTTACCTAAATGTAAAAAATAAATGTCGAATAGAACCCGAGCCTTGGAAAATTGGGTTTGAAAAATAGGTAATATATCGTTTGACTTGTTACCAAGCCCATGGATTGGGTCCGGTTTTGAAAAATGACGAAATAGCACAAACAATTGGGTGGTAAGATGACCCGTTATTTCGGCAGAGTTTCATGTAGCATCCGGCGAACTAAAGATGAGTGCCCTAGGTTTGACACCTATATGTGGTTTATGAAGTTATTGGTTTTGTGGAAGGGTTCCCCCCTTTGGCATAACTTTCATGATATACTTCTTACTTTTAAGGGAAATCGGTACTTACGGAAAAGCCATTTGATTTAGTTAAGTGTACATGAATTGCCTCACTATATACCTTATGGTGACATTACGTGTGAGAGTGAATTCGATATACTCGTTGTATATGAATGAGATCCCTACTATACAAAATATTTAGAACTATGAATTCAAAAAAAAGATTAACAAAAAATTCTAACGCCCAAAATAAATTTCTAACATACACCTAATAAATAATGTTCCAAGCTCCTATATATATATATTAAAATTCATTCATACCTTAGGAGCAATGGAACCATGTTGATGACGTAGAAATGAGGCACAACACACACGGCATTTGATGAAGCTTTAACATCTTGGCCGCTACGTCTTCAACAAACACGTCATAGGCTTGAATGGATAAACTTGAACTCTATCCTATGACTCAAATGTTTTTGTCCGGAATTGAGCCAAAACTACAAAGGACTCAATTTGAAATTTGTGTCCTTATAAACACCCTAGCCTTGCCATGCATCATAGCTTGGATACTTAACCCTGACTAATTCTACCCAAGAATCATCCATTCGTTCCGAACAGGCGAAGTACAAAATAAATTATTTGGGGAGCAGAAACGCTAGGCTTACCTCCTTAGGACTAACGCTACCCATCCATTACTGGTAGGAATAACGATTCTAATTAAAGGAGAAGTTACTTATTTTACACTAATAGTTAGTTACCGACCTATCATAACTGGGCTTCCAAAATTTCAACATGCAGTAGTTAACCT
Source organism: Sambucus nigra (assembly GCA_949130495.1). Taxonomy (NCBI): domain Eukaryota; kingdom Viridiplantae; phylum Streptophyta; class Magnoliopsida; order Dipsacales; family Adoxaceae; genus Sambucus; species Sambucus nigra. The sequence goes on from OX422207.1 coordinate 819,831,285, forward strand.
CAGTTTTTGACATCATTCTCATCAAGTGAAACACAACACTCACATAATTTCAACATTAATTTCCTGAACCATTACTACCACCCTTAGAACCGTCTACAAGATTCCAAATCATAATCACTCTAACAGCATTACAAATCTCAATCATCCCTCATGCCTATGAACTTCCTTCACCCATGTCATTATTAACTATACCGATAGAACACATAGGTGCCATAATCATCCCGAACACTTAATCATGAGTGTAATCTCTAAAATCCATGGTGAACATCATTATGTTATAAGTCTCTCAAGTGCACCACCTAGAACTGGTCAGCCTATATCAAAATTATCCTCGAAGGTCATATCATGATGCATGCCTATAGACAAAACTTGTAGCACTAACTCTAAGCTACTACAACAAATTGGCATGATCTAATCGTACTTTAATCATCAAAGGTTTGTCATCACCTATGTAAACTTCAATAAAATTATGGTTCCCAATGCCTCATGATGACATCGAACACTAATGTTTCTCTAAACAGCTTACACGTCCATAAGAAGGAACCACCAGTCATACCATGACCTATGCTACACCACCTTGAGTTTATCAACATGAAATGGACATGACCACATAATCCTCAACGTAATAATAAATCCCAAGGTTTCGAAGAGAGATACTATAATCGTCGTAATGTATGGTACACAACCTTAGATTCACTATTACTAGGGCATGGCTACCACTCCCATTAACACATCACTAGCTAAACCTTAGTATGCATCTCCAAGGAATTATCAATCCTCATATTTTACATGCATATTCGGATTACTAACCCAAGGTCAATTTTATCAAACCACCTTAGTACTTATCTCCAAAGGTCATTTTAACACAACTCACGTGTGTATCCAGATTTCTAACCTGTAGTTAAATTCAATAGATCACGTCATTTGATTCCCAATGTGTGTTTGATCATTATAACTGAATTGATAATTGACATAACTATATACGTTCTAGCAGGATACGGGACGTTGAGCATTGCCTATGAACACAAAGGCCCATGCCTGGGAATGCCACAAGGTATCCTATCTCTCAATGTCAAACTACGATAACCAAATTCTTAAATTTATTACCATTCAGGTTTTTGGTAGGACAAGGGGCGTTAGGTATTGCCCAAGAGGAGGCCCACCCTAACAATGTCGCAAGACGTCCTATTCTAGAATGTCACAACTCATTTACTTAATACCAAGTCACCACGATTTTCTAGGTTCACTCATAGGTTACCTCAAATCATCATGATCTTCTAGCACCAATTATAATTACGGTGCATAGCTCGTGGTACACTAATCCAAGCCCTAAACTAAGGGATCTCATATGTTCTCACCATAGGGCTATTAGTTATAAGCGCATCACTAAATCACTTAATTTTAATGGGGAAGTTCACATGCTTTCCAGATAAGTTGCAATGAATACAACACGACATTACTATTACTACTAAGGCTTTTTGGTGGGACACATGACATGTCGTATAACCCGTACACCACCAGGTATGCACTATCGTTGTCACAAAAGATCCTATTCATCAAATATTGCATTACTCCTTCAATCACTACCTCGAAGGGTTACCTAAGGCTCACTCTCTTGCCACTATGACTCCTTAGTATCACTTATGTGGCTTCTTGCTACAAATAGCCCATAACACTAATCACAGATAGCAAGGTACATTCATCGGCTAATAACCACTGAAGTGGTCACCCATAAGGGTAGTATAATACTTACCTAAGGCTGGAGGTTCTTATCCCTAAGTGTTGACCCACGCAATTTTTTTATATTCTCACTACACCGAAATGGTCGACTTGTCATGATTATTGATCGTGATAAGTCTGGGAATGACAACTTAGTTTTTCATGGAGTTATCATAGTCAAAGGCCATGACAAGTTCATTAGACTTGTCGCGGTCCTATCACGGTTTTTTACCTTGAAACGTTTTGTCATGGTCCATAACAAAACTGTGACGAAACGAAAAAAAATATCATGGTGAAAGATCATGACAAGTCCGTGACAAGTTTCTTTGTCACAGACTTGTCACGATCATTCGTCGTGATAATTCTGTGTAGAATTTAAAAAAAATCTGTTGGACCGTATGGCCTTGCCACTACCAGCAGTATAATTGTTCCCGTTATAGCAAAATTGTACCTATTCAAGAAACATATATCCAAATAAAATAGAAAGAATTCACCAAATCATTGAATATTTAATTCCATATCCAAATAAAATAGAATTACAATCCATATCCAAACCAAAATGTAACAAATTGAAACAATAAAAATATAATCCAACTGTCCAAATAAAATATGTACAAATAATGTCGATGCATAGAGTCATCAGTAGGTTGGAGGAGGAAGGATGGTCGAACAATATATGCATTGAGACACCCCTCAATATCACGCCGCATTATTCACTCAACTAGAATGCAAAGTTCTCCTTTTGGGGAATCACATTCATGATGAGTACACTGGCCTCAATGTCTTGAAGGGGATGTCCATGAAACGGCATACCTGGGAGAAAGATCGGGTCCCTAAACCCCCTCGTTATTGGTTGGCCATCATATATGTCGAGTAAAAACATGCTCTACCAACCGATTGTTGACATAGGTTGCTCGACAGGAGTCACAATGGGAACTGTATCATATAGCTTCAAGTCCGTGTGTATCAATGATGAAGTAGTGACGTCCACGTCCTCATCCTCGTACACCTACACGATATTCACCTTCCCCTTGCCCTTTCCCGTGCCCTTATTGGAGGTGGACCCTAATTGATGCTTCATGAAGAAGTGCATATCTACGACCATCGCCTCCAATCTTGATAACTTCTCATCATGCGTGTCCACCTGACTAGACAACTTGGTGTTGCTCGTCTCCATTCCGATGATCCTAGACTTTTCGACCTGCGAGCTCACCCCCTAGTCCTCCCATTATGATCAACGTCTAGTACTTGGCTGAGTGTGTCATAGCCAAAGATGACTTGTTGGCATCAGGTTGTGACTCATGATCTTCCATAAGCTTTGCATGAAACAACAAAAAGGACACGATTAGTTAATTAAATAAATAAAAAAATTATAATATAATTAATAAAAATTAAACATTTATAACTTACAATCATGGACGCAACGCTCGAGGACACCTCCTTGTCCTTGTCCTTGTCCTTGCCCTTTTTCGTCTGAATTGCCACATAGGCATCGATCCTAGGTTGCCTACCCCAGGGCCACTCCCCATCTTCTGAAATAAAATAATACAAAATTAGTAAGTAACGCAAAATAAAATAATGCAGAATAACATAAAACTAAAATTATATAACAATAAAAAGTTACCATCCTGTGCTCCACCTCGGCATAAGACGTCCGCCCGGAGTAGTGCACGTCGTACTTTTTCGCCCGATTTTCCCTCCCCAATTGGTAAGATGCCAATTGTCGCTCCTGCATCTCATTGTCGATAAACTTTTGTCGTTGTGCCAATGTGATCATCTCCTTAGTCAAGACTGTCTCACGCAGTTTGAGAATGGAGTCCTGGGTCTTCCCAAAGTACCATGATTGCAAATTCTTCTTCCACGTCTTATGTTGTTCCCCCAACTGCTCTAACATGGGATCACAGAGATGTTGGGGTAGGACAAATTGTTCATGTCAAACAAATTCAAACCAAAAAAAAATAAGTGTTAGTTGTTAATAAATGTAAATTGAAATATAAATTGAAACTGAAATAGAAACATAAATATAAATGCATTACCTGTAGTACCGCACAAATAGCAAACTTGAGCTCATTTGGCACCTCCCTCCAACTAGTGTACCCCGGGCCGATAATCGTCTACACCAACTCGAGGGATCTAGCCAATAATCTCGTCTTCTTCTCAACACTCGATCCGAATTATCCTCATTTGTTTAGCCAAGGGGACGAGGATCCCTCGTCACCTCCGCTGTTGCCAAGCCCTGAAGAAGACATTTTCAGTAAAAATTGTTGTTATTGGTACAAAGACAACTGAATTAGGAGAATACAAAGAACTAACCATGTTATGACAAAACACTGGCACCTTTGAATTAATGCACTAAACTTATCAAGTACAAATGAATTAAAAGCATTAAATTGATGTCCGATAATAATAAAACACTAGAATAATACACCCATTGGACATGGACTTTGAGTTAGTGCTTAAGAATTAAATCTAAATATTACATAAATTGATCAAGTACAAATGAATTAAAAGCATTAAACTAATGTCTGATAATTATAATACTTATTAAAAATCTAAAACTTGTTTCATATTCGGGTTATCATAAAAAATGGATTGATATTCGGTAGGAGCATCCAAGTCATTCACACTACTATTTAGACCCTTTGACGCATGTAGGATGATTGACCATAGATCGTTGTTGATATACTCCGAGTAAAACACTCGCGTGACCTTTTGAAAATCACAAACAAATGGCTCATCGCTCACGTGTTCGTTGCTCTTCAACTTGGAAAAGTCAACTGTAATCAAATTAGTGCTAGGATCAATTTTACAAGCATTTTTATCCTCAACTCTAACCCAATCACGGTAAAATAAAACCTCTTTGAAGCTTACATAGTCCAATTGAAATATATTTTGAATTACATCGTAGCAAGTCATTTCAGGTTCATCAAGGTGGTTATCATTCACGCTTTCTCGAAAGAAAGTAAGAGCCTTGTATGAAATGCATGAGTTTTGTACATTTGTACTTTCCACATACACCATTTCACCAAATGCGTAACTGTTCAATTGATACTTTTTGTACTCTTGTGCATAAATAAGGGTCCAGTGGCTATACGTGCAAGCCTTGATGTCGCATTCCCCATCTTTAAGAGATGAGAATATATATATATTAATTAGGTTAGTTGTAATGTTTTATTGTACTGTAACATTTAATAACAACAATTTTCATTATAATTACGTTGTGTGACGACCACAACCTAAATTCATTGCCTGATTGTGCCATTGTTTTTTGTCTTTTATTGTTCTCATAGGCTTCATATTTTCTGCATAAAATTAACATGACGAATGTATTAAAAAATTAACCATGTATAAAATAATCTAAAACAATGTAAAACTTAAAATAATTTAAACCTACTTTTTCCATTCTTCGACATCTTCATTTGTGTCAAATTGATAACGAGCTACTTGCTCATGTTGCAAACTCGTTAATTTCACCCGTTTTCCCATCACATGATCACCCTCTTCGACGAACTAATCAATGTCATTAACCCTTGTCCAGTTAGGCATATATTCAGGAGGATAGATTGATGAATCCACGGTGATGTATTCCTCTGCAATTAATCTTGTAATGTCTCGTGTATTCTTGATGTAATCTTTGAAAACTTTCATCAATCTTTCAAATGGATAAATCCACCGATATCTAACTGGACCACAAAGAAGTGCCTCGTTGCATAGGTGTAGCAACAAGTGAACACTTATGTCAAAGAATGATGGGGGAAAGTACTTCTCCAACACACAAATCTCTTCGGTCACCGCCAATTTTATATCCACTATGTGTTGTCGATTGACTACCTTCTCACACAAAAGTGAGAAGTAGATACTAATTTGCATAATAGCCCTCCGTAAATCCTTATGCTTGGAGAAACAGTGCTTAAAAAATAGATGAGCCAATTCCATGATCATATGCCAATCATGGGACTTACACTTATGTAAATCATGGGTAGCATAATTCACAATCCTTTGCAAGTTGGACGGAAAATTACATGGAACCTTCAAATTATATATTGTGTCCAAAAGCACCTTCCTTTCCTCACTCGTCAAAGTAAACGCACCAGGGGAAATTATTGTCCTTCCCCTACTATCTTCTTTCAACCATAGTTGTGTCTTATGTTTTAATGATTTAAGGTCTTTTTGTTCATTTACTCCATCCTTCAAATGACTCCCCCCAAGGCATGTGCCCACAATATGTTCAGTGATGTTCTTCTCTACGTGCATCACATCCAGTACATGGCGCATCGAGTTATTCTTCTAATAAGGCAAGTCAAATAAAATTTACCTCCTAGACCGTGCCTTTCTTATCTCAGTTTCATTCCCAATTGGGGTCTTCTTATGCTTGATTTTCTTAAATTTAGGATTCTTACCTAGCTAATTAGGGCCAAAATTAGAATATTTACTTTCAATTTTTAAACCTGAAAGTTTTCTCGGTGGTAGCCTATGTTTAACCCCGCCCGATAAAAAAATTAGAACCTTTCTCATATCTGAAACTATGAGCGGGGGGGGGGGGGGGGGGGTAAAAACCTCATATGGCAATGGTATACATTTTTTTGAGCTAGCGGAGAGACGAAGAGATTCAGTCTCCTCTCCACAAATAGGACACCCAAATAACCATATACTACACAACCAGATAATGTCCCATAAGTAGGAAAATCATGAATTTCCCACATCAACATAGCTTTCGGTGTAAACTCTTCTTTTCTAAAAGAGTTAAATACTTCCACACCCTCTTCCCATAACTCATTTATTTCTTTTACCAAAGGAGCAAGGTAGACATCGATGTCATAAATTGGTTCCTTTGGCCCAGAAATCAACAAAGACAACATCAAAAATTCAGGTTTCATACACTATGAAGGACGGAGGTTGAGTGGGGCTAGGATCACTAGCCATACACTCTGATTGGTTGTTGGATTTCCAAATGGATTGAAACCACCTGTTGATATTTCTAGACGAATGTCACACTATTCTCGAGAAAAATCGGGATACTCATAACTCATCCTCCTCCAAGTTGTAGAATCAATAGGATGACGTATGATATTATCCCCTACTTCTTCGCTAGCATGCCAAGCCTTTTCCTCCTCTATCCATGGTAGTGTGAAAAACCACTTTAATCTAGTCCCAATAGGAAAATATTCCAACACTTTATGAGGAAATTTTGCGTTTTTACCTTCCTTGCCAATGGATTGTACATATCTAGGTTCATCGCATATCGGACACCGATCGATATTTTCATACTCGTTTCGGAATAGCATGCAGTCATACACCCAAGCATGAATTAATTTATACTTCATTACCAAACATTTCAAACTATTCTTCATTAGACGATAGCTATTTGGAAGTGTATTCTCCTTGGATAGCAAGCCCTTCGTCCAATTTAGAATTCATGTCACGCTATTGCCAGACAAACCGTATTGGGTCTTTAAACTATGCAAAACAACCATGGTATGTAAAGTTTTTTGATCTTTCTCACAGCTAGAGTATAATGGTTGGGTAACCTCAAAATTTAAACTTTGGTAGTCATCGTCAAGGTTTATCCTGATATCTTTATGAGAACTTGAACCTTGTACATCGTTAGTGGCCTCATTCTCCTCCACTTCATGAACTTTGTACGCGTCATCAACTAAATCCTCTAACATATTATGATCTACCTCGTCCCCTTTTACATCTATCCTACTTGTTGAAGTTTGTTGTGGAGGTTTCTCGGGGATAAAAGGAACTTTCAATTCCTCGTGAAAACTCCAAAATAGATAACTATCTTGCATACCCCATCTTAACAAATGTAGTTCAACTGTTTTCCACTCAAACACCTTACCATTCTAACACCTAGCACATGGACACGGAAACCCTTCATCATTATGACATCTCTTTGTGTATTTCACAAATTCATTAGCACATCTGCGAAACACATCCCCCAATCTATTTGTCTCACCCATCCACGCTTTGTATTTAGGATATCCCATCACAGCTACTTATTATTGGTAAGAAGCGTATATTCATGGATTAGTATACACAAAAGTGTGAACATTTAGTTTCCATTAATATAAACAATCACCTACTTAATGCGTACGCATAATAACTAGAAGGCTAGTTTATATGCACACTATATGTAAATTTACACATGGGCTATCTATTGTGGTTCTCATTATTACCAATTACTTTCTCTATAAAATTTATAGTATGTTTCATTTAATTATGTCTTATTTATATTCAATTTTTAAATTTCAATTTCAAATTCAAATTCAATTTATAAAATTAATTCATATTTCCTCCATCTCCTCTAAAGGGTGTATGGTCCTTTCACATTCAAGACCGCATATTTCTATAATATACATAACACCTGATGCACATTGTTACGATTTGAGGAAAACTCGGTAGCATATCCCTATAGTTCTCCAAGTACACGATGTAGATTTGAAAATGTGAGTTTTATTTCAATTTATCAATTGAAATAACACTTAATATTGCATAATCTAGTATGTACCTAGAGAACATTAATATACAACTGCAGAACTTCCTCCCAAAGTAACAAGTTTAAGCCACTAAGAATATTAATATACAGAAACTCTGTAGTCCCAAACTGTCCAAATGGGACAATTCGATAGATCTAATTACAGGGATAATGACTCTCGAATGGGTCTAAGGGTTATTTAATGCGTACGCATAAGAACTAGAAGGCTAGTATCTATGTGCACTATATGTAATTTCAAGTATGAATTGAATTAAGGATTTAAAAAAAAATAAACAACCAACTTCTATATCAAACCACATCCGTCCAATATAATCCAACATCAACAACAAACCAACAAATGTGTATCATGTACTCCTTCTAATTCATCTACTCAATTAATTCATTTTCAAATAATTCATTTAGACAAGTTTTAAGATATTAAACTATAAGGTAAAGGGATAATAAGTCTAGATGGAACCATTCGTAAATCGATTGTACATGGAACCATTCATTTTCAAAAAAGTTTTGTGCACTTAAAATGTTATTTTTAATATGAGTAGCACATCTATTGTATATTAAACATTAAGGAGCATATATTTTTCTATAATTTATAGATATAATTTAATAATAATTGCAATAGATTAATTTTTTCTAAAATTCAAATTCAAATATATTGTAAAGGCACAAAATTTTAACTAAAAGAACAAAAAAGCACAAGAATTTCACAAAACTTAACGGGGTTATCAGCAAATATATACACACACACACCCCTATCCCTACCCCCACCCCCACAAACACTACCCCCCACACCCACACACCCCTACCCCTTATCCGCCCCCACCCCCAACTACCCCCCCTCCCCCACCCCACTACCCTTCTCTCACCCCCCCCCCCCACACCTACACAACCATCAACCTGCACACACACACGCACTAAACTTGTCCAACTCAATTCAATATCAAGAAACGTGTGCAATTAATCCAACGTGTCCAACTCAATTCAATTCAATTCAAGTTGGACGAAAAATATTAATACCATTAATGCAAATCAATATCAAGAAACAATTGTGATTTATATAATTGAAAAGCTTATACACCCCCCCCCCCCCCCCCAATCAACATTATCAATTTCTAAACACACATCCAATCAACGTTATCTAAACCTAATTAACTATACACACACACACACACATATACACACACATCCCTCGTGATATATATACATACAATAAACATTATCTACACACACACACACACACATCCATCGTGATATATATACAAACCTAATTAGCTTCAGGCCCTAAATAATAACACCCATCACGAAATATTAACAATACCTATTAATTAAAATCTCAACTAATACCCCCAGTCAACATGAACAAATAAGAATACCAATCAACTGAAAGCCCTAAACTAAAAATACCCAATCAATATTTATACCCAAATAATAACAAATAACACCAACCACACACACCCTCCTCCCCCCCCCCCCCCCCCACCCACCACATTCACCTATACACACACACGCACCCTACCTTCACCCACAATGTCCCCCATTAATCCCCCCTTCTGCCTCCCACTCCCCACCCTGCCCCACCTCTGCCCCCCCCCCCCCCCACACACACCTTTCCCCCTACCCCAACACTACACACACACACACACACACACACACCTGCCCCCCCCCCCCCACCTTACATGCAGGCACACACACACACACGTGCACACCCACCTGCGCACACACACGCATGTACACATATACAAACACACATACACAAAGGAAAGAGAGAGATACTCCCCACCCTTCCCCACCTCTGCCCCCCCCCCCCCCCCCGTCCTACCCCACCACTTCACACGTAGACACACACACACACACACACACCCTAACACCTGCCTCACCTTACACGTAGGCACACCCACATGCACACACACACCTACACACACACACATATATATATATACACACATATACAAACACACATACACAAAGGGGAGAGAGAGAGAGAGAGAGAGAGAGAGAGAGAGAAAATGGAGGGAAGAGAATACAATGGGAAAAAATAGGGGAAGGTTTTTTGTTAAAAGAGTTATCACGGACATGTCACGGTCGAAGACCGTGATAACTTTCTAATATTGTCACGATCATTGACCGTGACAACTCCATGACAACTACAGTTGTTACAGACTTGTCACGGTCAATGACCGTGACAAACAGTTGTCATAGACTTGTCACCGTCAATCACCGTGACAAGTATGGTCGGCCCAAAGGTGATAATTTGTCCTTTTTTGTGTAGTGTCTAATCAAATTTACCATCAATTAAGGTATTGCACCAAGGATCGAAATTGCCTAATCATCATATCCGTATTGACCTCTCACATGTGTCACACCCAAGGCTACATACAATTTAAATCAAAATCTCCTCGTCGATCATCCACAATTTGGTGCCACTTACCCAATGGACGTCACCTCATCCGATCAATATCTCCAAAGTTTCTATGCCAATAATGTTGGAACATAAACACCTCACACTACGGACCTCGATGTCACCTCTTATTGGTTTACATGGACACACGTAAATTATTTACATACTAAATCAGAAATATAGAAACGACTTATAGAAATTACTTGATTGTATGACACTCGTCACTAACTTACTTATCGTGCTAACCTCATTGACATTATCGTCAAGGACACTAACTCTAACCGTCACCAAACTAGCATGATAGGCACAAATTAAAGCCGGCATCAAAATATCTAATGCCGACCTCACCATGTCACACCCGAAAGGAACCTTGAACCTACAGCTCTGATACCATTTGTAACGACCTGACCTGGCTTTATGGGTTACCCATGAGTCAACCCAGTCCTAATTGATCATTAGGTGTGAAGTGCAATGGAACAACCTATATAATGTTGCTAAACCTATTTTATTTTATTTACGTTTCACTTGTTAGCATGCAATTCCATTTTCAAGATAAACTACGTGATGGACCCATGGAGAGCACCCCAAAGTCCAAGTAAACATAGATACTAATGTGAACATAAATAAAATATACTTACCTATAAAACACCCACAAAATACTGAAGCGCTCCCAGCAATTCGTAACAAAGTGGGGATACGAGCTTATGCCCAGTGGGATTTATACAAGTGTAATAGAAAGAATTGACAGAAAGGAATACTCATATGCTAAAATCACATGCATGCGAAAGTATATATGTATCTGCATACATATAAGCATACCTTTGAAAAATACATACTCAAATCCTTTGACCGTTTTACGTCCAAAACTTTACTCATCCAGATTAATTTACCTTAATCCTAAAAGACTTCCTATATTCATACTTAGCATTTCTCACATTATTTAACACACTTGGTTTAACCCATGAAACCATTACGCTTAATTTATTCCAACCCATTACTTTACCGGAATCATCCCTTTTTATTCATCAAAATACACTTTGGTATTACCATTGAAAAGTATCATTTTAACGCATGCATTTGTCGTGTTGGAAAATACCTCTTTGTCATTTGAAAACCTTTCGACATATACTTATGAAAATTATGAGTTTAACAACTTAGGTTATTTAACCATTCTCTTACCCACTATACTTTGGCCCTTTTACCTAAACTTGTGCATATTTACATATTTACCCCTTTATTTGTCCATTTCACCTTTTACCGGAACATTTAGTTTTTTCATTCAGGTTAGGTTGTATCAAGTATTTTACCACATAACCTGTATTTTGACATGTTCCTTATTCCTTTATCTTTTCTCATAATTTTACCATTTACCACAAACTTACAAGGGATCCACACCGACGGCTATGCACACCATATGCTTTGCCTAAGGATTTTCACCTAAGGGATCCATGCCCTTTCTTGCTTTATTCCGGTGTCATCTGAGTTCCCTTTTGCATTTTAACATTTTACAAATGTCCAGATATTTCCCTTTATCCTTTTATCCGGTCGAATGCAAAACCCGAACTTAAAAGTCCATTTTTCCGTTAACACTTGGAAAATTGTTTATGTTCTTCTTTAAGTCCCTTATTCATTCACATGTGATTTATAATAGATTCATTCACATTTTAGGACGAAATTCATTTTCACATACATTAGTACAAATACATTCTTTAAAATTTTATTCCATAAAAATGTTTCACTTTAAATAAATTACCAATTTACCCCTTATTTGCCAAAATTGCAATTTAGTCATTGAAAAAGTGTTATTTCTCAAAATGGTTCTAAAGTTCCAACTTAATATTTAAAACACCTTTAGTCGTTTAACACTTGTTTAATACCACCATATTACCCAATTGTCACACTTGGCACTTTTACACATTGTATATATATATATATATATATAATAACACCTTTACATAATCAACTACCGTTTTTCACACATTTTTAAAGATCAAAATTCTTATTTGTCTTATTTCATGTTTAGGCCCAATCAAAACTTTCCCTAAACTTGTTCACATATTTATTATCGAAATACTACAAGTTATATGCATGAGAAAGTTTACTTTAATTTTATAAAATCCTTTTACATGGTTCAAGCAAACATTCATTCTAGAATTTATACCATTTGTAACAAACATGCATTTTTCCTTTATCCTAAACGACACTAGTAATTTCTTACATTTTTATTTCGTGAAAACACCCATTATTAATTTTACTAGAAAATACACTAAAATAATATCTTCAAACATTTCTTGTCCATAAAAATATTTATTACTTGACTTTACTAGAAAAACATACTAGAATGACACCTTCATAAATTTTATTCCATAAAATGGTCATTATTTTCTTTTTAGTAGAAATACACTAAAACTTACATTTCATACAGTTTTAGTTCCAAAAAAATGTTTATTATTTCTTTTTACTAGAAATACACCAAAATAGCCCTATCATACATTTTTATTTCCATAAAAATTTTCATTTTTAGTTTTATTAGAAAATATACATAAACAATATTTTCTTACGTTTTTATTTTCATAAAAATGTTCGTTTTTAGTTTTATTAGAAAATATACCCAAACAATATTTTCTTACATTTTTATTTCCATAAAAATGTTCATTTTCAATTTTATTAGAAATAGACACACAACATTGTAACAACCCGCCCTTTGGGAGAGGATTAAATTCCATAATTAAGTATAATTTGGAATTTGGAATTTGGAATTTGGAATTTGGAGAATTTCTCGAAATAGTAATTTTTGGGATTTTCGAGGATTTAATGATTTTCGAAGGGTGTTATAAATTATTTTGGGACTATATAGGTCGAATTAATTTAATTATATATCGCCGTGGAGTATAGCGACAAAAGAGGTAAGATTTTGAGTAGAAAACCCGCATTTATTTATTTTGGGTTGGAATAGTGATTTGCGGTCAAGTACCTCGGATGGAAATTTTGACTGCGCCATGAGTCTCGGAATGTCCGAGATAGTCGGAAAAGAGTGTCCGATTGTCGAAATTAAGTTTCGGGTAATTTTAGAGGTAAAAGTAACTCGTAATTGGGTAAACGAGTCGTTTTTGGGTTTTAAGGGTTTAAACCCTTTTTCTTTCTTTATAAAGAGGGAGAGGGGGAGAAAAGAGAAGAAAAAAAAGAAGAAAGAAAAGAGAGAAGAGAGAGAGGAAGGAGAAAAGAGGGGAGAAAAGGGAGATTCAGGCCAAACTCCGCCGGATTCGACTCGAGGTCATCGGATTTCATCCTCCAGGCAAGTGTTTACTTGCTTTATTTACTTTTGTGCATTAATATCATATCATAGTTGGTAAAAATATGATTTTGGGGTTAGAACCCTTAAAATAAAATTGGGTAAAAGTTGATTATGAGTTTACATATTGATGTAGTGTAAACTCTTAATGATTTTTAGTGTTAAAACCATGTTAATGGAGTATAAAAATGGGTTTAAATGTTAAGTTGGGGTTTTTATGGTATTAGGGTTTAAAACTAAGAGAAATGATTTAATACCCCAAATTTATCGACGTGTTAGTTGTAAAACAAAGATTAGATGCTTATTGAGTTGTTGGATGAGGTTAGAAACAACAAAAATGGAGGAAAATGGAGTTTGGGATTTTGGGGAGATAATGAATAGTAAGCCGTAACCTTGTGGGGTTATTTTGACTAGGAAGAGAATTGATTTAGCTTTCGATCAAAACACGAAAGTTGTAGATCTTTTCGATACGGTCGTGTGGGCTCTAACCGCGTATTTTCTGATTTTTCTACGATTTGATATGATTTTTACAAGATGACAGCTCCGGGTTGAAATCATCAACTCGGAAATCAAATCGGGAATTGGAAAAATTACGGCTAGAATTACTTGCGCAGATGTTTGGGATAATTTTTGGGGTAGTTCAGAAACCCCGATAATGAAATCGGGTTGTTGGATGGAGAATTTGAGGAGATTAGTGTTATGGACCTGGTGTGACCGGCCGGTCGACCGCGTCAAGGAAATAGGGCCCTACTGCTTTGTTTCGTAGGCTTATTTGCAACCCGCGGTCAACCGGGGGTCCAGGACCGGTCGACCGGTGCCCTGTTTTCAGCCCAAGATTTTGGAGATTATTTCTCCTCTTTGAGATTAAAGTTTATGGGCTTCCTAAATTAAAGTATATTAGAGGGTTATGTCCTAAGGGACTTGTGGATTTGGGAGCATATATATATTTGTATATTCACTTAAAGTGAATTGGTATAGTTGGAGATATCCAATAAATCCTTAAAGAGATGATTAAGGTAATTATTATTTGTCGAAGTAAGGAAATACTTTGGATTTAGAATCATGCTAATATGAATGCATGATTATGATTCCTGGAGGGAATCTTTGGGATTTTTGGTCATCGCTAGATGCTATAGGCCACTATGGCCGTTTATATATATTCTAGGAAGAATATATAGGATATGTATATACTGTGAGATTTAGGTATATATATATGTTATGATGGAAATGATTTTGAAAATATAAAAATGAATATTTTCAAAATGGTAAATAAATGATTTTCATAATTGATAAAATATGGATTACACACCTCTCTAAATCGCTATCATAAGGGAAGTTGCGTACGTATGGTGAAGCCCCCTGGCTAATGAATGCAGGGTGGATATAGTCCTATAGGCCATGTGAGCGTTTGTTGATATATATTTTTCTGCGCTGGTTAGGAGATTCCGGGTGTGGTCTTGACTGTCCCGCAGGCACATGGACGCTTCCCGACGTCTTGCGATGTAGGATCCCAGGTTGTCTTGATGATAGGCCCTGGAAGATGATATCCATTTAGGGGCGCGCACAGTGGGGAAACCCGGACGGGCGGTCTTAGAACGCGTTATATTAAAGCAATTCATGATAATGGATTGGCTTTAATTACATTTCCTGGATATAGGAAGGGAAATGGGTTATATGTTTAGCTTCGGTAACACTCCCGGATGGAAGAAGGGATGTGGAAGCATATGATATGGTAAAAGCATTTTTATGAAAATAAAAATGGCTTTTAATTACATTTCTTGAGTATAAAAGGGAAATGGGATAATTGAAAAAGGAAAAGCATTTTTATATTAATAAAATTGGCTTTTAAAAAGATATATGTTTTGGTATAGCAATTCATGCTAATGAATTGTCTTTTAAATACATTTCCTGGATATGAGAAGGGAAATGGAAAGTTTTGAAATAAAAATGACAAATACTTTGTGTATCGAATACACTTCAGTCCGGGAGGTAGATCCGGATGTGTATTATAAAGATATAATTGAATTGGTAAACCTCAGTCCGGGAGATAGTATCCGGACGTATATTGTAAATGTACACATATATATATTTATACATTTGTGTGTGCTACGGGCCTAATGGATCTCTACCATTAACCCTGCCAAGTAGTAGTGTATCGGGGGGGTTCCTTGTTTGGATTTCGCTTTGCGAGACACCCCACGCACGAACTTAGTGCAGTGTTGAGAATGGAGGGAAGTTTAGCCCTTAGCACTTGGACTATCTAGGGTAGATAGTGGATAGTTTATTAGACTAGTTAGGCGGGGTAGCTTGACTAGGAAGTGTTGTTAGGATGCGTTAGGTGTGCACTACTAGAGGAGAGGTGAGGGGTATCTCATGGGAGTGCGATACCAATTTAAATATGAGATAAAACTATTTTTCTAAAAATAAAGCATTTATGCACTTGCAAAATATTTTTAAACATTCGAGCTCTGACCCGTTTTATCTACTCTCCTTTCCTTTTATATATTATATATATATAGGTGTCCAGACACAGGGACGCCTGGATGGAAATTCTTTCGAGTCAGACGTCTGCTGCAGCAGCTGTGGATGCTTGCGGGTTCTCGATAGACGCTTATTTCCTTGTACTCTAGATATGAGGTATTGTACAAACATTCGGGCCAATGGTCCAACTGATTATATTTATTCTTTGCACGATATTCGATATGGTTGTATAATCTGAATCGAGTGTTCGGTTATTTTAATTTATTTCATTTTCATTTCAGTTTTATTTACGCACTAAATTGTGGATGTTTTATTTTAATTGATTAAAAGAGTAGTTAAGTTAAAATTTTAACGCTCGCCTAATAGGATATTAGTAATTAAATGGATTTTCGACGGTGATGCTAAGAATGATCCATATGTAACTCCTGTTATAATTTGATATAGGAGTGATCGCCCGGTATCTTATTAGGCGGGGTGTCACAAACATTTTCTTAGATTTTGATTTTCATAAAAATGTTCATTTTCAGTTTTATTAGAAAATACACACAAACAATATTTTCTTACATTTTTATTTCCATAAAAATGTTCATTTTCAGTCAATAGGAAACCCAATATTATCTCATGTTAATCCTACTCTTATATTGAAGAATCATAAAACTACAATGTACATTATAGAGTCTCGAATGCAAGAGTATATTATGCCACATGAATGACTCCAAAGGTGATGGTGGTGGTGATGAAGATGCGTAACTCCCACACCTCCAAAGGTGGCCCCAAAAGGAGTCACACGCTCCAACAACTACTCCAAAATGTTCAGCAATCCCCCTTTTTCATCCCAAAAACAACTCCCCTCAAATACTTATTAAAATATCCACAACAACTTCTATATATTTTTGTAACTTAACCTTAAATTAGAGAAGATTGGGTATTATTATGGACTGTAGTGGGGAAAATAGTTATTGAATGAGTGCAGTTATTACATCCTAATGAAACATGGTGGAAATAGTCTAAGGAGGGAATTAAACAATTATCGAGAGTCTGATAGATATTTCTCTCTTACATACAAACAAGGCCATTCTTCCATTTGATATCAAACATTGAGATTTGATCCACGATCCCTGGATTGACAAGACAACGGTACTATCGATGCTCATCATAGAGAAAGACCACTAGGTCTTACATGATTTCTATCTGTCGTGTGGTTAGGCCCATGAGATGACTTAGTATTGATATAAAAACTAGGCTACTAGTGGGAGGATGATAGCACATAAGGGGGTAGAACTTTCAGACGTCATTCAAATGACTTCACTCGTCGTTCAAACAACATGTTATGATTTCCATATTTTCTTCTTTTACCCCCAACTTCTCACTTTTCCCACATTTGTTCGAACTCAATTTATAAAATCTAATGGTGGCTTATATCAATTATAACTTAAGAACTTTATATTCATTATATAATTCATACACTATCCACAATCCAATAGTTTTCTTCAACTGTAATATATACCTTATTATATATAATCCGTATATATTATTTATTTAATTTGCCAGGGCAGGGTATTAGAATGACACTTTTGGGGACGTTTGGTATCGCACACAGACTCCAACACTAAAAGAAATAAGAAGATGACTAGCAATCAAGTAGAGAAGACTACTTATCATACTTCGATAAAGGGTTTGTTTTATATTCTTGCCTAAAGTGTCTTTGTTAAGCTTCGTTGATGTACTCATAGAGGTGCGTGAGTGCTTAGTGGAGTTTAGACCAAACTTCGTCACTCTAACTCTTGCATATTTGGATGGAGATTTGAATATCCCATCCTTAATCTGACGAACTTGGAGACCTTGGAAGAATTTAAGATCACCTATCATGCTCATCTCAAACTCTCTCTTCATCTCATTCTTAAAAGTGTGAGCATGGCAATATCACATGGATCCAAATACTATGTCATCAACATAGACTTGGGCAATCAAAATAGCACCACTCTCTCTCCTCATAACTAACATCTTATCCACTCCCCCTATTTTAAATCCACGAGCTAAGTGATAGGAAGTTACCCTCTTTTAGTAAGCATGTGGTGCTTTCTTCAAACCATATAATTCCTTCTTAAGATAATAGACGTGTTTTGGGTGCTTAGGGTCTTCAAAACCTTTTAGTTATTCCGTGTAAACCTCCTCATGTAGATTAACATTAAGAAATTCAATCTTGACATCCATCTAATATAACTTGAAGTGCAGATGACATGTTATGGTGAGTAATAAGAGGACAGACTCAAGCCTAGTAACATGAGAAAATGTCTCGTCAAAGCCAACACCCTCAATTCGTGTGTATCCTTGAGCTACCAACCTATTCTTATTGCAAACTATGGTACCATCCTCATCCATTTTATTCTTGTAAATCCACTTGGTACTTATCACATTAGTCTTTCTAGGTCGGGGGACTAACTCCCAGATATCGTTCTTTTGAAACTGAAGCAACTAATATTACATGGTGGATATCTAATACCCATCCTTGAGTACTTCTTTCACGTTATTTGGCTTGACTAAAGAGGTGTAGCACAAATAGCTAACCAAAAACTCGAGTTAAGCATGAGTCTTGACACCAAGCGTGGGATCACCAAGTAGATCGATCATAACTCTGTCAAACTAAAGAGGGTGTATCCTCTAAATCATGAGTGGGGTCCATCATGGTAGTATGAGGAAGGAGGGGATCATGATTAGAGGGTGGATAATCCTCACACTGAGGGCTAGGAGAAATAAACGCCATCTTATCGTCATCTCTAATCATGACATTTATAAACTCCATTTCCTTAGTGCTTGTAAGGTTAAAAACCCTATAAGCCCTACCAGTCGATGAATACCCTAAAATGATCCCCTTGTCACTTTCGGAGTCAAACTTTTCTAACTTCTCTTTATCTCTCAAAATGTAGAAAGTACTTCTAAATACACGGAAATACGATAGGTTTGTCTTTTTCCGTGTCCAAAACTTATAAGGCGCTTGAAGCATGTGGAGACGAAGATATACCTTAGTCATCATATGGCATACAATGCTCACCGCCTCTACCTAAAAATATTTACGCATGATTCTCCCAGAAGCATGGACATATACATCTCTCGTATTGTCCGATTTTTCCTCTAAAAATCCCATTTTATTGAGGATTATGAAAGATCGAAAACCCATATTTTATGGCCACTCCATCACAATTGCTAACCACTTTGGATTCTTTAAATTCAGTATCATTGTCACTACGCATTATATTAATAGTGACACCATGTTGGTTTTGAATGACACAACACTTAGTTGTAATGAACTCAATTGCATTGGACTTTTCTCTAAAGAATCCTACAATAGAACATCTAGAAAAGTCATCGACCATCATGAGAATGCATCTCTTACTAGCTAAGCTCTCTGAACGAGTAGGACCCATAATATCCATGTGAATCAACTCCAAAACACAGGAGGTGGTAATGGTATTAAACTTCCTATAGGGACTTTGAACTTGTTTTCCTTATTGCCAAGGTCCACATATCGAGGAAGTTGGTTTCCCAAGAGATGGTAAGCCACGAACGAAGTCCTTCCCATTAATCTCTTAAAATTTGTCAAGTTTACATTACCTAGTCATTAATTCCAAGGGTCCGTAATGGAATCGTGACATTATTGCACACAAAGGAGGATGGTAGCAATTATCGTTAGTCCTCACTCCTCGTACTAAAACTTCACCAGATTGGTCATAAATGTTTCATTACGACCGGTTCAAATTTAACGCAAAGTTTGCAATGCACAATTGGCTAATTCTAATTAAGTTTTCTTTCAACCCATTCATATACAACACATTGTCTAGTTTAGGGAAACCAGGTATCTCAACACAACCTCACCCTAAAATACTAGACGTACTCCCATCTCCAAAAGTGACTTTACCTTCCTTGCAATCCTCAATGTGGGTAAAAAATGATATGCCACCAATCATGTGCCTAGAGAACCCACTATTAAAATACCATTGGGAATAATTTTGAACCTTGATATCAACATGAACAACAAGGGCTTTATCGTTATAGTTAAGCACCCAGGTGGATGAAACCATTTATTTTCCTTTATCGTTGTTGGCTCTAGTCAAAGCGTTGAAATTGTTCTCAAATGGAAAAGACATCAATTGAAACTCTTCCATCAAGCTTTGTGAAGTAGCGACTAAAAATTCAACTTTCTCTCTAAGACTAGTAAAATTTCTAGTGTGGTATGCATGAGTATGTGTACACATAGTTCCACCTAACTTATTGCAAAACTCTCAAAGGTGACATGTCGTTTTGTAAAAAGTGCAAACATAGACTTGTTTGGGTCCACCTTCATTTTTTTGTAGGTTGAACTCTCCTTTGTGGTTTAGGTTTAAGGCCATAAGAATTAACAAAAAATTTAGGAACTAATTTCGATGCGACATGGGAAGTGGATGCACCATTATAACCTATTCCTCACCTCTCACCAAAACCTAAAGTGGGACTAAGGAGCATCTTTCCTACCTTCTTCAATGTAACCTCTATGGTAACCTTGACTTCCAGGAACATTCGATATCCTTCTGGAGTTGGGATATAAGGGCTTCAAGTTTTTCACGAGTCTCCACGAATACTTGAAGACCTCCTGTAAGACTAGCCACCTTATTAATCAATTCACGCTAACTAAAATAACCCTCCCTCCCAAATCTTCTCTCACCAAGTATTCGCTCTCTCTTACCTCTCTCAACTCCTTCTCTAAGGCTAAAACATTAATCACTAAACCTTTATTTTGTTTCTTTGTTTTAAATCACTCAACGTAAATATTGGCATAGGCATGTTGGAGGTAACTCTTGCTCTCACTTAAAACATACTTACCCTCACTATCGTTGGAATGACTAGACTTACTGTCGAGGTGTTCATGTTTAGTAGCTTCCTTATCGGCATGAGGCACATTAGATGTACTATCATGACTAGCCATGAACGCGGTGAAGTTATGCCCATGAGGTGATTTGCCCCCAGAATCGACCGACTCAGCATCACTATCGCTAAGGGTGGCGTTTAAGGCATCTTCTTTTCCTTGTCTCTTTAACCTCGTCGGACACTCGTGAGATTTGTGATCATTTCATTTGCACTCATAACATCTCTCTTCATCTTTCTTTGGGAAATATTTTCTTTCTTTTACCCTTTTAAAGTTTTTCTTGCCCGAATTATAACTTTTATTTCTCTCAAAACATTTCTTTTCTTTGGAATTATTTTGATTTTTAAGTTTGAGAAACTTTTTGAATTATTTTGGAAGCAGGGACAAATCATCCATGTCAAAGCCATACTCGGAATCAAATGACACTTCCTCTTTCTTTATAGATTGGGCTTTTAATGTAATTCCATTTTCCTTAGGTTTAATAGTTTTGGGAAACATATATATCTCATACATTTGAAGGTCTCCTATGAGTTCTTCTAACCTACGATTATCTATAATCCATAACGTATTTAGCACGGTAACCTTAGGAATAAAGAGGGCTAAAAACGATATCAAACTTTTCTTAACTACACGCGTCTGAGGAATTCTCTCACCTAAATAGAAACTCGAGTTTACTATATTAGACAGACGTGCGTAAAACTCATCAAAAGATTCTGATTTAAGCATTCTAATTATTTCAAATTATGTGGTGAGATTTTTAAGGTTAGAAGCTTTCACAACAATTGTACCCTAGTGTGTGAGTTGGAGGATATCCTAAGCTTCTTTAGGCGTGATTCATGTCATAATGTGGTGGAACTCATCATGAATGATGGCTCCAAAGATGGCACTCAAACCGTGTGATATAACATTACTCCATTTGAAGTTGTCCTCTGTCCATGCAAAGATAGGTTTTGGGCCAACAATGTAATCACCAGTTACAGTGGGTGATGTCCACCCTCTTTCACAAATAAACCAGACACGTTCATCTTTGGATTTTAAAGCATATCACATTCTTTCTTTCCAATAAGCATAGTTTGAATAAAAAAAAATAGGCATTCTATTATACTGATTATCTGTTAGATACCATTTTTTAAAGATCAACAATTTTAAAAAAAAATATTGATATCACAAAAATTTGTAAAAAGGATCACACAGTAAATTAATGGAACCAATTCGCATACCAATTTGAAATGAAAATGATCTAAGACTGATTTGTATAATAAATTGCCACACACACAAATTCATTTTTTATCAAATTTTATTTTTAATTAATTTATATGTGTATACGAGATGATTTCAAAGTCCACTTTTCAAGCCAATCAAGCAATTAACATACATGATGAGGAAAATCCTTAAAAAGGCCAAAACTATATATTTTAGCAATATTAAATATTTTAATAGACAATTGGCTTACGTAAACTTAGATACACGAAGTGAGACACACAAACCCTTGGTATCTACCTATCAGCCTCGCCCTCTTCCGCAGTGAAAACCCAGTTTCACAATTTAGTAGTAGAGATTTCCCTCTACATATTTTTTCAGTAAGAAACCATCTTTGTTTATTTGTTAAAGTGATCCTTAATTATTCCAAGGGGTTTGGATTGTTTATGGAGGTATTTGATCACAAAAGAGAACTCAAAAGAGGTGTTTTTGTTTGTAAAAAGAGTTCTCTAGAAGTCTAATACCGTCCATCCTATTTATAACAAGGTTGGTTAAAATAGGATAATTATAAAAGATTTGGATTAAATCTAATTAAAAAAATAATTTCTCTCCCAGTCATTCTAACCAAAGTGTACCTCGTTATAACGGCACCTGAGATCTCGGTAGAATGGGTATCTAACGACATACCAGAGGTCAACAAAAAATTCTTCGTTCGAAGATAAATTAAACTCGTTCAAACGATTGGCATTGTCGTTAGAACAACTACCAATCTAATTGGAATGAGGTGTTGAATTTTCAAATATTTTTTCTATAAAAAGTTAAAACACCTTTTTTGAAAAAATAAGCTCTTAAGATCCTAAATCCCAAAAATAATAAATAAACCATTTTACTAGTCAAAACCATAACTTCTTCCAAGGATGTTGAGAAGAATGATTACTCCAGCTTTCACATGTCTTCAATTTTGTCTTCGAGTCCTGAGAAGTCATGCATGTGCAGTGTTTGTGTAAGAAGATATGCCAAAAATAAATATAAAATAGAATCAATTATAAACCTTCCTCTTATAACTAATATGTATAATGCCAAGAAAGCGCTCCATAATATACCCCTTTTCATCCACAAAATACAAAACAACAACCATTTTCTCCTTCATCGATATGTCACGTGACTCTTCAACCAAGATATAGAAATATTCATCTCCAAGTTCTCAAAGGATAAACTTCGTAGTCTCAACTACAATAGAGTTAATAATATCCTTTTGAATTTTAGGCGATGTCATCATGAGGCCGTTCGGGGGCTGTTTCGGGTTTTCACCCACTAACGCCATTTTTATGCCTAAGTCTAGAAATATGAAAATTATCATTATATTCTGAAACCGGGAATCCCGTGATCACGCGGTCAGTTCCTATGAGTTACATTGGTGACGTGCGAGTGTTGCTGCCACTGTTTCGGGTTTTCAATCACTAACGTCATGATTTTATGCCTAAGTATAGAAATACCCAAATTATCATCATATTCTCAAACCGGGAGTCCTATGATCGCACGGTAAGTTCCTACGAGTTACATTGATCCCGTGCGAGGTGTCGGTGCCACTCACGGGGCCGTACAGAGGCTATTTTGGGTGTTCACCCACAAACATCATGTTTTGCTTAAGTTTTGATATTTTAAATTATCATCGTATTGTCAAATCGAGAATCCCGTGATCGTGCAGTCAGTTCTTACGAGTTAAATTGGTCACGTACGAGGTGTTGGTGCCACTCACGGGCTGTTCGGGGACTGTTTCGGGTTTTTACCCACTAACGCTATGTTTTTATGCCTGAGTCTATAAATATGCAAATTATCATCGTATTCTCAAACTAGGAGTCCCGTGATCATACGATATGTTCCTACGAGTTACATTGGTCATGTGCAAGGTATTGGTGCCACTTAGGGGGACGTTCGGGGTCTGTTTTGAGTTTCACCCAGTAACGCCATGTTTTACTTAAGTCCTGATATTTTTAAATTATTGTCGTATTCTCAAACCGGGAATTCTCACAAAAATTGATACTTGAAATAGAAGGACAATACGGGTCTTCGTTATCCACAAACTACAGTTTTTCAACAATGTGATTTAAAAACATAACTTATGCAAGACTTATGTTAGTTAATTTATTAAAAACAACAACATTGTGACTTTTTTATAGATATCGAAAGTATATATATAATATTTTACAAATGCTTCAAATTATATATATGATACCTTAAACATTGTTTGGGTTATATTTAAAAATATATAAGTCACATTAAACCATAAATTTGAGATTTTTAATAAATTAAGCTTAAAGTTATGTAGAACTTTATAACCTAAATTGTGCAAAAATGAGCAAGAATAAAATGGACTTTAATGTGTTTTGGTAATTCTTTGGAACACACCTATAAAGTTTTCAATGCTAAAAAGTCAACTCTATGTATGTATTAGGTTTGTGAAAAGATAACTTTATCCTATTACAAGAACTATTTTTCAATTATTTCTATAAGCAAAAAATAAAACTAACACTTGATAATGTTTTTGTTAATCTAGAACATCATGACTAGACAATAAATTATACTTAAAGAAATGATGATGAGTAGTGTAATATTATTATTAGGAGTTTCAAAATAAATGATATTCATCATTTAACATCGAACTCGAAAAGGCAAAATATTATAAACCACAAGAACTTACATTTTTATCCCATCATATGTAATTTCCCATTGCGATACAGGATCCAGGTCTTCTTATATTTCGTAGCTTGAATCATGGTCTTCCACCCTCCTAATTAAATTGTGAGTTTTTTTAATATGGGAAGCAAAACTAAGTAAAAAAAGGAGAAAAATAAACCGCAAATTCAAAAAATTTACACTAGTTATTAGAGTTTTAGTTGAGAGGGAAAATCATAGCCCGCAAATGAGTTTAATGGGTCATATTAGAAATTTACCCTAAACACAAAAAGGGTAAATTACAAGTAAACCCCCATGAACTATTCATTATTTAAAGACAACCTAAAATATAAAATACTAGTTGTTTTAATATAGAAGATATATCTTTATTACCATTTTCTATACTCCATTCGTCCCAAAACCAAAAGTCTTTAACTTTTTTTATAGATTAAGGAAACACCCAATCATATAACCAAGATCATCACTTGTTTATTGTCCCACAATTTGGTTCATTGGTTATATTTAAGAGAGAAAAGTGCATTATAGACTTGGGAGTTTAAAATGAGAAAAAAGAAAAACTTTATTTCGTTTGGGAGTTTAAATGACAAAAATGTCTAAAATGAGAGAAAATAAAGCAGTCTCTTTACAATACTCTCTCCATCTTTCTCTATAAAACTTTATTTTCAAATCGAAAAGGAAGGAGGGCGTCAATATTTTTTAATCATATGCTTAATTCCCCTTCAAATACTATGCCTCTCTCAACTCCAAAAAATAAGAAATGAAGTTATTTTGTCACCTCTCTTTGACTCCCAAACCAAGTAAGGAATATAAATTTATATTTTATTCTCTTCTTTTCTCTTAACTCTTATTAAGCTTCATTTTTTCCCCACACAAAACTTTCTCTTATTTTATTTTATATCCTAAACTCCTAAATACATCCTTAATTAGGGAGTCATGAGTATTTTGGATAGTTCATAAAATGTAAATGATTCACGAGGGTTTGTTGTAAGAGTAAATTATAGTGGCCCATAAACTATTGATTGTGTAATGATCAGCCCTCAAAATTTCTTTTTGGAATATTTAAGTCCATAAAGTTCGTTATATTTCCAGCAATAACCCTTTTGTCAACTTTCCTTTAAATTCAATAAAATTAGTCAATGTAACTACTATATCAATGCATAAGTTTCATTTACCTACCTCATATTTAAATATTATGCTCAAAATAACCGAAAAAATCATACATAAAGGAACAAAAACACACGGATAAATACATGTTGTAACTTTCACATAGTGGGATTAAGTATGGTTTGAAGTTATTTTGGGTATGAGGTTTGTGCATGGTGGTTATAAAAAATATTTTTGACTACAAAAACCATTAGATTTAACAAGATTATTAATGGAATATAGACTTGTCAACGGTTTGTGTTGAGTTTTGTTCATGCCGTGTGATATCGGGTTCTTGATAAAAACCTCTCAGCCTATACACAAACCATTGATAAATAGGTTCATAGTAAGAAACCCAAACCTTATATGGTAGTGATTTGGTTTAATGTATGGCTTTAGTGGTGTTTTGGGCTATTAAAAGGTATTTTTCGGCTCATTTGGTTGGGGCCCATAGTTGGGCTAAGTTTAATTTTGAGATTAAGTGACTTTAAGGGTCATTAGAGGTCTAATTATTTATAGTTTATACCATTGAGGGGAACTCTAAGGCTAGAGATAAGAGTCACCAAGAAGGGAAGCAAATTTGGGGGATTGATTTCTAGATCAATACATAAGGAAAGTTTGCATAGTTTAAGAATTTAGTCGGGATTGTGTTGTAGTAATATAGTCCATTAGATTCTAAATCAACCTCAGTATAATCTAATTTTGAGATTAAATTAGTTAATTTTGTAATTAACTTAATTAAGATATAAATCATATTAATTACGTAATCTAAAATTGGTTGATAGTGTGAATCGTTATACAATGGATGAGACTTTAATATATATTGTCAATCCATTAAAATCCCCCCTGGAAATTGAACAAATAGTTATAAATCTTAATCTAATTGAAGAGATTTCTTACAGCATGGTTCTTAATTAAAAATATGAAATTCACTTCTTAATCATATCAAAAGTTGTGTAATGATGTTTGCTATAGGTTTTGATCTTATATCTGAAATGGTTTGATGTTTGGTAGTTGATTATTGTTGGATTGAAGCATAGGTTAACCATTAATGGATTTTTTGAGAGATAAATGAGGGGTTTAGAGGGGTCAAAAACTGTAAGAAGAATAAGGGCTCTCGTACAAGTACCCTCGATCGATCGACCCTGAGGCTCAATCACTCAGCCTCTGGGTTTGGGTTTGGATATGGGACGAGGTTTATTTTTGTGGGAGTTTAGGTGATACTGATCGTCTAAGATGTCCTTTAAATTATTTATTCATGCAAAAGAATAGGGAGATGGATGTTGAGAGGGTTTGAATTTAGTGTTTGGAAGTTTTAACATTTTGACCTCATTTTGGTTTGTAGTAGTTAATGTTGTTATAAAGCATTTGTTTACAAATTCGAGCTTCAGATGGATTTTTTATGTGCTTTTGGAGGCTTAGATAATTAAGGTAAATGGACGGATTTGATAAAGTTATTATAAAATATTAAAAAAAAGTATATCCTATGGGCAGTTTGGGATTAAGTCATAAATCCTATGGGGGTTGGTATTATATTGAGTGTATTTATAGTATAAATTACGTGTGAGATAATACCTAGACTCAGAGAGTCCTGGGAGATAAGGATAAATAGTATAACATCGATCAAAGGTAACATGTATATAACCTTTTAATAATAATGATAGTATGTGTGACCCAGTAGTGTTGGGTTTTTATGTGTTTGTTTGCTTCGACTCATAAGTGAAGGGTTATTTTTGTTTGCATGTTTTATGCGCAATGAATACCATGTGTGAAAACTTGCGGGTTATTTACTAAAGGGTTTATCCTTTAAGGGAAGTGTACGCCGTTAACTGTTCTGGTATCCGGTGAAAGAGATGGTCTTTACCTTGACCATTTTTCCCAGATATTATATGTTAGCATACTCATGTTATCTTATGGTGATAAAAACGGGGGATTCTTAACATATCTTGAGAACGGGGATATATGAATGATACGAATGTGTAATGATTAACCCTTGTAGATGATTTTGGGCTATAGGCATGGGACAACCTATAACCCTACCTAGTATGTACGAGTGATCATCGAAGGCGATTGGTATACGCCTTCATGTAACACCCCGCCTAATTAAATACTGGGTGGCCAGTCCCATACCAAATTAAAACAGAATATACAGTTGGCTCATTCTTAGCATCACTGTCGAAAACATTTACAACTCACCCAATACCCAATTAAGCTAGTGTTAAAAACTTTCCAAATTTAAATTTCAACAAAACCATTTTTAGTGTAAGAATAACACAACACATTTTATTCTACAACACTGACAACCCAATAAATAACACAAAAGAATTTAAATGCAATTGGAATAAACATTCCCAAATAATATTAATCCATTACAGTAATCCCATCAATAACAACTGTATTAAAAAGACCCGAACACAATAGTATTTGACCTCGATAGAAAAGATAACTGAAAATCCTTTGGGCGACATGCCCTAACTAAGAATACTGTGAATCAAATGAAGATAGGCATCTAAGCAAAACTCCATAAATCCATAGCCTGTCATAATCCGCTAATGTTGGCGTCCCTGTTGCTGGACAGCTGATATAGAGATACAATAGAAGAGAAAATATGCAAGGAAACGGGTCAGAGCCTGAATGTGTAGATGATTTTTAAAACAGCAAGTATTTAACAAGTGCAATAAAGCATTTATTATGTACGTGTTAGATCCAACTCTCACTTGCTATTCTCACCTCTCAACTAGAGTGCACACTTAACGTTTCCTATTAACCTCCTAGTTAATGGTTCCTCTTTTCAAGTCTCCATATTATAATTCCATTCCCATATCATAATCCCCGTATGTCCCATACCATACGTCACATTATTATTCATTTACATTTCTCCTTTATATGATTAGTTTCTCATTAACATGAATCATTACTCATTAATATGAATCGTTTCTCATTAACATGAGTTAAGCTTTTCAATTCTATAAGCATAAACATTCATTAACTTAATTCCATTATCTTTCTCTATTCATCGTTATCTACAATTATCACCGTAGATAGATCTAACCATAATATATCCATTCAATCATTTAATCCATTATATATATATATTCATATATAATACGGCACCCCGAGTCACAGCTGCGGTGCAATGCATTACTCTGCTATCATGTCCCATCATCGCAGGTCGCCGAATAGGGGACTAAAGGTTCGGTAAGATTCCACGAACCACAAACAACAACAAACAAATTGGAGGCAAAAATATTTCTCGTATCCATGGGTCACGCACATACCTACATACCCACAGTCAGCGGACTTATCAACTCCCCAATAAGTCTTTCATAGACCTATGTTCTCGAGCGACAAATCAAAGATCCCATGGATTCATCAGGATATGACTTCCCTCACGCGCAAACCTCCCACCGATAGCAAGTAAGCTAGGTATGTCATACACATAAATCATCAATCAATCCAATAGGTATTATCATACCTATAATATAATATCAATAAGGTAATATCACTACCCTAAGATATTTCCCATACGTAGCATTATATCTCTTTTTTAAATCCCATGTATTAAAGTGTCATATCTTTACTTCATAATTTAATTATCCTCTCATCCTATAACATCTCCCCACTCCCGACGTCGTTAAGGTTCATGCGCGGAGCGTCTCGCAAAGCGAAATCCAAACAAGGAACCCCTCCAATACACTACTACTTAACTTTGCCGATCGAGGAGGTCCAAAAACTTCAACTATGCGATCGGGATAACCTCATACCCTCCTTCAACCAAATGTGTTCTAAACTCCCATCACTATCCAGGAGCCATACCACTACGCTCTTGTACTACACTCAGTCCTTGTGAAATCAATAATGAGCTTAAACTCAGTCCTTGATGTTCAAATTGTAACCCTAAGGCTACTCTCACCCAATACACAATATTAAAATAGGTTTTTCCTCAACATATATTCATTAAGAAGTCAGTAATATCCTACTGGTCCATAATATCATTTCTCTCGAATTACCACGAGTTTAGTTCTCCTTTTAATTAAGGTTAAAACCGATAGTTTAGAATCTCTTATAAACACATCTTCTTTCACTTAGGATTAAACCCTCTTGTAAACATAAGGATACCCATGTGTTATATTCAATCACCCCTACTGGTCCTATCTTTAATTCTCATACATTTCCATTTGGAATTTAATAAATCAATCTAGCAACCAAAATTCCATTCAATATAATTTTCATCATTTTAATCACTTGAATCCAAATCAAATTAAATCAAATCTTATCAAGGGTTTACTGATATTTTCTAAGCCCCATAATATCCAAATAATAATCACCAAAGATCCACAAAAGTTTTGGAATAAGAATCAACATTTAAAAAGAAGCATCTTTACATATTCTGGGGAGGTCGATCGATCGATCGATCCCTCAGGTCACAACCTGGTTTTCTGCATTTTCTGCAACTACGGGTTTAGCAACTTATGATCATTTAAACCTTCATCTAAACATCCCAAATGACTTATAATCTTTACTACATGATATATCAACATATATGAACGATTTCCAATACTCTAAACATCCTAGAATCATCAAGGGATTGGATTAAAAAGCATGTTTATCTCCTCATTTTCAAGAAAATCATCAACATATTAACTTCAAGAACACATCAATGGTTTTCATAATTTCTTCAACAGATTCATGACTATTTCGTGGATTATTGTCAACCTAAAACATGAGTTTAATTCCTATATCATTTCAGTTTCCAGAAATCCATTTAATCACTCCATTATTTCTTCCAAACATGAATAATCTTCTCTTTTCATACTATCCTAACATGGACAATATACGAACTTAAATTGCCATTATCAAACACTTGCCTTTACTGAAGGTCTGATCCTTTGGTGTAGTATATCTCAGTTGGTTGTCCCTTCTCCGGTCAAACTCCGGTGGTGGTTGGTGGTTGGTGGTGGTGAACCTTGGTTCTTGTTCTTCTCCATCCCAAGTAGGCTTTTCCCTTCCCAAGCACTCTTTCACTCTCTCTAGGAAGATGACTTCTCTATTTTGTGTAGAGGAGATGAATAACCCACATACACTTAATCTACGAATACTTATAATAGGCCAAAATCCGAAATCACTATTCATCCCCCCTAGAAAAATGACCAAAATGCCCTTTCGGGTTGTCTATTCATTTCCAAATGACCCGAGACTCAAAATTAACATCCAAATAGACTTTTCTAACTATTTCGAACCTTCCGGACGTAACGACGCAGTCGAAATGACTATAAGGTCGATAAAAATAAATTTCCTTTTTAATTTAATAAACTAGTCCTGACACGTCCCATACCGCGTCTGACTAAAAATATAAATAACCGAATTTATACCATACAGTCATATCAATGACATCACATTCATATATTACCTAAATATCTTTAAGTAATATTCAGAATCATCCATTTTAATATCCATCATCCGGATAAAACCCGAATGAATTAATTAATAATAAAATTCAATTAATCCATTAATTTAAAATATAACCCATTTTCAAAGTCATTTAAAATTACGGGGTATTACATACTTCCCCCCTTACAACAGAATTTCGTCTCGAAATTAAGGAATATAAGTCATACCGGTAAGGTCAACTCCGAGTATAAATCTCCCATCGCAAGAAATCCAAGATGTACCGCCCATACAGTACATTAACAAAATCCCTATCGATGTTATACGACAAGCCTCACCATATAGTTTCAACTGAATCAAATTTAGACTTTACCTAATCTTCCCTATACCGTCCTCGTGACAAACTTTGGGAAAAATGATCCTCTTGTAGTGAAAAAATAAATCTTGAAGTCTCAATTACTTACCTTTTTCACAATTATGAAAAGTACTACAATCCAATCATCCAGGGCGCCCATACACCCTCTCTCGTGCCCCTTTCCATATTAAAAGTTTCGCAAAGGTTATAAACTCGTTTCCCAAAGACCTAACTTATTTCGACTCCCAACGGTTATTAGTTTCATGCGTGGGGTGTCTCGCAAGGGAAATCCAAACAAGGAACCACCCCGATACACTACTTCCTAAAGTAGTCGGTCATCGAAAGGCCTAAGGTCCTTAGTCAATAATATAAAAATTTGGTTTATAAAAAAAAAATCAGGTTTATCGATTTAAAACAAAAATTTGGTTTTTTTTTTCTTTTTTTTCGATTTCAAATAGAGTCTACGCATCCACTCTCTTATAGAAGACAAGATGCAGACATATGCTCTCATATACCACAAGTCAATGCATGCCGATAGTCACATCACGCTCGAACATGCCCAAGGTAAGTAATCCCATAAAAATCAAACCCACGTGATAACAAGTAAAATATAGGTGTCCCACACCCCTCAGTGAGTCTACGTAAATAACGATGCCACAGGCTAAGTTTAACAACCATTTTGCCCACACAATATCAATCACTACAAAAATCAATACGCCTCATACTTCCTTAGATAGGAAACATACCCTCATTTGCGAGTGATGGTTGTTGAATCCCAATATTATAACTTTGCTCCGATGAGTCAAGAAAAATTTTACCCCAAATTTTCAGTTCTAGTTAACCACACTCCACTATATACCCAAGCCTTTCAATATATTGCCTTAGTTAGGGAACATACACAATACACGCATTTCAAGAATTTCTACTGATGACTCTCCTCAATTTTTCCATAATAGGGGTGACCTCGACTACGGTCATCATACTCGAACATACTTCATAACCTCCTAAGTACGATCTCCGCTATCCGTCCAATGGCCCTCATCTTCCATACGTACGTAATGAAAGATTCCCCAATAAATGTTGGCGAATTTTATAGTTCAACCCATCAGTGAACATTAGGTCTCTCCTCTCCTCAGTAGGTACTTCAGTTGGTACCAAATTAGTTAATCGCATAAACTCTTCCTCATATTCTGCCAAAGTTTTCTCTCCCTATTTTAAATCAAGTAGCTTCCGCCTCATCTTTGTCTGGATGGCGGAAGGAAAATACTTCCCATCAAACCATATCCAAAAGTCTTGGATAGTCATTGTGTCCCTCTCCTCCATAGTGGTCGTAGCTTCCCACCATTGCAAGGCTGCCCCTACTAGCTTTAATGTGGCTAGTATTTGACGTTGAACCTTAGTGCATTCAATCATTCTCAAGTGCCGTTGGATATCTTTCTTCCATTGGCTAGCAGTCACAACATCTGATCCTCCCTGAAACTCCGGTGGGTACGCTTTCTGAAAGGCATCCCTCGCTCGTTCCCATGCAGTAGGAAACACTTGCCCTTGCGCGGGTGGCACAACCGGTGCCGGTGCGGGAGCCTACTGAACAGCAGCTACAGCAGCATTGACTGCCTGAGCGACAATTGCAGCAACTTCGGCCGTAGTCATCGTACCTTTGTAGGCGTAAATAGAAAAGCAATAATCCTACTCATAGGGCTCTACATCAAAGAACGCTAAGCTGAAAACACAGCAAGACGTACAGATCCTAAAGGACACTAGAACCTGATGCTCTGATACCACTTGTAACACCCCACCTAATTAAATACCGGGTGGCCAGTCCCATACCAAATTAAAACAGAATATACAGTTGGCTCATTCTTAGCATCACTGTCGAAAACATTTACAACTCACCCAATACCCAATTAAGCTGGTGTTAAAAACTTTCCAAATTTAAATTTCAACAAAACCATTTTTAGTTTAAGAATAACACAACACATTTTATTCTACAACACTGACAACCCAATAAATAACACAAAAGAATTTAAATGCTATTGGAATAAACATTCCCAAATAATATTAATCCATTACAGTAATCCCATCAATAACAACTGTATTAAAAAGATCCGAATACAATAGTATTTGACCTCGATAGAAAAGATAACTGAAAATCCTTTGGGCGACATGCCCTAACTAAGAATACTGTGAATCAAATGAAGATAGGCGTCTAAGCAAAACTCCTTCGGGTATGAGATTTGTGTATAGTGATCATAAAAGATATTTTTGTCTAACAAAACCATTGTATTTAACAAGATTGTTAATGGAAGGGCAACTGTTAAAAACATCACATTGTTTAGGAGGTAAAATATTACAGAAAAGCGTTTGAGGATGAAACCTTCACACTGCCCAAAGTTCCGGACCACTGGTATAATTTAATATTATTGTAATTAACCAAAACATTAAGGGTCATAGTGACTTAACCCCCAAATATTGATGCCTAATTTGACTTAATCCCTCGGTTTCATAATTTTTGACTTTGCCCCCAATATATGATAAAGAATCTAATTTGACATTATAAAAAGAAGGTAAAGTCAAATAAATTCTTAAACTTAACCCCTTATTTTTATTCAATATTTTGAGATTCCCCCTTGTGCAGGGGTGTATTAAAGAGATTAACAAAATAATGATTAAGTCAAATATCATATTAAAAAATGGGAGGTTAGATAAAAAAAAACACAGAAATTATAGGATTAATTAAAGTCCACCCCTCTCTCTCGCACACAAACTTTAACATTGAAATGGAAATATTATAATTTTAGTTTAAGTATTGTTTGAAGATGCTTTGGGTATGATATTTGTGTATAGTGGTCATAAAAGATATTTTTGACTACTAAAATAATTAGATTTAATAAGATCATTAACGGTAGGACAACTCGTAAAAAAACCATACTTCAAGAGGTTCAACCATCACACTGCCCAAACTTCAATGACTAAAAGTGTAATTTAATCTTATTATAATTTACCAAAAAATTAATGGATAAATTAGAGTCCACTCCTCTCTCTCCCACATAAGAACTTGAACCTTGAAATTGAACATGAACACCTCATTCTCCCACCTCTCATTTCCACCCTCTCTCAATCTCTCAACCACCACAATATCTCCCCACTACTAGGGGTGGACAAAAAAAAGACCGACCCGAATGGACCGATTAGACCGAACCGGACCGAATTGAAAATTAAGGCTATTTTGAAACCGGTCCAAAAATCGGTTCACAAAAACTAAAAACCGATTAAATCGGTCCGGTCCGCGGTCCACTATATTAAAAGACAGATTTGGATCGGACCGGACCGATTCCCATATATATATAATAAAAATAATGTTATTGTGTTTCTTATATATAGTTTTTGAATTAATGTATATAACTTATGAATTTAATTTGGAACATTTTATATATGTATAGACATTTTTTCATTTGGGTTAAAAAAAACTATGTTAATATCACTTGGAGTTTAGAGTATTATTTTTTTGTATATATATTTGTGAGAAAAATAGATAAACACATTCATAAAAAGTACATATATATAAAATAGGGTCAGGACCGAATTTTAACCCGGACCAAACCGAAAAAAGCCTAGACCGAATTAGTAGGTTAACCGAATTAATCGGTCCGATCTCGGTCCAAAAAAATTGAGGACCGAATATTCGGTCCGGTCCAAAAAATAGACAAAACCCGGACCGGACCGGACCGTGCCCACCCCTACCCAATACCCAAAGTCTCTTCTATTTCCACCACCTCAACGACATCATTTTCTAAACTCATCGCTATGATTTCTCTCCACTAGTTTCAAATCTATCCTAACCCCAAACCCAAACCCGACAACTGAACTCGACCCATTTGAGTAGATCCTTACCCAAAAATATCGAGCCATCCCAGCACCTTCATGGCACTCTCTATTGAAATCTATCTTCTCCTCACCCACCTCAATCTGTACTAGTTTTACCCTTATCACCTAGTTGTAAAAATATCTTCTTTTGTTTCTCATTTAAGTTGCTCTACTTGATTCTTATCCATGCTCTTGGAAAATCTGAAAAGTTGTACGAGGCTTTCTTGTTGTCGCAAAAATAGACATTGATGCCCTTGACGTATAACGCATTGATCGGCGCGTGCGTGTATAAAGACGATATTAAGAAGGAGTTGAATTTGATGAATCGAATGAGACACGATGGGTTATAGTGGGATTTCGTGAATTATAGCTTGGTGATACCGTCGTTGATGAGGAGTAATAATATCAATGTATTTATGTTATTAAAGTTGTATGAGAAGATTGAAAGGGATGTGATTGAGTCGGATAGTCATTTGTTGAATGATGTGATGGTGGGGTTTGCTAAGGCGGGAAATATTGGCCAAACGATGTGGTTTTGCAGGTGATACAGGGGAACGAGTTGAGTTCAAAGACGTCGACGCTTATGTTGGTGATATAGGAGTTGGGGAATTTAGGGAGGAAGGATGAGGCCGAGGCGATTTTTGAGGAGTTGAGGGAGGGGGTGGCAGCCGAGGACCAGGACGCATAAGGGGATTTTGAAAGGGTATGTGAAGAGAAGGTTGTTGAGAAATATGGAGTTTATTATGTCGGAGATGGAGAGGAATGGGTTTTTTTTCGAATGCGCATACATATAGTTTGATTATTAATGCATATGGGAACATGGTGTAATTGAATAACGTGCAATCGAATTCGTTTGTTTTTACTAGGACTTTGGTGAGTTATCACAATATGGAACAGTGGGAACAATCATTTCAAGTTCTAAAGGAAATGAGGAATAGCAGAGTCTGTCCTGATAGGTAGTTTTATAATGTGATGATTGATACGTTAAGGAAGTATAATTTTCTTGATCACGTGATGGCTATGTGAAATAATAATGTTTTGTTAATTATAAATTCGAATATGAATTATAAGGTTTCCCTCATGAATAAAACAATTTTGATATGAATTCAGGATGTTTATCTTCATGCAATCACAGAACCGAAAATGCTTTATAACTACGATTTAAAAACTGATATTTGTCCATCGTTGTTGAACGGATTAAAATGAATTGAATGCTCCTTTCTTGAACAGTCCGGAATATGAGAAAAAACGAATTTCGGATTTTCTCTCCCTCCTTAGAAACAGAGCGTATTGAGATGACTCTAGATGGTATAGAGGTCTCTATTTATAAGGGGAAGAGGGCCGAAATCCTAGTGGTGGTGGGACTCTTTTCAAGTCCCTCACTAATGCCACTAACTATCATGTGACTAACGGATAAGGTTTGCCCAAATTTTTTAATATCGTTATTTATCGCATTCCTAATTAATTATCTGACATTTATTAAAACCACATAAATGAAAAATTCGGAATTTAATACAATTGAAATTAAATAATTAATTTCGTCACTTAACATTAATTTCCAACAGTCTCCCACTTGGTCTTAATGATTCGTATAATTAAATTAGGTATCATAAGGTGCACAATCATTGATAAATTTTGCTAAATCAAATGATTCACAGATGTGAGTCATGGCGGTTTCATGCTATTCAAGAGCATGGTTCCTTCTATGTACCACAACACCAATGTTTCATTCAACTAGCCTTTAATATTGGGTATCATAATGTCCTCATGATGTCCTTTTGAATAAGGACTATTTCTGTCAACAATAATTCATAATTATATGCATGCATTCACAAAAGACCGAAATAATAGAAATCAGAAACACTTTTATTGAATTCAAGTAATAGTGTCAAACAACTAAGCCAAAATAGCAATCATAATCTAACTAATCGAGACCCATCTCTTTGACATGTTCCATAAAGGTCTTCGGAAATAGTCCTTTCGTAAAAGGATCTACTATGTTATCATGTGTACTAATGTGATCAATTGACATTCTTTGTTTCTGAACTTCTTCTTTAACTGATAGGTATTTCATCTCAATATGCTTAGCAGCCTTAGTATACCTATCGTTCTTCGAGAAGAAGACTGCTACGACATTATCACAATAAATTTTCAGCGGCTTAGACATTGACCCCATAATTCTAAGTCCTGAAATAAATTTTGGCAGCCATAATCCATGATTTGTAGCTTCGAAGCAAGCTACGTACTCAGCCTCCATAGTAGATGATGCAATGACGCTTTGCTTAGTACTTTTTCATGAAACGACTCCTCCAGCCATAAGGAAGACATAACCCGAAGTGCTATTCCTACTGTTAAGGCATCCCCAAAAATCCGAGTCTGAATAACCAATCACCTCAAGGTGATCAGTCTTCCGATATGTGAGCATGTCATCCTTGGTCCCTTGCAGGTACCTCAGCACTTTCTTTGCAGCTTTTCAATGGTGAATCCCCGGATTGCTTTGATATCTGCCTAGCATCCCAACGGCAAAACTGATATCCAGTCTAGTACAGACTTGTGCATACAATAAGCTCCCTACGAGCGAAGCATAAGGCATGCCTTTCATGTGCTCCCTTTTTAAATCACTTCTGGGGCATTGACTTAAGTTGAACTTATCCCCTTTCTGAAGTGGAACATTAATGGGATTGCAACTTTGCATGCTAAATCTTTCTAAAACTTTGTTAATGTATGCTTTTTGAGACAATCTTAACATTCCTCGTGATCTATCCCAAGATATTTCTATCCCGATCACGAAGGATGCCTCACCTAAATCTTTCATTTCAAAGTTTTTAGAAAGGTACTTCTTGGTTTCACTTAATAAACCAAGATCACTGCTGGCGATAAGTAAGTCATCAACATATAGTACTAAAAACACAAACTTAATCCCACTGATCTTTAGGTATATGCACCGATCAACAGTGTTTTTCTTAAACCCAAAGGATGTAATGGTATCGTGAAACTTAATGTATCATTGACGAGAAGCTTGCTTTAGACCATATACTGACTTCTTTAACATACAGACCAAGTTTTCCTTTCCTTCCTTTATGAAGCCTTGTGGCTGTTCCATGTAGACTTCTTCACTTCCATTTAGAAAAGCTATTTTTACGTCCATTTGGTGCAACTCCAAATCATAATGAGCCACCAACGCTAATATGATTCTTAATGACTCCTTCTTTGAAACTGGAGAGAAGGTCTCATTATAATCAATGTCTTCTCATTGATTAAAACCTTTGGCAACAAGTCTAGCTTTATGTCGTTCGATATTGCCTTTTGAGTCAAGTTTGGTCTTAAAGATCCACTTGCACCCAACTCGTTTTTGTCCTTCTGGCAATTCGACCAACTCCCAAACTTTATTGTCATTCATAGATTTTATTTCTTCATTCATGGCATCAATCCATTTATCGGAATCATCATTATTTATAGCTTTTTCATAAGAAACTGGATCATTAATATTCCCTATGTTAAATTCGGTCTTTTGAAGGTATACCACATAATCTTGAAGGTATACCACATAATCATCCGGAATTGCCGGTCTCCTTTCTCTTTGAGATCTTATTAGTGGCACTTCCTGTGGTGCTTCAAAAGTTTCATCGGTTACAGTCTCATTATGTGCTTGTTCAGTTGGTTGATCATTCACTTGTTGTTCATTGTTATTGATTGGGTCAATGACCAGTTCAACAACTACATTAGGAACAACATGTATGTTATGAACTCTAGGTATAGGAATTTGTACCCTGACTTCTTGAATGATTACCTCCCTTTCTTTTATACTCCCACTTACTTCACCTTCTTCAATGAATTAAGCATTTTCAGTTTCTATGATTCTAGTTGTATGATTTGGACAGTAGAATCTATATCCCTTCGACTTTTCTGGATACCCAATGAAATGATATGATAATGTCCTAGGATCCAATTTCTTTTCATGAGGGTTATAGATTCTAGCTTCCGCTTGGCAGCCCCACACACGTAAATACCTTAAATCGGGTTTCCATCCTTTCCAAAGTTCAAAAGGGGTTTTCGAAACTGACTTAGTAGGAACCCTATTTAAGATGTGTATAGCGGTCTTTAATGCATGTGTCAACAGAAATGTAGGAAATTGGGTCCTACTTATCATACTTCTAACCATTTCTATAAGTGTACGATTACGCCTTTAAGTTATACCATTCTGCCAAGGTGATCCTGGCATTGTGTATTGGGCACAAATACCTAATTTTTCAAGGAGTTTAGCAAATGGGCCAGGGCGTTGCCCTGACTCGTCATATCTACCATAATATTCACCACCTCTATCAGATCTAATAATTTTCACCTTTTTGCCTAGTTGCCTCTCAACCTCATTAATGTATATTTCAATGATGTTCACAGACTGAGATTTATCATGCAACATGTGTAATACCACGTATTTTTATAGCTTTTAAATTATGGGATTTATTAAATTTAATTGAGATAAATTAATTTAATTTTAATCCGGAATGTTATTTTAAATATTTACTAGCGTGACGAGAGTTAGTAATTATTGGAAATTTGTTTTTGTTGAATATTACTGGATGAGTATAGTAATATATGAGATTTATTTTTATAATATTGTCACGTGTGAATAAAATGACAATTGTGGAAATTTAAGTCGGGACGCGCCTATGTCGTGTCGGGACTAAATGTGGATTAATAAAAGTGAATATTTTATAGATTGTTCGTATGGTCGTTTTGAGTGTGCCAACACGTCCGGAAGGGTCGAGATAGTCAGAAAAGTATACCCGGGGGTTTGATTTGGGTCTCGGGGCGTTTTTAGGCCTAATTAGTACCCCGGGAGGGCGTTTTGGACATTTCACAATTATGGGTAATTAAACCCACGAAATTCTAAGGGTTATATCAGATGTCTAAGGTTGCCTTCTAGGGTTAGAACAACCAAAGACAAGTGACGGCCATAGGAGAGGAAGGAGAGAGCTCTCAAGGCAAATCCAAGGCCCAAAAATTCATCCATTTGCACCGCCACCACCACCAACGCGTAGATCGCGCGACGGGGAACGCAACCACACCAAAATCATCTGCAAATCAGAATACCAAAAATCCCAGGCAAGTGTTTATCTTGCTTATTTCGTTGGTGCATCTTTCATATTAGTTTAGGAGTAATTAGGATGAGTTTTTATGGAAGAAAACCAAAGATTTGATATAGGAATCGCATGTAGTTATGGTTTAAACGATGATTCTGGAAACCCTTGCCATGTAGAGGAATTTCCCACAAAATTTATGATGTTTATAAGAAGAAATTTCTGGAAATACTTGTTAGAACCATGTTTAAGAGAATTCTAGGGTTCTTGATGATTATATAAATTTTTGGGCTATTAATCCATGTTTAATGATAGAAATCCACATGCTTTACGTTGGAAATACCTAGTATGATGATATAATGTTTGTAGTCTGAATCTTTGGACGTTTGGGAATGTAAAACTGGAATTTGGATGAAGATAGGTGTTAGAACCCGTAACTGCAAAACTGCAGAAATCGAAATACCTGCTTGATCGATCGATCGAACCCAGAGCTTCGATCGATCGAATGTTCGCTCGATCGAGCCCCAGACCTCGATTGATCGACCCCTCCTGGAAGACTCCTAGTTCCCTTTTTAAATGAGTTAAATTCAATATATCGTGAAATAATTCTTGGGCATCCTTAATAAAATGTTTTGGGAGTTATGGAAGACCAGTAGGACATATGAATAATTTTGGGACCTCTAATATATGACGAGAATTGTAAATGTGGGATAATTACAAAAGGAACGATGAAAATGCGTATTTAAAATGAGAGATTACGTCAAACAGTTATGATAGATAATGGATGAATACCTACTGAATTTTATAATTGGGAGAATAAAGCCACGAGAATTATGTGGTAAGTTAGAATAATAACGAATTAAAGTTAGAAACGAACCATTATTACGTGGTAAATAATAATGGGAAATAAGGATAAATGTTGTGAAAATGGGTTATGGGATAAACCTAAATTGATATAATAAAAGTGGTATATTTATATGATTGTGTATGAATATATTATATACTTGTGAAAATCATACCCACGCTACTTGCTATCCCTGAGGTTTCCGCGCTGGGACGATCTTATCCTGTGTTGCCTTATGGGGGATATTGACTCGTACCCTAGGAGATAGATATCCTTGGTACAGGCTATCGATACGATAGTTCAGACGGTCCTAAGAGACGCGGGTATGTGCCATCCTCTTAGAGACTTGGAATCTATGCTTCGCCTCAATATTGTTATGTATGTGCTAATACAATTCGAGAGTGAGTCCGAATTTGTATTCCCCTTAATATGAGTGATATGGGGTTGGATAGTAGAGTATGCCGGCACCATAGATTTTATGTGGGGTGCTGTTATGATATATATATTATACGAGTAGTTAATATATATATATGAAATTCTGAAATCTGGAACTGCCTACTAGGATTTGATATGTAGGACATTGTTGATGACTCAAATTATAAATAATTGCTTTGAGAAAGTATAATATGACATCGAAAACCTTTATTGATTAATAAAGTTAAAAAGGAGAACCTTGGTTAATAATTGAAATCTTACGTTTTAAATACTTTAGTGGTTCAGTTGTAAATCTTACGAATAACCTAAGATAAGTTAAATTATTGGGGAAAGATAGGGTGTTATATGACGAGATAATCCGTTGGGAAGGTTAGTACGATAGGCGTGCACATTAGAAGAGGGGTGAGAATTTCTCAAGAGAGTGTCGCACTAATAAGTTGTTGCATTGGCCTGTATCAATTTAAATACTTGCTAAACGATTTTTTAAATCATATACACTATCGGGCTCTGACCCGTTTCTTTTCCTCTCTCTCTCTTGTATATATATGTATGTATTACAGGTGCCCAGCCACAGGGGCGTCTTGCTTAGGATCCCTTGGAAGAAGCGTGCTGCAGCTTAGGTGGGAGTTGCAGGCCACTTGCTTAGATGATTTCATTTACTTGATTCCTTTTCTATCATTCTCAATTACTGGACATGTGTCGCCCTTTCCACTATTTATCTGTTTTATTGGGACATTTGTATTTCAGTTATTTCCAGTACTGTTACGTTGGGATTTATTCAGCCTGAATGTTTTACTTTAAGTTTTAAATGTTGGGACTTTGAATGCTGAATGTTTAAATTAGTTGGGTTATGTTCCAGGATAATTGTGGTATGATTCTTACTTATTGTTAATGGCATTAATAAATAAATAAATGATTTTCTTTAAAAAAAAACTTGGAAGGTAATGTTTAAAAATGGTTTTGACACTTAGCTTAATTAATTGGGGTATTAATTTGGAAAATTTATTTTCACGACAGTGATGCTAAGAATGAACCAACTGTTCACCTTGATTTTGATTTAATAAAGGAGTGATCGCCCGGTATTTAATTAGGCGGGGTGTCACAACATGTACAAAATGCAATAATGTGAAAAATCATCTATAAAGGTGATGAAGTATTTTTCTCCACTAATGGATGGAATATCGAAAGGTCCACATATGTCTGTATGTATTATTTCAAGTAGATGGGTGCTTCTTGTGGCTCCTTTCTTTATATGTTTGGTATGTTTTGCTTTAATACAATCCACACATACATCATAATTGGCCCAATCCAGGTTATGGAGTATTCCATCTTTAATGAGCCTTTCAATTCTCTGCCTAAATATGTGCCCTAATCTTTTATGCCATAAATAAGCATATTTTTCATCATTAAGTGTACGTTTCGTACCAACATTAGGATGCAGGGTCACAAGGGTTTCAGAAAAATTATTTTCAAGATTCAATCGATATAAACCATCTAATAAAAATCCAGAACCAACATTATTAGAATTTTTAATCAAACCAAAATCATTGTTCTTAAATTCAATTGCAAAACCATCTAAAGCGAGTTTAAAAACAAAAATTAAATTCCTAGAAACTGTGGGA
This sequence comes from Sambucus nigra, assembly GCA_949130495.1. Classification (NCBI taxonomy): domain Eukaryota; kingdom Viridiplantae; phylum Streptophyta; class Magnoliopsida; order Dipsacales; family Adoxaceae; genus Sambucus; species Sambucus nigra. Next base: position 819,875,203 of record OX422207.1, read on the forward strand.
ACATAAAAAGTTTCTTGCAAATCTAAAATAAATCCAGTGCTTAAAATCAGGCGAAAGACTCTAATAGCTTCTATTTTAGCCTTTGCCTTATTACCCATGTAGAGAAAATTCTGATTTGGATTTGTTTTGCGGATCGAAATGAAGCCCTGCATCGAATTAGAAACATAACACATAGAACCAGAATCAATCCACCATGTGTTAGAAGGAGCGTTAATAAAGTTTGATTCGAAACAAACATAAATAAAGGGCTTACCTTTTTTCTCGAACTAGGCATTTCGTTTATGACAATCCCTCTGGAAATGGCCCTTCTTTTTACAGAAGTGACACTTGTCATTCTTTTCCTTATTCACAACAGAAGTTGATGGTTCAGCTTGATGAGACGACCCAGAACCTTTCTTAATGCCCTTGCCGAACTTTTTCTTAAAACCATATCCTTTGACTGTAAGGTTTGCCACCTGTCCCTTAGTCACATGGCCATTCTGTTGCTTGAGCCTTCCTTCCTCCTGTACCAATATGCTTTGCAAATCATTTACATTCCACTTATCTTTTATAGTGTTGTAATTGATTTGGAAAGGCCCATACTCAGGAGGTAGGGAGTTTAGGATGAATTGGACGAGAAAAGACTCATCCACTGTCATGCCCAAAACTCTAAGTCTAGCAGCCAGATTGGTCATTTCTATAATGTGTTCATTCATGGTTCGAGTACCATTGAACCTTATAGTGGTCAGGTCAGCCATCAGTTTCCCAGCAATGGATTTATCAGCAGTGAGAAAGCGTTCCTTAATGTTGTTCAAATACTCTTTTGCTTTCGTAGTTTCAGGTAGGGAGGTCTTAATGTTAGCAGCAACACACATTCGAATAAACATTAGGGCCAACCTATTGGATCGAGACCATGCTTCATGGACAGTAATTTCATCCTCGCTATTGGTTATAGTAATAGCAACGGGTTCATCACACATAATTGCTATGTCCAGGTCAAGAACCCCTAGGCTGAACTCAATTTGCTCATTCCATTCAGAAAAATTAGTTCCATCAAATTTGGAATAGGACTGAGCTTGCGAATATAGGTTAAGAGGAACTGCAATTAATAACAATGTTCACAAATTAAATTTTTACACACAACAAAAATTACAAGGGTCGAATATTGAATTGTTGACTAAAGATTTTGGCATATTTCATTTACAATCTGAATATCACGGAATCTATGTTAATCATCACATAATGTTCATATTTGTAAAGATATATTACCCTATAATTCATTTATCATGGTCCCATAATTTTGGCATCTGTGTTTGTTGCCTAAACATTTAATTCCATGATTAATGGACTTACTATCAACTATTCTGTTTTTACAAAAACTAGTTCTAATGTTGTTCAATTCAGATATTAGCATGTGTTGTGCCTCAATCCAATTTTATAACTGACATTAGAATAAGTCTTTAATGAATGTAAGTATATTATTCGTATATGCAGTCTCAGCCTGTGTTTGGCCTTTGACTTAACTCAGATGAAAAATTGTTTACATGTCTTAACTTAAATATGGTTAATCATGCCTTAATATTAACTATAATACGTAATCTATCAATAATTACAAAGATACCAATAGTAGCTTAAATACCTTAAAAACAGAATTGCCCAGGTATAGTAAAAACCCAAAATACATGAATTTTGCCAAAAATGAGTTTTGACAATAGAATCGAAGTAAAACATGTCAGAAAACCAAAACTTTTTGCGGAACGTTAATATCAATTTTCTGCAAAGATTTATAAGCCCCGAGATTATTTCCTAGAATGGCAAAAATGGGGTTTTGAGGGCCTTAACGGATTCGGATTGCCAAAAAAATATTACATCACGGCCGAAGGCGATGAGATAGGATCGTTGGATTATTTCTTGTCAACCTACCGAGTTTCAAGTCAATCGGACACCAAAAATTTTGAAAAACACTATTCACTGCGCCAAAAAAAAATCTCTCGGAATCTGTTTTGCGCCAAATTGCAGTTTTCTCTTAATTAATCTTAAAAATAGATTCGTTTTCTTATCATGATTAATAAACGTGTTTTCCAAAATGTTTACACAACTTGTAACAATAAAATCATGTTAACGGCATATTAGGATTCTTATAACATGAAAAGAGGTTGAACAATAATGGGACAATTTTCACAAGATAAGAACTGTAGCAGCAATTTCGTTCTTAATATCATAACACAAATTCGAATTACCATATGTACGATTATCATATTGCTTAAAAATTCTAGATTTCCAGAAAAAACAAAATATCCAGATTTCCAGAAAAAAATATTTCCAGATTTTCAGATTTACCAAAAATTCCAGATTTCTAGATTTTCAAAAATTCTAGATTTTTAAAAGATCATAAACCAGAACTGTTATAAAGGAGTTTTCAATAACGGAAAACATGAGATTATAAACCGCACGCTTTGATACCACATGTTAAATAATACTGTTTTGTTAATCATAAATTCGAATATGAATCATAAGGTTGCATCATGAATAAAACAGTTTTGACATGAATCTAGGATGTTTATCTTCATGCAATCACAAAACCGAAAATTCTTTATAACTACGATTTAAAAAATGACATTTGTCTATCGTTGTTGAACGGATTAAAATGACTTGAATGGTCCTTTCTTGAATAGCCCGGAATATGAGAAAAAACGAATTTCGGATTTTCTCTTCCTCTTTAGAAATAGTGTGTATTGAGATGACTCTAGATTGTGTAGAGGTCTCTATTTATAAGGGGAAGAGGGCCAAAATCCTAGTAGTGGTGGGACTCTTTCCAAGTCTCCCACTAATGCCACTAACCATCATGTGACTAACGGATAAGGTTTACCCAAATCTTTTAATATCTTTATTTATCACATTCCTAATTAATTATCTGACATTTATTAAAACCACATAAATGGAAATTCGGAATTTAATACAATTGAAATTAAATCATTAATTTCGTCACGTAACATTAATTTCCAACAGGCTACGTTCGAGAGGATGCGATCAAAAGGAATTGAGACGGATGTTATTACTTGGAACACACTTATCAATTGTCATTGTAAATCGGGACATCATAAGAAAGCCGAGGAGTTATTTAAGGAAATGTAAGAGAGAGGGTGCTTGCCTTGTACTATTACGTATAATAATATGATTAATTTGTTTGGGGATAATGAGAGATGGGAAGGGGTGAAGATCTTATTGGGGAAATGTAGGGTCAGGGTTGTTGCCTAATGTTGTTACTTACACGACATTGGTGAATTTATGGAAAGTCAGGGAGGTTTGGTGATGCAATTAAGTGCTTGGAGGTTATGAAGTCGACCGATATGAAATTGTCATTCACCGTGTATAATGCCTTGATAATTGCCTATGCACAAAGGGTATGTTTGTACCTATTTTCATATAGTAAAAATCTCACGTAGAAAATTTTATTCGTTATGATGTATGAAAGATTACCTATTAACTTTTAAAGAGCTTATCTTTATTTTGATTGTGGATTATGATCAACTATTCCCATATTCACTAAATTCGATAAAAGAAAATAATATATCTGAAAGGGAGGCATAAACAATACACAATAAAAGATAGCATAAGATATTGAATAGGAACTGGCAAAAGCTTTGCCTATATTCATTGAAGAGTGGAAAAATTCTACAAATAGGTTAATACGAAAGTTAAATATATTCTCAACCCAAACCACAAGTTAACTAACAACCTCATATTTGGAATTAACTTCAGAAATGCAGGATTCTTATATCACACTTGCTGTATTTCTTAAATAGTTTCTCCAATAATAAATTGAAACCTGATTAGGTAACCCCCTAACCCCTCAAATCCTTTGTATACACAAAAAGATCCTAAATAAATTACTCAAAATATCTACATGTCCCAACAATCCCTTTTGAAATCCTTGATAGTTTGACTGTCCCGGACAAGATAAAAAAGTTGGGGACTTAGATCATGCGAATGGTGGATGGATTTTGAGTCAAATCTCCACTATGATGAGAAATTAATCTTCCTTCAATAGTAAAACTCTCTACTTATTTGTATACATTCCACCATTGACCTTCTTGGTACAAGAAACACACACACATATCAAAATCAGTTCTAATAATCATTGATTTAAAACGACCAATGGATGTGTGCTATAAAATCGACTCGATCTCTTACGTGAGCTCTCATCCCTCCATGAATTAATTTTTTCCTTTCACCATCATTTATTCTCAATAAGTATGCCACGGATTCTTCTCTTCTATTCTATGTACAAAAGTACAAATGGTTGACAACTTTAACTTGGACACCACTTCTAGATTACCCTCAAAGTCCATTTAAGATTAAATATCACATCTACCTTCATTAGTATAGTACAACCTCATGGGGAACTTATGACTCACCTTGTTATGAAAACCTAAAAACTGTTGGAATACAATTGGCTAATAGAGTTGAGAGTATCCGCAATTATTGGTTATACACTACACCACCCAAAATGAGTTGCACACCCTCGGATATGTTGAGCAACATCATCCCAATTTTCTTAAAGACATTTATCCTTGTTAGGTATAGTTAAAAATACATATTTTCTCCTTAAAATCACTCAAAATATATCATCTTAAAATAAACATGATTAATGTTTGGTAAGTAACTGCTACACATCTAACATTGACCATTCAGGTACTTCCCCTCCTTTTCAAATCACCAGTTTTGCATTGTCCACATGAAAACCACCCTCCTAAAACTTGTTTCTCTCTATTAGCTATAAAAAGAAATATATACAATGAACTCACTACTTCTATAACTCTTCTACATGTCGTGACGTCCTTCCTATCAATTCCATAAAAAAATTGACCTCCTCGATGTCTCGAAGTTGAAATGGCCTCTTGAAATCAACAACACTTCCTCCCTTATCCATTGAGATACTATAGAGCCTCGAAAACCTAGATTAGGGTGATATCTATCCACACTATCTCTTTCTAAAATCTAATCCTCTAGGCATTTCTAACTCTAAAAGAGATATGCTACAAGAATTCTTCCCAGCCACATCCTATGAACTTTTATTAACCCACTCCATGCTGAATTTTTTTGAAATAATGTACAATCGTACTGGTCCTCAACGGAACTCGCCACTACACGAAATCGCCCTGATAATTTTCCAATAGAGGCTTATATAAGGCATCTAATTTCTTTATACCAACTCTCCCCCTTCAAAGGAAATTATTTCCTCATCAACTTTTTCAACCTCTTGCATACGAAAAATGGAAAGGGTAGGCTCAACTTGTAATTGTTAGGAAGGGTCAACAAAGTACTTTAATAAGTGTCAACTACCACCTTTTTAAAGGTAGCTTCATTTTCCACGACCTCCTCTTAATTATCTCCACTACTAGATCTGAACTAGCTATAAATTTGAAAGATGAACCAAATGGAAGACCCAAGTCAGTCATTTATAAAGTCCTCATCTTGCACATTAACATCATTACCACATGAAAGTCTTCCACCGAATAATCTCACTCTTATGCACGTTGATGCACTTACCCATTTCAAAAACAAATCTTAAATGCCTTAATTATACCTCTTCCACCCAATTGATAATGATAGTGTCGTCGACAAATAACAAATGCGATAATTTTTTATATTTTTTTATTCGCATGTGTAGCTACTGAACTATCTTTACAAACTTCATTATTGTTCAACGGACAATCTCTATTTATGTGGCACACTTTTTGCATTTATATCATTGCTTTCCTTACCCACCACCTCTTGATTGAGACTTACAACGACCATTAAATCCCCAATTTATATCCCTTCCTCAATTATGATCATGGAGTTAAACTTTCCTCCCTGTTTGATTTCATCTTGCACATAAGATGTCATACGTCTCAAGTGTGGGCATCTTGAGAATCCTCCACTCCCGGGGCGCTTTCTAAGGAAAAAGTGGAATAGATAAATGTTCCGCTCCCCACACTAAATTATAGGATGCTTCAAACGTTGTCGATTTTGGGGTAATGTAAAGAGATAGAGTGGCCAGCCTATTTTGCAAAAAATAAACAAAAGAACATCTCGTTGCATTGAGAGAGAAGCAATAAATACCAACTAATGTTTTCAAATCTAATTAGATCAGAGGTTCTGGGGGCTAAGTTACGAAATGGGAAGGTGTTAGGAACCCATCCTGCCCTTTCGATGTCTTATGGTCTTATGTTACTATTTTCCTTAATTCCTCCGTGAAGTGTGTGTGCATGTATACATAAGTGGAGATAGGAATTTCTCAACTCGCATCATGGAAAATATGGAGTGAGGTCATCCATCGGAAAATTTCCCAAAACAATAATTAGAAATATATGATGTGTGCGCTTGTTGACATATTGATTGTTTTGATGAAACAATAATATGTGTTGGATAAGGCTCAAGTTATGATCACAAGTATAATACATATGATTAATTTATGGATAAAATAGGAAAAGGATGAAAATATGAAAATAGGACTTGAGTCCCGGGTTTTATCTTGAGACGCCTACGCAACCTATAAAGGCATCAAAGTTCATGTAGTTCGCATGCGGCACGATTGGGCATAAATTCTTCGTATTTATTCCCCGTAATTTAGAGTTTTTTTATCACCCCATACGATGCAATAAAAGTGGATTTATCTCATATCATTTCTATTTACATCATCTAACAAGTACATTGAGTTTCATATATTTTTCAGATATTTCATGCACGCGAAGAAAAGGGAGAAACCAGAATAAAGATTGAAAAGAAGAAAAGAAAAGTAAAGGGTAGTAACATAATTTTGAATCTGGAATTTGGATGTGTAAACTAAAGAGAAGTTGAAGAAGTCTATCCCATGATCACATAGTAAGAAACGACATCAAAATTCGAGCCCCGGTTGGGAAGATATGAAGTTATGAAAATAAGAAGAAAACAAGGAAGAAACGATAGATTTTTTCAGGTTCAAACCAGTTTGGGTTTTAGCGAACCAGTTTGCTACTGATTGTAATTTTATCCTCGCTACAAAAATTTCAAACCGGTTCACCCATTTATAAATGGCCATACAGAACCGGTTTGCCGGCACCTAGGTGAAATAAGTTTTTCTCATTTAAAAAAATAGGGTTGTACACAATTGTAACACGTAGAAAAACATCATGTGATTATTCTTTTAGTGTTGTAGATATCTTCTAGCTAGTTTTAACCCTAGAATTAGATAGTTAAGAAGGCAACAACCCTAGTTTCAATTCATGCATTAAGGATACACCATTGTTGATCAATTTCTCAAAATATCAAGTTTTTCTTCTCTATCTTGTTCTTACATAATTTCCATCCTTACATCACATGTTTATTTATTTTTCTAAGATTCGAAAAATCTCGTGCATGTCTATCAATAGTTTAATTATGATTTTCAATGTGTGAAACATTAGATTTTTGGTTATTTCCCGCGTAGCTATGTCCAGTTAAGTTTTTAGCGGGTTGGGTTATATGAACACAGCCTCGATATTGCGAATGGATATAAAAGTGAATAAAACGTAATTAACAATTCAAAGGTTTGAACTTTATCAAAATAAAGGTTGCATGTCTTTTAATTCCATTCGCACTAGGTAATCGGAATATTTAAGGTTACAATGGCGTTTTGATAATTTATTATTCTCGGCAAATACACTTTTTGATTTGATATGGTGAGTAGTAAAATCCGCATATGTTGAATGCTTAGAAAGTATTTGTTTTTTTAATTGAGAATTAGGTTTTTAAAGCTTTTATATTCTATGTAATCATCAATGGTTCAGGGGAGTGTATCCTAACTCCATTTTCCCATATTCATTTAAAAACTCATTTTATTATTCTTGCATACGTAGTTTATTTACTAGTTAATTAAATTGCAGAAGTTGATAGGAAAGTGACATATCATCATCTTTTCACCCTTTATCTAAGTCAATCGTAGGGTTAATCGTTCTTCATATTAGTCATTACGTTCTGTGTCCCATTCTCTGATTTTGACACCCGATTTACTGGATTATTACTTGAGCAACCATCTTGCACTTAATTCGTAAACACACACGTTAGAGACACTATAACACGCCGCGCAATCTAGCAAGCGAGGTGGCCACTGTCGCCCCCAAACTACGTTGTGCGTCACTAAATAAGTAATTATTCTTAGCATGTGACAGATATGAGACATATAATAATTCATTCCAAAATATAATAATTAAATTGATCCAATAAATATAACCATTCATGCAATATTAAGATACATCACCATGCTAATCTCCAAATTAAAACAAACTCCAAATAATATAATCTCAAATAAAAGATCCAACTATATATGTCTGAATAACACCGTAAACAACTGTTGAACCGATTGGTCCACCAAATCCATAAATAGAGTCTTATAATAAAACTGCGATGGAGAAGAAAATAAATCTAAACTACTAAGAATCTATAAGTAAACTCCAGTTGCACCTCCAAAATATCACCAATACTCCCCTACTGCTACTCCAACACTATACCTGAAATGTTAGTCAACGTATTGGGTTAGATCTCATCGCATGAATACAAGCTACTCTCCCCAATTAGGGTCCATTAGCCCAAATAGTAGCATTATACATAATAAATATCACAATAGAATATTTTAATTTAAAAGAGATAATTAATTAACGTGCGAATAAATGTAAACTGCCACTATCTACCGTACTCTAAAGTGTAAGCCCACATATTCCAATAACATTATTATTTGCAATCTCATTGTTATCCTTACTCATTTTTAATTAATTAATTAATTTAATTCATGCGACACCTATATGGCCCATCGACCCCTTATCATCCCTGCCCACACTCTTGGCACGCTTACAGTTCTACACATCACACCCATTTCCCTCACTATAGCCAGTCAACACATTCTGTGAGTTTTGCACATATTTGTGAGATTCCATGCACGACATGTCACTATAGCTAGTCGGCCCATTTAATTAGCAGCCCGCACGTACTCGTGATGCCAACACACACCACGTTGTTATAGCCAGTCGACCCGTTTAAATCTTATCCCATCACATACTCGCGCTGTAAATTCATTTTAATACCCGTTTATCATCTTAGGTATTAATTTTAAATATCTTATTTTCTCATTAACTCATTTTCTCAATATTTTATTTTATCCCCACCCTATTATAGAGCATAAATCCTCAAACCTACCCCTATTACCATACCTAGAGGTCTCCAAAACACATCGCGTCCTATCCTATTTTGTAGGATGAATTTCTATCAATTATCTCTTCCAAGTCTCACACCTAGGCTATCCAAATCAACGGAACGACACCAAAATCAGCCCCACTACGGAACATCCCATCCATAAAAACCTACACTAACTAGTCTCATACCTAGAAAGTCTTAACCGCAGATAAGTCATACTCACTAGTCCCATACCTAGCATGTATTCCTAAAATTAAGGTAAGAGCATACTACCCCTGTCCTCCCCGCGATGGTAAATATAGTCAAGACAATAAGTCGCACAATTCAATTTATCAACAAATATGCAATTTCTTATATAATCACAATTAATCTCAATTTAATTTATTCAACCCATCGTTGTAATTAACATAATATGTCTTATTCAAAAAATATAATCTCACTGTCATTCGATTTTACGAAGCACACAATAATAATTCATTTTAATCATACCTACATAATTTTATGTGGTTGTACAAATCCAGTTTTCATTTAAATCAAATTACTACGGTATTTACATGTGACCCTATACCCATATTAACAAAACCAAACCTCTAAACTAACCTCACAACGGTTATGAGTCTTAATTCAAATTAATATTTTTCAAAAAAATAGTCATCATTAGGTCAGATCCTCCACCGATTTTTTACAAAAAGTTATAATTTCCAAATTTTAATCATGATTTAAATTCCACTTAAAACCCTCCTTTTATATCTAAAAACTAAAATTTTTTTCATACCAAAATGAAATAGATTCTAAAAATTATGTTTTCAAAAATTTTAATTTCACAAATATTTTTACGGCTCAAAAAATACGGGGTGTTACATACTTCCCCACTAGCACGTGAATTTCGTCCTCAAAATTCGACGAAGCGTAAATGCGCATAAATAAAATAAGGCTCACATATGCCAAACCGTAAAATTCCACAATTGGGCACCCATACTTCCAATCCTATAAGCACATACCCCATGATCAAATATACAATATATATCCTAACAATATATATACACATAATAAGGAAAATATCGGCGGACCACACTCTCCAACGAATCACCACTCGATTCTATCTCTAAATGTCATCACAATGTTTAAATACTCAAATCAAATCACATCACTCCATCGATACACTATATACCCAAAATTTATACTGAAAATTTTCCAAATAAATATCATCTCCAAAATTAACTCTGAGGATCCTTTTACTACATCTAACCTCATTCCTGTAATACCCCGTATTTTCTGTGATATTATTTTTGGGATTAATGGAATTAAATGAGTATTAATTGGTAATTAATCCGGGTTAAAATACTAGCGAGATGCGAGTTGGTATTTTATTATATGTGCATATATGATTATATATGAATTTTGAATTATGAAAATTATCGGGAAAATTTAAATACGGCAATTTGGAAATTTTGTTGAGACGCATGTGACCACCGCGTCATGGTGTATTATTTTAATAATAAAAGTGAATTTTATTTCTATTATTCGTATGATCATTTTGAGTGCGCCAACGCGTCCGAAAGGGTCGAGATAGTCAGAAAACACTAGCCGGGGGTTTAGTTTGGGTCCCGGGGTATTTTTAGGCCATACCGGCATCATAAAGGGTATTTTGGTAATTTTGTATTTTTGGGAATTAAAAGTGACGAAAATTAGTAAATTATATCTGATGTGGATTTGACCCACTAATCCACTAACCAACCCATGTTAACCCAATAGGCTACGTAGGTTATTAGAATTAGGTTTCTAAGTTTTTCCCAAAACAAACCCTAGCCACCATAGCCATTGGAGAAGAAGAGCTTGTTGAGAGAGAGAAGGAATTCTGCAGAGAAAGAGAGAGAACACTTCACAAATTCATCATCAAATCCAGAGTTACCATTAAGGCAAGTGGTTTAATTTCAATTATTATAGAGAATGCTTCTTCCATGCGTAGGAACTTTCATAAATCAAATTGTTCTTGGGAGTTTAATAAAAACACATTTTAATTGGACTTAGAACTTAAATTTTTAGAAGAAATTGCATGTAGAATCGTATAGAGATGATTACCCTGATGTTAATATATGTAGGATGTAACAAAGACGGATCTAATTTGAGAAAATTGATGATTATGAATTCTAGGGTTTATGTTCTTGAAAATTTGGGGAAAAGTGAATAGACTTGATGATTTAATGATGTTTAGGATGAATTATTCCCTTGAAACACATTGGTATGTGACCTTGATATGTTTAGGATTGATTAGAGACCTTAAAATGTTGTTGGGACGAATTCTAGAGGAGAATTGAAGAGTAGAAATTGGTGAAAAACGAAAGTAGAATTTCTGGGCTCGAAACTGGCCACTCGTTAGAAGACCTGCCCAGGTCGTTCGAACGAGCTTCTAACGAGTTGACCATTGACTTCTAACGAGGGTGAACTTCGTTCGATGAGTTCGTTCGAACGAGATCTCGTTAGAAAGCCCACTTCGTTCGAACGAGATCTCGTTAGAAGACTCAGTTCGTTCGAACGAAGTCTCGTTCGAACAGCCTCGTTCGAACGAGTTGACAGTTTAGGCTTTTAGCCTGTTTTGATCTCGAGTGCCCCGTAACCTTGTGCATACATAGAGATAACCTTTCCTTGATGATTAATTGGTATATTTGGGATGTTTGGGATATAATGAGGAGTCAAACCTAGAAGTGTAGTTTGAACCTAAAGGAAAATATGAGTAGGACGTGAGTGTCTATTACGATGCGAGAACTATTGACGACCTAGCTTATTATATTAACCGGGAACATATAAATGGTGTAGTATTATATGTCAGTACGAGAAGAGATATGTACCAATATATTAAGGTGATTACTAAGACGTGTGCATACTTAGTATATATGTATTGATATTATGTGTATGACATACCTACCATACTTGCTATCACGGGAGGTTCGCGTTCGCTTAGGGCCCTCTAATCCTTGTGTTTCCCGGATTTAGACTGGTTACCTCGATGAACATAGGTCAGAGAAGGACTTATTGGGATGTTAATAAGTCTGCTGATCGCGGGAGTGCAGGTATGTGCGTGACCCATGTGATGTGACTGTGTTCGCCTCCATTATTTGTGATGTTGTTATCTGAGAACTATTCCTGAGAGATTCGGAATATGTGATCCTTATGTACGTGATGTACCGGGATGGATAGCAGAGTATGTGTGCACCGCAGCTAGTTCTCGGGGTGCTTATATTGTATATTTATGACGTGATTAATAATATACACTTAATTAATGGGAATATTCATGTGGTTATTGTGAACATAATTATGGTAGTGTAGTGAGAACATAACGGATTAACCGACAGTGAATTGTATTACATTGCGAATCTGAGTTTAAGTAAAGCCTCCATTTTTTAGATTGTTTACGCTAGAAGTTCATATGGGAATCGAGTAGTAATGGGTAGAACTTATTACGGGTTGGTTAGATGTGTATGTCATGTAGATGGGTATGGTACGTTAGGAGTGCACATGTAGTCGAGGGGTGAGAATTTCATGTGAGTGCACGTCCTAACATGTATTTTGCATTTAATGTTTTAAAGTTATTAAAACACTTGCAATTTTTAAAATGATTTCCACTTTCGGGCTCTGACCCATTTGCTTTCAAATCTATTTTTGTAAAAACCATTTTAGGTGCCCAGCCACAAGGACACCATGCTTAGGATTCTCATATAGGTGACGAGCTGTAGCTGTTTGTGGAAGCTACAGGACTTTGCTAGTAGACGCTTCATCTACTTTGACTCCATATTTATCAGTTATAGGGCATGTCGCCCATTCCTTTTAGAGACTTTTCATTTATTTCAGTTATTCAGACTTTTGGCTTGTAGTTATTCAGGATGTAGACTTGTAGTTTTATTTCCATTTGTGGGATTGTTGTGAGGAGTTTTCCTCTGGACTTTTATTTACTTTGTTGGTTATTCATTACTTAGTTATGGTGAATGGATTTATGTTTCTTCCATTATTCTTTTATTTCTTGTTAATCAGACATAACTTAAAAATTTGGCACTTACTTTTTAAATACTAGGTGGTTAGTAATTATAAAAATGTTTTCGACAGTGATGCTATTAACTGAACCAACTTGGCATTTTGAATTAATTTAATAAAGGAGTAGCTACCCGGTATTTAATTAGTCGGGGTATCACAGGTGGTATCAGAGCATCAGGTTCTAGTGTCCTTTAGGATCTGAACGACTTATTATGTTTCCGCTGAGCTTTCTTTGATATAGAGCCCTATATTTTAGGATTGTTGTATTCTTTTGTTTATGCTACGTTCTTCAGCTATATTAAGTTTATAACTGCGAACTTATAAAATTCATTCTTATTTCAGATGCCTCCACGACGTGCACGACGAGTTCCCAGGGATGCGACGCCAGAACCACAGCCCGCACCGGTTCAGGGCACGATGAACGCCGCTGAGGTTGCAGCCATAGTAGCCCAAGCGGTAAATGCCGCACTTGCCGTAGTTCAGCAGGCACCACCTCAGGTGCCGGTTGCCGCGCCAGTACAGGCAAATGCATTCCCGTCTGCTTGGGAACGTGTACGTGACGCTTTTCAGAAAGCGCATCCGCTAGAGTTTGGAGGTAGCTCAGATGTGGTAGTCTCAAGCCAGTGGAGGAAGGATATGCAGAGGCACTTGAGGATGTATGAGTGCACGGATGTTCAGAAGCAGGTGCTAGCTACTTTCAAGCTAGTTGGATCTTCACTGCAGTGGTGGGAGTCTATTACCACCGTGGAGGAGAGGGATACTCTCACTATTCAGGAGTTCTGGGTGCGGTTCGACCGCAAGTACTTTCCGTCAGCTGTTCATACGGAAATGAGGAGGAAACTGATGAGTCTGAAGCAGGAGGGTAAGACCGTGGATGAGTATGAGGCCGAGCTCACGAATCTGTTGAATATCGTTTCGGATGAGATACCGACAGAAAAGAAGAAGATTGAGAAATTCACCGACGGGTTGACATGGAGGATCCATCAGCATCTGTTAGGGAACCTTTCGTTGGCCACTTATTCTGATGTGGTTAACGCTGATTTGTTACACTGCCAGGATCACCGCTTTCATATGGCTGAGGGCAAGAGATCGAGAGAGTCTAGCCATCAGGGCAGGACTGGAGGACATGGTGCCAGTGGGGCACAATCTGTTCAGGGGCAGCGACAGGGTGAGCAGGGTTCCTAGCAGGGGGATCAGAAGAGGTTCAGATCAGGAAATTACATGCACGGACAGGGAGGTTTTCGTCAGGGCCATCAGGGTCCAAACGGCCATCAGGGCCAACAGGGGCAGAATGGGCAGCAGTTTCAGCAGGGCCAGTAGGGCCAAGGGAGGAACGGTAACGGCCACTAGGGCCGGGGACAGCAGGGGCAGAGAGGAGGGAACTTCCCGGGGAAGTATTTCGTTTATGGCAAGACTGGCCATAAACGCCAGGACTGTCCTGATAGGGGCAGGGCCCCACAGCAGCAGCAGCAGGGTGCTCGCCAGGAGCCGCAGAGGCCTATGTTTCCCGCCGCTCTCCCCGCACCGCCTCAGATGGCAGCATTGCCACCCATTCCAGTAGTCCCAGCTTAACAGGGGCAGCTACAGTATGGACGTGTCTATAACATCCACCAGGCAGCAGTTCCACAGGCACTGCCCGCGATTGAGGGTACGTTTCCTATCCATGGCACTATGGGTCGGGTATTGTTTGATACGGGGGCTACACATTGTTTTATAGCTACTCATTTCACGAAGGCTTTAGGGTTGTTAGCCACCGCGGAGAGCACAGTGACGTGTGTAGACTCACCATTGGGGAATGGGTCACTTATATTCTTTATATGTCGGGGAGTGGGGGTAGAGATTGGTGGTTTGGTATTACCTGCGGACATGTTGGTATTAGATATGCATGTTCACGATGTGATTATCGGTATGGATTGGCTCGCTGACTATAGATCCATGATTGATTGCTTCGGTGGGAGCATTGTTTTTGCCATTCCGGGGCAAGAGATGTTTGTAGTGGCGATGCCTCGCCCAGAGGGAGGCTCGACCGCTCATTTGTATTACCTAGAGGAGGATACCTCTAAGGAGGTTGTGATTCCTTTAGATTCGATCCTAGATGTCAGGGAGTATTCTGATGTATTTCAAGAGATACCAGGCCTACCCCCCAGTCGAGAGATAAACATTGTTATAGACTTATTTCCAGATACGAGACCTATAGCACGCGCACCGTACCGTATGGCTCCAGCTGAGATGAGGGAGTTACGGGATCAGATTGAGCAGTTATTGGGGCAGGATTTTATTCGGAGGAGTACTTCACCGTGGGGTGCCCCTGTGTTTTTCGTGAAGAAGAGAGACGGTTCACTGAGATTGTGTGTGGACTACAGAGAGTTGAATAAAGTCACGATACGGAATAAGTATCCGTTGCCTCGAATCGATGACCTATTCGACCAGTTGAGAGGAGCTTATTTCTTCTCGAAGATTGATTTGAGATCGGGACACCAGCAGTTGCGTATCAGGGAAGAGGACGTCTCGAAGACTGCGTTCTTATCGAGATATGGTTCTTACGAGTTTCGGGTTATGCCTTTTGGTTTGACCAATGCTCCAGCCGTGTTCATGGACTTGATGAATAGGGTGTTCATGGATTTCCTAGATCAGTTTGTCATTGTCTTCATCGATGATATTCTGGTTTACTCCCAGACAGAGGAGGAACACGCCGAGCATTTGAGGCAAGTTTTGCAAACGCTACGTCAGAACGAGTTGTATGCAAAGTACGAGAAGTGCGGGTTTTGGCTGAAGGAGGTTCAGTTTTTGGGGCACATTATTTCCGACCGGGAAATATCGGTTGATCCGGGGAAAGTATCCGTGGTGAGGGAGTGGGACAGCTCACGACACCGATGGAGATCCATAGTTTCTTGGGCCTAGCAGGATACTACAGGAGGTTTATTCGGGGATTCTCGAAGATAGCGGGTCCTTTAACACATCTGACTCGTAAGGGCGTGCCATTCATCTGGAGTGATGCCTGTCAGTTGGCATTCGATGAGTTGAAGGATAAGTTGACCTCAGCACCTGTGTTAGCATTGCCGAGACGGGGAGTTGAGTATATAGTCTACACCGATGCGTCCTTGCAAGGACTAGGAGGTGTATTACAGCAGGAAAGTCAGGCCATAGCTTATGCATCCCGTAAGCTAAAGCCTCACGAGAAGAACTACCCCACTCATGACTTGGAGTTGGCGGCAGTCGTATTTGCCATACGTATTTGGAGACATTACCTGTTGGGAGAGAAGTTCCGATTGTTCACGGACCACAAGTCCCTACAGTACCTATTTACGCAAAAGGAGTTGAATATGCGACAGCGTAGGTGGCTTGAGTTTGTAAAGGACTATCAGTTTGATATCCAGTACCACCCGGGAAAGGCTAACGTGGTAGCAGACGCGTTGAGCCATAGGCCAGCAGATGAAGTGGCAGAGGTGTGGAAAGCCAAGTGGAAGGAATTGGGACACCAGGATGCAGTGGCCCGATCATTCATGTCTGTGATGACCGTTACACCGCAGATTGTCACAAAGGTAGTAAGGGCACAGGCAAACGACTCGTTCTATCAGGAGCAGATAGTTCGATTACTAGCAGAGGGAGCCGAATCCTATACCGTTAGCTCAGACGGGGGATTACACTTCAATGGGAAATTGGTAGTTCCGGAAGGGGAGGAATTACGGCACGAGGTGATGGCAGAATCGCACGGCTCACGGTTCGCGGTACATCCCGGTGGGGACAAAATGTACCAAGACATGAGACGTCAGTATTGGTGGAGCGGAATGAAGAGGGATATTGCCGAGTTTGTTTCTAAAAGAGCCACTTGTCAGCTAGTAAAAGTGGATCATCAGAGACCGGCAGGACTGCTACAGCCATTGGAGGTCCCGATGTGGATGTGGGAGAGCATATCCATGGACTTTATCACGGGATTGCCTATGTCACAGAGAGGTCACGACTCCATTTGGGTAATTGTGGATATGTTGACCAAAGTCGCTCATTTTCTACCCGTAAGGACAGACTACACTGCAGGACAGTATGCCCAACTCTTTATTGCAGATATAGTGAGACTTCACGGTGTGCCCCTAAATATCGTGTCTGACAGAGACAAGATATTTGTTTCACGGTTTTGGGAGAGTTTTCAGGAGGCCATGGGCACGGAATTGCGGTTGAGTACGGCATATCACCCGCAGACTGATGGGCAAACTGAGCATACAAATCAGATGTTGGAGGACATGCTACGAATGAGTATCATTGATTTTGGGGGTGGATGGGAGCAGTATCTTCCACTTGTGGAGTTTGCTTACAACAACTCCTACCAATTCACTATTGGCATGGCTCCATTTGAGGCGTTGTACGATAGACCTTGTCGTTCCCCGTCATGTTGGTTGGAGGTGGGGGACAACAAACTACTTGGGCCGGAAGTGATTTAGGATACTTCGGCGAGGATAGAACTGATTCGGAGTCGCATTCGGGTAGCTCAGGATCGGTAGAAGAGCTATGCTGATGCGAAGAGGTTCTTCAGGGAGTTCCAAGTGGGGGACCAGGTTTTGCTCAGAGTATCTCCTATGAAGGGGATTATGCGTTTCGGGAAGAAAGGGAAGTTGGCACCAAGATATGTGGGACCATTTCCTATTATTGAGCGGATTGGACCGGTTGCGTATAGGCTTGGATTACCGGAGCATTTGCATCGGATTCACGATGTATTTCATATTTCCTCGCTAAGGAAATATCTTAGGGATAATTTGGCTCATTCTCATATTGCTTTGGAGGACATTGATCTCCAGCCTGATAGCTCCTACGAGGAGGGGCCGATTGCTATTCTAGACCGAAGTGAGCGGAAACTGCAGTCAAAGATCGTTCCGTTAGTGCGTGTTCAGTGGCGACATCATAATGTCGAGGAGTCCACATGGGAGCGCGAGGATGAGATGCGAGAGCGTTATCCAGAGTTGTTCTTACCAGGTACTTTCTAGTTCCCAATTTCGGGACGAAATTCAGTTATTAGGGGGGAAGTATGTAATACCCCGTATTTTCTGTGATATTATTTTTGGGATTAATTGAATTAAATGAGTATTAATTGGTAATTAATCCGGGTTAAAATACTAGCGAGATGCGAGTTGGTATTTGATTATATGTGCATATATGATTATATATGAATTTGGAATTATGAAAATTGTCGGGAAAATTTAAATACGGCAATTTGGAAATTTTGTTGAGACGCGTGTGACCGCCGCGTCATGGTGTATTATTTTAATAATAAAAGTGAATTTTATTTCTATTATCCGTATGGTCGTTTTGAGTGCGCCAACGCGTCCGGAAGGGTCGAGATAGTCAGAAAACACTAGCCGGGGGATTAGTTTGGGTCCCGGGGTATTTTTAGGCCATACCGGCATCATAAAGGGTATTTTGGTAATTTTGTATTTTTGGGAATTAAAAGTGACGAAAATTAGTAAATTATATCTGATGTGGATTTGACCCACTAATCCACTAACCAACCCATGTTAACCCAATAGGCTACGTAGGTTATTAGAATTAGGTTTCTAAGTTTTTCCCAAAACAAACCCTAGCCACCATAGCCATTGGAGAAGAAGAGCTTGTTGAGAGAGAGAGAAGGAATTCTCCAGAGAAAGAGAGAGAACACATCACAAATTCGTCATCAAATCCAGAGTTACCATTAAGGCAAGTGGTTTAATTTCAATTATTATAGAGAATGCTTCTTCCATGCGTAGGAACTTTCATAAATCAAATTGTTCTTGGGAGTTTAATAAAAACACATTTTAATTGGACTTAGAACTTAAATTTTTAGAAGAAATTGCATGTAGAATCGTATAGAGATGATTACCCTGATGTTAATATATGTAGGATGTAACAAAGACGGATCTAATTTGAGAAAATTGATGATTATGAATTCTAGACTTTATGTTCTTGAAAATTTGGGGAAAAGTGAATAGACTTGATGATTTAATGATGTTTAGGATGAATTATTCCCTTAAAACACATTGGTATGTGACCTTGATATGTTTAGGATTGATTAGAGACCTTAAAATGTTGTTGGGACGAATTCTAGAGGAGAATTGAAGAGTAGAAATTGGTGAAAAACAAAAGTAGAATTTCTGGGCTCGAAACTGGCCACTCGTTAGAAGACCTGCCCAGGTCGTTCGAACGAGCTCGTTCGAACGAGCTTCTAACGAGTTGACCATTGACTTCTAACGAGGGTGAACTTCGTTCGATGAGTTCGTTCGAACGAGATCTCGTTAGAAAGCCCACTTCGTTCGAACGAGATCTCGTTAGAAGACTCAGTTCGTTCGAACGAAGTCTCGTTCGAACAGCCTCGTTCGAACGAGTTGACAGTTTAGGCTTTTAGCCTGTTTTGATCCCGAGTGCCCCGTAACCTTGTGCATACATAGAGATAACCTTTCCTTGATGATTAATTGGTATATTTGGGATGTTTGGGATATAATGAGGAGTCAAACCTAGAAGTGTAGTTTGAAACTAAAGGAAAATATGAGTAGGACGTGAGTATCTATTACGATGCGAGAACTATTGACGGCCTAGCTTATTATATTAACCGGGAACATATAAATGGTGTAGTATTATATGTCAGTATGAGAAGAGATATGTACCAATATATTATGGTGATTACTAAGACGTGTGCATACTTAGTATATATGTATTGATATTATGTGTATGACATACCTACCATACTTGCTATCACGGGAGGTTCGCGTTCGCTTAGGGCCCTCTAATCCTTGTGTTTCCCGGATTTAGACTGGTTACCTCGATGAACATAGGTCTGAGAAGGACTTATTGGGATGTTAATAAGTCTGCTGATCGCGGGAGTGCAGGTATGTGCGTGACCCATGTGATGTGACTGTGTTCGCCTCCATTATTTGTGATGTTGTTATCTGAGAACTATTCCTGAGAGATTCGGAATATGTGATCCTTATGTACGTGATGTACCGAGATGGATAGCAGAGTATGTGTGCACCGCACCTAGTTCTCGGGGTGCTTATATTGTATATTTATGACGTGCTTAATAATATACACTTAATTAATGGGAATATTCATGTGGTTATTGTGAACATAATTATGATAATTTAGTGAGAACATAACGGATTAACCGACAGTGAATTGTATTACATTGCGAATCTGAGTTTAAGTAAAGCCTCCATTTTTTAGATTGTTTACGCTAGAAGTTCATATGGGAATCGAGTAGTAATGGGTAGAACTTATTACGGGTTGGTTAGATGTGTATGTCATGTAGATGGGTATGGTACGTTAGGAGTGCACATGTAGTCGAGGGGTGAGAATTTCATGTGAGTGCACGTCCTAACATGTATTTTGCATTTAATGTTTCAAAGTTATTAAAACACTTGCAATTTTTAAAATGATTTCCACTTTCGGGCTCTGACCCATTTGCTTTCAAATCTATTTTTGTAAAAACCATTTTAGGTGCCCAGCCACAAGGACACCATGCTTAGGATTCTCATACAGGTGACGAGCTGTAGCTGTTTGTGGAAGCTATAGGACTTTGCTAGTAGACGCTTCATCTACTTTGACTCCATATTTATCAGTTATAGGGCATGTCGCCCATTCCTTTTAGAGACTTTTCATTTATTTCAGTTATTCAGACTTTTGGCTTGTAATTATTCAGGATGTAGACTTGTAGTTTTATTTCCCTTTGTGGGATTGTTGTGAGGAGTTTTCCTCTGGACTTTTATTTTCTTTGTTGGTTATTCATTACTTAGTTATGGTGAATGGATTTATGTTTCTTCCATTATTCTTTTATTGCTTGTTAATCAGACTTAACTTAAAAATTTGGCACTTACTTTTTAAATACTAGGTGGTTAGTAATTATAAAAATGTTTTCGACAGTGATACTATTAACTGAACCAACTTGGCATTTTGAATTAATTTAATAAAGGAGTAGCTATCCGGTATTTAATTAGTCGGGGTGTCACAATTGCCTATAACGTCCTTAAACCAAAAATCCTTATCTCCAAGAAACACAACTAAAATATATGCTAGACTCAATATCTTAGAGAACAAAAATCAATAAAGGGAATCAAAGATCGATAACACGGATGGTAAACGAACTGACAACCTACGTGACCTAAAACCTAGCTCCGATACCATCTGTAGCACCCCGCACAGTCTGGTAAGGAAGGTGGCCAGTCGTCGCCACCAAACTACATTGGGCGTCACTAAATAAGTAATCATTCTTAGCATGTGACACATATGAGACATAAAAATTCATTCCACGAGATAATAATTAAATTGATCTAATAAATATAATAATTCATGCAATATTAAGATCCACCACCATACTAATCTCCAAATTAAAACAAACTCTAAATAATATAATCTCAAATAAATGCTACAAATATAAATATCTAAATAAAACCATAAACAACTGTTGAACTGATTGGCCCACTAAATCCATAAATAGAGTCTCATAAGAAAAATGCGACGGAAAGGAAAATAAATCTAAACTACTAAGTATTTATAAGTAGACTCCAGTTTCACCTCCAAAATATCACCAATACTTCCTTGCAGCTACTCCAGCGCTATACCTGAAATGTTAGTCAACGTAATGGACTAGAGCCCACCGTATGAATAGAAGCTACTCTCCCCAATTAGGGTTCGTGAACCCAGGGAGTAGCATTATACACAATAAATATCACGATAGAATATTTTAATTTAAACGAGATAATTAATTAACGTGCGAATAAACGTAAACTACCATTCTCTACCTTATGACTAAAACACCCTAAAGTGTAAGCCCATATATTCCAATAACATTATTATTTACATTTTCATTCTTATCCTTACTCATTTTTAATTAATTAATTAGTTAAATTCATGCGACACTAATATAGCTAGTCAACCCCTTATTGGCCCAGCACACACTCTTGACATGCTTAGTGACACACCCCAACCAAGTTACTTATAATTTAAATTGAAAGTCAAATTGAGTCAAACCATAATTACCTTAACCAAACCATAAACATCAGTATCCTTTTTCAGGTATTAACACAAATTCATAAAACTAAAACTTTTCACAATTTTAAAGTAATTATGCGTATTCAAACTTACTAAAAGGATAAGTAGGCTTAAATTACCCATTTTTCATTTGACCAAAATCATGGTTTTATGTATCCCTTGCTAACCCCACCCGACCTCCTAGATTTGGCAGTGATATCACACTACTTGAAAATCCATAAACATTAGAAAAAGCTTAGTGAATGCATCACTACTACACTATTACATAAAATTAATTGCAATAAATCATATCCATGTGTTAATATATATATATATATATATACTTATCCGGTTTATTCATAAAGAATGACCAATTATATACTTATTCGACTCATTCGTGAAGAATAACTAACTTATCTGATTCATGATTCACATATCCTGTCTATAATAGACAATTGTCCCCCATTTCGGGTCGGGGAGTAACCTCCCATTTTGGTAAACTGAAATGAATAGTTTCATTTTCATAACATTATGATCATATATGTAACCATGCATAAATACTTCTTACTAGTGAGTAATATTCTAATCTTATACATAGCCATGTATATATGTATCTTAGTAGTGAGTACACTCACCTTGGCCACTTAATGGGTTTTTTCCTTGCCTTTGTATGGAACTTGTTCAATCGGGTCCCTTCCCTTCCTATCAATCTTATAACATGAGTATCATCATAAAAATATTAACACTTCGAATAAACACTTAAACGTAATTCAATTCATAAGCATTATATGATCCCATTCAATTTCATGTTAAGATATTTAACATATTCAATTCGTAGTCCAAACATACTTTAGCTTCTTCTCGGTAATCGAATTCTTATCATATTAGATTTCCAATACAAAATAAGACGCATAATTTCATGTTTCCTAAAGTAATATATGCCATTTTCTTTACTACATAACAAATCTGCCCTATAGGCTCCTCTATCGTTCAGTCAACTTCCAAGAATTTTCATGATTTTTCTATATCATAACTTTCTATGATATTTCACCCAATTTCAATAAAAATATTGAATAATACCAAGTTAAAATTTCATAATTTTTAGAGTTCATTTTCCATGTCAAGCAAAACGTCAAACACATTGTATGCATACTTACCTTTTAGGGAAGATTCTATACCTGAACTTCAA
Source organism: Sambucus nigra (assembly GCA_949130495.1). Classification (NCBI taxonomy): domain Eukaryota; kingdom Viridiplantae; phylum Streptophyta; class Magnoliopsida; order Dipsacales; family Adoxaceae; genus Sambucus; species Sambucus nigra. The sequence goes on from OX422207.1 coordinate 819,898,577, forward strand.
ACTATCACCCAAGATTCATTTCTTGGTATTTATATAAATTTTTTCTATATGATATAAATATTTGAGTCTAGTTTCATCTCCAACTATAATTATTAAATTCTAGTAAGTGTTGATTTTGGCTCTCCTATTTTTCAGTTTTGGTTTATTTACAAATTTGCCATTTTGGCTCAAATCTATAAATACAAGTGTTATTTCTAGGTTTTGAGGGAGGACAAGTTTGAGAGCTATTTTGTGAGTTATCAAAGCTAAAGATAGATAGAGCTCCCATTTGAGGGGTGAGTTCTTGTGAGGTTGTGAGTGACTTTCTAAGAGAGATAAATTGTGTGTGTGTATAACCTTTGGGTTCCTCCATTTATCTATAGAAAGAAGAAATCCTCCTTGGTGGATGTAGCCCAAATTTGGGTGAACCACGGTATATCGTTGTTGTTTTGCTTTGATGATTGCTTGTATGTTCTTATTGTCTCTTCATTGATGCTTGGTTGAATTGATTGGGAGTTTGCACACTAGTTCATTTGCGGAACAAGGTCTTGGGTGTTTTCCGCACACCAAGTGTTTGATAAAATTCCCGAGTGAGTTTTATCGTCTTGGTCGCTAGAGATAGTCTTGCTTTAGCGCAACAAGTGGTATCAGAGCTTTGGTTGCATTGTTTGCCCGGTATTTTGGTTCGAGGTTGAATCAATTTTGGCAATTTTGGCATAGCTTTTGTTTTTGTTCGAAATGACGGAAAATGTGGAGAGTACTCGAGAATCAACCTCTACGAGCGGAGTCTCTAAGAGATGGGATCCGAGTTATGGATCAATTGGCTCAATGAAGACGGACATGAAGGCTTTTGATGAGAAGATCAATTTCGGGTTATGGCAAAGACGAATGCGAGGCGTTCTTGTCCAACAGAGGTTGCAATTAGCATTGTTGGGGGTAGAGGGACGACCGGTAGGCATGACCGATGCCGAGTGGATTGACATTGATCAAAGAGCGGCTTCGTGTATTGAGATGCTTATCACGGATGATGTGTTGAATAATGTGATAGCGGAGACCACGGCTAAAGGCATGTGGGATAAGCTTGAAGAGATTTATTTGGGAAAGTCGTTGTCAAATAAATTGTTCCTCAAGAAGAAACTCTTCAAGCTTGAGATGAAGGAGGGTGAGGACATGATGAAGCATATCAACGTTTTTAATGCCTTGATAAATGACTTGTACCGGATAGACGTTCAATTCATTGAGGAGGATCGAGCATTGTTGTTGCTTGCATCATTACCCGATTCATACGAGCATTTTGTGACCACGCTCATGTTTGGGAAGTCTACGCTCCGGTGCAACGAGGTTGTGCAAGATATTCAATCTCATGTCACGATGAGAAAGAAGGAAGGTGGAGGTGACGGGTATTCCCATAATGAAGGCCTTATGGCGAGAGATGGAGGTGGGCAAAATGGCGGGAGGAACTCCAACCGGGGATTTAATGACGGTAGTAGGTTTAGATCGAGAGGTGTTGGTGGTAAAGGGCCGAAATGCTACAAGTGTCGGGAATGGGGTCATATGATCCGAGAATGTCCTTTGTGGAATGACAAGGTTAAGGGCAAGGTTGATTCCGAGAGGGCAATGGTAGCGAGTGCGAATTATGAAGATGAACTTGGAGAACTTCTCACAATCTCCAAGGTTAACTCTCTTTTCCAAGATGATTGGATATTAGATTCGGGATCGTCGGATCACGTTTGCTCCAAGAGGGAATATTTTGAGACTTTCACAGAAAATGGAAAAGGTTCCATGTCTTTGGCTAACGGAGAGAAGGTTTTCGTTGAGGGTGTCGGGACGGTGAAACTCAAGATGTTCGATGGGGTGGAACGCACTTTGGGTGGTGTGGCCTATGTCCCAAAGTTGCGAAAGAATTTGATATCCATTAGCCGTTTGGATTCCAAGGGTTGCTGGGTGTCGGTGGCAGGTGGAGTCTTGAAAGTCACACGCGGTTGTATGGTCCTAGCAAGGGGAGAGGACAGAGAGGGGTTGTATCGTCTAAATCAAACTTCGAGGAAGATGGGGAAGCGGTGTGCACAAGTGATAGAATGTTCGAGGCATGTCTCGTTTGTGAACAAAGCGGAGACATTGGGTGCTAGCTTTCAAAGAGTAGACGGTAGTGATGGGAGAATACCTACTAGTGGAGGGGATGGATTGAAGTTCCCCTCCAGGGCCAACGGGTGATGTTGACCCTGTTTAGTTGCACACATGCATTGGACGATTCGAATCGAGGAGGTGTAGGAGTGTGATGGATTCAAGGTGTGTGTAGCTAGTTCAAGGAATGCCGATGAGTTATTGTTTGCGAGCATTGGCAAACGGGAGTTTTTCGTGACAAAGACTTGGTACATCTTTCGAGGGTGAGATTTGGAGGGTATGAGAGGTGAGGAATTTTCCCTTTTATCTGTGGTTATTTCTCATAGTGGAAGATGGTGTTGATGTTTTTGAATGTTTCGTGTAAAGAGGGTGTATGCTATATGTATTGTGTGGGGGTTTACTCACCGGGTTACATGAGGTGCGAGCTTCACCGTATGGTTACATGGGAAGCATTCAGGGGAGTTCTTAGTTTAGAACTTGGTTCCTCGGCGGGTGGAGTCGTTTGGAGTCTTGGAGTGAAGACTTGCGGTATCTCACTTCATGGTTGAAGTTTGAGGTGGCTTAGCGTCGGGTGGAGCGTATTGGCTTGTTAGATGTCGGGATGATCTTAGAGCGGATTTGATGTTTGCATTCCGAGTTCGGTTGGATCGTAAGGATCGCCTGGGGGAATCGCATTAGCTTGGTAGATGGTGGGACAGTCTTCAAGCGGGTTCAATTTCAGCATTCTAGAGATTGGTTGGATCGTCAGGATCGCCAAGGTGGAGTTTGTTGATTTTGGCTCACCTATTTTTCAGTTTTGGTTTATTTACAAATTTGCCATTTTGGCTCAAATCTATAAATACAAGTGTTATTTCTAGGTTTTGAGGGAGGACAAGTTTGAGAGCTATTTTGTGAGTTATCAAAGCTAAAGAGAGATAGAGCTCCCATTTGAGGGGTGAGTTCTTGTGAGGTTGTGAGTGACTTTCTAAGAGAGATAAATTGTGTGTGTGTATAACCTTTGGGTTCCTCCATTTATCTACAGAAAGAAGAAATCTTCCTTGGTGGATGTAGCCCAAATTTGGGTGAACCACGGTATATCGTTGTTGTTTTGCTTTGATGATTGCTTGTATGTTCTTATTGTCTCTTCATTGATGCTTGGTTGAATTGATTGGGAGTTTGCACACTAGTTCATTTGCGGAACAAGGTCTTGGGTGTTTTCCGCACACCAAGTGTTTGATAAAATTCCCGAGTGAGTTTTATCGTCTTGGTCGCTAGAGATAGTCTTGCTTTAGCACAACAGTAAGTACACTCAAACTTATGAAAGTTTGAACACACGAGGGTTCTAAACAAGACAATATAAAGGATTTACACCTTCGTCTTTCTTCGAGCTGGTATTTATCCATACATATATACAAAGGCATGAAAGTTTACTAAACAACCTATGATTTCTATCATTTCAATCAATAATATAAAAAAAGAACAATATTTATGGATAATATCACCTTTGGGACTTTTACGTAATTTCCTATGGATTTTTATCCAACTTTTACTCACCTTTCTTTTCCTAATTTTCTCGTTTCTCTCTCTTCAGGCCAAATTATGCAATAGATGAGTTTGGATGAAGAAGGAGGTTATTTCAATGTTTTAAGGTCGATCAAACCAGCCACCCCTTCCAACCAATCAAATTCAACCATTTAGTGTACATATAAGACAAATACCACTTAACGAATGAACAGATTTGCCCTTGTTTCGTATTTTTGCATAACTCCTTACTCAGACCTCTGTTTTACACACCGTTTGTTTTTTTACAAATCTAATCACATATATACAACTATCTAGTTTTCACCTCAAGTAAATTGTTATATTATAATGGCCAAAATTAGTCTCCCACTTGAACATTCCTACCGAAAACATCAAAAATTTGTGTTTGTAACTAATTCGCTATTTCATGGGTTATAAAGGTAGGATTAGACTAAACATAATAGCTTAACTTTATATGCACAAATAACATATTATCCCCATCCCATAAGGTAAGCATGATTTAATCATAATTTATCATAATATATCCGAGTTGTCACAACTTTTCCTCAGAAAATTTGGTCCCCAAAATCTAGTATGAATTTCACTTACCAAACAATTGAGGATACTATTTCCTCACACTATATTCCCTTTCCCAATTTTCTTCTTTAATTTCATGAATCCTCCACAACACTTTAACTATAGGACTAACTTGATTCCTTAATACTTCCTCCTTTTGATCAATAATTTCCACCAGTTCCTCAATATACGACAAATCTTCTTTCATAATATCTTCCGTTTATTTATCATTTACATGTAAGGATAATCATATAATGATTTCTTATCAATGAAAACCAATTCCCAAAACATATGTTACTTAATAATTTTATATATTTATGTCAAACATTCACACATAATAGATTATCAGTTGTATCATCGTATATTCACAATGAGTGAACATTCTTAACAAGCCTAGTATCATTCTTTACATTTATCCTTTCATTCCTATAGTATATCCTTATCATCGTGTAGTATTTCAAATCATGAATATTATATTACTAGACTAGCTTATTACACAAACTACAAGAAAAATGAGTATTAGGGACGGTAAAAAACCGTCCCTAAAAGTAACAAAACCGTCTCTAAAGAGTATTAGGGACGGTTTTTGCAATGGCAAAAATCCGTCCCTTATACTAGGCGTCCTAAATATTTTAGGGACGGATTTTACCGTCCTAAATGTTAACCCGTGAACACTCTGTATTTGGCATTAGGGACGGATTTTTCCGTCCCAAATGGTGTTCCCGCGAAAAAATTCCCGCTCTCGCCAATAGTATTAGGGACGGTTTATCTGTCCCTAATGCTACTGAGATTCTGGCAGCCCAAATAGGGACGGTAAAAACCGTCCCTAAAGGTAAATTCTTTTGATGCAGAAATGGGTATTAGGGACGGTAAAAATCGTCCCAAAGGTATTCTCAAATAATACAAATAAGTATTAGGGACGGTTTATAACCGTCCCAATTGATAAATAAAAAATTATCATAAATAGTTATATTATTATATGTTTCATGTTGCAATAATAATTGACGTCTAATTGACATTATAAATCAAATCATCAGATAAAAAACACAATATATCAACCACATTCATTGAAGCATGTATCCAATAACAATTTCTTCCATTGAACTACATTCAAGTCGAAATATTTAAATGAGTACAACATCATACTAATTAATAAGATATATAATTGTCAAAAAAAATATCATCCCTAAATTAAGATGATAAATATGGTTATCACGCTTCGAAAACTTCTCTTAGTAAAATATGTATCTTCAACTTCATGTATCTTCAACTTTATGTATCTTCAACTTTTTGTACACAACCTGTTTAGTCAATACAAAAATCGCTTGGCTATAAGAATCTTGCATATCAACAATTCTTTACAATTTTAAAAAAAAATCGATAGAGTCTCCTTTGTTTATACATGAAAACCAACCTGTTTAATTAACACAAAAGCCAACACGGCCAGTAAAAAAAATTAAAACAACAATCTCGCATATCAACAACAATAATAAATAAACAATCTACCTGTCGCAAACCCTTGCTTTGTTCATGTGTTCCACGCGAATAAAATATTACCCTAACATGTTATCCTGCAAAAAAATATAAGAAACAAAACAAAAAAAGATATCAGTAATCAAATAATGTTTAAACCTACGAGTTACATCATAATTACTCATCTATATTTTAACAACAAGATAAATAGAGAATCAATTACAAATAATAAAAACGCATCATAATAAATTAAATTTGTTCGTTACCATTTTTGAAGTACTTCTCCATCATAATATACTCGTGTGAGAATAAATGGAATTTTTAACGAGTGTTCGTGACATTTAACGGCCTAAAAATAGCTTCGGTAAAAATTGTATATGTGTATGTAACAGGGGCCTGTTATATACACATATGTATATGTGCACATGTGTATATAACAGGGGACTGTTATATACACGTTTATATGTGTATATAACAACAACAGCTGTTATATACACATATACAGATGTGTATATAATAGGGGACTGTATATACACGTGTATATAACAGGGGACTGTTATATACACATATGTATATGTGTATATAATACACTGTTATATACACATATACATACTATATATATATATATATATATATATATATATATATATATATATATATATATATTTATTTATGTAATATGTATATATAAATATGCATGTATAAATAGTATACCACTAGTATATATTACATATATATACCCAGTGGAGGATCTAGAAATGTGAGTAAGAGGAGCCAAACAATAAATATCTATTTTTCTAGGGGCCAAAAGTGTAAAAATATATATTTTTTTTATAAAATTTTAAAGCTATAGGGTTAAATTTTGAAATTCTTTGAAGTTTGGGGGGCCAAGGCCCCCCTTGTATCCGCCTCTGTATATACATACATATACACTTATATGCATATGTATATATATATGTATGTACGTATAATGAGTATAACAGTAGTATATATTACATATATATACATACATATACACTTTTGGCAAATTTACGTATTCACATTAGTCACATTGGTCCCATGCGAGGTGTTCGTTACTCTTAGGTGACCGTTTTGTGTCCGTTTTACGTATTCATCTATCAATGGCATGTTTTTATGCTTAAGTCTATTTTTTTGCAAATTTACGGCGTACACTCAAATCGGGATCCCCGTGACTACGCGGACGGTTCCTACGAGTCACATTGGTCCCGTGCGAGGTGTTCGTGACTCTTACGGGACCGTTTTGTGGCTGTTTTACGTATTCACCCTTCGATGGCATGTTTTTATGCTTAAGTCTAACTTTTTACAAATTTACGTTGTACATTCAAACCGAGAGCCCCGTGACTATGCGGTCGGTTCCTACGAGTCACATCGTCCCGTGCGAGGTGTTTGTGACTCTTACGGAACCGTTTTGTGGTTGTTTTATGTATTCACCCTTCAATGGCATGTTTTTATGCTTAAGTCTTTTTTTTTTGCAAATTTGCGCCGTAAACTAAAACCGAGAGCCCCGTGACTACGCGACCGGTTCCTACGAGTCACATTGGTCCCGTGCTAGGTGTTCGTTACTCTTACGGGACCGTTTTGTGGTTGTTTTACGTATTCACCCTTCGATGGCATGTTTTTATGCTTAAGTCTAACTTTTTGCAAATTTGCGCCGTACACTAAAACCGGGAGCCCCGTGACTACGCGATCGGTTCCTACGAGTCACATTGGTCCCATGCGAGGTGTTTGTGACTCTTACGGGACCGTTTTGTGGCTGTTTTACGTATTCACCCTTCGATGGCATGTTCTTATGCTTAAGTCTAACTTTTTGCAAATTTGCTCCATACACTAAAACCGGGAGCCTCGTGACCACGCGATCGGTTCCTATGAGTCACATTGGTCCCGTGCGAGGTGTTCGTTACTCTTAAGGGACCGTTTTGTGGTTGTTTTACGTATTCACCCTTCGATGACATGTTTTTATGCTGAAGTCTAACTTTTTGCTAATTTGCGCCGTACACTCAAACCGGGAGCCCCGTGACTATGTGGTCGGTTCCTACGAGTCACATTGGTCCCGTGCGAGGTGTTCGTTACTCTTACGGGACCGTTTTGTGGGTGTTTTATGTATTCACCCTTCGATGGCATGTTGTTATGCTTAAGTATTTTTTTTTTGCAAATTTGCGTCATACACTAAAACCGAGAGCCCCGTGACTACGCGGTCGGTTCGTACGAGTCACATTGGTCCCGTGCGAGGTGTTCATTACTCTTACGGGACCGTTTTGTGGCTGTTTTATGTATTCACCCATCGATGGCATGTTTTTATGCTTAAGTCTAATTTTTTGCAAATTTGCGCCGTACACTAAAACCGGGAGCCCCGTGACTACGCGGCCGGTGCCTACGAGTCACATTGATCCCGTGCGAGGTGTTCGTGACTCTTACGGGACCGTTTTGTGCTATTTTATGTATTCACCCTTCGATGGCATGTTTCTATGCTTAAGCCTTTTTTTACAAATTTGCGCCGTACACTAAAATCGGGAGCCCCGTGACTACGCGATCGGTTCCTACGAGTCACATTGGTCCCCTGCGAGGTGTTGGTTACTCTTACGGGATCGTTTTGTCGCTGTTTTATGTATTCACCCTTCGATGGCATGTTCTTATGCTTAAATCTAACTTTTTGCAAATTTGCGCTGTACACTCAAACCGGGAGCCCCGTGACTACGCAACCGGTTCCTATGAGTCACATTGTTCCCGTGCGAGGTGTTCGTGACTCTTACGGGACCGTTTTGTGGCTGTTTTACGTATTCACCCTTTGATGGCATATTTTTCTGCTTAAGTCTAACTTTTTGAAAATTTACGCCATACATTCAAACTGGGGCCCCGTGACTACGTGACCGGTTCCTACGAGTCACATTGGTCCCGTGCGAGGTGTTCGTTACTCTTACAGATTGTTTTGTGGCTTTTTTATGTATTCACCCATCGATGGCATGTTTTTATGCTTATGTACTCCCCCCCCCCCCACACACACAAGAAGTGACAAGAAACAAATGCGCCAACTATCTTTGTTTAATACATAAGCAGGTCTTGCTTTGCTTTGTGATTTTTAAGACATAATTGTACAATTTAGTATTCCTATCCCAAATAATTTCTTTCTGATAATTGGATAATGATGAGAAATGAGGATACCTGTTCCCTACAGCTGAACATTAGAAGTACTCGGGGAATCATCTGGTGGTATTGGGAATCCAACATTTTGTATCATACGAAACAATTTGTTGGTGGTTTCTTTCAACTCTTGAATCTCTTCACGATGACGAGTCTCTCCCTCCTCAATCCTCTTTTGCCACCTTTCGATCTCGCTCTCGTAAAAGTGAGAAGGCATGGACCTTACAGATGGCGGTCGAATACCAACTCCCCTACATAATGAACGTCCATGTCCGTCACGACCAATGACATCCTCAAAGATTTGATCTCTCATTTTCGGGTCATTCTGTTGTTCTTCTTCTATCGCATTCAACTGTCTTTGTATACTTTCCTACAAATTAAGAAAAGAGTTTTAAATAGTGTGCAATACCATAAAACATTTATTGCAATATTTTTTACATTAGGTAACAAGGATGGACATTAAAATATAATACCTCTATACCAACCGCTCCATCCTCCATAATATACGTCTTATTCTTCAACCTTCGAGTCTCTCTATACACACTAAGCTTGTTGATAGGCAAGTTGTCTTTTTTCATCTACTATTTTTTAAGTAACATAAGAAAAAAGCATATTACGTTCATAATAGTAATGATTAAATTCAACATTATCGTCCTCAAACTAAAAGCATAAAATAATATGCAAGGAATATAAACTATGATGTTAACCTGTTCTACAACTTGAGGAATTGACATCCTCCCAATCCTAGGGTGGGCACAAAGGTTTGCCCTATTTTCGGCGTTTTTGGCCGCCACTTGCTATATAAAGAGTTAAATCATGTTACAATTTTGATACACATAAACAATCAACAAAAATAAATAGAAAGTAATTCTACATATGCCATACCACCGTTTCTTTTTCACCCCAATAAGACACTAATTTAGGCCATACATCGGGATCAACTTGGAGAGGTACATTTTCAAGTCGATCTGTGTCATTGTCATACGCCTCATAATAGTCATTTTTTATACGATAATTAAAGCGCCTCCAAGAATTGTCCAGCATTTGAAAACAAATTGGCTTAAATCCTTCAGGGGCATTTGTATTGCGCTATGAACAAAAGAATATAAATAAATTATAAATAGATCATTTGATTGACGTACTAACTGAGCATTTTAAAATTTTCAAATTTATATTCGGAATGATAGACAAGTACCTTCACACTATCCCAAACTATATCGAGATTTTTCTTCAATACTCTTCTCCAATCGTCCACATCCAAAGGAAATAACGATCATTGTCTAGAGAAATATACCAACTGACTCGCAAGCTTCTTCCCGTTGGGTTCGATTGGATGGCAGTCATTATTCCACTGAATTATCAACTTTTGACCACTATCCCATTCTTTCCATGGCTTCGAAAACCCTCTACATTTCACACTAGTAGCGGGACCATTTTGAGTTGGTAATGGTGTACCCTCAGCACTACCTGATAAAAATTCAAAAAAAAATATGACATAAATAATTATAAAAGGAAAATATTTGTAGTAGAATTTTACAATTATCTACTATATAGGTTTGGCACATACCTCCACCCATATTATCTGAGCGTTGGCATATCATTGACTGAGATGACTCTGGTTGAGACCGATGTGATCCTATAGACGTGTGAGCACATGGGGGGGGGGGGGTCATTTCTGCTTGAGAATCCGATGACCCTCCTACTCCCATGGAATGACAAGGGCGTTTAGTTGGCATGATAGATCTGTATAAAAAACTTATACGTAAAAATAAATATGAATAAACGTTATACATGAAACACAAAATGAAAACTTATAATACATCGTATTTCCTTTTATAGTATGCATTTTCAATACCTTTCTATTTCTTCCAAAAAATCTGCCAAATCCCTCATATTGAGCCAACCACATTTTATCCTTTTAGTAATAGATGAAATTGGCCACATGGGTGGAAGCGTACTCACAATTGCATGCACGAGAACAATTATGTTAGGACAAAAACCTCTCCTCTTTAAAATGTTGTATACGCTTTCTTTGTTATGCATATGATCTCACACATTTAAATTTGGGCTCATTTTATGTTGCTCAAATTTTATCCATAAAGGATGAAACTCTCGTTCTTCCTCCTCTAGTAGCTATACTAATTTCTCTCCACGTGTTGGATTATGTTTTTGAAATATCTTTTCTTTTGCTTGATCCCAACATGGTGGTGGCGTCTGGAGTATTTTTTCAAACAAATATTGTTCTGATATTTGTTTCCCACGTTTTTGCAAGTAATGACATAATTCAATTTTATGGAGTCCATACAAAGTAATTAGAGTGCCCTCTTTAAAAGATGAATGTTCAAATTCTTCTAATGCATTCTTAATATTATCATTAAAATTTATAGAAGACCGCATTGTTTCCTGTCACAATATCAAAAAACATTTAAGCACAACATTTATAACATAACCGTTAATATTAAAAAATAAAAGGCAACACGTGAATACGAGAACAAAGATTTAATAAAACATCCATTTCAATCATCAATTTGTAATTCTTATTTGTTCTCACTAACGTAATACAGAGGTAAAAAAGTTCAAGCATTTCAACCACCATCCCTTCATTCCTCAATAACTTCATCCCTTTCTTCTTCCGTGCCATCGTCATCATCAAGAACGGTTGTGTCAATTATGGAGCCATCTATCCCTTGCCTCGTCCAAGATACATTTTGATCTTGATCTAGTTGTTGCATGCTAAATGGATCAACTTCATGGACATCTAAGTCTTCATTGGCTAAATATCCATCAAATTTGTCTCTTGGTGTCATCGAAACAACAACATGCCAGTCTGATTCTTCCACATACCAAACTTGTTCTGCTTGAGATGCTAAGATAAAAGGTTCATCACCAACTCGGTTATCTTTGTATAACAAATAGTTGAAGTTAACGAGCGTAAAGTTAAATTCATCTAATTTTTTACCCATACAGTTATCGATCCAATCGCATTTGAATAAGACAAATTTCATGCCGTTAAGGTAACGAATCTCAATGATGTTTTTAACCTGTCCATAGAAAGTAACATCCCCTAAAGGAGGATTTTTGTCTCTACGACTAGAATAACTCGTTTGGGTAGCTTTTAGAACCACCCTAATATTTTGAGTTTTTCTACGTTGATCAACTGCTTTTGTCCGAAATCGAAAACCACGAATAATATAAGAGTGGAATCTAAAAGCATCCTTTAGAGGGCCTAAAGACAAACTCCTAATTTCGTCGGGTAGTTGGGCATTATTTTCAAACTGCGTACCTGATATTTGCCCAACAAAAAAGGTAATCAAAATTTTATATAGAAAATATACTAGAGCACTATTAAGATTAACAAGGAATAGACCGACTTACATGATTCTTAAACCATGTGCTGAATTTTTCGTTATGAAGGCGTTGAATATGGTGCTATGAAAGTTGAGGATACTCTTTTGAAAGGTCCACAAGATGTTTTCTATAAAAATGCACACATGTCAATTTCGTAATGAATTTATCAAAACCTACAAGTAACAAAGTTGTGCACGTTGTTAAGGAAAAAACCTAACTTACTTGATGAACGGTGCCACTGAATCAGTGTTGAAAAGCACATAACGATGAGCTTGAACCAATGTTTCTTCATCAAGCTGAATTTGAATTTTTTTCCCAACAGCGTGACCAGAGTCATTACCTTTGTCATTTGTTCATTGGTCGACTAGACTTGGTTTCCACGTTATCACCCAAATACCTCGAGAAAAAGGTCATGCACTCTTCTAAAAGGGCAGACTTAGCAATTGAGGCCTCAGGATGAGCACGATTTCGCACATAGAGTTTTAATGTGTGTAGATACCTTTCAATTGGATACATCCATCGATAAAGCACTGACTCGGTAATTGATAGTTCATCAGTCAAATGCATGGGCAAATGTTCCATCACATAAAAAAATCCTAGAGGGAATATCTTCTCTAGACTGCATAAAGTAAGAGCCATACGGTCTTCAAATTTCTCCAAGTCAGCTAAAGTATTTACACTTGAGCATAGTATCGCAAAGCAATTACTTAATTCAATTAAAGCTTTGAAAACATGCTTTGGCAATACCCTACGTATAGCCATCGGGAGTAGTTGTTGCATTAGAATGTGATTGTCATGACTCTTAAGTCCCCAAATGCTTCTCTCTTGAGGGTGCACACATCGTGAAATATTTGAAGAATAACCATCTGGAACATTGAGATTCAGCAACACTTTCGAGAATATATCTTTCTCTGTGTTGCTCATCGTAAACTCTACTGAGGCCACATATTGTTGATTTGGTCCTCGCGGCTGAGGATGTAGCACGCGCCTTATACTCATCTCTTTGAGGTCTTTGTGAGAATTTAAATTATCCTTTGTTTTCCCTTTGATGCCCAACAATGTAAAAAGAATATTGTCATAAAAATTCTTCTCAATATGCATGACATCAAGATTATGGCGAATCAAATTATGCTCCCAATATTTCAATTCAAAAAAGGTACTTTTCTTCTTCCAATTCAGTCTTTTTTTCAAAATATTACCTTTAGTTTTTTTTGCAAGCTCAATTTCCTTTTGGTCTCTTATCATTCTTTTCAGCATGTCTTCTTTCTTATATTCAGTTACAACGTCAAGCTCATTTAATTGTTGTAGAACTTGTGATCCAGTTAGTTTCAATGTTGGTGGCCTCATATCAACCTTGCCATTAAATGTAACTTCTTCTTCACGAAATTTATGTCCCATTGGTAAGAATCGACGATGACCCCAATAATAGTACTTACGACCGTTATTCAGTCGTATAGCTGGATGGTCCTTATTGCAACAAGGACAAGCAAATTCACCTTTTGTGCTCCATCCTGATAACATGGCATAACCAGGAAAATCGCTAATTGTCCATAGCAACGCCACATGTAACTGAAAAAATTATTTCACTGATTCATCATAAGTACGTACCCCATTAGCCCATAACTCTTTGAACTCATCAATTAGTGGTTGTAAATATACATCAATTTTATCACCGGGCCCTTTTGGTCCGTCAATAAGAACAGACAAAATTAAGTGGGGTTTTTTCATACACAACCATGGGGGAAAATTTAATATCATTAGCACAATAGGCCAAGTACTGTGAGCAATGCTCATATTACCAAACGGATTGAATCCATCAGTTGCTAGTGCAAGTCTAACATTGCGACAATCACTCGCAAAAGATGGATTTCGCTCATCAAATGTCTTCCATGCAAGGGAGTCAGCAGGATGCCTCAACACGCCATCATCGATTCGTTCATCAGCATGCCATTTCATTAGTGGAGCAGTATGCAATGACCAATACAATCATTGTAATCTCGGTTTCAAAGGAAAATAACTTACCTTTTTTGCTGCTACTTTTGTACCCTCACCACTATCAAATTCATTTTTGAACCTAGATTCCCCACAAATTTTGCATTTCTCAAGATTCTCGCTCTCATTTCGAAACAACATACAACTCTTAGGACATGCATCCCACGTTTCATACTTAAATCCTAAATCTTTTGTCAATTTATTAGCTTGATAGAAGGATTTTGGAATCTTGGCTTTCGGGAACACCTTCTGCAAGAATAACATCAACATCGTAAAAGAACGATTTGTCCATCCATTTAGTTGTTTCAAGTGCAATAATTCAACAAAAAATGACAACTAGGTAATGTCCTTAGGAAAATTCTCATACAACTCACTTTGTGCCTCTTTTAAAAGTCTAAACTATTCTGGGAGGTCTACGTCGGGCACGTCATGATCTTCGATGTTAGGTTCTTCATCATTGTCCATATTTTCCTCTCTACATGGAATCCCCCTTCCTTCTTGAACCATTGAAATCATGCTTGCCCCCGAGTTCAAATCGCCCAATGATTCCCATGACTCCAACTATTTACGTTGATATTAAAATCACCCAATGATTCCCATGATAAATCCAATTCTTATAACTCTTTTTAAAACCATACATCTCTATGTGTTTCCTCACAGTTTGTGAGTTATAGTAGACACGATTAACACAAGTACTACATGGGCATTTGATGCTAGAAATAAGAATATCCTTATTTCTATATGCAAAATCAATAAAGATTTGAACTCCATCGGTGTACGCCTTTGTGGTCCTATCTCCTCCGATCCAACTCTTATCCATATTGATCTTACTGAACCCCTATTACAAATTGAAAAAAAGATTTATAAATATATACAAAATTGCATTTGAATATCATTTGTTCGTGTCAATGTTCTAAAAGTGTCCGTATCAATGTTATAAACATGAATTCCTAGTTAAACATGGATGGAGTACAAAGCAACAATAAACTGGAAAAAAATGAAATCCTTCGTTCTCATTTGGCACATGGGATTTAGAAAATTATAAAAACTATAAATTTTGTAGCTAGAATCCGTTTGACATTTTTGGATTCGGACGGGATCCGATAGTCAGACACGGATCAGTACATTGGCAACCGAATCCGAATTTGTTAACAATCCGGTAGTCCGATTCGGTAATCCAATCTGATTTTTGTTTTTTATTTTTTAAATCTGGTTTGCTATAAATAATTAAAAATCTGCTTTACACTTACTGATAAAAATCCCTAACTAGTATGTTAAAAGATGTAAACAGATCACTAAACAAAACTATAAAAAATGCCTAAACTACTATGATAACAATCTAAGCAAATCCCTAACAAATATCTAAACAAATCAATACAGATAGTGTATGTGTGTGTGTGTGTGTGTGTGTGTGTGTGTATATATATATTGTGCAGAAGCGATTAATACCTGTGCGTAGGGGAGAGGCGGAGGCAAAGGGGGAGAGGAGGAGACGGAGGGGTGGAGCGGGGGTAGGGCAGGGGAAAGGAGGAGGGGTACTTCTCTATAGGGGAGAGGCGAAGGGGTAGGGCTGTGCAGCAGAGGGTAGGGCTGCGCAGCGTAGAGGCGAAGGGGGTAGGGAGCAGCGACGGAGGGCAGAGGAGCGGAGCGAGCGAGAGAGAGCGCGAGAGCACACAGAGAGAGCGAGAGTCCAAAACGTAGAATTAGGCCAATTTTTTGAATAAGTGGGGGAATAATTGGGAAAAACATTAAAATGGTGGGATGTAACCGTCCCTTATGCTATATTAACAGGGACGGATTTTTTAACCGTGTTATTGGTATACTAAAAGGGACGGTGTCAGATATCCGTCCCAAATGCTCATTTAGAAAAAATAAAAAATAATTTATACCAAAAGGGACGGATTTTTAAAACCGTCTTTTTTGGTATATTAAAAGGGACGGTTAAAACAATCCGTCCCAAATACTCATTTGGAAAAAATAAAAAATTAATTTTTACTAACTGGGACTGAATTTAAAACCGTCCCTTTTGATATAGCAAAAGGGACGGATTTTACAATCCGTCTCTTTTGATATAGCAAAAGGGACGGTTTTAAATTTCGTCCCATAAAATAACCCGGGAAAAATCAGCGCAAAAATCCGTATATGCTTTAAGGGACGGTTTTAATTACCGTCATGTTTGAGAAATACCAAAAGGGACGGTTTTTAAAAAACCGTCCCTTTTGTTACTATAAAAAAGGACGGTAATTAAAACTGTCCTTTTTGGTATAGTATTAGGGACAAAATGACA
Source organism: Sambucus nigra (assembly GCA_949130495.1). Lineage (NCBI taxonomy): Eukaryota > Viridiplantae > Streptophyta > Magnoliopsida > Dipsacales > Adoxaceae > Sambucus > Sambucus nigra. The sequence continues at coordinate 819,915,015 of OX422207.1, forward strand.
CGGTCGTCCTTAATAGTCCCGTCCATAATATTCATTTTTCTTCTAGTGATATTTTCATCTTCCATCCAACACCAAATAAGTGTGTTTGACTTCAACAACTTTTTGTAACAATTATGAAGTTTTAGAGTATGTTAAATATTATCCTTATAATTTCTTAATTTAAATATGGACTCACTAATTTTCATAAATTGAAACTAGACAATCATTTACTAAATGTTTATTCTTAACCAAGATTTTATATTCACCTTCATGTATATTGTGCATTCATGCACTATGAACTCAATATAACTTCTCACTATATTCCATTTTTCAATATCATTTGATTATTCCTTAACTAAACATAAAATGACCTTAACAAGTCATTTATCTAACGCAATAACTTTATAATCATAATCTTATCCCAATCCTTCTTAACATGATATTCTTATGCAATATCATTAATACACTTATCGTACCTAGTTGGTAACATGGATGTTAAACGTAACATCACCACTTAAAACTTTAATCATACTTACCATCCCCATTATACGTCTTTAACTATTATATGTCGTATTTCTTTCAAATAACTTGTTCAAATACCTTAATATATCACATTATGGTATCTCACATAGCCCATTATTCTTACACATACTTCTTGGTGAATCCGTATAATGTCAATCATATTCATTATATGTTATACTCTTAGTGATAACACGTACGTAAACTACACCAAATCTTTTGAATTTTCACGGTTATTGACATTGACAAGTTGGACTTGTCAAGGTCAATGACCGTGATAATTCTGGGGGTGATAACTTTTGTTGTCACGAACTTATCGCGGTCAATGACCATGACAAGTTCGTTAGACTTGTCACGGTCAAGTCATGGTCCTTGACCTTGACAAGTTTTGCCACGGTTTAGGATCATGACAAACCCGTGATAATGTTTAAAAAATTATCACGGTCAATGACCATGACAATTCTGGGCAGAATTGAAAAAAACATTGCCAGGCTGATTGGCCACTGCCACTGCCCAGCATTATATTTATACCTGTTATAGCAACGTTGTACCTGTTCAAGCATCATATATCCAAATAAAAAAAAGATAATGCAAATATACATTCAAAATAGAGACAATATGCATCACGATATTAACCAAATATAATTCAAATGTACCAACTTAAAAATAATTCAATTCAAATAATGTCACTACATGTCTTAGGTAAGGTTAAATCTGAGGAGGTGAGTAGGCCACACGATATACGAATTGACATACCCACTGATATACATCGTGTCTCATTTTTTACGCAACCACAATGGGGAGTTCTCCTTCCCGGGTATCACTTGTGTGACGAGCACCTTAGACTCGATGTCTTGAAGCTCACGTCCATGAACTAGTCCACCCTGGATGATATTCGGGTCCCTCAACCCCCGCCCTATCTGCATGCCATCACATATTTCCAGTATAAACATGCTCGGTCAACCAAGTGTCGACATCGTTCGGTCGAAGGGAGCCAAATAGGGAAGTGGATCATCAAAGTCCGCACGTGTCGGCGATGAAGCAGCGAGGTCCACATCCTCATCATCCTGCCCCTCCTCCTCCCGCACCTCCTCCTCCACCACCTTCTCCTTCCCTTTTCCCTTACTTTTTTTGCCCAACAAACGCTTCATGAATAAGAACATATCTTGTACCGTTGCCTCCAAACGGGACAGCTTCGCGTCATGCGAGTCCATCATTCGAGCCAACCCGGTGTCGATCGTCTCCAATCCGGTGATCCTAAATTTGGCCACCCACGAGCTAACCCCCTTGTCCTCCCCTTGAGATTAGAGCTAAGCACTTGGCTGAGTGCGTCTGTGGACAAAGATGCCTTGTCAGCATCAGACTGCGACTAATGCACTTCCTTAAGCTTTGCCTGAAATGACAAAAAGCACATGATTAGTAAAATAAGTAAATTAAAAAATTATAACGTAATTAACAAAAATTAAACTGTCAAATTACTTACAATCGTGGCTGCGATGCTCGGGGACACCTCCTTGTCCTTCCCCTTCTTCGTTAGAAGATCCACTTAAGTATCGAGCCTATGTGGCCTACCCCCAGGGCCACTCCGTGTCCCATAAAATAAAATAAAGTAAAATTAATATCGGCCCCGCAAAGTAAAATAATGCAGAATAATGTATTTCTGTAGTTATAGAAAAATTAAATCTAACCATCATCCTATGCTCCACCTCGGCGTAAGACGTCCGACCGGAGTAGTGCAGGTCTGTATTTTTTGCCCGATTTTCCCTCCTCGATTGGCGAGATGCCAATTGTCTCTCCCCGATCTCATTGTCAACGAATTGTTGCCATTTTGCCAATGAGATCGGCTCTTTCGATAGGACGGATTCACGCATTCAGATAATGGACTCTCGTGTCTTCCCAAAGTACCGGGTTCTCATATTTTTCTTCCACGTCTTATGTTGCTCCCTCAACTGCTCCAAGACGGAATCGCGTAGCTTTGGATTCGGGTTGAATTGTTCCTGTCCAACAAATACAATGTTAGTTGTGAATAAATATAAACATAAATATAAAATGAAATTGAAATCGAAATTGAAATTAAAATATTCATACAAATATAAATATAAATACATTACCTGTAGTGCCACCCAAACAACTAACTTGAGCTCATATGGCACCTCCTTCCATCTAATGTACCCCGGGCCGATGATCATCTTTACCAGCTCGAGAGATCTCGCTAATAGACCTGACTTGTTGTCGATGGCCATCCCCAATTATGATCAACTAAATCCTCTAACATATTATGATCTACGTCATCTCCTTCTACATCTATCCTACTTGTTGAAGGTTGTTGTGAAGGTTAGTCGGGGACAAAAGGAACTTTTAATTCACCGTGAAAACTCCAAAATTGATAACTATCTTGCATACCCGATCTTAACAAATGTAGTTCAACTGTTTTCCACTCAAACACCTTACCATTCTTACACCTAGCACACGGACATGGAAACTCTTCATCATTATAACATCTCTTTGCGTATTTCACAAATTCGTTAGCACCTCTGCGAAACACATCCCCCATTCTATTTGTCTAACCCATCCAATCTTTGTATTTCGGATATCCCATCATAGCCACCACAACTAATCACCTATTAAAGGTAAACGAAACTTAGATTTATAGTATGTTTCATTTAATTATGTCTTATTTATATTCGATTTTTAAATTTCAAATACAAATTTAATTTATAATAGAAATTTCTATTTCCTCCATCTCCTCTAAAGGGTGAGTGGTCCTATCCCATTCAAGACCACATTTTTATGTAATATACTTAACAACTCATGCACATTGTTACGATTTGAGAAAAATTCGGCAGCATATCCCTGTAGTTCTCCAAGTAAACGACGTAGATTGGGAAGTGTGAGTGTTATTTCAATTGCTCAATTGAAATAACACTCACACTTGTTAATCTAGTATGTACCCAGAGAATATTAGGATACGACTACAGAACTTCCTCCAAAAGTAACAGCTTTAAGCCACTAAGAATATTATACATAAATTATGCAGTCCGAAACTATCCAAATGGGACAATTCGAGAGATCTCATTACAGGGGTAATGACTCTCGAACGGGTCTAAGGGCTATTGAATGTGTACGCATAAGAACTAGAAGGAACTATATGTAATTTCAAGTACTTTCATTTAATTATCATACTATATATATATATATATATGGTTCGATATACAAATTAATTTTCAAAAAAAATTGAAAAATCCCACCCCCATATGGATAATAATCCAGTGGTCATGCCACTTTGAAAATTAACCAACCCAACATCGATCCACTATAATCCAAAAGCAACGTCAACAACAAATGTGTATCCCGTATTCCTTCTAATTCATCTACTCAATTAATTATTTTCATCAATTAAACTAACAATTAAAGCATACAATTATTAATTTACTAATTTACAATTAGGGGAAATCCTACTTTCATAATTAATCATATATTAATTTACTAATTTACAATGAGGTGTAATCATATATTAATTTACTAAAAAAATTGATAATCAATCAATTCGTTTACACGGGACACTACGCACAAGCACGCACACTACACACACATATACACACACACGCAACCCCCCACCCATCCATGCCCCCTCCCCCCCCCCCCACCCTAACCCACCCCCTTCCCCCGCCACACACACACACAAACAACCCCACCCCCTCGCACCCCCTACCACACATACACGCACAAAGACCCTGCCCCCCTTCCCCCCCCACACACCTAACCCCACCCACCCACCCACCACACACATGCACACACACACATATATATAAATGGAAGAGAGAGATAGAGATAGAGAAACTAACCTGAAAGTAGAGAGAGAGAGGGAGAGCAGCGTAGAGAGAGAGAGAAAAAAGTTGGGAAGAAATAGGTGGGGGAAAAAGGAGGGGAAATGGTTTTTTGCTGGGAAATTTGTCACGGACGTGTCACGGTCCTTGACCGTGACAATATTATATGAATTGTCATGGTCAATGACCGTGATAAGTATAGTTGTCACGGCCTTGTCACGGTTATTGATCGTGACAAGTCTTTGTCACAGGCTTCTCACGGTCATTGACCGTGACACAAAACACGTGTTTTTTGTCACGGTCAATGATCGTGACAAGGCTAGCCGCTGGAAGGGTGCCAATTTACCCCTTTTGGTGTAGTGGTACAATGACAAATACAATTCAATATCCCCCCCAACTAGTTGTTGATATTCACTTCCAACTAGCATCTTTCTCATAGTCATACATTATTACTTATTCGTCATTAGTGAAAGTTTAGACCTCATTTATTTATTAAATGTGAAAATCTCATCTAGCCCTGATCATATTTCATCGTAAAGCCATCACACCCCATCATACTTCATTTATATTTCACCATGGTCACATCCCATTAGGTTTTGAGTATAAGTATACACTCGCCCCCTCTTTTCTTATTTAATAACTCATACTTGGTTATCATATACACTAGATATTAATAATTTTTCACCCTTCATTCCCAAATACATCTTCAATTATCATAACTAATTATTTCCTTTCATCTGATAAGAAATGCATTGCCATTATACACAACACATGCTCCTAAAAGGATTCCTGAATATTTTAAAATTCCAACTCTTTAACACCTCATCTCAACTTTACTATTCATATAAGCATCCCAAAACATCACAAGAATAATATCCAATACATATCCTCATACTATTAAAGATGTGCATCTCAACTCTCATTACTTCTTTTCTTCTAATTATCATAATTCATTATGAACCCATATTCAGATCAATTGTGATATATTATATATCAGACCACTTCACAAATTAAATTTAAATATATACAATTACTAACCTTCATCATTCTTGATTACTATGCGACTCTTCATTTTATATAACGATTTAAGTCTCATCATAATCATGTAATAGTAATTCTCCTAACTTCTCATACTTCAATAGAATATGGATTCCCGTACCTCACTCTCCCACATAAATGGGGCCACCAAACTAAGGCTTAATAAGTGGCACGAATCAAGTCCACGTATACCAGTATAAGAAGAGATCACTTCTAATACGTCACAATTTTCGTATTCCACATTTTGTCTTTAAAAATTTTCTTTCATTGACATGCCTGTCCATACCACAAATAAATAATGCAATGATTCATATTAAAATACTTGTATTCGCCGTCATCCCCAAATAAACCTTAACATCTTATTTCCTTTACTGCAACATCCTTACGTTTAATATCCCATACAACAATATATATGAATAGCTGACAAATGTTAGTCAAAACAATTTCTACTTCCACTGCTAAATCTAGGCCCTCCTAAGCCCAGAACCTCAAGAACCTAGCCTCAGATACAAAAGTTGACACAACCCAACCCAGTTAATTATAATTAAGTTTGAAATTCAAAGTGACTCAAACCATAATTACCTTAACCAAACCATAAACATGAGTATCCTTTTTCAGTTATTAAAATGAATCCATAAAACTAAACCTTTTCATAATTTTAAAGCAATTATGTGTATTCAAACTTACTGAAAGGATAAGTAGGCTAAAATTACCACTTTTTCTTTTGACCAAAATCATGGTTTTATGTATCCCTTACTAACCCCACCCGACCTCCTAGATTTGGAACTGATATCACAATACATGAAAAAGCATAAACATAGGAATTATGACCAAAATAGCTCAGCGAATGCATCACTACTACACTATTGCATAAAATAAAATGAAATAAATCATATCCACGTGGTAATATATATATATATATATATATATATATATATATATATATATATATATATATATATATATATTTGATCATTCATTAAGAATGACCAATTATATACTTATCAGGCTCGTTCATAAAGAATGACCAATTATATACCTATTCGACTCATTCATAAAGAATGGTCAACTTATCTGAATCATGATTCACATATCCTATCTACAATAGACAATTGTCCCCCATTTCGGGTCGGGGAGTAACCTCCCATTTTGGTAAACTGAAATGAGTAGTTTCATATTCATAACATTATGATCATATATGTAACCATGCATAAATACTTCTTACTAGTGAGTAATATTCTAATCTTATACATAGCGATGTATATATGTATCTTACTAGTGAATACACTCACCTTGGCCACTTAATGGATTTTTCCCTTGCCTTTGTCTGGAACTTGTTCAATAGGGTCCCTTTCCTTCCTATCAATCTTACAACATTAGTATCATCATAAAAATATTAACACTCCTAATAAACACTTAAACGTAATTCAATTCATAAGCATTATATGATCCCATTCAATTTCATGTTAAGATATTTAACGTATTCAATTCGTAGTCCAAACATACTTTAACTTCTTCTCGGTATTCCAATTCTTATCATATTAGGTTTCCAATACAAAAGAAGACGCATAATTTCAAGTTTCCTAAAGCAAGATATGCCCTTTTCTTTACTACATAACAAATCTGCCCTATAGGGTCCTCTATCATCCAGTCAACTTCCAAGAATTTTCATGATTTGTCTATATCATCACTTTCTATGATATTTCACCCAATTTCAATAAAAATATTGAATAATACAAAATTAAATTTTCATAATTTTTAGAGTTCATTTTCCATGTAAAGGAAAACGTCAAACACATGGTATGCATATTTACTTTTTTAGGGCATATTCTATACCTGAACTTCAAACTATCACCCAAGATTCATTTCTTGGTATTTATAAATTTTTTTTGTAAATGATATAAATATTTGAGTCTAGTTTCATCTCCAAATATAATTATTTAATTCCAGCAAGTACACACAAACTTATGAAAGTTTGAACACACGAGGGTTCTAAATAAGACAATATAAAAGATTTAGACCTTCGCCTTTCTTCGAACTGGTATTTATCCATACATATACATAAAGGAATGAAAGTTTACTAAACAACCTATGATTTCTATCATTTCAATCAGTAATATAGAAAAAGAACAATATTTATGGATAATATCACCTTTAGGACTTTTGCGTAATTTCCTATGGATTTTTCTCCAACTTTTGCTCGCCTTTCTCTTCCTAAAGTTCTCGTTCCTCTATCTTCAGGACAATTCTCTGATGGTTGATTTTGGATGAAGAAGGGTGTTATTTTTAGGTTTGAAAGTCAGCCAAACCATCCTCCCTTTCTAACTAATCAAATTCAACAATTTGTTTTACATATAAGAGAAAATACCACTTAACAAATGGACAAATGGCTTTATTTTATTGGTGTTGGAATTATTTTGGAGATTAGCATGGTGATGGATTTTATTATGTTATGGACAATTATATTTATTGGATTAATCTGATTACTATCTTGTGGATGAATTTTTATATGTCCCACATCTGTAACTTGCTAAGAATGATATTTTATTTAGTAACTCCTGACGTAGTCTTGGTGGCGACCGATGCCAGGAATCCGCAAGATGTTACACATCATCAAAACTTTCAAACTGCTGCCCAATCTTTGGTGGTTTTTCCAATTGTACATGAGGGTTGAATAAATTGTCTTGTTCGGAATCAACTTCTTGAACCACGTCAATTTCCACATTCCCATTGTCAATTAAAATTCAATTTGCATATTACCCCCTATCCAAAGTTATTTGTACCCACTAGAAGAAGACTCCATTTTCTCGACCCAATAAATTAGTTTTTTTATACAAAAATTACTGAACGCGTACAAAAATAAACACTTAGAATTTAAATAGGTTTATAAAAAAAGGCAAACGAGTTGATTACCAGGTAAAGAGTACTCGACTGCCGATGATTCAATCTCAAGTGAGAGGTACCGACAAATGAAATGGAGAGAGAGAGAGAGAGAGAGAGAGAGAGAGAGAGAGAGAGAGAGAGTCGCAACACGTACGAAGGGAGAAAGACCGAGGCTGCTTTTTGGGTTAAATTGTGCAGGATATTTATTTTCTTGTAGAGTGTCATTTTATTTAGTTTGTAGTGTCATTTTATTAATAATGCATGAGTGATTGTTGATGAACCTGAGCCTAACTCTCTCTCTCTCTCTCTCTCTCTTATATATATATATATATATATATATATATATTATGTTTTGTGTTTTGTGTTTTGTGTTTTGAATCTTTGTTTTTCCATTTGATCCATGCTTACTATATTTTGCATTATCATTTCATATTAGTATGCTTTATGATTCCTATTGATATCATATGTCTCATCTTTTGCATCTATATTGGTATATTGTGATTGTTTAAATTATTTTTTCCTTGTATTACCAAGTTGTTTATCGGTGTATGTTTCACTTCACACCATTGCATGATATTATTTTCCTTTGTGATTACATTCTTTCTTTAAGGACATGTGGTTTATAAAGGAGAAATTGGTATATATTGTGCATTCTTTCTTTATCTATTCCTAATATGTATCTACCTCTTTAGTTTAGGAAAGGAAATTTTTAACTTATGGGGGGACATTTTCCTTAATGGATATCATTATACATAGGGGAGTTTATTCTTATACATCTTTATATTGTTACATTAAAGTTGAATTTCAATCATGTTTAATTGTGTAGGTTTGCGACATTGTGACAAAGTTTACAAGCGTCCAAATCTACTTAATGTTTATGTCTCGGTCAAGTCTTGTACTTTTTCCTTTTGGGGATTGGAGATTGAGTCTTAAAAGAGTTTAACAGCTCATATGTGTTTTTATTTTTTATTTTATCCCAGAATAGCCAAAGGGGGATGTTTCTAAGGACATATTTCCAAATAAAGTCAATTTCTATGTATTCTCTTTACTTCGATTATACAAAACCATTTCAATCATAGGATAAAAGTTGAGTTAATGTAATCATTCAAACTGATGATGTGTTTTGTTAGAGATGTACCAACCAAGATATCATGCTTACATTGTCGTGTCGAGTTTCATGCCTTGTTTTCGTCTTCATTTTTCGAGGACCTGTCACAAATGAAAGCATATACATTTTGATCCTTGGATATTTTACTTGGGTGTTAGTTTTATAAAAATGTGTTAAATTTTTTTTAAATTTTTTAAAGAAATTTCACCAGGTCGCTCAAATGACATTAGTGATGTTATTCCAAGAGCCTCCATAACTCGTTAAAATAGTATCCAACAAACTTTGAATGACCTAGTTTTTGGAGTCACCAGTTTCTCAATAGAAATACCATTAGATGCTGGTGAGATTGACCTCGTTCTAATGAACTAGTAATATTTTTCATGTTTTAAGATTTTCATCAAAGTGTTTCATCTATATCTCGTTTTTGAAAAACCTCTTATGAACAAGAGTTTTATTTGAGATTTCACATTGTTTATGAGTTCCCAAACTCTCCCAAAAATCTTTCAAAAGTTTATGATCACTTATGACTAAATTTTCAAAACAAAAATCCTAATTTACACCCAAACACTTTTAGATCCGAGGTTTATCACATTATGCTTTGAGATCTAGTGCGTGGACGTCAACATTGACTCATCATCATAGTTTATTGAGTATGTTTCATTCAGTGAACTCTGCCTCAATTTTTTGAAGTGTTTACACACGGTGGACTCTGCGTTTGCCAATTATTATGCCCTATTGGTTAATATCGAGACGTGTGAGGAGAAAACATTGAGACAGTTTCTCGGGTGAACTCTTGTATCTCACTGAGCAAATGTTGAATGAACGAAGAGAGTCAAATCGTGCAAAAGTATCAGGTCATTGTGTAAGTCTGTTTTCGGGTCCTTTTGTAATTCCATATGTTGATGTCTAAAAATGGATTATCTCCAATTTAATAATCACAAATAAAATGATGAAACTAACTCAAACCCCACACACAAGAGATAAATATTTTAGAGTGGTTCAACTATAAAATAACCTATGTCCACTATTGTTGTTTATTTGATGGGATTTTACAATAGCTCAGTATGGTGTGCATACGAGTGATTTGAGATCTCTCTTGAGCTAAGAGATTCGTTTTTATTTATAGGTGTCCAGAAACCATAAAGATGGAGCACTTTTATATTGCCAGGCGATTACATCTGTATACAATAATTAAACTCTTGGAAGTCATTAGAAGTTGGCATCTTATCAGAGTAACCTTTAGTATTCCTGTTGGTTGGCCTCCTGGTGTTAGTCGGCATTCCGACCGACTAAGGGTATATGAAATCGATCAAGTAGGTTGGTCAGCCACACTGGGTGACATGTGTGCTTTCGTTATTGGTCCATATAGATGGATAATTTTTACATACTAAGCCCCCAATGCTTCATTCTTAATACTTTTGTAGAGAGGATGGAGTATGAGTCTTGCAGAGATTCTCGAACATGTTTCATGGTCCGATGTACAGGAAACAATTTCACTCTTTGAGCTGGTAGGGGCATTTTTATGAATAATTCAAACTTTTTTGAACCGCCAAAGGGCATAGTCATCTTTTAATGCTTCAAAAAATGTGTCGTTGGCATTTGCATAATGGTTCGTTCAGTTAATCATTTATGCCCCAATTATTGAGGTCACCTATAAATAGGTACAACGTTTCTCTTTTTTTTTTCATTTACCTCAAATATTTTGATCCTTTAGCAATTTCTTTGCCGTTAAGCTTTTTCTGTATGACCATTTGTTGCTATTACTCTTTAGTTCTTGTTGAATCCTTATATCGCAGATCTTGTTGAATCCTTAGATCCTTGTAATATTTCTTCTTCCTTTTTTTCTTGATTTCTTTCTTTGCTGTAATCATGGTGTACGTTGTTGTTTCTTTAAATGATTTTAGGCAGGAAAGAAATATCCCTGCTTAGGTAGACTTAAAAATAGTTGTTCCTCCAGTTGACATTTTATCACTAGCTGAAGTTCAGTGGATTCCATCTTTGTTTATTGTTGAATATGGCATTAAATTTCCTCCTAATCATTTTTTTCTCGAGTTCTTTCAATATTTTGATGTTGTCCCTAAAAAATTAGACCCCAATACTTAGAGGGTGGTGAATGGGATTCACAGGCTCAACTAAATTCATGGGACCCATATCGGTATTCCTGAAATGATCTTTTATTATAAGTGGACCACTCCTAGTGACACTTATTATTTGAAGACTAGGTTTGCCAAAAGGGCATTGGTAATAGTTAAGAATTGGCGACATGCTCCTCTTCAAGGAGGACAAATATATAAGAGACCCATGTGTCCCCAGGAAAGACAAGGCACTGGTAATACATAAGACTTTTTCATTTGTCTTTATAGTTGATTAACTGTTTGATGATTAGACTAAGACCCTTGTCTTATTTTATGGAGTTGAGAGTACGAAAAAGTTCCCTAAAGAGGGAGAAGTCACACTCTAGAACTCAAATTACCATGGTCCATTGAACAATGTATTGGTGAGGACCACCCCAGAACAACCTCCTACTTTGCAGAGATATAGGAGTTATGTTACTTCTTTTGTTGCTAGGCCACTTAATGTGGTCCCTCCCATTCCAGTAAATTTGGAAGAAGAGCCAATTTAACTTCTTCGGCTGAAGAGTCTACTGAGAAAGATCTTAGTACTTCTTCCTCTTTTGAATCTTTAGAAATTTATGTCATCCCTTCTTCTCCACTAACAAGTATGGGTAAAAAAAAAGCTTCCTAATTTGTTAGAGGGACCCCTTTCTCCCACCACCAAGAAAAGCATTGAGAAGAATGTTGCTGCAATTGTGGTTCAAAAGTCTAAAGTAGCTGAGAAGACTTTTAAGGATGTTCAGAAGGTTCATCAAGTTACCAATGTTTGGGAAGTTAGAGTTGATAAGACCCAGTATAAGAGGTTGAAAAAAGTTCTTCCGAAAAAGAAGACTAAGAAAAATTGGTGCCGACCAACATGAGTTGCTTAAGAAAATCCAAGCTGACTTGGACATTACTGGTTTAGCCTCTATGGATGTTAATCCTGGTTTAGCCAGGAATTTGTTCATATCTAGCACCCTACTGTGACACCCCGCCTAATCAAATACCGGGTGATCAGTTGATCGAGTGGAAAATCGAGCGTCCGTGTAATACGCTAGTCGTTGTTATCGGCTTCCAACCTCAATACAAGAAAAAACCTAAACTTTTAACTACACTTTTATGGAGTATAGTAGTAAGTCTGGGTATCGAATCCACATGGAATGTTTTATAGAATTTAATTGATTTATTACTTCTAAAATAAAAGTGAAAAAGATGATGATGGTTGACAAGGGGAAATAAGTTGGAACAAATTTATAAAACTAATTAAAATGAATGAGGAAATAGGTCGGAATACAATCCCCCAATCCCTAGTAATTACCCATTAGAATACTAGAATTGTAAATTATAAATTTGAATGAATCCAGTCTTTATAGATCCTAAGCATTACATATATGAGGTTCAAGCCCGCATCATATGAAATCAAAGATAAATATAAAGTGGTGCTAAATAATTACACGCACATCATATTCTTAAATATCCCAAGTACCTAGTGCAAGAGAGATTAAAAGATCTAGGATGATTGTGAACTTCACTTACACGATTCATTCAAATTTAAATTTAAATTCTATTTCCTACGTAGATAAATTACATCGGGATGGGTTCATGCATCCCAACCCTTAAAAATTAGCTAAACATGATGAAAACAAAAGAAAACTCTAACAAACATTGTTAACAATTTGCAAAACAATTGAGAATTGAATGGAAAAATAAAATAGAGAATATAAATTGATACTTGTATTTAGCAAGAGGAGAAAGAGATGAATTTGAATCCAGCAAAACTTCTTCTTCAAACTTACAACTAGGGTTTATGAAAACTTCTACCAAAGAAAACTACAATCTAACTTTCTCTCTCTAATCCTACTCCTACCCTCTAGAATTTGACTCCCTCTCTCTAGAATTCAACTCCTCTTGAAAATGAGGTAGGGCTTGGTCTTTTATAGCACCAAGTTGCACGAATTTGGCATCAAATTTCGCTTGTGGAACAAGTTTTTGCCAACCAATCACCATAAAATCTGCATAATTAATGACAGAAATCCGCACATTCAGACTCTTCATTATCGCGCAACTTCAAAACATCGTAACTTCTTCACCGTAGCTAGGATTGAGGTGTCGTTTTTTTCCAGTATTCTTGTAATTTAGTTCTCTTCAACTTTCTAGTTGGCCCCACCTCCGGACTAAGGCTGAAAAATTACGAAAATGCCCTTCAACTCTCCATTTCTTGGTTTCTTTCACTGTTTTGAGTTCTCCTTCGCACTAACTTGCATCAAATACCTGTAAAACACATGAGAAATACACAAAACACGAAATACTTGCCAAAAAAGGTTAGTAGCGTAAATAAGAGACAAATTCAAGCTAGATACACTGCATGGGATCATAAAAATACCGCAATTAAAGGGATAAATATGAAGAATATATGCCTAATCACACCCCCTAACTTAGAACTTTGCGCGTCCCGAGCAATGTAAATGAAATTAGCCAAAATTCTACTCTTGAAAATTCTTTTATTAAAATAAAATTCCACTTTCGCAGGCAAGCGATTGCATTTAGCGTATGCAACAAGCCTTTAAACCCCTAGGTTACCCTAGTAGGACGAGTTTTGTCTCGTGAGGGTTTGCAGTGAATATACCCACAAAATTCTTTATTGACTCAAATAAATATCAAAATATTTAAAAATTGTACAATTTAAAATTTTCGAATAATAATCACCATCAACTCATATTCAACTATTTCAAACCATAGTGTGTGTGTGTGCAAAGCCAAAAATTAAACCTCAAATTTCCACCGATTGAGCATTACGTTACTTTCCGAAAATTCGTTTTAATTCAAATTCTTACGGATTGCACTCACAAACGAATCACTCGGATTGCGGCTATTTTCTCTCGGTATGCATGATATAAAGAGTAAATATAATGGACACAAATTCACGCATACAAAATTGAAAAGAAGGAAATATATGGTGAAAAATCTCATCATAGGAATATAGTTATTTGGAAATGGGAAACATCACCTCTAGTTCACACCATTTAATCTCTCATATTATCTTTTTGTATCTTAGCTCTCCACAAAGTAATTAATTTCGCCATTCGGACTCAGTTAGGACTTTTCGGGTTAAAAAGTGTAAAGGGTAAAAATGGGAATGGATGGAATGTTCGGAATTGGAAAATTTTCTTATGATGTCTATTTGTGCTTTTTTCGGGCATTTGCTCATTTTTCTCTTTCTTTTTCTCTTTTCATTTTTTTTTTCTTGCTATTTTTTTTTTTGAGCATTTTTTTTTCCTGTTTTTCTCTTGCCCCTTTTTATGCACACTTTGGACTTACTTGATGAATTTTCTCTATTTTCCCAATTCCGAGCTATTTGGGTTTTTCGGGTTATCAAACGAAAGGGAATATTTTGTTAGGCTCAAATTGGGTTGCAAAGGGATAATTTTGTTTTTCACAACTTTTTATGGCTAATATTTTTGGGTAACAAACGAGGGCCTACTTCATTGTCCAAATTGCTAATCACATTACCATATGCATCTCGAGATTAATTAAGTTTAGAGATATATTTAGCACGAATTTCGAGACAACATTTCACACATTTCCCATAACCGATCAAAACAAATGATTGAGATCATCAACGACTTATTAAAACGCTGAAAAGAACTTTGAGTAAATCATAAACTCGGATTGATTTAAAAACTCAAAAAGATCGATAGGCTCGAAATCTCACCGGGTTGGACTAATCTCCACACTTATTCGTAAAGTCGTCAATTTTCTTTCAATTTCCATCTTTGGTCAATTTTGGCTTAGTGCAATTTGATTGTTAACAATTTGAGACTTTAAATAGAATAAAGGTGACATTTTTGAAAAATTTAAATTCCAATTTTTATTTATTTTGAACAAAAATATTTTTGGCTTTTTTTTATTTTTTTATTTTTTTATTTTCTAAAAAACACACTTGGAAAGAACATGTGATTGAATCAATGAATCTAAACAATAAACGGGAAGAATATCCCACACCCCCTAACTTAAATGTTGCATTGTCCTCAATGCGAATTAAGAACACAACATAAAGAGAGGAAAATAAAGATATTACCCAAATGGAGTGATCCCCGATGAGTGCGAGTCCATTGATTCTACAAAACATGTTAGAACCAACCATAACAAAAATAATAACAAAATCTTTAACTAACACTACACTATTAAAAAAGGAAAGAAAAAGAAAAAGAAAAAAACTAATTATGTACAACCTACAATTTGAACGGCTAATAAATCATACACTAGAAGTCGAAAAATTTGAGAGTCCACCCAAAATACAATTTGACTTTCAGGGATTAATTGTGTACCCTCACTATAAAGCATGCCTCCCGGAAAATAAGAATTCCGTTTGAAAAACGGAAGGCATGTGCAAAGTTTAAAAAATAAACCATCACCAATTAAAAAATTTAGAGGGATTAAAAATTTGGGTGCACAGGGGGACAAGTACCATTGGGATCTAAGAAAAATAGAATCACCTCTAAAAGATTGTTCAAGTAGAATGGGAAGAGGGGCATACAAAAGGGAAGAGTCCATCTTGGAAAATAATTTAAGCATAGAGTGCTTGTCGTCAAAATCTTCTCCCCAAAAATTTTCACTGAGATCTCGAGGTGGGGCATGTTCAGAAACAGCGAATTTATCTATCCTGTCATTCAACTCGCTCTCATCTAAGTGACCAAGTGAGGCCCAAAATGATTCAATTTCAAGAGTGATGTTCTCATTCACCGAGCCGAATTCAATCCCCCAATCCCTAGTAATTACCCATTAGAATACTAGAATTGTAAATTATAAATTTGAATGAATCCAGTCTTTATAGATCCTAAGCATTACATATATGAGGTTCAAGCCCGCATCATATGAAATCAAAGATAAATATAAAGCGGTGCTAAATAATTACACGCACATCATATTCTTAAATATCCCAAGTACCTAGGGCAAGATAGATTAAAAGATCTAGGATGATTGTGAACTTCTCTTACACGATTCTTTCAAATTTAAATTTAAATTCTATTTCCTACGTAGATAAATTACATCGGGATGGGTTCATGCATCCCAACCCTTAAAAATTAGCTAAACATGATGAAAACAAAAGAAAACTCTAACAAACATTGTTAACAATTTGCAAAACAATTGAGAATTGAATGGAAAAATAAAATAGAGAATAGAAATTGATACTTGTATTTAGCAAGAGGAGAAAGAGATGAATTTGAATCCAGCAAAACTTCTTCTTCAAACTTACAACTAGGGTTTATGAAAACTTCTACCAAAGAAAACTACAATCTAACTTTCTCTCTCTAATCCTACTCCTACCCTCTAGAATTTGACTCCCTCTCTCTAGAATTCAACTCCTCTTGAAAATGAGGTAGGGCTTGGTCTTTTATAGAACCAAGTTGCACGAATTTGGCATCAAATTTCGCTTGTGGAACAAGTTTTTGCCAACCAATCACCATAAAATCTGCATAATTAATGACAGAAATCCGCACATTCAGACTCTTCATTATCGCGCAACTTCAAAACATCGTAACTTCTTCACTGTAGCTCGGATTGAGGTGTCGTTTTTTCCAGTATTCTTTTAATTTAGTGCTCTTAAACTTTCTAGTTGGCCCCACCTCCGGACTAAGGCTGAAAAATTACGAAAATGCCCTTCAACTCTCCATTTCTTGGTTTCTTTCACTGTTTTGAGTTCTCCTTCGAACTAACTTGCATGAAATACCTGTAAAACACATGAGAAATACACAAAACACGAAATACTTGCCAAAAAAGGTTAGTAGCATAAATAAGAGACAAATCCAAGCTAGATACACTGCACGGGATCATAAAAATACCGCAATTAAAGGGATAAATGTGAAGAATATATGCCTAATCATCAGTCCTATACCAAATTAAAATAGGAATCCCAGTTGGATCATCCTTAGCATCACTGTCGAAAACTTTTTAAAACTTACTAACCAGCTAGTATTCCAAAAAATGGTGCCAATTTTAACTTTTTAATTAAACAAAACAGTACATGCGGAATTAAAATATAAACCATTCACACAACTGAATGAAAGTAAACAGAATAGTAATTACACAACTTGCCGAATAAATCACCGGCCACCAAATAAATAATCCAATACAAATATTCAACACCTGAATGAATTACACTTGAAAACTGTACCGAGAAGTCTGGGCTACAAGCCCTAAATAAAACTGAGACTGATACAAGATTCATACTCTAGGAATGAATGAATGAATGATGCGTCTAATCCAAACTCCTGCTAGCATCCACGTATGCCGCAACTCCGTGTCCCTGGAATAGAATATCAATCATGGCGTCCCTGTGGCTGGACACCTAAAAGGTTTTGAAAATAGTTTTATAGCAAGGGTTAGAACCCAAAACATTTTGAAAATATTTAGCAAGTGAATTAACTGCAGTAATTTAAAATGCATGAATGCGCTTCATATTTAAGATAGTGTCGCACTCCCTTGTGGACATTCTCACCCCTCCACTATTGTGCACACCTACCGGTTACCTTAACCCCACCTAGTTGTACTACCCCGTCCAACTAGTCCTGGTATAACCTTCCCTTGCCATACTACTCTAACCCGAGTATAATGATTCTTGAATTATAAGTTATTTCACAATTAACTTAATTAATTCCTCTTAAATAGCATCATATAACCGTCTCATAAGTTATATAAAGTACATACATCACACACTGTATTATTCCCACAAATGATTAACTTAATTAATTTCTCATTAATTAACTGCATAGAACTGTAACCCGAGTTATATAAAGTAAATACATCACACACTGTATTATCACCTACATATAATATTTACTATCATATTATACGTACCTTTACTAACATCCACACATATATCATACGTGTATCCATCCTTCCGAGTTTACCCTCACCGGATGATTCCCTCTGGAATGCTATCTCACTAGGTGTGCTCACAAAACCTAGTTTCCCCAAGTTAGAATCGCTCACCAACTTGGACCAAAATATAAACGAAGTGGAGGCGGTCATATTCCTTCCCTGAAAGTGAGATAAATCCCTCACCCATATATACCGGACGCTATGACCTGGGGATATACTCGCCCTACTCCTCAAGCTAGGGGATTCACCCACATCGCGCAACCTCCCTTGATAGCATTAGAGTATTTAAATTGAATAAATATCTAGTCACTGATATTTACTATCACACACAATATATACACACATATATATATATACTATCACTACCCGTATATATATATATTATGAACCCCGGTTTTACCGTGTACTCAAAATCCCGCACACTGCCTGTAATTCCCGTACACTGCCTGTAATTTAATGTCACACACAATACATACACGTATATATATATATATATATATATATATATATATATATATATATACTATCACTACACCGTATATATATATATTAATAACCCCGACTTTACCGTGTACTCAAAATCCCATACACTGCCTGTAATTTCCTGAGTCTGTGGCCCGACTCAATGTAATTAATTTTCTCACTTAATAACTTATCCTCTTCCCGAGTTTATGGTCCGACTCTAATATAATTAATTCACACCTCAATTAATATAATACTTTCCCCGAGTCTATGGTCCGATTCTCCTTAAAATAATTAACACACATTTTAATTTAATACCTCCCCGAGTCTATCGTCCGACTCTAATTAAATTAATTAACACACATATTAATTTAATGCTTACCCGAGTCTACAATCCGACTCTTATTTAATTAATTCACACATTAATTAATCAACACAAATCCGAGTCTACAATCCGACTCTAATTAAATTAATTATCACATTTATTAATTTAATCCTACCCGAGTCTACAATCTGACTCTAATTAAATTAATTATCACATTTATTAATTTAATCATACCCGAGTCTATAATCCAACTCTAATTAAATTAATTATTACACCCATTAATTAAATTCTACCCGAGTCTATAATCCGACTCTTATTAAATTAATTATCATATTTATTAATTTAATCCTACCCGAGTCTATAATCTGACTCTAATTAAATTAATCATCACATTTATTAATTTAATCCTGCCCGAGTCTACAATCTGACTCTAATTAAATTAATTATCACATTTATTAGTTTAATAACTTGATGTCACCCAACCATTTTCCCCGGACTCGCTCACTTGGCCCGTACTTCAATATTTCCCGAGTCAATGTCCCGACTCCAAATTAATTACTTTCTCTCAATAATAAATTTACTACTTTGATGCCACTTAACCAATATCTCCGGACTCGCTCATTCGGTCCATTTTACGTCTCATAATGTCATTCTCACATTTTCACCCACAATGTGTCACACATTTAATTCCATAATTTCTCCCATTATATTTACCTATAATTGTTAGCACCCCCGGACTCACCCACTTGGTCCATAATTAAGTATTTCACCTAAATTCCTTTAATAATGTAGTGTCACCCAACTACAATTCCCGAATATCATTCTTCGGCCCAATATCAATAATTGAATTATTTCTCCAATTTCGTCCATCTCATGACATATCGTTCACACCCTCCTAAACCCAATTATATCACCCTATAATTGTTAAGGAAACATATGTCCCATATTAATTTATCACCAAATAAAAGTAAGGGAATTAAAACTTAAATTAAACTCTCATTATAAACAAACTGGCCGAACTGCCAAT
This sequence comes from Sambucus nigra, assembly GCA_949130495.1. Lineage (NCBI taxonomy): Eukaryota > Viridiplantae > Streptophyta > Magnoliopsida > Dipsacales > Adoxaceae > Sambucus > Sambucus nigra. The sequence goes on from OX422207.1 coordinate 819,935,158, forward strand.
TTCCTGGGACCATCGATCGATCGAAGGCCCCCGATCGATCCTTCCTGCGCAGCTCTTCTTCCCCACTGTATTACACCATTAACGAAAATTCAAGGTTTGTAAACCTTAATTTCAACCCCTGATCAAGTCATCCCATCACATAAACATATGAACTTGGATCCTATACATCATATACATCCTCTAGTATATAAATTTCTCAACTTATCTCACAATCTTCGAAATGGGTTTTCCATTAAAATTCAATTATCTGTTTTAAATCCCAAATTCCAGATTCGATTTCCACTCTTTTATGTTATGGATTTCTCGTTCAAATCATATATACATATTCAGATATCAATCACCCATCTAAATCTTACTTTGAATCTCATTCAAGTGTTTCAAAACAAAAACCCCATTTTGTACCCATTTACACCCAAAAACGAATTTTGGTTTACACATCACTATGATATGAATTGATTATCATGCTTTAAGAATCAAAACAGTTAACCACTTGCCTGGAATCGTTTGTAGGGTCTGATTCCGTTGTTGTAAAGATTGGTTGACGAAGAACACCCCAAATTAACCCTTTAATTTGGCTCCAAAAGCTCCCAATTGCTCTTGCTAAGCTTTTCCCCAATTTTCCTCTCAAGCCCTAGGCTTAGAATTATGTTGGATGCCATTATTTAATCTCCCCATTAGGTTAAAAACCCTTAATCCCGTTTTTCACCTAATGGGCTTAATTAAAGTGGCCCAACTCACCCCGTGTGGGCCCGGCTATGCCCAAAAATACCCCGAGACCCAATTACTACCCCCGGGTACTCTTTTCTGACTATCTCGACCCATCCGGACTCAATCGTGCGCTCAGAATTGGCATCCGAATTAATTTATAAAAATCCTTATCTCACACCCAATTTATTCTATACCGACTCCCGGCTGGGATAAGTGTATACCTCGTCATTAATACTCGAAATGACGTAATTAAATTATTACTATTCACTTAGTGAATAAATTTCCCTAAACATTAACCATTCACTTCCCGATTAATATTTAAATATATATATTGCCATAATTAATTCAATTAAAATTACAACACACCAGTAATTTAAAATTCCCGAATTAATTAAATATTATCTATACAAAAATACGGGGTGTTACATACTTTCCCCCTTACAAAGGAATTTCGTCCTCGAAATTAAGATAAACCTAGTGTTCCAATATTCACATATTACTCATTAGTCAAGTTCCTCCAAGCCCGCTATATCTATCCCATCCGGTTCTAACCATACGTTACACAAGTATGCATTTAACTTTACCAGGGCGCCCATACACCCTATACCCGTGCTTAATCGCACAAAATTTTGCCTTAATTAATCCGGGTGCCCATACACCCTATCCCCGCGCTCTATCGCACGAAAGTTACCCGACTATGCTAATCGTAGCCCGTAATATAACTTCGAAACCCGTAGTCATATTACATATATATATATATATATCTACCGCCCAGGTACCCAACCCATGTGCTAACGTTCAAACCTCTCCCCATAAATACTTGTCTCTCAACGCAAAAGTATATACGCTTACCCTTATGCTACCGAAGACAACATGAAATACCGCGTCCTTACTACCACTAGTCCTTGCACAAAATAAACCCCGAGTTATCTCTCTTTGCTCAAAAATCAATTTAACCACCTTGATTCACTTCAGTAAACATCCCCATTTACCGGGATAAAATGTGAGAACCAAAACCTCACTATGTGCTATTGCACCACGTAATACAACATATATACCCACATATATATAGGCTATACGCCATCTCCGGTGATACCTAGTACCAACCATACCCTGGTGTCGCGGACACCAAAATTTAACTCCACTATCCACAATAGTTAAATTCCATCGCTATCCAGCCGATGTTTAAAAATTATTATCAACCCTACTCCCATAATTCTTGAAAGTAGTAATTCCTCGCATAATTAAACCAATCACTCAGTGTATGCCTCCATTCTCCCATGAAGAACACTAAGGAACTCCGCTACCCTACGGAAAGTTTACCCACATGCTATGGCTGCTACCGCCAACGCACCCACTAAGTTCGACTCACCTGCTAACTCTAGTGAAAAATAAGTCTTATACTGTGACATCCTCTTTGTCACTCAACAATATACCCCATGCCCCTAGGGTAAAATAATTACTTCTATACTCCAGCTGCAATGACTGGTTCTCGATTTCCGGAGCAGCTTCTCCCTGCCCGAATGCACCCGTGATTTGCTTTAGTGGCTGTACATCCAGGACCTCGTCCTGTAGTTGATCCCTGCCTCACTTAAGGAAATATCTCTTCATATGTCTCGCTTTTCCCACAAATGAAACACTGTCTAATACATTCACCCTGCCACTGGTCCCTTCCATGTTGATCTTGTTGGAATTCCTGGTCATCCCGCCGATAGCCTCCAGTTCTAGATCGTTTGGCATGATTTTCCTGCCGGAAATCCCGCCCCTGATCTCCCCCAGTCTGCTGCTGTGATACTCGACTGGTATTGTTCCTTTCTGCCTCATTCGACTGGCTAATCCTCACTCCCCTCCCGCTTTCTTTCGCGTGGAAGCGATATTCCCGACAGTGCTGGAGTGTTGCGTTAATGACATCAGTATAATCAATAAATGCGGAATTTTCAATTAAATGTTGTCTGATTCTCCAGACTAACCCATACATAAACTTTGTTTTCTTTCTCTTTTCCTCGCTTACCTCATCCGGTACAAAATTTTGCTAACGAGTGAATTCTTCCTCGTAATCGGCCACTGAAAGGTCTCCCTTTGAGTCACCTCACAAAATTTTCTCCTCATTTCGGTCTCAACCGCTGAAGGAAAAATACTTGCGGTCGAACCGCACCCAAAACTCTGCAGTAGCTAGTGTGTCCCTTTCCTCAACTGTGGTGATCGACTCCCACCACTCTAGCATCACTCCCAGTAACTACAAGTGGTTAGCATTTACTTTCGCACCCCATCGCAATCTCCTATGCGTAGGTGACGTTGGATCCTCTCTTCCTTGACACGCTAGTACTACACCTGAACCCCCTCGCAACTCTGGTGGGTTCCCGCTAAAATAACCTCTCTTTATTGTTTCCACCCCGACGACCCTGCGTGAGTCTGAACATCCGACGCCACTAACACTTGTGGCTGATTTCGTGGAAAGTACCTTGCCGTTGTGACCACCGTTTCTCCAACTGCCTGTGCCACTATTTCAGTGACCTATGCTTCCAAAATCATCTATGGTCGTTGCTGTGGTAGCTCTTGCTCCTAACGAGCCTCCCCCGTCTCATCTCCCCCTACTGCCCTAACTGTTCTCTCCCTCCTGGGCGTCATCTGGAATGAGAATAGAATTGTATGAGTTCACTCTCAAATAAAAATTTCACAGAAGAACGTATATGCGCATACATATGAGAATACAACAATCCTATGATAGGGCTCTATATCAAAGATTGCTAAGCTGAAACGTGAAAAGCCGCACAGATCCTAAGGACACTAGAACCTGATGCTCTGATACCATCTGTGACACCCCGCCTAATAAAATACCGGGTGATCAGTCCTATACCAAATTAAAACAGGAATCCCAGTTGGATCATCCTTAGCATCACTGTCGAAAACTTTTTAAAACTTACTAACCACCTAGTATTCCAAAAACTGGTGCCAATTTTAACTTTTTAATTAAACAAAACAGTACATGCGGAATTAAAATATAAACCATTCACACAACTGAATGAAAGTAAACGGAATAGTAATTACACAACTTGCCGAATAAATCACCGGCCACCAAATAAATAATCCAATACAAATATTCAACACCTGAATGAATTACACTTGAAAACTGTACCGAGAAGTCTGGGCTACAAGCCCTAAATGAAACTGAGACTGATACAAGATTCATACTCTAGGAATGAATGAATGATGCGTCTAATCCAAACTCCTGCTAGCATCCACGTATGCCGCAGCTCCGTGTCCCTGGAATAGAATATCAATCATGGCGTCCCTGTGGCTGGACACCTAAAAGGTTTTGAAAATAGTTTTATAGCAAGGGTTAGAACCCAAAACATTTTGAAAATATTTAGCAAGTGAATTAACTGCAGTAATTTAAAATGCATGAATGCGCTTCATATTTAAGATAGTGTCGCACTCCCTTGTGGACATTCTCACCCCTCCACTATTGTGCACACCTACCGGTTACCTTAACCCCACCTAGTTGTACTACCCCGTCCAACTAGTCCTGGTATAACCTTCCCTTGCCATACTACTCTAACCCGAGTATAATGATTCTTGAATTATAAGTTATTTCACAATTAACATAATTAATTCCTCTTAAATAGAAGCATATAACCGTCTCATAAGTTATATAAAGTACATACATCACACACTGTATTATTCCCACAAATGATTAACTTAATTAATTTCTCATTAATTAACTGCATAGAACTCTAACCCGAGTTATATAAAGTAAATACATCACACACTGTATTATCACCTACATATAATATTTACTACCATATTATACGTACCTTTACTAACATCCACACATATATCATACGTGTATCCATCCTTCCGAGTTTACCCTCACCGGATGATTCCCTCTGGAATGCTATCTCACTAGGTGTGCTCACAAAACCTAGTTTCCCCAAGTTAGAATCGCTCACCAACTTGGACCAAAATATAAACGAAGTGGAGGCGGTCATATTCCTTCCCTGAAAGTGAGATAAATCCCTCACCCATATATACCGGACGCTATGACCTGGGTATATACTCAACCTACTCCTCAAGCTAGGGGATTCACCCACATCGCGCAACCTCCCTTGATAGCATTAGAGTATTTAAATTGAATAAATATCTATGCACTGATATTTACAATTACACACAATATATACACATATATATATACTATCACTACCCGTATATATATATTATGAACCCCGGTTTTACCGTGTACTCAAAATCCCGCACACTGCCTGTAATTCCCGTACACTGCCTGTAATTTAATGTCACACACAATACATACATGTATATATATATATATATATATATATATATATATATATATATATATACTATCACTACACCGTATACATACATGTATATATATATATATATATTAATAACCCCGGGTTTACCATGTACTCAAAATCCCATACACTGCCTGTAATTTCCTGAGTCTGTGGCCCGACTCAATGTAATTAATTTTCTCACTTAATAACTTATCCTCTTCCCGAGTCTATGGTCCGACTCTAATATAATTAATTAACATACATTTTAATTTAATACCTCCCCGAGTCTATCGTCCGACTCTAATTAAATTAATTAACACACATATTAATTTAATGCTTACCCGAGTCTACAATCCGACTCTTATTTAATTAATTCACACATTAATTAATCAACACAAATCCGAGTCTACAATCCGACTCTTATTTAATTAATTCACACATTAATTAATCAACACAAATCCGAGTCTACAATCCGACTCTAATTAAATTAATTATCACATTTATTAATTTAATCCTACCCGAGTCTACAATCTGACTCTAATTAAATTAATTATCACATTTATTAATTTAATCATACCCGAGTCTGTAATCCGACTCTAATTAAATTAATTATTACACCCATTAATTTAATTCTACCCGAGTCTATAATCCGACTCTAATTAAATTAATTATGACATTTATTAATTTAATCCTACCCGAGTCTATAATCTGACTCTAATTAAATTAATCATCACATTTATTAATTTAATCCTACCCGAGTCTATAATCTGACTCTAATTAAATTAATCATCACATTTATTAATTTAATCCTGCCCGAGTCTACAATCTGACTCTAATTAAATTAATTATCACATTTATTAGTTTAATAACTTGATGTCACCCGACCATTTTCCCCGGACTCGCTCACTTGGCCCGTACTTCAATATTTCCCGAGTCAATGTCCCGACTCCAAATTAATTACTTTCTCTCAATAATAAATTTACTACTTTGATGCCACTTAACCAATATCTCCGGACTGGCTCATTCGGTCCATTTTACGTCTCATAATGTCATTCTCACATTTTCACCCACAATGTGTCACACATTTAATTCCATAATTTCTCCCATTATATTTACCTATAATTGTTAGCACCCCCGGACTCACCCACTTGGTCCATAATTAAGTATTTCACCTAAATTCCTTTAATAATGTAGTGTCACCCAACTACAATTCCCGAATATCATTCTTCGGCCCAATATCAATAATTGAATTATTTCTCCAATTTCGTCCATCTCATGACATATCGTTCACACCCTCCTAAACCCAATTATATCACCCTATAATTGTTAAGGAAACATATGTCCCATATTAATTTATCACCAAATAAAAGTAAGGGAATTAAAACTTAAATTAAACTCTCATTATAAACAAACTGGCCGAACTGCCAATTTCCTGGGACCATCGATCGATCGAAGGCCCCCGATCGATCCTTCCTGCGCAGCTCTTCTTCCCCACTGCATTACACCATTAACGAAAATTCAAGGTTTGTAAACCTTAATTTCAACCCCTGATCAAGTCATCCCATCACATAAACATATGAACTTGGATCCTATACATCATATACATCCTCTAGTATATAAATTTCTCAACTTATCTCACAATCTTCGAAATGGGTTTTCCATTAAAATTCAATTATCTGTTTTAAATCCCAAATTCCAGATTCGATTTCCACTCTTTTATGTTATGGATTTCTCGTTCAAATCATATATACATATTCAGATATCAATCACCCATCTAAATCTTACTTTGAATCTCATTCAAGTGTTTCAAAACAAAAACCCCATTTTGTACCCATTTACACCCAAAAACGAATTTTGGTTTACACATCACTATGATATGAATTGATTATCATGCTTTAAGAATCAAAACAGTTAACCTCTTGCCTGGAATCGTTCGTAGGGTCTGATTCCGTTGTTGTAGAGATTGGTTGACGAAGAACACCCCAAATTAACCCTTTAATTTGGCTCCAAAAGCTCCCAATTGCTCTTGCTAAGCTTTCCCCCAATTTTCCTCTCAAGCCCTAGGCTTAGAATTATGTTGGATGCCATTATTTAATCTCCCCATTAGGGTAAAAACCCTTAATCCCGTTTTTCACCTAATGGGCTTAATTAAAGTGGCCCAACTCACCCCGTGTGGGCCCGGCTATGCCCAAAAATACCCCGAGACCCAATTACTACCCCCGGGTACTCTTTTCTGACTATCTCGACCCATCCGGACTCAATCGTGCGCTCAGAATTGGCATCCGAATTAATTTATAAAAATCCTTATCTCACACCCAATTTATTCTATACCGACTCCCGGCTGGGATAAGTGTATACCTCGTCATTAATACTCGAAATGACGTAATTAAATTATTACTATTCACTTAGTGAATAAATTTCCCTAAACATTAACCATTCACTTCCCGATTAATATTTAAATAGATATATTGCCATAATTAATTCAATTAAAATTACAACACACCAGTAATTTAAAATTCCCGAATTAATTAAATATTATCTATACAAAAATACGGGGTGTTACACCTACCTGTTGATAAGTAAAATCTAATTCATATGCCTCATTCCAGATTAACATAAAGCGCTTACCGAACTTTGGCTTTGGTAACTGTTTTCTTTTTCTTTCTCATATTTACTTTACTATCTTATATTCCTCTTCTTCCGAATTACTGTTTTTACTTCTTTGAAGTTTTTTGTGGACTTTAACCAACTGATGGAGAAGGATGACCAAGTACGTTCTTCTTTGTTGGGAGAAGTGGAAGAGGACTTTGAAGTCTGGGGAAGTCCTTGGAGGCTTCAAAACAAGCATTGACATCAAATCAGAAGTTTTGGGAACATGAATAACAGTGGTTAATAATAGGGCCACTGTTGTTGAAGATAAGGTGAAGACTGCAAAGACCAATCTGACTATTATCAAAAATAGGGAAAAGTAAGTCAAGGAAAATTGGTTGAAAATCAAACTCTTCTCACATCTGTTAAGGAAAAAATAAAAGGTCTAACTGCTAGTCTTACTCTAAAGAATGCCAAAAATAAGAGCATCAAGGACACTTCCTTTAACAAGGTTTGGGAGAAGGCCCTGTTGTCATGTTCATCCCAAATTGAGTATGCGAAGAATATATAATTTAATAATGGTTGTTTCGAGGCACTCAAGGAAGTTTCCACTGCAGATAATTATGAACTGTTCCAGACGCATGCGCTGGGCACTCCTCCGAACTTGTAAAAATAGTTTGATGATAAAGAAGAATCAGGGGATTCTTCCCTACAACCCGCTAAGTCTACCTTGGGACCAGTTAGTTGTAATACCCCGTATTTTCATGGCTTTTAAATTTAAGGATTTATTAAATTTAATTGAGATAAATTAATTTAATTTTAATCCGAAATGTTGTTTTAAATATTTACTAGCGTGACAAGAGTTAGTAATTATTGGGAATATATTATTTGTTGCATATTACTGGATGAGTATAGTAATATATGAGATTTATTTTTATAATATTGTCACGTGTGAATAAAATGACAATTGTGGAAATTTAAGTCGGGACGCGCCTGTGTCGTGTCGGGACTAAATATATATTAATAAAATTGAATATTTTATAGGTTGTTCATATGGTCATTTTGAGTGCGCCAACGTGTCCGTAAGGGCCGAGATAGTCAGAAAAGTATACCTCGGTGTTTGATTTGGGTCTCGGGGCATTTTTAGGCCTAATTAGTACCCCGGGAGGGCATTTTAGTCATTTTGTATTTTTGGGTAATTAAACCCACGAAAATTAAAGGGGTTATATCAGATGTTTAGGTTATCTCCTAGGGTTAGATAACTTAAAACACTAGAATGGCCATTGGATAGGAGAGGAGAGAGCTTTCAAGACATTCCAAGGTTCAAAACTCATCCGTTTACACCGCCGCCACCGCCAACGCGTAGATCGCGAGACGGGGAATGCAACCACACCAAATTCAACACCAAACCAGATTTCTGAAAATCCCAGGCAAGTGTTTATCTTGCTTATTTCTTTGATTCATCATCCATATTAGTTTAGGAGTTATTAGGATGAGATTTATGGAAGAAAAACCCCATTTGAGATGGGAAATTTTCATGTAGTGATGATTTATATGATATTCTGGAAACCCTTTGTCATGTAAAGGATTAAGAGTTTGATTAAGAAAATATTTATAATCAGATACAAACACTAAAAAAATTATTTCGGATGATCGGACCATTGGAATCGCTTGAAATTTTAGTATATTGTAGCGAACGGCGAGACAGGACTGCTGACAAAAATTGAGCTTGATCAGACGGTCGAATTTCTAAAACTATTATTTTTACTAGAAATTTTTATCTTTTGAGGACTCTTAGAGAGTTTTATATTTTGAGGACTCTTCTAAGTAAAAAAAAAAATTCAATTAAAACTCCATTTTAATTCCGATTTCGAAACCGTTTGAAATTCTCATCTTTGAAAATAAAATTCAAAATCCTTTAATGTAAGGCGAAATCTATATTTTTGGGATATTTTGCATAAGGGATAATGTAAGTATATATTAAAGGGGAGAGACACGTTAGAGAGAGTTACGTTGGAACACAAATGGATATCTACTGAATTGTACATTTGAAAGAATAGAGTCCATGAGGGTTACATAGTAAGTTGGAAAAACCCTTCGAATTAAAGTTAGAAACGAACCATTATACTTCGAATTAAAGTTAGAAACGAACCATTATACTTGATAAATAATAATGGGAAAATAAGGATAAATGTTGTGAATGTGGGTTATTGGATAAACCTAAATTGATATAATAAAAGTGGTATATTTATATGATTGTGTATGCATATATTATATACTTGTGAAAATCATGCCCTCGCTACTTGCTATCCCTGAGGTTTCCGCGCTGGGACGATCTTATCTCGTGTGCCTTATGGGGGATATTGACTCGTACCCTAGAAGATAGAAATCCTACGTACAGGCTATCGAATTGGTAGTCACGGTCCTAAGAGATGTGAGGGTATGTACTGACCTCTTGGACTTGGAAACTATGCTTCGCCTCAATATTGTTTGTGTATGTATTTATACAGTTCGAGAGTGATTCCTAACTTGTATTCCCTTTAGTACGATTGATACGGGGATTGGATAGCAGAGTATGCCCGCACCATAGTTTTTATGTGGGGTGCTGTTATGATATATATATTATACGAGTAGTTAATATATATATATGAAATTCTGAAATCTGGAACTGCCTACTGTCATTTGATATATAGGACATGGTTGATGACTCAAATTATAAATAATTGGTTTGAGAAAGTATAATATGACACTGGAAAACTTTATTGATTAATAAAATAAAAAGGAGAACCTTGGTTACAAATTGAAATCTTACGTTTTAAATACTTGTGTTGTTCAGTTGTAAATCCTGCGAATAACCTAAGATAAGTTAAATCATTGGGGAAAGGTAGTGTGGTATATGACGAGATAGACCATTGGGAAGGTTAGTGCGATAGGTGTGCACATTAGAAGAGAGGTGAGAATTTCTCAAGAGAGTGTCGCACTAATATGTTGTTGCATTGGCCTGTATCAATTTAAATACTTGCTAAACGAATTTTTAAATCATATACACTATCGGGCTCTGACGCGTTTCTATTTCCTTTTCTCTCTTGTATATATATGTATGTATTACAGGTGCCCAGCCACAGGGGCGTCTTACTTAGGATCCTTTGGAAGGAACGTGCTGTAGCTTAGGTGGGAGTTGCAGGTCTGTTGTTTAGATGACTTCATCCATTTGATTCTACTCCTAGTTCAGTTTTATCTAGCAGGGGCATGTGTCGCCCTCTTTCTATTATTTAGTTGGTATAGTCAGAGATTGAAATTTTTACTTTCAGTACCTTTATTTCGGGATTTATTACTGTCAGGATGTTTTCCTTTAGTGTTGTAAATGTTGGGATTTATTATTGATGATTAAATTCGTGTATGTTCAATTCTATTTTTATTCTTAATGTGTGACTCTTTAGATGTTAATGGTTTAAGGTTTTGTAACCGGATTTAATAAAATGAGAATAAGGTTTTAAATGGTTTTGACACTTAGCTTAATTATTTAGGGTGTTTAAATTGGAAAAGTATTTTTACGACAGTGATGCTAAGAATGAACCAACTGTTCACCTCGATTTTAATTTAACAAAGGAGTGATCGCCCGGTATTTAATTAGGCGGGGTGTCACATTAGTGAAGTTGTCCTTACTGCTGAGCTGCCTCCTGAGGTTAAAGTCTAGGACAAGGAGAAGGTTTATCTCCTTATTGTCAATTTTCCTTTTCTATAATTTTCTTATTTCTTCTTTTTGTTCTTGTACCGGGATCATCGTTTTGTAACTCTCCTTTGCTTATTAATGAAAAGACCTTATTTTAACCCAAACTATGTATTTTCCCTTTTTATCTTACTTAATTGTCATGAAATTGTATCATGTGCAAATTTCTGCCTGGAAATAATCCTTGTAGTATTTCTATTCTTACCATTGTGATTTTTAATTTATTGCTAGGGAAAAGGCCATAGTTTCTGTTGAATTCGACCTACTCAATCGGAGTACAAATCTTTTGGAAGTTGGCCATATTCCTATGTTTGAAAAGGACTTAGTCAGATTACTTGGACCTCTTATATCCGATAAAGTTAAATAATCCTATATCCATCTCCATTGCTTATTAGACATGGTTGTTGCCAATAATGCAACATATTATGAGATGATAGAGTATCTATAAGAAGACAATAAGTCTTCTTTATTTTCACTCCATGCAGACTATCAGTCCAAGTATAAGTTGTTGAGTGAGGATGCAGGTTTTGAGAAATAAACACTTGAAGATCATGCTTCCATGTATTCAAGGAAATAATTTTTGCTAAACTGGGAAATTGAGGTAGCTCAGGAGGTTGTCAAGCTACTTGAAAAAGAGAATAATCATCTCAGAAACGAGCTAGATGATTGAAGAAATCATCTAAGTTATTTCCAAGTAAAGGAGCTTACTTTTCAGATCTTGAGAATGCCAAACTTTCAGGAGAATTGAAGGCGTTGCAGAAAACAAAAGCTAAAGCTGGGAAAACTTCCAAGCAGAGGATTGTTGTTTGGCCAACTATTGATGGGGCAAGAACTAGGAAAACTTTGGTCGACCAAGCTGCTCAGTTAAAAGCTAAGAGTGTTATTGTTGCCAATCTATCTATCCAGCTAAGATCCAAAGATAAAGCTATTGCTGACCAAGTTGTCCAATTTAAAATCAAGGATGATGTTCTTAAGAAACTCCAGCATCAAGTAGAAAGGTTGAAATTCTAATTTTATAAAAAATCCAGGGAGATTTGGATAGAAGGTTATAATGAGTCCTTAGGTCATGTGGATGATCATTTCCCACATGGTAATCATGAAGGATGTAGATGGGTATGGATCAACTTATTGGCTTTGCCAAAATATTATCAAAATAGCGAGTTATGGCATTGGAATGATATAAGTTTCCAGGATTGTGATTGGCCACCATTCAAACTGGATACCACATGGATTCCTCCTGATAATACTTCCCAATGCTTAATCACAAAGTATATAGGGGATTATGGCTTTCATGATGAGGATGAAATAATTGTCCCTCCTTATTTGATCAACAGACCGATAATACGGCGTGGATATTGCATATTGCACCCTTTATACCTTTGCATTTTAGCCCCCTTGGGTACCTTAATTCCTTTTTCATACTTATTAACCAGACAACCTCCGTCTTATATGTTAACATTCTATATGAGGTCTAATTAATCTTTTTTATGTATTTCGGTGCTTAGTGTGAAGTTCGTTAGCATTTCGGTGAGGTTTCATTAACATCCGCATGCGCAAGGGCAAATTAGTCATTTCACATTATAGGTATCTGACCCAACATCTCTACGAAAGTTGAAGCCCTATGAACAAGCTTTGCGTGGCTTCAAATGGTGCATGAATCCGAATTCTAACGAAGAATTTATGGTGATTCTCGCGAAAGAGAATCACAACACATCAAAACCAGGGGAAGAAAACCAAAGTAGCAGGGGAAAATCGATTCGGCCTCTAGCGAATCATTTCTCTATGGGGTAGTGCTAAAGATTTTCATTACTAAATTGATTCTCTCTCTTACGAATCAATTTGATTTTGTCCAATGCTCCAGGTCTTCATTTTCGAATCGATTCGTCTCCTTCAGAATCGATTTGATCCTTTGTAGCTTCAAAGATATTTCCTTTCCTAATCGATTAAGCCTTTGCCAAATCGATTCAATCCTGCAGATTTTCAGATTTTCTTTATAAAGTCTGCCACTAGGGTTTTACTATATAACCATTTCCATCTCATTTTGATGAGATCATTTTTTTTGTAATAGATTTTAGGGTTTTGTATTGGGAGCTTTGACCCTCTCCTCCGTTTCTTATTGGGTATTTTCCCATTTATGTATGTATGTTTTACTATTCACCATCTTCTAGCTTTGTTATTTATTTATTTACTTTATGTCTTTACATTTAGTTAATTAGTTTAAGTTGTTATTTATTTCTTTCATGAGTTAATTAGTTGTTTTAATTAGCTTTATTCATGTATCGTATCTAGTTTAATATGGTTGGGGTTGTGTTTTCGCCATTAATGGGCGTCGAGCTCCGAAAGTTAGATTTCGCGTAAAATTGCATTTAATTTAAACCTAGCATAATAAGTCGGATTGTTATGCGTTAAAATTTCTTTGTCATGCAACATTAGTGTTTATAGTGATAATCTGCATTTAATCCGCGCGTGACCATTTTTGATTAAATGTTTTATCTCACAACTTTGGGTTAAATTCCTTCTTGCGTGATGTTCATGATTACTTGAAATGCTCGATTAAATAGCTTTTGAATCAAAATTCTAACTATGCGTTGTTCACCCCGTGGCGGGGATTTGATCTCGACTGTCATTCCATTTATATTGTTTAGAGTTAACTTCTCCGTTTTCCCCTTTTCACCACAACAGCCAAATCACCTTTTACACTTTTTATTCCTGAAGTAAAAAATTAAATATAATCTATATGACATTCCCTGTGGATTATCGATACCCGGAGTAGTCGTTATACTCCATTGTCGAGTGTAGTCATAGTTTAGATTTTTGTATTGAGGTGGTGAACCAAAAACAACGAAAGTGCTTTTACATGAGCACGCGGTTCGCGCCTGATAAAAAATGGCATTGTTGCTGGGGATTTATTTAGTTATAGATTGTAATTGTTTCATGGTGCCCAATCAAAAAAAATTATAGCAGCTCCAAAAAAACAATTACAATCTATAACTAAACAAATCCCTAGTAACGGCTCCATTTTTTATTGGGCGCGAATCGTGTGCTCGTGTAGAATAAATGTTGTTACTTTCAGTTCATCGCCTTAATACAAAACCCTTAAATATGAATAAACTCAACAAGGGAGTATAGCGTCCAGTCCGGGTATCGAGAATCCACATGGAATTTCATATATATTATATTTGATTTATTACTTCAGGAATAAAAGTGTAAAAGTTGATTTGGTGGTTATGGTGAAAAGGGGAAAATAAAGAAGTTAACTCTAAACAATAAGAATGAAATGAAAGTTAGGATCACGTCCTCGCCACGGGGTGAACAACGCATAGTTAGAATTTCGGATCGAAAGCTATTTAACCAAGCATTTCAATTAATCATGAACATCACGTAAGAAGGAATTTAACCCAAAGATGTGAGATAAAATATTTAATAAAAAATTATCACACGTGGATTAAATTAGGATTATCGTTATAAACACTAAAGTTGCATGACAAAGAAAGTTAAAAGCATAGCAATCCGAATTTAATACGCAAGGTTTTAATTAAATGCAATTTTATGCAAAATCTAACTTTTGGAGCTCGACGCCCATTAATGGAAGAAACGCAAGCCCGACCCTATTAAACTAGAGACGATACATAAATAAAAATATTTAAAACAACTAGTTAACTAATTAAAACAATAAATAACAACTTAAACTAACTAAATAGGCAAGGAAATATAAACACATAAAGGAAATAAAGCAAGAACAAAGCTAGAAGATGATGAATGGTGAAACTTACATACATAAATGGACCCAACAAGAAATGGAGGATAGGGCTAAAGCTCCTAATACAAAACCCTGAAACTTATTACAAAAAAAAAAGATATCTCATCAAAATGAGATAGAAATGTTTATATAGTAAAACCCTAGTGGAAAACTTATAAATGAAAATCTGCAGGACCGAATCGATTCTGAAAAGGCCAAATCGATTCGGTAAGGAAATATCTTCGAAGTTGCAAAGGATCGAATCGATTCAGAAGGATCCTAATCGATTCAGAAATGAAGACCTGGAGCACTATATAGAATCAAATCGATTCGGAAGAGACTGAATTGTTTCAGTAATGGAAATTTTTAGTAGTGCCTCATAGCGAATCGATTTTCCCCTGCTGCTTTGGTTTTCTTCCCCTGTTTTTGTTGTGTTGTGATTCTATTTCATGAGCATTTCCATAACTTATTCATTAGGACTCGGATTCGGCACCGTTTATGGCCACACAACGCTAGTTCAGAGGGATTCAACTTCTGTGGAGATGTTGGGTCATATGCCCATACTGTGGAATGACTAATTTTCCCTTGTGCGTGCGGATGTTGATGAGTGCATTATTTTGTATATTTTGTAAATTTATACCTTGTTAGTCCCACTTTATGTTATTTAATTAGTTCTTAGGACTATTTTATTATAAAGAGAAGAAAATGCAAGAATGATTGAATTTGGATTCAAAAGGGAAATTGTAAACCAAAAATGGTCACTTCGATAATATTCTTGTGCAAATTTGTGAAAAAGTTACCTAGTGAAATTTTTATAGGTAATGATGGAATTTGGTGCAAATTGATGGTCAACTCGGAAAAGGAACAAAAAAGATTATTTTTATGGCCATTCGAAAAAATCTGTTTTTCACACTTAAAAAGTCAGGAATTTTTATTCTCTAATTTGGATGAACCTCGGCAAGCGTGTTTAGCAAGAAAATATAACAGTTTTCAAGTAGGGGAAATTCGATCATTTGTCCCGATCAAAAGATTAAAGAGGTAGAGAGATAGCTTCCAACACTATTTGGCCAATCAGGGGAGTCCCATCACAACTCAAATACCTCACATCTTGTCCTATAAAAAGGACCCTTCAGCTCATAATTTAGGAAGACTATTTTCATGGTGCAACTTTGAGTGATTGTAATTAATTTGAGGGCCAAGTTTTTATCATTTTTTAGATTGAAGATTATTGTGAGAGAACTTATTTGTAAGTTTGATTTACTAATGAAAATGTCCACTTATTCTTGCAATTTCTCTTTCATTATGATATCTTGATTATTCTATTAGAATTAGGGTGAAGTTTATCATAGTTATCCAATATTGTCACATTGATTTGATTGTTGTTTATTCCCACCCGTTTAGTTGTTATTAAAGATTCGGTATTCATTTTAAAATGACACGAGATTGTGTTTTAAACCCTTCAAAATTGTTTTGTCAAATCAAGTTTTGAGATTTAAAAATAGTAATTTTTGATGGATTATTCTTGCACTTTGATTGTTTTGATATTCCATGCTTAAATACATTTGCGAATTTTAAAACTTGTATTTTCCAAGGGAATAGGGATTTTAGCCGTCTATTAGAGACATTAAAAAAATTTCAAACATAACTTTCATATTTTCTGAATTAAACACAACGATAGTCGGTTTAATTTGAGTTACAAAAGGGAATGACATTATTAAATTAGTGTGCAATATTAGTTACGTGATAAATGGACCCCGAATCCAAATTATTTCCTAATTGTTTACAAATCTCTTTGTGTTACTCCCATTTATCTTAGTTACTTTTATTTAGTGTAGTTTATCGTTATTCTCTACCCCATTTGATCTAGTTGGACAGTTGCAGTTCTTTTAAAAGTTAAAATTGACAAATCTCTACGGGTTCGAACCGTACTTACACTCGCTATTCTATAATAGCCCTTGCGCTTGGGATATTTTATAAATTGAGGTCATAGACACATACTCTGGAATGACTAATTTGCCCTTGTGAATGCAGATGTCGATGGAACCTCACTGGAATGCTACCGAGCTTCACACGGAATACCTACAAAAGCTAAATTATACCTCATATAGCATGTTAACATATAAAATGAAGATTGTACGATTGTCGAGAATACATATAGGAATTAAAGTACCCGAGGGGGCTCAAATGCATAAGTATAAAGGGTGAAATATGCAATATTCATGTTGTATTAGCTGAGCAGCAATAATAGATAAATTCTAAGAGATTTTAATTACATAAATTCTCCATATACCCTGGATTATCCTCCTACTTGTATGGAAAAACTGCAAGGAACTTCTTCTAGGGTGGACAAGGCAGGAGGGAAATGTCCAACAGAATAATTTTGTATGTGTACTTGCATTTCTTTCATTGATTGTAATGAAGGCTTTTTAAATGAAATTATTCATGATTGAAATTTATATATTCAAGCTTGTGGTTGTGATTAATGTTTTTGACGACTAATTATCCTTTATAGATTAATAGATTGGCCTTATAGATAAAATCACCTTCTTGAGGTTTAAGAAATTATTCATGTTTGAATCTTTTCTACGGCCTTATATTTGACTAATGAACTCATATAAAACTATGAATAACTTTATTGTAATAAGTTGCAGAATTAGTTATCAGTGATGACCAAGTGTATTAGGAATGTATGTATAGATCCCTATATTTAGTAATATATATTTCAATATTTAACCTGGTCGGGAAAAAATTATGATTAAGAAATTTTACTAACTTCTTTTTTGTGACTTGCCAAGGACAAATCATTTTGTGACGTGCCAGGGACAAATTATACGTGAAGTTTAAGCTTTTTTGAGTTTAGAAAAGATGAAAAAGTTTAAACCATGTATCCCTTTGCTGAGGAACTTTTTGAAAACTTTTCTTGAGTTGGAAAAGTTTGAACTATGCATCCTTTTGCTGAGGAACTTTTTGAAAACTTTTCTAGAGTTGGAAAAGTTTTAACCATGCATCCTTTTGTCGAGGAACATTTTGAAAACTTTTCTATTAGAAAAGTTGGAAAAGTTTGAACCATGTTGCAAACTGATTTTAAGTTGTATATTCTGAAAAATAAAACACAAAAAAAGATGTATTATGTGGAAAAACTATAATTTCATTAATTTGAATACGCCATTATATAAAGGATAGGGTTTCAAACATAAAGGATATGGTATAGTGTTTGAAACTAAATTAGTGATAATACTTATGTAGATGTTTTGCATTCCAAGGATTCTTGAATTCTTTGCCTTCCAAAGTTTCCAATTGGTAGCTTCCTGGTTGGATAACTTCTGAGGTATGGTATGGACCATGCCAATTAGGCTCCAGCTTGTTTTTATTCTAAATTACTTTATTTAGTACTAGATCTTCTTGCTTTAGGTTGATCGGCCTAACCCTTCTATTGCAGAACCTTACAGTCCTTCATTGGTAGGTAGCCATCCTAATAGCAGCATCTTCTCGTAGTCCTTTTATTATGTCCAGATCAAGTCGCCGCATGATGTCTCTTTTCCGGGAATCAAAGTTTAGCACCCTATGATTGGGTAGACCTACGTCCATTGGTATTACTGCCTCATTACCGAAAGCTAACATGTATGGAGTTTCTCTAGTTGCTGTTCTTGGAGTTGTTCTGTATGCACAAAGGACACTGTGAAGTTCCTTAATCCAATTACCCTTATCTTTATCCAAACTTTTCTTCAACCCATTTAGCAAGTCTTTATTGTTTATTTATGTTTGTACATTACATTATGGATGCCCAAGTGCTGAATGAAGTTTCTGTATGCTAAACCGAACACAATACTCTTCAAATTCATCATTATCAAACTAAATGCCATAGTCGATAATTAAGGCATATGGAATACCATACCTATAAATAATTTGCTTCCATATGAACTAAAACACCCTCTGATAAGGCATATCGATCAAGGGTCCAGCCTCCACCCATTTGGTAAAATAATCAACAACAAGAACTGAGTACTTGAAACTTCTTTTGGTGGTCAGTAATGATCCGACCAAGTTAATACCCTATGTAAAAAACGTCCATGGAGAAGTAATAGTGTTCAGGATTTCTCCAGGTTGTCTATGGACTGTAGAAAACTTATGAAATTTAGCACACTTCTTGGTAAAAGCAACACAGTCTACTTGTATGGTCGGCTAGTAGTAACCATGTATTACTATCTGTTGTCTCATAGACCTTCCTATTGTGAGGGCTCCACATGAACCTTAATGCACCTCCTTCATCAAGTCTTTCACCTCATTTGGATGACCGCATCGAATTAGGGAAACAGTGTATCCTCGCCTATATAGGATGCCTTTTTCAAGAACATAGTTAGCAGCTTTGTATCTCATCTTCCTTCTGGTTAGATGGAAATGTTTCTCTTTCAATTTATTCTCAAATTGGGTCCATCCATGAGGGACTTAACTATACTAACATCACATTGATTTATACTCCATCAATGATCCTATGTGAGAGAATATCTACTGGAATTGTTCGTCTGAGCTCTGTTGGAGTTTTCGAAGCAAGTCGAGCATATGCTCGGGCATTATCCAGCCTGGGAATTCTCACTACTTTGACCAACATAATCACTTAAATGACTTCCATTACTTTTCTATGATACTTTATCATTTTTACCCTTTAACACAATACACCTATTGTATTTGATTAGCAGTTAATTGATGATCATTGTGTACTAATACCTGTTCGACGCCTAATAAGGAAGCTAATTTCAGTCCAGTAATTAGAACTTCATATTCATCCTCATTACTGGAAGCTTTGAATTGTAATCTCAGAGAATATTCCACATCCAAATTTTTTGGGGTGTTGATGATGAGGCCTACTCCACTTCTAGTAGCACATGAGGATCCATCCATAAATAACTTCCAAGTTTATATGTCTTCGAGAAATTCTTCTTCTAATATCTCCCCATACTTGAATATTTTCTTGATTTGTTGCAATTTATCTTGAACTGCTGACAACTGGGTTGGTCAACCATAATCTCTGTTTGTTTTGTAGATAAGCTCTCTTTCGAAGAAGTCTACTCGGCAGGAAAACATGGACTATGGTGCTTTTCTGCATATATGAATTCGACAATAACATCTGATAATGATTTCCCTTTGATTTCCATTCTGGGCTCATATACAATTTCGAATTCTTACAATTCCACTGCCCAAGACATTAGTCTCCTAGATTTCTTATATTTGTGCAATGCGTATCACAAAGGCAAATTTGTATAAACAATGATGGTATGGTCCTCGAAATATGGTCTCATAGTTCTAGATGCTTCAATAAAGGCTAGGGCTAATTTCTCCAATCGTGGATACCTGACTTCTTCCCCTCTGAACGCTTTGCTAGTATAATATACCGACCTCTGGACTCCACCATCCAGTCGGATCAATGATGAGGTTACTACTGACTCTTACACAACCAAGTATAAATACAATTTATCTCCCCAAACTAGTTGGGAAAGGAGAGGAGAAGAGGCCAAATACGTCTTTAACTCTAGGAATGCCTTTTCACATTTATCATTCAATTCAAAGGTATTCCTTAGCACCTTGAAAAATGGGAGACACTTATCAGTAGCTCGGGACACAAAGCAGTTCAATGCAACTATTTTTCCTATCAATCTTTGAATTTCTCTCTTGGTGGTCGGGATTGCATTTCGAGTAAAGATTTAATCATGTGTGGGTTTGCCTCTATTCCCCTTTGATTAACAATATACTTTAAAAAAATCCGTTCTTATACTCCAAAGGTGCATTTAGTCAGGTTGAGCTTCATCTGATGCTGTTCCAATTGATCCAAGGTTTGAGCTAAGTCTCCAGTGTATTCGGTATCATACTTGCTCTTGGTAAGCATATCATCTACGTACACCTCCATATTTTTGCCAATATGATCTTAAAAAATCTTCTTTACTAGTCTCTGAGTAGTATCATCAGCGTTTGTAGGCCCCTTTAGTAACTTTGCTTATCCGAATTTATTTTAAGGATGACAAAAAAACCAACTTTCTCCTTATAAAAAAATCTATTTTTCAATTTTATAAACCACATTAAGTTGTGACACAAATTAATTTAACTAAATTTTATCTTTTTTAACCCTAAGCATGCATCTAATGAGTAAAACAAGTAAAGTAAGGTAAGGTAATACTCACAATGTCGATGTATGAGGAAACCCAAAATGGGAGAAAACCTCGGACGACCGAAGCTAGACAATCACTATGAATATAGTTTTACAAAGATAGCCGGTCGTCTTACTCAACGACTCGAACCAACCACAAGACTTGACATTCCTCTGATCTTCTACCACTCCTCTCATAGTGCCCATGCATAAATTAACCTTCTTCTATGATGTTCATCCACCCAAGTTGCCTCTATGAATGCCTCGGTGTCCACCGATATGGCTTTGTGTCGTCTATGATATTCAACACAAAAGTAACCTTCTTCGCTTCTTCTCCGCAAACCAACAAGTGATCGTCAATTGAAACCTTCTACTCAGTGCACAAAAGATCACATAAACATATACTAATGAAAATCTTGGATCTTAAAACTCTAAGGATGTGTTTTGACTTGAAAACCTTAGAAAACTTAGTGCAGAATTTGTACTGGACGTATACTATTTTTTCTATCTTCATGCACACCAAAAAAAAATTGAAACACGCTGTTGATGTAAAAAATTAGATCGTATCTAATTATTCAATCACAGATAAAATAAATGAAACAAAGATTTTTTAAAGTGGTTCAGCCTTATAAGAATGGCCTACGTCCACTGTTATGTTATTGATGATTGTCTGCGAATTCTCGATTTACAAGCTCTATCAAGAAATTCCGGTCCCCCTACAATGAGGATTGTACAATGTATTTATAGCCCTGAGGCTGTAATGTGAAAGGGTAATACATTCAATGCTGTACATGTGAAAGGGTAATATATTAAATGCCCCTTAAGCGTATGCGTCTGAGTGATAAGAATTTAATGAACAGTCAAACTGTTGGTTATCCTGCTATTAATGCTTTGTTCGAGGTGCAGCTCGGACCGCCTGAGTTTCTCGGACCGCCTAAGCTTATCGGTACTCAAGAGTTCCTCGGAGAGTTCTTGTTCCTCGGAGCGTATGAGTTCCTCGGGGAAGCAGTGTTCCTCATTGTAGTATGGTTCCTCGGAGCGTGTGAGTTCCTCGGAAGTGTTTGTTGTTGCCACGTAGATCGCCATGTGTCTTCACTCAATTGAGCCTTGTCAGCAGACTAAATTTGGTATCAATAGAAGCCCCCAATGTTTCATAGTTCGAAATTTGAGGAGTGTGGAACATTCTTTCTCGGAATATGGCAGTTTTAAATGGTCATCCTGAAATTTAGGAGTCTTTTGTATTTATTTCTCCTTCAAACTTCATAGAACCAGACTTTTTTGAATTTTTCTACTCGCTTCGATTCCCGTGCCCTTTTTGTCTTTTTAGCCGCCGGTAACGTAACCGTCTCTTTTTGTAATCATTACTTTTTCCTTTTCCCAAGGCAGAGTATTTAAGCGTCACAGACAATCTCATCGTCTTCTACTTTTTCAAATTTGTATCTTCGAGTTTTCCATCGTCTCTTTCTCTCCTGTGTATTCATCTCTTCCATCGTTCGTTGTCAACAGATCCACTCTTTTTCTGTAAGATCTTCTTCCTTCTTCTTCATTTCCTTTATTCATCATGGTTTACCCTGTTGAATCTTTTGATAAGTTTCGCTCTGATTTTTCTATTCCCTCCTGGGTTGTTTTGGAAGAGCTTTCTGAGCCTTCTGACTATTTCCGTTTGGCTGAGGGACATTGGTTCCCCAGTCTCTTTATTACTGACCGTGGATTTTCTTTTCCTCTAAACCCTCTATGTCTGGAATTATGTCAATACTTTGACGTGGTTCCTGCAAGAATAGCCCCCAATACATGGAGAATAGTTAATGGGGTTCATAGATTAAATCAAATTCATGGAACTCGCATAGGAATTCCAGAAATAATGTTTTGTTATAGATGGCCTGTTGGGGATAATACTTTTTATTTAAAAACTAGATTTTTAAATAGGGCTTTAGTGGTCAATCTCCCGGATGCCAATAGGGACTATTTTGAAAATGGGATTGTTATAAAAAATTGGCAACATGATCCTTTATCTGGAGATGAAGTGTATCAGGGTCCCAGATGCCCTCCCTATGGCAATGGGATAGGTTATTTTTATTTCATTTTACTTATTTTGAAATTATGATTCCTCTATGTTTGACAAAATGTGCCACTGATATTTTAATTTTTATTTATTTTAAGTTGATAGTAAAAGAAAGTGTCCAAAAGAGGCAGACGTTAACATAAGACATTTGAAACTTATCTGGAGTTTGCATCAGTCTGTTGCCGACGAGCATATTAGGTCAGCTTCATATCTGCTGCAGTACAAGAGCTACACCACTTCTTTCACTGCTCGTCCGGTGATAAGCGCCGCAGAGCCAGTACCAGCTTCTACCAGTTCTTCGCCTGAGTCACACGTTCCTTTGAGTGAAAGGATGAAGAAAAGAAGACCTCCCACTCTCTTCGAGAAACCTGCCTCTGCTGCTGGAGAAGCAAAAAGAAGTAGACATGATGTCCCAGAAGGGACAAAGAAAGTTGATGCACCTTCCTCGGCTGCTCCTGTGAAGGTTGTAGAGAAGCCCCCAGTGGCCCCGAGCAAGGCTGCTGCTCCAGGCGAGGTGATTGTCATATCACCGACCAAGAGTTCCTCCTTGGTTGAAACTACTCCTGTTCCCCCGAGGAAGCTGAAGAAGAGCTCCTCGATCAATTTGGATGAAACCATCTCCCAGCCCCCAACTACTGGAACTGGTGTTCCTACTTTTGTTCCCCCGAGCTCTGCCATGAGCTCGGTGAAGACTTGGATCATTCTCGAGATCCAAGGTATTGAAGAGAACCTTTCTCGGGACATGGTCACCTCATTGGCTGCTCGCCATATTACTTCTGTAAGTCTTGTTGTTTTGAACTTTTCATCTTTCCCTTGTTATATATGTCTCTGACTTGCTTTCATTTTCTTTTCACAGTTGGTGAGTTGCTTTAATAAAATTTTGAAGAAGGATGAAGCTATTAAAGCTTCAAGCTCCTCGTCTGGTGTAGAGTAAGCTTTGATGGGTCTGACACGATCTTTGGAAGATTATCGTCAGAAGAATGATGCTGACAAGGCTGCTTGGGAGAAGAAAATTACCTCAACTGAGTAGGAGAAGGCTCAAGTTGTTGAAGTCTCCAAGGAGTTGGAGAAAAAATTAAATAGCCTAGAGGAGAAGAATAAAGAGATTGAAATGAAGCTCAAGAATGCTGAGGAGTTTGAAGATAAACTCAAGGTAGCTGAGGAAAAGTAGGGTCAGCTTCAGGAAGTAAGTCGGCAGAAGGAAGAAGCTGAGAATAAACTGAAGGCTGCTAAAATTCTTCTGTCCGAGAAGCTTTCCTCGGAGAAGTTAAAGAGGAAATCGGCTGTGAAGAAATCCTTCAGCGCTGGCTGGGATAAAGGGTGGAACAAGGGCTTGGCTTCCATGATGTCGCAAGTCGAATATGGCAGCCTAAAATACTTTAGAGATGGGTGGGTCACAGCTCTTTAGGAGATGAAGGTTGATGAAACATCTGAACTCTTCCAGCGACACATCCCTGGTCCCCCTCCAACTCCTGAAGATGAAGAAGAGGACGAAGCTGCCTCCGAAGAGTCTTCTATGCTGATGGGATATCAAGTTTCTCATCCCCCAGCCATCTAGCCTACTAACGAGGAACTTCAGCAAATCGCTACTTCCTCCGAGCAATTGTCAGCGCTTCCTGAGCAACTTTCTGTTCCATCCGAGCAACCTCCTCCTCGTCCCAGCCTCCCGAGAAGGTTTTGGGAAACAAGGAAAAGGTGTAGAGTTGTTCGGGTTTATCTTTATATTTTTCTTTGTCAAATGTAACTTCTGAGCATGTAACTCTGAACTTTGTAATGTAATAAAATTTGAACTTTTGTTTTTGCATACTGTTGTCTCCTCTTCATGCTCTGTTTTGATTATTGATTACTACTTGTTCTTCCTCTACTAGTTTCTGGCCAGCATGGAATTATTATCTGCTCACGATACAAAGATGTTGAGGCAGTACAATGATTATTTTAAGGCTGGTCACACAGATCTGAGTACAGCACAAATCGTCGACATCCTCGGCCAAGATGCTTCGGAACAGGCAGTTGAAGTTTACCAATATTTAAAGTGTCTGCTTGATCGTGCGCTGGCCAATAATGTAGCTTATTATGACATGATTGAGGATCTCCAAGGCACTCTTGAAGACCTTCATCAACAATATAAGGAATCCACTGCCCTCTTGCACGAGGGGTATGAGAAGAAATATCAACAAATCATTGCCGACAAGGGATACGAGAAGCATTTTGCTGGGTACGATGTGACGGAGAGAACTCTGAGGGCTGAGGTCGAGGAGTGCAGACAGATAACTGAACTATTAGAGCAAGAAAATAATAACCTGCAAAAAGAGTTGTCTCAGTTGAAGTCTGCAGCTTCCACTTCAAACGCCTTGATCCCAGTGACTGATGAGGGATTCTCGTTCTTGGAGGTCGAGAACGCCAACTTGAGGGATGAGTTGGAAACCTTGAAAAGATCTGGCCCTTATACATCTTCTCATGGACGAGCAAGAGCTCCTCAGGGACGCGCAAGAGCTGCTCGGATTCCTGTCGAGGAACATAGGACTCAATCTGCCTTAGAGAACCAGGCCTTCCAATTAATGGCAAAGAACCAGGCATTGGCTAAAATGTCAAAGAATATCAGGGACCCGGAAGAGCAGCTTTCTGCGCAGAAGTCGGTCTTGGAGAATAAAGAACTTTTTATCAAAAATCTCCACGAGCAACTGGAAAGATTGACATATCAATTCCACAAACATCCCAGGGTGTTCCGGATGGCTGGGTACAACGAGGCTCTCTACCACTTGGACGATCGTATCCAGAATGCCAATAATGAGGGCTAAAAACAGGGCTGGCTGAATGCCTTAGGTGTGCTGCAACTCGAACAAGGTCATTACCTGTGGGACTACCATGATCCTGGGCTGCTCGACCTACCCGTGCCACCATTCAAACTTGATATGAGTTGGATCCCTGCTCGGGCCATTCCTCGATGCTTAATTTCCAAATATCTTGGCAACTACAATCTCCATTCAAATGTCGAGATATCTCGTCCCGAGCATCTCCTAGATCGACCATCCGTGATGAATATCAGGATGTTAAAAGATATCAACTTCATAAATTCTGCTCTTGCTTTAAATGATCCGCCTGCTGGCGAGGAACCTGTTTCAAAAGCAGAGGGGAAAAAACCAATAGAATAGGAATTTTGATGTAATAGTTAGTATACATTTCATTCAATGTAATCTGTTTTTGGATTTAATGAAAGACTTTTATTTTTGTTCGCAATCTTAATTGCTATTGTCTTGTAAAAGATTTTACATTTGTGCATGTGTATCTGTTAAAAAGATAATGATATTGTGGTATTTGTCGACCAACTTATTGTCGAGTAGTCACTTGGTCAAAATGATGTTTTGTTTCTCGACCAACTTATTGTCGACCAACTTATTGTCGAGTAGTCACTTGGTCAAAATGATGTTTTGTTTCTCGACCAACTTAGTAGTAATTTAAAAGGTTACGAGTATAAAAAATGTTGCTCGATCACTTTCTCGTCTTCATAAAATGTTTCTGACCAACCAAGGTCGGTAAATTTTCCCTGTCAACTAACTACAGTTAGTGGGTTTTTATCCCCGACCAGCCATAGTTAGTGGATTTTTTCTTAACGAGCAACTTTGGCACTTTTTGGAATAATTTTACCTCCCGACCAACTTTAGTTGGCGTTTTCGAGAATATATTTACTTCCTAACCAACATAAGTTGGCATTTTTAGAAATACTTTTACTTCCCGAGGAACACATAGTTTTACTTCCCGGAGGAATACAAGTAGCTTTACTTCCCGGAGGAATATAAGTTTTACTTCCCGGAGGAATACATTTGTTTCTTGACCCCTTAGTTGACATTTTCGAGAATAAATTTGAGTAGTCCGAGTTTTGCCGAGTAGTGTGTAGCACTAGTATTCCCCAAAAAACTTTCAATAAAAGGAGAGAATATCCATCACTGATAATACTTGCACAGGTGCTCTGCGTTCCATGCATTCTTAAACTCCTCCCCTTATAAAGTTTCTATTCGGTAAGTTCCTGGTCGAACAACTTCTGTAACTCGGTATGGTCCATGCCAGTTTGCCTCCAGTTTGTTGTGCTTTTGAATCACTTTCTTCAGCACATAGTCTCCTTCTTTCAGGTCTCACTTCTTCACTCTCTTGTTGTAGAACAAAGCTGTTCGTTGTTGGTATGCAGCATTCCTGATGGCTGCTTCTTCTCTAACTTCTTCGAGCATGTCTAAATCCAATCTTCTCATTAAGTCGCTGATAGGGGAATTGAAATTCAGTACCCTGTGTGTTTGGAGGCCCAACTCGGCAGTTATGACAGCTTCACTTCCAAACGCCAGCATATATGGTGATTCTCCTGTTGCTACTCGGGGAGTAGTTCGATAAGCCCATAGTACTGATTGTAGCTCGTTGATCCAATTTGCTTTCGCATCATCTAGTCTTTTCTTCAATCCATTCAACAATGTTCTATTTGTCACTTCAGTTTGTCCATTGCTTTGAGGATGGCCTGGTGTTGAGTGGATCTTCAAAATGTTTGACTGATGACAATAGGCAGCGAACTCCTCGTTATCAAATTGTGTTCCATGGTCTGTGATGAAGGCATGAGGAAGACCATATCGGCAAATGATGTTCTTCCAAATAAATTGGTACACCTTGTCGTACGTCATATCAATGAGAGGCTCACCTTCTACCCACTTAGTAAAATAATCCACTGCGACGATAAGGTATTTTAACCTTCCTCTGGTCGTTGGCAGTGGCCCGACCAAATCTATTCCCCACATGAAAAATGGCCAAAGGGAAGTGATAGGTGTCAATAATGCTTGTGGAGTTCTTCGGATGGAGGAAAAGCGCTGGCACTTGTCACATTTCTTGGCATAGGCTACACAATCAGCCCTCATCGTTGGCCAGTAGTATCCCTGCGTCATCACCCTTTGCAAAAGCGTCCGACCTGCTACATGGGCTCCACAGGACCCTTCATGGATCTCTTCAATTAAATATTTCACCTCGGTGGGATGCACACATCTCTCTAAACCTGCCATAATTCCTCGTCTATATAGAATACCATTAGTTAATACATACCGAGCAGCTTTAAACTTCAATTTCTTGGCTGCGAGCTTGTCAATTGGTAATTTTCCCTCCTCAATATATGCCCTGATGGGATCCATCCAAGATGGTCCTAAATCAAGGGTAATAAAATTCATCGTCAGATCTTCATCTATACTCCGACCAGCTAAAACTTCAATTGGGATTATTCGTCGTAGCTCGGTACGAGTAGCTGATGCTAATCAAGCAAAGGCGTCTTCTCTCGCATTCTCCATTCTTGGTATTCTGACCAGCTGAATAGCAGCAAATTCTGACACCAGCTCCTTTGCCTTTGCATGATATCTGATCATTAATTCTCCTCTAACTGCATATACTCCCAACATTTAATTTACAATCAATTGAGAATCACTGAAGACAATAACCTGCTGCGCCTCCATAATTTTTGCCAAATTAAGACCTGCAATCATGGCCTCATACTCAACCTCATTATTGGAAGCTTTGAATTGGAATCATAGGGCTTATTCCATGTCGACCTCGTCCGGGTTGTTCAAAACGATCCCTGCCCCACAGCCTGTTGTGCAAGATGAGCCATCTACATATAGCCTCCATATAGGTAACTCGTCTTCAAATTTTTGATCTGACAGAGTTCCTCGGTGAAATATTTATTGCTTCCTTTCATCCTCCCCTGATATTTATTGCTCTTCATCGATCATCTTTTCTTGCCCTTTTACCAACCTGAGTTGGTCTGGGCTCGAACTTAATGATCCTGTAACATCCACTTTCCGTTTTACCAACCTAAGTTGGTTTGAGCTTGTGTTTGATGATCCTGTAACATCCACAGGTTGATCAGCGAGCAACTTTTGCTCCTCGGGGGTATTAGGATAGGTGAACTCTGCTATAAAATCTGCTACAGCCTACCCTTTTAGCGATGATCTGGGTTCATAAACTATATCATATTCATCGAGCTCTATTGCCCAGTATATCAATCTTCCTGATTTCTCTGGTTTATGAAGGGCTTGCCTCAACAGCATATCAGTATATACGACTATAGTATGAGCCTGGAAGTATGGCCTCATTCTCCTACTCGCCTCAATCAGCGCCAATGCTAACTTTTCTAGCCTTAGATATCTGATCTCTGCTCCTCGGAAGGCCTTACTCGTATAATAAATTAGTTTTTGCACTCCATTGTCCACTCTGATCAACGTCGAGCTAACTGCATTCTCGAACACTACAAGATATAAGTATATTTTTTCTCCCATCACTGGCCTGGATAGCAGTGGAGGTGCTCCCAAGTATTTCTTCAAGTCTTGAAAAGCCTTATCACATTCATCATTCCACTCAAAAGTCTTTCGGAGTCTCTTGAATAATGGGAGAAATCTATCAGTTGCTCGCGATATAAATCTGTTGAGTGCTGCTACTCGTCCTGTAAAACTTTGCACCTCTTTCTTCATCGTTGGAGATCGCAGCCCTAATAGAGCTTTGATCTTTTCAGGATTTGCCTCAATGCCTCGTTGATTGACAATATACCCGAGAAACATGCCTTCTCGTACTCCAAATATGCACTTCGTCGGATTCAGCTTCATTTGATATTTATCCAGTTGATCAAAAGTTTGACTTAAATTAACTAGATGATTGGCGGCTTTCTTGCGCTTTGTCAGCATATCGTCAACATAGACTTCCATATTGCAACTGATTTGTTCAGCAAAGACCGTGTTCATCAGCCACTGATATGTCGTACCTGCATTTTTCAAACCAAAAGGCATAACATTATAACAATAAGTTCCCCTAGGGGTAATGAAAGAAGTACTCTCCCTGTCTTCAGGTTTCATTTTGATCTGATTGTAACCAGAATAAGCATCCATGAAGCTCAGCAACTCGTGTCCCGAGGTAGCATCCACCAGTTGATCAATTCGGGGTAGTGGAAAGTGATCCTTTGGGCATGCTTTGTTGAGGTCGATGAAGTCTACACACATCCTCCATTTGTTGTTCTTCTTTTTCACCATCACCACATTTGCTAACCAGTCTGGATATTTAACATCTTCAATAAAACAAGCCTTCTGGAGCTTCTCGACTTCCTCATGTATAGCTTGATTCTTCTCGGGACTAAATACTCTTCTTCTCTGCTTCACAGGCTTGATCTCCTTATTCACATTAAGCTCGTGACATAAGAAATTTGGGTCTATCCCAGGCATATCCTCATGACTCCATGCAAAAGTTTGCTTTCTTCTTCTTAGGAAAGTTATCAATTCCTGTTTTAGTGAGGCTTCCAACGACGAACCTACTTGAGTAGTTCGCTCAGGGTGCTCGTCGTCCAGAATGATGTTTTCAGTAGCTTCCATCACTTGACCCTTCACAAGTTGCGACTCATCTCTAGGATCCAATGTTTCAATTTCTGCACCTTCATCCACTTGATAGGTAGTAGTCTTTTTCCTTGACTCCTCCAGTTCCTCTTATTCGGCGGATGAATAATAGCATTCCCGATCTACTTTCTGATCACCTTTCACAACTCTTACTCCAAAATTTGTTGGAAATTTTTGTAACAACCCTCGATTCTGGGAGGCTTATTTCATACAAATTTTACCGCATGAGGCAATTATGTAAAATGTGGGGACTGGAGTAAATTTTAATTTAGAGAATTGAAAGTTAATATTTACTAGATTGATGCATATTTACTGTATGTGAAAGTAAATATCATCAGGTTGCATGTTTGTAGTGTCATGTATTTTAAATGGCGTTTTTGTTTAAATGATATTGGAACTCAAAATAATTTATAAAATTTTCGGACGCCAGTTTAGAGGGTGTAGTTAGTCTCGGATGGTGCGAGACAGTCAAAATAAGTGCCATATTGTATTTTTGGGTTCCGGGCACTTTTGACTGGTTCTAACTTAAATGCGTATTTGGGAGTCATTTTAATGTGGTATTAACCATTTAAGTTGGGAGTTTTAACCTAAGCCATGATTTTAGTCTTCTAAAATCCCTTATTTTTCCCCCATTTTATATTTTGAACATAGAGAGAAAAAGAGAGAAAGAAAGAGGAAGAGAAAAGTGGAGAAAGAAGAGAGAAAATGAAGATTGAAGATGGATTGATGCTCCTACTCAAACAAATCTGAGATTTCTACTCTAAGGCAAGTTTTCTACTTGCTAATATGTGATCTAGGATGAATAATTTGTATGATGGTTGTGTATTTGCATTTATGGATCACAAATGGAATTTATGGGATTTAAACCCTAATATTAGTTTTGATGATAAAATGGCGAGTCTTAATGGTTATAAATCATGTAGGATAATCTTTGGGTAGATAAAAGTTGTTGGTTGTGTTCAAAATGTAAGAGATTTGAGATTTGGGTTTAGCTTTTGGAAGAAGGAAGAGCCCTAGGTATGCTATGACCGGTCGACCGCTGTCCCCTGATCGGTCGACCGGGCCTTCGGGGGCAGGCTTACTGCTTTTCCACAAAGGCATAAAATTCTCACGCGGTCGACCTCGGTCCCCTGACCGGTCGACCGGCCATTCCATTTTGAGCTTCTGCTTTTCTCCGTAGGCCAAACCTTGAGACGCGATCGACCGCGGTCTTGGGACCGGTCGACCGGTCCCTGTTTTTCACCTTTAAACCTTATTTTGCTTCCTAGGTTTATTCTCATTAATAGGATCTAGTAACCTTCTTGCATGAAGTAAACTTATAGTCCTAGAGTTCTTGATGAGTTGGGATACTACCCTAGTCTAGAAATGGTTTAGGCGGGGTTTTTCCGGGGTTAGGCCTCTTGATGTTAGGGCGCTTCTTCTTCTAACTAGGGGATGCATTATTATGTTTGGGAGACCTTAGAAGTTCATTGGAGCTATGTTATTCTTGATGGTTTAATATATCTATCAACGAATCTTGGGAAAATAAATTGGAAGTCTATTTATTCTTCAAGGTCAAAATGGCAATGTAAATACTTATGGCTCCGGATTTAAAAAGGCGAAATATTTACAAAATGTAAATGAATATAGTTTCGGGTAAATGGGATAGACATTTGCTAAAATGTAATTGGATATGGAAATGACGGTAAATGATAATTTACTTAATCATTAACATGATAAATGGTAATTTGGTTAAACACACCTCTCTAAATGACATCATAAGGGAAGTTCGCGCGCTTGGTGATGCCCCCTGGCTAGTGAATGCAGGGTGGATATAGTCCTAGGCCATATGCGGGGTTTTTATATGTTTTTCTGCGTTGGTTAGGGGATTCCGGGTGTGGTCCTGACTTTCCCGCAGGCATATGGCCGCTTCCCGACGTTTGCGTTATGAGCCCAGGTTGTCTTGTATAGATAGGCCCTGGAAGATGATGGTCATTCAGGGGCGCGCCCAGTGGGGAAACTCGGAGGGGCGGTCTTAGAATCGTTGTATGCATAATAATATAACCATTCTAAATCAAGTGGGACTTGATGTATGAGAAATGCCATAAAGAGCATCTAGTGTTGATTATATTCCTGCTAAGGAATGGTAATGCCAGGATGGGCATGTAATTAAAATAAAAGCCACAAAGAGCTTAAAATTGAGATAAAAGCCATAAAGAGCTTATAGTTATAGATTTATTTTCCTGTTGAGGAATAAACTATAACACGAATTGGGGTATATGATAGAAGTTTTAATTTTGTTAATCTTTCTTTTCTCCTGCTTAGTTAAATTAAACTCATGCTTTTCTTCATTTCGTAGCATATGCTGTAGAACTGTGCAGATAGATTTGCTTTATTTTGTCTTTTCTAGCATGATGATATTCATAACTGTCATACTCTTTATTCATCTGGTAATCATATAGAACCGGACCCTGTCCCGTTTACATTTTTGTTGCATATGCATCTTGTCTCCACTCAGGTACTCCTCCGCAGGGATGCCTGGTTTGAATTCCTATTCCGATGTCCTCGGCGAGCCGTGATGCATTGCGGGTATTACGGGACACCATTGGTATAGACGTTTTCATTTTTCATTCTAGTTAAGATCAAGTCTTTTATTCTGGCGTGACACCCAAGCTTTTGTAATTGCCTAATGAAATGTAAAATGTAACTTATTGAACTTGTGTATTATTGGGGTATCAGTTTGGTGACCGGTAACATATTCGGTCTTTTTATTGTATTCTTGTTGTATAATATATATATGTCCTGGGGTTTCCCTTATCTTTCAGGAATTGGGTTGTTTGTTTTCATTTATTTACTTTCAATTCAAAATTTTTGGCAACCCGTTTTCTGAAATATTGGGTGGTTATCCTGAATACTCTATATTTTTATTGTGATGCTGAGAATGATTCCATCTATGATTCCGTTATATTGGAGTACTGGGCTGGCCACCCCTTATGCTGGTGAGCGGGTTGTCACAATTTTAGGCATTGATGAACCGTAGATGGTACAGCCTCGAACTTCTTCAATCCTACTCTTCCCATGATGATATTGTATGATGATTGAACATTCTTATCCATCACGAAGAAGCGTATTCTTTCTATTCGACAAGCAGGCCACGTACCAATGAATATATCCAACTTGATTGTCCCAAGTGGAAATACTTTCTCTCCAGCAAAACCGAGGAGGGGTCTGTGATAAGGCTCCAGTTGAGATAGCTTTAGATTTAAACTATCGAAGCACGAGTAGAACATGATGTCTGCCGAGCTACCATTGTCGACCAGTACTCTTGAAATCATAACCTCCTTCATCCTCATTTTGATCACCAATGGGTCATCATGAGGATATAGAACACCTGCGAGATCATTCTTTGAGAAACCAATGACCAATTTCTCTTTGTTCACCTTTCTCGGGCGATCCTCCTCAGCTAGATTTATTCGTTGAATGTACGAGCAAGCTTGAGCCTCGTAAAGGTAAGCTTTTCTCTCTGCAGTAAGGTCTCCTCCTCCTTCATCTCCACCTATTATAACATTACAGTCAAATGACCCAAAGCGTATTGAAAATACATCACGTTCTGGCTGCCTTTGGTCTCTTGGGAAGATCGGGGTCGTCTTCTGGATCAACTTCATGGTTTCTTTTCTTTTTCTCCTCTACTCAACGAGGAGATCTAGACCTCTCTCTTATTCGGTCGTTGTTTCTTCTTTCGCTTCCACGATCGACATACTTTGCCAGCTTTCCTCTTCTGATGAGTGTTTCAATCTCGTTTTGAACAGCTATGCAATTTTTGGTCATATGGCCATGATCTTTATGAAACTCGCAATACTTCGCCTTATTCCTCTTGTCAGGGTCCGCCTTCATTTTCTCTGGACAGTTTAATTCCTCGTTGTTCTTGATTTCTTCTAGAACATGGTTGATATCCTTCTTCAAAGGAGTATAATTATCAAATTTCTTCATTACATCCCATACCGACCTAGTTTTTGAATGTTTGTCATTACCATTGTTCTTATGCTCTTTCTTCTTAACTTTATCACCTTCCACCTTGGTTTCTTTGGCATCCATATTCTTCTTCGCAGCCATAGCCTCCTCGGCATTCATAATCTTGGACGCTTTTCCCATCAGATCTGACATGGTTCTAGGTAGATCTTTGGCCAAAGTGTAGTACAACTTGTTGGGAAGTAGTCCACTCATCAAGGTGGTAATCGTTGTTTTCTCCTCATAATCAATGACTTCGAGTTTCTCGTTATTAAAACGGGTTATATAATCTCTGGTACTTTCACCAACTTTTTGTCTAACACTTAACAAATGTGCTACTCGTTTAACTGGCTTTGCCCCAAAACAGAAGTTCCCAATAAATAACTCGGCCAGTTGAAGAAAAGTTGAGATCTTACCCCGAGGAAGATTATTATACCATATTTGAGCAGATCCGGTAAGAGTTCCCGAGAATGCTCTGCATCTCATCTCATCTGGAACAGCATAGATGTCGGTTGCAGCTTGGTATTGTTCTATATGAAGGACATGGTCACTCTTTCCATCATATTTGGGGGTCACAACAGGTGCTTTGAACTTTGATGGTGTTGGAAAATTTACAATGGCCTGGACAAAAGGTGTTCCTCGAACAAAGGTTCGTTGTAGAGGGTTCTTGGATTTAGCCATTTCCCCTAATTTATCCTCCAGCCTCTGAATAGAGCCTTTTCATGCATCATTTCCTTCCTCGGGCCTGTTGGTTCGAGCAACTGATCGCGTTGATGTGGCTTCTTTGGATTTATCTTGACGAGCAGCTGGTCGTGACTGGGCAGATCCTTCCCTTAAGTCTGATGGTAGTCGAAAACTCCTCGATGGGGCTCTAGGAGGACTTTTGCTCCTCCTAGGACCTAATCGATCGACATGAGATACCCATCTTAACCTCTCTAGCGCACTAGTCCTTTCTAGAGAAAGAGTGACACGTTGTTCAGTATCTGTGGCTCGCACTGACGAAGTTCATCCAGGTTGAT
This sequence comes from Sambucus nigra, assembly GCA_949130495.1. Classification (NCBI taxonomy): domain Eukaryota; kingdom Viridiplantae; phylum Streptophyta; class Magnoliopsida; order Dipsacales; family Adoxaceae; genus Sambucus; species Sambucus nigra. Next base: position 819,970,823 of record OX422207.1, read on the forward strand.
AAGAAAAATCTTCAGACTCCTCATTGCGATATGAATTGGTACGCCTAGTACGCGAAGAAGGTGCACGGGTATTTCTTTGAATACTTCGTGGTCCTGAATGGGTTAGTGCACCTCCATGGAGGGTTTGTATGAGTTGTCGCATAGTTTCTTGCATGACGGTCTGGCCCTGAGCCAGATTTGCCATTATTCCAGCCAGATCTGGAATATTTGGCGGAGCAGATGGATTTGGAGGGCTTCCAGCGTTTCGATTGCTAGATTCTGGAATATCAGCCATTTGTGATGGATTGTTTTCGATGAAAAACGATATTACCAGTCGTTTCCCACAGACGGAGCCAATCTGTTGATGTAAAAAATTAGATCGTATCTAATTATTCAATCACAGATAAAATAAATGAAACAAAGAGTATTTAAAGTGGTTTAGCCTTATAAGAATGGCCTACGTCCACTGTTATGTTATTGATGATTGTCTGGGAATTCTCGATTTACAAGCTCTATCAAGCAATTTTGGTCCCCCTACAATGAGGATTGTACAATGTATTTATAGCCCTGAGGCTGTAATGTGAAAGGGTAATACATTCAATGTTGTACATGTGAAAGGGTAATATATTAAATGCCCCTTAAGCGTATGCGTCTGAATGATAAGCATTTAATGAACAGTCAAACTATTGGTTATCCTGCTATTAATGCTTTGTTCGAGGTGCAGCTCGGACCGCCTGAGTACTCAAGAGTTCCTCGGAGAGTTCTTGTTCCTCGGAGCGTATGAGTTCCTCGAGGAAGCAGTGTTCCTCATTGTAGTATGGTTCCTCGGAGCGTATGAGTTCCTCGAAAGTGTTTGTTGTTGCCACGTAGATTGCCATGTGTCTTCACTCAATTGAGCCATGTCAGCAGACTAAATTTGGTATCAACACACGCCTTAAATTGAATTTTCAGGTCGGTGCATCGTTCGAGCGACATTGGCTATCGCTTTATCTAGATTACATGTCATTTGAACGACATGTCTTCTCGCGCGAATGATTACAACTGTCATTCGAGCGCCCTGCTGAATTAGTGTCCTAAACCAATTCAACTCTAATTTGTTCTTATCCTTATAAAACAAAGTGTAAACGAATTCAAACACCTTTTAAAACATTTTTAATAAAAATTCTTTATAAAATAACATCCTTAATTTTATCAAAATTAATTCCGAGTCTCGTTAATAATATGAATTCATACCCGAGTGATCTCAAAACGCAAATTGACTTTGAAGATGGCATATTTAAATTCCTTGAAGCTTTGCTGCAACGTATTCAATTCATCTTTGACACATCATAGTCTATGATATACCCGTTTATATCCTTGGCCTGGCTGAAGATTATCTCCAAAACGGACGACCCTACGAGGGGCCGACCCTTCACCAGGCTCCAGCTGGCCTCTACCAGGCCCAGACGACCATACGAGGGGCCGACCCTTCCCTAGGCTTCAGACGACCCTACGAGGGGCCGACCCTCCACCAGGCTCCGGACGACCCTACGAGGGGCCGACCCTCCACCAGGCTCCGGACGACCCTACGAGGGGCCGACCCTTCCCCAGGCTCCGGACGACCCTACGAGGGTACGACAGTACGAGGCCAGAATTAAGCCAGACTCAATACCGGAAGGAACTTTGCCCTCGGCCTCGTCTCACAGGCCGAGGGTGACATCATCACAACGCGTGGTTTGGGAGACGCGTGGAACAGTGCGCGTGAGACTCACATGGCACGTGGCAGACCGTTATAACAAAATCACACCCTCACGTGAGGGAATATTATGTCATCATTTGGCATGTACAGGTGTCAACAGAGGGTTGGCCAGATCATCATTCACATGCACCATGCATACTTGGGGGGTACACTGCACCCCCCAAGACCTATATATACTTGTCACCTACAACCCTACAGGGGGAGATTATTGCAACCCTAGCTAAAACTCTTCTTGTACACCCAGTAGAGAGAGAGTGAGCTTATGTGCATTGTATCCAAGGCCATTAGTGCCCATACTTAGTGGATCACACACTCACAGTGGATGTAGGCCAAATTGGCTGAACCACTATACATCATTGTCTTATTTCTTCTTATACTCATCCCCTTCTACACACTTACATACTTATATACTCACATCTATACAGCTGCCATGGCTACTACTGTTTGAGCTCATTATTACTTATCTGGTGGTGCTGAATCCTAGCATCATCAGTTTGGCGCCGTCTGTGGGAACGAGAAGACATCTCTTCCTTTACACAGCTTGACCTCACTGGGCACTCTGGTGGTGAACGAACCCTCCCCCTGAGAGGAGGTGTTTCACCATTGAAAGAGACCCACTAAGGTTCTCAACCTCACCATTCTTCAGTTGTTCTAGCTCAAGCACATGGCACCTGAGATGCCACCACCACCACTTCCCCTGTCGGATGAGGGGGGAAGACCCAGTTCCAGTCAGCCGCCGCCTCAGTCTGAGATGGCTGATGTGGTGGCAGCCCTAAAGTCTCTGGCAGCAAGCCTGCGGATGATGCAGGAGCAGTTCACAGCTCTAAGCCAGAACATACTGAGACCACCAGGGGTCTCACCTGAGATGATCACTCCGGCAGCAGCTCCAGGACAGCATGAGGCCAGGGGACCACCCCAGGCACCACGCAAAGACCTGCCACCCCCTCAGCGGCGTAGGGATGTTGCTGACCCCCGGCGTCTCTGCCTGGGGAGGCAAGGAAACCCTTGCCCTGAGGACAGGTATGACGATCTGGAGGGAGAGGAGGCCCCAATAGAATGTTGGGAACCATATGAGGTCTCCAACAACACTGTGCGACCTCTCCAGGATAGCAGAGGAAAGTGCGTGAGACCAAACCCTGATGATCGCCCGAGAGGCTCTGCTTTTGATCGCCTGAGCAGGGGGTCGGCCTTTGAGAGGCTAGGCCCAGTAAATGACCTGCGGGATAAGTTGTCCAGGTCAAGAAGTGCGGAGAGATCCAGGAGGGAGGCAGCAGATGGCCGACCCCAGGGATGGGATGACGGCCAAAGGGAAGTAAACAACCGACACAGGCCTGCTGCAGCGGAACCCTCCGTCCACCTTCAAGAGGCAGTGGGGGATAACATAGGCCGCACCGACACTGTGAGGCCCTGGAATGACTCAATCCAGCGGCTAGAGGATAAGATAGGTGACATATTGAAGAGCCGGGACCTCCTTCAGAAGGGATATACCGTAGGCTCACCCTTTGTGGCGAAGATAGTCGACTTCCCTACGCCGGCAAGGTTCAAACCACCTGTGGTCACCCCAAGATACGATGGGAGCACCAACCCTGTCCACCATGTGGAGATGTATCAATCAGCAGCAGACATATACTCTATCTCAGATGAGATGAGGTGTCGTGCCTTCTCCGGAACCCTGACGGGGGCTGCACACGTTTGGTACACGTCTCTTCCAAAAAATTCCATTGAAAACTTTAAGCAGTTGGCAGACCGGTTCATCCACAACTTTTGCTTCGGGGTGAGACCACAGAAGAAGACCACACACCTGCTCTATGTTAAGCAGGAGAAGAATGAGAGTCTGAGGGACTACATAGCCAGATTCAATAAAGAGAAGCTGGAGGTGGAAGACTATGAGGAGAACATAGCTATGACAGCTCTAAATTGGAGGGCTCCAGAAGGGGAAGCTATTATGGAAGCTTGCCGAAGACCCTCCGAGGACGATGGCTGAGCTGCTGTCGACAGCAGGAAAGGTGATGAACGTCGAAGAGGCGATGGCTGCAAAATATGAAGACGAAAAAGGAGGTGATAGTGGGGGGAAATACCCTAAGAAGAACAAAGAGGGGAAGAAGAGGTCCACGGATGACAAGTTCGCTGGGTACACCCCTCTAACGGTCAGCTGTGAACAGATCCTCAATGAGATAAAGAGCGACCGGTCCCTGAAGTGGCCTGAGAAGCTGAGGGCAGCCCCCGGTAAGAGGAATAAGAACCTGTGGTGTGAATTTCACCAAAACCATGGCCACGTGACGGACAAATGCTTTGCTCTAAAAGATGAGATTGAGAAGATGCTGAAAGAAGGGAAGCTCAGAAAGTACATCGACAGAGGCGCCTTCAAGAGGGGTCGTGGGGACGACCTCAGAAAGAAGCGAGTCGATGCATGTAGAGAAGGTCCTCAGAAAAGAGGGGACGACCCTTCTGATGATGAGGACGACCCTGACCTCCCACCGAGAGACGATCAGGGCCCCGTAAAGAGGCTTAATATGATCTCCTTCAGAGTGGGAATGATCTCTGGGGGTCTGGCAGGAGGAGGATCGAAAGTCGCAGATAGGAAGGCCCACGTGGCAGAAGCCAGGGCAATGACGAAGACTGTCCACTCGACATCTCTGGAGGCCAAGCCAGAAAAGAGGAAGAAGGTGGACATGGACACACTGATAGTAGGGTTCTCAAGAATGGACTTCAAAGGTCTCTTGGCCCCGCATGATGACCCTCTCGTCATCACGACCAGGGTGCATGGGTGTGAAGTGCCGAGGATCCTGGTAGATGGGGGCTCATCCGCATATGTGATGTTTTGGCCATGCTTCAAGGCCTTAGGTCTCAGCCGTACTAGACTCGTCCCGTACCATCATCCGTTGATTGGATTCAGTGGGGAAAAAGTTCACCCCCTTGGAGTGTATGAGGCTGATGTTAGGATGGGGGATGAATGGCCGAGATGGCTCACCAAGAAGGTCAGTTTCTTTGTGCTGGATGAGCATGTGTTTTCGGCATACAACATCATACTGGGACGCGTGGCCCTCAAGGGGTTTGAGGCTGTGCCGTCCACAGTCCACCAGATGGTTAAGTTTCCTACCCCTTACGGGGTGGGGGAAGTTCAGGGTGACCAGACGACAGCGAGAGAGTGCTACTACAACTCCGCTAAAGAAAGGGAGGCACACAAGAGGGCTACGACCACTTACAATATTGATACCCTAGACCCCAGGGATGAGTCAAAACTCAAGAAAGGGGAGGCCGCTGAGGAGGTAGAACCCATCATCCTCGATGAGGATGACCCGGGAAAAACCGTCCAATTTGGCAAGTCTCTGAAGCCCAATATCAAGGAAGACCTCATCAAACTGTTGAGGAGAAGACGAAGCGTCTTCGCGTGGAGCCATGTAGATATGCCAGGGATCGACCCTGAAATCATGTGCCACAAGCTCAATGTGGTAGAGGGAGTGAAGCCGGTAAAGCGGAAGAGGAGGATTTACTCTAGAGAGAAGTACGAGGTCATCAGGGATGAGGTCAAAAAGTTGGAGGACGCTGAATTTATCAGAGAGGTCATCTACCCTGAGTGGCTGTCCAACGCATTCATTGTCCCAAAGGCCAATGGGAAGTGGCGGATGTGTGTGGACTTCACAGACCTCAACAAGCACTGCCCCAAAGACAACTTCCCTCTCCCCCGCATTGACCAGATGTTAGACGCAACTGCAGGCCACGAGCTCATGAGTTTTATCGATGCCTACTCAGGGTACAACCAGATCTTCATGAACCCTGAGGACTCGGAGAGGACTACCTTCATCACTGACAAGGGAACATACTGCTATAGGGTCATGCCCTTTGGTCTAAAAAACGCGGGGGCAACATACCAGCGCCTCGTAAACAAAATGTTCGAAGACCAAATTGGGAAGTCCATGGAGGTTTACGTGGATGACATGCTGACCAAGAGTTTGAAAGCAGAGGATCATGTGGCGGACCTGGAGAGGACCTTTAATACGATGGACAAGTACCAGATGAAGCTTAATCCGGCCAAGTGTGTCTTCGGGGTCGGAGCAGGGAAGTTCTTGGGGTTCATTGTCAATCAAAGAGGCATCGAGGCCAATCCTGAAAAGATAAAGGCCCTTATTGAGATGAAGACCCCCAAGTCCATTAAAGACGTTCAGAGGCTCACAGGGAGAGTGGCTGCCTTGAACAGATTTGTGTCAAGGGCCACAGACAGGTGTCTACCATTCTTCAAGATCCTCAGGAAAGCCTTTGAATGGAGTGTAGAGTGTGATGAGGCTTTAAAGGAGCTAAAATCATACTTAGGGTCTACCTTGCTGCTGTCACGACCCGTGCAGGGTGAACGTCTTTACGTGTACCTCGCCGTCTCAGAGTCTGCCATCAGCGCAGCCATTGTGAGAGACGAGGACAGAATACAGAAGCCTGTATATTTTAACAGCAAGGCACTCCAGGGGGCAGAGCAAAGATACCCGAGGATGGAAAAGTTGGCCTACGCCTTGATCCATGCCTCAAGGAAGATGAAACCATACTTCCAGTCCCATACTATGGTCATCCTTACTGACTTTCCTCTTAGGCAGGTCCTACACAAGCCTGAAAAATTCGGAAGGATAATGACCTGGGATATAGAGCTAGGGGAGTTCGATATTGTGTATCAGCCTAAGACAGCCATTAAGGGGCAAGCGCTGGCAGACTTTGTGGCTGAGTTTACTTGGGAGAGCGATGAAGCCGAGGGTGAGACCCCCGGGGAGACAGATATACAACGAGACAGGATCACCGACACGCCTGCAGCCAGGGCTGAGACAAGCACCGCTAAGAGGAAAGCACTCGAAAAAGAAGAGCGATGATACATCTTTAGACAGGGGTCCCTCTCCGAGGGAATTTTCTCAGAAGAAAAGACCATGTGGAGACTCTTCGTCGACGGGTCCTCTTGCGAAAGCGGGAGCGGAGCTGGATTGATAGTATCAGCACCCGACGGCACAGACATCGAGTACGCCCTGAGATTTAATTTCAAAGCCTCCAACAATGAGGCTGAGTATGAGGCCTTAATAGCTGGCCTTTCCTTGGCCAAATCTCTTAGTGTCGGCCAAATTTTGGTTCACAGTGATTCGAGGCTGGTGGTGAATCAGATACTAGGAGCATATGAGGGAAAGGACGAGAGGATGGCTAGGTACCTTGAGAAGGTGAGGTCATTGCTGAAGGACTTTAAAGAAGTGAAATTCAAGAGGATACCTAGGCTCGACAATGGCCGTGCCGACGCCCTTGCAAGGTTGGCCTCAGCTACTAGGACAGACATAAGGAGGACGGTCCCGGTAGAAATCTTGCTTCGACCAACTATTGAAGATGCTGGGGGAACACTTGATAATTGCCTGAATGTTTCTCAAGAAGCTTCATGGATGGACCCTCTGATCAAGTACATTAACGAGGGAGAGATGCCAGAAGCAAGGCAAGAGAGGAAGAAGCTGAGATACAGGGCTGCAAAGTTCACTGTCATCAGAGACACGCTGTACAAAAAGGGGTTTTTGCTCCCCTTACTTAGGTGTGTGCATCCCTCAGAAGTCCCTTCCATTTTACAAGACGTGCATGAAGGATCGTGCTCAAGCCACATTGGAGGTAGATCCTTGGCAAAGAGGGTGATCACCCAAGGCTACTTGTGGCCGACCTTGGGGAAAGATGCTGCCGCATACGTCAAAAAGTGTGATAAATGCCAAATATTTTCTACCATCCCTCACCAACCACATCAGCCCCTTACCTCCATTACATCCCCATGGCCGTTTGCAGTGTGGGGGATTGACCTGGTAGGACCCTTACCGAGGGCAGTCAATAACTATCGGTTCCTCATCGTAGCAATTGACTACTTTTCAAAGTGGGTAGTGGCCGAACCAATGGTCACGATTACAGAACAGAAGACCTTCCAGTTCATCTGGAAGAATGTGATATGCAGATACGGCCTACCCAACACCCTCATCTCGGACAACGGGACCCAGTTCAAGAATGCCTCTCTGCAGAAGTACTACGAGAGGGTAAGTATCAAACAATTTTTCTCCACCCCAGGCCGACCTCAGGCCAATGAGAAAACCGAAGTTGCGAACAGGACAATCCTAGATGGGATTAAGAAGAGGCTTGAGGAGGCAAAAGGAAGATGGGTTGATGAATTATATGCAGTGTTGTGGGCATACAGGACGACAGTAAGGACCTCCACCGGGGAGACCCCATTCATGTTAGCTTATGGATCAGAAGCTGTCATCCCCACCGAAGTCGAGTTTCCCACTCATAGGGTCCAAATGTACGACCCCCAGGGAAATACGGAAGAGAGGAGACTTGACTTGGACTTGATTGAGGAAAGAAGGGAGAATGCTGAGATAAGGCAGGCTTCCTACCAGCAGAGGACCGCAAGGTTTTACAATGAAAGGGTGAAACAGAGACCTATCGCAGTAGGAGACTTGGTTCTCAAGAAGACTTGGCAAAAACCCAACAAACTCCATCCTAATTGGCCCGGCCCCTATAGGGTCATCGATGAAGTTGTCCCTGGGACATATAGACTAGAAAACCTAGAGGGGGAACCTTTTTCCAACCCCTGGAATGCAGATCATTTGAAGAAATACTACCAGTAGTGTTGTAAGGTCTTGATAGAACATAGTTGTAATGGGAGTTTCTCCAACGGGACACTTTGGAAAATTAATGAGAAACATGGTTCTCCTCGCCTTATAGTTGTTAGTCCTAGCACGCATGGAAACATCTACTTTAAAATCCATTAATTTGGAAAGTTGATCCCTCGGCTATAATGGGGACCAGTGGAGGGGACGACCCCTCCACTGTCCTCAAAAAAGACGAGGGAAGACATTAAAATCCATTAATTTGGTTAATTGATCCCTCGGCTATAATGGGGACCAGTGGAGGGGACGACCCCTCCACTGTCCTCAAAAAAGACGAGGGAAGACATTAAAATCCATTAATTTGGTTAATTGATCCCTCGGCTATAATGGGGACCAGTGGAGGGGACGACCCCTCCACTGTCCTCAAAAAAGACGAGGGAAGACATTAAGATCCATTAATTTGGAAAATTGATCCCTCGGCTATAATGGGGACCAGTGGAGGGGACGACCCCTCCACTGTCCTCAAAAAAGACGAGGGAAGACATTAAAATCCATTAATTTGGTTAATTGATCCCTCGGCTATAATGGGGACCAGTGGAGGGGACGACCCCTCCACTGTCCTCAAAAAAGACGAGGGAAGACATTAAAATCCATTAATTTGGTTAATTGATCCCTCGGCTATAATGGGGACCAGTGGAGGGGACGACCCCTCCACTGTCCTCAAAGAAGACGAGGGAAGACATTAAGATTCATTAATTTGGAAAATTGATCCCTCGGCTATAATGGGGACCAGTGAAGGGGACGACCCCTCCACTGTTTGAGCTCATTATTACTTATCTGGTGGTGCTGAATCCTAGCATCATCAGTCTATGTGGGATCATGACAAATAAAAATCTACCTATGAGTCAAACATGTTTTGTTCTGAGAATAAGTTAAAACTAGACAAGACTCAATTGGAAATTTGGTCCTTACAAATATCCCCCTTTTACTATTTTGGGACAAAACCAACAGTGAATTAACTAAACTGGGTCGTCAATCAGTATGATGCCTAAATCCCATCCCATAAAATCCAAAAGTAAAATTACATCATCAGTACAGGATAAGACTCATAAACGATGGTCCGACAAGCATGAATTGTCTCTGAATATCTGAATGTGATGTAGACGTGAATTCTCAAATCTCTTAAGCATACCTACACACATGAAATAGACAAATACCTGTGAAGTATGGAGGAACAAATGATATAAATCAATATGAAAAATCAAATCCGAATCATTTGCTATGCGAGTAAAACATGATATCAATATGTTATGCAATTATGAAACTCACAAAAACTCTGAAAATTTCCCCTATCTCACAGACATGTCTCCCCCTTTTTGTCTCAAATAGACAATCAGGTGAAAAGATAAAATTTCCTAGCATGAGATATACCAATTTTTAATGTATCTAGGTAAACGTGAAACAACTAGCTAAAAATGATCAACAATTAACAAATATGTAAATAGTAAACAAGAAAATCACACAAAGACTATAACAATCCAAGCAAGTGTGATTAAACAAACATATGAAATAAAAGTTGTGATCATGTGAATCTACATATAAATAATTAGTTCAGAAGCAACTAGTAGTACCAAAAATAATATAAGTTTGACCAGGGAACTGCAAACAAAAGGATATCAAAAATCTAGTAGTCACTTGAACGAGCCAGGGACGACGCTTGAACGATAAGCAACGTAGCTTGAATGATAAAGTGATTTCGTTTGAGTGACAATATCATGCGGCTAACGATCTCACTCAAATGAGAAAGTCAAAATCCCAATTCCAATCCAGAATATTAAACAATGTTGCCAAATGAAAAAAAATCGTGAAAATTCTAACTGGAAGGGGCTCAAAAATGAAAAATAGTACTAAAACAGTAGCTAAACTAAGAAAACAAAAAAACAACCGAATATGAGTAACATGCTAACATAGTACCGATATGCTCAAACATGAACATGGAATGTATGGGCGTGAACTATAACAAATGAATCACAAGTCTAGCACATCGAAACGATCAAGAATCTCTAATTGATAGCAGTCAATCATCAAAATTAATTTAATCCATATGTGATTATTAAAGTGTGAGCTTAATGAAATAAACAAACACCACGCACATGAATCCGGAATTTCGAAGATTCTACCAACAATAGCGTCATGACACGAATTTTCAACTTTAGGATTCTTTGTGCAAATCCGTTTAAAAATTTTAATCCATCCAAACTCCCTTAAATATATCATGTATTTTTCTTTTGAATGAACTAAACTAATTTGGCCCAATTTTGACAGATGATTCTTTTTATTTCCTTTAATTTTTTTTCGGGATCTTTTAAATGGTGACTTTCATGACGAGTCAATTTTACACTCTCGCAACCCTTTCCCGTGAACACTCGTCATCTTTTCAATTTAATCCTCACGGTAAACGGTTATTACATGAACATTTCCTCCTTGAGTCTACTTACGCATAAATGACGTAATTGAGATAAGAAAATTTCACCAAATTTCAATATGCAAGAGTAGTGAAACACCCATATAAACTCTTACATGTGTGCAATCATGGCATATAAACAAAGTTGAATAAAAACGCATGTCAACTTTGAAATAGCCCCATAATACAATGGTTAAGATCATTCTAAGCATCGATAAATATGACCAAATGTCCTAGCCACGTGGATAATGGAAGGAAGGGGGTCCAAGCACACCAATATGCCATATCAAACATGTAAACTCATGACGCAAAAGCAAACCAAAAATCTTTTTGACTTTTTCAAAATATTTTGACTCAAATAAAATAATTTTTTTTTGTGTTTTTCTTAAAAAATTTCAAAACTAAAAATCTTTTTGTATTTTTCGAATAATAAATGAAAAATATGATACAAAATGATAAACATGTTATAGTACTAGAAAAGTATATATCATGAATGCAAACACTAGCATATGACAAACATGATAACACAATCATCCTACAGATATAGCATGAGAAGAATCAAGGGCAACCAAATGAGAATCATGAAGTTTTAGTACTAAAGACTCTAAGTCCGATTTCCTAACCCAAGTGGGTGTGACATAACGCATGGGGGTTTAGGTAACCGACATGACTTTATTCTCAAACTTCCTAGGACCATTCCTAAGGTCATAGCAAAAACGTCTAAGGTGACCTTTCCTACCGCAATGGGAACAAGTGTAAACACGGTGGGAATGATTACCAAAATTTCTACCTCCCCTCATGTTCCTATTGGTCTCTCTCACATGATTGGTATTGTCTTTGGGGGTGGGAACAACGTACTCATCGTAACCTATACCAAACATATCTCTCTTGACTTGGACAATGCCTAACATCCTATCAAATTTCTCCGACCTAGACTCCAAGTCAAACTTAACTCTAGACAAGTCCCTAAAACTCTCCTCCAACTCCTTAATCCTAGACTCAAGTAGATGCCTAGACTCCTCAAACTCTAGACCCTCCTTTTTCAAATCCTCCATCAAACCTTTAAGGGTATCTCTCTCTTTCTTGACACACTCTAGCTTCTCCATAAGCTTCTTCTCCCATGCCCTAAGATCCTCAAGCAATGCACCATTATTTTCTACAGCATGTTCATTCAACTTAGCTTGCAATTTCGAGTTAGCCTTTTTCACCTTCACCATCTCCTCAAACAACTCTTGAAATACAATATGTAACTCACCTACGTCGATTTCCTCATCCTCTCTCTCATCACCCTCACACACTTGGGATGCACTCTCAACAGCCTCAGAAGTGTCATGCACATGAGTATCTACGGGGGAAAACATATCATCATCTCTCACATGACATGCCATAAACGGAACAAATTTATGCTTAATGGGGGAACTCTCTCCCTCTTTCGGTTCACTGTCACTTAAGGTGGAGTTATATGCTATCGGCTTCTTGCCCTATTTCTTAAGTCTAGTGGGACACTTAGTAGCCTTATGACTAAACTCATAACACCCGAAACATCTATTAGACTCATCTCTCTTAACTTTCTCACTCTTATCCTTGGGGTGGGGTCTCCCTTGTTCTTGAATTTCTCAAGTATTTTGGCATCTTTCCATTGCTTTTGGAACTTAAAAAACTTCTTAAACTTCTTTTCCAACAAGATGACATCCTCAAAGGCGGAATTGGAATCGTCATTCGAAAATTTAGTCTCCTCTTTCTGGGATTTAAAAGAAATGTCCTTCTCTTTCTTTGGCACTTGCTTGGAGGTAAACATGTCGAGAACATAAGTTTGGATATCACCTACAATCTCTTCTAGTTTCGTCGACTCTAACATACCAAGGTAATTTAAAACAGTCACTTTAGTATCAAACCTTTTTGGCAACGACCTTAAGATTTTCTTTATGACTCGATTATCGGGTATATTCTCACCTAAGTTAAACGACGCATTAATTATAGTGAACAACCTAGTGTAAAACTCATCAAAACTCTCACTCTCTAACATCTTAATCATCTCAAACGGTGTAGTGATATTTTGCAACTTAGACACCCTAACCGTTCTCGTGCCATTGTGAGTGAGTTCAAGTGTATCCCAAGATTGTTTCGATGTTTCACAAGTCATGATTCGATTATACTCTTCAAGTGTGACATGTGGGGAAATAACTTGCAGACCTTTAGGGTTATATAGTGTAAGCCTATGTTCAGCCCCAGCTCACGACTCAACGGGTTTCAAACTAGCGGCCTCACCCTCTCGAGTGAGAGGTGGTGACCAACCTTTTTCAACCGCTAACCACAAAGGCTCGTCAATGGATTTTAACTCATTTTTCATTCGCATTTTCCAATAAGCATAATTGGTGCAATAAAAAATAGGAGTGCGAAAACTGTCATAATTTCCGAAATTCATGCTTACAAGCAAAAAGGGATCAAACACAATAAAAATGTTTTTCTAGCTCTGATACCACCTAGTAGACGCAAGTATACAAAAGGTATCATTTGGAAAACATGAAAAATATGGATCAGTCGATAGATTAGAGAAACCTACTCTGATACCACTTTGTAAGCCCCTCTAATAATTGTTCTTATGCGGAATTTATTTTAAGGATGACAAAAAAACAAAAAAAAAACTCCTTTTCAATTTTATAAACCACACCAAGTTCTGACACAAATTAACTTAACCAAATTTTATCTTGTTTAACCTTAAGCATGCATCTAGTGATTGAAACAAGTAAAGTAAGGTAAAGTAATACTCATAATTCCGATGTACGAGGAAACCCAAAACGGGAGAAAACCTCGGACGACCCAAGCCAGACAATCACTATGAATATGATTTTAGAAAGAAAGGACGTAGTCTTACTCAATGACTCAATCCACCTACGAGACTTGACGCTTCTCAAATCTTATACCACTCTTCTCACAGTGCCCATGTAGAAAGTAATCTTCTTCTACGATGCTCGTCCACGATAGTCACCTCCACAAATACCTCGGTGGCCATCGACATGGCTTTGTGTCGTCTACAATATTGAACACGAAAGTAACTGTCACAACCCCGTCCCAAAATTTGTAGTAGGGAATGAGTGTCTTGACATGCCACTAAGGAAACAAATATTCGGTATTAAATTGTTTGCTTAAATAAATGCGGCGAAATACAATCACATGGTTATGAATCGTAAAATACTGAAATTAAAGGAATTACGTCATCAGAGCTTTCTAAAGGAAACCTCATTTATATTAAAAGTTACGATGAATTACAACTTAAGACAAAATTTGAAGCTTATTACAAGAGAGCCAAGCATGCTCTAAATGATAAAACAAACATAATAACAAAAAGAGCTTTAAAATCTGAATCTTCAACACACTCCTTTTTCGTTCCCTCCGCGAACCTACTTATTTCCTAAAAAATGGTTATTTATACAACATCAGCTAAAAGTCGAGTGAGATTTAATCTCCAGAAATTCTAGGGTTTTTCAGAAAATTGATACCTATTCAATTTCCAACAGAAGGCATATACATATATGGATATGAATTTGCAGTAAAATATATAAATAAACTGATAGTATATATTTTCAAAAGAATCAGTTCAGAACAGAACAGATAAAACAATTTGAGCAATATGTCAATTATTAAATTTTATTTTGATGGCCATGTACGCTCTAATACCCAGATAAACAGATAGTGTTACCAAATATTTCCACCCGGTAACAACACAGACAGAAAATCATGATTTCTGAAACAACGCCTTATTTAGGGCACACCAGTGATAAACCAGCTGGGAAGGTACCACCAAAATATTTCCACCCGGTAGTCAAGGCCAACATAGTAAGAGATTTTCCATAGGTCGAATCAATAATTTCAGAATTCAAATCAAATGTATATATCTAGAGATATATACACCTAACAAACGACGGAATCATCGGTATCAGATGTATTTTTAGGATAGAAACATTTCACAAAATAGATATAGTTTTCATAATATCATATGATCAAAATACGCAAGGAATGTCACAGAGTACTCACATAAAACAGAAGTACGAAGTTACAGATATCGAGTCTTGGATCACTAAGACGAAACTTCTTCTTAAATTTTCCCATACTTTCTCTCACTATTTCTCTCTTATCTTTTGAATGACCTTCGTGTAATAATGATCTTAAAGGCCTTATTTATTTTTTCCCAAAGATATTAAGGCGTTGACACGTGTCTAGCTGACCAAGTTTTTACAATTGCCAGTCAGTGTTTACGTGTCGCACAACGGAGCGGTCTTGCAGTCTTAATTCACCAAATTGCGATACATGTTTTATCTTTTCCTCTAACATTGACATGTGTTTTATCTTTATCTATTTGGATGACATGTGTAAGCACAAAGTGTCAAGAATGAGGTGGAAAGGTATTAGGCGTATAATGGTCATTTTACACCTTAAGGGCATTTTGGTAATTTCACACAATACGTTTTCAATATTTCTTGAAGGTACTTGAAAATATTTTATTTACAGAATGGTCATTTTTATATTTTCATTTTAGTCCCTTAAACTTTCTTTATTTAAAATCAAGTCCCTAAAGTCTTATAAAATTACGTTTTCTACCTCGAAATTTATCATTTAGCTTAGAATATGCTATAAGACTTTGATTTAATCCATTTATATGAAGAAGGGGGTTATTTTAAAGTGTTTAAGTCGTCCAAACCATCTATCCTTCCAACCAATGAAAATATTACACATGGTGTGGTAATAAGACAAAATATGACATAAAGGATGGATAGATTTTCCCTTATTTCGTAATTTCGATATAAATGGTTTCTCGAACCTCCGTTTAACACATTGTTTGTTGTGTTATAAACCTAATTCATATATCTACAACTTTTTAGTTTTTACCTCAAGTCAGTTGTCATATTATAATGGTCAAAACTAGTATATAATATGAACATTCCTACCAAAAACATTAAAATTTTATGTTTGTAACTAATTTGATATTTCATGATTTATGAAGGGATGATTACACTAAAATAATAAATTAATATTATTCATATTACATATGAAATAATAAAACATTTAAAACTATATATGAACATATAAAAGTGGGGTCATTATATCCTACCCTCCTTATAAAAAGTTTGGTCCCCAAACTTTACTTACACTAATTTCCAAACAAGTATGGATATTTCTCCTTTATTTCAACTTCCCGCTCCTATGTTTCTTCTTCAATGGAATGATTATGCCATAACACTTTGACCAATGGAATTACCTTGGTTTGTAATATTTGATCTTTATGGTCCAAAATTTCTATCGGATGCTCAATGTATGACAAATTTTATCTAACTTGAAGAGGTTAGTGACTTAGGATATGCATTGGATCTGGGATGTATTTCTTCATCATTGACACATGGAACACATCATGCACACTAGAGAGTTCATGGGGTAAGGCTAATCTATACGCAACAACTCATATCCTTTCAAGGATTTCAAAAGGTCCTATGTATCTTGGACTCAATTTCCCTTTCTTCCCAAATCGTATTACTCCCTTTGTTGGTGATACTCGTAAGAACACATAATGTCCTCTTTGGAATTCCAACTCTCATCAGCTATTGTCAACCTAACACTTTTGACGGATTTGAGCAATTTGAAGTTGGTCTTGTATAAATTTCACTTTTTCTGTTGTGATCTGGATCAATTTTAGTCCCAATAATTCTCTTTCTCTAACTTCTACCCAACTTTTAGGGGAACAACACCTTCTTCCATAGAGTGCCTCATACGAAGCCATTTGAATACTTACTTGATAACTATTATTATATGAAAATTCTACTAAAGGTAAATGGTCATCCCAATTCCCCTTCAGATCAAGCACACATGCCCTAAGCATATCCTCTAAGGTTTGAATGGCTCTCTTAGATTGTCCATCTATTTGAGGATGAAAAGCAGTGCTGAAACTAAATTGTGTTCCCATGGCTGCTTATAGGCTTTTCCAAAAGAGAGACACAAATCTAGGGTTACGATCAGAACAATTGAAGCTGGGGTTCCATGAAGCCTAATAATTTCCCCCACATACAACTTAGGTAACTTTTCTAAAGAATGGGTAATCTTAATGGAAAGAAAATGAGCAGATTTAGTTAACCTATATCTATAATTACCAAAATAGAATCATTACCATTTGAACTCCTCGGTAAACCTGTCACAAAATCCATATTAATATGTTCCCATTTACATTTAGGGATAGGTAGAGGTTGTAGTAATCCCGATGGTTTTTGATGTTCAACTTTTACTTATTGACAAACCAAAAATTGAGATACAAATTCGGTTATCTCCGTTTTCATGTTATTCCACAAAAATACTTCTCGAAGATCCCTATACATCTTTGTACACTCGGGATGAAATGTGAATCTCGAGTAATGACTTTCCTACAAAATTTGACTCTTTAGTTGGGCATCACATGGCGCACACACTTTATTTCCAAACCTCAACAAATCATCTCGTATCGCAAATTCAATCCTCTTCCCTTTAATAACTTCTTCTCTTCTTCAGTTGTGGGTCATTTACGTATGCAATTTTGATATTTTCCATCAACATGGGTTGTACTTATAAGTTTACGATTCTTCCTCCTTTACTATAAATACGTACATCTATTTCCATACATCTAAACTCCTTCAACAGTGCTTCCTGGTCTGTAATAAGACACGTTAAATTTGGTGTAGACTTCCTACTTAAAGCATCAACTACTATATTAGCTTTCCCCGTGTGATAATGAATATTCAAATCACAATCCTTTATTAATTCTAACCACCTCCTTTGTCTCATGTTCAATTCTTTTTGGGTAAAAATATATTTCAAACTCTTATGATCCGTATAAATCTCATAAGTCTCACCATACAAATAATGTCTCCAAATCTTAAGAGGAAGAATTATAGCTGCTACTTCTAGGTCATGGGTTGGATAAATTTGATCATGTGGTTTTAATTGTCTCGAGGCATCAGCTACTACTTTTCCATTTTTCATTAACACACATCCCAAACTATTTTTAGAAGCATCACTATAAATCACAAATCCCCCTGTCCCGAAAGGAATAGGCAAAATTGGGGCAGTTACTAATGGATTCTTAAGTTCTTGAAAACTATTCTCAATATCCTTATACCATTCATATTCCACCTTCGTTTGGGTTAACCTAGATATAGGTTTGGCAATACTAGAAAATCCTTCAACAAATCTTCGATAATAACTTGTTAATCCAAGAAAACTACGAATCTCCATCACATTAGTTGGTCTAGGCCAACCTAGTATAGCCTCGATCTTTTGAGGGTAAATTGACACTCTCTCCTTAGAAATGACATGTCCTAGAAAAGAGACGCTAGGCAACCAAAACTCACACGTCTTTAATTTCGCATATAATTTCCCCTTCCTAAGGATTTGTAACACTGTCTCTAAATGGTTTCGTGTTCTTTAATACTTTTGGAATAAATAAGGATGTCATCAATCAAAACAACCACACACTGATTCAAATATTTTCTAAACACCCTATTCATCATATCCATGAAAGCGGCTGGTGCATTAGTTAATCCAAATGGCATCATAAGAAATTCATAGTGACCGTATCTAGTACGAAAAGCTGATTTTGAAATATCCTCCTCCTTAATCTTCATTTGGTGATAACTTGACCTAAGGTCAATCTTTGAAAATACTGGCGCACCTTGAAGCTGGTAAAACAAATCATCTATAGGAGGTAAGGGGTATTTATTATTAATGGTCACCTTATTTAGTTCACGATAATCTATACATAACCTCACCGTCCCATCCTTCTTTTTAACAAATAACACTGGAGCACCCCAAGGCGATACACTTGGTCTAATAAAACCCTTGTCTAACAGATCTTGTAATTGAACTTTTAATTCCCTTAATTCTAAAGGTGCCATACGATAAGGTGGTTTCGAGATTGGTATACTTTCAGGAATAAGGTCAATCGTAAACTCTATTTCTCTACTAGGAGGAAGACTAGGTAAATCATTTGGAAAAACATCTGGAAAATGTTTATCTATAGGAATATCTTCTAAACTAGGCTCTTTTGTTTGCAAATCAATAAAACTTTCAAGGAATCCTTGAAATCCCTTCTTAAGAAAACTACAAGCTTGCATTGCAGAGATAATATGAATGGGAGATAGGATGACTGTTCCTTCAAAACTGAATTTTGGTTGGTTAGGTATTTGGAAAGTAACTCTCTTTTAAAAAAATCTACCTGAGCATGATACGATGCTAACCAATCCATCCCCAAAATGACTTCAAAGTCTTTTATGTCTAAACCTATCAAATCAGGGAATAGTTTATGACTACTAACATCTATAGGGCACGACTTATATACTAAGGTTCCCATCAATAACTCACCCGAAGGACTAGAAACGTGCATGATATGATTTAAGGGTTCGGGCCTATTAGGAAAACGATTAACAAAACACACAGAAACAAATGAATGGGTAGAACCTGGATCGATTAAAATTTTAAAAGGTTGTGCACAAATAGAAAGTGTACCTGACACTACTGCATTAGAATCTTGGGTATCAGAAAGTGCAAAAACTCTACCTTATCTGCCTTGGTCCTTCTTTTCACCTAAATGCTGTATCAGAATCCTTGTTAGGGTAGGACAGTATTTTATCTGATGGCCCTTCTGTCCACATCTAAAATAAGCTCCCGTATCCTTATAACAAGGCCGTCCTCCATGCATCTTCCCACGTCGCTGACATATCTTCTTATTGAACTATCTGTTATCACTAGCTACCCCAACATTGGATATACTCCTAAAATTATTTCTATTGTTTGGGTTCCTCCCTATTTGTTCCCCAAACTTCGTCTTACCATCTTTTATTCTATAGTACTCCTCTCCATCCCTTTCAACTATCGTAGCCCTAGCCACGACGTCACTATATGATGTCAACTTCGGGATGGAAATTCGACTACAAATACTCAACCTTAACCCACGTTCAAACATTTTGGCTTTTCAAACATCAGTTATCACAATATAAGGTGCAAAATGGGATAACTCGATAAAATTGGCCTCGTTCTGACTAACCGTCATATTCCCTTGCACTAGACTCATGAACTCAGCTGTCAATTCATCCTTAACCGTTTCAGGGAAATATTATTCACAAAAGATCACTAAGAAGTTCTTCCAGCCTATGAAATATTCTTCTCCTCATGTATTCTCTTAGTCATTCTCCACCAATGTTCGTCTTCACCTTCTAATATAAATGTTACAAATGAAACCCTTTGTTCATCGGTAGATTTATGAACATCGAGCATCTTTTCCATCTGCATCACCCAACTTTCTGCTTTAGTAGGGTTAGGAGTACCTTTAAAAGAAGGAGGGTTCAACTTCTTGAAATGCTCAATGGTATAGCTAGTTTGTTCAAGATTCCTTGGCGCTACATTATTCACCTGATGCTTTACAATCTTTGCAAGACTCTCAATCTCCTTATATGCACCTTCCAGTCCTTCCATACTTGAGCCACTTATTCTCGCAGTTAATCTTGGCTTTGTCATTTTCTATAGTCATGGCCAAACATAACACGTATTATACTATCTCAAGATTGCAAATTAGAAGGACAATTATATATAAACAATTATCTGTAGACTGTAAGACATATGGAGGGTTATCACATAAATCAGATATTTAATCCTTTATCATATGTTTTAAAACTTAAAATTGATAATGTTCAAAACTTATGTTTAGTAATCTACGGGTTAATAACCTATGCTCTGATACCACCTCTATCATGACCCCGTTCCAAAATTTTTAGTAGGGAATGAGTGTCTTGACATGCCACTAAGGCAACAAATATTCGGTATTAAATTATTTCCTTAAATAAATGCAGCGAAAATACAATCACATGGTTATGAATCGTAAAATACTGAAATTAAAGGAATTATGTCGTCCGATCTTTCTAAAGGAAACCTCATTTATATTAAAAGTAACGATGAATTAAAACTTAAGAAAAAATTTAAATCTTATTACAAGAGAGCCAAACATGATCTAAGTGATAAAACAAACATAATAACAAAAAGAGCTCTAAAAGATAAACCTTCAACTTAGTCCTTTTTTGTTCCCTCCGCGAACCTACTTATTTCTTGAAAAATGGTAATTTATACAACTTCAGCTAAAAGCCGAGTGAGATTTAATCTCCAGACATTCTAGGTTTTTTTAGAAAATTGATACCTATTCAATTTCCATTTGAAGGCATATACATATATGGACATGAATTTGCAGTAAAATATAGAAAAGTAAACTGGTAGTATATATTTTCAGAATAATCAGTTCAGAACAGAACAGATAAAACAATTTGAGCAATATGTCAATTATTCAATTTTATTTTGAAGGCCATGTACGCTCTAATACCCAGATAAACAGATAGTGTTACCAAATATTTCCACCCGGTAACAACACAGACAGAAAATCACGATTTCTGAAACAACGCCTTATTTAGGGCACACCAGTGATAAACCAGCTGGGAAGGTACCACCCAAATATTTTCACCCGGTAGTCAAGGCCAGCATAGTAAGAGATTTTCCATAGGTCGAATCAATAATTTCAGAATTCAAATCAAATGTATATATCTAGAGATATATACACCTAACAAACGACGAAATCATCGGTATCAGATGTATTTTTAGGACAGAAACATTTCACAAAATAGATATAGTTTGCATAATATCATACAATCGAAATACGCAAGGAATGTCACAGAGTACTCACCTAAAACAGAAGTACAAAGTTACAATATCGAGTCTTGGATCACTAAGATGAAATTTCTTCTTAATTTTTCCCGTACTTTCTCTCACTATTTCTTTCTAATATTTTGAATGAATTTCCTGTAATAATGATCCTAAAGGCCTTATTTATAGTTTCCCAAAGATATTAGGGCATTGACACGTGTCTAGCCGACCAAGCTTTTACAATGGCGAGTCATCATTTACGTGTCGCACAACGGAGCGGTCTTACAGTCTTAATTCACCGAACTGCGACACATGTTTTAGCTTTTCCTCTAAAAATGACACGTGTTTTAGCTTTATCTATTTCGATGACATGTGTAAGCACAAGGTGTCAAGCATGAGGTGGAAAGGTGTTAGGGGTATAATGGTCATTTTACACCTTAAGGGCATTTTGGTAATTTCATACGATATGTTTTTAATATTTCTTGGAGGTACTTGAAAATATTTTATTTACAAAATGGTCCTTTTTATATTTTCATTTTAGCCCCTAAAACTTTCTTTATTTAAAATCAAGTCCCTAAAGTGTCATAAAATTATGTTTTCTACCCCGAAACTTATCATTTAGCTTAGGATATGCTATAAGACCTTGATTTAATCCATTTTGATGAAGAAGGGGGTTATTTTAAAGTTTTTAAGTCATCCAAACCAGCCTCCCCTTCTAACCAATGAAAATATTACGCATGGTGTGGTAATAAGACAAAATATGACTTAAAGGATGGACATATTTGCCCTTATTTCGTAATTTTGATATAACTTCTTTCTCGGACCTCCATTTAACACATTGTTTGTTGTGTTACAACCCTAATTCATATATCTAAAACTTTTTAGTTTTAGCTCAAGTCAATTGTTATATTATAATTGTCAAAACTAGTCTCTAATATGAATATTCCTACAGAAAACTTTAAAATTTTATGTTTGTAAATAATTTGATATTTCATGATTTATGAAGGGATGATTAGACTAAAATAATAAATTAACATTATTCATATTACATATGAAATAATACAACATTTAAAACTATATATGAACATATAAAAGTGGGGTCATTACAGTAAACTTCTTCTCTTCTACACCGCAAAACTGACAATTGATCTTCAATTGAAACCTTCTGTTTGGTGCACACAAGATCACATAAACATATACTATTGAAAAGCTCAGATCTTGAAACTCTGAAAACGTGGATGGATCCCCGGATGTTAAATAATGCAATTAAAAACTAATTTCCTTTTTGAATGTAAAACTCAAGAGATGTGGAAGCGTATAAAGGGATGGTTCAACTTTAAAACAACAAACCAATTAATAAATCCATTAATCCAAGTCCTAGAATTTGCCTAAGTCATATTTATCATTATTCCAATGTTAGGCGAAACCAAATTTTAGCAAATGACTTGAATTAAATAAACTTTACCCAATATTTAATATAAGTCCAAATTAAATTGAGTGTGATCATTAAACCGAATTTTATCTTGAAATATTCTTAACATGCGTTCTACGTTATGTAAGCAAGATAAAATAAACCAATCACACTACGCCGCGATGTACGAGGAAAAACCCAAGACGGGAAACAACCTCGGACGGCCCTAGCCACAAATCCACTAGATACGGAATTACAAGTACAAGACAGATAGACTTACAACGACCGACTCGATCCCTCTCAAGCCTCGACGCTTCTTCTTGTAGACACCTCTTCCTAGCGGATAACCTTGGAATACCACCGCGGTCTCGGAATCCACCGATAGGGCTTTCTATCGTCACCGTCACCCTAGCAAGGAGCCTTTCTCCTAGTGGGTAGAATCGCAACAAAAACGTCTTCTTCTTTGATGGATGTAGAAGCAAACCAAAACTTCTCTTTGAAACGGAAGA
This sequence comes from Sambucus nigra, assembly GCA_949130495.1. Lineage (NCBI taxonomy): Eukaryota > Viridiplantae > Streptophyta > Magnoliopsida > Dipsacales > Adoxaceae > Sambucus > Sambucus nigra. Next base: position 819,994,224 of record OX422207.1, read on the forward strand.
GGTAAACCGGTGCCAAACTCCAAGCAATTTATATGCATATTTGCGAACTTGGATTAAACTTCTTTGGGTGTAAACACTAGAGTGATGGAAATTTTTCTCTAAAAAACTCACTCAAAACATGAACATTTTCCTAAGAAATTTTTGCTCTCAAACTCTCTCTAAGAGATGTAAATGAAATGAAAAAGTTAAGTTGGAAAATGTGATTCCCACACTTCATAAAGTCTGAAAAAATCAGTTAAGAAACAAGTGGGAAAGTGGGTTAAAAACTGCCAAAAACTGTTCCCGCCTGGTCAACTCGTTCGAACGACATTTCGTTCGAACGAAGTCTCGTTCGAACGAGACTTCTAACGACGCTCCAGTATGGACTCGTTAGAAATCTCGTTAGATACCTCGTTCGAACAGAAAGTTCGTTCGAACGACATATCGAACGACAGACCAGTATACTTAGTGGGAACTCGTTGGAAAAACTCGTTCGAACGAAACCTGGTTCGAACGAAAAAACTCGTTCGAATGACATATCTAACGAACGACCAGAAAGTTTGTAAAATTCGATTTTGGCCCAGAAACTTTTATAAACTTAATTTAAAGTTCTAATTAATTCTTTCTGAAAATAAAACGCAGTTTTTATTAAACCTAACACCCAATAAACTTGTTCCAAGCTCCTATGTATATATAATTGCATTCATACCTTGGGAGCATGGAACTATAGTTTATGACGTAGAAACGAGGCATGCAAACCGGCATATTTGATGAAGCTTTATACACTTTGCCGCTACGTCTTCAACAAACACTTCATAGGCTTGAGAGTATTACAATTACGTACTATCCTATGAATAAATGTTTTTGTCCGGAATTGAGCCAACACAATACATGGACTCAATTGGAAATTTGTGTCCTTACAAATCTCCCCCTTTGGCTATTCCGGGACAAAAACCAAAACAAAAATCCTAAAAGGCCGTCAAGCTCACTAGACTCGAAAACATAACCCACCCAAACTTGACTCAACCCAAGGATCAAACTCTTTGCCATTAAACAATGCCGCTTTAGAAGAAATCCTGCACACTTAAGAAAACTCATCAAATGCATAGGGAATATCAATGTATTTATAGCATAATTGAAATAAATACTCCCAAAACATAATTCTCCCCTTTATCAAACACATGACCTACTTAGAAAGACGTCTCCCCCTAAGATAAATCTCCCCCAAACTAAGAAATCATAATAATAGGATTAGATACCATTTCTCCCCCTATCATTTTTCTCCCCCTTTTTGTTCAGGAATAGGCAAAGGATAAAGAACTAATAAACAACATGATGAAGCTCAAAGTGATAAGACATGAAAGCATATGGGCAATTAAATCAAGGCAAAGACAAACAAATATCATATATATATATAGATAAACGAGAAATATACCAATGATTCACTTGCATATATATATATAGATATAAACACACACATGACACAAAATACAATAAGTTTGCACACTCGTATGGCAAAAATGTGTCATATGGAAACGGAAGTGTAGGGGTGTGACCTAGCAATAATTAAATTTAGACCCAAACACTTAAGAAACGTTCACGGAGTTCTCATTTGATTGCAAACTTCATCACATTTAATCATAACCTCATGTGACAATATAGATTGAACTCATTGATCAAACATACACAATGCATACAAGCCTAGCATGATGATGATTCTACAAACCAAATAGAGTCATGACATTAAAGACAACTAGGATAAACGGACATTGTGAAAACCGTTGATATACCATCCAATTCTCCCTCAATATGCATATATATTCTTTTGTTTTTGAATGAATATGTCAAACAAACATAGGCCTTGGCAATTATTTTCTTTTTAATGCCAAATATTATGTTTTTAGGCCTTTGGATCACGTATTTCTTTTAGATCAAATAAACGGTGGCTTACTATCGCAAAGGATTTAATTCATCCTTTCGGAGCCCTTCCCCGTGCACATAATTATTTATCATGATTTCATTGTTCACACAAATCTCACATGCAACGGATTTTGACATGCAATAGTCCTCCCAGGCCATAGATATGTAGATGACTAGATTGGTAGGAGAACACCTCAAAAAGCTGAAATATAACATGTGACATTAAGATTGCAAAAGAGCTCGTGCATGTGTGAAAAGAGCCATAAAAAAATAGAATCCATTTAAACAATACAAAATCCAACTACTCCATATAAAACATGGTAAAGAACATTTTAAGGATTGACAATCTAACCCAAAAGTTCTAGCCACATGGGAGCGTTAAAGGTTAATTCAAACACAAGTATATGCCACATAGAGTGTGTCAAACTAAAATACACACAAAATAAAATCTTTTTGAGTTTGTGAAATTTTTAACCAAAAATAAAAAATATATACTCAAAAGACAAACACAAATCATTTGAATTTTTCATTAAGCTAAAATTATCGAGAGATAAAATCCAAATGATAAACAAAAATCTTTTTGTATTTTTCATTTAATTCAAATAAAAGAAATATAATACAAAAGATAAACAAGAATCATAATTCTAGCATGTGATAAGCATGGATTATAGACTAGAAGATGATTAAACAAGCATACATTTAGCATGTGAATATAGCATGAAGTACAAAAGCTAAAGTATGCATACACTAACACATTCATCCTTTAGATTTAGCAACGGAGGAAGCATGTGAAAGTAAATAAGAATCAAAAACCCTATTTTGCAAGGCAACCAAGTCGGATTTCCTAACCCAAATTAATGAAGAATGACTATCTTGGGGTGTTGGAACTTTAATTACCGTGGTTACTTTACTATGGGATTTTCTAGGAATTCGTTTAAGATCAAAACAAAATTTGCTAAGATGGCCTTTTCGACCACAATGTGTACATGTCGAAAAGATTTTTTTAAGGAGTGATCTCTAAAATCTTTCCTGGACGATTCTCCTAAAACACTGGTTTTGGCATTATGAGTAAATTCATTACAAGTATTGAAGCCTAAACCACAAGTGTCATTTTTAATTTGGACCGTTCCTAACATTTTATCTAGTTTTTCCGAATGACACTCCAAATCAAATTTGACATTACTAGAGTCTTTTAATTTATCTTGTAATTCTAAAATGGTAGACTCTAAGAAAACATTTCTCTCTTCAAAAGTTCAAGGATCTCCTTTTTCAAGGATTCCATTAAACCCCTAAGGCTATCTCTCTCGCCTTCTACATATTCAAGCTTCTCTTGAAGAGTCCTATCATGTGTACTAAGGTCTTCTATTAAAGCATTTTCATCAATGACCTTGACACTCTCTCTTAAACTAGCTTCTAACTTCAAATTAGCTCTTTTCAATTTAATAGATTTTGTATAAAGTTCTTGAAAAGCATTTTGAAGTTCACTCATATTAACCTCTTCTTCATTTTCACTATCTCTTTCTTCTCCACTCTCACTATCATCAAAAACAAGAGAATCATGTACAATGACCTTGGAAGTGGCATGTGCTATTGTTTCATCAATCGATGAGTTCTCACTATCACTCACATGACTAGCCATAAAAGCCACAAAATTTTTCTTAGTGGGGGAATCGGGCTTCTCTTCCTTATCACTATCACTAAGGGTCGCATTATATGCAGTGGGTCGTTTACCCTCTTTCCTTAGTTTAGTGGGGCACTCGTAAGCCCTATGGCCATAACCTTCACAACCAAAACACTTGTTAGACTCGTCCCTATCTAAATTGTCATTACTTGTTTTATGGAACTTCTCGGCTTTAGAAATCTTCTCTCTTTTATCATGTTTAGAGGTATCAAATTTCTTAAAATCATTTTTAAATTTATCTTTGTTAATTTTAAGAAATTTTCTAAATTTTCGAGCAAACAAAGCCATATCTTCCGAGTCACTATCACTATCGCTCTCTACTACTTGTTTGACCTCTCTTCGAGCTTTTAAAGCAACGCCCTTTTTGATTTTCTTTTCAGTTTTAGAGGGAAACATATCTAGTTCATAGGTTTGTAAATCACCTACAAGCTCTTCTAATTTCGTAGAGGCTAAAGTGGGTAAAGAATTTGAAACGGTCACTTTTGGAATAAATCTATCGGGTAGGGACCTTAAAATTTTCTTTACAACACGGTCGTCAGGTATTTTCTCCCCCAAGTTAAAAGATGAATTAACAATATCAGAAAGTCTAGCATAAAATTCATCAAAAGTTTCTTTTTCATTCATTTTGATAGTTTCAAATTGAGTGGTGAGGTTTTGGAGTTTTGAAGCTTTAACGAAACTAGTTTCTTCATGAGTTAATTGTAAAATATCCCAAGCTTCTTTAGCGGTCTCACACGTCATAATACGTCAGAATTCATCCGGTGTGACAGCGCTAAACAAGGCATTTAAACCACGGGAATTAAAATTAGCAAGTTTAAACTCATTTTGAGTCCATCTATCGGCGGGTTTGATAACACGTTCATTTTCAACTAAATAAGTTGGTGGGGAGTACCCGTTAACAACAGACATCCAAACTCTCTCGTCGATAGATTTTAGTGCCGATCTCATTCGCGCTTTCCAATAAGCGTAGTTTGAACCATCAAAAATAGGAAATTTTGAAAATGGGGAAAATTCCATTTTAGCCAAAAATTTAAAGGATCTTAACGAAATAATTTATCGTTTTTGGCTCTGATACCAATTTGAAAACGTGGATGGATCCCCGGATGTTAAATAACGCAATTAAAAACTAATTTCCTTTTTGAATGTAAAACTCAAGAGATGCGGAAGCGTATAAAGGGATGGTTCAACTTTAAAACAACAAACCAATTAATAAATCCATTAATCCAAGTCCTAGAATTTGCCTAAGTCATATTTATAATTATTCCAATGTTAGACGAAACCAAATTTTAGCAAATGACTTGAATTAAATAAACTTTACCCAATATTTAATATAAGTCCAAATTAAATTGAGTGTGATCATTAAACCGAATTTTATCTTGAAATATTCTTAACATGCGTTATACGTTATGTAAGCAAGATAAAATAAACCAATCACACTATGCCGCGATGTACGAGGAAAAACCCAAGACGGGAAACAACCTCGGACGGCCCTAGCCACAAATCCACTAGATACGGAATTACAAGTACAAGACAGATAGACTTACAACGACCGACTCGATCCCTCTCAAGCCTCGACGCTTATTCTTGTAGACACCTCTTCCTAGCGGATAACCTTGGAATACCACCGCGGTCTCGGAATCCACCGATAGGGCTTTCTATGGTCACCCTAGCAAGGAGCCTTTCTCCTAGTGGGTAGAATCGCAACAAAAACGTCTTCTTCTTTGATGGATGTAGAAGCAAACCAAAACTTCTCTTTGAAACGGAAGAGATAAACCGGTGCCAAACTCTAAGCAATTTATATGTATATTTGCGAACTTGGATTAAACTTCTTTGGGTGTAAACACTAGAGTGATGGAAATTTTTCTCTAAAAAACTCACTCAAAACATGAACATTTTCCTAAGAAATTTTTGCTCTAAAACTCTCTCTAAGAGATGTAAATGAAATGAAAAAGTTATGTTGGAAAATGTGATTTCCGCACTTCATAAAGTCTGAAAAAATCAGTTAAGAAACAAGTGGGAAAGTGGGTTAAAAACTGCCAAAAACTGTTCCCGCCTGGTCAACTCGTTCGAACGACATTTCGTTCGAACGAAGTCTCGTTCGAACGAGACTTCTAACGACGCTCCAGTATGGACTCGTTAGAAATCTCGTTAGATACCTCGTTCGAACAGAAAGTTCGTTCGAACGACATATCGAACGACGGACCAGTATACTTAGTGGGAACTCGTTGGCAAAACTCGTTCGAACGAGACCTGGTTCGAACGAAAAAACTCGTTCGAACGACATATCTAACGAACGACCAGAAAGTTTGTAAAATTCAATTTTGGCCCAGAAACTTTTATAAACTTATATTAAATTTCTAATTAATTCTTTCTGAAAATAAAATGCAATTTTTATTAAACCTAACACCCAATAAACTTGTTCCAAGCTCCTATATATATATAATTGCATTCATACCTTGGGAGCATGGAACTATAGTTGATGACGTAGAAACGAGGCACGCAAACCGGCATATTTGATGAAGCTTTATACACTTTGCCGCTACGTCTTCAACAAACACTTCATAGGCTTGAGAGTATTACAATTACATACTATCCTATGAATAAATGTTTTTGTCCGGAATTGAGCCAACACAATACATGGACTCAATTGGAAATTTGTGTCCTTACAAACTCTAAGGATGTGTTTTGACATGAAAATATTAGATAACTTAATGCATAATTCATACTGGACGTATACTGTTTTTTCTCTTTGCACACACACCCAAACAAGGACTGAAACACGCCTTAAATATAATTTTTACTTCGTCTCATCGTTCAAGAAACATTGGTTATCATTTGAATGAGATGCCATGTCGTTCGAACAACATATCCTCTTGCGCGAACGATTACCACTGTCGTTCGAGCGTCTGTCTCAATTAGAGTCCTAAACCAATTCAACTCCAAGTCATCCTTATCCTTATAAAACGAAGTGTAAACAAACTCAAACACCTTTTAAAGGATTTTTCTTTATAAAATAACATTCTGAATTTTATAAAAATTAATTCTGAGTCCTAATAATAATATGAATTCATACCTGAGAGATCTCAAAATGCAAATTGACTTTGAAGACGAAGAAATTTGCACCAATTAAACGTCGGCATATATAAATTCCTTAAATCTTTGTCGCAACGTCTTCAATCAATCTTCGACAGGTCATAGTCTGTGTAGGACCGTGATAGATAAAAATCTACCTATTACTCAAACTTGTTTTGTTTTGAGAATAAGTCAAAACTACATAAGACTCAATTGGAAATTTGGTCCTTACAGTGTTCTTCAACCCAAATGTCATAACATTATAACAGTAAGTTCCTCGGGTGGTAATGAATGAGGTGCTCTCTTTTTCTTCGGGATTTATTTTATTCTGGTTATAACTGAAGTAAGAATTGGTAAAGGGAAATGATCTTTTGGAAATGCTTCATTGAGATATGTAAAATTCATGCACATATGTCATTTATTATTATTCTTCTTGATCATCACTACATTAGCCAGCTAACTTGGGTATTTGATAACTTCAATGAACTATGATTGCTGTAATTTCTCTACATCTTCCCAGATCATTGTATTCTTCTCAGGGATGAAAACTCTTTGCCTTTTCTTAATCATCTTGGAGTTGGGATAAATGTTAAGCTCATTGCACATGAAGTTTGGATCAATTCCCGGCATATCTTCGTGGATCCAGGAAAAAACATTCTCCCTTTATCTTCGGAATGTAACTAACTCTTGTTTACGAGAAGGAGATAACCTAGAATCGATCTGGGTGGTTCTTTTTGGTTTTTGATCATCTAACACCAAGTATTATGTTTTTTCCTTCACCCACCCCTTTACAAGCTTTTTTTCTTCGCAAGGATCTAGTGTTTCAATGTGGAAAGAAGTTGCACCTTTTTCCTGTAAGCTTGTTGGTCGGATGATGTATAGTAATATTACCTAGCATGCTTTTGATTACCATTCACTATGATGACTCTATAATTCGTTATAAATTTCATAAATTGATGCACTGCAGATGGAACAACCTTTAACTTTTTGATACCCACTCTTCCTAGAATGATATTATAGGTTGAAGGGATGTTTTTATCTAACACAAAGAATCGAATTCATTTCCTCTTGCTTGTCGGGAAGGTGTCGACCAAGACTTTTAACTTGGTTATTCCCAAAGGATATAACTTTTCTCCTATAAACCCAATAAGAGGACGATGATATGTTTCTTTCTTATTTTCAGCCCTCAACTCTCAAAACAATTATAGAGCATTATGTCCGTTACTCTCCCATTGTCAACTAGGGCTATTACGACTCTACCATGATGTACTCTAGTTGTGATAACTAACAGATAATCATGACGGTAAACGGCCCCGTTCAGATCATTTTTGGAAAATCCAATAACTAGCATGTCTCTGTTGACTTTCCTTAGCCAATTATCACTGGATTCAGCCATATCAATCTATCTGAAAGTTGGGCAGGCTTGGACTTCGTTCAGATGAGCCTTTATTTCGACTATGGAATCTCTTCCTCTAGCATCACCATCTGTAATAAAATAACACCCAAAACATATCATGCCGAGATCTACCTCTGTCTCATCAGGCTTCCTCGGAAAGTCTTGATCTTCAACAACATCATCATTTCAGGCTCTTTTATTATCATCTCTTGCCCAAGCTGTAGATTCAGATATCTTCCTTTCATTTTGATTCCCATTCCGATTAATAAACTTTTTTAACATTCCCTATCGAATAATATTTTCAATCTCATTCATTTAGGCATTGGTGTTGTGTCCATGGTCCCTATGGAGGTAACAGTATATGGATTTATCCCTCTTGTTGGGAGGTGTTCTTAATTTTACAGGGCAATTCAATTCTCTGCTTCATTTTATTTCTTCCAGGATATGGTTAACACCTTTATTAAGCGGGGTATATTCGTCATACTTCTTGATATGATCTAGTATCCTATCTTTCTGATCCTTTTTTAAAGGATTAGAATTGGTCTTTACCCTACAACCTTGATCCAGGGAGCTTCTTTAGCCACCATGGCTTCCTCGGAATTCATTATTTCTCTAGCCTTAGCCATCAATTCAGCCATACTGTTCGGCGAAATTTCTGCCAGGTGTTGAGAATGTGATTTCTTCACTTATATTCTCTAATACCAATTTGTAAAAAAGTATATGCCTCTTAAACTTTAAATTGCACAAATATGGGATGGTTCAATGATATATTAAACTTAAAAAATTATTTTTACAAAATTTACAATTAAAACTTCAAATTTTAATTTCATCAAAATTAAAATTAAACTTAAACAAATATGTGAATTATAACTTAAACAAAATTTAATTCAATCCGAGTTAAATTATGACAAACAAACTTAAGCATACATTTTGCCAAATTAATTACGCCAACTTGAATTAAATTAAAACTAAACTTACCCAAAAAAAATTTAGCACCAAATTAAACTAATTGTGATTTAAACAAAATTTTATCTTGATTAAATCTAATCATGCATCTATGTGAATTTAGCAAGATCAAATAAAAATCACAATCACACGAGAGGCGTGTGGTACATGGAAAACCCACAACGGGAAAAACCTCGGATGACCCAGCCTACAAGTCCACTAAGTATGATAATTTTACAAAGACACGATAAGAGAACTTATAACAATGACTCATCTTTCAAGCCTCGATGCTTCTTCCCTCTTCAACCTCCGCCTAGTCAACAACTCTGAATTCCACCGAAGTCTTGGAATCCACCAATGGGGCCTGACTATCATCAACCCACAGACGGTGCCTTTCACCGTATGAGTATGTCACAGCACTAAATAATCTCCGTTTTGGGTAGACAAGGAACCCAAGCATTTACGTTTATGGGATGAGAATAAACCCGGTGCCAAACTAGACTTTACAACAAGTAATATATAATTTTGGAACTCGGATATTAAACCAAAAACATTGGGTGTACAAATGTGTTTTGGTAAAGATTAAACCATAACAATCAAACACACAAAATAGGAATTTTTATTTCTCTCTAAAGCTTTGGAAATGTGAAAAAGTCTGCTAGAAAAATTTCCTTCCTGACCATAATAAAGCAGGTAAAAAGTTATGGGAAAGTGGGTGGTTGAATTGTAAAACTAGCAAAAATGCGTAAAAAACTATTGGATCATTCGAATGACTTTTTAATGTTGTTCGAATGACTTGGTTCGAATAAGAATTCAGAGTTAAAATAGGCATAAATCTCGTTTGATAAAACTCATTCGAACAAAAATTTAGAGGTTTTAGGCATATTGTCGTGTGAACCTCGTTAGATGTTCGTTCAAACGGCCTTGTAATCTTGCTCGAACGAGATCCCAGTTTCATTCGAATAACTTTTTAGAAAATTCAAAAATGCAATTTAAGCCCAAAAACTTTTATGTAAAGTTCTAAAATGATTTTCTGAGAAAAGTAAAAAACATTCATTATGAGAAAACTGTAAAAACTACACCCAAATAAAATTTTCCAAGGTCCTCAATATATATTAATTCATTCATACCTTTGAGACCTTAGAATTGATGAGAATTTGATGACGTATAAACTTGGCACTTGAAACCGGATCATTGTCGCTACGTCTACAGCACAAACGTCATAGGCTTGAAGGGACAAACTCTATCCTACGACTCAAATTTTTTTGTCCGAAATTAAGCCAACACTACAAATTGACTCGATTGGAAATTTATCCTTACAAATCTACCCCTATGGCTATTTTCAGATAAAACCGAAACAAGAACCCTATGGATCATCAAGCACATCTAAACTACCTCAATCCCACGTTAATAAAAATAAAAAAATACAGAAGATTGACTCGACTCATAGTAGCTTTGCCGCTTTAACATATTTGCTACTAAAGGAGATTTCCTTCACACTTAACCAAACCAGTAAACGCATAGGGAACATCAAAAGATTAAAGAAAAATAAATTCTTCCCTTTAATTAATCCCCCCCCCCCCATCATCTAACAATGTCTACCTAAGAAGGTCGCGACTCCCCCTAAGTTAGATGTCCCAAACTATAAGGTTTAGATACCATTTCTCCCCCTTTTTGTTCAGGAATAGACAAAGATGAAAGAATCATAAACTAACTTATTTCTCCCACAATTCAAGCAAATTCTCCTATTAAACTAAACACGGGATAAGAAATATGGAGAAACAAGATAAAAATGAGATGGTGCATAAAATGATAAGAACATTAAAGCATATGGGCAGCCATTAAGTTCAACTAATCCATATAAGAAATAATGGATATCAACTACGATGTGATGACAAAAAGATACCAATTGTGAATTAAAGGCAAACATGGAGTAGCTAGCAAGGCAAATACAACAAATAATACCATATATATATATATATATATATAAACACCCAAATGACACAAAATAAATTATAAGCTTTCCACACTCTACTTCATATGGAAATGGAAGTGAAGGGGTGTGAACTACTAACAAAAGAATTAAGACTCAACCACTTAAACATGTTCACGAAGTTCCTATTTGATTGCAAAACTTTATCAACTAAGATTTAGCCTTATGTGACAAGATACAGTGAACTCAATGAACAAAAAAGCACAATGCATACCAGCCTAGAGTATTGATGATTCTACAAATCAATAGAGTCATGACATAATAAGCCTAACTATGATTGAATGTGCAAACCCGTTGATATATCCATCGAAACTTCCTCAAAAATACTGATTATTTTGTCTTCTTTTGAATGATCATATCAACTAAACTAAATAGGCCATGGCTATATTTTTTCAATGCCACTCTTTTTAGGCGTTTTAAAACTCACTGGACCTTGGATACTTTTTATAATTCCACACTTCTCTAGGTCTGATTCAAATGGTGGCTTAATCGTAAAGGATAATTGTTCCTTTCGTATCCCATACCCGTTGATAAACAAATTTATCGGATAAATATTTTTCTATCATTTTTAGATCCGTACAATGGTTTTTACATGCACAAATCCCCCATTGTCACAAAATATGTTGATGACCAAATTAATGGGAGAACATTTCACAAATCTCAAATATACATGTGAAGTTAAAAGTTCAAATGAGCTTGTGCATGTGTGTGAGAAGGCATATAAAAAGTGAATTCATTACGCAAGTCAAAGGAAAACTACTTCGTACTATCATGATAAAGAACACTTTAAGTATTGAAAATATTAACCAAAAGTTCTAGCCACACGGAAGCTAAATGATAGGATTCAAACACAAGTATATGCCACAAATGGTGAGTAAAACTCGAATACAAGCACACAAAAAAATGAGTTTGTTTTTCAAAAATTTTGACACACAAAAAATAAAGTCAAAAGAAAACAAAATCTTTTTGTATTTTTCATTTAATACCCAAAAAAATGAAAAAGATAAAAAGACAAAAGACAAACAAGTCATAAATCTAGCAAAGCATATATGATGAAGCATGGACTAGAAAATGACAAACAATCATACAACTAGCAAGAGTATATAACATGTAACACAAAATGTAGTTTATGAAAACAAATCTAACACATTCAATCATTATGTTTAGAAAGGGAGGTATCATGTGATAACAAATGGGAATCAAAAGTCCTATTTTGTAAGTCCTCCAAATCAAATCTCCTAACTCAAACTAGTGATGTGTGACGCTCTTGGGAATTGGAAATTTTGATGACTCTACCTTTGGACTTCCTAGGAACCTTTTTGAGATAAAAAAAAAAGCTTCCTAAGATGACCCTTTCGACCATAATGTGAACAAGTAAATACTCGACGAAAGGTAGTACCTAAGAATTGACCTTTAAAATTGTTCCTAGGCAATTCTCCTAAAATTATGGTCTTGGCTTTATTAGTTGAACTATTTTGAGTATCAAAGACAATACCCCACAAGCCATTTTTAATTTGGATGGTTCCAATCATTTTATCTAATTTTTCGGACCTACATTCCAAATAAATTTTGACTTGACTTGAGTCTCTCAACTTTTCTTCTAACTCCAAATTTCTCGACTCAAGCAAACACTTACTCTCTTCAAATAAAAGAATCCATTTCTTAATAGCCTCCATTAAACATATTAGGCTACATCTCTCACCTTCTACGTACTCAAGTTTCTCACTAAGATCTCTTTCACGTGTCCTAAGATCTTCCATTAAATCACTCTTATTAGCAACCTTCGCATGCTCTCTCTAACTAGCTTCTAACTTCAAGTTAGCCCTTTTTATTTTGATAAATTACTCATAGACCTCTCGAAAAGAAACTTGAAGCTCACTCTCATAAACCTCTTCTTCATTTTTACTCTCTCTCTCTCTCTATCTATCTATCTGTCTATCTATCTATCTATCTATCTATCTATCTATCTATCTATCTATCTATCTATCTATCTATCTATCTATCTATCTATCTTTATCTTCTCCACTCTCTAAACTATCAAAATCATGGGATTCACAAACTTTGGTCTCGGAAGTGTCATGCATTAAGATGTCATCACTGGACAATTTCTCACTTTCACTTACATGACTTGCCAAGAACGCGATAAAGTTGCGCTCAATGGGGGAATCGGGTCCCTATTTCGGTCCACTATCACTAAGGGTGACATTGTATGAAATTGGTCGCATGACCTCCTTCCTTAGTTTAGTGGGACATTAAAAAACCCTACGGCCATAACCCTCACAACCATAACATTTATTTTACTCGTCCCTATTAAGATCTTCATTATGATTTTTAAGGATCTTCTCGGCTTTATCAAGTTTAGGATTTTTAAATTTTTTAAGATTATCTTTGTTAAACTTAAGAAAATTTTGAAACTTCCTAACAAACATAGACATCTCCTCTAACTCAAAATCAAACTCATCATTCGAAATTTGTTTTTCCTCCTTTCGGGCTTTCAATGCTATGCCCTTATCTTTCTTCTTCTCATCCTTGGAGGTAAACATGTCTAGTTCATAGGTTTGCATGTCACCTACAAGATCTTCAAGTTTCATAGTTGCTAAAGTGGGTAAAAAATTTAGAACGGTCACTTTAGAAATGAATCTATCAAGTAAAGACCTTAAAATTTTCTTTACTACATAATTGTTGGGTATCTTTTCTCCCAAATTAAAAGATGAATTAACAATGTCAAAAAATCTAGTATAGAACTCATCAAAAGTTTCACTTTCTAACATCGTAATGGTTTCAAATTGAGTGGTGAGGTTTTGGATATTTGAAGCTTCCAGGACACTAGTACCTTCATGGGTGAGTTGTAAAATATCCCATGCATCCTTAGATGTGTCACACGTCATAATTCGACGAAATTCATCCGGTGTGACCGCACTAAAGAGAGCATTCAAACCACGGGAATTAAAGATTGATAATTTAAGTCCACCCTCACTCCAAGACTCTACGGGCTTAGAAATACTAACATCATTTTCAACATGCATTGGTGGAGACCACCCTTTTACTATTGATTGCCAAACCCGCTCATCTAAGGACTTAAGTGCCGAACGCATACGCATTTTCCAATGTGTGTTGTTTGAACCATCAAAACTAGGAAATTTAGTATAAGGATTATTTTCCATTTTAAAATCAAAAAGGACCTAAATGCAATAACTTAGCGATCCTAGCTCTGACACCACTTGTTGAGAATGTGATTTCTTAACTTATATGCTATGATACTAATTTCTTAAAAAGTATATGCCTCTTAAACTTTAAATTGCACAAATATGGGATGGTTCAATGATATACCATTTAAAAAGTATATGCCTCTTAAACTTTAAAAAGTTTCTTTTCATAAAATTCACAATCACAAACTTTAAATTTTAATTTATTCGAAATTAAAAATAAACTTAAACAAATATGTGACTTATAACTTAAACAAAATTTAATTCAATCCAAGTTAAAATTATGCCAAATTAATTATGCCAACTTGAATTAAATTACAACTAAACTTACCCAAACAAATTTTAGCTCAAAATTAAACTAATTGTGATTTAAACCATATTTTATCTCGATTAAACCTAAGCATGGGTCTGTGTGAATTTAGCCAGATAAAATAAAAATGACAATCAAACGAAAGGTCTGATGCACGAGAAAAACCCATAATGGGAAAAATCTTGGACGACCCGTCCTACAAGTCCAGTAAGTATGGTAATTTTACAAAGACGCGATAAGAGAACTTATAACAACAACTTGCCTTTTAAGACGTGACATTCCTTCTCTCTTCAACCTATGCCTAATCGATAACTCCGGAGTTCACTGAAGTCTTGGAATCCACTAATGGGGTCTGGCTATCGTCAACCCACATATGGTGCCTTTCACAGTATAAGTACGCCAAAATACTAAGCAATCTCCTTTTGGGGTAGATAACGAATCCAAACTATCTCCTTTATGGGATGAGAATAAACCCGGTGGCAGACAAGATCTCACAAGAAACAATATATATTTTTGGAACATGAATCTTAAACTAAAAACTTTGGGTGTAAAAATGTGTTTTGGTAAATATTAAACCATAAAAATCAAACACAAAAAATGGGGCTTTTCTTAGAATATTTTTTTCTCTCTAAAGCTTTGGAAATGTGAAAAATTCTGCTAGAAAAACTGCCTTCACGTCCATAATAAAGGAGGTGAAAAGTTATGGGAAAGTGGGTGGTTGAATTTAAAATTGACAAAAATGCACAAAAAACTGCCAAGTCATTTGAACGACTTTTTAATGTTGTTCGAACGACTTGGTTCGAACGAGAATTCAGTGTTAAAATAGGCATAAATCTCGTTTCATAAAACTCGTTCGAACGAGATTGTTCGAGCGAACTTCGAATGAAAACTCGTAGGTTTTTGGCATATTGTCATTTAAACCTCGTTAGATGTTAGTTCAAATGACCTGGGTATCTCGTTCAAACGAGATCCTAGTTTTGTCCAAATGACTTTTCAGAAAATTCAAAAATGCAATTTAAGCCCATAAACTTTTATTTAAAGTTCTAAAATGATTATCTGAGAAAACTAAAAAAAACTATAAAAACTACACCCAAATAAAAATTTTCAAGGCCCTCAATATATATTAATGAATTAATACGTTTGAGACCTTGGAATTGATGAAAAGTTGATGACGTATAAACTTGGAACTTGAAACCCACACATTCCCTTTACGACTTCAACACAAACCTCTTATGCTTTAAGGGACAACCTCTGTCCTACGACCCAAATTATTATTTTCGGAATTAAGCCAACACTACAAATTGACTCGATTGAAAATTTGTCCTTACGTCGGGGAATAGTAGAGATCTTTGGATAGTAACCCGCTTATTAAGGCAACAATGGATGCCTTTTCTTCATAATTTACCACATATAACTTTTCATTATTGAAACGGGTGATATATTCTCTAGTACTCTCTCCATGTTTTTGTGGTATGGTTATGAGATGAGTAACACTCTTGATTGGCTTAGCCCAAAACAAAAATTACCCACAAATAATTCAACTAGTTATTCAAACTTAGAGATTTTACCTTTAGGCAAATTTTTGTACCAGAATTGAGCAAGACCTGTGATGGTACTAGAAAAAGCTCTGCACCTCATCTCTTAAGGGACATAATGAATGTCGGCAGCAGCTTGATATTTCTCAATGTGTAGGACCGGATCAGTTTTTCCATCATGTTTCGGAGTAATCATTGGTACCTTGAACTTGGAAGGTATTGGGTATTCCACTATTGCGTGTACAAAAGGCGACCCTTTAATGAGACTCTTTTGTGATGGGTTCTTTGTTTTGGCCATTTTGCCTAGACGATCTTCCAACCTTTGCATGAATCCCTTCCAAGAATGTTCTTCTGGTTTAGATATACTGAGTTAGATATAGAGGCTTTGCTATGAATATGTATTAAACTATCCTCTTAAGAGGTCTTATCGACAGGAATAGAGCCCCTCATATGGGCACTAGATCTTATGGACCCTTCTCTACGTTCCCGACGATGTTCATGTTGTCTTCTAGTTACTCGGGGGTTTAGGCGATCAAAGGCAGACTCCCTATTAAGAATTCCAATTTCACTTTTTCTTTCATTAGTTATGTTCTATCATCATAATAGTCTGTTGATCGGACTAAAGAAGTTTCACCAAGACAGTAGGAACAATCACGAGAAGAACGAGAATGATAACTCCTTTCATGTGTATATGGCGGTGGTTATATTTTCCTTCTAGAATTGGAGGATTTATCTTGGATAGTGAGGGTCATTTGGTTAACAATTTCTTGCATGGATTCTTGACCTCTAGCGAGATTGAACAGAACTCTATGTAAATCTGCTACACTATGAGGAGCGAATGGAATAATGGGATTATTCTCATTTTGAGTACTGTTTTCAGGGTCATTCATCTCTTTTACAATAAAGAAATAAACGAATGGTAGAGAACGATGATAGACAAAACATTCCCACTAAGGTTCTAAAAAACTCATGGCGTGACCGAGGCGTGGAGGCCAAGGCTTAAGCCTTAGAAGCCTAGGCGGGCCTTTGGCGTAATAAGGCGTGAAAAGGCATTTATACCTTTCTTAATAAATTTAAACATTTTTAACCATAAAAAGGTTATTAAAAATACTTAAATTGTACATACCTTAAAAATATGTCTTAATATTTACAAATTAAAATACTATTTGATTGTTTTGGACGAGATATTGGTCTGGTTTGTAAAAAAGTCTTTAAAAGGTGATATCGTTTCACTAAAGAATTTTTGTTCTAAAAAAATTTTGGCCTTAAGGTTTTTACCAAGAATGGGGCGTAAAATTCTTGAGGCAAGGAGTTTCTCCCAAGCCTCAAATCTAGGCGCGCCTTTTAGAACACTGGTTGCCACAAACGGCGTTAGTCTGTTGTTGTTTAAAAATGGATTATCTCCAATTTTATAATCATTGATAAAATTGTAATAACCCTCGCTTATGAGAACGTATTTTATATTAATTACTAGGTATGGTAATTAGATATAAGCGTTGTGTTATGATTTGAATGCTGATTTAATGAAGAAAAGTTAATATTCACTATGAGTTTGCACATACATTGTAACTATGGGTGAATATTGCCATGTTATGTTTTATTATATCATATGAATTAAAATGATATTTGGCTTAATAAAGAGATCGGAACTTAAATTGAATTATAAAATGTCCAAATGATAAATTGGAGGTTGCAGTTGATTCCGAAACGTGCGAGATAGTCAAATAATGTGCCATATTGTATTTTGAGGTTTTGGGCACTTTTGACTGATTATACCTCAATTGTGCTGTTGCGTATTATTTTATCGCAATATTGATTAATTAAGTGGGATTTTGTCTTAAGCCACGACTTAGTCTTACTAAGTCTTCTAATTTCCCTAATTTCTATTTCCTAAACCTAGAGAGAGCTAGAGAGAGGAAGAGAAAGGGTAGAAAGAAAGAAAAGAGATTGAAGATTTGAGAGGGATTCTTGCTCCTACACCAAGAAAATCTGCAATTGCTGAATTGAGGCAAGTTTACTACTTGCTATTTATGGTTTAAGATAAATGATTTGTGTGAGAATGATGTATTTGATTATGGTTTATTAGTTTAGGGTTTGGATGTTGGTTGATGTTAAACCTTTAAAGGTTAGTTGAATGATTGTTGATATTGATGGTAGTGGTAGTAGCATTTACGTTGTATGGGTGAGAATAAATGAGTTGGCCTTGGGATTTGCTTGAATATAGCATTTACGTTGTATGAGTTGTTATAAGAAAACTCAACCAATGGAAGGTATTGTTCCCAACCACCCTTAAAATCAAGCATGCACATACGAAGCATATCCTCCAACATATACCCTTTCAGTTTGACCATGTGTTTGAGGATGATAGGAAGAGCTTAGCTTCAACTCAGTCCCCATGGCCTCTTGAAAACTTCGCCAAAAGTGGGACACAAATATTTTATCTCGGTTAGAAACAATTTTTAAAGGTACCCCATGAAGTCTAACGATCTCCTCGATGAACAATTGGGCGTAGCGAGCGGTATCATAATCTGTACACACAGGCAAGAAGTGTGCCGACTTAGTCAAACGGTCGACAATCACCCAGATCGAATCATGACCTCTCTATGATCTAGGTAATCCCGTAATGAAGTCCATCGAAATGCTTTCCCATTTCCATACGGGAATCTCCAGCGGTTGTAACAAACCTGTCGGTCGTTGGTGGTCAATCTTAACCAACTGACAAGTAGTGCCATAAACTGCACATTGTAATAAATGCATTCCTGATAAGGAATGGAAAGAAGATGGAATTGAAAATGATGAAAGATGAAAAAGGCTTATAAGTACTTTTATTTCTTGTATAATTGGATTTCATTTTAATGATCATTTATCTGCCTTAGTTCTTTATATGATGTTACCATGCTAGAATATCATCCATGTTTACTTGTACATTATTGTCATACCTGTCATTTATCTAGTGATCATATCAAACCGGCCTCTGACCGGTTCTTCTTTCTTGTTGTGTATGTATATATATTATATCCGTTCAGGTGTTCCGCCGCAAGGTCGCCCGTAATGACCTTCCCATCCCTATGTCTTTTGAGGAGCCCTGACATTTTGCGGGTATCACGGGATATTTTGTGTAGACGCCTCCATTATTGTTTTCTAGTTATGATCAGTCTATATTCGGGCGTGTGGCCCAAACCGTTGTAATTGTATAATGGATGTATTATGTAACACCTGAGACCTATTCTGTATTGTGTAAATTCTATTGACCGATGTTTCATTCGGTCCTTGCCTTATTATTGTTAGTATATATATATGCTTGTGGGAGTTTCCACCCTCTTTTCTATCATGGGTTGTTGAAAATGTTTTCTTTAAATCTCAAAACTAAAATTTTTGATAACCCATTTTCTGGAATATGGCGTGGTTATTCCGTATACTCTGTATGTTTACTATGATGCTGAGAATGATATCTATCCATGTTTCCTGTTTCATTGGGGTATAGGGCTGGCCACCCTTTATTTCGGATAGCGGGTTGTCACAGATGGTATCAGAGCATCAGTTTCTATAGTCTTTAGGATCTATGCGGACTTGTCACGTTCTACCGTAACGTTCTTTGATATAGAGCTTAATGTTAGGATTTTCTTGTTGCTTACGTATGCGATCTTCTACTAGATAGATTGTTTTATATAATATTCTAACTCTATCTCTTCTCTATCTCAGATGCCACCAAAGAGAGGACGTCCCGCTAGACGCAATAGGGTTGTCGAAGCCGAGGTTGGTCCTCCACCGTCGCCACTGGGGAATATCAGTGCCGCTGATGTTGCAAATATCCTGGCCCAAGCTGTTAATGCAGCGATGACTGCAGTGGCACAACAAATGCCACAAGCTCAAGCGAGAGGACAAGAAGTACTAGTTCCTACGGGACCTTCTCAGTGGGAACGGGTAAGAGAGTCTTTCCTAAAGGGTCATCCCACAGAATTTGAGGGAGGTTCTGACGTTATAAAGGCAAACCAGTGGAAGAAGGATATTCAGCGCCATCTTAGGATGGTGGAATGTAGTGAGGAGAATAAGCAAATCCTCGTTGCCTTTAAGCTTGTCGGATCGGCCTTACACTGGTGGGAGTCAATAACGACACCCGAACAAAGGGATACAATGTCAATCACCAATTTTTGGGCTTTGTTTGATGGAAAGTATTTCCCTCCCGCAGTTCAAAGGGAGATGCAGAGGAAGCTTCAAGATTTAGTACAAGGGGAGAGATCGATTGTCGAGTACGAAGAGGAATTTGCCCGGTTAGCAAGATTTATACCGGATGAAGTGACTCCGGAAGCGAAGAGGATCTCCAAATTTGTAGGAGGTTTGCACTGGCGTATAAAACAACATTTGCTTGGAAATATATCTTTGGTAACCTTTGGGGAAGTGATGAATGCTTCTTTACTTCACTGTTAAGAGCATAGATTATTTGTGCAAAACAATAAGAAGGCTGTAGCAATGGGGAAAGTGGTGAGACCGGGAGGAAATGGGAGCGGAGGGGGAACATCTTCTTCATCCCAATCCTCGGGGAACAAGCAGAAAGAGAGGGATCCTCAGCAAGGGGATTTGTCCAATCGTCAACGTTTTGGTGGGTTTAATGCTGGTGGCAACAATAATAATAATAACAGGCCGGGTCAAGGCGGACAACAACAACAATAGGGAGGTAGAGGTGGAAATAGAGGTAGGGTCCAGCAGGGCCGAGGTGCGGGGCAATTTCGAAACAATCAAGGTAGAAATCAGGAGAATGCGGCTAATAAATATTTTGAGTGTGGGGAGTTGGGCCATTATAAAAGGGCGTGTCCTCAGTTGGTTGGAGGGCATCTTCCTAGGGCCCCACAGCAGCCGTATGTACAGTTTTTGCCCCAGGCGCCTAATCCGATTGCTCCTCCTCAGCAGGGACAATTGCAGTATGGACGGGTTTACCATATTCAGGAGGCTATGCTTCCTCCAGCTCCTCCGGCACCGCCAGCGATCGAGGGTAAGTTTTTCATTCATGGGCATATGGGTCGAGTACTATTTGATACGGGTGCTACACACTCCTTTATTTCTAGAAGTTTTGCCCAGACCACGGGTTTGATTAAATCTGCTGAAAGTACCTTCACTAGCGTTGAATCCTCTATGTGCGATGGTTCATTGATTTTCTTTGTTTGTAAAAACGTAGGGATTAATCTTGGTAACTTGTGTTTTGAGGCCGAATTGCTCGTCCTTGATATGGTCGGGTACGATGTAATATTGGGTATGGATTGGCTAGTGAAATACCGCGCGATAGTAAATTGTTATGGGAAAAGCATAGTTTTTGCAGTTCCGGGACAAGAAATGTTCCTGGTTGTTATGCCTTGTATGGAAGGGAGTACGAGTGCTTATTTATATTGTATTACGGAAGATGCATCTAGGGATGTTTTGGTTCCCCTAAATTCTCTTCCAATTGTCAGAGACTTTGAAGATATTTTTCGGGAGATACCGGGATTACCTCCAAGTCGGGAAATAGAGTTTGTGATTGATTTAATGTCGGGAACTCGACCGATTGCTAAATCTCCTTATCGAATGGCTCCTGTGGAGATGAGGGAGTTGAGAGATCAGATTCAAGAGCTATTGGAGCAGGGGTTTATTAGGCGTAGTACATCGCCATGGGGTTCTCTGGTATTGTTTGTGAAGAAGAGAGACGGTTCTCTCCGATTATGCGTTGACTATAGGGAGTTGAATAAAGTCACCATCCGGAATAAATACCCTTTACCTCGCATTGATGATTTGTTTGACCAACTTAGGGGAGCATCATACTTCACCAAAATCGATTTGAGGACGGGGTATCATCAATTGAGGATACGGGCGCAAGACGTATCCAAGACTTCATTTCTGACCCGTTACGGATCCTATGAATTCTTGGTTATGCCCTTTGGGCTAACCAACGCTCCTGCTGTGTTTATGGATCTTATGAACAGGGTGTTTTGGGATTTCGTTGACCAGTTTGTTATTGTATTCATCGACGACATCCTAGTCTATTCTCAAACAGAGTCTGATCATGCTAATCACTTGCGATTGGTCCTGCAGAGATTGAGGGATCACAAATTGTATCCAAAGTTTGAGAAATGTGGCTTTTGGTTGAAGGAAGTTCGATTTCTGGGTCATGTGGTGTCATCCCAGGGTGTATCTGTGGACCCTGGCAAGGTGATTGCGGTAAGAGAGTGGGGTCAGCCCACGACACCCACTGAGGTTCGTAGTTTTCTGGGCTTGGCGGGTTATTACCGTCGATTTATTAAGGGTTTTTCAAAGATCGCTAGTCCGTTGACGAATTTAACCCGAAAGGGAGTGAGATTCGTTTAGGACAGTTCATGTCAAGCTGCATTTGATGAGCTCAAAGAGAGATTAACTTCGGCTCCAGTCCTTGCGTTGCCAAAACCGGGATTGGAATATCTAGTCTTCACCGATGCATCTCTTCAAGGGTTAGGAGGTGTTCTTCAGCAAGAAAGACAAGCTATTGCTTATGCTTCTCGTAAGTTGAAGCCTCAGGAAAAGAACTATCCGGTGCATGACTTAGAGTTTGCCGCAGTTGTCTTTGCCTTGAAGATATGGAGGCATTATCTCTTGGGGGAAAAGTTTAGTCTTTTCACCGACCACAAATTGCTACAATATTTATTTTCCCAAAAGGAGTTGAATATGCGCCAGCGTCGTTGGTTGGAGTTTGTGAAAGACTACCAATTTTACATCCATTATCATCCTGGAAAGGCGAACGTAGTAGCGGATGCCTTGAGTAGGAAGCCTGAGGGAGACTTAGCTAATGTGTGGAAAGCTAAGTGGAGAGAGCTCAGTCAGGAGGATGAAGGGGTAAGAGCATTCATTTATGTGATGACCGTTACTCCTACGATTATAGCGAGAATTGTGGAATCCCAGGGAAGAGATAAAGGTTGTCAAGACCATATACACCGACTGTTGTCCGAGGGAGTGGAGTCGTACTCGATTGGTTCAGAGGGTGGACTACGCTTCCATGGAAGATTTATTGTTCCCGAAGATGGGGACTTGAGAGGAGCTGTGATGGCGGAATCTCAAGGATCAAAGTTTACGGTGCATCCAGGTGCGGACAAGATGTACCAAGATATGCGTCATCTGTGTTGTTGGGCTGGTATGAAGAAGGATATCTCGGAGTTTGTATCCCAATGCACTACTTGTCAGTTAGTTAAGATTGACCACCAACGACCGACAGGTTTGTTACAACCGCTGGAGATTCCCGTATGGAAATGGGAAAGCATTTCGATGGACTTCATTACGGGATTACCTAGATCACACGGAGGTCATGATTCGATCTGGGTGATTATCGACTGTTTGACTAAGTCGGCACACTTCTTGCCTGTGCGTACAGATTATGATACCGCTCGCTACGCCCAATTGTTCATCGAGGAGATCGTTAGACTTCATGGGGTGCCTTTAAATATTGTTTTTGACCGAGATAAAATATTTGTGTCTCACTTTTGGCGAAGTTTTCAAGAGGCCATGGGGAGTGAGTTGAAGCTAAGCTCTTCCTATCATCCTCAAACAGATGGTCAAACTGAAAGGGTAGATGTTGGAGGATATGCTTCGTATGTGCATGCTTGATTTTAAGGGTGGTTGGGAACAATACCTTCCATTGGTTGAGTTTTCTTATAACAACTCATACCAATTTACTATTGGAATGGCACCTTATGAAGCTTTGTATGGCCGACCATGTAGATCGCCCGCATGTTGGATGGAAGTGGGAGATAACAAATTTCTTGGACTTGAAATGATCCAAGACCCATCTTCAAAGATTGAACTTATTCGAAATCGCATTCGAATAGCCCAGGACCGTTAAAAGAGCTATGCCGATGCGGGTAGGAGACATATGGAGTTAGAGGTTGGAGACCAAGTGTTGGTGCGAGTGTCCCCAATGAAGGGCATTAAACGTTTCGGGAAGAAAGGAAAGCTTGCACCGCGTTTTGTTGGACCTTTTCCAGTTATTGCAAAGGTTGGTCCCGTGGCATACCAACTTGCTTTACCAGAGCCTTTACAACAAATCCACGATGTATTCCATGTCTCCTCTTTGAAGAAGTATAGAAGATGTGAGGGTGCCCTTTGGCACATCCCTTTTGAAGATATCGACTTGCAACCCGATGTTTCATATGAAGAACAACCGGTTGCTCTTCTTGAATATGGGGAGCGCAAGTTGAGGTCTCGTGTGGTGACCTTGGTGAGAGTCCAATGGAGTCATCACAATGCGAAAGAATCAACATGGGAACGTGAGGACGAGATGCGGGAGAAATATCCACATCTTTTCTTGTAAGGTACGCCTGAATTTTGGGGACAAAATTCCCTCATAAGGGGGGGAGTATGTAATAACCCTCGCTTATAAGAACGTATTTTATATTAATTACTAGGTATGGTATTTAGATATAAGCGTTGGGTTATGATTTGAATGTTGATTTAATGAAGAAAAGTTAATATTCACTATGAGTTTGCACATACATTGTAACTATGGGTGAATATTGCCATGTTATGTTTTATTATATCATATGAATTAAAATGATATTTGGCTTAATAAAGAGACCGGAACTTAAATTGAATTATAAAATGTCCAAATGATAAATTGGAGGTTGTAGTTGATTCCGGAACGTGCGAGATAGTCAAATAATGTGCCATATTGTATTTTGAGGTTTTGGTCACTTTTGACTGATTATACCTCAATTATGTTGTTGCGTATTATTTTATCGCAATATTGATTAATTAAGTAGGATTTTGTCTTAAGCCACGACTTAGTCTTACTAAGTCTTCTAATTTCCCTAATTTCTATTTCCTAAACCTAGAGAGAGCAATAGAGAGGAAGAGAAAGGGTAGAAAGAAAGAAAAGAGATTGAAGATTTGAGAGGGATTCTTGCTCCTACACCAAGAAAATCTGCAATTGCTGAATTGAGGCAAGTTTACTACTTGCTATTTATGGTTTAAGATAAATGATTTGTGTGAGAATGATGTATTTGATTATGGTTTATTAGTTTAGGATTTGGAGGTTGGTTGATGTTGAACCTTTAAAGGGTAGTTGAATGATTGTTGATATTGATGGTAGTGGTAGTTGCATTTACGTTGTATGGGTGAGAATAAATGAGTTGGCTTTGGGATTTGCTTGAATATAGGAAGTTTTGGTCTAGGTCTGCAGGGACCGATCGACCGCGTTTCTCAGACCGGTCGACCGGGTCTTCGGGAGAAGGTTCACTGCATTTCTTTCAAAGGTCTAAAATTATGGCGTGGTCGACCGCGGACCCCTGACCGGTCGACCGGCCCTGTCGAAATGACTTTCTGCTTTTCTTCTTAGGCCAAATCTTGAGACGCGGTCGACCACGGTCTTGGGACCGGTCGAACGATCCCCTGTTTTCTTCCCAAACATTTTATTTTCATTATTTAACCTCTTATTTTCATAGGAACATATGGACCTTCTTAAAAGAAGTAAAAATACGATCTTAGATTATTAGTTGAGTTCGGTCGACTCCCTAGACTCGAAGGGGTTCATCTAGGGTTCCCATCAGGGGGAGGGGATTTAAAGAAATGTTTAGGAGTTACTTCTGTCATGTAGATCTATAAGAGTCTAGGAAATATTAAGGTCGAATTTGGAGACTTTAGGAGTACATGCGAACTAGATCTCATTTGATGGGTTATTATAAAGTCCAAACAAGGACATTTTGGAGAGATAACTTGGGAGTTTAATTATTCTTCGAGGTTATTACAATGATGCGAAGTACACCATAACGCATTTGATAAAATTGAAATGGATAAAGTAAATGATAATTTACTAAATCATGTAATGGAAATTAATAAAATGGATGATACACACCTCTCTAAATGCCATCTTAAGGGAAGTTCGTATGTGAGGTGAAGCCCACTGGCTAATGAATGCAGGGTGGATATAGTCCTAGGCCATATGAGCGCTTGTTTTATATTTTTCTGCGATGGGTAGGAGATTCTGGGTGTGGTCTTGACTACCCCGCAGGCATATGGCCGCTTCCCGACGGTTGCAATAGGATCCCAGGTTGTCTTATGTTCGGCCCTGGAAGATGATGGTTATTTAGGGGCACGCACAGTGGGGAAACCCAGACGGGCGGTCTAAGAATCGTTATATTTATATTTATAACTATTCTATCATCGAGTTGGACTCGATGGAACATTAATGCCATAAAGAGCAAAGGATATGCCACAAGGAGCATACTATTGAGATAAGTGCCATAAAGTGCACATTGTAATAAATGCATTCCTGATAAGGAATGGAAAGAAGATGGAATTGAAAATGATGAAAGATGAAAAAGGCTTATAAGTACTTTTAATTATTGTATAATTGGATTTCATTTTAATGATCATTTATCTGCCTTAGTTCTTTATATGATGTTACCATGCTAGAATATCATCCATGTTTACTTGTACATTATTGTCATACCTGTCATTTATCTAGTGATCATATCAAACCGGCCTCTGACCGATTCTTCTTTCTTGTTGTGTATGTATATATATTATATCCGTTCAGGTGTTCCGCCGCAAGGTCGCCCGTAATGACCTTCCCATCCCTATGTCTTTTGAGGAGCCGTGAAATTTTGCGGGTATCACGGGATATTTTGTGTAGACGCCTCCATTATTATTTTCTAGTTATGATCAGTCTATATTCGGGCGTGTGGCCCAAACCGTTGTAATTGTATAATGGATGTATTATGTAACACCTGAGACCTATTGTGTATTGTATAAATTCTATTCACCGATGTTTCATTCGGTCCTTGCCTTATTATTGTTGGTATATATATATGCTTGTGGGAGTTTCCACCCTCTTTTCTATCATGGGTTGTTGAAAATGTTTTCTTTAAATCTCAAAACTAAAATTTTTGATAACCCATTTTCTGGAATATGGCGTGGTTATTCCGTATACTCTGTATGTTTACTGTGATGCTGAGAATGATATATATCCATGTTTCCTGTTTCATCGGGGTATAGGGCTGGCCACCCTTTATTTCGGATAGCGGGTTGTCACAAAAATAATGAAAGTAACTCAAACCATACACACAATAGATAAATATTTTAGAGTCTTTCAGCTATAAAATAGCCTACGCCCACTGTTGTTGCTTATTTGATGGGATTTTACAGTATCTCAGAATGGTGTGCATACGAGTGATTTGATATCTGTCTTGACCTAAGAGATTCGTTTTCATTTATTGGGGTCCAGAAACCCTAAAGATCGAGCGCATTTATATTGTCAGTGGATTACATTTCTATACAGTAATTAAACTCTTGGAATTCTTTATTAGTTGGCATCTCATCTGAGTAACCTTTAGTATTCCTATTGGTTAGCCTCGTTGTGTTGGTCGGCATTCCGTCCGGTTAAGGATATATTAAGTTGATCAAGTAGGTTGGCTAGCCACGTTGGGTGACAGGTGTGCTTTCTTTATTGGTCCACATAGATGCATAATTTTTACATACAACACCATAGATAGTGAACTCACATGGCTGGGTTGTCTGGGGTTCTTTCCCGTTGTAATTTTTTCTCATGCATCGACATGTTATGGGGGGGTTAAGAGGGTTTTGTCTCCCCACTCCCATTTTTATTTTTCATCTTTTAATGAACTTAGATCGCTTGTATACGAGA
This sequence comes from Sambucus nigra, assembly GCA_949130495.1. Classification (NCBI taxonomy): domain Eukaryota; kingdom Viridiplantae; phylum Streptophyta; class Magnoliopsida; order Dipsacales; family Adoxaceae; genus Sambucus; species Sambucus nigra. The sequence continues at coordinate 820,021,893 of OX422207.1, forward strand.
CTCCATCTCCTGAAGTAGATTCTTTATATATATAACTGGTTTACATTTTAAACAAAAAATATATAAATGGTTTAAGAGGGGTGGGAAGGGGGGAGGGGTAGGTGAAAACAAACTTCATTGTCCAGAATAAAAACACTTCTAAAATATCAAGCAAATATTCGGATGAAAATAAATTTCTCAATCCCCAATTGAAATTTGTAATGAGAAATTTCAAAAGATAGTCAAGTTATATATATTAACTTAATTTTTTTTAACAAGACCGTTTGAGTCACATGTTAAGATTGAGTTAGTTTGACTTTCCAATCCTATGAAGTGCTTTCTTAAAGCGGCCAAGATAACATGTTTACATCACCCTACTGAGTTTCGTACCTTGTATTCGTATTCACGTTTCTAGGATCTTTCAAATATGAATTCATATGCATTTTGATCCTTTGATATTTTACTTGGGTGTTAATTTTATAAATATGTTAAAAAAGATTTTACAAAGTTTTTAAAAAAAAATTCTCTAGTTTCTAACAACATTAGTGATGTCGTTCAAGTGTGCATCCACAACTCGTTAGAACATTAGACAATGAGGTTCAAATGGCCCAATTTTGGACTCACTGGAAATTTCATTAGATGTGAGTTCGAATGAGATTTATGGATTCATTCAAACGAGATTAGCCCCATCGGGATGAACCGGTGAATTTTTTCAAGATTCAAATTTATTATTTAAACTTATTTCATATTTATCTCATTTTTTAAAAAACCTCATTAAATAAGAGTGGAGCAAAATTATTATCTTACATTATTGAAGTTCTCAAACACTTCTAAAAAACACTCTCAAAAATTTCTTGATCACTTATGATAAACTTTTTCAAACAAAAACCCGAATTTACACCCAAACACTTTAAAATTCATGTTTCATGATATTCTAGTTTAAGATCTAGCATAGACACCAAGGTTTGTTCATTTTGTTACGTATGTTTAGTGCGATGAAATTCATACTAGTTTGTTTAACTCCGGGTGTAACAATTGCTGACCCTTATAAATGTGTACCAAGGCGTGTAAGGGGCACAAATTATGATAGCTTTGCAATTGGACTCTTAGATTTCACTGAGCAAAAATTGAAAAATGAAAACAAGACTTCCAATGGCATCACATCATTGTTCAAGTATATTTTGGGGTCCCCCAGTGATTCCGTACATATTTAATTTACATGGTTGATCATCCGAAAAAAAATTCCGTTGGGAATTTTTTGGTTTATTTTCTCTCTTTAATGTAAAACGTGTAAATGCGGTGTGTGATACCGATTTGAATTAATTCGCAAATTTCTAATTTGGCACACTTATTTAATTAGAGTCTATTTTTTAAACTAATGTAATTCATCCCCTAAACATGCTACTATGTGTGTTCATGTGTCAAAGCATAAATAGATAAGTCATGCGACACAAATTTTAGGAAAAATCCCCGAAGGGAAAAACCTTTTTATTTCTAGAACTTTGAAGCATTCACAAGACCATTGACTTACATACAACCTGATAATCGCCCATAAGTGTAACGCACGGTGTCTTCATCAAACCTTCAAAGAAACGGCTAGAAATGTCGTCGACTGGAATCTCCCGTAAGAACTCCAGATGGTCAGCAATGGACAAGAAAACGGCTTCTCCACAAGTGTGAACTTTATAAGGACTCCCTCCATAATAGCACGCACATGTCGGTTGTAGAGTTCTTCCCACAAAGAATGAACAAAAGAAAAATGTGTTCTTGGGTTCCACAAAACAATTCACATCAAAGTAATTCGAATTTTGTGAATTAAAAATAAAATATTTGAACCTTTAAAATATTGTTGTTGGAGAAGAAAACATTTTGCCAAAAGATATTTTTCAAATTGATTCTGGGCAGATAAACAAACCAAAGAAAACACTCTAAAGTTTAAAACTCTTTCTCCACGTCAAAAGCAAAGCTTCCAGACCCCTTTTATAAGAAAGTGAAGTCGGTCAATGGGTAAGCATGAGGTCAGCATGTGAGTCAAAAAGTAACGTCGCTCGAACGAGAAGCCCATCTCGCTCGAATGAGATACGCGTGTCGCTCGAACGAATATACACGACATCTCAATTTCATTCGAACGAGATGGTGATCTCGTTTGAACGACCTTGGCATTAAAATCGAGGAACGCTTACTTCCTTAGAAATTTTCTCAAACCTTTACAAAAATCAATGTTTTCCAAAACAGTAATAAAACCTTTTTATAAAAAAACATTTATAAAAATAATTTTATATAAAAGATTTTTAAAACTCTTTTTAAAAATATCCCAACACTCTTAATATGAAATGTAAATGAAACATTAACACATTATCTTACCAATTGTCATATTGTTCGGCTTGAATATTGAAGACAACTTGTAATTCAGATTCGTCTTTTGTAGATAAAAATTCTTCAATTCTTCTACGATTGTAACGGTATACGACATAATTAATTATGACGAACATTTATAAAATTGTGTCCTTACAAATCTCTCCCTGTGTCTATGCCGGTACATACATAAAAACATCTGAATTATCAAATACCAAAAGGCCTATACAAATCTACCCTCCCATGAATCCCAAAACTGAAAAGGTAAAATTTGCAAGTTCTCAAATTTTTTCTTCAACATCAAAACTCTCAAAGCTTTTCTCATCAGGATGTGCAACATAATGATCTGCAATCTTTGTACCTACACACATGAGATAAAGCAAAAATACCTTCGTGATGCATCGAGTGGAAATGATATAAGAATAAAGCAATCAATTTAATCAAATCTCCCCCATAATGCAAAAACTCCCCCATAACATGATAATTCTTTCTCCCCCTTTTTATGATGTCCCCAAATAGACAGATAAGAAGAAAAAATTAAAACATGGAGTTTCATGAAAAAATTCATAGCAAACATGGATTAAACGACACACATGCAACAAAAACATCCAGAAACTATTTTTGAAATTTTTCAATTTTTTCATACAAAAATAAAATACAAAAAATCACACCATGGATTTAAACTCAAACAACTAAGTCATGGAAATGGAATGAATGGGTGTGAACACATTCGATAGGTAAATAAACTCAATCAATCATATGTTCACAATGCACATGTGTACTCCTAATGAATGAACATCAAAAGTATCCTTAGGTGTAAAAATTTGTTGAATGACATCGTCTTATGCAAATCAACAAATCAAAGTCAAAGTGATTTTCACACCAATAACGTCCAAAACTATTTAGCATTTTTTCAAGACTTTTAAGGACGTGCAAACCCATTTTAATTCTCCATCCAAACTCCCTCATATATATTTTCTTTTAGAGGTGTATAAACTAAGTTCTCAAACATTGGAGAATTGGTGCAAAAACCTAAATGACCCATAATTGGCATGAATTTATTTTTGTTGCCTTTAAATTTTTTCGGGCTCTTTTAAACCTCTTTGGACCCCGGATAATAAAATTCCTCAATTTTTTAGGTCCAATATAAACGGGGGATTAATCGCAAAGGATAAATGATAATCTTTCGCAGCCCTTCACCGTTTTTAAATAAAGCATACAAACTCATAAATGGCCCTTACATGCACAACTTTCTTATCAAGTTTTATCGCGCTTAGTTCGTTTTACAGACAGGATTGAAGTGAAAACACCCAACCAACATGTGATAATACAAGAACAATAATCAAACAAATCCGTGCATTTGTGCAATAAAGGAAATCATGAGTCAAACATGTAGGACGTAACACCTAATTACATCTTAATGACTCCAAACATTATAAAGTACATGGATGAATTGACCTATTGTCTCAAAACACTATCAAATAGTTACATGAAAAATGGAATGATGTTGTGACTCGATCATCCTAAGTGTTCATCCATAAACGGTGCAAACAAAATACAAAAACCTTTTTGGATTTTTTCAAAAAAATTATCAAAATAAAATCTTTTTGTATTTTTCAAAATTTTTCAAAAATTTATACAAAAAGTACATGTCAACACACTAGAAAATATATATCATGAAACCACAACTAGTGTATGACAAACATGCAAACACAATCATCTATATGATATGGCAAGGGAAGAATCATGCGCAAGCAAACGGGAATCAATTTGTCTAAAATCTAGTGCCTCTAAAAGTGATTTCCTAACCCAAATAGATGTGAAACGTCGTGTGGGGGCTTTAGGAACCAAGGGGACACTAGACATAAACTTCCTAGGACATTTTCCAAGACCAAAATAAAATCTCCTAAGGTGACCTTTCCTACCAAAATGTGAACATGTGTAAACGGGTGGAATGACACCTATGGGTTGACCTGTTCTAACATCCTTAAATTTGGTTGACCCTCTAAAACAAATAATGGTTTTGGATTTAGCACTAGAAGCATGAGAACAAGATGAGCCATTACCATCACTATCAAACCTACTCGAGTCTATCAAATCATTTTTTAACTTCAAAACTTTTGACTCAAGGAAAGAATTCGACTCTTCCAATTTAAGGGACGCCTTTTTTAAAATTTTAACAATTCCTAAAAGGGTATCTCTCTCCCCCTTAATTAAAGCAAACTTTTCCCTAAGAGTCTCTTCATGTGCCACAAACTCATTGATTAAAATATTTCTATCGTCTTTGGCACAAACACAACCCATCGAATTTTTAAGGTGCACTAATTCTTTTTCTAAAACTAGGACCCTATCATCACTTTCCTTCTTGGACAATTTTAAAGCAACAAAGTCATGGTTCAAGGCAACAAATTTCTCATGATAAAATCTCTTTGATTTTGAACCATTTGCAAAAAATCCATCGCGGATTTAAAACGAGAATTTTCCTTTTCCAAAAAGTCAATTCTTTTAGCAAACGTCAAATTCAAACGATTTATATCATCAAAACTATGACTCGTGCCAACAGGGGGGGCATCAAATTAGATAAGTGCTCCATCGGAAAAATTGTGATTTTTCACAAAACTGATTTTTCAAAAAAATATTCAATATCACACCAATTTTGCGGAAAATAGGAATACACGATAAATTAGTGTAACCCGCTCCGATACCAATTTGACGACGTGAGAAGTCAATTTTTAGAAAAAAAAATAAATCCTTGAAAAATTAGGATCACAACATGTAAATGCGGTGTGTGATACCGATTTGAATTAATTCGCAAATTTCTAATTTGGCACACTTATTTAATTGGAGTTTATTTTTAAACCAAAGTAATCCAGCCCCTAAACATACAACTATGTGTGTGCGTGTGTCAAACCATAAATAGATAAATCACGCGACACAAATTTAAGAAAAAATACCCGAAGGGCAAAACCTTTTTATTTCTAGAACTTTGAAGCATTCACAAGACCATTGACTTACATACAATCTGATAATTGCCACAAGTGTAACGCACTGTGTCTTTGTCAAACCTTCAAAGCAACGGGTGGAAATGTCATCGACTAGAATCTCCCACAAGAACCCTAGATGGTCAGCAATAAAGAAGAAAATGGCTTCTCCACAAGTGTGAACTTTATAGGGACTGCCTTCACAATAGCACGCAGTTGTCTGTTGTAGAGTTCTTCCCACAAAGAATGAACAAAAGCAAAATATGTTCTTGGCTTCCACAAAACAATTAACCTAAAAGTAATTTGAATTTTCTGAATTAAAAACAAAATATTTGAACCCTTAAAATATTGTTGTTGGAGAAGAAAACATTCTGACAAAAGATATTTTTCAAATTGATTCAGGGCAGATTACCAAATCAAAGAAAACACTCTAAAGTTTAAAACTCTTTCTTCACGTTAAAAGCAAAGCTGCCAAACCCCTTTTATAAGAAAGTTAAGTCGGTCAAAGGATAAGCATGAGGTAAGCGTGTTAGTCAAAAAGTAATGTCGCTCGAACGAGAAACCCATCTCGCTCGAACGAGATACACGTGTCGCTCAAACGACTACGCGCGACATCTCAATATCGTTCGAACGAAACGGTGATCTCGTTTGAGCGACCTTGGCGTCGAAACCGAGGAACGCTTACTGCCTTAGAAATTTTCTCAAAACTTTACAAAAATCAATGTTTTCTAAAACAGTAGTAAAACCTTTTTATAAGAAACATTTATAAAAATATTTTTATATAAAAGCTTTTTATAACTCTTTTTAAAAATATCCCAACACTCATAATATGAAATGTAAATGAACCTTTAAAACATTATCTTACCAAATGTCATGTTGTTGGGCTTGAATGTTGAAGACAACTTGTAATTTGGATTCGTCTTTTGTAGATAAAAACTTCTTTAATTCTTCGACGATTGTAACGGTATACGACATAATTAATTGTGACGGACATTTATAAAATAATTTCCTTACAAATATCCCCTATGTCTATGCCGGTACTAACATAAAAACATCTGAATTATCAAATACCAAAATGCCTATACAAATCTACCCTCCCTTGAATCCCAAAACTGAAAAGGTAAAATTTGCAAGTTCTCTAATTTTTTCTTCAACATCAAAACTCTCAAAGCTTTTCTCATCAGAGTGTGCAACATAATGATCTTTAATCTTTGTACCTATACACATGAGATAAAGCAAAAATATCTTCGTGGCGCAACGAGTTTGAAATGATATAAGTATAAAGAAATTAATATAATCAAATCTCCCTTTAATGCAAAAACTCCTCCGTAACGTGATAATTCTTTCTCCCCCTTTTTATGATGTGTCACGACAAAATTCATAGCAAACATGGATTAAACTACGCACATGCAAAGGTATGTCCCAAAAACATCCAAAAACTATTTTTTTAATTTTTTAATTTTTTAATTTTTTCATACAGAAATAAAATACAAAAACTCACAACATGGATTTAAACTCAAACAACCAAGTCATCGAAATGGAATGAATGGGTATGAACACATTCGTTAGGTAAATAAACTCAATCAATCATATGAGCACGATGCAGATTTGTACTCCTAATGAATGAACATCAAAAGTATCCTTAGGTGTAAAAATTTGTTGAATGACATCGTCTTATGAAAATCAACAAATCAAAGTCAAAATGATTTTCACACCAATAACGTCCAAAACTATTTAGCGCTTTTTCAAGACTTTCAAGGACGTACAACCCCGTTTTATTTCTCCATCCAAACTCCCTCATATATATTTTATTTTAGAGGTGTATAAACTAAATTCTCAAACATTGGAGAATTGGTGCAAAAACCTAAATGGCCCATAATTGGCATGAATTTATTTTTATTGCCTTTAAATTTTTTCGGGCTCTTTTAAACCTCTTTGGACCCCGGATACTAAAATTCCTCAATTTTCTAGTTCCAATATAAATGACGACTTAATCACAAAGGATAAATGATAATATTCCGTAGCCCTTCACCGTTTTCAAATAAAGCACAAAACTCACAAACGACTTTTACATGCACAACTTTCTTATCAAGTTTTATCGCGCTTGGTTCGTTTTAAGGACATGATTGAAGTGAAAACACCCAACCAACATGTGATAAGACAAGCACAATAATCAAACAAATCCGTGCATGTGTGCAATAAAGGAAATTATGAGTCAAACATGTAGGAAGTAATATTTAATTACATCTTAATGACTCCAAACATTATAAAGCACATGGATGAATTGACATATTGTCTCAAAACACTATCAAATAGTCACATGAAAAATGGAATGATGTTGTGACTCGATCATCCTAAGTGCTCATCCATAAACGGTGCAAACAAAATACAAAACTCTTTTTGGATTTTTTCAAAAAATTTATCAAAAGAAATCTTTTTGTATTTTTCAAAATTTTTCAAAAACAAAAATTTATACAAAAAGTACATGTCAACACACTAGCAAATATATATCATGAAACCACAACTAGTGTATGACAAACATGCAAACACAATCATCTATATTATATGGCAAGGGAAGAATCATGCGCAAGCAAACGGGAATCAATTTGTCTAAAATCTAGTGCTTCTAAAAGTGATTTCCTAACCCAAATAGATGTGAAACGTCGTGTGCGGGCTTTAGGAACCAAGGGAACACTAGACATAAACTTCCTAGGACATTTTCCAAGACCAAAATAAAATCTCCTATGGTGACCTTTCCTACCACAATGTGAACATGTGTAAACAGGTGGAATGACACCTATGGGTTGACCTTTTCTAACATCCTTAAAATTGGTTGACCCTTTAAAACAAATAATGGTTTTGGCTTTAGCACTAGAAGCATGAGAACAAGATGAGCCATTACCATCACTATCAAACCTACTCGAGTCTGTCAAATCATTTTTTAACTTCAAAATTTTTTCCTCAAGCAAAGAATTAGACTCTTCCAATTTAAGGGACGCCTTTTTTAAATTTTTAACAATTCCTAAAAGGGTATCTCTCTCCCCCTAAATTAAAGAAAACTTTTCCCTAATAGTCTCTTCACGTGCCACAAACTCATTGATTAAAATATTTCTATCCTCCTTGGCACAAACACAACCCATCGAATTTTTAAGATGCTCTAATTCTTTTTCTAAAACTAGGACCCTATCATCACTTTCCTTCTTGGACAATTTTAAAGCAACAAAGTCATGGTCCAAGGCAACAAATTTCTCTCGGTAAAGATTTCTTTGATTTTGAACCATTTGCAAAAGATCCATCGCGGATTTAAAACGAGAATTTTCCTTTTCCAAAAAGTCAATTCTTTTAGTAAACGTCAAATTCAAACGATTTATATTATCAAAACTATGACTCGTGCCAACAAGAGGGGCATCAAATTAGATAAGTACTCCATCGGAAAAAATGTGCTTTTTCACAAAACTGATTTTTCAAAAAAATATTTAATATCACACCAATTTTGCGGAAAATAGGAATACGCGATAAATTAGCGTAACTCGCTCCGATACCAATTTGACAACGTGAGAAGTCAACTTTTATCAAAAAAAAAAAATCCTTGAAAAATTAGGATCATGCGATAAATTAGCGTAACCCGCTCTGATACCAATTTATAAAACGTGTAAATGCGGTGTGTGATACCATTTTGAATTAATTCGCAAATTTCTAATTTGGCACACTTATTTAATTGGAGTCTATTTTTAAACCAAAGCAATCCAACCCCTAAACATACAACTATGTGTGTGCGTGTGTCAAACCATAAGTAGATAAATCATGCGACCCAAATTTAAGGAAAAATCCCCAAAGGGCAAAATCTTTTTATTTCTAGAACTTTGAAGCATTCACAAGACCATTGACTTACATACAACCTGATAATCGTCCATAAGTGTAACGCACGGTGCCTTTGTCAAACCTTCACAAAATGGCTAGAAATGTCGTTGGCTGGAATCTCCCACAAGAACTCCAGATGGTCTGCAATGAAGGAGAAAACGGCTTTTCCACAAGTGTGAACTTTATAAGGACTCCCTCCACAATAGCACGCAGTTGTCAGTTGTAGATTTCTCCCCACAAAGAATGAACAAAAGAAAAACATGTTCTTGGGTTCCACAAAATAATTCACATAAAAGTAATTGGGATTTTCTGAATTAAAAACAAAATATTTGAACCCTTAAAATATTGTTGTTGGAGAAGAAAACATTCTGCCAAAAGATATTTTTCAAATTGATTTTGGGCAGATAAACAAACCAAAGAAAACACTCTAAAGTTTAAAACTCTTTCTCCACGTTAAAAGCAAAGTTGCCAAACCCTTTTTATAAGAAAGTTAAGTCGGTCAAAGGATAAGCATAAGGTCAGCGTGTCAGCCAAAAAGTAACGTCACTCGAACGAGAAGTCCATCTCGCTCGAACGAGATACGTGTTTCACTCGAACCACTATGTGCAACATCTTAATGTCGTTCGAACGAGATGGTGATCTCGTTTGAACGACCTTGGCATCGAAACCGAGGAACGCTTACTGCCTTAGAAATTTTCTCAAACCTTTACAAAAATCAATGTTTTCTAAAACAGTAATAAAACATTTTTATAAAAAATATTTTTATATATAAGATTTTTAAAACTTTTTTTAAAACTATCCCAACACTCTTAATATGAAATGTAAATGAAACTTTAAAACATTATCTTACCAAATGTCATATTGTTGGGCTTGAATGTTGAAGAAAACTGTAATTCGAATTTGTCTTTTGTAGATAAAAACTTCCTCAATTCTTCGATGATTGTAGCGGTATACGACATAGTTAATTGTGACAGACATTTATAAAATTATGTCCTTACAGCTTATACTCACCTAAAAGCATGTTCTTAAGGCAAGATAAAATTGGCTAAAATCTATTTACACAACTGTTTAAAATTGGTACCAAAGTGCTTATTTGGGTTAATTAATTTTGTTTAACTCACTTAAATTTGAAAAAATTAACAATATTTGTGCTTATTGAGTAGAAACTTTCATATCTATAGTTTTGTATTTTTATAACCTAAATCCCAATACACATACCAACTACGAATAACAAGCTAGTCATTATTTCACTTTGCACTTTCCTTTTGCTCAACAGGTGTGGGCAACGGACTTAGACTCCTCTCTTCTTCTCTTTCGTTTCAACTTCTGGAGCAATCTATCTCTTCCTCTTCAACTCCCTATATTATTAAATGCCAAAACCAGTAAAGAATTAGTTGAAAATTGGCATACCACATGATATTAAATAAAAATGTAATCAATTTATTTGACTATCTCAAAAGAAATAATAATAATAATAATAAATAATGAAAAATAGAGACTCACATCTGACGCAATAATGCAGTACCCTGGCGAGAACCCAATCGTGGTTTACAAGCCACCAATTGCAACTCGAAAATAAGTTTCACGCTGCAATACAAATACATATTATCATTTAACGCATGAAGATGGTATATTTAACGTAACGATAATCTCATTCATTTTTTAAGGGTGAATATGAGGTTACTTTGGAGGAATGTTGGGTGGATAAGACGAAATGTTGTCATAGGCCTTAGCATATTCTGGTTCGCATGTGATTTTAGCAATCTCCCCAACCTGGAAAACCCAAGAAAACTCATTGTTAGGAATTCTTTCTTTAAATTTAGAACTATCGTATATCACAATATGTATTAACCTTCATATTTCTCAGAGCAACATCCCAAGTCTTGATCACATTGTTTTTTCCAAGTTCAAATGTGAATACTGTACTACCTTCTGTAGTAGAAAATACTTCCCCAGTTTCAGCAATAATACCTTTGTAATGAACTGTTCATACAAAAAAGCACACTGCATTACATGTAAAACATCCAAGACATATTACAAATTGAGAAACCTAAGTTGAGTACAGTATATTTTTAAAAATTTCGCTCAACGTTGTCTTTTAACAAACACATTGTCAAAACTCATTAGGGTATTTTATTATCAAGTTCTAACATTGCCAAGCATTGTTTTGACAGTGCCGAGGATCGAACTGAGGGTCAAACTCAATCCACCCCCAAGACTGTTCTTATATCAATGGGTCAAGAGGCTTGATTTATTATCCCGTAATATGACTTGTGCAATACAACTGTAAAGTGGGAATGACTCGAATTTTTTTTTATTTCTTAGGCAAAATTATATAACATAATGCGTTTATAAATGAATTGAAGTTGAGCACTGAAAAGAAAAGGAGAGCATATAACGTAAACAAAGGATAAAAATGGGAACTACCATCAAGTTGAGGAAGTTTCTTTGATGGAGCAATACCACCAGACTTTGCTTTTCTAACAATTGTCTTCATGACACCTCCATCTCCAGTTAAATCAATCCAAATGGGCTGATTAAGCAAACACACATTTAGGATAAAGCTAAATAAACACTTCACGTGAGACTACATAACCAAGAATATATGATAAGAAAAAAAAGGGGCCGGGGGGGGGGGGGGGGTGGTGAACGGCTCACAGTATTCTGTGATATGACAGAATGCTATGATATGGACGACGATTTCATAAAAAGTAAATCCACAAATGTAATATTAAGAGAAAGGTTTGTAAGTGAAAGATTTAACATTTGTATAATGCATGAACAAAAGAAAATTAAATAGGACTCGACTAAGATTTTATTCAATTATATGAAAAAAAAATTATTGGTTTGTTAATAAATAAACTTGAAACAAGTGGCTTTATATTTGGTATAGGGACGGACAAGCTAGAGACATAGAGTTCAACCAATATATAGCTAAAAAACAATATGAAGGAAAAATAACAATTAACCAAAAATTTGCATTTTTTTTCTTTTGTACTTGTCTTATGTTTTCTCCTTATAACTATTGCTCATATATTGGCATTTCAAGAAACTATGGTGTTAAAATGTATTGTATTTTTAACCACGAGTTCTCAAAAGTTTTTTCACCCAAAAAAAATAGCACGTCAAAGATGTATACATTGAAAATGGGTTTAGGCCCCACAACATTGGATGCGGATTCCAAATTGTCGAACGAAGGATAACCTAATCCATAACTTCTTATAAACTCTTCTCATTTATTTTTAAACATAATCTTTATTAGCTATAAAATAAATTAAATTAATGGCCTGGCTTGAGGTGGACTAGTTAATTTATTTGGACTTTAGTCTATCTAGATGAGAAATTAGTCAAATTTGCAGTATTTTTCATTCACTGAATGAACAAAACCTCCAAATGTGAAGTAAAATCACATAAAGTAACTAATAACACAAAGAGAACTTGAAAGACTAATATTTTTCATAAAGGAATTTAAATCCAACTTCTATAAAATGAATAGGGCTACTTGTAATTTTTTCATCCACAAATACTTAACGATAGTGAAAAAAACAAGAAGGCTAAACGCCTCTGATTATATACTAAAAGACGCGATTAGGAAAACAAATATTTATATCATGATTAGCTGAATAAATGTGCAAGCCAATTGTACGAGTCATTGTAATGTACCTTCGGTTTAGGCATACAAAACATGACACTCCTTACATTCCCGATGCCCATATACACCACGGCTTGAAATGTTACTACAAACCCCGGTGTAGCTCTCTTTCTTTTTCGATCCACAGGCGCAGTATCAACATGCATTGTGATGTAATACTGTCCTCCTGCACAAGGAATCCAGTTGGCTCTCTTGACCTTCAGAAACCTATGTTTGGTATTCTGCAGCAAAAAGAAATTGCAAATACAAAAAAAAATGGTTAAAAATGTGGTTAAGGAAAAAAAGTTTTAATTCAAATTATTTCGTAAAAAAAATGACTACATACATTATTCTGGTTGTAATCTTTGATAGCAAGTCTTGCTAAGCTAATGATCTCTTTGTCAGTATGAGCCCCCAAATAAGGCACAAGCATGGCAGGCATTCTCAATTTGGAGTAGTTTTTAATTTTGAAGCCCTAAATTAAAAAGTTAAATTAAATCCCAAAGGTATATAAAAAATTTATATAAAGAGTATACAAATCTAACACTAATAATGATAAAAGATGAGAGAACGGTAAGATAAGATGCATACTCCGCTAGCTTCAAACTCTTTATTGTACTTGCCCAAAATGCACGCTCTTTTCTTCATAAGACGTCTAGCTAGTTTTACACCCGAAGGCTCTCGCTCTCGTACCCGACCCTGATGAATTAAGTAAATTATCTTTAATTTCGAAACACATACATAAACAGATACAAAAAGTCAGAAAACCACCTCACAACGACAAAGAACCAACAAACACGCAACCTCCATCAAACCCAGAAAGAGTAATGCTATACTACCTGGGAGTTAACCCCGGGTTAGTATATGGCGGGAATCTTTTTTTTTTCCTTAGTTTTTTATGTGATTTATTAGCATTATTTGACTTTTTTTTTATTTAAAAAAAATGTTTTATTAGAAAATAATATTTTTTATAAACTAAAAAAAATGCATTGTTTAAAAACACTATTTTAATATAAAAATAGTTTTTTTTAATAAAAAACTGTTTCAAAAAAGAAAAGTTGTTTAATATAATTTTTTTTACATTTTTAAATAGTTTTAAGAAATACAAAAATTGTTTTAAATGTTGTAAAATTAAAAAAAAATAGTTTAAAAATAATAGGTGCTGCTGGCAGGGGACCTTTAAAAATAAGAGAATATTGAGTAAAAAGATATTTTAGGGACTAAATGAGTTAAAAATAATTTAAAAAAAAAAGAAATTTCGTATTGGAATAGTTTTATTTCTAAAAAACATATTTTAATTGAAAACACAAATTTATATTTTTTTTGAAAAAAACTGTTTCAAAAAATAAAAGTTAGTTTAATATAAATAAAAACCTTTTTTTTTTACATTTTAAACCAATTTTAGAAATTCAAAGGGGTGCCACTGGCGCGGACCATTAAAAATAAGTAAATATTGAGTAAATGAGTTAAAATAATAAAAAAAAAAGCAGAAAAAAAAATAATACTAGACAACCCGAGAGATGGCGTCGGGGTAATTAAAAAAATAATACTAGATAATTCGAGAGATAGCGTCGAGCTAATTAAAAAAATAAACTTAAAAATAATGGATGGCGCTGGCGCGAACTTGTAAAAATAAAAGAATATTGAGTAAATGAATGTTGAAAGGACTAAATGAGTTAGAAATATTTTGTTTAAAAAAAAGTATAGTTTTATTTTTCAAAAACATATTTTTATTAAAAATAACAATTTTATATTTTTTTTTTGGAAAACATTGTTTCAAAAAATAAGATGTCAACTAAATAAATAAGATAACAACTAGATCAATGGAGACAAATGAAGAATACTGAGATTGGCAACTAGACAACCCGGTACTAGATCCCGGGTTGTCTAGTAATTCACCCAGAAAATCGAAAACCAACAAACACGCAACCTCCATCAAACCCAGAAAACCGGAAAAAAAAACAACTTACCTGGATGGATTCCTGATTTCTCTTCGGATATTGGGAAGAGTCACTGGATGGCTTACCCATCGAATACCTTAACAGACGAATAACACCAAATGCTAAGTCAAAATAAGCCTCGAAATAGGTGTAGTGGTTTAGTAAAGAGAATAAGAAATTAAAATCCAACCACGAGAACAAAATTTGGTTGGATTTTTAAAAATTATCCTATCACCGTGTGACAGGGGGAGATAATCGGCGGGAGGAGAGAGGGTCGGTTGGGATGGTTGGGAGGAAAAGAGGAGAGAGAGCCAATATATGGAAAAAATAATAGATATATATTCATATATATATATTCATATATATATATATATATATATATATATATATATATATATATATATATATATATATATATAAGGTATGCGCGTCTAGGTTGTTCTCAAAAGAAACAACAATCAAAAATGCTATTTAGACGAATTTTTTAGGTAAAAATTCTAGAAACACTAAGGTGTCAAGTTATTATTAATTAGTTTTGGAAGTTCACGCTAGTGGGTTTCAAAAATCAATCAATATGAGACTATCACATCATTCGGTCCCTAAAAATTCGATCGATTACTCGGTTACAATAGAAGTGTTCAACAACAATTATTATTTTTTTAACGAAATTGGCAAAATACAAGTTAAAATTACAAAATCAAAAATATGCTCGTGAAATTATAAAAAAGAATTAACTTTTTACTCACTAAAAATTAAATTCATACGTAAATAAATTTTTTGAGCATAACTCTAAATGATAAATGAGATAAAAAAAAATGACTTTGAGGGTCTTTTGATTCATATCAAACTAAAAGAAGTTTTTATATCACTTTAAAAACTGTGAAAAATTTACGATTTTTTAAAAATAGCGAAAAAAGCTATTTTGAACTAATTTCTTTATATGGGTCATTTGAATTATTTGAATACCATAGAAAAAACTCAACTCAAAAATATTTTTTTTACTATTTTAAAAAAATCGGTATCTACTGCGTCGGCGTTGCCAGCTTCCATTTTACCCTCGTCTTGAATATCTACATCGTACACTACATGTTATTCTTAAACTATAAAAATTTATTATGTGATAGTTTCACGAATTCATTTTGATAAATATGTATTAAGATAATTTATATGAATAAAATAAATTTCGTAAGTAATAATGAGACTTACAATTGGTTCACTAAATTTTTTTAATCATCCAAATTGAATCATTAATGGAGATTATAATTTCACAACCACAATGTGCAACACATAAAGAATGAATTTTGAAAAGGTGACAATCGTTACAAATAGCATGTACATACAAAAATCATTCAAATTGTGTTCTTTTAGTATAAATTGAGAGCAATTTATCAAATTTATAGACTAATTTTAGATTTCTTCCTAGCGATTATGCCTAGTGATAATTAAAAGCAAATTTTTGGAAATGGTGACACCTGTGATCTTACTCAGTTGATCCAGAAATAACAGGTAAACTGGTCTCCATTGTTACTTCCCTGGTTGGCGCTCTAACTGACCACCCTCAAGAATATGAACAATCAGTACTGTGAACAAACACACATGAGACACTCAACAATCACCATACACATGCACATGGATAATTTTCATCTACTAATTATAATGCAAACATGTAATTACAAAATTTATATATGTATTCCAACTTTTCATCTTCCTACTATAATAAATAGCTCATGATATCTCTTAATTAGAGGCAATTGGAAACATTTTATCTAAACTCTATAAAGAGGTGTGTACTAAACTATAACAACTCCCATTTTATCTCGTAAATGTTATCTAAACACAGTATGCCGAAGATGCAACTTAAGTTCCCCGATCTCCCTTGAGTTCGGTCTGCGGCCCATAACACCACAATGAGGTGTTAACAACTTCTATAAATAAAACTACCACCCTTGCATTTATAATCCATAAGAAACTTTGTCACTATAACACCCATTAGTGAAAGTCTCAAGCTGCGAAGTAAATAACCTATTGAGAACAGTGCAAAATTGGTCTGGAAAATAACCATTATTTTGACCGAGTTGATGAGAATAGTCAACTAGTACCATATCTGGAATGAGGAACCATACTCACACTCACTATCCTTATTGTTAACACTGGCCATAGATCCATGGTCAATCTCATTAAAAGACTTAATTTCTTCTACCCTAGGGGAATTACCTTCAACATTCATCCCTCGGGCATGAACATTACCAACAGGATGTTCCACTTGAGGTACATCTAATGAATCTTGTTCACTAGTAAGATGTGCCACTTTGGATACATCTAATGAATCATTTTGTCCTAATGGTTAAAACAAATAAGGAGGAAAATATTTAGTTAAAGTTTAACAAAAATATTATAAAGCAAGTAAATATATTAAATCTTGGCAAATGATAAGTTGAGTCATGAGAAACCACCCACAAGTACGGATGTAAAATGGACGGATACGGAGCAAATACCATAGTAACCATATCCGTATTATCCAATTCCCCGCACTATCTGTACCCATATCCGTATCCGCCCGAATAATAATTTCATCTATCCTTATCCGTATCCTTTCGGGTTTCTCAGATTCGAATAATATCCTTATCCGTTTTTATTATTTAAGATACATTAAGACGTACACAACTTATTAAACACTAATGTAACACCCCGTAAATTCAAGGACATTTAATTAAACAATATTTTGAGAGAAAAAGAATTTATTTTATTTGGAGGAATTAAATTTAAATTTGAGAAATTTATTAATTTAGCGAATTCAGGCTTAATTACTTGGACTATTTTGTGTCGCATTTTGAGGTAAAAAATTTGGAGAATGTTATAAAAATATTCAGATGGCAAGTCGCAGTGCACGGTTGAGTCCGAATTTGGCATGTCAATGGGTCGGAGACGGGTCGGGTTTAGGCAGATCCAGATCTGTGTAATCAGGTCTTCATTGGTTCGGGTTCGAGTCTGAGTCTACAATATTGGATCCAGACCCGAATCCGTTTCGGTCTCGGGTTCGGGTCCGGGTCTGATCAAATATATACATTTATTTTATTTTATCCCCCTTCTTTATTTTTTAATCTTGAATTAAAATATTTTGTAATGTATTATAAAATATTATTAGTATAAATAAAACATATATTACTTATATTTATTATATACATAAATATATATTTTTATATATAAAACTTATCGGGGGTCCTGTAACCATGGGGTTAGTTCGTACAGGCTATGTTGGCCCCGTGCGAGGTGTTGGTTCCACTCACGGGGCCGTTTGGGTGGCGTTGCATGGTTTCGTCCTTTGACGGCAAGTTTTTGAGCATTAGTCTGGATATTCTCTTTTTTCGGGCCGTTCTCTCAAACCTGGGATCCCGTGACCATGGGGTCGGTTTATACAGGCTACGTTGGTCCCGTGGGAGGTGTTGGCATCGCCTACGGGGTTCTTTGGGTTGGCTTTGCGTGGTTTCGCCCTTTGAAGGAACGTTTTCAAGCCTGAGTATGGATATTCTCTTTTTTGGGTCGTGCTCTCAAACCGGGGGTCCCGTGACCATGGGGTCAGTTCGTACGGGATACGTTCGACCCGTGCAAGGTGTTGGCACCTCTCACTGGTCCATTTGGGTGGTATTGCGTGGTTTCGCCCTTTGACAATATGTTTTCAAGCCTAAGTCTGGATATTCTCTATTTTGGGTCGTGCTCTCAAACCGGGGGTCCCGCGACCAAGGGTCAGTTCATGCAGACTACATTGGTTCTGTACGAGGTGTTGGTGCCGTCTAAGGAGCCATTTGGGTGGCGTTGCCAAGTTTCACCCTTTGACGGATCATTTTCAAGCCTAATGGTTGATCGTCTCTATTTTGGGTTGTGCTCTTAAACCAAGGGCCCATGACCACGGGGTCAGTTTGTGCGGACGATGTTGGCCAAGTGCGAGGTGTATGTATCTCTCACGGGGTCGTTTGGGTCGCGTTACGGTTTCACCCTTTGACGGCAGGTTTTCAATCCTAAGTCTGGATATTCTCTGTTTTGGATCGTCCTCTCAAACCTGAGGTCCCGTGACCACAGGGTTGGTTCGTACGGGCTACATTAGTCCCGTGCGAGGTGTTGGCGCCACTCACGGCGCCGTTGGGGTGCCGTTGCATGGTTTCGCCCTTTGACGACACGTTTTCAAGCCTAAGTCTTGATATTCTCTATTTTGGGATGTACTCTTAAATCGGGGGTCTAGTGACCATGGGGTCGATTCATGCGGGTTACATTGGTCCCGTATGAGGAATTGGCACCGCCCATGGGGCCGTTTGGGTGGCGTTGCGTGGTTTCTCCCTTTAAAGGCTCGTTTTCAAGCCTAAGTACGGATATTCTTTATTTTGTGCCGTGCTTTCAAATCGAGGGTCCCATGACCACAGGGTCGGTTCGTGTGGGGTACGTTGGCCCCCTGCGATGTGTTGATGCTTCTCATGGGGCCATTTGGGTCGCGTTGCATGGTTTCACCCTTTGACGGCACATTTTCAAGCCTAACTCTGAATATTCTTTATTTTTGGTCGTGCTCTCAGACCGTGGGTCCCGTGAGCACGGGGTCAGTTTGTACGGGCTACGTTGGTACCGTGCGAGGTGTTGATGCTATCTGTGGGTCTGTTTGGGTGGCATTGCATTGTTTCGCCCTTTGACTGCACGTTTTCAAGTCAAAGCTGAGATATTATCTGTTTTGGTGCGTGCTCTCAAAACGGGGGTCCCGTGACCATGGGGTCAGTTTGTACAGACTACCTTGGCCCCCTACGAGGTATTAGAGCCACTCACGGAGCCGTTTGGGTGGCATTACATGGTTTCGCCCTTTGATGACACATTTTTAAGCCTGTATGGATATTCTCTATTTTGGTATGTGCTCTCAAACCGGGGGTTTAGTGACCATGGGGTCGGTTCATACGGGCTACGATGTCCCCTGCGGCATTTTGGCTCCGCTCACGGGGCCATTTGGGTGGCGTTGAAAAGTTTCTCCCCTTGACGGCTCATTTTCAAGCCTAAGTTTGGATATTCTCTATTTTGGGTCATGCTCTTAAGCAGAGGGTCCCGTGACCACGGGGTCGATTCGTGAGAACTGCGTTGGCCCCGTGTGAGGTGTTGGCACCACTCACGGAGCCATTTGGGTCGCGTTGAGTGGTTTTACCCTTTGACGGCACATTTTCAATCCTAAGCCCAGATATTCTCTATTTTGGGTCAGGCTCTCAAACTAGGGGCCTCGTTACCATGGGGTTGGTTTATACGAGATACGTTCAGCCCGTACGAGGTATTGGCGCCGCTCATGGGCCCTTTTGGGTGGCATTTTGTAGTTTTTCCCTTTGATGACACGTTTTCAATCATAAGTCTGGATATTCTTTATTTTGGGATGTGCTCTCAAACTGGGGGTCCAGTGAATACCGAGTCGGTTTGTGTACCTCCCATAGGGCCGTTTGGGTGGCGTTGCGTGGTTTTGCCCATTGTAGGCTCATTTTCAAGCCTAAGTCTAGATATTCTTTATTTTGGATTGTGCTCTCAAATCGAGGGTCCCGTGACCATGGGGTCGATTTGTACTGACTATATTGGCCCCGTACGAGATGTTGGCTCCACTTACGGGGCCATTTGGATTGTGTTGTGTGGTTTTTCCCTTTGACGGTACGATTTCAAGCCTATGTCTGGATATTCTCTATTTTGGGCCGTGCTCTCAAACCTGGGGTTCCACGACCACTGATACGGTTCGTGCGATCTACATATGCCACGTATGAGGTGTTGGCACCGGTCACGGGGATTTTTGGGGTCGTTTTGCGTGGTTTAGACCTTTGACGGTACGTTTTCAAGCCTAAGTTCGGATATTCTCTCTTTTGGACCGTGCTCTCAAACTCGGGGCCCCGTGACCATGGTGTGAGTTCCTGCGGGCTACATTGACCCCGTGAAAGGTGTTGGCACCGCTCACGGGGCCATTTGGGTGGCATTGCAAGGTTTTTCCTTTTCACGGCATGTTTTCAAGCCTAAGTCTGGATATTCTATATTTTGGGTCATTCTCTCATATCGTAGGTCTCGTGGCCACGGGGTCGGTCTATGATGGCTACGTTGGTCCCGTGCAAGGTGTTGGTGCCACCCAAGGGGCCGTTTGGGTGGCCTTACAAAGTTTCTCCCTTTGACGGCTCATTAAGAAGCCTAAGTCTACATATTCTCTATTTTGGGCCATGATATCAAACCAGGGGTCCCGTAACCACTGGGTTGGTTTATACGGGCTACGTTGGACCTGTGCGAGGCATTGGCATCACTCACGGGGTCGTTTGGGTGGCATTGCATTCTTTCGCCCTTTGCCGACACATTTTCAAGCCTAAGTCTGGATATTCTCTATTTTGGGACATGCTCTCAAACCAGGGGTCATGTGATCACGGAGTCGGTTCGTCCGGGATATGTTGGCCCCATGCAAGGTGTTAGAACCACTCATAGGGCCGTTTCGGTCGCGTTGCGTGGTTTCGCCCTTTGACGACACGTTTTCGAGCCTAAGTTTGGATATTCTCTGTTTTGGGCCGTGCTCTCAAATCGGGGGTCCCGCGACCATGGGGTCGGCTCGTGGGGGCTTCATTGGCCCCGTGGGAGGTATTGATGCCACTCACCGGGTTGTTTCGATCGCGTTGTGTGGTTGCACCCTTTGAGGTCACATTTTCGAGCCTAAGTCTAGATAATCTCTATTTTGGTCGTGCTCTTAAACCGGGGGTCCCGTGACCATGGTGTCGGTTCATGCGGGCAACATTGACCCCGTGAAAGGTGTTGGCACCGCTCATAGGGTCATTTGGGTGGCATTTCATGGTTTCACCCTTTGACGGAACGTTTTCAATCCAAACTCTGGATATTCTCTATTTTTGGTCGTGCTCTCAAACCAGGCGTTCCGCGACCACAGGGTCGGTTCATACGGGCTACGTTGGACCCATGCGAGGTGTTGGCGCCGCTCACCGAGCCATTTAGGTGGCGTTGCCTAGTTTCTCCCTTTGATGACACGTTTTCAAGCCTAAGTCTGGATATTCTCTATTTTGGATCGTGCTCTCAAACTGGGGGCCTGTGAATACGGGGTCAGTTCGTACGGGCTACATTGGTACTGTGTGAGGTGTTAGAACCGTCCAGGGGGCCTTTTGGATGGCGTTGCATGGTTTTAACCTTTGACGGCTCATTTTAAAGCTGAAGTTTGGATATTATCTATTTTGGGCCATGCCCTCAAACCGAGGGCCATGTGACCAAGGTGTCGATTTGTGCGGGATACGTTGGCCCCATGCGATGTGTTGGCGCCACTCACGGGGCCGTTTAGGTCGCGTTGCCTGGTTTCACCCTTTGACGACACGTTTTCAAGCCTAAGTCTGGATATTCTCTGTTTTTGTCCATGTTCTCAAACTAGGGGTCCGATGATCACGGGGTCAGTTCGTCCGGGATACGTTAGCCCCATGCGAGGTGTTGGCACCACTCACAGGGCCGTTTCGGTCATGTTGCATGGCTTCTCCCTTTGACGACACGTCTTCGAGTCTAAGTCTGAATATTCTCTGTTTTGGGACGTGCTCTCAAACCGGGGGTCCTGTGACCACGGGGTAAGTTCGTTGGTGTTTCGTTGGCCTTGTACGAGGTATTAATGCCACTCACTGGGCCATTTCTATCGCGTTGCGTGGTTTAGCCCTTTGAGGTCACATTTTCGAGCCTAAGTCTAGATATTCTCTATTTTGGTCATGCTCTCAAACCGAGGGTCTCATGACCATGGTGTCGCTTCATGCATGCTAGATTGACCTCGTGAAAGGTGTTGGTACTGCTCACGGGGCCGTTTTGGTGGCATTGCATGGTTTCTCCCTTTGACGGCACGTTTTCAATCCAAACTCTGGATATTCTCTTTTTTTGGTCGTGCTCTCAAACCAGGTGTTTTGTAACCACAGGGTCAGTTCGTACGGGCTACGTTGGACCCGTGCGAGGTGTTGGCACCGCTCATGGGGCCGTTTTGATGGCGTTGCCTAGTTTTGCCCTTTGACGACTCATTTTCAAGCCTAAGTCTGGATATTATCTATTTTGGGCCATGCTTTCAAACCGGGGTCCCGTGACCACGGGGTCGATTCGTTTGGGCTACGTTGGTACTGTGAGTGGTGTTGGCGCTGTCCATGGGGACGTTTGGGTGTTATTGCATGGTTTTGCCCTTTGACGGCTCGTTTTCAAGCCGAAGTATGGATATTCTCTATTTTGGATTGTGCTCTCAAATCGGGGGTCCTATGACCAAGATGTATGTTTTTGTGGGCTACGTTGGCCCCGTACGATGTGTTGCACCACTCACGGGGCCATTTGTGTCGCGTTGCATGGCTTTACCCTTTGATGGCACGTTTTCAAGCCAAAGTCTGGATATTTTCTATGTTGGACCGTGCTCTCAAACTCGGGGTCCTGTGACCATGAGGTCGATTCGTGCAGACTGCATTGGACCCGTGCGAGGTTTTGGGTCCACTTATGGCACTGTTTGGCTGGCTTTGCGTGGTTTCACCCTTTGACGGCACATTTTTAAGCCTAAGTTTGGATATTCTCTATTTGGGCCGTGCTCTCAAATCAGGGGTCCCATGACCACAGGGTCAGGTTGTACAGGCTACGTTGGCCCCGAGCGAGGTGCTTGCAATGCTCACGGGGCTGTTTGGGTCGCAGTGTGTGGTTTCTCCCTTTGACTACACTTTTTCAAGCCTAAGTCTGCTTATTCTCTATTTTGGGTCGTTCTTTTAAACCCAGAGTCCTGTGACCACAGGGTCGGTTCGTGCGGGCTACGTTGGACCCTTGAGAGTTGTTGGCGCCACTCACGTGGCCGTTTGGGTGGCGTTGCTTGATTTTTCCCTTTGACGGCACATTTTCAAGCCTAAGTTCGGATATTCTCTATTTTGGGTCGTGCTCTCAAACCTGGGGTCCCGTGAACACAGTTTCGATTTGGGCGGATTGTATTGGACCTGTGTGAGGTGTTGGCTCTGCTCCTTGGGCCATTTGGCTGGCGTTGTGTGGTTTCACCCTTTGACGACACGTTTTCAAGACTAAGTCTGGATATTATCTATTTTGGGTCGTGCTCTCATATCCAGGGTCCCATGACCACGGGGTCAGTTTGTACAGGCTATATTGGCCCCGTACGAGGTGTTGGCACTCGTCACAGGGCCGTTTGGGTCGTGTTGCATGGTTTCGCCCTTCGACGGCTCATTTCCAAGCCTAAGTTAGGATATTATCTATTTTGGATCGTGCTCTCAAACTGGGGGCCCGTGAGTACGGGTTCGGTTCATGTGGGCTATGTTGGTACTGTGTGAGGTGTTGGTGCCATCCACGGGGCCTTTTGGATGTCGTTGCATGGTTTCAACCTTTGAAGGCTCGTTTTAAATCTGAAGTCTGGATATTATCTATTTTGGGCCATGCACTCAAACCGAGGGTCCTATGACCAAGGGTTCAGTTCGTGCGGGCTACGTTGGCCCCATACGATGTGTTGGCACCGCACACGGGGCCGTTTGGGTCGCAATGCGTGGTTTCACCCTTTGACGACAAGTTTTCAAGTCTAAGTATGGATATTCTCTATTTTGGGTCATGCTCTCAAACCAGGGGTCCTATGATCATCGGGTCGATTCATCCGGATACGTTGGCCCCTTGCGAGGTGTTGGCACCACTCACAGGGCCGTTTTGGTCACGTTGCGTGGTTTCATGCTTTGACGACACATTTTTGAGCGTAAGTCTGGATATTCTCTATTTTTGAACGTGCTCTCAAACCGGGGGTCCCGTCACCACGGGGTCAGTTCATGGGGGCTTTATTGGCCTCGTGCAAGGTATTGACGCCACTCACTGGGCCATTTCGATCGCGTTGCGTGATTTTGCCCTTTAAGGTCACACTTTCGAGCCTAAGTCTAGATATTCTCTATTTTGGTCATGCTCTCAAATTGGGAGTCCCGTGACCATGGTGTCGGTTCATCCGGGCTACATTGACCCCGTGATAGGTGTTCACACCGTTCACGGGGCCGTTTGGGTGGCGTTGCATGGTTTCGCCCTTTGACAGCATGTTTTCAATCTAAACTCTATATATTCTCTATTTTTGGTCATGCTCCCAAACCAGGTGTTTTGCGACCACATGGTTGGTTCGTATGGGCTACGTTGGACCCATGCGAGGTGTTTGCACTACTCACGGGGCCGTTTGGGTGATGTTGCCTAGTTTCGCCTTTTGACGACACGTTTTCAAGCATAAGTCTGGATATTCTCTATTTTGGGTCATGCTCTCAAATCGGGGGCCCGTGAATACGGGGTCGGATCGTGCGGGCTACGTTGGTACTGTGTGAGGTGTTGTCACCGTCCATAGGGCCTTTTGGATGGCATTGCGGGCTTTCAACTTTTGATGGCTCATTTTAAAGCTCAAGTCTGGATATTCTCTATTTTGGGCCATACGCTCAAACCGATGGTCCTGTGACCAAGGGGTCAGTTCGTGAGGGCTATGTTGGCCCCATACGATGTGTTGGCACCACTTATGGGGCCGTTTGGGTCGCGTTGCATGGTTTCACCCTTTGACGACATGTTTTCAAGGCTAAGTCTGGATATTCTCTATTTTGGGCCATGCTCTCAAACCAGGGGTCCTGTGATCACGGGGTCGATTCGTCCGGGAAATGTTGGTCGCATGCAAGGTGTTGGCACCACTCATAGGGCCATTTCGGTCACGTTGCGTGGTTTCGCCCTTTAACGACACGTTTTCAAGCCTGAGTCTAGATATTCTCTGTTTTGGGCTGTGCTCTCAAACCGGGGGTCCCGTGATCACGAGGTCGGTTCGTGGGGGTTTCATTGCCCCCGTGCGAGGTATTGACAACACTCACTGGGATGTTTCGAGTGCGTTGCGTGGTTTCACCCTTTGAGGTCACATTTTTGTGCCTAAGTCTATATATTCTCTGTTTTGGTCGTCCTCTCAAACTGGGGTCCCGTGACCATGGTGTCGGTTCATGCGGGCTACATTGACCCCATGAAAGGTGTTGGCATCGCTCATGGGGCCGTTTGGGTGGCGTTGCGTGGCTTCGCCCTTTGAAGACACGCTTTCAATCCAAACTCTGGATATTCTCTATTTTTAGTCGTGCTCTCAAAACAGTTGTTCCGTGACCACAGGGTCGGTTCGTACGGGCTACATTGGACCCGTGCGAGGTGTTGGTGCCGCTCACGGGGCCATTTGGGTGGCGTTGCATGGTTTCACCCTTTGACGGCACATTTTCAAGCCTAAGTTTGGATATTGTCTATTTTGGGTTGTGCTCTCAAATCAGGGGTCCTATGACCACGGGGTGAGTTTGTACAGGCTACGTTGGCCTCGAGCGAGGTGTTGACAATGCTCACAGGGCCGTTTGGGTCGCGTTGCGTGGTTTCTCCCTTTAATGACACGTTTTCAAGCCTAAGTCTGCTTATTCTCTATTTTGGGTCGTGCTCTCAAACCCAGGGTCCCGTGACAATGTGGTCGATTCTTAAGGGCTACGTTGGACCCGTGTGAGGTGTTGGCACCACTCACATGACCGTTTGGGTGGCATTGCTTGATTTCCCCCTTTGACGGCACATTTTCAAGCCTAAGTTCGGCTATTCTCTATTTTGGGCCGTGCTCTCAAACCCGGGATCCCGTGACCACAGTTTCGATTCTGGTGGATTGTATTGGACCTGTGCGAGGTGTTGGCTCTCTTCTCAGGGCCGTTTGGCTGGCGTTGTGTGGTTTCACTCTTTGACGACACGTTTTCAAGCGTAAGTCTAGATATTCTCTATTTTGGGTCGTGCTCTCATATCGGGGGTCCCATGACCACGGGGTCGGTTCGTACAGACTATGTTGGCCCCGTACGAGGTGTTGGCACTCGTCACAGAGCCGTTTGGGTCATGTTGCGTGGTTTCGCCCTTCGATGGCTCATTTCCAAGACTAAGTCAGGATATTCTCTATTTTGGGTCATACTCTCAAACTGAGGGCCCGTGAATACGGGGTCAGTTTGTGAGGTCTAAATTGGTACTGTGCGAGGTTTTGGCACCTTCCACGGGGCCTTTTGGATGGCGTTGCGTGGTTTCAACCTTTGACGGCTCATTTAAAAGCTGAAGTCTGGATATTCTCTATTTTGGGACATGCGCTCAAACCGAGGGTCCTGTGACCAAGGGGTCAATTCGTGAGGGCTATGTTGGCCCCATGCGATGTGTTGGTGTGGCTCACGGGGCCGTTTGGGTCGCATTGCGTGGTTTCATCCTTTGACGACATGTTTTCAGGCCTAAGTCCGGATATTCTCTATTTTTGGTAATTCTCTCAGATCGGGGGTCCCATGAGCATGGTGTCAGTTTGTACGGGCTACATTGGTATCGTGCGAGGTGTTGGCGCCATCCACGAGGCCGTTTGGGTGGCGTTGGGTGGTTTTTCCCTTCAACGGCACGTTTTCAAGCCTAAGCCTTGATATATTCTCTATTTTGGGCCATGCTCTCAAACCAGGGGTCCTATGATCACGGGGTCGGTTCGTCTGGGCTACGTGGCCCCGTGCGAGGTGTTGGCGCCACTCACAGGGCCGTTTTGGTCGCGTTCCGTGGTTTCTCCCTTTAACAGGATATTCTCTGTTTTGGGTCGTGCTCTCAAATCGGGGATCCCGTGACCACGGGGTCGATTCGTGTGGGTTACATTGGCCCCGTGCGAGGTATTGGTGCCACTCATAGGGCCATTTCGGTTGCATTGTGTGGTCTCGCCCTTTGACAACATGTTTTCAATCCTAAGTCTGGATATTCTTCGTTTTGTGATGTGCACTCAAATTGGGGGTCCGGTGAACTTTGGGTCAGTTTGGGTGGGCTACGTCGGCCCCGTCCAAGGTGTTGGCACCACTCACAAGGCCGTTTGGGTCGTGTTGTGTGGTTTCACCTTTTGACGACACGTTTTCAAGCCTAAGTATGGATATTCTCTGTTTTGGGACGTGCTCTCAAACCAGGGGTCCTGTAACCATGGGGTCGGTTCATATGGGCTACGTTGGACCCGTGCGAGGACTTGGCACCGCTCATGGACCATTCGGGTAGCGTTGCGTGGTTTCGCCATTTGACGGCATGTTTTGAAGCCTAAGTTTGTATATTCTCTATTTTTGGCCCTTCTCTCAAACCAGGGGTTCCGTTACCACGGGGTCGGTTCGTGCGGGCTACGTTGGATCCGTGCATGGTGTTGGCACTCGTCACAAGGCCGTTTGTGTGGTGTTGCGTGGTTTTGCCCTTTGACGTCATGTTTTCGAGCCTAAGTCTAGATATTCTCTATTTTTGGTTGTGCTCTCAAACCGGGGATCCCATGACCAGTGGGTCGGTTTGTGTGAGCTACGTTGGTCTCGAGGGAGGTGTTGACGCTACCCACGGGGCCCTTTGAGTGGCATTGGATGGTTTCGCCCTTTAAAAACATGTTTTAAGCCTAAGTCTGGATATTCTCTGCTTTGGGCCGTGCTCTCAAACCGGGTGCCCCGTGACCATTGGGTCAGTTCGTGCAGGCTACGTTGGACCCGTGCAAGGTGTTGGCGCCACTCATTTGGCCATTTGGGTGGTGTTGCGTAATTTCCCCCTTTGATGGCACATTTTCAAGCCTAAGTCTGGATATTCTCTATTTTGGACCGTGCTCTCAAATCGAGGGTCCCGTGACAACGAGGTAGGTTCATGCGGGCTACGTTGGTGCCGTACGAGGAGTTGGCACCTCCCAAAGGGCCGTTTGGGTGGCGTTGCATGGTTTCGTCATTTGAAGGCGCGTTTTCAAGCCAAAGTTTGGATATTCTTCATTATTGGTTGTGCTCTCAAACCGAGGGTCCCATGACCATGGGGCCAGTTTGTGCGGACTATATTAGCCTCGTACGAGATATTGGCGTCACTCACGGGGCCGTTTGGGTTGTGTTGTGTGGTTTTTCCCTTTGGCGTCACGGTTTCAAGCCTATGTTTGGATATTCTCTGTTTTGGGCCGTGCTCTCAAACCTGGGGTTCCATGACCACAGAGTCGGTTCGTGCGGTCTATATTGGCCCCGTATGAGTTGTTAGCACCGCTCACGGGGACTTTTGGGTGCGTTGCATGGTTTAGCCCTTTGATGGCACGTTTTCAAGCCTAAGTCTTGATATTCTCTCTTTTGGACCGTGCTCTCAAACCCGGGGACCCATGACCATGGGATCAGTTCTTGTGTGCTACATTGACACCGTGAAAGGTGTTGGCGCCGCTCACGGGGCCATTTGGGTGGCGTTGCAAGGTTTCGCCCTTTGACGGCACATTTGCAAGCGTAAGTCTAGATATTCTATGTTTTGGGCCGTTCTCTCAAACCGGGGGTCTTGTGGCCACGGGGTCGGTCTATACGGTCTATGTTGGGCTCGTGAAAGGTGTTGGCACTACCCAAGGGGCCGTTTGGGTGGCCTTGTAATGTTTCTCCCTTTGACGGCTCATTAACAAGCCTAAGTCTAGATATTGTCTATTTTCGGCCATGATCTCAAACCAGGGGTCCCGTAACCACTGTGTTGGTTTGTATGGGCTATGTTGGACCCGTGCGAGGTGTTGGCATCACTTACGGAGTCGTCTGGGTGGCATTGCATGGTTTCGCCCTTTGATGGCATGTTTTCAAGCCTAAGTATGGATATTCTCTGTTTTGATCCATGCTCTCAAACCAGGGGTCCTGTGATCACGGGGTCAGTTTGTCCTGGATACTTTGGCCCCATGCGAGGTGTTGACACCACTCACAGGACCGTTTCGATCGCATTGCGTGGTTTCACCCTTTGACGGCACGTTTTCGAGCCTAAGTCTGGATATTCTCTGTTTTGGGCCATGCTCTCAAACCGGGGGTCCCGTGACCACGAGGTCGGTTCGTGGGGGCTTTGTTGTCCCCGTGCGAGGTATTGATGCCACTCACTGGGCCATTTCGATCGCATTCCATGGTTTTTCCCTTTGAGGTCACATTTTCGAGCCTAAGTCTAGATATTCTCTATTTTGGTCGCGCTCTCAAATCGGGGGTCTCGTAACCATGGTGTCCGTTGATGAGGGCTACATTGACCTCGTGAAAGGTGTTGGCACCGCTCACGTGGCCCATTGGGTGGCGTTGCATGATTTCGCCCTTTGACGGCATATTTTCAAGCCAAACTCTGGATATTCTCTATTTTTGGTTGTGCTCTCAAACTCGGTGTTTCGTGACCCCGAGGTCGGTTCGAACGGGCTACGTTGGACCCGTACGAGGTGTTGGCACCCCTCATGAGGCCATTTGGGTGTCATTGAATGGTTTCACCCTTTGATGGCATATTTTCGAGCCTAAGTCTTGATATTCTCTGGTTTGGGCCGTGCTCTGGAACCAGGGAATCTGTGATAACGAGGTCAGTTCTTGCGGGTAATGTTGGCCCTGTGCGAGGTGTTGGCACTATTCATAAGGCCGATTGGGTCACGTTGCATGATTTCGCCCTTTGACGACACGTTTTCCAGCCTAAGTCTTGGTATTCTTTATTTTGGGCCGTGCTCTCAAATCGGGGGTCCCATGACCACGAGGTCTGTTCGTGTAGTCTACGTTTACCCCGTGGGAGGAGTTGGCACCACTCATTGGAGCGTTTAGGTCACATTGCGTGGTTTCACCCTTTGATGGCACATTTTCAAGCCTAAGCCTGGATATGTTCTATGTTGGACCGTGCTCTCAAACTCGGGGTCTCGTGACAATGTGGTCGATTCATGCGGGCTGCATTGGACCCGTGCGAGGTTTTGAGGCCACTCATGGCGCCGTTTGGCTGGCATTACATGGTTTCGCCCTTTGATGACATATTTTCAAGCCTAAGTCTGGATATTCTCTATTTTGGGTTGTGCTCTCAAATCGAGGGTCCCATGACCACGGGTCAGTTCGTACAGGCTACGTTGGCCTCCAGCGAGGTGTTGGCAATGCTCACGAGGCTGTTTGGGTTGCATTGCGTGGTTTCTCCCTTTGACGGCACGTTTTCAAGCATAAGTCTACTTATTCTCTATTTTGGGTCGTGCTCTCAAACTCAGGGTCCCGTGACCACGGGGTTAATTCGTGCGGGATATGTTGGACTCGTGCGATGTGTTGGTACCCCTCACGAGGCCGTTTGGGTGGCGTTACGTGGTTTCGCCCTTTGACGGCATATTTTTTAGCCTAAGTCTGGATATTTCTGTTTTGGGCCGTTCTCTTAAATCGGGGGTCCTATGACCACGGGGTCGACTCGTGTGAGCTATGTTGGTCTCATGGGAGGTATTGGAGCCACCCACGGGAACATTTGGGTAGCGTTGCATGGTTTCACTCTTTGAAGGCACGTTTTCAAGCCAATGTCTGGATATAACTTTTTTGGGGGTCCCGTGACCACGGGGTCCATTTGTTCAAGCTATATTGGACCCGTGCGAGGTGTTGGCGCCACTCATATGGCCGATTGGGTGGCATTGCGTGATTTTTCTCTTTGACAACACATTTTTGAGCCTAAGTCTGGATATTCTTTGTTTTAGGATGTGTTCTCAAATCGGGGATCCTGTGACCGAGGGGTCGGTTCGTGCGGGTTACATTGGCCCCATGCGATGTGTTGGCACCGCTGACAAGGCCGTTTGGGTCGCGTTGCGTGGTTTCACCCTTTGACGACATGTTTTCAAGCCTAAGTTTTGATATTCTCTATTTTTGGTAATGCTCTAAAACCGGGGTGTTGTTGCGTGGTTTTGCCCTTTGATGGCTCGTTTTCAAGTCGAAGTCTAGATATTCTCTGTTTTGGGTTGTGCTCTCAAACTGAGGGTGCTCTGACCGCGGGGTTGGTTTTTGTAGGACACGTTGGCCCCGTGCGGTGTGTTCCGCCGCTCACGGGGCCATTTGGGTCGCATTGCGTGGCTTCACCCTTTGATGGCACGTTCTCAAGCCTAAGTCTGGATATTCTCTGTTTTGGGCCATGCTCTCAAATCGGGGGTCCCGTGACCATGGGGTCGGTTCATGCAGGCTACGTTGGTCCCGTACAAGGTGTTGGCACCGCCCATGGGGCTGTTTGGGTGGCGTTGCGTGGTTTTGCCCTTTGAAGGATCGTTTTCAAGCTTAAGTCTGGACATTCTTTATTTTGGGTCATGCTGTCAAACCAAGGGTCTCGTGACCACGGGGTCGGTTTGTGTGGACTACATTGGCCCCGTACGAGGTGTTAGCACCACTCACGGGGCCGTTTGGGTTGTGTTGTGTGGTTTTGGCCTTTGACGACATAGTTTTAAGCCTAAGTCTGGATATTCTTTGTTTTGGGTCGTTCCCTCAAACCAGGGGTCCCATGACCACAGAGTTGGTTTGTAGAGTCTACATTGTCCCTATATGAGGTGTTGGCACCATTCACGAGACCGTTTGGTTCGCGTTGTGTGGTTTCGTCCTTTGATGGCACGTTTTCAAGCCTAAGTCCGGATATTATCTGTTTTGGGTCATGATCTCAAACTAGGGGTCCTGTGACCAGGAGGTCGGTTCGTTCGGGCTACATTGGCCCCGTGTGAGGTATTGGCGCACTTACAGGTCCGTTTCGATCAAGGTGTGTGGTTTCGCCCTTTGACGGCACGTTTTCAAGGCTAAGTTCGGATATTCTCTATTTTGGGTCGTGCTCTCAAACCCAGGGTCCCGGGACCACAGGTTCAAATCGAGTGGACTTTATTCGATCCGTACAAGGTGTTGGCTCTGCTCATGGAGCCGTTTGGTCGGCGTTCCATGGTTTCGCCCTTTGACAACACGTTTTATAGCCTAAGTCTGGATATTTTCTATTTTGGGTCTTGCTCTCAAACCGGGGGCCCATGAATATGGGGTCGGTTCGTGCGGGCTACGTTGGTACCATGCGAGGTGTTAGCGCCAGCCATGGGGCCCTTTGGCTGGTGTTGAGTGGTTTCGCACTTTGATGGCTCATTTTAAAGTCGAAGTCTAAATATTCTCCATTTTGGGCCATGCACTCAAACTGAGGGTCGTGTGACCAAAGGGCCGGTTCATGAGGGCTACGTTGGCCCCGTCCGATGTGTTGACGCCGCTCACGGGGCCGTTTGGGTTGCATTGCGTGGTTTCACCCTTTGACGACACGTTTTCAAGCCTAAGTCTGTATATTTTTTATTTTTGGCCATGCTCTCAAACCGGGGGTCCCGTGAGCACGGTGTCAGTTTGTGCGGGCTACGTTGGTATCGTGCAAGGTGTTGGCGCCATCTACGAGGCCGTTGGGTAGCGTTCGGTGGTTTTACCCTTTGACAACATGTTTTCAAGCCTAAGTCTGGATATTCTCTATTTTGGGCCATGCTCTCAAACCAGGGGTCCTGTGATCACGGGGTTGGTTCGTCCGGGCTACGTTGGCCCCGTTCGAGGTGTTGGCGCTAATCACATGGCCCTTTTGGTCGTGTTCCGTGGTTTTTCCCTTTGACGGCACGTTTTTAAGCCTAAGTCTGGATATTCTCTGTTTTTGGCCGTGCTCTCAAACCAGGGGTTCCGGGACCCTGGGTCGGTTCGTACAGGCTACAATGGACCTGTGCGAGGTGTTAGATCCCCTCACGAGGCCATTTGGGTGGCATTGCGTGGTTTCGCCCTTTGACAACACATTTTTGAGCCTAAGTCTTGATATTCTCTATTTTGGCCCGTGCTCCCGAACCGAGGGTTCTGTGACCATGGGGTCAGTTCGTACGGGCAAGATTAGCCCTATGCGAGGTGTTGGCACTATTAACGGGGCCATTTGGGTCGCATTGCGTGGTTTCGCCCTTTGATGGCACGTTTTCAAGCCTAAGTCTGGATATTCTATGTTTTCGTCCGTGCCCTCAAACCGAGGGTTCCATGGCCAAGGGGTCGGTTCGTGCGAACTACGTTGGCCCCGTGCGAGGTGTTGGCGTAGCTCATAGGGCCGTTTGGGTTGCGTTGCATGGTTTCTCCCTTTGACGGCACATTTTCAAGCCTAAATCTATATAATCTTTATTTTAGGTCGTGCTCTCAAACTGGGGTGTGACACCCCGACTAATTAAATACCGGGTAGCTACTCCTTTATAAAATTAATTCAAAATGCCAAGTTGGCTCAGTTAATAGCATCACTGTCGAAAACATTTTATTATTACTAACCACCTAGTATTTAAAAAGTAAGTGCCAAATTTTACTAAATCTGATTAACATGCAACAAGAGTAATGAATAACTAAATAACACCATTCACCATACTAAAGTAAAATGAATAACTATCACAATATGTAAATAAAACCTGGAGGAAAAACTCCTCAATACAAATCCCACAACTGATAAGTAAACTGAAATAAATAATTAAAACTGAATACTGAGCAATACATGCTAGAGTCTGAAAACTGAAATGTAAAAGATGTCTAATAGAATTGGGCAACATGCCCTACAACTGATAGATAGTGACTCTGGAATCCAAAAGATAGAAGCGTCTACATGCAAATCCCTGTAGCTTCCACAAACAGCTACAGCTCGTCACCTGAATGAGAATCCTATGCTTGGTGTCCTTGTGGCTGGGCACCTAAAATGGTTTTACAAAGAAAAAGAGATTTGAAAAGCAAACGGGTCAGAGCCCGAATGTGGAGTTATTTTAAAAACCTGCAAGTGCTTTAAAAACATTTAAAACATTAAATGCAAAGTACATGTTAGGACGTACACTCACATAATAATCCTCACCTCTCGTCTAACTGTGCACTCCTAACGTAAGTACCCATCTATAACGACATAACCCACTAGCTAAGTGACATCGAATCTAGCTAGACTGTCATAGGACCTACCGTTACTACTTGGTTCTGTTAACATATAACGCTCGTAAATAAGTAGGGGTTTAATATAAACTCCAGTGTACAATATGCCATATATTATACTACTAGCTAACCCATTATGTTTCTCAAAATAATACCGTGATATATATGTTCACTACATTAACATGAAAGTTCACATTAAATTAAATGTATATTATTCACATCATAAATATACAATATAAGCACCCCGAGAACTAAGCTGCGGTGCACACATACTCTGCTATTCATCCCGGTACATCACGTACATAAGGATTACATATTCCGAATCTCTCAGATAGTTTATCGATAACAACATCACAAATAATGGAGGCGAACATAGTCACCTTCACATGGGTCACGCACATACCTACGCTCCCACGATCCGCGGACTTATTAATATCACAATAAGTCTTTCAATGACCTATGTTCATCAAGGTAACCAATCTATATCCGGGCAACACAAGGATAAGAAGGCCCTAAGCGAACGTAAACCTCCCCCGTGATAGCAAGTATGGTAGGTATGTTATACACATAAACGATATACTAAGCATTCACACATCTTAGATATCATTATTTTAATAAGGTATTTTCTACATCATTATACCATTATTCCAAACTTATATATTTTCAAGTATCCCGATAATATATAATTTAAATAGTCGACACGTCTCACGTCGTAATCCCTTAAACTTAAAACCTATCTCGAATAGACTACTAAGTTCCCATAATTCCCACGTATGATATCTTTATACCTAAGGTCTTTACTTCTGCCCCAAACCTTATTTCATCAACTCATTCAAATTTGTACTATTAACCCAAATATTATCTCACATAACGAATTTCATTTATTTATAATAATTCCTCAAATTACATTCCGATTAAAGTCCCATCTCATAATCATGCCTACTGGTCTTCCTTAAAGCTAAGGGTATTCACAAAGTCTCCAAACATATTCTCCGAGGGTTTCCACCATTAAAATCAAATTAAGGAAAATTTTACTCATTCTGGGAAGGTCGATCGATCGACCTATGAATATCGATCGATCGATTCAGTCGATCGATCGATTGAACAGGTATGGCTACGGACTGCTTCGTTTTGCAGATTTGAAAACGTCCCAAAACTTATTTCTAACGTATGATTCTCAAATATAACGTTATAGTAATGTCATATAACAATCCTACAATGTTTCTAACGTCCATAAATCAATATTCCAACAACTATAGGCTACATATGGATCAATCTTCATCAAAAACCTAGTTTTCCAGATTATCTCAAGAACATTCATAACATTCATCTTAAATCCGTTTTTAATTTATGTTCCATCATGTATCTCATCATTAAAACATCTACCTATTATACTACATGCAATCCTTCTCAGTTTTCTCAAGTTCTATGATCTAAACTACATGGGTTTTCAGATTTTATCAAGAACAAACCATAAATCTGAATTTCTAATATGGAGGAAACATTCTCTGAAATTAAATGGAATAAAGTCACTTGCCTTGGTTTGATTTCGGATTTGGTGTTGATTTGGTGAAGAATCTCTACAGAATTCCTCTATCTCTCTCCTTCTCCAAGCTTTCTTCTCCAAAAGGCTATGGTGGCTAGGGTTTGCTTTGGGGAAACTTATGAAAACCTAATTTAATAAACCTCCGTAGCTTGTTGGGTTAATAAGGGTTGGCTGGGTCAATTCCTTATCAGATTATAACTCTCCATTTTCGTCACTTTTAATTACCCTAAAATACCAAATTACTAAAATACCCTTTATGGTGCCGGAATGGCCTAAAAATACCCCGGGACCCAAACTATACCCCCGGCTAGTGTTTTCTGACTATCTCGACCCTTCCGGACGCGTTGGCGCACTCAAAACGACCATACGGGTTATATATTTTTAATTCACTTTTATTATCAAAATATTATACCGTGACGCGACGGTCCAACGCGTCTCAACAAAAAATTCTAAAATGCCGTATATAAATCCCACGACAAATTTTATAATACCAAGTTCATATATAATCATATATGCACATAATAAAATACCAATTCGCATCACATTAGTATTATTTAACCCGGATTAATTTCCAATTAATAAACATTTAATTCAATTAATCCCCAAAAATAAATATCACAGAAAATACGGGGTATTACATGGGGGTCCCGTGACAATGAGGTCAGTTTGTGCGAGCAACGTTGGCCCCGTTCGAGGTGTTAACACCACTCACAGGACCGTTTAGGTCACGTTGCATGGTTTCAACCTTTGACGACACGTTTTCAAGCCTAAGTCTCGATATTTTTTGTTTTGGGTCGTGCTCTCAAACCAGGGGTATCGTGACCACGGGGTCGATTCGTGCAGGCTACATTGGACCCATGCGAGGTGTTGACGTCGTGTATAGCGCCATTTGTGTGGCATTTCGTGGTTTTGCCCTTTGATGGCACGTTTTCAATCCTAAGTTTGGATATTCTCTGTATTGGTATGTGCTCTCAAATCGAGGGTCGCGTGACAATGAGGTCAGCTCGTGCGGGCTTCGTTGGCCCCGTGTGAGGTGTTGGCACCACTCACAGGGCCGTTTAGGTCACGTTGCGTGGTTTCACCCTATGACAGAATGTTTTCAAGCCTAAGTATGGATATCTTCTATTTTGGGCCGTGCTCTCAAACTCGGGGTCCCTTGACCGTCGGGTCAATTCGTACGGGCTACATTGGACCTGTGCGAGGTGTTGGCACCGCTCATGGCGCCGTTTGGGTGGAGTTGCATGGTTTTGCCCTTTGACGGCACGTTTTCATGACAAAGTCTGGATATTTTATATTTTGGGTTGTGCTCTCAAATCGGGGGTCCCATGACCAAGGTGTCAGTTCGTACAAGCTACATTGGCCCTGAGCGAGGTGTTGCCAATGCTCACGGGGCCGTTTGGGTCGCGCTACGTGGTTTCTTCCTTTGACGGCACGTTTTCAAGTCTAAGTCTTCATATTCTCTATTTTGGGCCGTGCTCCGAAACCCTGGGTCCCGTGACCACGAGGTCGGTTTATACGGGCTACGTTGGACCCGTGCGAGGTGTTGGCGCCCCTCACGGGATCGTTTGGGTGGCGTTGCATGGTTTCGCCCTTTGATGGCACGTTCTCGAGCTTAAGTCTGGATATGCTCTATTTTGGGTCGTGCTCTCAAACCGGGGGTCCCGTGACCACGGGGTCGGTTCGTGCAAGATTCGTTGCTCTCGTGGGAGGTATTAGCGCCGCCCACGGGCCCTTTTGTGTGGCGTTGCGTGGGTTCACCCTTTGAAGGCACGTTTTAAGCCTAAGACTGTGTATTCTCTATTTTGGGTCGTGCTCTCAAATCGGGGGTCCCGTGACCACGGGATCAGTTAGTGTGGGCTACGTTGACCCCGTGCGAGGTGTTGGCATCACTCGTCGGGCCATTTTGGTCGTGTTGTGTGGTTTAGCCCTTTGAGGGCACGTTTTTGAGTCTAAGTCTAGATATTCTCTGTTCTGGTCGTGCCCCTAAACTGGGGGTCCCATGACCATGGGGTCGGTTCATGTGGGCTACATTAGACCCGTGAAAGGTTTTGGAGCCGCTCACGGGGCCGTTTGGGTGGCGTTGCATGGTTTCACTCTTTGACGACACGTTTTCAAGCCTAAGTCTGGATATTCTCTATTTTGGGTCGGGGTATGAAACCGAGTGTCCTGCAACCACGGGGTCGGGTTGTATGGGCTACATTGGTATTGTGCGAGGTGTTGGCACCGTCCATAGGTCCATTTTAGTCGTGTTGTGTGGTTTAGCCCTTTGAGGGCACGTTTTCGAGACTAAGTCTGCATTTGTACTGTACGAGGTGTTGGCACCGTTCATAGGGCCGTTTGGGTGGTGTTGCGTGGTTTTTCCCTTTGACGGTTCATTTTCAAGATGAAGTCTTGATATTCTCGATTTTGGGCCTTGCTCTCAAACCGAGGGTCTTGGGACCACGGGATCGGTTCGTTCGGGCTACGTTGGTCCCGTGGGAGGTGTTCACACCACCTACGGGGCCCTTTGGGTGGCGTTGCGTGGTTTTGCCCTTTAAAGGCATGTTTTCTAGCGTATGTCTGGATATTCTCTATTTTGGGCCATCCTCTCAAACTGGGGGTCCCGTGACCACGAGGTTAGTTTGTGCAAGCTACATTGGTCCCGTGTGAGGTGTTGGCACCTCTCACGGGGCCATTTTGGTGGCGTTACATGGTTTCACCTTTTGACGGCACTATTTTAAGACTAAGTCTGGATATTCTCTATTTTGGGTTGTGCTCTCAAACCGGGGGTCCGGTGACCACGGTTCGGTTCATACGGGCTAAGTTGGTCCCGTGCAAGGTGTTGGAGCCGCCAAAGGGGCCATTGGGTTGGCGTTGCGAAGTTTTACCCTTTCTATGACGGCTCATTTTCATGCCTATGTCAGGATATTCTCTGTTTTGGGTCGTTCTCTTAAACTTAGGGTCCCATAACCATGGGGTCAGTTCGTACGGACAATATTGGCGGCATGCGAGGTGTTGGCACCGCATATGGGGCCGTTTGGGTTACGTTGCGTGGTTTCACCCTTTGACGGCACGTTTTCAAGCCTAAGTCTAGATATTCTCTATTTTGTGTTGTGCTCTCAAACCAGGTCCTGTGACCACAGGGTCGGTTCGTATGGGCTACGTTGGACCCGTGCGAGGTGTTGGAACCGCTCAGAGGGCCGTTTGCGTGGAGTTGATTGGTTTCACCCTTTGACGACATGTTTTCAATCTTAAGTTTGGATATTCTTTATTTTGGGTCGTGCTCTCAAACTGGGGGTCCCGTGACCACGTGGTCGGTTCGTGCGGGCTACGTTGGTACCGTGGGAGGTGTTGGCGCCATCCACGGGGCCATTTGGGTGTTGTTGTGTGGTTTAACTCTTTGATGGCTCATTTTCAAGACAAAGTCTAGATATTATCTGTTTTGGGTTGTGATCTCAAACCGAGGGTCCTGTGACCACGGGGTCGGATCTTGTGGTCTACGTTGGTCCCGTACGATGTGTCGACGTCTCTCTCGGGCCCGTTTTGGTCGCATTGTGTGGTTTCACCCTTTGACGACACGTTTTCAAGCCTAAGTCTGGATATTCTCTATTTTTGGTCGTGCCCTGAGATCGGGGGTCCCGTGAGTAAGGGGTCAATTCGTGCGGGCTACGTTGGTACTAGGCGAGCTGTTGGTGCCATTCACGGGGCCATTTTGGTGGTGTTGCATGATTTCGCCTTTGATAGCATGTTTTCAATCCTAAGACTGGATATTATTTGTTTTGGGTTGTGCTCTTAAATCAGGGTGACCACGGGGTCAGTTCATGTAGGTAACGTTGGTCCCGTATGAGGTGTTGACACCGCCCATGGGGGCGTTTGGCTGGCGTTGCATGGTCCGACGCTTTGAAGGATCGTTTTCAAGCTTAAGTCTGGATATTCTTTATTTTAGGTAGTCCTCTGAAACCGAGGGTTCCGTGACCACGAGGTCGATTCGTGGAGACTACATTGGCCCCGTGCAACGTGTTGGTGCCACTCACGGGGCCGTTTGGGTCGTGTTGTGTGGCTTTGCCCTTTGACGGCACGATTTCAAGCCTATGTCTAGATATTCTCTGTGTTGGGCCGTGTAGTCAAATTGGGGCTCCCATGACCAGATGGTCAGTTTGTACGGGCTATATTGACCCCGTACGAGGTGTTGGCATCGCTCACAGGGCCGTTTGGGTCGCGTTGCGTGGTTTCTCCCTTTGACAGCACATTTTCAAGCCTAAGTCTGGATATTCTCTATTTTGGGATGTGACCTCAAACTAGGGGTCATGTGACCACGAGGTCAGTTCGGGCGGGCTAAATTAGCCCCGTGCTAGGTGTTTGCGCCATTCAAAGGGCCGTTTCGGTCGCGCTGCATGGTTTCGCCCTTAGACGTCACATTTTTAAGCCTAAGTCTGGATATTCTCTATTTTGGGTTGTGCTCTAAAACCAGGTCCTGTGACCACAGGGTCGGTTCGTATGGGCTACGTTGGACCCGTGCGAGGTGTTGGAACCGCTCAGAGGGCCTTTTGCGTGGAGTTGATTGGTTTCACCCTTTGACGACATGTTTTCAATCCTAAGTTTGGATATTCTTTATTTTGGGTCGTGCTCTCAAACTGGGGGTCCCGTGACCACGTGGTCGGTTCGTGCGGGCTACGTTGGTACCGTGGGAGGTGTTGGCGCCATCCACGGGGCCATTTGGGTGTTGTTGTGTGGTTTAACTCTTTGATGGCTCATTTTCAAGACAAAGTCTAGATAATATCTGTTTTGGGTTGTGATCTCAAACCGAGGGTCCTGTGACCACGGGGTCGGATCTTGTGGTCTACGTTGGTCCCGTACGATGTGTCAGCGTCTCTCTCGGGCCCGTTTTGGTCGCATTGTGTGGTTTCACCCTTTGACGACACGTTTTCAAGCCTAAGTCTGGATATTCTCTATTTTTGGTCGTGCCCTGAGATCGGGGGTCCCGTGAGTAAGGGGTCAATTCGTGCGGGCTACGTTGGTACTAGGCGAGCTGTTGGTGCCATTCACGGGGCCATTTTGGTGGTGTTGCATGATTTCGCCTTTGATAGCATGTTTTCAAGCCTAAGACTGGATATTATTTGTTTTGGGTTGTGCTCTTAAATCAGGGTGACCACGGGGTCAGTTCATGCAGGCAACGTTGGTCCCGTATGAGGTGTTGACACCGCCCATGGGGGCATTTGGCTGGCGTTGCATGGTCCGACGCTTTGAAGGATCGTTTTCAAGCTTAAGTCCGGATATTCTTTATTTTAGGTAGTCCTCTGAAATCGAGGGTTCCGTGACCACGAGGTCGATTCGTGGGGACTACATTGGCCCCGTGCAACGTGTTGGTACCACTCACGGGGCCGTTTGGGTCGTGTTGTGTGGCTTTGCCCTTTGACGGCACAGTTTCAAGCCTATGTCTAGATATTCTCTGTGTTGGGCCGTGTAGTCAAATTGGGGCTCCCATGACCAGATGGTCAGTTTGTACGGGCTATATTGACCCCGTGCGAGGTGTTGGCATCGCTCACAGGGCCGTTTGGGTCGCGTTGCGTGGTTTCTCCCTTTGACAGCACATTTTCAAGCCTAAGTCTGGATATTCTCTATTTTGGGATGTGACCTCAAACTAGGGGTCATGTGACCACGAGGTCAGTTCGGGCGGGCTAAATTAGCCCCGTGCTAGGTGTTTGCGCCACTCAAAGGGCCGTTTCGGTCGCGCTGCATGGTTTCGCCCTTAGACGTCACATTTTTAAGCCTAAGTCTGGATATTCTCTATTTTGGGTTGTGCTCTAAAACTCGGGGTCCCGTGACCACGGGATCGAGTCTTGAGGAATATATTGGACCCGTGCGAGGTGTTGGCACCGCTCACGAGGCCGTTTATCTCGCGTTGTGTGGTGTCTCCCTTTGAGGGTATGTTTTCAAGCCTATGTCTGGATATTCTCTATTTTGGGTCGTGCTCTTAAATCCGGGATCCTGTGACCACGGGGTCAGTTCATGGGGGCTACATTGGCCCCGTACGAGGTGTTGGCGCCGCTCATTGGGCCATTAGGGGGCGTTGAGTGGTTTCGCCCTTTCACGACACATTTTCAAGCCTAAGTCTGGATATTCTCTATTTTGGGCCAATCTCTCAAACTAGGGGTCCTGTGACCACGAGGTCGGTTCGTGCAGCCACTGACAGGGCCGTTTCGATCGCGTTGCGTGGTTTTGCCCTTTCACAGCACGTTTTTGGAGCCTCAGTCTAGGTATTCTCTGTTTTGGGTCTTGCTCTCAAATCGGGGGTCCCGTGACCACTAGATCGGTTCGTACTAGCTACGTTGGTCCCGAGGGACGTGTCGGGGTTTCCCACCGGGCCCTTTGGGTGGCGTTGCGTGGTTTCACCCTTTAAAGCCACATTTTCAAGCCTATGTCTGAATATTCTCTATTTTGGGCAGTGCTCTCAAACCAAGGTTCCCGTGACCACGGGGTCGGTTTGTGCGGGCTACGTTGGACTCATGCAGATTATTGGCGCCACTCATGTGGCCGCTTGGGTGGCATTGCGTGATTTCACCCTTTGACGCCACATTTTCAAGCCTAAGTCTGGATATTCTCTGTTTTGGGTCGTGCTTTCAAATCGAGGGTCTCGTGACCACAGGGTCGGTTCATATGGGCTACGTTGGTCCCGTACGTGGTGTTGGTACTTCCCACAGGGCCGTTTTGATGGAGTTTCTTAGTTTCTCCCTTTGAAGGTTCATTTTCATGCCTAAGTCAAGATATTCTTTCTTTTGGGTTTGCTCTCAAAGTGAGGGTCCCTTGACCACGAGGTCAGTTCGTGCGGACTACATTGGTCCCGTACGATGTGTTGGCTCCACTCACGGGATCGTCTGGGTTGTGTTGCGTGGTTTTTCCCATTGATGGCACGATTTCAAGCATAAGTCTGGATATTCTCTATTTTGGTCCGTGCTCTCAAACCGGGGGTCCCATGACCACAAAGTCGGTCATATAGTCTATATTCGCCCTGTGCGAGGTGTTGGTACCGCTCATGGGGCCGTTTGGGTTGCGTTGCGTGGTTTTGCCCTTGCACGGCACATTTTCAAGTCTAAGTCTGGATATTCTCTGTTTTGGGTTGTGCTCTCAAACTAGGGTTCCTATGACCACGGGGTCGGCTAGTGCGGGCTATGTTGGCCCCGTACGAGGTTCTAGAGAACTGATAGGGCCATTTCAATAGCGTTGTGTGGTTTCAGCTTTTGACAGTGCATTTTCAAGCCTATGTCTGGATATTATCTGTTTGGGGTCGTGCACTCAAACCTGGGGTACCTTGACCACTGGGTCAATTCGAGCGGTCTGCATTAGACTCGTGCAAGGTGTTCGCACAGCTCACGGGGGCATTTTGATCGCGTTGCATGGTTTCTCCCTTTGACGGCACATTTTCGAGCCTAAGTCTGGATATTCTCTATTTTGGTCCATGCTCTCAAACCGTAAGTCCCATGACTACAGAGTCGGTCGTGCATTCTACATTGGCCCCATGCGAGGTATTGGCACCATTCACAGGGCCGTTTGGGTGGCATTGCGTGGTTTCGCCCTTTGACGACACATTTTCAAGCCTACGCCTGGATATTCTCTGTTTTGGTCTGTGCTCTTAAATTGGGGGTCCCATGACCATGGGGTCGGTTCGTGCAGACTAGGATGGCCCCGTGCGAGGTGTTGGCACAACTCACAGGGCCGTTTGGGTCATGTTGCGTGGTTTTGCCCATTGACGGCACGTTTTTAAGCCTGAGTCTAGATATTCTCTATTTTGGGTCGTGCTCTCAAATCGGGGGTCGAGTGACCACGGGGTCAGTTCATGTGAGCTACATTATCCCCGTACGAGGTATTGACGCCACTCACAGGGCCATTTCAGTCGCGTTGTGTGGTTTCACCCTTTGACGGCACATTTTCAAGCCTAAGTCTGGATATTCTCAGTTTTGGGCCGTGCTCTCAAATCGAGGGTCCCGTGACCACGGATTCACTTCATGTGGGCTACATTGGACTTATGCGAGGTGTTGGCATAACTCACGGGGGTATTTCGATCGCGTTGGGTGGTTTTGCCCTTTAACGGCACGTTTTCGATCAAAAGTCCGTAAATTATCTATTTTGGGATGTGCTCTCAAATCGGGGGTCCCGTGACAATGGGGTCGATTCGTACGGGATACATTATCCCCGTACGAGGTGTTAGCCCCACTCACAGGTCCGTTTCGGCCGCGTTGCGTGGTTTCACCCTTTGAGGGCACGTTTTCAAGCCTAAGTCTAGATATTCTCTGTTTTGGTCGTTCTTTCAAACCCGGGGTCCCGTGACTATGGGGTCGGTTCTTGTGGGCTACATTGGAAAGGTGTCGGCTCCGCTCACAGGGCCATTTGGGTGGCATTGAGTGGTTTCATCCTTTGACGGTACATTTTCAAGCCTAAGTCTAGATATTCTCTATTTTGGGCCATGCTCTCAAACTCGGGGTCCCGTGACCACGA
Organism: Sambucus nigra; assembly: GCA_949130495.1. Lineage (NCBI taxonomy): Eukaryota > Viridiplantae > Streptophyta > Magnoliopsida > Dipsacales > Adoxaceae > Sambucus > Sambucus nigra. Next base: position 820,066,334 of record OX422207.1, read on the forward strand.
GGTCGGTTCGTACAGGCTACATTGGCCCCGCGCAAGGTGTTGGTGCCGCTCACGGGGCCATTTGGGTGGCGTTGCATGGTTTCGCCCTTTTATGGCACATTTTCGAGCATTAGTCTGGATATTCTATTTTTTGGGCCGTTCTCCCAAACCGGGGGTCTCGTGACCACGGGGTCATTTCATACGGGCTATGTTGGTCCCGTGGGAGGTGTTGACGCCACCTACAGGGTACTTTGGGTTGTGTTGCGTGGTTTTTCCCTTTGAAGGCACATTTTCCAGCCTGTCTAGATATTCATTATTTTGGCCTGTGATCTCATGCCGGGGGTCCCGTGACCATGGGGTCAGTTCGTGCGAGCTACATTGCACCCATGCGAGGTGTTAGTGCCTCTCACAGGTCCATTTGGGTGGCGTTGCATGGTTTTGCCCTTTGACGACATATTTTCAAGCCTAAGTCTGGATATTCTCTATTTTGGGTCGTGCTCTCAAATCGTGGGGCCCATGACCACGGGGTCGATTCATGCGGGCTACGTTGGTTTCGTACAAGGTGTTGGTGCCGCCTAAGGGGCCGTTTGAGTGGCATTCCGAAGTTTCTCCCTTTGACAGATCATTTTCAAGCCTAATTCTGGATATTCTCTATTTTGGGCCATGCTCTTAAACTGAGGGTCCCATGGCCATGGGTCGGTTCGTTCGAATGACGTTGACATCGTGCGAGGTGTTGGCACCTCTTACGGGGTCTTCAGGATTGCGTTGCGTGGTTTCTCCCTTTGACGACTCATTTTCAAGCATAAAAAAGGGTGTTCTTTGTTTTGGGTCGTGCTCTCAAACCAAGGTCCCATGACCACGAGGTCGGTTCGTACGGCCTACATTGGGCCCGTGCAAGGTGTGGGCACCACTCACGGGGCCATTTGGGTGGCATTGCGTGGTTTCGCCCTTTGATGACACATTTTTAAGCCTAAGTCTGGATATTCTCTATTTTGGGTCGTGCTCTCGAACCGGGGGTTCCGTGACTACGGGGTCAATTCCTGCGAGCTACGTTGGACCCCTACGAGGTGTTGGCGCTTCTCACGGGGCCGTTTGGGTCGCGTTGTGTGGTTTTTCCCTTTGAAGGAATGTTTTCAAGCCTAAGTCTGGATATTCTCTATTTTGGGTCATTCTCTCAAACCGGGGGTCCCGTGACGACGGGGTCGCTTCGTGTGGGGTACGTTGGACCCGTACGAGGTGTTGGCACCACTCACATGGCCGTTTGGATAGCGTTGCATGGTTTTCCCTTTAACATTACGTTTTTAAGCCTAAGTCTGAATACTCTCTAGTTTGGGACGTGCTCTCGAACCGGGGGTCCAATGACCACAGGGTCGGTTCATGCAGGCTACGTTGGTCCCGTATGAGGTGTTGGCACCGCCCACGGGGCCGTTTTGGTGGCGTTGTGTGGTTTCTTCCTTTGAAGGCTCGTTTTTATGCCTAAGTCTAGATATTCTTTATTTTGGGTCGTGCTCTCAAATCGAGGTTCCCGTGACCATGGAGTCGGATCGTGCGGACTACGTTAGTAATATCTTCTCCTACTGTTACTAAAAACCCATCAACCCAATTCATGTTCATACAACACTTCCCTTATGAAAATTAATGCTCACTCGACTCAACAAAATCGAACTCCGCCATCTGAAATCAGTAATGGGAACACTTGTTATAGTTGTAAAAATCCAGGGATTCACTCGTGGGCGACTACGTGGCTTCGCTAGTCCAAAGACAGTCCAGATAAAACTCCAAATACTTTTTAGAGCACAGTTTGAATGTTCCCATTCCATGACTATTTTCATTTTCATACCAAACATGCCTTTTGAGGGAGAAAACCAAAAGCACGTCCCAAACGGACCCGTGAGAGGTACAAATACCTCTTACGGGATCAATTTAACTAGCAGGAACCGACCGCATGGTCACGAGACCCCTGGTTTGTGAAAATGACAATAATTTGAGAAAATACACACTTAATTCTTGAAAACGTTCCGTTAGAGGGAGAAACCCCTTAACGGCTCCCAAGCATCCCCTTTAGGGGAGCAATCACCGCCCACGAGACCAATGTAACTCGCAGGAACCGATCACGTGGCCACGCGACCCCTGGTTTAAGAATATGATGATAATTTGAGAAAATTCAGAATTAGGCTTGACAACGTGCCGTTAGTGGGGAAACCCCTTAATGCCACCCAAAAACCCCTAAAGAAGTTTGAACACCTCGTACTGGACCAACGTAACTCGTAAGAACTGAATTGGGTGGTCAAGGGACCACCGATTTGAGGATATGACGATAATTTGAAAATAACTAGAATTATGTTTAAAAACATGCCGTTAGAGGGTGAAAACCCAAAGTGTTAACATACAATCCAGCAACAAGCCAACAACCAATAATTCCAACAACCAAACCAAACAAAACCAATAATTATCCCGTACTCCTTCTAACATACTATCGAACAAGAATTCAACAACCAATAATTATCCAACAGCCAAACCAAACAAAACCAATAATTATCCCATACTCCTTCTAACATACTATCCAACAACCAATAATTATCCAGCATCCAAACCAAATAAAACCAATAATTATCCCATACATTTAAAATATTTAAAAGATAATGCATATCAATTATATAACTACTTCAGTTAAATTAAAGAGTACCTGATTCCTGCGATCCAATAAGGCCATTAAATAGAGTCTTCTGAATGTGTGATTGGACCAAATTGATCCTGGATCCGCCAACGTATTCTTTTACATGTACATTTTTTTACTAGTTTCTTTAATACAAACTTCATAAAATCAAGATCATTTAACTTCATTTTATGAACATTGCATCAATGAAACTGATCAACAAATGTATACGAATAGGAACATGTGGAAATTGAGCTGGGTCAATTTGATCCAATTACAAACTCAAATGACTTTATTCTCAAACCGAACGTCTTATGAAAGTAACTAAATATTCGACTGAGCATAACATATTATCGAAAGTTAACTTGCATAAATCATATTAAACATTCGTAAAAGTAACTAAACATTACATCAAAGTAAAGTGCTAATACAATATAAATATCAAAATAGGATACAAATAAGATTGACAAGATTAACATAATATTTCGATACTCAATCTTCCTCTAAATCAACTAAAAGATCCTTCAAATTAGGTTTTTCATCAAGAGGTGACTGGAACTCTTTTGGAGCCTTCAATGCATCCACTTCAGTAGTCATACCCTTTGGTGTGTGCACAACAATAGACCAATTTCCATCATCTATGCACTTCGAGTAGAATACCTTCTTTACGTTCTGAATGGTACAAATAAAAGGCTCCTCGACTATTTGATCTTTACTCTCTAGCTTTGATAAATATACCATAATAAGTTTGGAGTCAGGATCAACTTTGCAAGCATACGTAGTATCCTCCACCTTTACCCAATCACAATAGAATATGGTTTTTGTGAAATCTAAGTAATCAAGTTCTAGGACTTGTTGGACTATCCCATAATAGGTTAGCACCGTATTCTTTGAATTTTTATCGCTTTTGCTAGCGATACAGGTGGTCAAGGAAGAAATTGATATTCCACTATTTTGCGTCAAATGTTTTTCCTCATATGGATATAAAATGAAATCAAAACCGTTGGTGCAGAATTTCTTAAACTCTTTTGCACGAAAATTAGGGCCTTTTGTTAGGCGTGCTAGCCTGGAAGAGACATCACCTCTTTTTAGAAGTTGCATTTATTAATGAATTTGTATTAAGGGATGTTTTTGTCACATACGAATAAATAATCACACACATAAGATGTTTAGAGAAGCAAGTCGAACTAACAGAGGGATTAATTGGATGATTACATGCCAATCGTGAGACTTGCACTGTTTTAAGTCATTTTCTTGGTAGTTTACGACCCTACGTAAATTACCAGAATAATCAGTTGGAGTCTTCAAGTTGAACAACGTGTATAATAGGATCTTCTTCTCACTAGTAGTCAAAGTGAAAGTGGCTGGTGGGATAGAAATTCTTCCTGTTGTTGGATTATTTTTTAACTAGAGTTTCTTCTTTAGCTTCATATCCTGTAGATAACGATTGGCCCGCTCTCCATCATTGGAATGAGATCCACCCAGACATGTTTCGATCAGATGTTCTGTAACATTCTTCTTTGTGTGCATCGCATCAATTACATGCCTTACACGATGATCTTTCCAATACATCAAATCAAAAAATATTGATCGCCTGGACCATGGTTTTGATTTAGTAGGGTCGTTAGGATATCCCCTTTCTTTACGCTTCATGTTTACAAACCTGGGGTTTTTACCTCTATACATATTCCTCGCAGTTGTAGCCACCGCCTTCTCCTCGATATGTTGACTAAAAAGCTGAGCAGGTTGCATCTGACGCTCTTGACCAATAGGATAAAAATAGACTTCTCATTACTGAAAGGGTGACTGGTCGGCAAAAATCTATGATGACATGTGTAACTCATGTTACCACTACGTCGTATCCAAATGGCTTCAAATTTCCTCCCCACATATGGGACATCCATAATAACCATGAACATTACAACCGGATACGGTCCCAAAAGTAGGATGGTCTTGGATCACCTTATCACCATTGCTTTAAGTGTGAACTATTCACCCTTATGAGAGTCGAACACCGTCATGCCTTTATCCCACAACTCTTTAAGTTCTTCGATTAATGGGGCTAAGAATATATCAATATCATCACTCGGAGCCTTCGTCCCGGGTATGAATAAAGATAATAATGTGAATTCCTTTTTCATGCACAGTGTAGGAGGAAGACTTAAAGGCGCCATTAGAACTAGCCAATAACTTTGACTAGTACTTAAATTATCGAAAGGGTTAAACCCATCAATTGAGATTGCAAGATGAACGTTGGTGGTTCTTTTGCAAATTCATGGTATCGTACATTTAAAATTTTTCAGACGAGTGAATCAACCGGATGACACATCAAATTCCCACCCACCTCGCATCGGTCGTACCATGTCATGGCCTTCGCTATCCATGGAACACTAAAAAATAGTTTTAACCGTGACCCAAGTGGAAAATACCTCAAAACCTTTTGTGGGACTTGCGAGCTCTTTTGATATTTTGTGGGCTTTTCATTTGCCTTCTCACAAACGACATATCTAGGCTCACCGCATACTGGACATTCAACCTTTTCTCCATGTTTGTTACGGTACAATATGAAATCATACTTTCATGGATGAATAGATTTGTATTTCAATCCCAAACCCTTCAAGCTCTTCTCCATGGAAGGATAATTGTCTGGTAACGTGTTCTCTTTTAGGAGAATTTTTTTAACCCACATAAGAATTTCAATTACGCTATTTCCAGACAAGACAAATTGACTCTTCAAGTTATCCAAACCAATCGTTGCATATAATACTGAATGATCTTTATCGCAATCTTTATTCAATAGTCTAGCCGCATTGTCTTTCAATCGTATATATTCTTGGTCTCTTGCAAATTCAGTATCAAATTGTTCATTGTGCGCATTATCTATCACCATAGGTTGGTGGTTTTGGTCGTGGTGGACTCCGTAACCATCATCAATTATGTCGGTCAATGGACGATGTGTTGGCGAATCATTTACCACTTCTACTCGTTGGTGTTCTGTTACGTGGTCGGTTATCGATAATTCTTCGGGAACATAAGGTACATGTTTTTCACCATGGTATGTCCACTGGTTATAATCTTGACAAATTCCCGACATTAATAAATGTAACTCAACATCTTATAAAGATTTATATTTTCCGTTTATATAATAGGTGCACGAACACGGAATTTTCTCAATTTTAAGGTTCTGAAAAGCGTATCTAATAAATTCTTGAATGCCTTTAACATAACTATTAGCTATTCAGTCAGTCCCCCACATCCACTCTTTGTATTGTGGAAAATCCATTTAATAATCTTCAAATTGCAGTCATGTGTTAACATGATAAAATAAATATCATGTTGCAACAACACTTGTGTTGCATAGTAAAGCACTAATATAGTATCAAAGCAAATAACTAATATAGTCAACAATGCACCAATCATTCAAACTATGCAATAACTAAAATACAAGAACACGCCAATCAACAGTACTATAAGAGGTGCAGTGTGTTTATTAACAGAAGAAAGCTCGTCCACGAGAGGTGCAGTGTGTTTGAATCTTATTTTTGACATATGCGACCCCAAACATTTTGTCCTCCATCTTTGGTCCTTCCCAAAGGTTTGTGTGATGGCATCATTGTCAATATCGTCGAATGGGCTTGAATGTGACTAACTATTGATAGACACTATTGATTCTAGAGTCTTGGCCAAGTGAGGATGGAATTTATTATATTTGCCTCGTCCAGCATGCACATACAAGTTGTCCCTATTCGGTTCCTTTCCTTCTTCCGGGCTGACTTTCGTAACGTTCAACCAATCTTTATTTAAATCTTCATAAGATTTCGAACCAAGCCGATGGACATCAATTTTTTTGGCCCTATTATGCTTATTTTTCTCCCTTTACATCATTTTGGAGTTCTTCATTTCATTCTTCAGAAAATCATTCCATTAAGAGACTGGCATCTTAAAGGTCGAAGAGACTTTGTATTTGAGCACCAAAATGTTGGAGCTTTGTGCTCCCTTAGGTAAATGCCTTTGCCTAAGGTTTCTTCGATATGTTCGGAGTTGTTCATCAACTCGAGAAAGCACCTGGTTTTTTGAGTTGGGAGAAAATGAAAAACATTTGCTGAGTTGCTCATAGATGTCATCTTTAATAGCTTTATCTATGAGGTTCCAATTGTCATCTCCTCCCACTCCCACATTAATTTTTTCTAAGGACAAACACTGGGCTTTAAACTATTGAACGTTATTCTCATTCCCCTTGGGGTTGTTTCCCAAAAGAGAAAACCTAATGGGCTTCTTCTCAACTGACCCAGCAGTTTTAGGAACGTTGGGCGTGTCAGTTGGATTAGTAGGAGTAGCTTGCCTACTGCAACTCGGAGTAGAGGAGTGAACAGCTTGTGGAGTAGGGAAGTGAACATAATTTGGAGTAGGGGAGTGAACGGTTTGTGGAGTTGAGTATTGCTCACCAATTGGTGATGAGAATTCTCCTTGTGGTTATTGGTTGTTATTGGTTGGAGCGTTGCTTCCATTACTGCTCGACATTATCTATAATAAAAGTTAAATGTGTATCTATAATAATAGATGCATAATTTCAATGTTCAATACGAAAATATAACTAATAAAATAAATTTTTTGAACATAATCCACCTGGTCATGGTAAGACTTTAACAAAAGTTAAATGTGTGTGATCTCCATCCATTCTTGATTTTTGCACGTGGCCAATTAGGAAGAAACGTATCTATAATGGATGCATAGATGTCAGCGACATGAACTCAAAATCTCATCCTATTTGCAAGATCGAGTTTAACGTGTATATGTCGTGAGACATCACCGTCTTCATCAATGCTCTTTGTACGCAATTATATCCATAATGGGTTAAAAAAAATTGCCTTCTCTAACAGTGTAAGCAAGGTTAGTGCTTTATCAGGATTATCTTTGCGATATATATATATATATAATACAACTTCATCCTAACATTGTGGTAGGGAAAACAGAATACGATCGAACAAGTACTCTTGTTGAAATTGAGCTGCATGGTTTATAAGGTAGGTAAATTGTTTGATCTTCCTATTCCCATACCAATAAATTGGAGTACCCACTTTATGAGGGTCATTAATAAAATAGGTACGAGTGCGAGCTAATTGCAACCTTCCATACTCTTGTTGCCATCGATTATCACCGTGACTCATTTTTCCAGAGAAAAATGTACGAAGGCGTGAATATGATTCCTATAAATAATGGCTCTAATGAATTTCTAACTAATGATTCCTATAAATAATGGCTCTAATGAATCATCAACCGTTAATTTATTATGTTTTGAATACCTACTTTTGTCATTTAAGCCAACAATCCCTAAAATCAACCCTAAAACCAAATCCATAACCCGAGCATGACTATAAGAAAAAAATTATAGATGTAAAAAGAGCTATGCAAATAGATTTGAACAAGTCCTGATATGCGTATAGATTTGAACAAGGAGATTTTTGAAGACAGTGTACTGCTGACATTACATATCAAAAAAATAAACTAATATATATATATATATATATATATATTGTGTGAAATAACCATAAAAAAATTGTTTATATTAAATAAAAACAGTTCTCAAACAAAAAGTTCAGAAATGAATATAATAGATATATTTATCATTCTTTAAATTTACTAATTTTAATCATTTTTTTTTATTTTATACACGAAAGAAAAATCGGAACATTGATTTGAAATTGACATTTCTAAATACATATTTATGTCGGGATTTGCATACATGAACGTGTCTTGTTCATTTCAAAATTTTGATTCATGTCAGTTGGGTAAGAGAGTTAGTATTTTAAATAAAGTAACATGATAATGCAAGAAAATATAAGTTAATTTTTATAAACATTAGGGTATTTTAAATAGAGTAACATGTATTTAATTTGGGTATTTTTCACATTTCAATATTAGGGTTTGTTTTATTTTATATATTTTCAGATTTCAGACTCATTTGGGTATTTTAACCCCACGCATACATACATAGTCATTTGGGTATTTTTTTTATATGTAGTACATACAAATTAAATGAGTAAACACACACACACATACATATACACACATACACATATTATATATACACATATACACACATAGTAGACACACATACATATATAACACACCTACACACGCACATACACACATATACACAAATAACCAAATGCAAAATACAAAAAACTAGGGTTCGAGAGTACCTTTGAGATTGAGAGAGAGGGGAGCCGAAAATTTGGAGGAAATCACGTCTGTGAGAGGGAGAGAAATATTTGGAGGGTTATGAAATTTTCGGGGAAAGGAAAAATAGACCTGGAATTTTTAAGTATAAAGACAATGGTCACGGTTATGGGTCGTGACCCCATGACATGACCACCTTATTTTTTTACACATCACTGTGGAAATGAGGATATGGTCACGGCTTTGGGCCATGACCCCTAAAAATTTCTGGTCACGGCTTATGTCCATGACCTCTTCGTCGTGAAATGAGGTATTGGGTCACGGTTATAGACTATGACTCGAACCTGACAAAAATTTGAGGGAAACATGGCACCATAATGGTCACGGATTGGTAAGGATCTAAAGCCATCACCTTATTGAGTCAGGGTCGAGATCCGTGACCAAGTACAAGACAAGGCTTGGCCATAAAGAGGAATGGATTTGTTCATTCCTATTTGGGTCATGGTCACGGCTTTGGGCCGTGACAACCTGGTCACGGCTGTGAGCCGTGACCCCTTTTCTATGACCATTTCCTTTATTTGGTGTAGTGGTTAGGCGTGCACATTAGCGGAGGGGTGAGGTGTTCTCAAGAGAGTGTACGACACTAACTTAATTATGAAGAGCATACTTGTAATCTACTTCCTTGAATTTATATTCACTTGTTAAATATTTTCAAATGTTTTGGGTTCTAACTGTTGCTATAAAAACTTTTTAAAACCTTTTAGGTGTCCTACCACAGGGGCACCGGGCCTGACCTTCTTATGGGGTGCGTAGCTGCAGTATATGTGGATGTGGGGGATATTTTCTTAGACGCCTATCTCATTTTCTCTAGATAGAGACATTTCAGTTGTAGCTTTGGACTTGTAATTTTAAATTCAGTTTGGCATATATACGTGATCTCTTTTATACTTTTCACTTGGTGGATTGCATGTATAGTCGATGTTATTTGGCTAATACTTTTATTAGTTCTGTGGCATGATTATATTTATTTTGTGACGGTTATTTTTTACTCCTATATTATTTTTTATTTTGGGGACTAAGTCATAAGATAAAATTTGGGACCAGCTTAATTAAAGACTAGGTGGTTAGTAATTAAAAATACTACGACAGTAATGTTAAGAATGAACGAGATGAGATTTCTGTTTAATTTGATATATGACTTATCACCCGGTAGCATCATGTTTTAGTGTCCTTAGGATATATGGGGCTTGCTTTAGTTTCAGCGTTTCGTTCTCTGAGATAGATCCCTATTGTTAGAAATGTGGACTCACCTTTATGTTTTTAGTGATCGCACTTCTTCTATTTTAAGGCTTGTATTAATCATGAAATAATACAAACTGTCCTACTTTTTAGATGCCACCTAAGGGAAGAAGTTGACCCCCGAGAGTAGCCGCTAGAGGTGGATAGAGAGAGATAGATATAGATAGATAGATGGATAGATAGATAGATAGAGAGAGAGAGAGAGAGAGAGAGAGAGAGAGACGTCAGGATCCTGACACCCCACATCCCCACGTACCACTGGTGATAGTGACAGCCAAAACTGTATCACAAGCAGTGACTACAACACTATTACAGTATCAGAACAGTCAGGCCCAAGGAATTAGGAGCAAGGGAAGGAAGAAGAGTGGAGAATTGAGCCAGCAAGGCAAGTATAATGGGGGAGATACTAGCGGGGCAGTGCAGGAACAGGATAATCGTCACGGGAATCATGCGAAGCAATTTCGATTTGGAGGACAAGCATTCATGCAGGGCGAGCAGGGCCCAAGATAAAGTTAGAAATTTACCCTATTATCCTTTGTATATTTTGTGTATTACATGTTTATGTGTTAAATGTTATTGAGTTAAAAGTTATTATATCTCTCAAGAATATACTATATGCAATTATGTTATATTAATATTAATGTTACTTTATATTATAAAAAATATTTACATTATTTAATTAAAAATATTTAATATAATTATTTTACGGATTCGGATATTCGTGAAAATGGATATCCGTCAATATGGATAGTCCGTCTCGGATACAGATTATCCATCACGGATACCAGCATTATCAGTATCCTTATACATTTTTTCGAATGTTTAAAACGTGTATCCAAATCCTCTCTTTTGAATACTTATTCAGATAAATATCCGCTAAATATGGATACGAATACTAGACGAATTCGGATTTCCAAAGATCCGTTTTCACCCCTACACTCAAGCGTGATGTATTACAAAGTTGAGGATAGTTGTGTGTATGTTTTTTTTTTTTGTGTGTGTGTGTGTCTAGAAGTTACCCAAGTAGGTTAAATCACCAAGAAACTGAGATTCTTCACTAAGTGATACCCAAAAATCATTTAAACACATAAAATATGAAGAAGCAAATTACAAAAACATGAGTATAAAGAGGTACCTCGTCAAAATGTTCAACTATATCCAAAAGGTACGGGAATAACTACATTATCAGACTCAATTTGGGCCTCGATCTTAGGTTTGCCCATTATTTCTAACACACCTTGATTCACCTGTGTATGATCAACCTCGCTAGAAGGCGCATATTTTCTGTGTCATCAACTTTTGAGGTCTGAAACATCATAACATAAGGATGCTCATTAGAAATATATAATAAGGAGCAAAGAAAAATATACAAAATGTTTCACAAAGGAGATTCCTAATTGTTATTATAATTCAAACGAATAAAAACACATAGAGGAAGCACAAAATTTGGTATCACAACGAGGAGCTAAGCACGCAATTAGCCTTATGAATCTACGAGGCAACCCTCTTTATTAATGGGTTTCATTTTCAACAATGTCCACAAGAATCTCTATGTCCCTAGATGTTAAGGCACTAAAAATGAGAATGAAGGAAGGAAAATAACTAACAGACCAAATTTAATAAGAATAAACTATATAGACAGATCACTTCACAGATAACTGATAATGCCTCGAGAAAAAATGGGGGAATGATTGGACTTATGATTTCTACTGTCACACCTATTTATTGAAAATTTCCTTTCCCTAGAAGTAGTATGACCAATTCGATCACACATAGTTATTGAAGACGGGGGCCAAAAATAAGTTGGAATAGTAACTTCCTGGACATCTGGAACTGCATGACCTTCCCTAGGAGGAGTGTCATTTGGAATAAGCACAACTTCAATAGATTGTGTAGTAACATCCTAAAGAATAAATAATAACGTTAGAGAAAATACATAAGGATCTAAATAATTAAACACATAAATACACGAAAAATTAAATGTTTAAGTTTCAAGGCTCAATAAGTGGTGTGAATGGATCAACCGGTGTGGAAACATTCATGAAGTAATTATCTAGATTCATTTATAGAGTCTGATTTAAGGAAGGTGAGTTCATGGGAATTGGATTCACACACTTTCTAGAGTGATTCTTCACTATAATCTTATGTCAATGCTACAGAATATCAACTAGAGGCACTGTGTCCATTTGATAGGCATGGACACCTTTCCTTTGAACAAATTGATTAACAAAGATGATTTAATGGGTGGTGTCTCTCATAAGCATCTAAGCCTAAATTAAAAACATGGGTTACACACCAATTTATAAAGGAATTTAGAGACTAAGTCTTTTACCTTTTCCATAAGAACAAGTTTTTTTAGAGAAATAGAGTTGGGAGGAATAGCACCGAGGTTAAAGGGGAATTTCGTAGCCTTAAATTTCTTAGGTCCATCCACTTATCCCCTTACTTTGAAGTTTAGATAATAGATGGATGTTTCCTCTTGGTACCAACAATAGTTGTGGAACTTGTAACACCCAGTATTTTTGGAAATATTTAAATCAAATGTGTTCTTGTAATTTAATTAAATTGAGAACTAAATAAAATTTAATAAATGTAAATTACTAGATATTGGATTAATATTTATGTGTTATTGTATTTACTTGTGTAATAAGTAAATGAACATGTTATTTAATATTATGTCATAAGTGGGTAAAATCGACAATTGATAGTATCTTATTTGGGATGCGCGAGTAGATCGTACTGAGAATGAAGTGGTAAATTGATAATAGGTGACTCAAATGTTGATTTCGAGTGAACGAATGATCCTGGATGGGTCAAGATAGGCAAGATTAGGTACCTGGGGGTTATAATCGAGTTTAGATGACTTTCTTAGAAGCCTTCACAGTGTCAGTAACCTCGTAAGTGAGCTCGAGAATATCCCATGCTTCTTTGGACATGACGAATGTCATTATGTGGTGGAACTATTAAGGGATGACAACTCCACAAATGGTACTTAAACTATGTGAGTTAAAATTAATCCATTTTAATCCATACTATGTCTAAGTGACGACGGGTTTAGAACTTACGACATCTCCATTAATCACTGTGGGTGGTGTCCACCCTCTTTTACACACATGTCAAACATGTTCGTCAATCGCTTTCAAAGTCGACGTCATTCGAGCTTTCCAATAAGCACAAGTAGACCCATAAAAACAAGTATATTATTATACAAATTTTATGTAAAACACATTTTTTAAAGGATAACACAAAAACTTAGTGTAACCGGCTCTGATACTAATTTGAGAATGCGGGTTCATGTGGATAATTTGTATATTAGGTTACACACACAAAATCAATTTTTAACCAAATTTTATCTTGATTAAAAATTAGGTGTGCATGAAATATAATTTCAAATTCAATATGACAAACCACTCAAATAATCAAACCAAACATATATGCGAAGAAGATTGAGGAAAAATCTCTTTCAGGAAAAACCTAGATTTTAGCACTGTTAAGAAATTAACAGACTCAATGAATTACGGACTACTTAGAGCTCCAATAAGTATAACGCACAACCTTCAATTCTTTAACAACTACGGCACAAGCCAATGTAGGCCATATGAAGTGGTCTTCCCTCAATAGCCTTGGGATGCACGTTCGTCACTAGAGCCTCACCTCCACAAATCAATAGTAAAGAAACTCTATAAGGGTTTGATGCAAGATTATGTGAAGTTGGGTTTGATCATCTCATGATGCGTTGTGATATATCTGAATCAAAGAAAAAACCATTGCACATTATGTTGGTGGATTGAGGCCCGAAATTGCAAATGTTGTGCAACTACAACCTTATTGGACCTACAACAATGTGTTAAAGCTATCATTGAAGGTGCATAAACAACTTACAGAAAAGCTAGTGTTTGAGCATAGAGTTGTAATGGAGGTTCTAGCCATGGGAGTATTTCTACTTCCAAGCTTTCGAATACATCTTGCAAGGAACCACCAAAGAAAGATGTGAAAAGTAAATTTAGCTCAATGCTTCAAATCCCAATTCTCTCCAATGTTTTAAATGTCATGTCCAATTTGTAAGATTGTGCGTTATTTAAGGAGGATGTTAGCGAGGATCTTATTTATAGGTGTTAAAATGAAAGTGAGGGTGAAATTATTTATGAATACCCAAGTGAATCTCTTTTTGTTTGAAGAATTTTAATTACATTTCATGTAGAGGAGGATCCATGGATTCGAAATAACAATTTTCATGCCCGTTATACTTTTTAATGGCAAGTTGTGAAATGCGATTATTAGTAAAGGTAGTTGTGAGAATATTGTAGCTACTGGAATGGTGGAGATACCAAAGCTCGAGGTAGAGAAGCACCCACAACCATACAAGTTGTCATGGCTTAAGAAGGAAAATGAGGTAAAAGTCAATAAAATAAGTGTAGTTCAATCTTCAATTGGTAAAGTTTATCAGGATGAAATATAGTGTGATGTTGTACTTATGGATGCGTGGTATTCACTACTTGGAAGACCTTGGGAGTTTAATAGAAATATTTGACATAATGGATTTAAGAATACTTACACTTTTCGAACGGTTGGAGTAATAGTTACTCTATATCCTTCCAAGCCTGAGGTCTATAGGGAACCATCAAGGAGAATGTAAATCACTTACTTTAGAACAAAGAATTTGTCAAAACAATGGAAGGGAATGGAAATTCTTTTATTTTGGTTGTAATGGAGGAAAATTATTAGAGGGTTGAAGTCTCACCTAACTTACAACCTTTTCTTGTTGAATTTCAAGACGTGTTCCCTGAGGAGATTCCAAATAGCCTTCCACCAATGCTCGACATTCAATATCGCATTGACATTATTCCATGAGATATGATTTCAAACAAAGAAAACTATTGAATTAATTCTAAACAGTATGAAGAGATCTAGAGGAAAGTAGAAGAATTGTTCAAAAAATGTTTCGTTTGAGAAAACATGAGTCCTTATGCTTCCTAGCATTACTTATTCCAAAGAAAGATAGTTCTTAGAAGATGTGTGTGGATAGTCAAGCAGTGAATAAGATCGTCATGAAGTACCACTTTCCTATTCCTTAATTGATGATTTTTTTACCATCTTCGTAGGGTAGAGGTATTTTAAAAAATTAATCTTGGAAGTGGATATCATTCGATTAGCATGAGACCAATGATGAGTGGAAAGAAACTTTCAAAACATGTGATGGATTATTTATATGGATGGTGATGCCATTTGGTATTTCTAATTCTCTTAGTACATTTATGCGTCTTTTGAATCACATATTCAAGCCTTATATTAGAAAGTTTGTTGTTGTTTACTTTCATGATATTCTTATGTATAGCAAAGAGTAATTGGGCATTTAGAACATCTTCGAATTGTTCTAAATGTATTGAGAGAGAAGAAGTTGTATGTAAATTTGAAGAAGTGTGACTTTTTACAGATGGCTTAGATTTTTTGGTTTCTGTTGTCTCAAGTGATAGAGTAAAAGTATATACAATCAAAGTGGAGGTAAATAGTAGCTGGCTTATTCCAGTTCGATTCATGATTTTTGAAGCTTTCATGATCTTGCATCTTTTTATAGAAGATTTATGAAGAATTTTAGCACTATTATTGCTCATGTTATTGAATTCTTAAAGGGAGATATTCTAATAGAGTAATAAAGCATAAAAGATTTTTGAACTTATTAACGAGAAAATGGTGGAAGCTCTTGTTCTTGATCTTATAGATTTCAATAAGGTATTCAAACTTGATTGTGATGCTTCAAATGTGGGGACTGGTGTTGTGATAATTCAATAGATAAAGCTTGTTGCATACTTTAGTGAGACGTTACGTAATTTTATTAAAAAGTATTTGACTCCTGATAAGGAGTTTTCTGCTATTGTGTGGACTTTGGGTAAGTGGAGATGCTACCTTAGGCCAAAGCATCCCATTCTATTTTCTAATCATGAAGAACTAAAGAGGATCAATGGTTAACATAAGCTTAATTCGAGACAAGCGAAGTGGGTTGAATTTTTGCAAGCATTTACTTTTAAAATCAAGCACAAATATGGTGTACAAAATCAAATAGTAGACGCATTGAGTCGAATACATTCCTTGATTATGTCTACATAAAAAAAAGTTTTAGTTTTTGAAGTCTTAAAGGAACTTTACAAAGATGATCCTTTCTTTGGTCAGATTTTGGAGAAGTGCGTGAATGAGTCATATTGATAATTTTTGTTGCCTGATGGATATATTTTAAAAAATAATCATTTTTTTTATCCCGAAGTGTCTTTGAGAGAGGCTATTATAATAGAATCTCATGGTGGTTGGCTTGGTGAACACTTTGGAAAGGACAAAAATCTTTCACTTATATAGGAGAATTTTTACTAGCCAAAGATGGAACTTGATGTTGCTAGACATCTGGAGAGGTGTAAAACTTGTCATACTGAAAAGTGTTATTCTCAAAATATGAGTTTTTATACTCCTTTGCATGTTTAGTTAGCACTTTGGAAAAAAGTGAGTATAGACTTTGTTGTTGGGTTGCCTAGAACATAAGGAAACAAATATTAGATTATGGTGGTTGTTAATCGAATTTCCAATATAGATGATTTGTTCCTTGTAAGAAAACACTAGATTCTTGTAATGTTGTTTATTTTTATATTCAATAAATTGTTAATTTACATGGTATTCCAAATACCATTACTTTTGATAGTGATTCCAAGTTTATAAGTCACTCATGGCATACTTTGTGAAGAAAGCTTAATACAAGTTTCCATTTCAGTTCATCTCATCATCCATAAACTAATGGGAAAACTGAAGGAGTGAATCAAAGCTAGAAAATTTGTTCAGGATTTTTGTGGAAGTAATATTCGAAAGTTGGATCTTGTCATATCATAGGCTGAGTTTACGTACAATAGGTCTTCAAGAAAAACTATGGGTGATAGTCCTTTCAAAGTTGTGTACGGTAGAAACCTAATCACTCTGTTAGATTTAGCTCCACTTTCAACAAGCTGAGTACATGAAGAAGTTTCATAACCAGGTGTGAGAGAAGATAATCATGCAGAATGAAAAGTATCCAAGTCAAGCAAACAAACATCGAAAGACAACTACATTTAAAGAAGATGATTTGGTGTGGATTCATCTTCGAAAGGAGATATTTCCTCATGTAAAATATGGAAATCTAAATCCGAGAATTTATGTTCCTCTTGGAGTTCACGACAGGTTTGGAGACAATGCTTACAAGATTGAACTTCTATGTGAATATGGTGTTTCAATAACTTTCAATGTGTCGAATCTTTCACTATAACGGGATGAAGCTGAGCTCAATTCGAGGATGAGTATTTTCAAACCAGGGAAAATAATATTGAAGCATGTTTCATTAATTCTACGTATCTTTAGAAGACTAATTATTCATTTTTATAAGCTTGGGAATCTCAACAGTCATGTCGAATCTTTCACTATACCAGGATGAAGCTGAGCTCAATTCGAGGATGAATATTTTTAAACCAAGGAAAATAATGTCAAAGCATGTTCCATTAATTCTACGTGTCTTTAGAAGTCCAATTATTCATTTTTATGAGCTTGGTATCTCAACAGTTATGTCGAATCTTTCACTATATTGGGATGAAGTTGAACTCAATTCGAGGATGAATATTTTTAAACCAGGGAAAATAATGTCGAAGCATGTTCCATTAATTCTACGTGTCTTTAGATAACAACTTATATCCCTCAACAACTTCATTAGACCTTAAAACTTTATCCTAGTCCTTGTTCAAATATATCTTTTGGGTATACTCCAACTACCCGCATGCATTTGCTGAATTTTGGTCTCATTTTTTGCTCTTGGTATTGGTGTTGGATTTATATATTTTAAGAAATTTCATCCTTATTACCTAAAACTATTCTTTGAGATATAATATTTTCATCTCATAACTCTTAAATTTGGTGTCTAACTCGAACACTTTCCACCCTCAACTCATTCCCTTTGTCGTAAAGCTCTGTAATCTAATGATTAGATTTCTCATTTGATAACTTCACATTAGAATTTTTAAGGTTGTTCTTGAGACCGATAATGGTGCCCATCAAACTCTATGGCACTACATGCATGACCAAGATGCTCTTAATTAAATCATTAAAGTTTTGTGCAAGCTATAAAAGGCACTAGTGAAATAAGTTAACAAGGCATAGTTCAATCGGAATGGAAAAACATTAACAAAAATATTCAACCAGTAGCTTACGAAAATTAGGCATGTCTGCATTTGAGGATAGATATATCCGCATAGAGAGATATATGGATATGAGAGACATAAAAAGAAAATTTAGAGTTATACTTTAATTTACTATGTTAATATTGTTTTAAAAACATTTAACATGTTCAGATGATTTCATAAGTTGTATATAAATCATAAGTTTGAGAGAATAATATTTAGGCCTAGTGAAGTTTATGATAATATTTTGAATGGATAATAATTATCACTAAAGTGATTGCCGAGAAACCTCTTACCCGAAATCTCAATCATATAACCTTGTTTTATAAGTCCTTGGACTCTTACCATAAATCAAAATTTAGTATTTGGTTCATGCATCGAAAATAACATGAAATTGAACATTATACACAAATAATACCCTTTAACAATCTCATTACTATACATATTAAAAGTATAATTATTTTGGGCATTTCCAAAAGCACAACTATACAGTTCAATATATATACGAACCCCAATTTGTCTTGAAAAAATAGACTTTTCAACATTTAAAAAATACTTTTCTTGTAACCCCACAAAAATGTGATATTGTAGTGGAAGTTGGTAAAATTATTGCCTAAGTAGAAAGTATGTTAAAAATACCAAAATAAATGTTGCAGTCTTTTAAATTTATTAAAAACCAACGTAAGAATTTTAGATATCTAGGTTTTAAGGGGAGTTTTTATAATTTAATATTAATATTTTTGAATGAACACTTTTGTCTTTACAAAAAATATTAGTAAGGATTCCCATGGAAAAGCAGGAATTCCACATATGTTGGACAATTTTATTTCCACCCGCTTTCCCATTATCAGTGCATTATGGTTCCATTTGAGTCCACTTTCTCATGCAACTTAACCACACACCAAACAGAGTAATCTTACACTTTCTCAAGCATTGGTGTATAAAATTGGTATAGTGATTATGTTGAGTCCTAGCTTAGTTATATCGATAATCATCTAGCACATATAATGTAAAAATGATATGGACTAGAGAGAGATGAGAGACAAATGTTTTTACATTGTTTAGTCGAATATGGTGCCTACATCCACGAGTGTAATACCACTAAGTATTAGGGTTTTAGTACAACCTCTCAATAACTCTCTAGGGTTAGGTGTATATCATATGTCAGTTGTCCCATCTGAGGGGTCCAATAAGCTATTTATAGCAGTGGAAAGGAGAAAAGGAGAAATATCTTTATACATTAGGCATTTACTCCTTTACACTATAGATAGCAAATTTGTACTTCTTCAATTTCATGTGCATGGGTGATTGTAGTCATTCTCACATTTGTATGTTTACCTTACTGAGGGTTCACATTCCTGA
This sequence comes from Sambucus nigra, assembly GCA_949130495.1. Classification (NCBI taxonomy): domain Eukaryota; kingdom Viridiplantae; phylum Streptophyta; class Magnoliopsida; order Dipsacales; family Adoxaceae; genus Sambucus; species Sambucus nigra. Next base: position 820,085,990 of record OX422207.1, read on the forward strand.
AACTTGTTATCCAGTGACCTAAGGGGATAATGAAGTCGGCCACATTAATATGTTTGATTTGGCCCACGGGATACCATGACAAGTGTCACATTATTATTGGTCCACATAGCCTTGTTATTTTATGTTACAACAATATTCTACAATACATCATTCTCACTTGGAGTGAGTATTATTTGAAATGATGGAGTATTAACCATCAGGATTTGTTCGGCTCTTTTGAGACGTCAAGTCGGTTGCCTACCTCTGGGAGTTTGTAAATTTCTAAATTTCATTCCTTGGGTCAATGGAAACTTTATAAATAATAGTAAAAATGGCAAACCATCTGGGGGTACATTGGTAATTTAGTTTATTAGGAACTGGTGCGCCATCAAAAGATGAAGAGATGGTCACATTTAATCATTTCACTTTGTACAACTCGGGAGACATTATCGAGTTCTACAAAACATCAGTTCCCTCCTTTGTTCACGTTACCCTGAATTTCAAAATCTTTTCTTCCCTCTCATGCTTTTCTTTTGCCAATTGTGATAGACATTCTTCTTGACATTTTGTTTTCACCGTAAGAATCCTTCGCCTTATTGTATTTCTCTCATGTTTATTACAAAACTGGCGTATACTGTTGATGAGAGTTCTTTTGAGCTTTTTACTACTATTCATAAAATCCCTATTTGGGTGAAAATAAAGCTATTGATAGGTCTTTGTGACCACTGTGGATTAGAGGAGGGTTTTTAGATCCTATCATTTTTATTCCTGAGTGTGAGTTATCTTTCCTTTGCATAGTTTATTTTTAGAATTTTGTCAATGTTTTGATATTATCCCAACCTAAATGGCCCCAAACACTTGGAGAGTGGTTAATGGAAGCATTCACATTAATGAGGGGTATGGGTCCAACAAAGGAATTAATGAGTTAATGTACTTCTATAGTTGGGGAACCACTAACGAGAACATTTATTATCTGAAGATGAGATTCTCCAATAGATCCCTTGTTGTGAAGTAGCATCCTTTTAATAAGGAATATTGGGATCATAATTTAATATTGAAAGATGGGTAGTTCGCCTCTCTGTCGGAGAGTGAGGAATACATTCGGCCTCATTGCCCTTAGGAGGGACAGGACATAGGTCGTCATTCACACATATTTGTATACTTTTAGACTTTTTTCCCTCCTTCTATTTATGTTATTAATTGCATTTTCTTGTCTTCATATTTTGCATAGAAGATGATGAGGAAGAAAGATATCCCTCGTGTGTCGGATGCCAATTTTGTCAACCTGAATATTATCTAGTTCATCCAACCGAGGATTGGTGAAGCTCATTCTCGCTTTGCTTCTATTTTGCTCGAATACCACAACTCCAATATGTCTTTTGTTGCTTGTGGAGTAAAAAACATTCCAGAAGACCCCATAAATCTAGAGTGTAAGGACATGATTTTATAAATATCCGTCACAATTAAGTATGTCATATACCGCTATAACCAGTGAAGATGTTCAAGATCAAATACGCAACAATATGGCTCCGAATATCATGTTTCTTCAACAATCAAGCCTCCACGAGATGAATTTGGTAAAATATTGTGTTTTTATCGCTTAATTATTCACTTAGGATTTTGGGATATTTCTCACAAAATATTTCCTAAGTGTTGGAACATAGTTTTAAATGTTTTTCATCAAAAATATATTTTTTGGAATTTTTGAGGCGGTGCAGTTACCGAGGAAAAGATAATTAAAAAATATTATTTTATCATCTTGTTCGAACGACAACCTGAGTCGTTCAAACGTCAAGCCATCTTGCACGATGCATTAAATGACATCATATATCTTTCAAACGACATGTCGCCTTAAGTTTTTTATATATAGGTTGTTCCAACTCTGTTTTTATTTAGAAGACCTACGATTTTCTGTTCATACAAAACTGCTACTCCAGAAACATTTGTCTTCTCACTTTTAAGGGTTTAATCGTTTTGTTTTCAATTCACAAAATCCCAATAGTTTATGTGAATTGTTTTGGAACCTAAGAACACATATTTGTCTGAAGTTTGCTCTTGTATAGAGGATAACCTACTGCTGATCTAGGTTCTATTGGAGGTACTGGGCTGATTGACTGCGTGTCATAGGGAGTGATGTGGTGTTCTTGGACTAAAGACTGGACTGCGGTTCAAGTAGGTTTGATGTGTGTGCAATTGAAAATTCTCCTCCATTCCGGGTCGGGGAGTAACCTCCCATTTTGGTAAACTAAAATGAATTGTTTCATATTCATAACATTATGATCATATCCATAACCATGCATAAATACATCTTACCCGTGAGTAATATTGTAATCTTATCCATAGCCATGTATAAATGCATCTTACTAGTGAGTACACTCACCTTGGTTACTTAATGGGGTTTTTCCTTGCCTTTGTGTGGAAAATTTTCAATCGGTTACCTTACCTTCCTATCATTCTAATAATATTAGTATCATCATAAGAATATTAACAATCTAAAGAATCACTTAAACGTAATTCAATTCATAAGCATCATATGATCCCATTAAATTTCATGTTAAGATATTTAACATATTCAATTCATAGTACAAACCTACTTTAGATTATTCTTGTTAATCCAATTATTATCATATTAGGTTTCCAATACAAAAGATGATGTGTAATTTCAAGTTTCCTAAAGCAAGATATGCCATTTTCTTTACTACATAGCAAATATGCCCTATAAGCTCCTCTATCGTTCAATCAACTTCCAGGAATTTTCATAATTTTTCTATATCATAAATTTCCATGATCTTCCACCCAATTTCAATAAACATATTGAATAATACAAAATTCAAATTTCATAATTTTTAGAGTTCATTTTCTATGTCAAGCAAAATGTCAAACAAATGGTATGCATACTTACTTTTTGGGGGCAAATTCTATACCTGAACTTCAAACTATCACCCAAGATTCGTTTCTTGGTATTTCTATATAGTTTTCGTATATGATATAAATATTTGAGCCTAATTTGATCTCCAACTATAATTATTCAATTCCAGTAAGTATACACAAACTTATGAAAGATTGAACACACGAGGGTTTTAAACAAGACAATATAAAGGATTTACACCTTCGTCTTTCTTCGCATGGGTATTTATCCATACATATACATCAAGGCTTGAAATTTTACTAAAAAATCTATGATTTCTATCATTTCAATCCATAATATAAAAAAAAGAACAAGATTTATGGATAGAATCACCTTAGGGACTTTTACATAATTTTCTATGGATTTTTCTCCAACTTTTCCTCGCCTTTCTCTTCCTAAATTTCCCCTTCCTCTCTCTTCAGGAAAAATTCTCTAGTAGATGAGTTTCAATGAATAAGGAGTTTATTTAAAGGTTCTAAATTCGGATAGACTAGCCACCCCTTTCGACCTATCGAATTTAACCATTTATTGTACATATAAGACAAAATACCACTTAATGAAGGGGCCCTTATTTTGCAATATTTGCGTAACGCCTTACTCATACCTCTGTTTTACACACCGTTTATTGTGTTAAAAACCTAACTCACATATATACAACTATCTAGTTTTCACCTAAAGTAAATTATTATATTATAATGGTCAAAATTAGTCTCCAACTTGAACATTCTTATCGAAAACTTCAAAATTTTATGTTTGTTACTAATTCGATATTTCATGAGTTATAAAGGTATGATTATACGAAACATAATAACTTAACTTTATATACACCAATAACACATTATCCCCATCCCATAAGGTAAGCTTGATTTAAACATGATTTATCATAATTATATCCTAGGTGTCACAACTTTTCCTCCTTAGAAAATTTTGTCCCCAAAATTTAGTATGAATTTCACTTACCACACAATTGAGGATAATATTTCCTCATTCTATATTCCCTTTACCAATTTTATTCTTTAATTTTGTTGATCCTCCACAATACTTTAACTACAGGACTAACTAGGGGTGTGCACGGGTCAGTTCGGTTCGGTTTTGGAAAAAATCAGACCGAAACCGAACCGACGATGAAAAAAACCGCCGGTTTCGGTTCACATCGGTTTCGGTTCGGTTTTAACCGATTTTCAGTTTTGGTCATTTTTTTGTGGTCGATTTTCGGTTTTGGTTGGTTTTGGAGGTTGGTTAATGGTGTTTGGATATAAAAATAAAATATATTTAAGCGTTTTTTAATATATAATATTGATGTCAGTTCGGTTCGGTTCGAATCGGTTTTTTCTTTGTCTAAATCGAAAACCGAACCGATATTGTCGATTTTTTAAATCCTTAAATCGCAAACCGAACCGGGCTAAAAAAATCGCGGGTTTCGATTCGGTTCGGTTTTTGGTTCGGTCGGTTTTTTTTCACACCCCTAGGACTAACAGTATTCCTTAATACTTGATCCTTTCGATCAATAATTTCCTCTGGTTCCTCAATGTACATCAAATCGTTTATCATAAGATCTTCAGTTTCTTTATCATTTACATGTAAGGATAATCATATAATGATTCCTTATCAATTAAGACCAATTCCCAACACATATATTACTACATACCTTTATATATGTATGTTTAAATTTCACACATAATAGATTATCGGTTGTATCATCTTATATTCACAACGAGGGGAAATTCTTAACAAACCTAGTATCATTCTTTACATTTCTCCCTTCATTCCTATAGTCTATCCTTATCATCATGTAATATTTCAAATCATAAATATCATATTACCAGACTATCTTATTACAAACCATATTTTTGTCTTCCATCCAATACCAAATACATATGTTTGAATTTAACTACTTTCCGTAACATTTTTGAAGTTCTAGAGTATATTAAATATTATCCTTATAATTTCTTAATTTAAATATAGCCTCACTACTTTTCATATATTGAAACTAAACAATCATTTATGAAATCTTAATTTAAATATAGGCTCACTACAATATACATGAAGGTGAATATGAAATCTTGGTTAAAATTTCATATTCATATTTGCTTTTTCAGTATCTTTCGATTATTCTTTAACTAAACATCAAATGACCTTAACCAGTCATTTATTCAACACAATAACTTTACAATCATAATATTATCTCAATCCTTCTTAACATGATATTCTTATGCAATATCATTAATGCACTCATCTTACCTATTTGGTAACATGGGTGTTAAACGTAACACCACCACTTAAAACTTTAACCATACTTAACAACCCCACAATCCTTCTTAACTATTACATGTCGTATTTCTTTCAAATAACCTATACAAATACCTTAATATACCACATTGTGGTATCTCACATAGAACATTATCCTTACACACACATCTTGGTGACTCCGTATTTTTTTTTTATTATAATGAACATATTAAATTTTTATTAATCAAACAAAATCTCTGGATAAGATAAATAAACAAACTCTACATATGTTGTTAGAACCAACCCGAGTGGGCTTCTCAATCAATAGAATTAGAACTGATTATAAGTAAACATCTCTACACTGTTAACTTGTGATGTAATCTGATCTCTCTGGCACTTGAACTAAGAGATGAACAGAACACCACCTTTCCTTTGTCTGCTTTTTGAGTCTCCCTTTGTCTTCCTTTCGAGTCTCCCTCCCTTCTTTCTCTCTCTCTATCTATTTTCAACTCACGGAAACCGAGATAGATTGCAGATTGTACAACTTATTTACCCCACTAGTAAAATGTTGTCGATTTCTTCTTCGCTTAGTGACAACCACAAATCCCTCACCATCTCCCTATTTGTTCTTCTTCAAATCAACCTTTTATGATTGTTCCTGGTTACCTGTCTGAGGAACCGAGTTTGTCTTTCCTTCATTCCCATACAGAATTTTTATGATTGCACTATCATTTGCAATTGCTTCTGCAGGTCTCTTTGCAAATTTGTTCTTCCTCTCAATAACAGGAGACTCACTTACAGAATCCGAATTATGATGAACTGACTTCACGATAAAACTAAACATTATCTGCCTTGCTAGATCTGCCTTTTGAGCATCCGAGCTGCCCTTTTTCGATCTGTCATCAACTTTGTTAGAAACGTTTCCGTCAATCTTCTCCCCTGCATTCCTGTTATCAACAAAAATATTCGAATCATTTGGAACTTCTGATTCTTCGGTTGCTGGATTTATTTGCCAATCTCTTCTGGGGACAAATTCAGGTGCATGTGGATTCATTATTCTTAGTGATAACATGTACGTACAATGTCAAATACAACTCAATATCCCCCACCTAGTTGTTGATATTCAAATCCAACTAGAAACTTTCTCATACTCATACATTATTCCTTATTCATAACTAGTTAAAGTTTAGATCTCATTTATTTATTAAATGTGAAAATCTCATCTATCCCCGGCTATATTTCATCACAAAGCCATCACACCCCACCATACTTCATTTATATTTCACCATGGTCACATCCCATTAGGTTGTGAGTACTCTCCCCCTCTTTTCTTATTTAATAACTCATACTTGGTTATCATATTTATTAGATATAAATATTCCTTTATTCGCAAATACATCTTCGATTCTTATAAATAATTCTTACCTTTCATCTCATAAGAAATGCATTGCTATTATACACAACACATTCTCCTAAAAGGATTCCTTAATATTTTAAAAATCCAACTCTTTAACACCTCATATCAACTTTACTATTCAAATAAGCATCCCAAAACATCACAAGAATAATATCCACTACATATACTAATACTATTAAAGATGTTCATCTCAACTATCATTACTTTTTTTCTTCTACTTATCATAATTCATCATGAATCCATGCTCGGGTCAGTTGTGATATATTATATTTCAAACCATTTCAAATATTAAATTTAAACATATACAATTATCGATCTTCGTCATTCTCCTTTACTACGTGAATCTTCATTTTATATAACAATTTAAGTCTCATCATAATCATGTAATAGTAATTCTCCTGACTTCTCATCCTTTAATAATATATGGATTTCCGTACCTCACTCTCCCACATAAATGGGGCCACCAAACCAAGACTAAATAATTGACATGACTAAAATCCACATATACTGGTACAAGAAGAGATCATTTCTAATACTTCACAATTTTTGTATACCACATTTTGTCTGTAAAATTTTTATTTCAATGACATGTTTGTCCATACCACAAATAAAGTAATTCAATGATTCATATTAAAATACCTGTATTCTCTGTCTTCCCCAAATAAATCTTAACATCTTATTTCCTTCCCTGTAACATCCTTACATTTCAATCCCAAACAACAATATATGTATAGCTAACAAATGTTAGTCAATAAAGCCAATTTATTTATGCTCAAAACAATTTCTACTTCCACAGCCAAATCAAGGTGATAATAACCCCAGAACCTCTAAAACCTGGGCTCTGATACCATAGTTGACACACCCTAACCCAATTACTTATAATTAAGTTTGAAATTCAAAGTAAGTCAAACCATAATTACCTTAACCAAACCATAAACATGAGTATCCTTTTTCAGTTATTAACATGAATCCATAAAACTAAAACTTTTCACACTTTTAAAGTAATTATGTGTATTCAAACTTACTGAAAGGATAAGTAGGCTTAAATTACCCATTTTTTGGTTGACCAAAATCATGGATTTATGTATCGTTTGCTAACCCCACCTGACCTCCTAGATTTGGCAGTGATTTCACAATACTTGAAAAAGCATAAACATAGAAACCATGACAAAATATCTCAGCGAATGCATCACTACTATACTATTGCATAAAATTAAATTTAATAATTCACATCCATGTGGTAATATATACACGTATCCATCTCATCCATAAAGAATGACCAATTACATACTTATCCAACTCATTCATAAAGAATGACCAATTATATACCTATCCGATTCATTCATAAAGAATGACCAACTTATCTGAATTATAATTCACATATTCTGTCTACAATAAATAAGTCTTCCCCATTCTAGGTCAGGGCGTAACCTCCCATTTTTGTAAATCGAAATGAATAGTTTCATATTCATAACATTATGATCATATCCATAACCATGCATAAATATAACTTACCAGTGAGTAATATTATAATCTTATCCATAGCAATGAATAAATGCATACTAGTGAGTACACTCACCTTGGCCACTTAATGGGTTTTTCCCTTGCCTTTGTCTAGAACTTGTTCAATGAGTTCCCTTCCCTTCCTATCATTCTTATAATATTTGTATCATCATAACAATATTAATAATTAAAAGAATCACTTAAACATAATTGAATTAATAAGTATTATATGATCCCATTCAATTTCATGTTAAGACATTTAACATATTAAATTCGTAGTCATAACATACATTAACTTCTTATCGGTAACCCAATTCTGATCATATTAGGTTTACAATACAAAACACCACGCATAATTTCAAGTTTCCTAAATCAAGGTGTGCCTTTTTTTTTTTTACTACATAGCAAGAATTTTCATGATTTTTCTATATCATAACTTTCTATGATCTCCCACCCGATTTCAACAAACATATTGAATAATACAAAATTAAAGTTTCATAATTTTTAGAGTTCACTTGCTATTTGAAGCAAAATGTCAAACACATGGTATGCATACTTAAGCTTTTGGGGCAAATTTTATACCTGAATTTCAAATTATCACCCAAGATTCATTTCTTAGTATTTCTATATAATTTTCGTATATGATATAAATATTTGAGTCTAGTTTCATCTCCAACTATAATTATTCAATTTCAGTAAAACGCACAAACTTATGAAAGTTTCAACACACAAGGGTTCTAAGCAAGACAGTATAAAGGATGTAAACCTTCGTCTTTCTTCGAACTGTTATTTATCCATACATATACATCAATGCTTGAAAGTTTACTAAACAATCCATCATTTCTATAGTTTCAATTAGTAGTATAAAGAATAAGAACATGACTTACGTAATTTCCTATGGATTTTTCTCCAACTTTTCCTCTCCTTTCTTTTCCTAGACTTCCCATTTCTCTCTCTTTAGGACAAACTCTATAATGCTGAGTTTGGATTAAGAAAGAGGTTATTTCAAGGTTTTAATGTCGGCCAAACTAGCCTCCCCTTCGAACCAATCGAATTCAATCATTTGTTGTACATATAAGACGAAATACCACTTAACGAATGGATAGATAACTTTATTTTATTGGAGTTGGAATTATTTTGGAGATTAGCATGGTGATGGATTTTATTATGTTATGGACGATTATATTTATTGGATTAATCTGATTGTTATCTTGTGGATGAATTTTTATATGTCTCATATATATGATATGCTAGTAATGATTTTTAATTTAGCAATGCTCGACATAGTTATGGTGGCAGCCGATGCCAGGAATCCGCGGGATATTACACATCATCCAAAATTTCAAGTTGTTTCCCAATTTTTGGTGTTTTTTCCAATTGTACAGGAGCGTGAAATAAATTGTCTTGTTCGGAATCAACTTCTTGAACCATGTCAATTTCCACATTCCCATTTTCCTCAATTAAAATTCAATTTGCATATTATCCCCTATCCAATGTTCTTTGTACCCAACAGAAGAAGGCTCCATTTTTGAAAAAAAAATCAAATGAGAAATTAAGAATTAATTATAGTGTATATTAATTTTTATTTAAGTTTTCTCTCGAAAAAATAAAATGACAAAATTAAAAAAATTAACCCAACAAATTAGTTTTTTCATACAGAAATTATTGAACGCCCAGGTAAAGAAGAAGAGTCGGCTGAGAAATTAGATTTACAAAAATAAACACTAAGAATTTAAATAGGTTTACAAAAAAGGGCAAATGAGGTAATTATCAGGTGAAGAGTAGTCGACTGTCGATGATTCAATCTCAAGTGAGGGCTGGCGGCAAATGAGAGAGAGAGTCGCAGCAGATACAAAGGGAGAAAGAATGAGGTTTCTTTTTTGCGTTAAATCGTGTAGGGTATTATTTTTCTTGTAGAGTGTTATTTTATTTACTGTGTAGTTTCATTTTATTAATGTTGCATGAGTGATGTATATTTGATGATGGACCTGAGCCTCTCCCTCTCTCTCTCTCTCTCTCTCTCTCTCTCTCTCTTTATTTTTCCATTTAATCCATGCTTACCATATTTTGCACTGTCATTTCATATAGGTATGCTTTATGATCATGTTAATATCTGATGTCTCATCTTTTGCATCTATATTGGTATATTGTGATTGTTTAAATTATTTTTTTCTTGTATTACTAAGTTGTTTATCGGTTTCTGATACCACCTGTAACACCCCGCCTAATTAAATACCGGGTGGCCAGTCCCATACCAAATTAAAACAGAATATACAGTTGGCTCATTCTTAGCATCACTGTCGAAAAAATTTACAACTCACCCAATACCCAATTAAGTTGGTGTTAAAAACTTTCCAAATTTTAATTCAACAAAATTCATTTCTAGTTTAAGAATAACACAACACATTTTATTCTACTACACTGATAACCAAATAGATAACACAAAAGAATTTAAATGCAATTTGAATAAACATTCCCAAATAATACAGATCCATTACAGTAATCCCAACAATATTAAATGTATTAAAAAGACCCGAATACAATAGTATTTAACCTTGATAGAAAAGATAACTGAAATCCTTTGGGCGACATGCCCTACTAAGAGAATACTGTGAATCAAATGAAGATAGGCGTCTAAGCAATAATCCATAGCTCCATAGCTTATCGTAATCCGCTAAGGTTGGCGTCCCTGTTACTGGACACCTGATATAGAAGAAAAATATGCAAGGAAACGGGTCAGAGCCCGAATGTGTAGATTATTTTTAAAACAGCAAGTATTTAACAAGTGAAATAAAGCATTTATTATGTACATGTTAGATCCAACTCTCACTTGCTATTCTCACCTCTCAACTAGAGTGCACACTTAACGTTTCCTATTAACCTCCTAGTTAATGGTTCCTCTTTTCTAGTCTCCATATTATAATTCCATTCCCATATCATAATCCACGTATGTCCCATACCATACGTCACATTATTATTCATTTACATTTCTCCTTTATATGATTAGTTTCTCATTAACATGAATCATTACTCATTAATATGAATCGTTTCTCATTAACATGAGTCATTACTCATTAATATGAATCGTTTCTCATTAACATGAGTTAAGCTTTTCAATTCTATAAGCATATACATTCATTAACTTAATTCCATTATCTTTCTCTATTCACCGTTATCTACAATTATCATCGTAGATAGATTTAACCACAATATATCCATTCACTCATTTAATCCATTATATATATATTCATATATAATACGGCACCCCGAGTCACAGTTGCGGTGAAATGCATTACTCTGCTATCATGTCCCATCATCGCAGGTCACCGAATAGGGGACTAAAGGTTCGGTAATATTCCACGAACCACAAACAACAACAAATAAATTGGAGGCGAACATAGTTCTCGTATCCATGGGTCACGCACATACCTACGTACCCACAGTCAGCGGACTTATCAACTCCCCGATAAGTCTTTCATAGACCTATGTTCTCGAGTGACAAATCAAAGATCCCATGGATTCATCAGGATATGACTGCCCTCACGCGCAAACCTCCCACCGATTGCAAGTAAGCTAGGTATTTCATACACATAAATCATCAATCAATCCAATAGGTATTATCATACCTATAATATAATATCAATAAGGTAATATCACTACCCTAAGATATTTCCCATACGTAGCATTATATCTCTTTTAAATTCCACGTATTAAAATATCATATCTTTACTTCATAATTTAATTATCCGAGCATCCTATAACATATCTCCCCTCCCGACGTCGTTAAGGTTCATGCGCGGAGCGTCTCGCAAAGCCAAATCCAAACAAGGAACCCCTCCAATACACTACTACTTAACTTTGTAGATCGAGGAGGTCCGACAACTTCAACTATGCGATCGGGATAACCTCATACCTTCTTTCAACCAAATGTGTTCCAAACTCACATCTCTATCCAGGAGCCATACCACTACGCTCTTATAATTTAATCATCCTCGCATCCTAAAACATCTCTCCACTCCCGACATCGTTAAGGTTCATGCGCGGAGCGTCTCGCAAAGCGAAATCCAAACAAGGAACCCCTCCAATACACTACTACTTAACTTTGTCGATCGAGGAGGTCCGTCAACTTCAAATACGCGATCAGGATAACCTCATACCCTCTTTTAATACACAAGATTCAAATAGGATTTTCCTCAACATATATTCAGTAAGAAGTCACTAATATCCTACTGGTCCATAGCATTATTTCTCCCGAACTACTACGAGTTTATTTCTCCTTTTAATTAAGGTTAAAACCGATAGTTTCAAATCTCTTATAAACACATCTTCTTTCACTTAGGATTAAACCCTCTTGTAAACTTAAGGATACCCAGATATTATATTCAATCACCCCTACTAGTCCTATCTTTAATCCTCATACATCTCCATTTGGAATTTAACAAATGAATCTAGCAACCGAAATTCCATTCAATATAATTTTCATCATTCTAATCACTTTAATCCAAATCAAATTAATTCAAATCTTATCAAGGGTTCACTGATATTTTCTAAGTCCCATAATATACAAATAATAATCACCAAAGATACACAAAAGTTTTGGGATAAGAATCAACAGTTAAAGAGAAACAACTTTACATATTCTGGGGAGGTCGATCGATCGAAGGCAAGAGGTCGATCGATCGATCCCTCAGGTCACAGCCTGGTTTTCTGCATTTTCTGCAACTACGGGTTTAGCAACTTATGATCATTTAAACCTTCATATAAACATCCCAAATGACTTATAATCTTTACTACATGATATATCAACATATATGAACAATTTCCAATACTCTGAACATCCTAGAATCATCAAGGGATTGGATTAAAAAGCATGTTTATCTCCTTATTTCCAGAAATTTATCAACATATCATCTTCAAGAACACATCAATGGTTTTCAGATTTTTCTTCAACAGATACATGGCTATTTCGTGGATTATTATCAGCCTACAACATGAGTTTAATTCCTATATAATTTTAGTTTCCAGAAATCCATTTAATAGCTCCATTATTTCTTCCAAACATGAATAATCTTCTCTTTTCATAACTATTCTAACATGGACAATATACGAACTTAAATTGCCATTATCAAACACTTGCCTTTACTGAAGGTCTGATCCTTTGGTGTAGTATCTCTCAGTTGGTTGTCCCTTCTCCGGTCAAACTCCGGTGGTGGTTGGTGGTGGTGAACCTTGGCTCTTGTTCTTCTCCTTCCCAAGTAGGCTTTTCCCTTCCCAAGCACTCTTTCACTTTCTCTAGGAAGATGGCTTCTCTATTTTGTGTAGAGGAGATGAATAACCCACATACACTTAATCTACCAATACTTATAATAGGCCAAAATCCGAAATCACTATTCATCCCCCTTAGAAAAAAGACCAAAATGCCCTTTCGGGTTGTCTATTCATTTCCAAATGACCCGAGACTCAAAATTAACATCCAAATAGACTTTTCTGACTATTTCGAACCTTCCGGACGCAACGACACAATCGAAATGACTATAAGGTCGATAGAAAATAAATTTCCTTTTTAATTTAATAAATTGGTCCCGACACGTCCCATACCGCGTCTGACTAAAAATTCAAATTACCGAATTTATATCATACCGTCATATCAATGACATCACATTCATAAATTACCTAAATATCTTTAAGTAATATTCAGAATCATCCATTTTAATATCCACCGTCCGGATAAAACCCGAATGAATTAATTAATAATAAAATCCAATTAATCCATTAATTTAAAATATAACCCATTTTAAAAGTCATTTAAAATTACGGGGTATTACAGTCACTTCACACCGATGCATAATATTATTTTCCTTTGTGATTACATTCTTTCTTTTAGGATATGTTGTTTATAAGGGAGAAATTGGTATATATTGTGCATTATTTCTTTATCTATTCATGAACAAAATGGAGGAGATATGTATCTAACTTTTCAGTTTAGGGAATGAAATTTTTAACTTATGGGGGGAAATTTTCCTAGGTGGAGATCATTATACATAAGGGAGTTTATTCTTATACATCTTTATATTGTTACATTAAACTTGAATTTGAATTCATGTTTAATTGTGTAGGTTTGCGACATTGTGACAAATTTTACAAGCATCCAAGGATACTTAATGTTTATGTGTCGGTCAAGTCTTATACTTTTCCCTTTTTGTGATTGGATATTCAGTCTTAAAAGAGTTTAATAGCTCATAGGTGTTTTTATTTTTTATTTTATCCCAGAATAGAAAGAGGGGGATATGTGTAATGGAAAATTTCCAAATAAAGTCAATTTCTATGTATTCTCTTTATTTCGCTCAGACAAAACGATTTCAAGCATAAGTTAAAAGTTGAGTTAATGTAATCATTCAAATTTATGACGTGTTTTGTTAGAGACGTAGCAACCAAGATAGCATATTTACATCATTGTGTTGAGTTTCATGCCTTCTTTTTGTCTTTATTTTTCGAGGACATGTCACGAATGAAAGCATATACATTTCAATCCTTCGATATTTTACTTGGGTATAGTTTTATAAAGAAAATTTAATTTTTTTTAGAAATTTCACTAGGTCTCTCTAACAACATTAGTGATGTTATTCCAAGAGCCTCCACAGCTCGTTAAAACAGTATCCAACAAACTTTGAATGACGTAGTTTTTGGACTCACCAGTTTCTCAATAGAAATATCATTAGATGCTGATGAGATTACCCTCGTTCTAATGAGCCAATGATTTTTTTCAATTTTTAATATTTTCATCAAAGTGTTTCATCTATATCTCATTTTTGAAAAATCTCCTATAAATATGAGTGTGTTGGAGTTGTTTTATTTCAGATTTCACATTATTTATGAGTTTCCAAACTCTTCCAAAAATCTTTCAAAAGTTTATGATCACTTAGAGCCAGCTTTTAAAACCCAAAATCCTAATTTACGCAAAAACAATTTTAGATCCGAGTTTTATCACATTATGCTTTGAGATTTAGTGTGTGGACACCAAGATTTACACATCATCGTAGTTTGTTCAGTATGTTTTGTGCAGTGAACTTCGTCTCAGTTTGTTGAAGTGTTTACACACGGTGGACTTCGCGTGTGACAATTATTATGCCATATTGGTGAATATCGGGACGTGTGAGAAAAACACATTGAGACAGTTGCTCGGGTGAACTCTTGCATCTCACTGAGAAGATGTTGAAGGAGCGAAGAGCGTCAAATCTTGCGAAGGCTTCAGGTCATTGTGTAAGTCTATTATCGGGTCCTTTTGTAATTTCGTATGTTGATGTCTAAAAATGGATTATCTCCAATTTTATAATCGCAAATAAAATAATGAAAATAACTCAAACCATACGCACAAGAGACGAAGATTTTAGAGTGGTTCGGCTGTAAAATAACCTACGTCCATTGTTGTTGTTTATTTGAAACAATTTTATAATATCTCAGTATGGTGTGCATACTAGTGATTTGAGATCTCTCTTGACCTGAGAGATTCATTTACATTTATAGGGGTCCAGAAACCCTAAAGATGGAGTGTCTTTATATTGCTTGGAGATTACATATGTATATAGTTTTAAACTCATAGAATTCATTTCTAGTTGGAGTCTCATCCGAGTAACCTTTAGTATTCCTGATGGTTGGCCTCCTGGTGTTAGTCGCCATTCCAATCGACTGAGAATATATGTAGGGAATCAAGTAGGTTGTCTATCCATGTTGGGTGACAGGTGTGCTTTCTTTATTGGTCCATATAAATGGATAATTTTTTCATACAACAAAGCCCCTAGTGCTTTACTCTTTATACTTTTTTGGAGAGGGTGGAGTATGAGTCTTGTAGAGTTGTTCGGACATGTTTCATGGTTTTAAGTGGCGGCTGACATACAGGACTTGTAAAAAATTTCACTGTTTGAGCAGGTAGTGGCATTTGTGTGAATAATTCAAACTTTTTTTTACCGTCAAAGGAGGCAGTCGCCTTTTAATGCTTCGATAAATGTGCAGTTGGCATTTATAGAATGGTTCATTCATTTAATCATTTTTCCCAACTATCGTGGCAACCTATAAATAAGTACAACGTTTCTCTCTTTTTTTCTTTACCTCAAATCTTTTGATCCTTTACCAATTTCTTTGTCTTCAAGATTTTTCTGTATTACCATTTGTTGCCATTCCTCCTTAGTTCTTGCTGAATCCTTAAATCTCAAATCTTATTGAATCACTAGATCCTTGTAAGATTTCTTCTTCCCTTTTTTCTTAATTTCTTTCTTTATTATAATCATGGTGTACGTCATTGTTTCTTTAGATGATTTTAGTCGGGAAAGAAATATCCTTGATTATGTAGACTTAAAAACCGTTGTTCCTCTAGTTGGTGTTTTATCACAAGCTGAAGGTTAGTGGATTCCATCTTTGTTTATTGCTGAATGTGGCATTACATTTCCTCCTAATCATTTTTTCTCGAGTTCTTTTAATATTTTGATGTTGTCCCTATAAAAGTAGACCCCAATACATAGAGGGTGGTGAATGGGATTCACATACCCAACCAAATTCATGGGACCCATATTGGTATTCCTGAACTGATATTTTGTTATAAGTGGACCACTTTTGGTGACATTTATTATTTTAAGACCAGATTTTCCAATAGGGCATTGGTAGTTACCAGATTCTAATAAGGATTACTTAGATTATGGAGTAATAGTTAAGAATTAGCAACATGCTCCTCTTTAAGGAGGAAAAGTATATAATGGAACCAGGTGTCCCCGGGAAGGATAATGCATATCTTATAGATAAAACTTTTTTATTTGTCTTTCATGTTGATTAACTATTTGATGATTTGCCGGCTAACAACCTTGCTTTAGGGAGGTGAGAGTAGGAAAAAGTTCCCCAAAGAGGAAGAAATCAAACTTCTAGAATTCAAATTCATATGGGCCATTCAACAAAGGATTGGTGAGGAACACCTCAGATCAACCTCCTACTTGCTGAGATATAGGAATTATGTTACTTTTTTTGTTGTTAGGACACTTGTTGTGGTCCCTTCCATTTTAGTAAATTTGTAAGAAGAGACAATTTCAACTTCTTTAGCTGAAGAGTCTGCTGAGAAAGATATTGGTACTTCTTCCTCTTTTGAATCCTTAGAAATTTTTTCCATCCCTTCTTCTCCAATAACAAGTATGGGTAAAAAGAAAGCTTCCCAATTTGTTGGAGGGACCTCTTTCTGCCACCACCAAGAAGAGTACTGATAAGAAATTGAGGATCTGAAGTCTAAAGTAATTGAGAAGACTTCTAAGGCTGTTGTGAAGGTTCCTCAAGTTACCAATGTTGAGGACGTTGGATTTGATAAGCCTCAATATAAAAGGTTGAAAAAAGGTCTTCCTGAAAAGTAAACTAAGAAAAATGGTGCCGACCAATAGAAGTTGGTTAAGAAAATCCAAGTTAACTTGGACACTACTGGGTCTGCCTCTATAGTTATTAAACCTGGTTTGTATAGGAATTTGATCATATCTAGCACCCTACTTGCTGATAGGGCATATGCAGTTCCTATGACTCATTCAAGATTAGCATAAAGGGCTTACCAAACTTTGGCTTTTGTAATTATTTTCTTCTTCTTTATTATATTTACTTTACCATCTTATATTACTCTTCTTATGACTTACTGTTTTTACTTCTTTGTATTTTCTGGTGGACTTTAACCAAATGATCGATAAGGATGAACAACTACTTTCTCCTTTACTGGGAGAAGTGAAAGAGACCTTTGAAGGTTTGACAAAGGCTTTGGAGGCTTCAAAACAAGTGTTGTCGTCCAAGAAGAAGTATTTGGAACATGATATGATAGTGTCCAATAACAGGTCCACTCCTGTTGAAGAGAAGGTGAAGACTGGAAAGAACAACCTGAATATTACTGAGAATAGGGAAAAGTAGGTCAAGGAAAAATTGGTTAAAAATCAAAATCTTCTCACATCTGTCGAGGAAAAAATAAAAGGCTTAACTTCTAGTCTTTATGTAAAGAATGCCAAAAATAAGATCATCGGGGAGACTTCCTTTGATAAGGGATGGGACAAGGCTCTATTAGCATCTTCCTCCTAAATTGAGTATGCCAAGAAGAAATCATTTAAGGATGGATGTTAGGAGGAACTTAAGGAAATTTCCACTGCTGATAATTATGAACTATTCTAAAGGCATGATTTGGGCACTCCTTCGAACTTGTAAGAAGAGTTTGATGATGAAGAATAATCAGGGGAGTCTTCCCTATAACCCGCTCAGTTTACCCTGGGACAAGTTGGTGAAGTTGTCCTTCCTACCGAGATGCCTCCTGAGGTTAATGTCCAGGATAAGGAGAAGGTTTAGCTCCTTATTGTCTATTTTCCTTTTCTAAAAGTTTTTTGTGTCTTCTTTTTGTTCTTATACCAAGATCATCATTTTGTAACACTCCTTTTCTTATTAATGAAAGGACCTTGTTTTGACCCAAATTGTGTTTTTTCCCTTTTTATCTTATTTGATTGTCATGAAATTGTATCTTCTACAAATTTTTGCCTGACAATAATCCTTGTAGTATTTGTATTCTTACCCTTTGATTTTTAATTTAATGCAAGGAAAAAGGCTATAGTTTCTGTTGAATCCGACCTACTCAAGTAGAGTAGAAATATTTTGGAACATGGCCATGTTCCTATGTCTGAAAAGGACTTTGTTGGATTACTTGGCCCTATTGTATCCATGCAGGTTAAATAATCCTATATCCATCTCCATTTCTTATTAGATAGGGTTGCTTCTAATAACGCAACATATTATGAGATGATTGAGCAGATACAAGAAGACAACAAATCTTCTTTATCTTCAATCCATGCAGACTATCACGCCAAGTTCAAGTTATTAAGTGAGGTTGCAGGTGTTGATAAAAAAACTTGAAGAGTATGTTTCCATGTATTAAAGGAAATAATTTTTTCTAAATCGAAAAATTGAGAAAGCTCAGGAGGTTGGCAAGACGCTTGAAGAAGAGAATAATCATCTCAGAAATGAGCGGGATAGCTTGAAGAAAATATTTGAGTTATTGCTAAGTGAATGAGCTTCCTTTTTAAAGCATGATAATGCTAGACTTTTAAGAGAATTGAAAGCCTTGCAGAAGACAAAAGCTAAAGATGAGAAAACTTTCAAGTAGAGGATTGTTGTTTGGCTAACTATTGATGAGGCAAGAACCAGGAAAACTCTGGGCGACCAAGGTGCTCAGTTAAAAGCTAAGAGTACTATTGTTGCCGACCTATTTATCTAGTTGAGAGCCAAAGATAAAGCTATTGATGACCAAGTTGTCCAATTGAAAATCAAGGATGATGTTCTTAAGAAACTCCAGCATCAAGTAGAAAGCTTGAACTTGTAATTTCATAAATAACCCAGGGAGATTTGGATGGAAGGTTATAATAAGGCCTTAGCTCATGTAGGTGGTCATTTTCCACAGAGAAATCAGGAAGACTATAGATGGGGATGGACCAACTTACTGACTTTGCTGAAATATGATCAAAACAACGAGTTATGGCATTAGAATGATCTAAGTTTCCTAAATTGTCATAGGACTCCATTAAAACTGGATACCACATGGATTCCTCCTGAAGATACTCCCTAATTCTCAATAACTAAGTATCAATGGGATTATGGACTTCATGATGAGGATAAAATAATTCATCCACCTCATTTGATTAATAGGCCTATGATACAGCATGGATATTTCCTATTTTACCCTTTATACTTATGCATTTTAGCCCCCTCGGATACCTTAATTCCTATATTTATGATCATTAACTAGAAAACCTCCATTTTATATATTTCATGCTATACGAGGTATAATTAAGATTTTTTAGGTATTTCAGTGCTTAATGTGAAGTTCGATTGCATTCCGATGAGGTTTCGTCAACATTCGTACGCACAAGGGCAAATTACTCATTTCGCATTATGTCTATCTAACACAACATCTCCATGGTTGAAGCCCTCTGAACAAGCTTGGCGTGGCCATAAACGGTGCGGGAATCTGAGTCCTAACGAAGAATTTATGACAATTATCGCAAAAGAGAAGCACAACACATCAAAACCAGGGGAAGAAAACCAAAGTAGCAGGGGAAAATCGATTCGGCCTCTGGCTAATCCATTTTCTATGAGGCAGTGCTAAAAAATTTCATTACTGAATTGATTTGGTCTCTGTTGAATCTATTCAATTTTGTCCAGTGCTCCAAGTCTTCATTTCCGAATAGATTCAATCCTTCGCAGCTTCGAAGATATTTCCTTACCAAATCGATTCGGCCTCTTTTTAATCGATTCGGTCCTGTATATTTTCAAATTTTATTTTTAGAAGTTTACCACTAGGGTTTTACTATATAAACATTTCCATCTCATTTTGATTAGATTCCTTTTTTTTAAATAGATTTTAGGATTTTTTATTGGGAGCTTTGGCACTCTCTTCCATTTCTTGTTGGGTATTTTCTCATTTATGTATGTAAGTTTTACTATTCATCATCTTATTGCTTTGTTCTTTCTTTATTTCCATGATGTCTTTACATTTCCTTGCCTAGTTAATTAGTTTAAGTTGTTATTTATTTATTTCATTAGTTAATTAGTTGTTTTAATTAGTTTTATTCATGTCTCATCTCTACTTTATTATGGTCGGGGTTGTTTCCGCCATTAATGGGCACCGAGCTCCGAAAGTGTTTATAGTGATAATCCGCATTTAATTCGCGTGTGACCATTTTTTTATTAAATGTTTTATCTCGCAACTTTGGGTTATTTTCCTTCTTACGTGATGTTCATGATTAATTGAAATTATCGATTAAATAGCTTTCGAGCCAAAATTCTAACTATGCATTGTTCACCCTATGGTGGGGTTGTGATCGCAGGTCTTGTTTCATTTATATTGTTTAGACTTAACTTATTTGTTTTCCCCTTTTCATCATAACCACCCAATCACCTTTTACGATTTTCTTCCTGAAGTAATAAATCAAATATAATCTATACGACATTCCCTATGGATTCTCAATACCCATACTGGCCGATATACTCCCTTGTCGAGTGTAGTCATAGTTTAGGTTTTTGTATTGAGGTTGTGAAATGAAAACAAAGAAATTTCTTCTACACGAGCACACGGTTCGTGCCCGATAAAAAATGGCATCATTATCGGGGATTTGTTTAGTTATAGATTGTAATTGTGTTTTGGCGCCCTATCAAAAATAATTTTAGCGGCTCCATAAAACAATTACATTCTATAACTAAACAAATCCCCGAAAACAACTCCATTTTTTATCGGGCGCGAACCGTGTGCTCATGTAGAAACACTATCATTGTTTTCAGTTCACTGTCTCAATACAAATACCTAAAATATGCCTACACTCGACAAGGGAGTATAAAGGCTAGTCCGAGTATCGAGAATCTATGGGGAATGTCGTATAGATTAGATTTGATTTGTTACTTTAGGAATAAAAGTGTAAAAGGTGATTGGGTGGTTATGGTGAGAAAGGGAAAACAAAGACGTTAACTCGAAAAAAAAAATTAAATGAGAGTCGGAATCACATCCCCGCCACAGGATGAACAACGCATAGTTAGAATTTTATCTCGAAAGCTATTTAACCGAGAATTTCAATTAATCATAAACATCACGTACGAAGGAATTTAGCCCAAAGTTGCGAGATAAAACATTTAATAAAAAATGGTCACATGCAGATTAAATGGAAATTATCTCTATAAACACTAACGTTGCATGGTAAGGAAAGTTAAACGCATTATAATTTGACTTCAAGGCGAGATGTTTCAATTAAACGCAATTTTACGTGAAATTTAACTTTTGGAGCTCGACGCCCACTAGTGGCGAAAACGCAACTCCGACACTATTAAACTAGAGACGATACATGCATAAAACTATTTAAAATAACTAATTAACTAATGAAAGCAATAACTAACAACTTAAACTAATTAACAAGGCAAGGAAATATAAAGGCATAAAGGAAATAAAACAAGAACAAAGCTAGAAGATGATGAATAGTAAAACTTACATACATAAATGTGCAAATACCCAACAAGAAATGGAGGAGAGGGCTAAAGCTTCTAATAGAAAACCCTAAAACCTATTAAAAAAAAGATCTCATCAAAATGAGATGGAAATGTTTATATAGTAAAACCCTAGTGGAAAACTTGTAAATGAAAATCTGGAGGACCGAATCGATTCGGTAAGGAAATATCTTCAAAGCTGCAAAGGATTGAATCGATTCGGAAGGAGACGAATCAATTCGAAAATGAAGACCTGGAGAACTGGACAAAATCGAATTGATTCGGAAGAGACCAAATCGATTCAGTAATGGAAATTTTTAGCACTGCCTCATAGCGAATGGATTCGCTAGAGGCCGAATCGATTTGCCCCTGCTACTTTGGTTTTCTTCCCCTGCTTTTGATGTGTTGTGATTCTCTTCCGCGAGAATTTCCGTAACTTCTTTGTTAGGACTCGGATTCGCACACCATTTGAGTCCACACGAAGCTTGTTCAGAGGGATTCAACTTCTGTGGAGATGTTGGGTCATATACCCATACTGTGGAATTACTAATTTTCCCTAGCGCGTGTGAATGTCGATGAAAACTCACTGGAATGCTAACGAACTTCACACTAAGCACCGAAATACCTATAAAGCTCAATTATACCTAAAATATCATGATAACATATAAAACAAAGGTTCTCTGGATAACGATCATAAATATAGAAATTAAGGTACCGAGGTGGTTAAAATGCATAAATATAAAGGGTGAAATATTCAATATTCACATCGTATTAGCCGAGAAACAACAATTGATAAATGCTAAGAAATTTTAATCACCTAAATTCTCCATATACCCTGGATGATAATCTTGCTAGTATGAAAAAAAGTGCAAGGAACACCTTCTAGGATGGATAGGGCAGAAGGGAAATGTCGAGCAGAATAATTTTGTATATGTACTTGAATTTCTTTCATTGATTGTAATGAAGTTTTTTCCAATGAAATTATTCATGATTAAAATTTATAAATTTAAGCTTGTGGTTGTGATTAATCTTTTTGCAGACTATGTAACCTTGATAGATTAATAGATTGGCCTTATATATTAAATAATCTTCTTAAATGTTTAAGATCTTATTCATGTTTGAATATTGTGTACGACCTTAGATTCGACTAATGAAATTATTTAAACTATGAATAGATTTATTGTAATAAGATTTTGAATTAGTTATCAATGACGACCAAGTGTATTAGGAATGTATACACGTATTTTAACATTTAACCTAGTTCGGAAAATATTCTGATTAATAAATTATACTAACTTTTTGTTCGTGACTTGCCGAGGAAAAATCATACATGAAGTTTAAAAAATTTTGAGTTTGGAAAGATGCAAAAGTTTAAACCACGTATCCCTTTTTCGAGTAACTGGTTGAAAACTTTTCTAGAGTTGGAAAAATTTGAACCATGCATCCTTTTGCCGAGGAACATTTTAAACACTTTTCTAGAGTTGGAAAAGTTTAAACTATGCATCCCTTTACCGAGGAACTTTTTGAAAACTTTTTTATAGTTGGAAAATTTTGAACCATGCATCCTTTTGATTAGGAATATTCTGAAAACTTTTCTATTAGAAAAGTTGGAAAAGTTTGAACCATGCTACAAACTGATTTTAAGTAGTATATTTTGAAAAACAAAACACAAAAAAGGATATATCATGTGGAAAAACTGAAATTTCATTCATTTGAATAAGCCATTACATAAAGGATAGGGTTTCAAACATAAAGGATATGGTTTAGTGTTTCAAACTAAATTAATGATAATAATTACACAAATGGTCTGCATTCCAAGGATTCTTGAATTCTTAGCCTTCCAAAGTTTTCAATCGATAGGTTCCTGGTTGGATAACTATTGAGATACAATATGGACCATATGACTCCATCTTGTTGTTATATGGATTACTTTCTTTAGTACTAGATCTCCTTGCTTTAGGCTGGTCGACCTACCCTTTTGTTGTAGAACCTTATAATCCTTTATTGCTAGGAAGCCATCCTAATAGTAGCATCTTCTCGTACTTCTTATATCATGTTCAGATCAAGTCGCCGCATGAGGTTTCATTTGATGGAATAAAATTTTAGCACCCTATGAGTGGGTAGACTTATGTCCACCGGTATTACTGACTCATTACCAAAAGCTAACATGTATGGAGTTTCTCCTCTTACTGTTCTTGCAGTTGTTCTGTATGCAAAAAGGACACTGTGAAGTTCACTAATCCAATTACCCTTATCTTCATCCAACCCTTTCTTCAACCCATTTTGTAAGGCTTTATTGGTTATTTATGTATGGTTGTTACATTATGGATGCTCGGGTGCTAAATGAAGTTTCCATATGCTAGACCGAACACAATACTCTTCAAATTCATCATTATCAATTTCAGTGCCACGTTAGGAAATGAATTCATATGAAACATCATACCTACAAATAATTTTCTTCCATATGAACTCGAACACCCTTTGATAAGGCATATCGATCAAGGGTCCAACCTCCACCCATTTGGTAATATAATCAACAGCAACAACTAAGTACTTGAATCTTTCTTTGGTGGTCGGTAATGGTTTGACAAAGTTAATACCCCATATAAAAAATTGCCAGGGAGAAGTAATAGGGGTTCAGATTTCTACTAGTTGTCTATGGACTTTAGAAAACTTCTAGCATTCAGCACACTTTTTTGTAAAAGCAAGACAGTCTACTTTCATGATCGGCTAGTAGTAACCATGTATTGATATCCATTGTCTCATAGACCCTCCTATTGTGTGAGATACACATGAACTTTAATGAACCTATTTAATAGAGTCTTCCACCTCATTTGGATGAACTCATCGAATTAAAGAAACAGTGTATCCTCACCTATATAGGATGCCTTTTTTAAGAAAACGCTAGCAGCTTTGTATCTTATCTTCCTGGCTTCCTTTTAGTTAGATGGAAATTTTTCTCTTTTAATTTATTCCCTAATTGGATCCATCCATGAGGTACCTAACTCTACAGATTTCTTAGGCTTGTGCAATGCATGTCACAAAGGCAAATCTGTATAAATAATGATTGTATGGTCCTGGAAATATGGTTTCATCCTTCTAGATACTTCAATAAGGGCTGGGATAATTTTTCCAACCGTGGATACCGGACTTCTTCTCCTATGAATTCTTTGCTAGTATAATATACTAGCCTTAGGAGTCCACCATCTAGTCGAATCAAGGGTGAACTTACACCTAACTCTGACACGACCAAGTATAAATATAATTTATCTCCCCAAACTATTCGAGAAAGGAGGGGAGAAGAGCCCAGATACTTATTTAATTCTAGGAATGCCCTTTCACATTTATCATTCCTCCTTTTCGATCAAAGATTTAATCTTGTCTAGGTTTGCCTCTATTCCCTTTTGATTGACAATAAACCCTAAAAATATCCCTTCTTATACTCTAGTGGTGCATTTAGTTTGGTTGAGCTTCATTTGATGCTTTTACAATTGATTAAAGGTATGAGTTAAATCTTTAATGTGATCGACAACATACTTGCTCTTAGTAAGCATATCATCTACGTACACCTCTATATTTTTGCCAATCTCATCCTTAAAACCTTATTTACTAGTCTCTAATAAGTAACGTCAGCGTTCTTTAACCCAAATGACATAACATTGTAATAGTAGGTTCCTCGATTGGTAATGAATGAGGTGATCTCTTTATCTTTGGGCTTAATTTTAATCTAGTTATAACCAGAGTAAGCATCCATAAAACTCAGTAACTCATGGCCTACTGTAGCATCTACGAATTGATCAATCCTCGGTAAAGGAAAATGATCTTTTGGACATGATTTATTGAGATCTATAAAATCCATGCACACACACCATTTATTCTTCTTATTTTTTACCATTACTACATTAGCCATCCAACTTGGGTACTTGATGTCTTCAATGATCTATGCTTGCTGTAATTTCTATACTTCTTCCCGAATCACTATATTCCTCTTGGGGCTGAAAACTCTATGCCTGTGCTTGATCGTCTTGGAGTTTGGATAAATATTAAGTTCAAGGAACAGGAAGTTTGGATCAATTCTTGGCATATCTTCGTGGCTCGAGGAAAATAAATTATTCTTTTCTCTTAGGAATGCAACAAACTCCTGTTTGAGAGAAGGAGATAACCTAGAACCGATATGAGTAGTTCTTTCTGGTTTTTCATCATCTAACACCATAGCTTCTATTTCTTCCACCACCTGCCCCTTTACAAGTTTTTCTTCTTCGTGAGGATCTAGTGTATAAATGTGGAAAGAATTTGCACCTTTTGTTTATAAACCTTATTGGTCGGATGATGTATAGTAACATTCCCTAGCATCCTTTTGATTATAATTCACTATACTGACTACATAATTTATTAGCAATTTCATAAATTGTGGCACTGCGGAGGGAACAACCTGTAACTGCTTGATTCCCACTCTTCCCAGAATTATATTGTAGGCTGAAGGGACATTTTTATCTAGAAAAGGAATCAAATTCATTTCCTCTTTCATGCCGTCCAGGTGCTGACCAAGACTTCTAGCTTGATTATTCCCAAAGGATATACCTTTTTGTAACACCCCGCCTAATAAAATATCGGGTGATCAATCCTATACCAAATTAAAACAGGAGTCTCATATGGTTCATTCTCAGCATCACTGTCGAAAACCAATTTAATTACTAATAACCTATTAGGCTGACGTCAAAATTCTATTTAACTAATATTTTTAACCAAATTATTCAAATAAGACATCCAAACAGTTTATATACGTGAAACTGAAATGAAATTAAATAACTGAACACTAGGTAACATAATACAACCAAATCGAAAGCCGCACTAAAAGGTGATAAAAGAATAAATGAGTACACTTGGGCTTTCGACCCGAATGTTACTACAATACTTCCTATGTAGATCACAAGAATAAAAGTGTCTAAAAATAAACCTGCATGCATTCACGGCTGCTGCATCAAATGTCTGACTCGAAGGAATCATCATTCGGGCGTCCCTATGTATGGACACCTAAATATATATATATATATATATATAACAAGAAAGGGAAAATAGAGAAAACGGGTCAGAGCCCGAGTTTGAAAATATTTTGCAAGTGCATAAATGCCATATTTTTAAAATATGACATATCTCATATTTAAACTGGTATTGCACTCCCATGAGATACACCTCACCCCTGTTCTAATAGTGCACACCTATCGCATACCTTTTAAACATCCTAGTTAAGCTACCCCGCCTAACAAATCTCTTTTACACAACCTCTGAATTTCTCATAACTATCACTTACCCGACGTGGTATAATATAAGTTATACCATAAGATATCACCGAAGCTTTAATTTATACAGCCCTCAATTATATATATATATATATACATAAACCGTTCATTATTCCAAAACTTTCACTAGTTTAAAATGCCATTTCCACTTTAGTATATGAAATCGCATATAGATATAGTTCTCACTTTAATATACGAATCACAATTTAAATCCGGATATAATCTCCCGAAATGAGAATACAACCTTATTCCTTTTACTCTTTACACCAGTTAAAGCTACATGATATCTCGTCTTCATATACAATCAATATATTATACACAACAAGTATAATAACCATACCACCGAGCTATAACTCGAGGATGCAGTCTCATAGTGCCTATCCAAATACGGTCTTACTCACTCAACCACGATACCAAGCCAAACTCACTCATGGTCATGGAAAAAATACACAACGGTGGAGGCGATCGTGTTCCCTCCTGCAAGTGGAGTACACACATCGCACTTGTATACAGGACAATATGACCTGGGGATATACTATCCCTGCTCCTTAAGACAGGGGATTCACCCACATCGCGCAACGTCCCTGGATCGCGCTAGAGAAAATATCACACAGATATATTTATTCGTATCATATTATATATACTGTAATCACATCGTATATGTAATATATATATATATATATATATATATATATATATATATATATATATATATATCCCTTCTCACTATATATATGGCTATAATTGCTAAACTCTTGTAGTGATAGCCAATAACCCCGAATGATCCCATTCGTAATAGTATATAAACATTCATATACTTAAAAGACTAAGCCGATAAGTATTCTCTTAAGATTTAATTTGCATCCTTTATAACAATGGTCATCAACAAACGTATCGGATAATCACTCAATTCTCTTTAGTCTATATTCTAAATTCCATCCTACTCGCGTCCTAGGATTCACTCAATTATACTCGACCCACATTTGATCTCTACGCATAATTATCTATGTAAACGTATCTGCCAAAGACTTGTCTCGAAGCTTATTCATCCTAAACATTCCTTGAGTCCATACCCCGGATTGTTCCTTCAACTAACCCTGGTTAATATGCAACTTCTTAAGTCCTTTAGGTTATAACCATCTATAATACATTAATTAAGAGGCCCCCTAAGCTTTGAACCCAAAAAGAAAAAGGAATAGAAAAAGCCTAATCTAGGGCAGAAAAAAGAGTACCGGTCGACCAGTCCCTGACCCCTGATCGACCACGATATGGGAATTTGCCTAGCTAGCCAACCAGTAGCCTTTTCCCTTAACCCAGTCGACCGGTCACACCAGATGTGTCGGCCAACTCTCCAAGTTTTAAGAAACCTAAACCTCCAAAACACCAAATATCAACCCAACCTCCATTTTTATGGTTTCTAATCTCAACCAACAACATTAAAATCATCTAAACATTGATTTATAACTAACACATCAATTATTTGGGGGATTAAACCAGTTTTCTTAGATTTAAACCCTAAAACCATTTAAGCCCTAGTTTTATCATTCTCATATTTCTAACCATTTCTACCCTCCATTATTATGGGTTTAACACTAGAAATCATTAAGAGTTTACAATACATCAAATTGTAAACTCAACTCAAATTTCCCAAATTCGTTTTAAGGGTTCTAACCCAAAATTATATACTTTACCAACTATAATATGAGATACACACACTATATAAAATAAAGCAAGTAAACACTTTCCTCGTGGATAAAATCCGACGATCTCGAGTCGAATCCCGTGAAGCTTGGCCGGAATCTCCTATTCTTATTTATCTCTTCCTCCCTTTATTATCCTCTTTTTTTTCCCTCTTTTCTTTCTTTCTCCCAATCTCTCGTGCCTTTTATAAATAGAGATATAAGGGCTTACCCCTTATAAACCCAAAAATGACTCGTTTACTCAATTATGAGTCCCTATTAGTCCAAAAGTCCTCGAAACCTAAACACTACCCCCGGATACTTTATTCCGACTATCTAGAACATTTAAAAACCAACCGTGCACTCATAATTTCCATCTGAGTCACTTAACTAAAATTCACTAATTAAACCTAACACATTTCAATACGGGTTTTCCAATTAAAATATTATCCTTTGTCATTTTACCCAACTGCGACATGTAATTAAAATAGTCCAACTCATTTACTTAGTCCCAAAAGTAAATGTAACTCACTCGGAAGTCCTCTAACCCTCATAAACTCCAAAAATTATTATTCATAGTAATTCCTCAAATCTCCAAATTACACCCACTTATGAAATTTAATTATCCATAAAAGTACGGGGTATTACACTTTTATCCTAAAAACCTAAAAAGAGGACGGTGATATGGTTCTAACTTTCTTATTTTCATCCCTCAGCTCTCAAAAAATTATAGAACATTATGTCAGTTGAACTCCCATTATCAACTAGGATTCTTACGACTCTACGATGATGTACTCTGGTTGTGATAACTAACGGATCATCATGAGGGTAAATTCAGATCATTTTGGGAAAATCCAATAATTAGCCTGTCCATGTTGATATTCCTTGGTCGACTATCACTGGATTCAGCCATATCAATATGTCTAATAATTAGGCAGGCTTGGACTTCGTTCAGATAGGCTTTTATTTTGGCTATGGCATCTCCTCCTCTATCATCACCATCTGTAATGAAATAACACCCACAGGATATCATGCCGAGCTCTACCTCTGTCTCATCAAGCTTCCTCACCAAGTCTTAATCTTCGTCAACATCAACGTCATCATTTTATGCTCTTTTATTATAATTTCTTGCTCGGGATGGAGATTCAAAACTCTTCCTTTCATTTATATTCCCATTCCGATTAACAAACTTGATTAACTTTCCCCACCGAATAAGATTTTCAATCTCATTCATTTAGGCAATGCAATTGCTGGTGTTGTGACCATTTTCCCTATGGAGATAATAGTACTTGTATTTGTCCCTCTTGTTGGAAGGTGTACTTAACTTTGCAGGACAATTCAATTCTTTGCTTCCGTTGATTTCTTCTAGGTTATGGTTAACAACTTTATTAAGCAGGGTATATTCATCATAATTCTTGATCCGATCGAGTTTCCTATATTTTTTATCCTCCTTAAAAGTATTAGAATTGGTTTTTTTCTCTCCGCCCTTGATATCTGGAGCTTCTTTAGCCGCCATGGCTTCCTCGACATTCATTATTTTTTCTAGCCTTAGCCATCAATTCATCCATACTATTGGGTGGAGTTTCCACCAGGTGTTGAGAATGTGATTGCTTAACTTATACGCTCTGATACCAATTTGAAAAAAAGTATATGCCTCTTAAACTATAAATTGCACAAATATGGGATGGTTCAATGATATACCAAACTTAAAAATTTTCTTTTCACAAAACTCACAATGAAAATCTTTAAATTTTAATTTCTTCAAAATTAAAATTAAACATAAACAAATACGTGAATTATAACTTAAACAAAATTTAATTCAATCCAAGTTCAAATTATGCCTAACAAACTTAAGCTTACACTTTGCCAAATTAATTATGCCAACTTGAATTAAATTAAAACTAAACTAACCCAATCAAAATTTTTGCACCAAATTAAACTAATTGTGATTTAAACCAAATTTTGTCTTGATTAAACCTAAGCATGCATATATGTGAATTTTGCAAGATAAAATAAAAATAAAAATCACACGAGAGGCATGATGTACGAGAAAACCCCACAACGGAAAAAACCTCGGATGGCCCAATCTACAAGTTTACTAAGTATGATAATTTTACAAAGACACGTCAAGAGAACTTATAACAACAACTCGCCTTTCAAGCCTTGACGCTCCTTCGCTCTTCAACCTTCGCCTAGCCGACAACTTTGGAGTCCACCGAGGTCTTTGTATCCACCATTCGCGCCTGACTACCATCAACCCACACACAATGACTTTCACCGTATGAGTATGCCACAGAACTAAATAATCTACTTTTGAGGTAAAGAAGGAACTCAAACTTTCTCCTTTATGGGATGAGAATAAAACCAGTGCCAAATAAGATCTCACAACAAATAATATATATTTTTGGAACTTGGATCTTAAACTAAAGTCATTGCGTGTAAAAATGAGTTTTGGTAAAGATTAAACCATGAAAATCAAACACACAAAATGGGACTTTTTCTTAGAAGAATTTTTTCTCTCTTAAGCTTTGGAAATGTGAAAAAGTCTTCTAGAAAAATTGCATTCTCGTCCATAATAAAGTAGATAAAAAGTAATGGGAAGGTGGGTGGTTGAATTTTAAAATTGGTCAAAAACACACAAAAAACTTCTAGGTCGTTCGAACAAATTTTCAATGTCATTCGAACGACTTGGTTCGAATGAGAATTCAGAGTTAAAATAGGCATAAATCTCATTTGATAAAAATCGTTCGAACGAGATTTTTCGAACGAAAATTTAGAAGTTTTTGGCCTATTATCGTTTAAACCTCGTTAGATGTTCATTCAAGCGACCTGGGAATCTTGTGCGAACGAGATCCTAGTTTCGTTCGAACGACATAAAATCCAAAAATGCAACTTAAGCCCATACATTTTTATGTAAAGTTCTAAAATGATTTTTTGAGAAAAGTAAAAAAAAAAATCGCTGTGACAAAACTTTAAAACATACACCCAAATAAAATTTTCCAAGCTCCTCAATATATATTAATGCATTCATACCTTTGAGACCTTAGAATTGATGAGAAGTTGACGACGTATAAACTTGGCACTTGAAACCGGCACATTGTTCCTATGTCTTCAACACAAACATCATAGGCTTGAAGGAACAACCTTTATCCTACGACTCAAATTATTTTTTTCAGAATTAAGCCAACACTATAAATTGACTCAATTGAAAATTTCTCCTTACAAATCTCCTACTTTGGCTATTTAGGGACAAAACCAAAACAAAAATCCTATGAGCCATCAAGAACATCTAAATTGACTCAATCCCACGTTAAAAAAATAAAAAAATTCCTAAGATCATAATGTGAACAAGTAAATACTCGGCGAAAGACAGTTCATAATGATTGACCTTTAAAATTGCTCGTAGACGATTCTCCTAAAATTGTGGTTTTTGCTTTATTAGTTGAACTATTTTGAGTATCGAACACAATACCACCCAAATCATTTTTAATTAGGATCATTTTATCTAATTTTTTGAACCTACATTCCAAATCAAAATTGACTTGACTTGAGTCTCTCAACTTTTCTTCTAACTCCAAAATTCTCGACTCAAGTAAACATTTATTCCCTTCCAACAAAAGATGCTTTTTCTTAATAGCCTCCATTAATCTTCTTAGTATATCTCTGTCACCTTCTACGTACTCAAGCTTCTCACTAAGATCTATCTCACGTGTCCTAAGATCTTCCACTAAAGCACTCTCATTATTAACCTCGGCACGGTCCCTTAAACTAGATTCTAACTTCAAGATAACCCTTTTTTTAATAGATTCCTCATATAACTATCGAAAAGCAACTTGAAGCTCACTCGAACTAACCTATTCTTCATTTTCACTCTCTCTCTCTCTCTTCTCCACTCCCTAAACCATCAAAATCATGGCATTAACAAACTTTGGCCTAGAAAGTGTCATTGTAACAACCCGCGTAATTTTGGGGGTATTTTCGAAATTAAGAGGAAAAATAAATTTTGAGATAAAATTATTTTTATTGCTCAAATATGTTGGTTATTATTTTTAAAGGCGAGAATTTCAAACGATTTCGAAATCGGAATTAAAATGGAGTTTTAATTGAATTTTTATTATTTAGAAGAGTCCCCAAAATATAAAACTCTCTAAGAGTCTTCAAAACATAAAACTCTCTAGTAAAAATACTATTTTTAGAAATCCGACCGTTCGATCAAGCTGAATTTTTGTCAGCAGTCATGTCTCGCCGTTCGCTACAACATACTAAAATTTCAAGCGTTTGTAACGGTCCGATCATTCGGAATAAATTTTTTAGTGTTTGTATCTGATTAGAACTCTTTTCTAAATCAAACTCTTAATCCTTTATATATCAACAAATTCGTGGATTGGCTCTTAAAATCACTTTTTCTCAAACTTTTCAACAAAAAGACCTCTCCAAAATTACTCCCTTTCATCTACAAACCATAGCCCCAAACTTATTCAAGATTTCAACCTTAGATTAGAAGGTTTATTTGGTGTTTTCTCGAGTTTGGGCTAGAACTTGATTGAATTATTTTTGCGAGAGGAACATGATGGTGTGATTAGATTTTGAGGCTGAATTATGTGATGATTTTAAGGTATGGGGTTTTACACAATATGCTCCTGAAATCTCGCGAGTGTTTATTCCGTTGAATTCTTGTTAATTGAACTCATATTTTGAATTGTTAAATTCATTGAAATCTGGAAAAATAATTGTTAGTTTATCGACAGTAGCGCTCCGTTCGCTCTCCCCGGGCGGGCGGGGTGTTACAGAATGGTATCAGAGCTTAGGTATACGACAACCCTTGGGTCTTGGGTTTTGGGTCTGTTGCGTTTTTGGGGCGCGAATTTGGAGATAGAAATTTTTAGAGAATCGTTTTGCGTTAGGCATCTAGATTAGATGTGAGGAAATTATTTTTTTTGTGACGAGATTATTTTAGGAGATTATTGGCCTGATTTTTGAGAGTTAGGTATTCGGGGAATTTCGAGGGCGAAATTCCATTGTTAGTGGGGAAGTGTAACAACCCGCGTAATTTTTGGGGTATTTTCGAAATTAAGAGGAAAAATAAATTTTGAGAGAAAGTTATTTTTATTAATCAAATATGTTGGTTATTATTTTTAAGGGCGAGATTTTCAAATGATTTTGAAATCGGAATTAAAATGGAGTTTTAATTGAATTTTTATTATATAGAAGAGTCCTCAAAATATAAAACTCTCAAAGAGTCCTTTAAACATAAAACTCTCTAGTAAAAATAATATTTTTAGCAATTCGACCGTCCGATCACGCTGAATTTTTGTCAGAAGTCCTGTCTCGCCGTTCGCTACAACATACTAAAATTTCAAGCGATTCCAACGGTCCGATCATCCGGAATAAAATTTTTAGTGTTTGTATCTAATTAGAACTCTTTTCTTAATCAAACTCTTAACCCTTTATATATCAACTAATTCGTGGCTTGGCTTTTCAAATCACTTTTTCTCAAACTTTTCAACAAAAAGACCTCTCCAAAATTACTCCCTTTCATCTGCAAACCATAGCCCCAAACTTATTCAAGATTTCAACCTTATATTAGAAGGCTTATTTGATGTTTTCTCGAGTTTGGGCTAGAACGAGATTTGATTATTTTCGCGAGAGGAACGTGATGGTGTGATTAGATTTTGAGGTTGCATTATGTGATGATTTTGAGGTATGGGGTTTTACACAATATGCTCCTTAATCTCGCGAGTATTATTCTCGTTGTTTTCTTGTGATTATTGACTCATATTTGAATTGCTAAATTCATTGGAATCTGGAAAATTTTTTGGAATCTAATTACGATTCATGTGGTATCATTATTGTGTTGAGCATGTTGTCATGAAGATTTTAATATGACACGGAGGTTGGGCACCCGCCAATATTTCTTTTTCCGGATATGCTAAAAATGCATAGGCGCGGTACGGTGGTGAGGCTTGGTGACCCGGTTAATGTGTTGTTGAGAAATTATAGTGATATAATTGCTTATGATATTCTCATTTGATTTGAATATTCGTATTCGTATTGTGATGTTTTATTCATCGCTAACATATTTGTTGAGCATCTTTCCTGTCGTATTGTGTACTTCCCCATCTTTTCTTTTAGTGGCAGGTTAGCGCGGATTTTGGGGCGCTATGGGGATTGATTTTTAGCGAGGATTCTTTTGGGAAGAATTTTAATGCAAGAGAGAAGACTTGTATTTATTTATTTTGATGTATAGAGCATTGGAGATTTATTTTAGTTGTTGTATTTATTCGAGAGAATTGGTTGTGTTTAATTTGAAGAGATTTGAGATTAGTGGTTTCTCTTTTGTTGTTGTGGGATTTAGATGCTCTATATCTTGTTGTTGTGGAATTGGTTAGTTTTATCGATGTGTAGCGCTCAGTTCGCTCTCCCCGGGCGGGCGGGGTGTTACAGTCATGTATTAAGATGTCGTCATTGAATGATTTATTACTTTCACTTACATGACTTGCCAATAACGTGATAAAGTTGGGCTCAATGGTGGAATCGGGTTCCTCTTCTGAATCACTATCACTAAGGGTGACATTCTATGAAATTGGTCTCATGCCTTCCTTCCTTAGTTTAGTTGGAAATTCAAAATCCCTATGGATATAACCCTCACAGCCATAACATTTATTCGACTCATCCTTAATAAGATATTCATTAAGATTTTTAGGAATCTTCTCGGCTTTGTCATGTTTAAACATTTCAAATTTCTTAAAATTATTTTTAAAATTATCTTTGTTAAACTTAAGAATTTTTCAAAATTTCCTAGCAAACGTAGCCATCTCCTCCGAGTCAAAATCAAACTCATCATCCAAAACTTGTTTTTTCTCCTTTTGGGCTTTCATTGCTCTGCCCTCATCTATCTTCTTCTCATCTTTGGAGGTAAATATGTGTAGTTCATTGGTTTGCAAGTCACCTAAAACCTCTCTAAGTTTCATAGATGCTAAATATGGTAAAGAATTTAGAACGGTCACTTTAGGAATGAATCTATTGGGTAAATACCTTAAAATTTTCTTCACTACACGATTTTCGGGTATCTTTTTTCCCAAATTAAAAGGTGAATTAACAGTGTAAGAAAATCTAGCATATAACTCATAAAAAAATTCACTTTCTAACATCCTAATGGTTTCAAATTGAGTGGTGAGGTTTTGGAGTTTCGAAGCTTTCACGACACTAGTACCTTCATGGGTGAGTTGTAAAGTATCCCATGTCTCCTTAGATGTGTCACACGTCACAACGACCTACATTGCCAAGATTAGTGTATCGGGGGGGTTCCTTGTTTGGATTTCACTTCGGCGAGACGTCCCACGCACGAACCGCATTGTAATGTTGGAACTTGGGGATAAGTTAGTCCTTAATGCTCATATATATATATATATATATATATATATATATATATATATATATATATATATATATATATATATATATATATATATATATCACCTATCCTTACAATCGACAGTGCCAGGAGTAGTGTAAGGGGGGGGTTCCTTGTTTGGATTTCGGTTCGGCGAGACGTCCCACGCATGAAACGCCGTGTACTGTTGAGAATTGGGAATATTAATTAACTAAAATTTGGATAATAATTTGGGTTATGGTCATAGCAAGAGGTAGGATGTGAATTAATGTCTTCAATGGTACAAATGTGGTAGAGTAATCAGTCATAGTCAAATAATTGCCCGTGCTAAAAGAAATAATTTTCCAATGGCGTAATCCATAAAGAAAAGAACATGAAGATATCATATTCATGCAACACAAGACAAAAGTGTATCAAGTAGATTGATGTAAAAACAAGTACATTCATGCCAAATTAGATTAATCCTAACTGAGAGATCAACATTTAAAATGTGGGGCCCGAATGCTAGAATACTACTGATCTAAAGATAGAGAAAGTACTAAAGAATGATCATGATGTATACACAGTGAACTTCTTGGACAATACACAGAGACAACCAAAACTCTATATCTCAATTCATATTCATCAGGTAAAGTGATAAATAAAAGCTAAAAAGATATATTTATAGGAGCTAACGTACCTCGAACTATGTTGCTTCCTGGCTTGAACCCTAAAGTGTGAGTTTTATGGAAATACCTATTTCTTTAATGCTCATAACCATCAACGATCCATTTATGGAACTATTTTATAGAACTTTCGATCATCTTTCAATTGATTTCATTTCCTTTACGAAAGTTTTGACCGTTTACTTATTTTAACGAAATAGATATATTTCGGCCTTTGTCACATGAATTTTGTTCCTTGAAAAAGGAATAGGTTCCAAAATCTAATGAGTGCACTTTATGGAATTCTTTCTCCAAAAATCAGAGTAAACAACACTTATATTTTGAGATCGTTTAAATTCTTAATAATTACTTTCATCTCATTATCACCTCGTGTTATTTGCTAGAACAAAATTTTATAGAAGAATATTATAATTCAGATTCCATATATATATACTAGTTAAGAACCCAAGAAAAGTTTGTGCTTATTGATATATTCCATCAAGATGGACATTGCGAAGAAAAAACAACCAAATAGGGGACATTAATAAGAAATGTGTGATCAGTGATACAACAATTAAAATACCATACCTTCATATATGCAGATATTAAAATCAAAACCTTCTCGAGCCATACAGGTCAAATATGATGATTGACACAAAAAACTATAAGAAGGCATCCTTATTTTCAACTCATCCAAATGGAACAAATGAAAGTTGTAACTGCACCAACAATGAGAAATAACGTGAATCAACAATAGTTGTCAATAATGAATATGCATGTTTAATTTACCACAAAATTGACTTAATTATTGTTTATAACACACAATAATCAGTTTAATACCATAATCAGAACCAAAATAATGGTCCGGTAATCACCACCACCACTCCCAAAAAAGTTTATATCTATATACACACAAAAGGAAATTCAAAATAAATTGATGTGTATGAGGCATCCTAAGGGTTTAGTTGAAAAGTTCTTACTTGTACGATTTTATTCTCGTGTCTCTTCTAGGTTATTTCCTTATTACATAATAGTATTTTAGTTAGGGAATTATATACCCATAGAATATTCTTTAAGGGTTCGGTCTTTTTATATGTTGATAACCTATACTATAAATAAGTCCTTTGGCCAACCAGTGTAATAACTTTTACTTTTGGAGATGAAAGAATGAAAAAAGACCTTAATACCTAAAATATTCTGGTTGTTAATGATTAATTTCAATTATTTGGTATAGAAATGGCCTGATATGGTCTACGTAGCTGTTGTAAGTGCATGGATAAGGCTTGGAGTAATCACCATCAGACCACATTCTGAGGCAAATAAGATATATATTGAACAAAAGGAAGAGGAGTTTAAGATCTTGGAACATTCTATTGAGGAGCTTGAGTGTACCATAAATGTATTGGAGAAAAAGGTTCTTAAAATGGAAGATGAAGTAGAAAGACATCGGATGGTAAGAGAGTCATTAGAACTGGAACTACAAGCATTGAGACAGAGATTATTGACAGTTGAGAACTTCACTAAGAATTGGGACTCTGGATACTCAAATGGCCAATAATGAACTGAGAATTAACTTTCGAGAATATTGCATGATAGATCACTAGAATTTTACGAAGCACGGAAGTAGATAAAAGTTCTTAAAGTGTAAAACACAGAATAAACAAAAGAGATAAAATAATATAAAGAATACATATCTAAATTACTATTGCACACTAAAGCACATGAATTATAATACCAACAGAAGTACAAGACCTTAGAGGCAATGGTTCATGAACTTAAAACAGATCCACAAAATTTATCATCAATAGAACCGACATTAGATAGCACAAAGAGAAGCTCAATGAGAGCAAAGAGTTCGATCTCACCATTCAGATGCATCCAAAATTTGGTTCAGCAGATGAATATGGAAAAGGATCAGGAATTGTCAATAGCTAAGCTTCGTATAGAAGAACTAGAGGCATTGGTATCTAGTCGGTAAAGAGAGATATGCATGCTAAATACTTGACTCGTTGTAGTAGAAAGCATAACACATGATGTCAATCGATATTTACTTGGTGTCAAATTGGACATGGCTAACTATGCTAACTTGATAGGCCAGCATGAGCTTCAAAAGTTAGCGGTGGAGGCTCATCATCAAAAATAAGATTTCGTAGCAATGGAATAAGAGATTCTCGATCTGAGGATGCAAATTGATTCTTTAATTGAGGAAAGAGATAGAGTCACTTCGGAAGTAAATAAAAGAGAAATGACAATAATTGTTGCTCAGATGACTGTTAAACAATTACAAGAGCGGGATCAATTGTTGGTCGCAAAAATGATATGTTAAAGGACAAGACCAATTTACAGAGGGTTTCATAGCTTGATGAAATGGTTAAAAAACTATTTGGAACACAAAATACCCAAAAAATAATTCCACAACAAATAAATACTTATTCAATTTCAATTAATTTTATTGTTTATGCGCTTAAGAGACCATAATTCCAATTAATATTTTATACCATTGAGTATATTTCAAAGAGTGGGCGTGCGGCGTTCCTAATCATCATTAGAGAAATAAATAAATAATAATTAACCATGCTCAATCCTCAAAACACGTACTTAAAAAGTTGTATAAAATCCCCCATCATATCTAGAAAAACGTAGCAACTTATATTTCGGTTGCATATCCATTCACATCTTTAAAGACAGAGAGAGAGAGAAAGAAATGAATTTCAGTTCTCTTCTCCAAGGCCTACAACGTACCCCCATGACAATACTTCTCTTCATTGTACCTCTCTTATTGTTGTTTCTCCTATAACATTTTCATCAAAAACTACCGTATCCACCAGGACCAAAAGGGTGTCCTGTCAGTGGAAATGTGGATATGATGGACCAGTTAACTCTTCGGGGACTAGCTAAACTAGCAAAACAATATGGTGGGATATTTCACCTTCGTATGGGGTTTCTCTAT
The DNA here is from genome assembly GCA_949130495.1 of Sambucus nigra. Classification (NCBI taxonomy): domain Eukaryota; kingdom Viridiplantae; phylum Streptophyta; class Magnoliopsida; order Dipsacales; family Adoxaceae; genus Sambucus; species Sambucus nigra. Next base: position 820,126,011 of record OX422207.1, read on the forward strand.
ATGGTGGTTGTTTTTTCACCAAAAATTTCCCGTCAAGTTCTTCAAGTCCAAGATAACATTTTCTCAAACCAGCCAGTATCCATAGCCATAAGCTACTTAACTTATGACCGAGCAAATATGGCATTTGCTCACTGCGACCCTTTTTGGCTCTAGATGGGGAAGCTTTGTGTAATTAAGCTATTTAGCCGAAAGTGGGCTGAGTCGTGGGAGTTTGTTCGTGAATAGGTCAACTCAATGGTTCAGCTAGTCGCATCCAACACCGGCTCAACCGTTAATATGGGCGAGCTCGTGTTTGGGCCGACACGCGATATTATTTTTCGTGCCTCATTTGGATCGAGCTCACTCGTGGGACAGGATGAGTTTATTAAGATACTACAAGAGTTTTCAAAGTTGTTTGGTTCTTTTTAATTTAAAGACAAGTTTATTAAGATATGTGTTTGGGCTGATACCCTGTTTTACCATAATTTGCTCTCTATTTTACCATAAGCTGCAATCTATAAGAGCAAGTTATTGAAGAGCATTAAGTGCGCGATTGCAGGAAATAATCTTTACATAAGTTTTTTTTGTATCATGGGGGATGTCATGGGGATGAACATAGTGCTCAAAATGTTTTAGACTTCATTCAAAATAATTTCCCTGACATGGATGTTATTGGCTTATCCGGTAACTACTATTTCGAAAAAAAGCCAGCTGCAGTGAATTGGACTAAAGGAAGAGGAAAGTCCATAGTTTGCAAGTCTATCATCAAATAGGACGTGGTGAAGAAGGTCCTCAAGACTAACGTTGCTTCTTTAATGGAGCTCCACATGTTCAAGAACCTAACCTGCTCAGCTATGGAAGGTGCTTTGGGAGGCTTTAACACCCACACTAGCAACATTGTTTTCGCAGTGTTTCTCGCCACCAATCTAACTACTACAACTTTTATAGGGATGAGAATGGATCAATCTTAACCAAATTAATGAGTCTGTTTTTAGTAAGAACCAAACTATGAGTCTTTGGCAATAATTATGCAATTCCAAGCATTAATTTTCTGTCAATGTTTTTTTCTACCTAACTGAACCGTCATATAAGTTAAAGCTAATGGATCTAAGGATCCGTGTTAACTGAAAAACATCCAATACTATTAAAAAATATCATTGGATGAATAGTTGGAACTAATACATAAAGAAAAACCCATGGAAGATTAATTCTCTATCATGAAGAATATTTGAAGAACTGACTGGAAATTGGTTCTAAGAATCCAAGCAATCAAATTAAGCATCACCGAAAAACTAACGAACGCCACGTGACAGAAAAAATCCATATGCCTAAATTGGTGAATTGAAGTATTTGAATTGTTGGATCCAATCTAATAATTAACCTTAAATTAGTCAATGCGATGAAGCGTCGCTGACTCATTAATCCAATGCATATCTAAAGTACGTTTCCTCTTAATCAAACACATGAACTGTGAGCCCCATCGCTCAAATCACAATAGAAAAGCATGTGATCATAAAATCCCATCAATAGTCACGTGATCCTATGTTGTGTATCAAAGCGTGAACTGTCCTACACCAACAACATCACAATTGTGATCCATTCATAATTGATCTAATTCGAGAAAATCTAATCCGGTTTACCCATAGATCAAGAAGTAAACTTGATCTGAAATCAATCCACATAGACAATAATGGATCCCATCATCAAACCCTCATTAACATACAAAGGAAAAGTATATGTGATTCGTAACTGGATTAATCCCCAAAACAGGTGGGGTTAACCCAAAAAAGAAGTCGATATGCAGTAAGCCTTAAATCATGGGTGAATAACTTCATTATTATTTGATATTTAACAAATCATACAGTAACATATTCAACAAAGCTCAAGAAAAATAACGACAAACTTGTAAGTGAATGAATTTATCTGTGAAGTACATACCTTTGAATAATAATCAACTACATTCGTGAAATCCTTATCCCTAATGCAACATCTCCAAACTTTTTTGTGTTTAACATATCCTGCACTTGTTGCGTTCAATCTTAGAAAGATAACTACGTAGAGATCATAAAATCATAAACATAAACCATGATGGAAGACTAATATCAAATGAGTGAGACAAATAATAAGGTGAATCTTAATATTTTAAAATATTTTGCAATAAAGAAAGAAACTTAAAGGTGAATATACCTTTTAATGTATAATTAAAATCATGGAAATAATAAATTAGGTCTACTTGAGATTCCACTTGACATGGTTTCCCCAACTAAAGTCAGGCATTTTTTGTGAAACTAATGTCGTTTTTTCATTGCCAAACACAATAAGAAAGTAAGACACAGTGGGTCTATCCGTTGGATTTTCTTGAACACACAATAGATTAATAGTATTGTGTCGAGTGACATAAATGTTGAAGAAGGGATTTTCAGAACTGGATAAATTAGCTGAAGTGCCCTATCGTATTAGTTTGGTTAAAGTTTGTAACTTGCATCATTAATTTTGATGTGATATAATATTATTTATTAAAGTATATGTTCATCTAGTATAACATCAGTAGTGTCTATAAAAGATTCAGATTCCTTAATTTTTGGACCAAACACAAGGAGTTTAAGCATTTAATTCAGAGTAACTCGGTGAACTATATGGACAAAAATCATTTATATGCCTAGTCCAATAATCTAAAACAGTTTCAGTATGTGTTCAGAAGGTGAAACAAGGAGAAATATGGTAACATCTTTAAAAACTCAATTAACGAGGAAGATGATGTGTTACTAAGAGAGTTGAAGCGTGAATTGAATCCTTCTATCCACAATAGATAGACTTATAATAAAGTCAATAACGAATATCTCATTCATCTCCAATGAAAAGAAGACTAATGGAGACAAAACTTTAACATTATATAGGCCAGTGACAGTGAGGTCAACTCTAAATTCTTCCACACAATGGTTAAGGCTAAAAATGCTGCCAATTACATTCAAAAAATTAAGGACCAACATGGTGTTTGGATTACTGATCATTACAAGGTCTACGAAGAAGGGGTTAATTTATTAAAGAACAGTTTTCTAGGAATGATGATGGTAACCAAGATGATTATTGACTCAACCATGTCCCGAATACAATTAATGAGAATAGTAAGGTTTTAGATTAGGATGATATCAGGGGTAATGGATTACAGTGATATAGGTACCTCTAAAAAATCTCCGAAGAAAAGTATTATAACATCCCTCATCCTTCGTGCTTGTTGATACCAAAAATTATCCTACTCCGTGGACCAATCAGATATGAACACGTGTTATATAGTGGGACATTAATCCTAGTCAGCAAGGATGAAATGCCGACCTACTAAGGGATGCCAACCAACCTTTCAATGAAGCCCGACCAACAATAGGGAGACCGACCAACTATGCCAGTAAAACACCAATAGTTGTATACATAAGTGATTCTACGGATGTAAATGTCTACATTATAAAGACATTCCATCCCTTGATATTTCACCACTTGTACACACCACATGGGGCTATAAATACATTGTAAACCCTACATCCAAGGGACACAAGACAAGAGGCCATTGAACTACCCAAAAGCAATACACATCAATGGATGTAGACTCTTACTTAAGTCGAACCACTATAAAAATCCTTTGTCTCTTTACTTATATTTATTTGTGATCAATTAATTAGGTTAGTCTAGTTTTTTGCATCAATAGATTAGCGTCTTCTATGGGAACTGATTTTAATCGTTCTCATTCATTCCAAAATCAAATATGGCTAATATTATTGAATGTAGTATCAGGAACGAAGGCATTCCGCCTATCCCTTCTGCTCCACTAGCAGCGAATGATTGAACTAGAATTTTGGCCAGTATTGCAAGAGACCAAGAGTCTATGCAAGATACTATTAAAAACTCGCACAAACTCTTCAAGCATGGGCACCTGCTCTGTCTGCCCAGGGAAATATGCCACCCCCACCCCCAAGAGGAGGTCGGAACAGTCAATCAAGGATGACATGGTACACTTCCTACCATCCAAGGTGAAATTCACTGCTTAGGGCATCAAAATCTTTTCATACATGATCTTACTCTCCAGAGAGGCCAAGTGCCTTAGAAAGACTAAGCCGTGCTTCTCCCTTTGATCATTTGGGACTCAAGGGGAACATAAATATTCTTAAGGCTATGTCAGGTAACACCTGACGATCATCTGATCAAAGGGAAGGCACCGCCCAATCTAGATCAGATGCCAGACGAACTGCTGCACGAACCGAGCAACAACCTCAGGAGGAAAGCTCGACGAATAGCAGTGTTGCAACGCATAGATCTCGTGCTGCAAATGATGCATGGAAAGTCTCCATACAGAGACTGGAAGACAGACTAGGAGAAATGTCCAAGGACAAAAACCCATTGCAAAGATGCTTTGTGAAAGGGTCTCCATTTCTGCAGGCAATTGTCAATTTCCCCACTCCAGTAAAGTTCAGGGCTCCAGTGCTAACACCCAAATATGTTTAAAAAATTGACCATGTTCTCCATATAGAACAATATAAAGCAAAAATTGATATTTATGTCATCCCCGACGAAACGAGGTGTAGAGCATTTTCTGGAACAATTACTGGATCTACCCAAATCTGGTATAATAGTCTTCCTCGGGGACAAATATCTAGATTCAACCAATTAGCCAAGCTATTCATTAGCAACTTTTACTTTGGAGCTAAACCTATGAAGAAGGTGGCATATTTTCTTAGCGTTAGACAGAAAGAAGGAGAAAGCACCAGGGATTACATCACTCGTTTTAATAATGAGAAATTAGAAGTTGTGGACTATGAAAAAAAGACCGCAATAACTTCCCTTATAAGTGGACTGCTCCCCGAAAAGCTGTATTACACTCTTGCCAAAGATCCCCCGAAGACGATGGCAGAATTAATGGCTAAAGTAGCAAAGATCATGAATATTGAGGAAGCAATGGCAGCCAAGCATAGTTCAGGAACGAAAGCTGAAGGCAAAAATGGCAAGAAAGATCACAAAGATTCCAAGGAACATAAGGAGTCAAAGAAGAAAGGGGTTATATAATGGATTAAGAAGTACAACAATTATACTCCACTAACTATGAGTATTCACCATGTTTTGGAGGAAATCAAGCATAATAAAGATATGCTTTGGCCTGATAAGTTGAGGAGTTCCCCGACCAAGAGGGATAAAACTAAGTACTATTAATTCCACAGGGACCATGGTCACAAGACAAAGCGTTGCATAGCTCTTAAGAATGAGATTGAAACTCTCATTCAAAGAGGAAAGATGAATCAGTTTGTTAATCGACATAATAACAAGGGAGCTCGACATAGGTCAAAATCTCCTTGCAAGCCTAGAGAGGAGAAGAAAATAACTCATGAAGATTACCAGGATGACGATCCCGACTGTAATACCCCGTATTTTTGTGATATTTATTTATGGGATTAATTAAATTAAATGTGTATTAATTGGAAATTAATCCGGATTAAAATACTAGCGAGATGTGAGTTGGTATTTGATTATAATGTGCATATATGATTATATATGAATATTGAATTATGAAATTTATCGTGAGATTGAAATACGGCAATTTGGAAATTTTGTTGAGACGCGTGTGACAGTCGCGTCATGGAATATAATTATGATAATTAAAAAATAAATTTTATTTCTATTAACCGTATGGTCGTTTTGAGTGCGCCAATGCGTCCAGAAGGGTTTAAATAGTCAGAAAACACTAGCCGGGGGTTTGGTTTGGGTCCTGGGGCATTTTTAGGCCATACCGGCAACGTATAAGGGTAATTTGGTAATTTTGAATTTCTGGGAATTAAAACCTACGAAAATTGGGAATTAAAAAGCTGATTTGGTAATTCCCCACTAAACCCACTAACCACATCTTAGGACTTATTAGACTACGGGGGTTATTAGAATTAGACCCAAAAGTTCCTAAGACAAACCCTAGCCTCCATTGCCACAATTAGAGAAGAGCTTGTAGAGGGAGAGAAAGAGGAGAATTTTGCAGAAAGAGAGAGAACCATTCATCAAATCGACATCAAAATCAGAGATTCAAATAAGGCAAGTGGTTTAATTTCGTTATTTTGCAAAGAATGTTTCTTCCATGTGTAGGAATTGATAGAAATCTTATTGTTCTTGAGAGTAAATGAAAAACCCATTTTAATTGGAAGTAAAAGTTAAATTTTTGATGAGGAATCGCATGTAGATTTGTATTGTGATGATTATTGTGATGATATTATAATTTGGATGAAACAAAAACGGATTTAATTAGGCTCTTTGATGATTTATAAATTCTAGGGTTCCTGTTCTTAAAATTGGGGGAAAATATGAAGAGATTTGTTAATTGAATGAGGTTAGGATGAATTAACCCCATAAATCACGGTAGTATATGACCTAAATATGTTTAGGGATGATTAGTGGCTTTGAAAAATCGTTGGATTAATGTTTGGATGAGATTTGAGGTGTAGAGAAGTTGGGAAAACGAAAATAGGAAATCTGGGCTCGAAACTGGCCACTCGTTAGAAGACCTGCCCAGGTCGTTCGAACAAGCTCATTCGAACGAGCTTCTAATGAGTTGACCTTTAAATTCTAACGAGGGTGAAGTTCGTTCGATGATTTCGTTCGAATGAGATCTCGTTAGAAAGCCCACTTCGTTCGAACGAGATCTCGTTAGAAGGTCCAGTTCGTTCGAACGAACTCTCGTTCGAACAGCCTCGTTCGAACGAGACTTCTAACGAGCTGACAGTTTAGACTTTTTAGCCTGTTTTGATCCCGAGTGTCCCGTAACCTTATTTAATGGTAGAGATAACTTTCCCTTGTTGATAAATTGATATAGTAGGGACATTTGAGATATAATGAGGAGTAAAACCTAGAAGTGTAGTTTGAACCAAAGGGAAATTATGAAGTAGAACGTGAGTGTCTAATTACGATGCGAGAACTATTGACGGCTTAAATAATTATATTAACCGGGAACATATAAATTGTGTAACATTATATGTCGATACGATAATGAGAAGTGTACCAAATAAATTATGGTGATTACCAAGAAGTGTGCATACTTAGTATATGTATATGATTTTATGTGTATGACATACCTACCATACTTGCTATCACGGGAGGTTTACGTTCGCTTAGGGCATTCTTATCCTTGTGTTGCCCGGATTTAGATTGGTACCTTGATGAACATAGGTCAGAGAAGGACTTATTGGGATGTTAATAAGTCTGCTGATCGTGGGAGCGTAGGTATGTGCGTGACCCATGTGATGTGACTGTGTTCGCCTCCATTATTTGTGATGTTGTTATCTGAGAACGATTCCTGAGAGATTCGGAATGCGTGATCCTTATGTACGTGATGTACCGGGATGGATAGCAGAGTATGTGTGCACCGCAGCTTAGTCTCGGGGTGCTTGTATTGTATATTTATGACGTGATTAATATACACTAAATTAATGAAGAACTTTCATGTGGCATTGTGTGAATATGGAAACATTTTGAGAAAATATAAAGGGATAACCTGAAATGAATTGTATTGCTTAAGTGAGAATCTGAGTTTAAGTAAAGCCTCTATTTAATTGATAACGCTAGAATGTAATATGGAAATCGAGTAGTAAGGGGTAGAACTTATTACGGTTTGGTTAGATAAGTATATCATTTAGATGGGTATGGTACGTTAGGAGTGCACATGTAGTCGAGAGGTGAGAATTTCATGTGAGTGCACGTCCTAACATGTATTTTGCATTTAATGTTTTAATGTTATTAAAACACTTGCTGTTTTTAAAATGATTTCCACTTTCGGGCTCTGACCCATTTGCTTTCAAACCTATTTTTGTAAAAACCATTTTAGGTGCCCAGCCACAAGGACACCATGCATAGGATGCTCATTCAGGTGACGAGCTGTAGCTGTTTGTGGAAGTTACAGGACTTTGCTTGTAGACGCTTCATCTATCTTGACTCTATATTCAGCATTTTATCAATTGTAGGGCATGTCGCCCATTCCTTTTAGAGACATTTCATTTATTTCAGTATTCAGACTTCTGGCATGTAATTATTCAGGATTCAGACTTGTCATATTATTTTCAGTTGTGGGTTTGTTGTGAGGAGTTTTCCTCCGGACTTCTATTTATTATTTGTTGGTTATTTCATTACTTCGTTATGGTGAATGGATTATGTTGATTCTTCCATTATTATTTTATTGCATGTTAACCAGACTTAACTTAAAATTTGGCAACTTACTTTTTAAATCCTAGGTGGTTAGTAATTATTAAAATGTTTTCGACAGTGATGCTATTAACTGAACCAACTTGGCATTTTGTATTGATTTTATAAAGGAGTATCTACCCGGTATTTAATTAGTCGGGGTGTCACAGGTGGTATCAGTGCATCAGGTTCTAGTGTCCTTTAGGATCTGAACGGCTTATTATGTTTTCGCTGAGCTTTCTTTGATGTAGAGCCCTATATTTTAGGACTGTTGTACTCTTTTGTATATGCTACGTTCTTCAGCTATTTTGAGTTTATAACTGCGAACTTATAAACTTTATTCTTATTTCAGATGCCTCCACGATGTGCACAACGGGTTCCCAGGGATGCAACGCCAGAACCACAGCCCGCACCAGTTCAGGGCACGATGAATGCCGCCGAGGTTGCAGCCATCGTGGCCCAGGCGGTAAATGCCGCACTAGCAGTAGTTCAGCAGGCACCACCTCAGGCGCCGATAGCCGCGCCAGTTCAGGCACATGCATTCCCGTCTGCTTGGGAACGTGTACGTGATGCTTTTCAGAAAGCACACCCTCCGGAGTTCGCAGGTAGCTCCGATGTGGTAGTGTTGAGTCAGTGGAGGAAGGATATTCAGCGGCACTTGAGGATGTATGAGTGCACCGATGTCCAGAAGCAGATACTAGCTACCTTTAAGCTAGTGGGGTCTGCACTGCAGTGGTGGGAGTCTATTACCACCGTGGAGGAGAGAGATACTCTCACTATTCAGGAGTTTTGGGTGCGGTTCGACCGCAAATATTTTCCGTCAGCTGTTCACACGGAGATGAGGAGGAAGTTGATGAGCCTCAAGCAGGAAGGTAAGACTGTGGCTGAGTATGAGACCGAATTCACTGGTCTTCTGAACATTGTTCCGGATGAGATACCGACAGAGGAGAAGAAGATACAGAAATTTACAAACGGGTTGACTTGGAGGATCAGTCAGCATTTGTTGGGGAACCTATCGTTGGCCACTTACTCTGATGTGGTTAACGCTGCCCTATTACACTGCCAGGATCATCGCTTTCACATGACTGAAGGCAAGAGGTCAGGAGAGTCCAACCATCAGGGCAGGACTGGGGGAAATGGTGCCAGTGGGGCACATTCTGTTCAGGGGCAGAGGCATGGTGATCAGGGTTCCCAGCAAAGGGATCACAAGAGGTTCAGGTCGGGAAATTTCAGGCACGGACAGGGAGGTTTTCAGCAGGGCCATCAGGGTCCGAAAGGCCATCAGAACCAGCAGGGTTAGAATGGCCAACAGCAGCAGTTTCAGCAGGGCCAGTGGAGGAACGGTAATGGCCACCAGGGCCGGGGGCAGCAGGGACAGAGAGGGGGGAACTTCCCGGGGAAGTGTTTCGTTTGTGGCAAGACTGGCCATAAACGCCAGGACTGTCTTGATAGGGGCAGGGCCCCGCAGCAGCAGCAGGGTGCTCGACATGAGCCACAAAGGCCACCTTTTCCAGCAGCCCTCCCAGCTCCAGCCCAGGTGCCAGCACTACCAGCCATTCCAGCAGTTCCTGTGCAGCAGGGGCAGTTACAGTATGGACGTGTCTATAACGTCCACCAGGCAGCAGCTCCACAGGCACCACCCGCGATTGAGGGTATGTTTCATATCCATGGTACTATGGGTCGGGTTTTATTTGATACGGGGGCAACGCATTATTTTATAGCTACATATTTTGCGAAAGCCTTTGGGTTGTTAGCCACCGCAGAGAGCACAGTGACGTGTGTAGACTCACCATTGGGGAGTGGGTCACTTATTTTCTTTATATGCCGGGGAGTGGAGGTAGAGATTGGTAGTTTGGTATTACCTGCAGACATGTTGGTATTAGATATGCATGTGCACGATGTGATTATCGGTATGGATTGGCTCGCTGATTATAGAGCCATGATTGATTGCTTCGGTGGGAGCATTGTTTTTGCCATTCCGGGGCAAGAGATGTTTGTAGTGGCGATGCCTCGCCCAGAGGGAGGCTCGACCGCTCATTTGTATTACATAGAGGAGGATACCTCTAAGGAGGTTGTGATTCCTTTAGATTCGATCCCAGTTGTCAGGGAGTATTCTGAGGTGTTTCAGGAGATACCAGGCCTACCCCCCAGTCTAGAGATAGACTTTGTCATAGACTTATTACCAGATACGAGACCTATAGCACGCGCACCGTACCGCATGGCTCTGACAGAGATGCGAGAGTTACGGGATTAGATTGAGCAGTTATTGGGTCAGGGGTTTATACGGAGGAGTACTTCGCCGTGGGGTGCCCCTGTGTTGTTCGTAAAGAAGAGAGATGGTTCACTGAGATTGTGTGTGGACTACCGAGAGTTGAACAAGGTCACGATACGGAACAAGTATCCGTTGCCTCGAATCGATGACCTATTCGACCAATTGAGAGGAGCTTCTTTCTTCTCGAAGATTGATTTACGATCGGGATACCATCAGTTGCGTATTAGGGAAAGGGATGTCTCGAAGACTGCGTTCTTAATAAGATATGGTTCTTACGAGTTTCGGGTTATGCCTTTTGGTTTGACCAATGCTCCAGCCGTGTTTATGGACTTGATGAATAGGGTGTTCAGAGATTTCCTAGATCAGTTTGTCATTGTATTCATCGATGATATTCTGGTTTACTCCCAGACAGAGGAGGAGCACGCCGAGCATTTGAGGCAAGTTTTGCAGACGCTACGTCAGAACGAGCTGTATGCAAAATATGAGAAGTGCGGGTTTTGGCTGAAGGAGGTCCAGTTTTTGGGACACATTATTTTCGACCGGGGAATATCTGTTGATCCGGGGAAAGTATCCGCGGTGAGGGAGTGGGGACAGCCCACGACACCAACAGAGATCCGTAATTTCTTGGGACTAGCAGGATACTACAGGAGGTTCATTCGGGGATTTTCGAAGATAGCGGGTCCTTTGACACATCTGACTCGTAAGGGTGTGCCGTTCATCTGGAATGATGCCTTTCAGTTGGCATTCGATGAGTTGAAGGATAAGTTGACCTCAGGACATGTGTTAGCATTGTCGAGACCGGGAGTTGAGTACCTAGTTTACACCGATGCGTCCTTACAAGGACTTGGAGGTGTATTGCAGCAGGAGAGTCAGGCCATAGCTTATGCTTCCCGTAAGCTTAAGCCTCACGAGAAGAATTACCCTAGCCATGACTTGGAGTTAGCGGCAGTGGTATTTGCCCTACGAATTTGGAGACATTACCTTTTGGGGGAGAAATTTCGATTGTTCACAGACCACAAGTCCCTACAGTACCTATTCACGCAGAAGGAGTTGAATATGCGGCAGTGAAGGTGGCTTGAGTTTGTAAAGGACTATCTGTTTGATATCCAGTATCACCCGGGAAAGGCTAACGTGGTAGCAGACGCGTTGAGCCGTAGGCCAGTAGAGGAAGTGGCAGGAGTGTGGAAGGCCAAATGGAAGGAGTTGGGATACCAGGATGCAGTGGCCCGATCGTTCATGTCTGTGATGACCGTTACACCGCAGATTGTCACGAAGGTAGTAAGGGCACAGGCAAATGACTCGTTCTGTCAGGAGCAGATAGTTCGATTATTAACAGAGGGAGCCGAGTCCTATACCGTTAGTTCAGACGGGGGATTACACTTCAATGGGAGATTGGTAGTTCCGGAAGGAGAGGAATTATGACACGAGGTGATGGAAAAGTCGCACGGCTCACGGTTCGCGGTACATCCCGGTGGGGACAAAATGTACCAAAACATGAGACGACAGTATTGGTGGAGCGGGATGAAGAGAGATATTGCCGTGTTTGTTTTAAAATGCGCCACTTGTCAGCTAGTAAAAGTGTATCATCAAAGATCGGCAGGACTGCTACAACCATTGGAGGTCCCGATGTGGATGTGGGAGAGCATATCCATGGACTTTATCACGGGGTTGCCTACGTCACAGAGAGGTCACGACTCCATTTGGGTAATTGTGGACAGGTTGACCAAAGTTTCTCATTTTCTACCCGTAAGGACAGACTACACTACAGGACAGTATGCCAGCTCTTTATTTCTGAGATAGTGAGACTTCACGGTGTGCCCCTAAATATCGTGTCTGATCGAGACAAGATATTTGTTTCACGGTTTTGGGAGAGTTTTCAGCAGGCCATGGGCACGGAGTTGCGGTTAAGTACGGCGTACCACCCGCAGACCGATGGGCAGACCGAGCGTACAAATCAGATGTTGGAGGACATGCTACGTATGTGCACCATTGATTTTGAGGGTGGATGGGAGCAGTATCTTCCACTAGTGGAGTTTGCTTACAACAACTCCTACCAGTTCACCATTGGCATGGATCCATTTGAGGCATTGTACGGTAGACCTTGTCGTTCCCCAGCATGTTGGTTGGAAGTGGGGGACAACAAACTACTTGGGCCGGAAGTGATTCAGGATACGTCGGCAAGGATAGAATTGATCCGGAGTCGCATTCGGGTAGCTCAGGATCGGCAGAAGAGCTATGCTGATGCGAAGAGGTTCTTTAGGGAGTTCCAAGTGGGGGACCAGGTTTTGCTCAGAGTATCTCCTATGAAGGGGATTATGCGTTTCAGGAAGAAAGGGAAGTTGGCACCGAGATATGTGGGACCATTTCCTATTATTGAGAGGATTGGACCGGTTGCGTATAGGCTTGGGTTACCGGAGCATTTGCATCGGATTCATGATGTGTTTCATATTTCCTCGCTAAGGAAATATCTTAGAGACAATTTGGCTCATTCTCACATTGCTTTGGAGGACATCGATCTCCAGCCTGATAGCTCCTACGAGGAGGGGCCGATTGCTATTTTGGACCGAAGTGAGCCGAAACTGCGGTCAAAGATAGTTCCGTTAGTGCGTGTTCAGTGGCGACATCATAATGTCGAGGAGTCCACATGGGAGCGCGAGGATGAGATGCGCGATCGTTATCCAGAGTTGTTCTTACCAGGTACTTTCTAGTTCCGAATTTCGGGACGAAATTCAGTTATTAGGGGGGAAGTATGTAATACCCCGTATTTTTGTGATATTTATTTATGGGATTAATTAAATTAAATTAAATGTGTATTAATTGGAAATTAATCCGGATTAAAATACTAGCGAGATGCGAGTTGGTATTTGATTATAATGTGCATATATGATTATATATGAATATTGAATTATGAAATTTGTCGTGAGATTGAAATACGGAAATTTAGAAATTTTGTTGAGATGCGTGTGACAGTCGCGTCATGAAATATAATTATGATAATTAAAAAATAAATTTTATTTCTATTAACCGTATGGTCGTTTTGAGTGCGCCAACGCATCCGGAAGGGTCGAAATAGTCAGAAAACACTAGCCGGGGGTTTGGTTTGGGTCCCGGGGCATTTTTAGGCCATACCGGCAACGTATAAGGGTAATTTGGTAATTTTGAATTTCTGGGAATTAAAACCTACGAAAATTGGGAATTAAAAAGCTGACTTGGTAATTCCCCACTAAACCCACTAACCACATCTTAGGACTTATTAGACTACGGGGGTTATTAGAATTAGACCCAAAAGTTCCTAAGACAAACCCTAGCCTCCATTGCCACCATTAGAGAAGAGCTTGTAGAGGGAGAGAAAGAGGAGAATTCTGTAGAAAGAGAGAGAACCATTCATCAAATCAACATCAAAATCAGAGATTCAAATAAGGCAAGTGGTTTAATTTCGTTATTTTGCAAAGAATGTTTCTTCCATGTGTAGGAATTGATAGAAATCTTATTGTTCTTGAGAGTAAATGAAAAACCCATTTTAATTGGAAGTAAAAGTTAAATTTTTGATGAGGAATCGCATGTAGATTTGTATTGTGATGATTATTGTGATGATATTATAATTTGGATGAAACAAAAACGGATTTAATTAGGCTCTTTGATGATTTATAAATTCTAGGGTTCATGTTCTTAAAATTGGGGGAAAATATGAAGAGATTTGTTAATTGAATGAGGTTAGGATGAATTAACCCCACAAATCACGATAGTATATGACCTAAATATGTTTAGGGATGATTAGTGGCTTTGAACAATCGTTGGATTAATGTTTGGATGAGATTTGAGGTGTAGATAAGTTGGGAAAATGAAAATAGGAAATCTGGGCTCGAAACTGGCCACTCGTTAGAAGACCTGCCCAGGTCGTTCGAACGAGCTTCTAATGAGTTGACCTTTGACTTCTAATGAGGGTGAAGTTCGTTCGATGATTTCGTTCGAACGAGATCTCGTTAGAAAGCCCACTTCGTTCGAACGAGATCTAGTTAGAAGGTCCAGTTCGTTCGAATGAACTCTCGTTCGAACAGCCTTGTTCGAACGAGACTTCTAACGAGCTGACAGTTTAGACTTTTTAGCCTGTTTTGATCCCGAGTGTCCCGTAACCTTATTTAATGGTAGAGATAACTTTCCCTTGTTGATAAATTTATATAGTAGGGACATTTGAGATATAATGAGGAGTAAAACCTAGAAGTGTAGTTTGAACCAAAGGGAAATTATGAAGTAGTACGTGAGTGTCTAATTACGATGCGAGAACTATTGACGGCTTAAATAATTATATTAACCGGGAAAATATAAATTGTGTAACATTATATGTCGGTACGAGAATGAGAAGTGTACCAAATAAATTATGGTGATTACCAAGAAGTGTGCATACTTAGTATATGTATATGATTTTATGTATATGACATACCTACCATACTTGCTATCACGGGAAGTTTACGTTCTCTTAGGGCCTTCTTATCCTTGTGTTGCCCGGATTTAGATTGGTACCTTGATGAACATAGGTCAGAGAAGGACTTATTGGGATGTTAATAAGTCTGCTGATCGTGGGAGCGTAGGTATGTGCGTGACCCATGTGATGTGACTGTGTTCGCCACCATTATTTGTGATGTTGTTATCTGAGAACGATTCCCGAGAGATTCGGAATGCGTGATCCTTATGTACGTGATGTACCGGGATGGATAGCAGAATATGTGTTCACCGCAGCTTAGTCTCGGGGTGCTTGTATTGTATATTTATGACGTGATTAATATACACTAAATTAATGAAGAACTTTCATGTGGCATTGTGTGAATATGGAAACGTTTTGAGAAAATATAAAGGGATAACCTGAAATGAATTGTATTGCTTAAGTGAGAATCTGAGTTTAAGTAAAGCCTCTATTTAATTGATAACGCTAGAATGTAATATGGAAATCGAGTAGTAAGGGGTAGAACTTATTACGGTTTGGTTAGATAAGTATATCATTTAGATGGGTATGGTACGTTAGGAGTGCACATGTAGTCGAGAGGTGAGAATTTCATGTGAGTGCACGTCCTAACATGTATTTTGCATTTAATGTTTTAATGTTATTAAAACACTTGTTGTTTTTAAAATGATTTCCACTTTCGGGCTCTGACCCATTTGCTTTCAAACCTATTTTTGTAAAAACCATTTTAGGTGCCCAGCCACAAGGACACCATGCATAGGATGCTCATTCAGGTGACGAGCTGTAGCTGTTTGTGGAAGTTACAGGAATTTGCTTGTAGACGCATCATCTATCTTGACTCTATATTCATTATTTTATCCGTTGTAGGGCATGTCGCCCATTCCTTTTAGAGACATTTAATTTATTTCAGTATTCAGACTTCTGGCATGTAATTATTCAGGATTCAGACTTGTCATATTATTTTCAGTTGTGGGATTGTTGTGAGGAGTTTTCCTCCGGACTTCTATTTATTATTTGTTGGTTATTTCATTACTTCGTTATGGTGAATGGATTATGTTGATTCTTCCATTATTCTTTTATTGCATGTTAACCAGACTTAACTTAAAATTTGGCAACTTACTTTTTAAATACTAGGTGGTTAGTAATTATTAAAATGTTTTCGACAGTGATGCTATTAACTGAACCAACTTGGCATTTTGTATTGATTTAATAAAGGAGTAGCTACCCGGTATTTAATTAGTCGGGGTGTCACACCGACCTACCCAAAAATCCCCGATAATCGGAGCGTGAGGTATTCACAATATTTTTTTATTATTTTGATTGCCAAATGATTACAGGTGGAGATGCATAAGGAGGAGATCATACAATAGAACGAAAATCTTACATCAATGAGGCACAAGCTTGCTCGTACATACAGAGGATCAACCTTGTTGAGGAAGATCACCCGAGAAAGGTTAATAAAGACAAGCTGGTGATTGATTTCTCTAAAAATAATCTCTCAGGTGTTATGTACCCTCATGATGACCCACTGGTAATCAAAGTCAAAAAGGAAGAGATCATTATTTCCAGAGTATTAGTAGATAACGACAACTCGACAGATATCATGTTTTATCCTTATTTCAGCAATCTGGATTTTAAGCTCAGCCAATTAGAGCCCTATCATCGACCACTAACAGGCTTTGTATGGGATAAAGTTTTCCCTTTGAGAACCATTAAGATAGAAGTGATGATTGGCACATGGCTAGGCAATCGAACATAGAAGATTCATTTCTTTGTAATGGATAAAAATGTCCATTCAGCCTACAATGTAATTATAGGAAGGGCTGGGTTAAGTAAGCTTGAGACAGTGCCCTCCACTGTTCATCAATGCTTAAAATTCTCAACCAACTTTGGTGTAGGTGTTGTGAAAGGTGATCAGAAAGTAGCTCAAGAATGCTACTATTCTTCTGCCGAGAAAGAAGACTTGGAGGAAATGAAGAGGAAAACCACTACTTACCAAGTGGATACCTCTTAACCTGATGAAGAATATGAGGTTGAGACCTTAGATCTAAGGGAAGAAACATAGATGGTAAAGGGAAAAATTGTAGAGGCAACAGAAAGTATTGTGTTAGATGATGATAAGCTAGAACACACGACTCAAATAGGAACAACACTCGATCTTGTTCTTAAACAGGAACTAGTGAGCTTCCTGAGATAGAGAAAACATGTCTTTGCTTGGAGTCATGAAGATATGCCTGGGATAGATCCCAATTTCCTTTACCATGAGCTCAACGTAAACAAAGAAGTCAAGCTAGTGAAGCAAATATGAAGAGTGTTTAGCCCTGAGAAGAACCAAGCCATATAGGAAGAAGTTGAAAAACTTCACAAAGAAGCTTTCATTGAGGAAGTTAAGTGCCTAGATTGGTTGGCCAATGTAGTCATGGTCAAGAAGAAAAACAACAAGTGTATAATGTGCATAGACTTTACAGATCTAAACGAAGCTTTCCCAAAGGATCATTTTCCTTTACCCCAGATAGATCAACTTGTGGATGCTACCTTTGGACACGAGCTACTCAGTTTTATGGATGCTTATTATGGTTACAACCAGATCAAAATGAAACCTGAAAATAGGGGAAGTACTTCTTTCATCACTCCCCGAGGAACTTACTATTATAATGTTATGACTTTTGGTTTGAAAAATGCAGGTGCTACATATCAAAGGCTGATCAATAAGGTGTTTGAATAGAAAATAGTCAAAAATATGGGAGTGTACGTAGATGATATGCTGACAAAAAGAAAGAAAGAGTCTGGTAATATTGCCGACCTTAGCTAGACTTTTGACCATCTTGAAAAACACCGGATGAGATTGAACTCGACCAAGTGCATCTTTGGAGTACAGGAAGGGATGTTCCTGGGGTATATTGTAAATCAAAGGGGAATCGAAGAAAATCCAGACAATATTAAAGCGTTACATGAGATGCAATCCCCAACTTGCAAGAAAGATGTGCAAAGGCTAACTGGACGAGTAGCTACCCTGAACAAATTTATGTCTCGAGCTATAGATAGGTGTCTGCCGTTCTTCAAGATACTAAGGAAGAGTTTTGAATGGGACGAGGAATGTGAAAAAGCTTTTCTGGAGTTGAAAAAATATTTGGGGTTGAGTCCATTGCTCTCCCGACCAACACATGTGAGAAACTATACCTGTACTTAGTTGTTTCTGAATCAGCCGTGAGCACTGCTTTGATCCGAGAAGAGACTGGGGTTAAAAAAACCCGTTTACCATACCAGTAAGGCTTTCCGAGGAGCAAAAATCAAGTATCCTCAGTTAGAGAAGTTAGCATTAGCACTGATCGAAGAATCCAGATGCATGAAGCCTTATTTCCAAGCCCATACAATAGTAGTTTATAATAATATGCCTCTGAGGCAGGCTTTGCATAAACCTGAGAAATCTAGTTGATTAATGTATTGGGGGAGTACGATATTATCTATGAACCAAGGTCTTATTTAAAAGGCAGAGCAGTGGCGGACTTCATAGCTGAATTTACATACCCTGAGGTTCCCAAGCAATCAAATGAACAGGGCGAACAAAAATTAGCAAGAAATAATGGGGACAAGCAAGCTCCCGAGGAACTTTTGTCAGAAGAATATTTTATCGACCTACCGGATTCCTCTTCCCAAACACACGAGATGTTCAGGAAGTATGAAGAAACAAAAAGAAAAATGTTCCACCATGGGATTTTGATAGACCAAGTGTTTGACAACAATCTCCCTATATGGAACTTATACGTTGATGGGTCATCTTATGCAACAGGCAGTGGAGCAAGTATTAGCCTTAATACTCCTGATGGTATTGGTATTAAATATGCCCTGCGATTTCAATTCCAGACCTCAAATAATGAAGCAGAGTATGAAGCTCTTATTGTGGGCTTAAGTCTAGCCCAATCACTTAGTGCCAAGCAAGTTATGGCACATAGTGACTCCCAACTGGTAGTAAATCAGGTACTGGGTTTGTACGGAGCTAAAGGAGAATTGACAGCCAGATATCTATCCAAAGCAATGAAGGTCATAGAAAAGTTATGTGCTTTTCAAATGAATAGAATTCTAAGATTGGAAAATGCCCGAGAAGATTCTCTTCCTCGGCTAGCCTCAGCTACTAGGATTGAGATATGACGAACTACTCCTATTGAGATTCTGTCCAATAGGAGTATAGATGAAGACCTGATGATCACCTTTATTACTATAGACATGGGGCCATCTTGGATGGATCCCATTAGGGTATATGTTCAAGAAGGAACTCTGCCAAAAGATATAATGGAAACCAAAAGGTTGAAGTATAAAGCAGCTCGATATGTGTTAGAAAAATGTGTTTTGTACAGGAGATGATTGACAGTTAATTTGCAACGCTGTGTGCATCTAGAGGTTCCAGATTTAATCCAAGAAGTTCATGATGGATCTTGTGGAGCACATATAGTACGAAGAACAATTCTACAATGAATATGTTTGTAAGGATATTACAGGCCGACGATGAGAGCAGATTGTGTAGCTTTTGCCAAGTTGTGTGACAAATGCCAAAAATTCCCCAGTATTCGCAAAACTCCATAGGCTGCTCTCACCCCAATAACTTCACCTTGTCCTTTTTCCATGTGGGGTATAGACTTGGTCGGTCCAGTACCAACCACCTGAGGAAGATTCAAGTATGTGGTTATGCCAGTGGACTACATTACAAAATGGGTTAAGGTAAAACCATTGATACGCATACCTTATGAGAAGGTCTACCAATTTATTTGGAAGAACATCATTTGAAAATATGTTCTCCCCTATGCCTTCATCACCGACCATGGAACACAATTTGATAATGATGAGTTTGCGGCTTATTGTGCTCAATCCAAGATTCAAAAGATGCATTCTGCTCTAGGTCATCCTCAGAGTAATGGCCAGACTGAAGTTAAAAATAGAACTCTTCTTAATGGGTTGAAAAAAAGACTTGATGATGCAAAGGGAAACTGGATTAACGAACTACAATTTGTTTTATGAGCGTACTAAACAACCACGCAAACTGCAACTTGGGAATTTCCCTACATGTTAGCATTTGGGATTGTAGCAGTTATACCTACTGAGCTGGGGCTTCCATCCCATAGAGTTTTAAATTTTAACTCTCCTGTCAGTGACTTAATGAGAAGGTTGGATTAAGCTATACTAGAAGAAGTGAGAGAAGATGTTTCCCTAAGAAATGCAGCCTACCAACAGAGAACAACTCGTTTTTATAATAAAAGAATGAAGCCGACCAACTTGAAATAAGGAGATTACGTGCTAAAGAAAGTGCTGCAGAAAAATAACAAACTTGAGGCTAATTGGCATGGGTCATATCTCATATCTGTAATCATTTGACTTGGAACCTATCGGATTGAGACATTGGAGGGGGATGAGTTCAAGAATCCATGGCATGTAGAGCATATCAGAAAGTATTACCAATGATCTAATAAAGTGTACTCTGTTCCATTTCAAATTTCAGTATCATCAAAATGATCATTCCTCCAATTTTGGTTTTTGGAGTACTAGTGTATGCACTACTGCAATATATGTAACGAAACTGGTCAGAGGATTTAAATAATATTAGAAGAAGGAAGGAAGGAAAGTTGCCAGAAAACTTCAAATTGTTGCTCGAAGCGGAAATTTATTCCCAGAAAGATGGTCGGTAAGAAGTAGTAGTTTATCGCCATGAGCAATAAGTTGCTTAGAGTAATTAAAACTTGATCACCAAGTCGAGAGGATATTAAATCCTCAAGAAACTTGGTCAACAAACATAAGGACAAAATAAGATCTTTATCCTACCGGGAAAAATGCATGAAAAACGGTGCGAAGATTCTTCAAGAGGAATATAAGCACATATTCCACATACATCTGGTCACACCACTGGTATCTAATGAAAAAAACCTAACACTTGAGTGTATTAGTTAAACCTTTGGAGACACATCGGTAACTAGATCTAAATTGAGATTTTAATCTAAGTATTTTAGTAGAACCTATGTATTCATCGGTAATTGACACTAAATTTAGATTCTAATCTAAGTGTATCAATAGAACTAATGAAAAAGTAATAATTACTCACATTCAACACAAAATAAGTTGATCAAATTTAACTTTCATGTCATGAAATTGTGCTAAAAACAAAAATACAAGGCTTTATTTTACAGGGCGTTTCCCTTCAGCTTTGGAGATAGGTTCCATTCCAGTTGGAAGGTTATCTAAAGTAAAAGGAGAATTAATAAAGTTAAAATCTTGAAGCATTCTTCTATTAATATTACTTGGACGATCCAACAGATGAGGAGGTCGGGCGATTTCCAACTCGTCACGTAGTTCATAGTCTCCCAGGTATTTAGAAATTAGGCACTGGGAAATTGTGTTGATAGGAATCCAGTTAACATCTAGCCTAAAAGGAAGGTCCTCAAGGTCAAGCAACCCAAGATCGTACCACTTCCAAAGTTTGTTATCTCGATCCACCTTCATCACTGTCAAGGCATTGGTCCAACCCCATTTGTATCCCTCATTCTGGGACTGTTTGAACCTATCATCAAAATGCCCCAAAACTTTACTGTATCCTTCCATCCAGATCTCCTTACGTTGCTTCTGAAACTGGAAGGTCAGCTTATCAACTTGGAAGTTCAGTTTCTTCAACACCCCATCCTTACCTTATAGCTGAGAAGATTGAGTAGAGAGTTGATAGGATAGGGTTTTGCCGCTTTTAGGACATTTCAGTAATGGCTTGATCTTTTGCCTTCAATTGGGAAGCTTGGTTGGATAAGGTCTGCTGAGTTCTAGCTTCCTCTGTGGTACCTCATCCAGGTTTAATTCTAGCTCCAAAAGAAGAATAAGTGGATTTTGATTTTTTCAATGCCTCTAACTCTTCCCTTAGCCTTGCATTCTCATCCTCCAAGAAGGAATGCCCTTCGTCGGTAGTAGCAGCAGTAGTAAAAGAAGACTTCAAATAATTCAACTCCTCAATTAATTTATTATTCTCCTTCTCCAATAGCTTGGTAATGGCATTTCCTTCCTCCACTTCCCGATTGAGCAATAATTCTTGTCTTAAAAAATGGGAGGCAAATTTCTCCAACTTTTTCTTAAAGCACCAACCTTCGCTCAGGGCCTGGAACTTCTTCTCACAATCTTTATGTAAAAGATCCTTGGCCTCTTTGTGCCCTTCTTAAATCTCTTCAATCATTTCTTACTACCTAGGTAACATTATTGGATACTATCCGATCAAGAAGGCACTTTAGGTAAACATAGGCTTCCTATGCTTGTTCAAACACGCCTTCCCCTAGAAACTTTAGTAGCTCGACCTCAGTCAGAGATAGATGACCAGCGTTGAAAATTTTGTTACACCTCTGAAGTATCTCGGAGTCATTGGACAAAAAATATTCCAGTTTATCCATGAACTGTCAAGCATAACAAAATCTTCAATCAACAACAGTGTGCAAAGTACAGGAAAAAGACAAGTAGACAAAGAAACATAGTTCTTTTCATTAATAAAAGGAAATGTATAAGTACATCGTTCAAAAAGAAAAGGAGATTACAACTGCTGAGAGAAAACAAAACAAAAGTATCTCAAATCTACACCTTCTTTTTGTCTATAATAGGATTAACTGAGATGGAAGCTAGTACAGGCAGAGAGGGAGGATTAACTATGCAAGGGGTAGAAGAATCAACTTCCTGGTGTTGATCGACACAGTCCTGAACCATAAGAGATTCGCTGGAACCCCCATCATTATTAACTTCCTCATCTATATTTGGAGGTGCCCCATGATCGTGTCTAAGGATAACTCGGAGTCTTATGAGGTGCGATATCCACCAGGGCAGCTGATCATCCTTCTTTGAAGCACGTATTCTTCGCGAACTCAATTTGTGAAGAAGCTACTCCAATGGCCTTATCCTATCCTCTATTGAAGCCATTATCCCAGGCCATAACCCTTTTAGCCTTCTCAGCAGCAATAAGAGCCTTGGTAGTATCCAGATCCGTCTGCAGCCTAGTGGTCTTGGCTTTCTCAGCATCCAAGTTCTTCTACAAGTTATTAGACAAACCCCGAGCAGTCTCCGCAGTCTCCTTCAGTAGTTTTTTATTTTTTCCTCCCTCCTTTTTTTTTACTGTCTAATGCTTGTTGGGACTCAAGCACTGACTTCTTCAGCTTATCAAAAGGTTCTTCAACTTCACCAGAAGAAGCTCTTAAAGCCTCATCTTTCTCTAACATGTTGTTGAAGTCAACGAGGAACTGCAAAGAGAAAATAAATCAAGTTAGTATCATAAATATCAAACAAAAACATAAAAATGAAGAAGGCAAAAGGAATTACCATAGCAAGGATTTAAGCATCCCTGTCAGAACTCTTTAATCGGGGAAATACAGTTTTAGTACCCCTGTGGTCTGGCAAAGTCGCGGACCTTATTAATTGTCTTGCCAAACCAGGGCCAAGAACCACTGGAGAGGTAGAAGAAGATAGATCGACCAACTCTCGTTGGTCGAGAAGAGTAGAGGAACCTTTTGTTAACTTAGAAGGGAGACCTTTTCATATTCTTTTCAGTGGACTTTCATCCACTGTCATGGTTGGGGGCTTCTTCCCAGCATTATCTTTATTCTTCTCCACCTCATCAGCTTGTTTGGAGGGGGCATTGGCAGCTATGTCTCCCAAGATATTGGTAAACTTCTTTTTTCCTATGCCAAAGGCTAGGGGCAAGTTTGAATCTAAAGAAGTGGGTGAATTGGCAGCAAGTTCACCACTACCAGATGCAGTGGCTGAGGAAGTGGAAACTAAATCCTAATCAATGTCAATCATAGGAGAAGGAATGGCTACGGTGGGGAGAGAAACAAAGGAGGATAGATTATTTTTTTACTGCAATAGATAGGATGCAGACCTAATATATTAATCCTCTGATGAAGTCCCCATATGAATTTCAATTCCCTAAGGTTAAATTCACTCTATTTTGGGCACTTTCTCTTCTGATCAACTGCAATCAAAAATGACAGAGCAAAAATTAGTATTGCTTTTAAACAAATATATGCAACGCAAAACTATTAAACAAAAAAACAACAAACTATCCCATTACCAAAAGGAGAGCATCTAGGCCCCTGGTACTCAGCATTCCTAGTTAAAGGTGCATGTTGCCAATTCTTTACAATAACTCCATGCTCAAAATAATCTCCATTGGATTCTGGGAGATTGACTACCGGCGCTTTGTTTTCAGCCCTAGTCTTTAAATAAAAAGTGGTGTCACTAGTTACCTACTTATAGCAAAACATTATTTCTAGAATCCCTAGATGGGTTCCATGGATTTGATTCAACCTATACACACCATTAACAACCCTCCAAGTATTGGGGGCTACCTTAGCAGGGATGACATCAAAATACTGGCAAAACTCAAGGCAAAATGGGGTAGGAGGAAAGATAAACTCACATTCAGCTATAAAGATAGAAGGAAACCAGTGACCTTCAGCAAGTGAGAAAAAATCAACAGGCAATATGGGATGTTCTAATTCTATTCGTGAAGGTATGTTAAATTTAGTTCTGAACTCATCAAGTGAATCAGCAGAGTAAGCCATGATGAAGAATAAAAGAGAACGAGTTCTTACAGAAATTAAAGATCCAGAAAGAACTGAAGGATAAAAAATGATCGCACAAGAGATAGAAAGTTTGAAGAACACAACAGCAGAAACACTCCAAAAATTTGAGGTAAGAAAAGATCGAGGCTTTTCCCACTCTTTATAGGTTGCCTCAAAAATTGGGAAGATAATCATTAAAAGGCAGCGTCGATTGAACTGGTGGCGGCTAAAGGCAGAAAAGACGGATTTGACAAAAAATGATGCGTTAAAGTCACGGACAATTGCCAAAATTCCACGCGCATTATAAATCCAAATTTAAAATATAATTTTTACAAGTATGGGAAGTCGGTAAATGATCGATCCTAAAATTATTTCTCGAGAAACTTTTAAGAGCTAAATGTTCCATACTTTTGTAAAAACTTCAAGCATGAAACATTGGGGACTTCTGTTGATACAAAAAATTATCCTACTACGTGTACCAATCAGATATGAACACGTGTTGTACAGTGGGACATTAATCATAATCAGCAAGTATGAAATGCCGACCTACTGAGGGATTCCGACCAACCTATTAATGAAGCCCGACCAGCAACAGGGAGACCGACCAACTATGCCAGTAAAACACCAATAGTTGTATACATAAATGACTGTACAAATGTAAATGTCTACATTATAAAGACATTCCATCCCTTGATATTTCACCTCTTGTACACCCCCTAGGGGCTATAAATACATTGTAAATCCTACATCCAAGGGACACGGGACAAGAGGCCATTGAACTAGCCAAAAGCAATACACAACAGTGGACGTAGGATCTTACTTAAGCTGAACCACTTTAAAAATACTTTGTCTCTTTACTTATATTTATCTGTGATCAATTAATTAGGTTAGTCTAGTTTTTTGCATCAACAGTGCTCGTACATTACTGTCATTTGTGAAAGTATATCTCATTTGTGAAAGTACAAGTAGCTATAATTTCAAAGTCATTCTAAGAAGATTTACACATAGCCGGACAAACGAAACGAGTGAAAGAATATTAACTATATAACACCCACATTAAGAAGTCAGGCCTAAAAATGTCATAACAAGAAGAAAAATAATAGTAGCTCACATTTTAATCTGACACTCTCTCATTCTCTTCAAGTTCCTCCACATGTTTTTGCTTCTCAATGATCTTCTTATCTTGAGCTTCCTGATGCTTCTTCAGTAAGCTTGCTTTGGTTCTGCCCTTCATTCAGTAACATAATACACAAAATACAACCACCCACCATTCATCATTTGTAATGCAGATATTTTCAACAACAAAACTAAAAATATGTTATGGTCACTTAATCATTCCAATCATTCCAAAAAATAACAAATTCTCGTAGGGCATAGATTTTGTAATGAACCCAAGTTATTGAATGTGGCATGGATAATGAATTCAAAAAGTGGTATGGAGTGTAAAAAAAGGGAAGTTACCTCAACACACGATAACACAAACTCTTTAGGACAAGCAACATGTGAATTTTTTACGTCTTTAACAATATAAATGTATGCGTTAGGTACCGGTACAGGAAGAATTGCTTCGGTAGAGTGAACATCAGTTATTGATACACGTATATTCTTATCCCCCAAGCGAACGTTGTGGATGGTATAATTAGTGAAATATGATAAAAAAACACTCCAGACGTAACAACATTGGCACATGAATTCAATGCCAATATACATAAAAAGCTACAATATGTTTGTCCTAGTAGTGCTCCCCCATTGCCTCTTAGTAGTGCAAGCTTATGGTCACCTCGTTGCCCCCACTTGCATATAAGTAAACTGTGATGGATATTTTTTGCTCTAACAAAAAAAAAGTTCTCATGGTTTTATTTGTAGGAATTCTACGGCTAGTCTTATTAGTGGCAAGATGGTCCCTACTCCTAAGGTTACATCTTCTTTAGCCATGGAAACTCAAACCATGGTCTCGGTCGTATATTTCATTAGAGGCAATCATTTGAATAAGGCCATCTTAGAATTTAATTCCCAAATTTTGATAAATTTCATTCTTCAAAATCAAAAATAAAATTAGGAAATTAATATATGGGTCAAGCAGATTAAAGAAATTGTTATAAACTCACAAACGTTTTTTTAGGAGCTTTGGGTAGTACAACAGAGCTCAGACCCAACTTGTTCACTCTCTCACATTTGTTTTTCATACAATCAAAATCAAATTCATTACTTTCTAAACCTAAACTCAAATCAATCCAAAATCTTTAAAAACACACAAATCAATCTACCGATTCAAAAATTGCTCAATCAATATGTCATAAAATCATAAGCTGCTAAGTCCTTTGAATTAGCCAAAAAAATAACAATTTATCAACGTTTTTTGTATTTTCTTCTCATATAAAATTATTTGATTCAAAACCTAAACTCAATCAATCAAAATGATTTTCAACATTTTTTGAAGAATCTTTAAAAAATACAAATGTGTAAAGCCCAATTGTTTTTTATACAAATCAAAATTATTAGATTCAAAACCAAAACTCAAAAACTAAAAATATTTCTTCAAAATCACTTTAATAAATGCTGGTGCACTCCTTCTTATGGAAATTAAAATCATTATCTTTAAAACCTAAACACAATTAATCTAAACATCTCTTCATAAAAATGAAAATTTTCCAAAAAGTAAATCAAAATCAATCATCTTCACTTATTTCAAACCTAAACACAATCAATCTAAACATCACAAATCAATCTCAATTTTGATAAATTGTATCCCGCTGAAGCATTGTTGGTGAAATTAATATCCAATAGATGCATATTCTTAAGATTTGGTAAAATAATTAAGATTGATGTAGGTATGTTGAACACTATTCCAAAACTAAGATTTAGAACCTCAGGTGTCTCACAAGTGAAAAAGTGTCGAGGCAACTTTATTAAAAAGTTCAAAAAATGTCGGTGTGTCTGTGTATATAATCATGGAATTATTTATTAATCACTAATCTAGACCGAACGATCTTGATACTAAAAACCCACCAAATCCTGGACATTACGTCCAACAACATCCCAAACCCAAGTATTAATATAGAACTTATCAACCACTCCGATACAATGAAGATGGGATTTATGTATATAAGGGTAGCAGATGTGGATCAACATCATGTTCACTTGATATGCCCCTAGTATAAGAATTCCTAAAGATAGGGTCGACTACTTCAAAAGTTTAACTTAATCAAGTTTGAGGTTTGAGGTCTATCACTACACCAAATTAGAGCGTACATGCCTTTAAAGCATTTCAATTGTTGAGGTCTGTCACTACTTCTTATTTTTATCAATCTTATTTTAATCTCTTCAAGCGTTTCAACTACTGTTTCAATCTGGAAAAAATATAAAAACTAAAGTAGGAGAGAGAAAACGTACCAGAGTTAGAGAATAGAGAGGATATTGTCGAGAGAATGGAGATGAGATCATGAGGCAGAGGGAGCCCAACGTGAGAGAGGATAGAGGAGAGCGTGAGGGAGAGGGAGTTTTGGAAGACCAAAAAATATTTTAGGGGGAAAAAACTCCGCTTCTAAATTTTGGAGGACAAATTTTTTTTCATAATATGTACACCTAGGGTAAAAACTGTTAAAAAGGTCATAATATCTATAATCAAACATGATTTTTATATTTGAACTGTCATAAAAAATAATACTGATATGTATAAAATGACATTTTATATTAGAAATGTCACATTAATAGTAAGATTAACCTTTAAATGACATTTTTGAAATAAATGTCTTTAAATTATTTTTTCAAGTGTCATAAAAATGTATTTTTCTTATAGTGATCCAACACATACAACTAACAATTACAATGATGTCATTCACTTGAAATGAAATACATACATTAAACTATTGTAAATGATCGAGATACACAACAATTATTGATAAATATAAACTTATATATGATATAATCAAAACATAAATACATAAAAACACAAAATCAAAACATATTGATATAAAATGTATAAAAAGTTATTCAATCACATGAATTACGGAATTACAATGATTTCATTAAATTAAAAACAAGTACATTGACCAATTGTAATCAATCGAAAATATAAAAAATAATTGTTGATAAAGATAAATTTAGAAATGATAGAGTCAAGTGAACCAGGTAGAATCGATTAAGAGCGCTATAATCGATTATTGGACAGACGAAAAAAGCACCAAGATTGATGTTATTTTAGATTATTGGAGAATAGTAGTTAGTTGCAGAGAAATCTTCCAATAACCGATTAGGTCTATGAATTTTTTAAATTTGGAGTATTTATATGTGGACCTAATCTTTTAAAATTTGTTTGATCAATTTTTTTTATCTAAAACTATTAGTCAAAGGACTAGACACTAAAAACCTAAAATAAAAAAACACAAATAAACAAACTTTTTGACCAAAATTGAATTCATTCAGTGTCGTATAGGGTTTATGAGGTGATAGACAACACTGCTCCTAGCCAATTTATTGTAAATGGTGACTTCAACTCTCCCAAACACGCTCTAAACATGGAAAAACTCCCTTCAACCCCACAAGAACCCAACCTAAAGAAACTCAAAATTCCACCACCACCACCACCTCCGATGGAGAAGACCATGGAACAACCAATATCGTGAAAAAACACAGATACAAATGCCATATTCTTTTCCTATTGTGACTAATTCTTTTAATGCTAAGAAGTTTTGTGATAGGCGAAGGTATGTTTATTTAGTTCGAGTTTTTGCATTGTCATCAGGATAGGGACACTGTGTTGGCGAGTATGGGGTCTGGGTCTGAGCTTGTTAAGTGTTTGGGGTGTTTTGAGAGGGGGGGGGGGGAGGATTAGGGTATTATAGGGAAAAAGTTTTTTTTTTCTAAAACTTGAAGGTGAAGTACACAATGGGGATGAGGGGTTGTTACTATTGAAAGCTAAAGAAGAAACTCAAGTTCAATAATGCACCAACTTGAACCGTAATTAGTTCTAGGCTTTAATTTTTGTAATTTTAGGCTACACATACACTTATCATTCAACACTAGCAAATAGGGGCGTGCGTAGGACCCGGAAAAATCGATAAATCTAACAAAATCTAGTGCATTGGGTTAGATTGATGTTTTGGTTCTTGTTCCAAAAATTACAAAACCATATTTTTGTTAGGTTCGGTTCCACCACCAATAGAAATCGAAGCGAATTATAAACCAATTCGATTCGGAACCGAATTGGGAACCTAGAGCAAACTGTAAGCGGTCTCTTTAATGTAAAAACTGTTTTTTTCTTTTCAATTTAAAGATTATAAATTAATTTTGACTTTTAGGATTTGGATTAAATCAATATTATTTGTTTAGAATTTCTTTTTAAAGTTATAATTGAGGAAAAAAATTGTTTTGTTCATATATTTTAATACATGTTTGGAACCAAAAGTCGATCCAAACACCTAGATTGGTTTAATTCTAGACATGATCGGTTCTGGTTTCAAAATTGGACCGATCAACTCCGGTTCCTGTTTTAGATTAGTAGTGAAATCGAACCAGGCCAAACCGTGTTCATTCCTATTAGCCAATGCAAACACGACATGTCAAGTGTCACAAGACTTGTGTCAGAATCGTGAGTTAATTAGTATTTAGTAAGAAATTGGAATCGGCATCGGAATCGGAATCGTGAATCGACCGAGGAATAGTCATGATACAAATAATGAATTCATTGCTTACCAAATTATGCCGACTTATAGGAGTTGATTAGTATTTTGTAAGAAAGTATATGGATCAATATTTAGTCCAACATATTTCTATAAATAGTTTTTAGTCCCTGATAATGTATTACTATCAATGTGATACTGTCACTATAAGGGACTAAAAGTTATTTTTGAAAATATGAGGGATTAAATATTAAATGAAAAAAAATCATGGGCTTCTTATAAATTCCCAAAATTAAAAATAAGAGTAGTGATACCTATACCAGCAGCAGATCTTACTACCTATGATCGCCCATGATTTGAAATTTTTGGTGGTGTTATTAAAGGCACCAAATTTTGATTAGTGTCATAATACTAGTTTGCAAACACAGTGTTTGGTTACTTTTACAAAATTTATATTCTTACTACCTTTTCTTACTGGGCTGCTTTGACAGACGTTGCCTAAATCATGTTCGATCACAGGTTTCGGCCCCTTAAGTAACACCATTGGCTGAAAAAAAGATTTCTTCACTCGCCTGCTTTAGTAACAAAATCGGCATTTCATGGAACAATAGAGCTTCTTTATTAACACAATTAGTTGATACAGATACTTTTTCAAACAATGGAGTTGCTTGTTATGTCTACCATTTAATAAATACAATAGTACAAAATTACGAATTATTATTATAATTACAGAAATAAAACAAAATTAGTGAAAATAAAACTTACTGTAATACCCCGTATTTTTATGGCTTTTAAAATTTGGGTATTTATTAAATTTAAATTGAGATATCAATTTAATTTTAATCCAGAAATTTATTTTTATATTTACTAAAGTGATGTGAGTTAGTAATTATTGGAAAATTGTTGAATATGACTAGACGAGTAAAGTAATATATGAGATTTATTTTATTAAGATTATCACGAGTGAATAAAATGGCAATTATGGAAATTTAAGTCGAGACGCGCCTGTGTCGTGTCAGGACTAAATTATTATTATATAAAGTGAATAAATTATAAGTTGCTCGTATGGTCGTTTTGAGTGAGCCAAAGTGTCCGGAAGGGTCGAGATAGTCAAAAAAGTGTACCCGGTGGTTTAGTTTGGGCATCGGGGCATTTTTAGGCCTAATTGACATCCCGGGAGGGTATTTTAGACATTTTATATTTTTGCGGAATTAAACCCACGAATTTCCTAAGGATATATCAGCCTTTAAGAGTTATCTTCTATGGTTAACAAACACAAAATCAAAGGACGGCCATTAGAGAAGAAGTTGGCAAGCTTTTCAAGAAATTCAAGGCCAAAGACTCAACCGTTTTCACCGTCACCACAACCAAAACGTAGATCGCGAAACGAGGAGATCAACCATACCTTTTTCCTTCACAAATCAGAAACTAAATTCCCAGGAAAGTATCTAAGGTGCTGCCTCTTTTGGGATAGCAGGAGGTTTCCTACCGACTTCCTTGACAGGTGAAATTGGCATTCTTCTCTTCCTCGTCATCAAATCAATAATAGATCTACCCAAATCAAAGGAAGATTCTTCTATGTTTGCTCGAGGTGTGGGTACTTGATCAAGATCAATTACCATGGGAGGAGCAAGAGGACGAGCAATGAAGGAAGAGGTGGTGTTTTTGTATCTTAACAAATAAGAAGTAGCTCTGATGTGCTCCCCAACAATTGATTGGTGCAAACTCCAGATAACTTTCAAATCTTTTATATTGATGTTGCTCTCTTTTGGGGGCTTTCTTTTGTTATCAACTGCAAAAACAAACATGAATATCAGTGACACATTTTATCAAACGTAAACAAAGCTAAATTGAATAATTGAAAACAACCTATCACATTGCTATAAAGTGGACATCTGGGACCTTGGTACACATCGTTTCCTTTTAATGGAGGGTGTTGCCAATTTTTCATCACAACCCCATGATCAAAATAGTCCCTATTAGCATCGAGAAGATTGACTACTAAAGCTCTATTGGAAAACCTAGTTTTTAAATAAAATGTGGTATCGCTTGTAACCCATTTATAACAAAACATAATTTCAGGGATCCCTAAACCAGTCCCATGAATCTGGTTTAACCTATGTACGCCATTAACTACCCTCCATGTATTTGGAGCTACTCTTGCAGGCACAATATCGAAATATTGGCAAAAATCCAAACACAAGGGATTTGGCGAAAAAGAAAAGCCACATTCAGCTATGAAAAGTGAGGGAAACCAGTGCTCCTCGGCCAAAGAAAATAAATCAGATGGAGAAGGAGGTTCTTCTAGAATAACCCAAGAGGGAATTACAAAATCGGTTCGAAACTTATCCAAAGATTCGATAAGGTAAACCATGATGACCAAAGCAAAGAAAGAAGAATGAAGAAATTCTTACAGAGAATTGAGAAATCTGCTAAGGCGGACGATGGAAAGAACGATAGTATAAAAATGGAGTGAGAGAACACAGAGTTTAGAAATCTGGAGACAAAAAGTAGATGTAATGACCCCATTTTCTTATGCCAATATATAATTGTCTTCTTTCAATTTCGTCATACTTACTATCTAATAATGATATATTATTACATATATGATATTCCGAGTTTTTAATATGACAGATCCCATTTTTAAATTTGAAGAATCAATAGTAAAATGGGTCGGATTGAGATTTTATGGCACATCCTAAGCTAAGTGATAAGTTTTGGGGTAGAAAATGTAATTTTATGAAACTTTAGGGACTTGGTTTTAATAAAGAAAGTTTCAGGGACCAAAATGAAAAATAAAAAGGGGCCTTTTCGTAAATAAAATATTTTTAGGGACCTATAAGAAATATTGAAAATATATGGTGTGAAATTACCAAAATGCCCTTCAGGTCCGAAATGACCCTTATACCCTTAATACCTATCCACCTCGTGCTCGACACCTCGTCCTCGGTTTTGACACCTCCACCGTACACGTGTCGTCGTTAGAGAAGAAGCCAAAACACGTGTCGTCGTTAGAGGAGAAGCTAAAACACGTGTCGCAGTCCGGTGAAATAAGACTGCAAGACACCTGCGTTACGCGACACATCAACGCTGACTCCCATTGTAAAAGCTTGGTCAGCATGGACATGTGTCAACCCCGGGATATTTTTGGAAAACTATAAATAGGGCCTTTGGGGGATCATTTGAAACTCACACCAATTCCTTGAGAATTATAGAAAGAAATTGTGAGAGAAAGTGTGAGAAAGTTTAAGAAGAAGTTCTTAGGGATATTCATCTTAAGGTAATTTTAATGTTATAATGCATCTTTATAGTTTTAATTTATTGTTTTATAGCTTTACTTAGTAGTTATGCTGGTAAAATAGAATAAAGAATTCACTAATTAAAAATTAAAATTTAGAACAAATCCAAGTTGATTTTATAAACTTGTTCGAAATTATACGCTTTTAAAAAATAATTCTTTTTAAAGAAATTGCTCGTTATTATGGAATCCGATTTAAGTAATTCCAAAGTCAGGCCCGGTGAAGTTCTATCTTGATGAGATGGTATTTAAGTGGTGCCCCTGTGACCCTCCATCTCTACTGGGAATGAATCCGGAAATGTTCTGTCTAGATGAAATGGTATTTAAGTGGTGCCCCTGTGACCCTCCATCTCTACTGGGAACCGACTGATGAGGAAAAACTATGAATTGAATTCTTCAATTACGATCAATGAGTTTTAAAAGTTAATAAATAGGGATTAGGTAATCCCGTAAAAGGGGAAGTTATTATTAAACTATAGTATAAACTGGACCTTAGAACGTATACTTAAATCTTTATCAGATTAACGTGTGATCGAAGACTCAATACCAGTAAATTTGACCTCCATTCTGGGTGAGTACTCTGACATTCCTTGTGTATTTTGATTATATGATATTATGCAAACTATATATATTTTTTGAACTGCTTTTATTCTCAAAATTCATGTGATACCGATGACTGATTCAATTGTGACATGTTTATATTTGTCCATATAAACATACCGATTAAAACGATTATTGAAAAGGATATTGAATATTGAAATTATGATTCGGCCTAAGGGATCTCTTTACTGACTGACCTTCCCAGCCGGGTTATCGCTGGTGTGCCCTAAATAAGGCGTTGTGATGAAATAGTTCGATTGACCCTCAACTACCGGGGTATAATACGGTAGAAGAATACGGTATTAGAGTGTACTTGGCCATCAAAATGATATGATTGAAAGAAAAAGATATCACATTTCATTTGTTGCATTCGTCTTATTCTGAGCCATCCAATTGTGATATATGTAATTTCATTTCAAAATTATATCTATTTACTGCAAGTTCCTCTCCATATGTGTATATTCCTTCTCTTTTGACTTGAATAGGTATCTATTTTCTGAAAACCTTGGAATGTTTGGAGATTGAACCTCATTCGGCTTTTAGCTGATGTTGCATAAATAACCATTTTTCAGGAAACGTTTAGGCTTACAGACGGAACGAAAATGGACTATATTGAAGATTTAGCTTTTAGAGCTCTTTTTGCAAAATGTTTATTGAGAGCATGTCTGGCTCTCTTGTAATAAGGTTTAAATTTTCTCTTAAGTTGTAACTCGTTGTTACTTTTAATATATATGAAGTTTCCTTTAGAAAGATCTGATGATGTAATCCCTTTACTTTCAGTATTTTACGATTCATAACCATGTGATAATACATCCGTTGCATTTATTTAAGGAAACAATTAAAATGGAATATTTTTTGCCTTGGTGGCTGTGGTGACAATTATTATGCAACACAAATAAATATGAAAGAGGTAACAACCATGAAAAGACAAATAAAAGGCCAATCACACAACAATGGGAGTACGTGGTTCAGCAAAGAAGTGCCTACGTCCACGGTGGTTCAGTCAGTGTTATTTCTCTATATTCTGAAGAATAAGTACAGAGAATACAACTTGTCCTTTGCCCCGGACTTAGGGTTTAATTTATACATGTAATTGTTGGAGTAGTGGGGGTGATGGGTTCCTTCTTATTAGCCATCTCCCCTACATGGGATCGTGCTCCCTTCCAACTTCTCTTCATGGGATCGTGGGGTAATCGGATGAGTATAAAAGGTGATGGGCCTGGGCTTTGGGCCTGTTAAGGAGGGGCTACTCGTCCAGGCCTTATGGTGCTAAATTCAGAGGGTACCCAGAATTGCCCCTAAATTTGTTGGGCCATTTCTTCAGGTCCAATGAATTTAAATAATCAGCTATGATGGTCGATTTCTTCGAAAACTGTGAAGTTGTTTTGGCGGCACCTGCTTCACTATCCGTGCGTTATGATTAGTCTTGAAAGCTTGTTGGAATAAGACACATTTTCTCTTCGTCGCTTCAGCTTTTTCCAGCAATCTTCTATCTTTTGAGAACTCTTAAGCTTTGTACCTTCTGTTTTCGGTCTCCACTCTCGTCGCTTCTTCGCCAATTGACCTGATCTTCTGTCTTGTAAGTCTCTTGTGCCTTTTTTTTTCTCGAGTTTATAGTTTTTCTTGTATTTTTCCAATGGCGAAGATTGGAAATAGGTCAGTAACTGAGTTTAGAAAATTATACAGTATTCCTGAGTGGGTAGAGATTGAGTGTTGTGCTTCGCCGCCTAGGAACGTTAGGGATATAGAAGATGCACATTGGATTCACGTTCTGTTGCTCTCTCAGAGGGGTCTTACCTTTCCCCCCAATGGTCTGTTTCTGCACTTCTTTAGCTATTTTGGTATTGTGCCTGCACAATGTTCGCCCAACGTATGGAAAATAGTGAACGGCGTGCATAGGATAAATCAATTGTACGGCACAAGGTTAGGGCTTGCCGAGGTCTGCTTTTGTTATTCTTTTTCTCGAACGAGTTCAGGTGTCCTGTACCTTAAGGCTAGGAGCCCTGATAGGGTATTGGTAGTAAATTTACCTGATTCCCATAAGGACTACTGGCAAGAAGGTTTTCTTGTTAGGAATTGGCAATTCTCCCCCCAATTTGAAGGGTCGAGGTCTGATAGGTTCACTGTTCCCTTTCATGGGGAAGAATATATAGGTAGATGTTGTATTATTGTTTCAACCTTTGCTGACTTTGTGATTTTTCTAACCTCTCCTTGCTTTCTCTTTTACAGCGAGGGCAAAGAACTTGGAGCCTGCTCTCAGCGAGGTTCGTATCTCGGAACTGGTGAAAGCTTGGAACATCAGGGAACCTTTGGGTGACGGCGAGCATCCAAGGTCTGCTGCTTTTCTGCTTGAATACAAGAACACAGGCTCCAGCTTCATAGCCCGACCTGTGGATAGTGTTCCGGACTTTGATTCTTCCGAAGATATTTCTGCTGAGCCCATCCAATTGGACGAGGAGGAGAGCAGCTCGGAGAGTGAGCCTGCAGGTGTTAGTAATTTGGGTGCAGGCAGTGTTGACAGTAGCAGTTCTTCGAGCACTTCCAGCAGTTCTGGTGAAGAGATGCCTACTAGGAAGAATTTAATCAGAGATGATGATGATGATGATGATGATGATGATGTGCTTCTTGCCCAGAAGTCCAAGAAATCGAAGACTGCCTCCGGGGCCATAGCTACTGGTTCTCGGCCTTCTTCTCAGGAGCAAGAGAAGAAGAAGAGAGAGGAGGAGCAGGCGAGAGAGAGAGAGAAGAAAAAGGAGGAGGAGAGGAAGAGGGTGGAAGAGAGAAAGAGGAGGGAGAAAGAAAAGGAGGAGGAGAGGAGGAAGATGGAACTAAGGACCAAAACTGGTCAAGCCTTGGTCCCAGTATCTGCTTTGCCTGAGGGGACTTCGGTGGCCACCTCTCCTCAGCTTGCCCCTGCGCTGCTTGAGAGGGCAATCCTCCCTGCAGATCGTGAGAGGGCGTCAGGGTCCGATCAACTGGCTTTGCAAGCTAGCCAGAGGCTTGCCTTGGTAAGGTTCCTTTTCTAATTCTCAACTTCTTTTAATCCGTTTTGATGGTTTCTTCTTTCTGATCCTTCCCTTATTTTTTGCAGTTTGTGACTGACTTTGCTGTGCTCTATCGCTCTCGCGACGAGCTGTTGAGAAGGAACAGCGAGCTGGAGTAGCAGAAGTCTGCTCTGGTGGCCAGGGGTTCTCAGCTGGAGGCCGATCTGAAGGCTGCTGATGCGGCTCGAGCTTCTTCTACCTCGGCCCTTGCTAATTCTGCTCGCGAGAGAGATAATGCTGTCAGGGAGCTCGGTGAGCTGAGGAAGTCGTATGATCAGGTCTGCTCCAGCAAGTTGGACTTTATGGAGAAGAACAGGGTTCTTGCCGAGCAGCTGGAGGCGGAGAAAGTCCAGGCATCCACTCTTAAAGAAGATTTGTACAATTCTGGTTGGGCTGCTACGTATCAAGACGCCGAGGTTCAGATAGGCTATATTAGTCGTCTGAACTTCAAGAAAGGGTGGAACAAGGACCTCGTGGCCGCTGGGGTGGATGTTGCATCCCCACTCTTTGACGAGCATGATCCAGGGCCAAAGCTGATCGTGGATGAGGACCTAGCCCCAACTGCTGAAGGCACCAATCCTGTTTCTCGGGCGACTCCTTCTGATGCTCCCTTGGTCAAGGAGGCAGTGGATACCCCTGCAGAGGGTAATGCCCCTGCTGATGCTGATAAAGATAAGGGTCCATCCACCGAGGTTGCTAAGTGATAGGGATTCTTTATAATTTTTTCCTTTTTTGATCTGATGTAACCTCGCTCATTATCAATGAAAAGACTTTATTTTTGTTTATGCTGATCCCTTTCTTTTCTCTTTCTTTTACTTGTAGTTGGTTGATGTGGATGATTATATTCCTGTTACCTCCCAATTAGGTAGGACTCTGGGTCCTAATGCAAGCCCTGCAGTTCGCCAGGCTTTTGCTAGGCTTTGCAGGTTTTCTAAGTAAAGGAACCAGAAATATAAGGATCAGTCCGAGCTGGTGGCCAAATTAAAGGACAGGCTCCAGGAAATGGAAGAGATCGGAGCTTCAGTGAAAGAAGAAGTTAGCGAGCTGAGAGCAAAGTTATTGGAGGCCACCGAGATCAATCAAGTCGAGGAGTTTCTTCAGCGGGAGAATGACGACCTGAGGCGGGAGGTCTCGAAGCTTAAGGAGCATTCACCGAGCACCGCTTCGGCAGTCTTACAAGGCTCTTCCTCGTCGCGAGCTGATCGGCCTCCCCTCCCGCGTGCTGGTAGGAGTACACGGGGTAGGAGTAAGGAAGTTGAGGAGCAGCGTGAGAGGGAAATGGAGGAGATGCACGACGATGTCCGGCGATCTTACGTAACTACTGCTGGGCTCCAGAGGGACGTCACCCGACTGCGACATCTATTCAAGAAGGGCCCTCGCCAAGTGTGGACTGATGGCTATGATCAGGGATGGCTGGATGCTCCCACAAGATTATCAGAGTTCGAGGAGCTTTCCTTCATCAGGGGGTGGTTGAGTGCTCTCAAAGAGCTGCAGGTCCCGAGGAACTCGATATTGTGGTATCGGTACGAGGTGTCTCCCTCTACTCTGATGCCCAATCCATTCAGGCGAGATGATCGATGGATTCCCATCGATGCTATTCCCCGACGACTACTGGAGTTGGACGCAAATGAGGTTGTTGAGGAGTTCGATCCTGCTCCTGATGACGGGAGGAGAGCTAAGGTTGCTGACTACCTTGCTCGGAGGCTTCCACCTTCGTGATATTTTGTTTTTTAATAATTGTAAATGCTTTGGGCGAGCTTTTGCCGACTAAACATGTACTATTATTGTTTGTAAATATAAAAGATTAATGGAAAGTTTGAGTTTTGGGCGATTTTGCCGACTAAACGTGTTTATCCAATCTTTGTTATATTTTTGCAGCTTCACAATCTTTATCTTGTCATGTGAGTGTCCGCCCAGTCCAGTATTAAGAATACCATTGTGCCCTTTCTTTACCTTTTAGGTCGTGTCGTCACACTCCCTTAGGTCTAAGTGGGGCAATTGGCGAGGACACACCTGTTATTGGATGTCTTCATCCGGTCAGGATTTTATTTAACCAAAGTAGGTTTGATGCCTAAGAATACTCTGTAGGGCTTCATATATTGCCATGGGCAATGCTAAGAGGTCTGTCATGCTTCATGACGATGACCTGAGGAGGGGTGTTCCCCTGCTATGTCAACCATTATACCTGTGATTTGAAAAGGATGTGCAATAAGATATAATTGTTACTTTTTTAGAGAGTGATCAACTGAGAGATTTTCATTGGTGAATAGAGAGATAAACTGTGTCTTTTCCCATAATGAGTACAATAAAAGATCTAACAATAGAACTCCTAAAAGTAGAATTTCTTGAGATTAGCTGCGTTCCATGCTCGTGGTATCTCTCTGCCCTCCATCGTTTTCAAATGATAGGCACCTTGCAGATCGTCTCTAATTATCTCATAAGGTCCTTCCCAGTTTGGGCCCAGTTTACCGTCTGGTGGCTTCACTGTGTTGCCCAGGACCTTTCTTAGGACATAGTCCCCAACTTCGAATTTCCTCGGATTGACCTTTTTGCTGTAGTGCTTCGCGAGCTGTTGCTGATAGCTCGCTAGTTTTACTAGGGCAAGTTCCCTGCGTTCGTCGGCCAAGTCGAGTTCAGCGAGTAGATCCTGATCGTTCTGACCGTGCTCGAAAAGGTCGGATCTCATTGTAGGCAATCCTGCTTCTAATGGGATGACCGCTTCCATACCATATGCTAGTGAGAATGGCGTTTGACCTGTGGCTCGCCTAGGAGTCGTTCTGTACGCCCATAGGACATGTGGTAGCTCGGTTGCCCACGCGCCCTTTGCTTGCTCTAACCGCTTCTTCAACCCAGCGATCACTGTTTTGTTGGAAGCCTCAGCTTGTCCGTTGCTTTGAGGATAAGCTACTGAGCTGAAGTGGTGCCTGATCCCGTGCTGGTCGCAGAAGTTCTGAAAAGGGCCACTCTCGAACTATGTTCCATTGTCAGTGATGATGGTTCTGGGGATCCCGAATCGAGTGATTATATTTCTCCATATGAACTTCATCATGTCAGCATCTCGGATGTTCGCCAGTGGTTCTGCCTCGATCCACTTGGTAAAGTAATCAGTTGAGACCAACAGGTATTTGCGATTGCCGGCAGTGGTGGGCAGTGGTCCCACGATGTCCATTCCCCACTAGGCGAAAGGCCAGGGGCTGGTCAGGGATTTTAATTCGCTGGCAGGCTGGTGGACCATGGGGGCGTGAAGCTGGCATTTTAGGCATCTGCGGACATATACTGCGGAGTCCCTTTGCATATATGGACACCAATAACCTTCCTTTATTGCTCGGAAGGCTAGAGACCTTCCTCCGACATGACTTCCGCAGATTCCTTCGTGAAGCTCGTAAAGCACTGTCTTGACATCGCCTGGGTGGATGCATCTAAGGTAGGGGCCGGAGAAAGATCTTTTATACAAGTCGCCTCCCGTGGATAAGTGAAAGCGAGCAGCTTTGACTCTTATCTGGTGGGCAGTCCTCTTATCCTCTGGGAGAGTTCCGTTCTTCAAATAGTCTCTTAAGGGATCCATCTAGCTAGGGGCTGGTTCCAATTGGAGTATTTGTTTCGCTTTTGTCAGCTCGCAGTTGGGGTGAATGCTCGGGCAGCTAAGGAAATCGATAGGGATTATCCTTTTAAGGCTGGAATCAACTGCCGAGCTTAGGGCTGCCAAGGCGTCAGCGTGGCTGTTCTGCCCCCTGGGAAACTGTTGGATGTTGATTTCTTCAAAGTTCGTCATTAAGTTTCTTACCAAGGAGAGGTAGTCTACCATCCTCTCATCCTTTGTGTTGTAGTCTCCACTTATCTGATTGGAAACTAGTTGCGAGTCTCCGAATACCTGTAAATGCTTTGCTCGTAGAGTTTGCGCCCATTGGAGACCTGCAATTAAGGCTTCGTATTCTATTTCGTTGTTGGAGGCTGCAAATCCCAACCTGATTCCTTGCTCGAGGACTGCATTTTATGGAGTGATGAGAACAATTCCTACTTCTGCCCCCTTTGAGTTGGAGGCTCCATCAACGAATAGCTTCCAGCTTCCCCCTGTAGCCTGGACGTTTTGTTCTGTTGGCTTAGGCTTGTCGAAGGGTTCTTCGCCTGTGAATTCAGCTATGAAGTCAGCAAGGATTTGACCCTTGATAGCTGTCCTTGGTTGAAATTGGATGTCAAACCGGCCGAGCTCGACTGACCATTTAGACAGTCTGCTCGACAAATCCGCCTTCCTTAGGACAGCCTTGAGGGGGTGTGATGTAAGGACAATGATCGTGTGAGCTTCGAAGTAATGCTTCAGTTTCCTCGAGGACATTACTAGGACGAATGCGAGCTTTTCCAATGGCAGGTAGCGCTGCTCGGCGTCTAGTAAGGTTTTGCTCGCGTAATAGACTGGATGTTGGATCCCTGTAACTTCACATATTAGCGCTGAGCTGATAGTATGGCTGGATACAGAGAGGTAGAGGTACAAAGGGTCCATTTGCTGTGGTATGACAAGCAGTGGTGGGGAGCTTAGGTAGGACTTGAGCTCGTATAATGCTTGCGAGCAACCTGGGGTCCATTCTACCGTTTTGCTGCCTTTTAAGAGTTGGAAGAAGGGCTTGCATCTCTCGGAGGATTTAGAAATGAAACGATTTAGAGCAGCGAGCATTCCAGTGAGCTTTTGTACATCGCGGATTGTGCGAGGAGGTTGCACCCGTTTAATTGCATCAATCTGGTCCGGATTTACCTCTATGCCACGCTTGCTGACCAAATACCCAAGGAACTTTCCTGACTGGACACCGAAGGAACACTTCCTCACGTTGAGTTTCATTCGATATTTCCTGAGGATTTCGAAGGTACTTGCCAGGTCCGAGAGGTGGTTTTCCTTCTCCTTGCTCTTGACGAGCATGTCGTCGATGTAGACCTCCATCGTGTCTCCCATCTGATTCTTGAACATTTTAGTAACCAGCCGCTGATAGGTTGCCCCTGCATTTTTTAGCCCAAAAGGCATGACCTTGTAACAATATAAACCAACCGTCGTGATAAACGCCATTTTATCCTGATCTGGTGTGTACAGGGGAATCTGGTGATAGCCTGAGTATGCGTCCAGGAAACTCATTTGCTCGTGGGCTGTAGTGGCGTCTACTAGTTGGTCAATTTTCGGAAGAGGGAAGCTGTCCTTGGGGCAGGCTTTGTTGAGGTCAGTGAAGTCTATGCAAACTCTCCACTTCCCGTTGCTTTTTGGAACTACCACTGGGTTGGATAACCATTTGGGGAATTGCACTTCCCGTATGGATCCTGCATTCAGCAGTTTTTCGACTTCTTGTTCTATTGCTTTGGCCTTCTCGGGAGCAGTTCGTCTTGCCTTCTGTGCTATTCGCTTGAATGTGGGATTGACGTGCAACCGATGGCAGACCATATTGGGATCGATTCCAGGCAGCTCATAGGGTTCCCAAGCGAAAATATCTATGTTGCTTCTGAGTAAGGTTAACAAATCCTTTCGCTCTTGGTCAGTGAGTGAGGTCCCGATCAGGAAGACTCTGCTGTTGTCGCCTTCTCTAGCAATTACTTCTACCAGGTCCTCTACAACACGCTCGGAGGGGAGGAGCCTGGTCTCTTCCACTCCGGGCCTTCCATATTTTAATTGCTATTTGGAAGGGATTGCACCTTCCTCCACTTTCTCGCTGGTTTGAACATCTTTTTTCTCTGGCTTTGGTCGGATGGCCGCTATGAAGAACTTTCTTGCCATCGCCTGGTCGCCATGTATCTCCATCACTCCCCGCTCGGTGACATATTTGAGTTTCTGGTGGTAGGTCAAGGATACTGCCTTCATTGCATGAAGCCATCCCCTGTCGAGGATGGCTTGATACGGTGAATCGATGTCGACCACCAAGAATTTGATCATTTTCGAAACATTTCCAGTGAGCACTGGTAGTACTATCTTACCCAGAGGCATGGTCATTTTTCCAGCGAAGCCGACCAAAGGAACAGTGGTTCCCTTTAGGTCGGCGATGTTCAACTTCAATTTTCTGAACAGGTCGATGTACATTACTTCGGATGAGCTTCCTTGATCGACGAGCAGCCTGTCGATATCAAAGTTGGCTATCCTTACTGTAATGACTAAGGCATCGTGATGTGGGGTCCTAACTCCCACAAGATCTTCATCCGTGAAAACAATATGCTTGTTGTAGTCGATGTCCTCTGCTCGCCGGCATTTTCCTGCTTGTGATTTCGCTGGATCAATTTGAAAAGCTTGCATTACTGCTGTTAGCTTCTTTACCTCCATCCGAGCTGAGTTTCCCTGGATTTGCTTAACATCGGATACTCCATGGATTACTGCGAATTCGTGTCCGGTGTCGTCTTCTAATACGTTGTCGGCTTTTGCCTCCTTGTGGACAGTTACTCTCTCTACCTTCCTTTCCACAAAGTCATTCAAATGTCCGGATTGGGCCAACTCCTCGAGGTGGGACTTAAGAGCCTTGCAGTGCTCGGTCTTATGTCGTCCCTCTTTGTGGAAGGTGCGTCTCAGCGCATTGTTTCTTTTCGATGGGTCTCCTCCCATTTTTCGGGGCCATTTGATGAACGGCTCATCTTTGATCTTCGCGAGAATTTTGTAAATTGGTTCTTTGAAGACGGTGTTGACCGCCTGGAATGACTTTGCAACATCAGGGCTCCCTCCGTTCTTGGAGCCATTCTTGCTCCCATTCTTTCCTCCTTTTTTCTGGTTATCAACTTTCTCACTTCCCTTTGTGGCGAGCTTGGCTCGACCGTTTTCACCTACGTTAAGGCGGGTGACATCTTCCACCTTTGCGTATTTCTCAATCCGGGCCATCAGGTCATCAATGGTGGTTGCTTCCTTCTTTGTCAAGGACTGGTAAAGGAGGGAAGAGCTAGGTAGCCCAATTTTGAATGAAGCCGCTGCCACCTCTTCTGCGCAGTCCTCGACTTCGTTGAATAACTCCCAGTACCTTTTCGCGTAGTCTCGAAGTGTCTCCTGAGGAGTTTTCTTTATTGTCAATAGAGCATCCATCCTTTTGGGATGGGAGCTGCTGGTGATGAACCGGGCCGTAAAGAGCTCGGCTAGGGATTTGAAGTTTCTGATGGATCGGTGAGGGAGTTTCTCGAACCATTTCTGGGCCAAATCATGAAGGCTCGAGGGAAAAATACGGCACATCAGCGCATCTCGGTGATTCCAGAGGGTCATAGCCTGCCGGTACTGCCTGACATGATTAATGGGATTAGTTTTCCCATCGTAGATCTTGAACCTTGGAATAGCAAACTTTTTGGGAGCTTCTTCTTCTTCAATTTCCCTTGTGAAGGGCGATTTCATCTGGGTCTTAAGGGCTCTCCTGGCGAGTTCTCTGGTTGACCTGGTGCCGCGGTGAGCTGGATGATGGTCCATTTCTCTGCGAACTAGGTTCCGTATGTTGTCGTCGCTGCGAACAGGGCTCTGATAGCGGCGAGCTCTTCTCAGTTGCTCGCGGAGGTCGTCGTCTGAGTCGCCACCTTCGAACCCTTGATATTGCCGCCTAGGGCTCCTTCCTCGGCTGCGAGATTTGCTCGCCTGAGGGCTAGGAGTGCGATAGGGGCGTCTCCTAGTGTCAGGACGTAGTTCTTTCTCCAGTTTTTCTAGTCTTCTTTTCAAGCGAGCATTCTCAACCTCATACCTGCGAGAAGACTCCCTCTGCTCGTGGAGCCTTGCTTCGTATGCATTGATCAATCTGGATATCTGAGTGGACCTTGCTGGTCCTTGGCTTTCTTCTGAGGCTGGCCTTTCTAAGCGAGCCCCTTGATCTGAACGTTGGACTTCAGACCTAATCCTGCGAGGAGCG
The DNA here is from genome assembly GCA_949130495.1 of Sambucus nigra. Lineage (NCBI taxonomy): Eukaryota > Viridiplantae > Streptophyta > Magnoliopsida > Dipsacales > Adoxaceae > Sambucus > Sambucus nigra. The sequence continues at coordinate 820,170,881 of OX422207.1, forward strand.
GGTGGCTCCTGAATATCTCCTGCTTGAGGAGCGTTGCTGCTGTGACCAGACATCTTAGATTTTTTTCTCGGCGTGGGCTCTTCTCAAGAAAAGATAAACGCTTCCCACAGATGGCGCCAATTGTGGTGACACTTATTATGCAACACAAATAAATATGAAAGAGGTAACAACCAAGAAAAGACAAATAAAAGGCCAATCACACAACAACGGGAGTACGTGGTTCAGCAAAGAAGTGCCTACGTCCACGGTGGTTCAGTCAGTGTTATTTCTCTATATTCTGAAGAATAAGTACAGAGAATACAACTTGTCCTTTGCCCCGGACTTAGGGTTTAATTTATACATGTATTTGTTGGAGTAGTGGGGGTGATGGGTTCCTTCTTATTAGCCATCTCCCCTACATGGGATCGTGCTCCCTTCCAACTTCTCTTCATGGGATCGTGGGGTAATCGGATGAGTATATAAGGTGATGGGCCTGGGCTTTGGGCCTGTTAAGGAGGGGCTACTCGTCGAGGCCTTATGGTGCTAAATTCAGAAGGTACCCACAGTGGCATGTCAAGACACTCGTTCCCTAATACTATTTTGGGTCGGGGTCGTGACAGAGGTGGTATCAGAGCATAGGTTATGAACCCGTAGACTACTGAACATAAGTTTCGAACGTTATCGATTTTAAGTCTCCATACATAGGTTATAGGATTAAATATCCGACTTATGTGATAACCCTCCATATTTCTTATAGTCTATATATAATTGTTTATATATCATTGTTCTTCTAAAAAATGCAATCTTGGGCTAGTATAATACATCTTACGTTTGGCCATGACTGTAGCAAATGACCAAGGCAAGATCAACTCCAGGGACTAGTGGTTCGAGTATGGAAGGACTGGAAGGTGCATACAAGGCAATTGAAAGTCTAGCAAGAACTGTGGAGCATCAGGTGAATAATGGAGCACCAAGGAATCTTGAACTAAGTAGTTGTACTATTGAACAGTTCAAGAAGTTGAATCCTCCGTCTTTTAAAGGGACTCCTAACCCCACTAAAGCAGAAAATTGGGTGATGCAAATGGAAAAGATGTTCGATGTTCTTAAGTGTACAGATGAACAACGGGTTTTATTTGGAACATTCATGTAAGAAGGTGAAGCCGAACATTGGTGGAGAATGACTAAGAGAATGCATGGGGAAAGGAATAATTCCATAGGTTGGAATGACTTCTTAGTGATCTTCTACGAGAAATACTTTCCCGAAAAGGTGCAAGACCAAAAAGCAGCAGACTTCATGGGTCTAGTTCAAGGAAATATGACGGTTAGTCAATATGAGGCAAAGTTTACTGAGTTATCCCGTTTTACACCTCATGTTGTGATAACCGATGTTTTAAGAGCCAAGAAGTTTGAACGTGGGTTAAGGTTGAATATTCGTAGCCGAATATCCATCCTAAAGTTGACATCATATAATGACGTGGTGGCTAGGGCAACAATAGCTGAGAAGGATAGTGAAGAATATAATCAGGTTAGAGAGGGGAAGAGGAAGTTTGGAGAACAAAGAGGAAGGAACCCCAATAACAAACCCTTTAGGACTATACCTAATATAGGACAACCTTCAGTAAACAAACACCTTAATGTTGATAAATGCCAACGTTGTGGTAATATTCATAGAGGGCGACCGTGTTACCTGGAGACGGGGAGTTGCTTTGGGTGTGGCCAAAAAAGGGCATAAAATGCGAGATTGTCCTAAAAAAGGGAAGGCGGCAACAAAGACTTCTAATGACAATAAGGATCAGGGCAGACAAGGTAGAGTCTTTAATCTTTCCGATGCAAAGGCTTCTAATGCAGTAGTGTCAGGTACACTTTCTATATGTGCACAACCTTTTCAAGTTTTAATTGATCCTGGTTCTACCCATTCGTTTGTGTCTATGCATTTTGTTAATCGCTTTCCTAATATTCCTGAATCCTTGAATCATATCATACACGTTTCTACTCATTCGGGTGAGTTATTGACGGGAAAATTAGTATATAAGTCTTGCCCTATAAATGTCAGTAGTCATAAACTATTCGCTGATTTGATAGTTTTAGACATAAGAGATTTTGAAGTCATTTTGGGGATGGATTGGTTAGCATCATATCATGCTAGGGTGGATTTTTTTGAGAAGAGAGTTATTTTCCAAATTCCTAACCAACCAGAATTCAGTTTTGAAGGAACTAGCATCTTATCTCCCATGCGTATTATCTCTGCAATGCAAGCTTGTAATTTTCTTAAGAAAGGATGTCAAGGATTCCTTGCCAGTGTTATTGATTTGGAAACAAAAGAGCCTAGTTTAGAATATATTCCTATAGCTAAGCTTTTTCCAGATGTTTTTCCAGATGATTTGCCTAGTCTATCTCCTAGTAGAGAAGTAGAATTTACCATTGACCTTGTTCCTGGAACTACACCAAACTCAAAACCACCTTATCGCATGGCACCTTTAGAATTAAGAGAATTAAAAGTTCAATTACAAGATCTGTTAGACAAGGGTTTTATTAGACCTAGTGTATCCCCTTGGGGTGCTCCAGTATTATTTGTTAAAAAGAAGGATGGGACGATGAGGTTATGTATAGATTATCGTGAACTAAATAAGGTGACCATTAAGAATAAATACCCCTTACCTCGTATAGATGATTTGTTTGACCAACTGCAAGGTGCGCAAGTATTTTCGAAGATTGACCTTAGGTCAGGCTATCACCAATTGAAGATTAAGGAAGAGGATATTTCGAAATTAGCTTTTCGTACTAGATATGGTCACAATGAATTTCTTGTGATGCCATTTGGATTAACTAATGCACCAGCCGCTTTTATGGATATGATGAATAGAGTGTTTAGGAAATATCTGGATCAGTGTGTGGTTGTTTTCATTGATGACATCCTTATTTATTCCAAAGGTATTGAAGAACACGAGAAGCATTTGGAGATAGTATTACAAATCCTTAGGAAAGAGAAATTATATGCGAAATTAAAGAAGTGTGAATTTTGGTTGCCTAGTGTTTCTTTTCTAGGACATGTCATATCCAAGGATGGAGTGTCGGTTGATCCTCAAAAGATCGAGGCTATACTAGATTGGCCAAGACCAACTAATGTGACGGAGATTCGCAGTTTCCTAGGGTTAGCAGGTTATTATCGAAGATTTGTTGAAGGATTTTCTAGTATTGCCAAACCTCTCTCTAGGTTAACACAAAAGACGGTGAAATATAAATGGTCTGAGGAAGTTGAGAATAGTTTTCGAGAACTTAAGAATCGATTAGTAACTGCCCCAATTTTGACTATTCCTTCCGGTACAGGAGGATTTGTGATTTATAGTGATGCTTCTAAAAATGGTTTGGGATGTGTGCTAATGCAAAATGCAAAAGTAGTAGCTTATGCCTCGAGACAGTTAAAACCCCATAAGCAAAATTATCCAACCCATGACTTAGAATTAGCAGCGGTAATTTTTGCTCTTAAGATTTGGAGACATTATTTGTATGGTGAGACTTGTGAGATTTATACCGATCATAAGAGTTTGAAATATATCTTTACTCAGAAGGAATTGAACATGAGACAAAGGATGGGGTTAGAATTAATGAAGTATTATGATGTAAATATTCACTATCACCCGGGGAAAGCTAATGTAGTTGCCGACGCGTTGAGTAGAAAGTCTACACCAAATTTAGCATGTATTATTACCAGCCAGGAAGCTCTATTGAAAGATTTGAGAAGTATGAAAATAGATGTACGTATTTATGGCGAAGGAGGAATAATCGCAAACTTACAAATACAACCCACGTTGATGGAAAGAATTAAAGTTGCACAAGTAAATGACCCACAACTGAGGAAGATTAAAGAAGAGGTTATTGATGGGAAGAGAATTGAATTTGCGATACGAGATGATATATTAAGGTTTGGAAATAGAGTCTGTATACCCGGTGATGCCCAACTAAAGAGGCAGATTTTGGAGGAAGTTCATTACTCGAGATTCACAGTTCATCCCGGAAATACCAAGATGTACAGAGATCTGCGAGAAGTGTTTTGGTGGAATAACATGAAAAGGGAGATAGCAGAGTTTTTATCTCAGTGCTTGATCTGTCAACAAGTAAAAGCTGAACATCAGAAACCATCAGGATTATTACAACCTTTACCAATCCCTGAGTGGAAATGGGAACATATTACCATGGATTTTGTGATAGGGCTACCAAGGAGTTCCAATGGTAATGATTCCATTTGGGTAATTATTGATAGGTTAACTAAATCTGCTCATTTTCTTGCCATTAAGATTACCCATTCCTTAGAAAAGCTAGCTAAATTGTATATACGGGAAATTATTAAGCTTCATGGAACCCCAATTTCAATTGTTTGTGATCGTGACCCTAGATTCGTGTCTCGCTTTTGGAAAAGCCTACAAGTAGCCATGGGAACAAAACTGAATTTCAGCACTGCTTTTCATCCTCAAACAGACGGACAATCTGAAAGAACCATCCAAACCTTAGAGGATATGCTTAGGGCATGTGTACTTGAGTTGAAGGGGAATTGGGACGATCATTTACCGTTAGTGGAATTTGCATATAATAATAGCTATCAAGCAAGTATTCAAATGGCTCCATATGAGGCACTCTATGGTAGAAGGTGTCGTTCTCCTGCATGTTGGGTAGAAGTTGGAGAAAGAAAATTATTGGGACCAGAATTGATTCAGGTCACAACAGAGAAAGTGAAATTAATACAAGACCGACTTCAAATCGCTCAAAGCCGTCAAAAAAGTTATGCTGAAAATCGGCACCGACTGTTAGAATTCCAAAGAGGAGACTATGTTTTCTTATGAGTATCACCGAAAAAGGGAGAAATCCGATTTGGGAAGAAAGGAAAGTTGAGTCCAAGATATATAGGACCTTTTGAAATCCTTGAAAGGATAGGTGTTGCTGCGTATTGAATAACCTTACCCCCTGAACTCTCTAGTGTGCATAATGTGTTTCATGTTTCAATGATGAAGAAATACATCCCTGATCCAGCACAGATCTTAGGTCACGAGCCTCTTCAAGTTAGAGAAGATTTGACATACATTGAGCATCCAGTGGAAATCTTGGACCATAAAGATCAAATATTATGAACCAAGGTTATTCCACTAGTCAAAGTATTATGGAGGAATCATTATGTTGAAGAAGCAACATGGGAGCGGGAAGATGAAATAAAAGAGCGATATCCACACCTTTTTGGAAATTAATGTAAGTAAAGTTCGGGGACCAAACTTTTTATAAGGAGGGTAGGATGTAATGACCCCATTTTCTTATGCCAATATATAATTGTCTTCTTTCAATTTCGTCATACTTACTATCCAATAATGATATATTATTACATATAAGATATTCCGAGTTCTTAATATGACATATCCCATTTTTAAATTTGAAGAATCAACAGTAAAATGGGTCGGATTGAGATTTTATGGCACATCCTAAGCTAAGTGATAAGTTTTGGGGTAGAAAATGTAATTTTATGAAACTTTAGGGACTTGGTTTTAATAAAGAAAGTTTCAGGGACCAAAATGAAAAATAAAAAGGGGCCTTTTCGTAAATAAAATATTTTTAGGGACCTATAAGAAATATTGAAAATATATGGTGTGAAATTACCAAAATGCCCTTCAGGTCCGAAATGACCCTTATACCCTTAATACCTATCCACCTCGTGCTTGGTTTTGACACCTCCACCGTACACGTGTCGTCGTTAGAGGAGAAGCTAAAACACATGTCGCAGTCCGGTGAAATAAGACTGCAAGACGCCTCCGTTACGCGACACGTCAACGCTGACTCCCATTGTAAAAGCTTGGTCAGCATGGACATGTGTCAACCCCGGGATATTTTGGGAAAACTATAAATAGGGCCTTTGGGGGATCATTTGAAACTCACAGCAATTCCTTGAGAATTATAGAAAGAAATAGTGAGAGAAAGTGTGAGAAAGTTTAAGAAGAAGTTCTTAGGGATATTCATCATAAGGTAATCTTAATGTTATAATGCATCTTTATAGTTTTAATTTATTGTTTTATATCTTTACTTAGTAGTTATGCTGGTAAAATACAATAAAGAATTCACTAATTAAAACTTAAAATTTAGAACAAATCCAAGTTGATTTTATAAACTTGTTCGAAATTATACGCTTTTAAAAAATAATTATTTTTAAAGAAATTGCTCGTTATTATGGAATCCGATTTAAGTAATTCCAAAGTCAGGCCCGGTGAAGTTCTGTCTAGATGAGATGGTATTTAAGTGGTGCCCCTGTGACCCTCCATCTCTACTGGGAATGAATCCAAAAAATTTCTGTCTAGATGAGATGGTATTTAAGTGGTGCCCCTGTGACCCTCCATCTCTACTGGGAACCGACTGATGAGGAAAGACTATGAATTGAATTCTTCAATTACGATCAATGAGTTTTAAAAGTTAACAAATAGGGATTAGGTAATCCTTTAAAAGAGGAAGTTATTAATAAACTATAGTATAAACTGGACCTTAGAACGTATACTTAAATCTTTATCAGATTAACGTGTGATCGAAGACTCAATACCAGTAAATTTGACCTCCATTCTGGGTGAGTACTCTGACATTCCTTGTGTATTTTGATTATATGATATTATGCAAACTATATAAATTTTGTGAACTGCTTTTTATTCTCAAAATTCATGTGATACCGATGATTTATTCAATTGTGACATGTTTATATTTGTCCATATAAACATACCGATTAAAATGATTATTGAAAAGGATACTGAATATTAAAATTATGATTCGGCCTAAGGGACCTCTTTATTGACTGACCTTCCCAGCTGGGTTATCGCTGGTGTGGCCTAAATAAGGCGTTGTGATGAACTAGTTCGATTGACCCTCAACTACCGGGGTATAATACGGTAGAAGAATACGGTATTAGAGTGTACTTGGCCATCAAAATGATATGATTGAAAGAAAAAGATATCACATTTCATTTGTTGCATTCGTCTTATTCTGAGCCATCCAATTGTGATATATGTAATTCCATTTCAAAATTATATCTATTTACTGCAAGTTCCTCTCCATATATGTATATTCCTTCTCTTTTGACTTGAATAGGTATCTATTTTTTGAAAACCTTGGAATGTTTGGAGATTGAACCTCATTCGGCTTTTAGCTGATGTTGCATAAATAACCATTTTTCAGGAAACGTTTAGGCTCACAGACGGAACGAAAATGGACTATATTGAAGATTTAGCTTTTAGAGCTCTTTTTGCAAAATGTTTATTTAGAGCATGTCTGGCTCTCTTGTAATAAGGTTTAAATTTTCTCTTAAGTTGTAACTCGTTGTTACTTTTAATATATATGAAGTTTCCTTTAGAAAGCTCTGATGACGTAATTCCTTTACTTTCAGTATTTTACGATTCATAACCATGTGATAATACATCCGTTGCATTTATTTAAGGAAACAATTAAAACCGCATATTTGTTGCCTTGGTGGCATGTCAAGACACTCGTTCCCTAATACTATTTTGGGTCGGGGTCATGACAGTAGATGATGATCTTTTTCTATCGCTTTTAAATACCTTGCATCGGGAAGAAGGAAAAGAAATGATTACTAGAAAAGACGATTGGGTTTTCGACGGTTAAAAGATGGAAAAGATGCAAATATCCAAGCGTCTGTCGCAGATTCAAAATATTTACAAAATTGCCATTTCGCGCTCAAACGACGAAACTAGAAGAAAAATTCCTAAGTGTTGGAGATTTGTAAGTAATCAAGACGTACAAAGGTAATCGAGCAACATTCAAGTAAAATATTCCTTACTTTCATATCAAAACTCAACTGTGAAATATTGGGGGCTTCTGTTGATACGAAAATTAATCAGCAGACGTGGACCAATTATATGAAGACACGTGTCATCTTACGTGTCAAAAACATATGATCACCGAGCTACCTAATACGCCGAGCTACTCATCGTCCGGAGCTATATAGCGTGCCGACCTACTCAGCATGCAGAGCATCTAGCCAAGAAGACCAAGCGACAATTGTACATTCAATGAACATCGGATTTAATGAACATTCTTATCGTACGGATGTATATGTCTATTAAATAATGGCATATCATCTATTCATACTGACAGCCCCAAGGCTATAAATACATTGTAACACCCTCTATAGGAGGAGGATAGATATCTTGTAATCATCATCGAGATTAAGGCAAACATTTGTAATACAACATAGTGGACATATGCCATTTCATTAAGGTTGAACCACTTTAAAAATCTATTGTCTTATTTTATTTAATCATTTTTATCTGTGATTAATTAATTAGATCGAGTCATCGAGTCTAGTTTTTTACATCAACACCTCCGTAGGAGTCTTCCCACCAATTGCGGCTGTAGGAAGTCTATTGATAAGGTGAGAAGCATAATTCACTATTTCACTCCAGAATGCCTTTCCCAATCCAGCATGGGACAATATACACCGACGTTTCTGCACCAAAGTACGGTTCATACCATCTGTAACTCCATTTTATTGTGGCGTTCTTCGTACGATAAAATGTCTGATAATTACCTCATCTTGGCATATTTTAAGGAATGGGTCTAAAGTGTACTCTCCACCATTGTATGTTCGGAATTTCTTGATCTTCCGACCTGTCTGAGTTTCTATCATCTTTTTCCAGTTAAGGAAAATCTCTAGAACTTCATCTTTACGATGTATGGTGTATACCCAGACTCGTCTAGAGTAATCATCAATAAAAGTCATGAACCAACGTTTACCTCCCAATGTTGCGTTTTGGGTAGGTCCCCATATATTTGAGTGAATATAGTCAAGAATTCCTTCGGTGCGATGAACAACAGTACCAAACTTGACTCAGGTCTGCGTACCCACGACACAGTGTTCACAGAAATCAATCTTACCTATCTTAGCTCCTTTTAACATGCCTTGCTTTATCAAACCTTGTAGATCTTTCTCGCCAGCATGCCCTAAGCTCATGTGCCATAGTTTGGATTCATCTGAATCATCTGAGATTTTGGAGACTGCTGTTCTCCCAGTGATTATGCTCCCGTCGAGGAAATATAAATTTCCTTTTCGAGTACCTTTTGTGGTTATAAGTGCTCCTCGAACCACCTTTAGAACTCCACCTTTGATGATAATAGAATAGCCTTTAGCATCAAAGGTTCCCAATGAAATTAAATTCTTCTTCAAGTTTGAAATGTATCGTACATCTGTTAGTACTCTGATCGATCCATCATGCAGCTTCAATCGAATCGAGTCTATCCCTTTTGTTTTACATGCGTTGTCATTGCCCATTAAAACACATCCCCCATCAAGCTCTTAGAATCTTGAAAACGAGTCCCTATTGGGACACATGTGATAGGAACACCCTGAATCAAGAATCCACTCCTCAGAGTGGCCGGTTGATGATAAAGCGGTCAAAGCTAACTCCAGGTCATCTTCTTCATTTTGTGCAACATTCACATTTGGTTCATTTTTCTTGTCTATGTTTGGACAATCTTTCTTCCAAGGTCCTTTTTTTATGACAATAGGCACATTCGTCTTTCGCAAGTTATCGTGTATTGGATGATTTTTCCCTTAACTTTGAGCAAAATTTTCTTCCTCGTCCTCTGTTGGACGTCCTCCCTCTGACTGTGAGAGCTTGTGATGATGAGGTATATCGATGGACCTACAGATCCTTCACTACACCAAAAACAGGAAACTGGCACGGTTTAAAACCGTGCCAGAATCAGGCGTGCCAGATTTTCTGGCGCGGTTTAAAACCGTGCCAGATTTTCCAAACTGGCACGCTTTTGGCACGCTTTTAAAATGTGCCAGTTTTTTAATCTGGCACGCTTTTGGCACGCTTTTAAACCGTGCCAGATGTTAAATCTGGCACGCTTTTGGCACACGCCAAAACCGTGCCAAATTATCTATTTTCTATCACGCTTTTGGCACGGTTATAAAGCATGCCATATTGTTTTATAAGTGTTCTCATTTTTATGCATTGGCACGGTTTTGGCACGGTTTAAAACCGTGCCAGATTTTTCAGTTGATTAAAAAAATAATAATAGGAACCAAATCTGGAAAATCTGCAAATTCCAAATTCGGTAGGAAAAATATTTATTATTTGCATAAACAAAATCAAGAAAATTCACAAATTATGAATATTGCAGGTTGTTGATAAACTAATATGCATACAAACTTCAAAAAATTACAAGAGATAATACCAATATAAAGCAACACATGACCATAAAAGTCGACAATAACTTTAAAAAATTACAAGAGTTAATAGTTCCCATATCAAAAAAAAATTGGGCAGAGTTTCCTCTATTTTTTTAGCATTCCAAAACCTGCTAACATAAAATCTGCCCATATAAAGCCCGCACGGCCATAAAAGTCAACAATAAAACTACTATAGGCAGCACGACCATAAAAATAAACCATAAATCTACTGAAGCCTGCTCGGCCATAACACAAAAAATAGAATCCTGAATATTAACGACACTAAATACACAATCCCCCTATTGTAAAGCATTGACTTCTTCGTGCGTTCCAAGTGGATAAAAGCTAACGATTGAATGTCATCCTACAAAAAAAAATAAGACACAAAAAAGATACAATATTAGTAACAAAGTCATTTAAAAAAAAATCATATTCAAGCAAAAAAATTGCATATACAAGAAGAAAAATTGCATATACGACTATGCGTTCAGTTCCTATAAGTTACATTCGTCCCGTGCTAGGTGTTCGTGCCTCCTACGGGGTTGTTTGGGGGCGGGTTTGGGTTTTCACCCTTTAACGGCCTGTTTTCAGGTCTAAGTGTGATTTTTGAAAATTATCATCATACTCTCTAACCGGGAGACCCGGGACTACGCGGTCAGTTCCTATAAGTTACATTGGTCACGTGCGAGGTGTTCGTGCCTCCTACGGGGTCGTTTGGGGGCTAGTTTGGGTTTTCACCCTTTAACGGCCTGTTTTCAAGTCCAAGTGTTATTTTCACAAATTAACGTCATACTCTCAAACCGGAAGACCCGGGACTACGCGGTCAGTTCCTACAACTTACATTCCTCGCATGCGAGGTGTTCATGCCTCCTACAGGGTCGTTTGGGGGCTGGTTTAGATTTTCACCCTTTAACGGCCTGTTTTCAAGAAAGTGTGATTTTTGCAAATTATCGTCATACTCACAAATTGGGAGACCCGGGACTACGCGGTCAGTTCCTATAAGTTACAATGGTCCCGTGCGAGGTGTTCGTGCCTCCTACGGGGTCGTATTGGGGCTGGTTTGGGTTTTCACCCTTTAACGGCTTGTTTTCAAGTCTCAGTGTGATTTTCGCAAATTATCGTCATACTCTCAAACTGGGAGACCCGGGACTACGCAGTCAGTTCCTACAAGTTACATTGGTCCCGTGCGAGGTGTTTGTGCCTCCTACGGGGTCGTTTGGGGGCTAGTTTGGGTTTTCACCCTTTAACGGCCTGTTTTCAACTCTAAGTGTGATTTTTGCAAATTATCGCCATACTCCCAAACCGAGAGACCCGGGACTACGCGGTCAGTTCCTTCAAGTTACATTGGTCCCGTGTGAGGTGTTCGTGCATCCTACGGGGTCGTTTCGGGTCTCGTTTGGGTTTTCACCCATTAACGACCTGTTTTCAAGTCTAAGTGTGATTTTCGCAAATTATCATCATACTCTCTAACCGGGAGACCCGAGACTACGCGGTCAGTTCCTACAAGTTACAATGGTCCTGTACGAGGTGTTCGTGCCTCCTACGGGGTCGTTTGGGGGCTGGTTTGGGTTTTCACCCTTTAACGGCCTGTTTTCAGGTCTAAGTGTTATTTTCTCAAATTATCGTCATACTCTCTAACCGGGAGACCCGGGACTACGCGGTCAGTTCCTACAAGCTACATTGGTCCCGTGCAAGGTGTTCGTGCCTCCTACGGGGTCGTTTGCGTGCTGGTTTGGGTTTTCACCCTTTAACGACCTGTTTTCAAGTCTAAGTGTGATTTTCACAAATTATCGTCATACTCTCAAACCGAGAGACCCGGGACTTCGCGGTCAGTACCTATAAGTTACATTGGTCCCGTGCGAGGTGTTCGTGCCTCCTACGGGGTCGTTTGGGGGCTGGTTTGGGTTTTCACCCTTTAACGGCCTGTTTTCAGGTCTAAGTGTGATTTTCGCAAATTATCATCATACTCTCAAACGGGGAGACCCGGGACAACGCGGTTAGTTCCTACAAGATACATTGGTCCCGTGCGAGGTGTTCGTGCCTCCTACGGGGTCGTTTGGGGGCTGGTTTGGGTTTTCACCCAATAACCGCCTGTTTTCAAGTCTAAGTGTGATTTTCACAAATTATCGTCATACTCTCAAACCGGGAGACACGGGACTAAACGGCCTGTTTTCAACTCTAAGTGTTATTTTTGAAAATTATCATCATACTCTCAAACCGGGAGACCCGGGACAACGCGATTAGTTTCTACAAGTTACATTGGTCCCGTGCGAGGTGTTCGTGACTCCTACGGGGCCGTTTGGGGATTGGTTTGTGTTTTCATCCTTTAACGGCTTGTTTTCAAGTCTAAGTGTGATTTTCGCATATTATAGTCATACTCTCAAACCGGGAGACCCGGGACTACGCAGTCAGTTCCTACAAGTTACATTGGTCCCGTGCGAGGTGTTCGTGCCTGCAAAGGGGTCGTTTGGGGGCTGGTTTGGGTTTTCACCTTTTAACGGCCTGTTTTCAAGTCTAAGTGTTATTTTTTCAAATTATCATCATACTCTCTAATCGGGAGACCCGGAACGACGCGGTCAGTTCCTACAAGTTACATTGGTCCCGTACGAGGTGTTCGTACCTCCTACGGGGTCGTTTGGGGGCTGGTTTGGGTTTTCACCCTTTAACGGCCTGTTTTCAAGTTTAAGTGTGATTTTCACAAATTATCGTCATACTCTCAAATCGGGATACTCGGGACTACGCAGTCAGTTACTACAAGTTACATTGGTCCCGTGCGAGGTGTTCGTGCCTCCTACGGGGTTGTTTGGGGGCTGGTTTGGGTTTTCACCCATTAACCGCCTGTTTTCAAGTTTAAGTGTGATTTTTGCAAATTATCGTCATAATCTCGAATCGGGAGACCCGAGACAACGCGGTCAGTTCCTACAAGTTACATTGGTCCCGTGCGAGGTGTTCGTGCCTCCTACGGGGTCGTTTGGGGGAGGGTTTGGGTTTTCACCTTTTAACGTCCTGTTTTCAAGTCTAAGTGTGATTTTTGCAAATTATCGTCATACTCTCTAACCGGAAGACCCGGTACGACGCGGTCAGTTCCTACAAGTTACATTGGTCCCGTGTGAGGTGTTCGTGCCTCCTACGGGGTCATTTGGGGGCTGGTTTGGGTTTTCACCCTTTAACGACCTGTTTTCAAGTTTAAGTGTGATTTTTGCAAATTATCGTCATACTCTCAAACCGGGATACCCGGGACTACGCAGTCAGTTCCTACGAGTTACATTGGTCCCATGCGAGGTGTTCGTGCCTCCTACGGGGTCGTTTGGGTGTTGGTTTGGGTTTTCACCCATTAACGGCCTGTTTTCAAGTCTAAGTGTGATTTTTGCAAATTATCGTCATACTCTCTAACCGAAAGACCCGGGATAACGCGGTCAGTTGCTACAAGCTACATTGGTCCCGTACGAGGTGTTCGTGCCTCCTACGGGGTCGTTTGGGGGCAGGTTTGGGTTTTCCCCCTTTAACGGCTTGTTTTCGAGTCTAAGTGTGATTTTCGCAAATTATCATCACACTCTCATACCGGGAGACCCGGGATTACGCGGTCAGTTTCTACAAGTTACATTAGTCCCGTGCGAGGTGTTCGTGCCTCCTATGGGGTCGTTTGGGGGCTGGTTTGGGTTTTCACACTTTAACGGCCTGTTTTCAAGTCTAAGTGTGATTTTTGCAAATTATCATCATACTCGCAAATGGGGAGACCCGGGACAACGCGGTTAGTTCCTACAAGTTACATTGGTCCCGTGCGAGGTGTTCGTGCCTCCTACGGGGCCGTTTGGGTACTGGTTTGGGTTTTCACCCTTTAACGGCTTGTTTTCAAGTCTAAGTGTGATTTTCACAAATTATCATCATACTCTCAAACCGGGAGACTCGGGACTACGCAGTCAGTTCCTACAAGTTACATTCGTCCCGTGACAGGTGTTCGTGCCTGCAAAGGGGTCGTTTGGGGGCTGGTTTGGGTTTTCACCTTTTAACGGCCTGTTTTCAAGTCTAAGTGTTATTTTTTCAAATTATCATCATACTCTCTAATCGGGAGGCCCGGGACGACGCGGTCCGTTCCTACAAGTTACATTGGTCCCGTGCGAGGTGTTCGTGCCTCCTACGGGGTCGTTTGGGAGCTGGTTTGGGTTTTCACCCTTTAACGGTCTGTTGTCAACTCTAAGTGTGATTTTTGCAAATTATCGCAAGACTCCCAAACCGAGAGACCCGAGACTACGCAGTCAGTTCCTTCAAGTTACATTGGTCCCGTTCGAGGTGTTCTTGCCTCCTACGGGGTCGTTTGGGTGCTGGTTTGGGTTTTCACCCTTTAACGGCCTGTTTTCAAGTCTAAGTGTGATTTTTGCAAATTATCATCATACTCTCTAACGGGGAGACCCGGGACAACGCGGTTAGTTCCTACAAGTTACATTGGTCCCGTGCTTCATACGGGTTCATTTGGTTGCTGGTTTGGGTTTTCACCCTTTGACGACCTGTTTTCAAGTCTAAGTGTGATTTTCATAAATTATCGTCATGCTCTCAAACCAAGAGAGCTGGGGTTACGCGGTCAGTTCCTACAAGTTACATTGGTCCCGTACGAGGTGTCCGTGCCTCCTATGGGGTCGTTTGGGGGCTGGTTTGGGTTTTCACCCTTTAACAGCCTGTTTTCAAGTCTAAGTGTGATTTTCTCAAATTATCATCATTCTCTCAAACGGGGAGACCCGGGACAACGCAGTCAGTTCCTACAAGCTACATTGGTCCCGTGCGAGGTGTTCGTGCCTCCTACGGGGTCGTTTCGGGGCTGGTTTGGGTTTTCACCCATTAACGGCCTATTTTGAAGTCTAAGTGTGATTTTAACAAATTATCGTCATACTCTCAAACCGGGAGACCCAGGACTAAACGGCCTGTTTTCAAGTCTAAGTGTTATTTTTGCAAATTATCATCATACTCTCAAACCGGGAGACCCAGGACAACGCGATTAGTTTCTACAAGTTACATTGGTCCCGTGCGAGTTGTTCGTGCCTCCTACGGGGTCGTTTCGGGACTGGTTTGGGTTTTCACCATTTAACGGCTTGTTTTCAAGTCTAAGTGTGATTTTCGCAAATTATCATTATACTCTCAAACCGGGAGACCCGGGACAACGCGATTAGTTCCTACAAGTTACTATGGTCCCGTGCGAGGTGTTCGTGCCTCCTACGGGGTCGTATGGGGGCTAGTTTGGGTTTTCACCCTTTAACGGCTTGTTTTCAAGTCTAAGTGTGATTTTGGCAAATTATAGTCATACTCTCAAACCGGGAGAACCGGGACTACGCAGTCAGTTCCTACAAGTTACATTGGTCCCGTGCGAGGTGTTCGTGCCTCCTACGGGGTCGTTTTGGGGGCTGGTTTGGGTTTTCACCCTTTAACGGCCTGTTGTCAACTCTAAGTGTGATTTTTGCAAATTATCGCAATACTCCCAAACCGAGAGACCCGGGACTACGCAGTCAGTTCCTTTAAGTTACATTGGTCCCGTTCGAGCTGTTCGTGCCTCCTACGGGGTCGTTTGGGGGCTGGTTTGGGTTTTCACCCATTAACGGCCTGTTTTCAAGTCTAAGTGTGATTTTTGCAAATTATCGTCATACTCTCTAACCGGGAGACCCGGGACTACGCGGTCAGTTCCTAAAAGTTACAATGGTCCCGTACGAGGTGTTCGTGCCTCCTATGGGGTCGTTTGGGGGCTGGTTTGGGTTTTCACCCTTTAACGGCCTGTTTTCAGGTCTAAGTTTTATTTTTGCAAATTATCGTCATACTCTCTAACCGGGAGACCCGGGACTACGCGGTCAGTTCCTACAAGCTACATTGGTCCCGTGCGAGGTGTTCGTGCCTCCTACGGGGTCGTTTGGGTGTTGGTTCGGGTTTTCACCCTTTAACGGCCTGTTTTTAAGTCTAAGTGTGATTTTCACAAATTGTCGTCATACTCTCAAACCGAGAGACCCGGGACTACGCGGTCTGTTCCTACAAGTTACATTGGTCCCGTGCGAGGTGTTCGTGCCGACTACGGGGTCGTTTGGGAGATGGTTTAGGTTTTCACCCTTTAACGACCTGTTTTCAGGTCTAAGTGTGATTTTCGCAAATTATCATCATACTCTCAAACGGGGAGACCCGGGACAACGCGGTCAGTTCCTACAAGCTACATTGGTCCCGTGCGAGGTGTTCGTGCCTCCTACGGGGTCGTTTGGGGGCTGGTTTGGGTTTTCACCCATTAACGGCCTGTTTTCAAGTCTAAGTGTGATTTTCACAAATTATCGTCAAGCTCTCAAACCGGGAGACCTGGGACTAAACGGCCTGTTTTCAAGTTAAAGTGTGATTTTCGCAAATTATCGTCACACTCTCAAACCGGGATACCCGAGACTACGCAGTCAGTTCCTACAAGTTACATTGGTCCCGTGCGAGGTGTTCGTGCCTCCTACGGGGTCGTTTGGGGGCTGGTTTGGGTTTTCACCCATTAACGGCCTGTTTTCAAGTCTAAGTGTGATTTTTGCAAATTATCGTCATAATCTCGAACCGGGAGACCCGGGACAATGGGGTCAGTTTCTACAAGTTACATTGGTCCCGTGCGAGGTGTTCGTGCCTCCTACGGGGTCGTTTGGGGGCGGGTTTGGGTTTTTACCCTTTAACGGCCTGTTTTCAAGTCTAAATGTGATTTTTGCAAATTATCGTCATACTCTCTAACCAGAATACCCGAGACGAGGCAGTCAGTTCCTACAAGTTACATTGGTCCCGTGCGAGGTGTTCGTGCCTCCTACGGGGTCGTTTGGGGGCTGGTTTGGGTTTTCACCCTTTCACGGCCTGTTTTCAAGTTTAAGTGTGATTTTCGCAAATTATCGTCATACTCTCAAACCGGGATACCCGGGACTACGCAGTCAGTTCCTACAAGTTACATTGGTCCCATACGAGGTGTTCGTGCCTCCTACGGGGTCGTTTGGGTGCTGGTTTGGGTTTTCACCCATTAACAGCCTGTTTTCAAGTCTAAGTGTGATTTTTACAAATTATCGTCATACTCTCTAACCGGAAGACCCGGGACGACGCGGTCAGTTGCTACAAGTTACATTGGTCCCGTTCGAGGTGTTCGTGCCTCCTACGAGGTCGTTTGGGGGCTGGTTTGGGTTTTCACCCTTTAACGGACTGTTTTCGAGTCTAAGTGTGATTTTCGCAAATTATCATCACACTCTCATACCGGGAGACCCGGGATTACGCGGTCAGTTGCTACAAGTTACATTAGTCCCGTGCGAGGTGTTCATGCCTCCTATGGGGTCGTTTGGGGGCTGGTTTAGGTTTTCACCCTTTAACGGCTTGTTTTCAAGTCTAAGTGTGATTTTTGCAAATTATTATCATACTCTCAAACGGGGAGACCCGGCACAACGCGGTTAGTTCCTACAAGTTACATTGGTCCCGTGCGAGGTGTCCGTGCCTCATACGGGTTCGTTTGGGTTCTGGTTTGGGTTTTCACCCTTTAACGACCTGTTTTCAAGTCTAAGTGTGATTTTCACAAATTATCGTCATACTCTCAGATCGAGAGACCCGGGATTACGCGGTCAGTTCCTACAAGTTACATTGGTCCCGTGCGAGGTGTCCGTACCTCCTATGGGGTCGTTTAGGGGCTGGTTTGGGTTTTCACCCTTTAACGGCCTGTTTTCAGGTATAAGTGTGATTTTCTCAAATTATCATCATTCTCTCAAACGGGGAGACCCGGGACAACGCGGTCAGTTCCTACAAGCTACATTGGTCCCGTGCGAGGTGTTCGTGCCTCCTACGGGGTCGTTTCGGGGCTGGTTTGGGTTTTCACCCATTAACGGCCTATTTTCAAGTCTAAGTGTGATTTTAACAAATTATCGTCATACTCTCAAACCGGGAGACCCAGGACTAAACGGCCTGTTTTCAAGTCTAAGTGTTATTTTTGCAAATTATCATCATACTCTCAAACCGGGGACCCAGGACAACGTGATTAGTTTCTACAAGTTACATTGGTCCCGTGCGAGTTGTTCGTGCCTCCTACGGGGTCGTTTCGGGACTGGTTTGGGTTTTCACCCTTTAACGGCTTGTTTTCAAGTCTAAGTGTGATTTTCACAAATTATCATCATACTCTCAAACCGGGAGACCCGGGACAATGCGATTAGTTCCTACAAGTTACAATGGTTCCGTGCGAGGTGTTCGTGCCTCCTACGGGGTCGTATGGGGGCTGGTTTGGGTTTTCACCCTTTAACGGCTTGTTTTCAAGTCTAAGTGTGATTTTTGCAAATTATCATCATACTCTCTAACCGGGAGACCCGGGACTACGCGGTCAGTTCCTACAAGTTACAATGGTCCCGTACGAGGTGTTCGTGCCTCCTATGGGGTCGTTTGGGGGCTGGTTTGGGTTTTCACCCTTTAACGGCCTGTTTTCAGGTCTAAGTGTTATTTTCGCAAATTATCGTCGTACTCTCTAACCGGGAGACCCGGGACTACGCGGTCAGTTCCTACAATCTACATTGGTCCCGTGCGAGGTGTTCGTGCCTCCTACGGGGTCGTTTGGGTGTTGGTTCGTGTTTTCACCCTTTAACGGCCTGTTTTTAAGTCTAAGTGTGATTTTCACAAATTATCGTCATACTCTCAAACTGAGAGACCCGGGACTACGCGGTCTGTTCCTACAAGTTACATTGGTCCCGTGCGAGGTGTTCGTGCCGAATACGGGGTCGTTTGGGGGCTGGTTTAGGTTTTCACCCTTTAACGACCTGTTTTCAGGTCTAAGTGTGATTTTCGCAAATTATCATCATACTCTCAAACGGGGAGACCCGGGACAACGCGGTCAGTTCCTACAAGCTACATTGGTCCCGTGCGAGGTGTTCGTGCCTCCTACGGGGTCGTTTGGGGGCTGGTTTGGGTTTTCACCCATTAACGACCTATCTTCAAGTCTAAGTGTGATTTTCACAAATTATCGTCATACTCTCAAACCGGGAGACCTGGGACTAAACGGACTGTTTTCAAGTCTAAGTGTTATCTTTGTAAATTATCGTCATACTCTCAAACCGGGAGACCCGGGACAACGCGATTAGTTTCTATAAGTTACATTGGTCCCGTGCGAGGTGTTTGTGCCTCCAAAGGGGTCGTTTGGGGGCTGGTTTGGGTTTTCACCTTTTAACCGCCTGTTTTCAAGTCTAAGTGTTATTTTTTCAAATTATCATCATACTCTCTAATCGGGAGACCCGGGACGACGCGGTTAGTTCCTACAAGTTACATTGGTCCCGTGCGAGGTGTTCGTGCCTCCTACGGGGTCGTTTGGGGGCTGGTTTGGGTTTTCACCCTTTAACGGCCTGTTTTCAAGTTAAAGTGTGATTTTCACAAATTATCGTCATACTCTCAAACCGGGATACCCGGGACTACGCAGTCAGTTCCTACAAGTTACATTGGTCCCGTGCGAGGTGTTCGTGCCTACTACGGGGTCGTTTAGGGGCTGGTTTGGGTTTTCTCCCTTTAACAGCCTGTTTTCAAGTTTAAGTGTGCTTTTCACAAATTATCGTCATTCTCTCAAACCGGGATACCCGGGACTAAACAGTCAGTTCCTACAAGTTACATTGGTCCCGTGCGAGGTGTTCGTGCCTCCTACCGGGTCGTTTGGGTGCTGGTTTGGGTTTTCACCCATTAACAGCCTGTTTTCAAGTCTAAGTGTGATTTTTTCAAATTATTGTCATACTCTCTAACCGGAAGACCCGGGATGATGCGATCAGTTGCTACAAGTTACATTGGTCCCGTGCGAGGTGTTCGTGCCTCCTACGGGGTCGTTTGGGGGCTGGTTTGGGTTTTCACCCTTTAACGGCCTGTTTTCGAGTCTAAGTGTGATTTTCGCAAATTATCGTCACACTCTCATACCGGGAGACCCGGGATTACGCGATCAGTTGCTACAAGTTACATTAGTCCCGTGCGAGGTGCTCGTGCCTCCTACGGAGTCGTTTCGGGGATGGTTTGGGTTTTCACCCATTAACGGCCTGTTTTCAAGTCTAAGTGTTATTTTTGCAAATTATCATCATACTCTCAAACCGGGAGACCCGGGACAACGCGATTAGTTTCTATAAGTTACATTGGTCCCGTGCGAGGTGTTCGTGCCTCCTACGGGGTCATTTGGGGACTGGTTTGGGTTTTCACCCTTTAACGGCTTGTTTTCTAGTCTAAGTGTGATTTTTGCAAATTATCGTCATACTCTCTAACCGGAAGACCCGGGACGATGCGGTCAGTTGCTGCAAGTTACATTGGTCCCGTGCGAGGTGTTCGTGCCTCCTATGGGGTCGTTTGGGGGCTGGTTTGGGTTTTCACCCTTTAACGGCCTGTTTTCAAGTCTAAGTGTGATTTTTGCAAATTATCATCATACTCTCAAACGGGGAGACCCGGGACAACGCGGTTAGTTCCTACAAGTTACATAGTCCCGTGCGAGGTGTCCGTGCCTCATACGGGGTCGTTTGGGTGTTGGTTTGGGTTTTCACCTTTTAACGGCCTGTTTTCAAGTCTAAGTGTGATTTTCACAAATTATCGTCATACTCTCAAATCGAGAGACCCAAGATTACGCGGTCAGTTCCTACAAGTTACATTGGTCCCGTGCGAGGTGTCCGTGCCTCCTATGGGATCGTTTGGGGGATGGTTTGGGTTTTCACCCTTTAACGGCCTATTTTCAGGTCTAAGTGTGATTTTCTCAAATTATCATCATTCTCTCAAACGGGGAGACCCGGGACAACGCGGTCAGTTCCTACAAGCGACATTGGTCCCGTGCGAGGTGTTCGTGCCTCCTACGGGGTTGTTTCGGGGCTGGTTTGGGTTTTCACCCATTAACGGCCTATTTTCAAGTCTAAGTGTGATTTTAACAAATTATCGTCATACTCTCAAACCGGGAGACCTGGGACTAAACGGCCTATTTTCAAGTTTAAGTGTTATTTTTGCAAATTATCATCATACTCTCAAACCGGGAGACCCGGGACAACGCGATTAGTTTCTACAAGTTACATTGGTCCCGTGCGAGTTGTTCATGCCTCCTATGGGGTCGTTTCGGGACTGGTTATGGTTTTCACCCATTAACGGCTTGTTTTTAAGTCTAAGTGTGATTTTTGCAAATTATCGTCATACTCTCAAATCGGGAGACCCGGGACAACGCGATTAGTTCCTACAAGTTACAATGGTCCCGTGCGAGGTGTTCGTGCCTCCTACGGGGTCGTATGGGGGCTGGTTTGGGTTTTCACCCTTTAACGGCTTGTTTTCAAGTCTAAGTGTGATTTTCGTAAATTATAGTCATACTCTCAAACCGGGAGAACCGGGACTACGCAGTCAGTTCCTACAAGTTACATTGGTCCCGTGCGAGGTGTTCGTGCCTCCTACGGGGTCGTTTGGGGGCTGGTTTGGGTTTTCACCCTTTAACGGCCTGTTTTAAAGTCTAAGTGTGATTTTTGCAAATTATCATCATTCTCTCTAACCGAAAGACCCGGGACTACGCGGTCTGTTCCTACAAGTTACATTGGTCCCGTGCGAGGTGTTCGTGCCGACTACGGGGTCGTTTGGGGGCTGGTTTAGGTTTTCACCCTTTAACGACCTGTTTTCAGGTCTAAGTGTGATTTTCGCAATTATCATCATACTCTCAAACGGGGAGACCCGGGACAACGCGGTCAGTTCCTACAAGCTACATTGGTCCCGTGCGAGGTGTTCGTGCCTCCTACGGGCTCGTTTGGGGGCTGGTTTGGGGTTTCACCCATTAACGGCCTGTTTTCAAGTCTAAGTGTGATTTTCACAAATTATCGTCATACTCTCAAACCGGTAGACCTGGGACTAAACGGCCTGTTTTCAAGTCTAAGTGTTATTTTTGCAAATTATCATCATACTCTCAAACCGGGAGACCCGGGACAACGCGATTAGTTTCAATAAATTACATTGGTCCCGTGCGAGGTGTTCGTGCCTCCAAAGGGGTCGTTTGGGGGCTGGTTTGGGTTTTCACCTTTTAACCGCCTGTTTTCAAGTCTAAGTGTTATTTTTTCAAATTATCATCATACTCTCTAATCGGGAGACCCGGGACGACGCGGTCAGTTCCTACAAGTTACATTGGTCCCGTGCGAGGTGTTCGTGCCTCCTACGGGGTCGTTTGGGTGCTGGTTTGGGTTTTCACCCTTTAACGGCCTGTTTTCAAGTTAAAGTGTGATTTTCGCAAATTATCTTCATACTCTCAAACCGGGATACCCGGGACTACGCAGTCAGTTCCTACAAGTTACATTGGTCCCGTGCGAGGTGTTCGTGCCTCCTACGGGGTTGTTTGGGGGCTGGTTTGGGTTTTCATCCATTAACCGCCTGTTTTCAAGTCTAAGTGTGATTTTTGCAAATTATCGTCATAATCTCGAATCGGGAGACCCGGGACAACGCGGTCAGTTCCTACAAGTTACATTGGTCCCGTGCGAGGTGTTCGTGCCTCCTACGGGGTCGTTTGGGGTCGGGTTTGGGTTTTCACCCTTTAATGGCCTGTTTTCAAGTCTAATTGTGATTTTTGCAAATTATCATCGTACTCTCTAACCGAAAGACCCGGGACGACGCGGTCAGTTCCTACAAGTTACATTGGTCCCGTGCGAGGTGTTCGTGCCTCCTACGGGGTCGTTTAGGGGCTGGTTTGGGTTTTCACCCTTTAACGGCCTGTTTTCAAGTTTAAGTGTGATTTTCGCAAATTATCGTCATACTCTCAAACCGGGATACCCGGAACTACGCAGTCAGTTCCTACAACTTACATTGGTCCCGTGCGAGGTGTTCGTGCCTCCTACGGGGTTGTTTGGGGGCTGGTTTGGGTTTTCACCCATTAACCGCCTGTTTTCAAGTCTAAGTGTGATTTTTGCAAATTATCGTCATAATCTCAAACCGGGAGACCCGGGACAACGCGGTCAGTTCCTACAAGTTACATTGGTCCCGTGCGAGGTGTTCGTGCCTACTACGGGGTCGTTTGGGGTCGGGTTTGGGTTTTCACCCTTTAACGGCCTGTTTTCAAGTCTAAGTGTGATTTTTGCAAATTATCATCATACTCTCTAACCGAAAGACCCGGGATGACGCGGTCAGTTCCTAAAAGTTACATTGGTCCCGTCCGAGGTGTTCGTGCCTCCTACGGGGTCGTTTAGGGGCTGGTTTGGGTTTTCACCCTTTAACGGCCTGTTTTCAAGTTTAAGTGTGATTTTCGCAATTTATCGTCATTCTCTCAAACCGGGATACCCGGGACTACGCAGTCAGTTCCTACAAGTTACATTGGTCCCGTGCGAGGTGTTCGTGCCTCCTACGGGGTCGTTTGGGTGCTGGTTTGGGTTTTCACCCATTAACGGCCTGTTTTCAAGTCTAAGTGTGAATTTTTCAAATTATTGTCATACTCTCTAATAGGAAGACCCGGGACGATGTGGTCAGTTGCTACAAGTTACATTAGTCCCGTGCGAGGTGCTCGTGCCTCCTATGGGGTCGTTTGGGGGCTGGTTTGGGTTTTCACCCTTTAACGGCCTGTTTTCCAGTCTAAGTGTGATTTTTGCAAATTATCATCATACTCTCAAACGGGGAGACCCGGGACAACGCGGTTAGTTACTACAAGTTACATTGGTCCCGTGCGAGGTGTCCGTGCCTCATACGGGGTCGTTTGGGTGCTGGTTTGGGTAATCACCCTTTAACGGCCTGTTTTCAAGTCTAAGTGTGATTTTCACAAATTATCGTCATACTCTCAAACCGAGAGACCCGGGACTACGCGGTCAGTTCCTACAAGTTACATTGGTCCCGTGCGAGGTGTCCGTTCCTCCTATAGGGTCGTTTGGGGGCTGGTTTGGGTTTTCACCCTTTATCGGCCTGTTTCAGGTCTAAGTGTGATTTTCTCAAATTATCATCATTCTCTCAAACGGGGAGACCCGGGACAACGCGGTCAGTTCCTACAAGCTACATTGGTCCCGTGCGAGGTGTTCGTGCCTCCTACGGGGTCGTTTCGGGGCTGGTTTGTGTTTTCACCCATTAACGGCCTGTTTTCAAGTCTAAGTGTGATTTTAACAAATTATCGTCATACTCTCAAACCGGGAGACCCGGGACTAAACGGCTTGTTTTCAAGTCTAAGTGTGATTTTTGCAAATTATCGTCATACTCTCTAACCGGAAGACCCGGGACGACGCGGTCAGTTGCTACAAGTTACATTGGTGACGTGCGAGGTGTTCGTTCCTCCTATGGGGTCGTTTGGGGGCTGGTTTGGGTTTTCACCCTTTAACGGCTTGTTTTCAAGTCTAAGTGTGATTTTCGCAAATTATAGTCATAATCTCAAACCGGGAGAACCGGGACTACGCAGTCAGTTCCTACAAGTTACATTGGTCCCGTGCGAGGTGTTCGTGCCTCCTACGGGGTCGTTTGGGGGCTGGTTTGGGTTTTCACCCTTTAACGGCCTGTTTTCAACTCTAAGTGTGATTTTTGCAAATTATCGCAATACTCCCAAACCGAGAGACCCGGGACTACGCAGTCAGTTCCTTCGAGTTACATTGGTCCCGTTCGAGGTGTTCGTGCCTCCTCCGGGGTCGTTTGGGGGCTGGTTTGGGTTTTCACCCATTAACGGTCTGTTTTCAAGTCTAAGTGTGATTTTTGCAAATTATCGTCATACTCTCTAACCGGGAGACCCGGGACTACGCGGTCAGTTCCTACAAGTTACAATGGTCCCGTGCGGGGTGTTCGTGCCTCCTACGGGGTCGTTTGGGGGCTGGTTTGTGTTTTCACCCTTTAACGGCCTGTTTTCAGGTCTAAGTGTTATTTTCGCAAATTATCGTCATACTCTCTAATCGGGAGACCCGTGACTACGCGGTCAGTTCCTACAAGCTACATTGGTCCCGTGCGAGGTGTTCGTGCTTCCTACGGGGTCGTTTGGGTGTTGGTTTGGGTTTTCACCCTTTAACGGCCTGTTTTCAAGTCTAAGTGTGATTTTCACAAATTATCGTCATACTCTCAAACCGAGAGACCCGGGAGTACGCGGTCAGTTCCTACAAGTTACATTGGTCCCGTGCGAGGTGTTCGTGCCGCCTACGGGGTCGTTTGGGGGCTGGTTTAGGTTTTCACCCTTTAATGACCTGTTTCCAGGTCTAAGTTTGATTTTCGCGAATTATCATCATACTCTCAAACGGGGAGACCCGGGACAACGCGGTTAGTTCCTACAAGCAACATTGGTCCCATACGAGGTGTTCGTGCCTCCTACGGGGTTGTTTGGGGGATGGTTTGGGTTTTCACCCATTAACGTCCTGTTTTCAAGTCTAAGTGTGATTTTCACAAATTATCGTCATACTCTCAAACCGGGAGACCCAGGACTAAACGGCCTGTTCTCAAGTCTAAGTGTTTTTTTTGCAAATTTTAATCATACTCTCAAACCGGGAGACCCGGGACAACGCGATTAGTTTCTATAAGTAACATTGGTCCCGTGCGAGGTGTTCGTGCCTCCAACGGGGTCGTTTGGGGACTGGTTTGGGTTTTCACCCTTTAACGGCTTATTTTCAAGTCTTAGTGTGATTTTCGCAAATTATCGTCATACTCTCAAACCGGGAGACCCGGGACTACGCAGTCAGCTCCTACAAGTTACATTGGTCCCATGCGAGGTGTTCGTGCCTCCTACGGGGTCGTTTGGGTGCTGGTTTGGGTTTTCACCCATTAACGACCTGTTTTCAAGTCTAAGTGTGATTTTTGCAAATTATCGTCATACTCTCTAACCGGAAGACCCGGGACGACGCGGTCAGTTGCTACAAGTTACATTGGTCCCGTACGAGGTGTTCGTGCCTCCTTCGGGGTTGTTTGGGGGATGGTTTGGGTTTTCACCCATTAACGGCCTGTTTTCAAGTCTAAGTGTGATTTTCACAAATTATCGTCATACTCTCAAACCGGGAGACCCAGGACTAAACGGCCTGTTTTCAAGTCTAAGTGTTATTTTTGCAAATTTTAATCATACTCTCAAACCGGGAGACCCGGGACAACGCGATTAGTTTCTATAAGTAACATTGGTCCCGTGCGAGGTGTTCGTGCCTCCTACGGGGTCGTTTGGGGACTGGTTTGGGTTTTCACCCTTTAACGGCTTATTTTCAAGTCTTAGTGTGATTTTCGCAAATTATCGTCATACTCTCAAACCGAGAGACCCGGGACTACGCAGTCAGTTCCTACAAGTTACATTGGTCCCATGCGAGGTGTTCGTGCCTCCTACGGGGTCGTTTGGGTGCTAGTTTGGGTTTTCACCCATTATCGGCCTGTTTTCAAGTCTAAGTGTGATTTTTGCAAATTATCGTCATACTCTCTAACCGGAAGACCCGGGATGACGCGGTCAGTTGCTAAAAGTTACATTTGTCCCGTGCGAGGTGTTCGTGCCTCCTACGGGGTCGTTTGGGGGCTGGTTTGGGTTTTCAGCCTTTAACGGCCTGTTTTCGAGTCTAAGTGTGATTTTCGCAAATTATCGTCACACTCTCATACCGGGAGACCCGGGATTACGCGGTCAGTTGCTACAAGTTACATTAGTCCCGTGCGAGGTGTTCGTGCCTCCTATGGGGTCGTTTGGAGGCTGGTTTGGCTTTTCACCCTTTAACGGCCTGTTTTCAAGTCTAAGGGTGATTTTTGCAAATTATCATCATACTCTCAAACGGGGAGACCCGGGACAACGCGGTTAGTTCCTACAAGTAACATTGGTCCCGTGCGAGGTGTTCGTGCCTCCTACGGGGCCGTTTGGGGACTGGTTTGGGTTTTCACCCTTTAACGGCCTGGTTTCAAGTCTAAGTGTGATTTTTACAAATTATCGTCATAATCTCGAACCGGGAGACCCGGGACAACGGGGTCAGTTGCTACAAGTTACATTGGTCCCGTGCGAGGTGTTCGTGCCTCCTACGGGGTCGTTTGGGGGCTGGTTTGGATTTTCACCCTTTAACAGGCTGTTTTCGAGTCTAAGTGTGATTTTCGCAAATTATCGTCACACTCTCATACCGGGAGACCCGGGACAACGCGGTTAGTTCCTACAAGTTACATAGTCCCGTGCGAGGTGTCCGTGCCTCATACGGGGTCGTTTGGGTGCTGGTTTGGATTTTCACCTTTTAACGGTCTGTTTTCAAGTCTAAGTGTGGTTTTCACAAATTATCGTCATACTCTCAAACCGAGAGACCCAAGATTACGCGGTCAGTTCCTACAAGTTACATTGGTCCCGTGCGAGGTGTCCGTGCCTCCTATGGGGTCGTTTGGGGGCTGGTTTGGGTTTTCACCCTTTAACGGCCTTTTTTCAGGTCTAAGTGTGATTTTCTCAAATTATCATCATTCTCTCAAACGGGGAGACCCGGGACAACGCGGTTAGTTCCTACAAGCTACATTGGTCCCGCGCGAGGTGTTCGTGTCTCCTACGGGGTTGTTTCGGGGCTGGTTTGGGTTTTCACCCATTAACGGCCTATTTTCAAGTCTAAGTGTGATTTTAACAAATTATCGTCATACTCTCAAACCGGGAGACCCGTGACCAAACGGCCTGTTTTCAAGTCTAAGTGTTATTTTTGCAAATTATCATCATACTCTCAAACCAGGAGACCCGGGACAACGCGATTAGTTTCTACAAGTTACATTGGTCCCGTGCGAGTTGTTCGTGCCTCCTATAGGGTCGTTTCGGGACTGGTTTGGGTTTTCACCCTTTAACGGCTTGTTTTTAAGTCTAAGTGTGATTTTTGCAAATTATCGTCATACTCTCAAATCGGGAGACCCGGGACAACGCGATTAGTTCCTACAAGTTACAATGGTCTCGTGCGAGGTGTTCGTGCCTCCTACGGGGTCGTATGGGGGCTGGTTTGGGTTTTCACCCTTTAACGGCTTGCTTTCAAGTCTAAGTGTGATTTTCGCAAATTATAGTCATACTCTCAAACCGGGAGAACCGGGACTACGCAGTCAGTTCCTACAAGTTACATTGGTCCCGTGCGAGGTGTTCGTGCCTCCTACGGGGTCGTTTGGGGGCTGGTTTGGGTTTTCACCCTTTAACGGCCTGTTGTCAACTCTAAGTGTGATTTTTGCAAATTATCGCAATACTCCCAAACCGAGAGACCCGGGACTACGCAGTCAGTTCCTTCAAGTTACATTGGTCCCGTTCGAGGTGGTCGTGCCTCCTACGGGGTCGTTTGGGGGCTGGTTTGGGTTTTCACCCATTAACGGCCTGTTTTCAAGTCTAAGTGTGATTTTTGCAAATTATCGTCATACTCTCTAACCGGGAGACCCGGGACTACGCGGTCAGTTCCTACAAGTTACAATGGTCCCGTACGAGGTGTTCGTGCCCCCTATGGGGTCGTTTGGTGGCTGGTTGGGTTTTCACCCTTTAACGGCCTGTTTTCAGGTCTAAGTGTTATTTTCGCAAATTATCGTCATACTCTCTAACCGGGAGACCCGGGACTACGCGGTCAGTTCCTACAAGCTACATTGGTCCCGTGCGAGGTGTTCCTGCCTCCTACGGGGTCGTTTGGGTGTTGGTTCGGGTTTTCACCCTTTAACGGCCTGTTTTTAAGTTTTAGTGTGATTTTCACAAATTATCGTCATACTCTCAAACCGAGAGACCCGGGACTACGCGGTCTGTTCCTACAAGTTACATTGGTCCCGTGCGAGGTGTTCGTGCCGACTACGGGGTCGTTTGGGGGCTGGTTCAGGTTTTCTCCCTTTAACGACCTGTTTTCAGGTCTAAGTGTGATCTTCGCAAATTATCATCATACTCTCAAACGGGGAGACCCGGGACAACGCGGTCAGTTCCTACAAGCTACATTGGTCCCGTGCGACGTGTTCGTGCCTCCTACGGGGTCGTTTGGGGGCTGGTTTGGGTTTTCACCCATTAACGGCCTGTTTTCAAGTCTAAGTGTGATTTTCACAAATTATCGTCATACTCTCAAACCGGGAGACCTGGGACTAAACGGCCTGTTTTCAAGTCAAAGTGTTATTTTTGCAAATTATCATCATACTCTCAAACCGGGAGACCCGGGACAACGCGATTAGTTTCTATAAGTTACATTGGTCCCGTGCGAGGTGTTCGTGCCTCCAAAGGGGTCGTTTGGGGGCTGGTTTGGGTTTTCACCTTTTAACCGCCTGTTTTCAAGTCTAAGTGTTATTTTTTCAAATTATCATCATACTCTCTAATCGGGAGACCCGGGATGACGCGGTCAGTTCCTACAAGTGACATTGGTCCCGTGCGAGGTGTTCGTGCCTCCTACGGGGTCATTTGGGGGCTGGTTTGGGTTTTCACCCTTTAACGACCTGTTTTCAAGTTAAAGTGTGATTTTCGCAAATTATCGTCATACTCTCAAACCGGGATACCCGGGACTACGCAGTCAGTTCCTACAAGTTACATTGGTCACGTGCGAGGTGTTCGTGCCTCCTACGGGATCGTTTGGGGGCTGGTTTGGGTTTTCACCCATTAACCGCCTGTTTTCAAGTCTAAGTGTGATTTTTGCAAATTATCGTCATAATCTCGAACCGGGAGACCCGGGAAAATGCGGTCAGTTCCTACAAGTTACATTGGTCCCGTGCGAGGTGTTCGTGCCTCCTATGGGGTCGTTTGGGGGCGGGTTTGGGTTTTCACCCTTTAACGGCCTGTTTTCAAGTCTAAGTGTGATTTTTGCAAATTATCATCGTACTCTCTAACAGGAAGACCCGGGACGATGCGGTCAGTTCCTACAAGTTACATTGTTCCCGTGCGAGGTGTTCGTGCCTCCTACGGGGTCGTTTAGGGGCTGGTTTGGGTTTTCACCCTTTAACGGCCTGTTTTCAAGTTTAAGTGTGGTTTTTACAAATTATCATCATTCTCTCAAATTGGGATACCCGGGACTACGCAGTCAGTTCCTACAAGTTACATTGGTCCCGTGCGAGGTGTTCGTGCCTCCTACGGGGTCGTTTGGGTGCTGGTTTGGGTTTTCACCCATTAACGGCCTGTTTTCAAGTCTAAGTGTGATTTTTTCAAATTATTGTCATACTCTCTAACCGGAAGACCCGGGACGACGCGGTCAGTTGCTACAAGTTACATTGGTCCCGTGCGAGGTGTTCGTGCCTCCTACGGGGTCGTTTGGGGGCTGGTTTGGGTTTTCACCCTTTAACGGCCTGTTTTCGAGTCTAAGTGTGATTTTCGCAAATTATCGTCACACTCTCATACCGGGAGACCCGGGATTACGCAATCAGTTGTTACAAGTTACATTAGTCTCGTGCGAGGTGCTCGTGCCTCCTATGGGGTCGTTTGGGGGCTGGTTTGGGTTTTCACCCTTTAACGGCCTGTTTTCAAGTCTAAGTGTGATTTTTGCAAATTATCATCATACTCTCAAACGGGGAGACCCGGGACAACGCGGTTAGTTCCTACAAGTTACATTGGTCCCGTGCGAGGTGTCCGTGACTCATACGGGGTCGTTTGGGTGCTGGTTTGGGTTTTCACCCTTTAACGGCCTGTTTTCAAGTCTAAGTGTGATTTTCACAAATTATCATCATACTCTCAAATCGAGAGACCCGGGACTACGCGGTCAGTTCCTACAAGTTACATTGGTCCCGTACGAGGTGTCCGTGCCTCCTATGGGGTCGTTTGGGGGCTGGTTTGGGTTTTCACCCTTTAACGGCCTGTTTCAGGTCTAAGTGTGATTTTCTCAAATTATCATCATTCTCTCAAACGGGGAGACCCGGGACAACGCGGTCAGTTCCTACAAGCTACATTGGTCCCATGCGAGGTGTTCGTGCCTCCTACCTGGTCGTTTCGGGGCTGGTTTGGGTTTTCACCCATTAACGGCCTGTTTTCAAGTGTAAGTGTGATTTTAACAAATTATCGTCATACTCTCAAACCGGGAGACCCGGGACTAAACGGCCTATTTTCAAGTCTAAGTGTTATTTTTGCAAATTATCATCATACTCTCAAACCGAGAGACCCGGGACAACGCGATTAGTTTCTACAAGTTACATTGGTCCCGTGCGAGTTGTTCGTGCCTCCTACGGGGTCGTTTCGGGACTGGTTTGGGTTTTCACCCTTTAACGGCTTGTTTTCAAGTCTAAGTGTGATTTTCGCAAATTATCGTCATACTCTCAAATCGGGAGACCCGGGACAATGCGATTAGTTCCTACAAGTTACAATGGTCCCGTGCGAGGTGTTCGTGCCTCCTACGGGGTCGTATGGGGGCTGGTTTGGGTTTTCTCCCTTTAACGGCCTGTTTTCAACTCTAAGTGTGATTTTTACAAATTATCGCAATACTCCCAAACCGAGAGACCCGGGACTACACAGTCAGTTCCTTCAAGTTACATTGGTCCCGTTCGAGGTGGTCGTGCCTCCTACGGGGTCGTTTGGGGGCTGGTTTGGGTTTTCACCCATTAACGGCCTGTTTTCAAGTCTAAGTGTGATTTTTGCAAATTATCGTCACACTCTCATACCGGGAGACCCGGGATTACGCGGTCAGTTGCTACAAGTTACATTAGTCCAGTGCGAGGTGTTCGTGCCTCCTATGGGGTCGTTTGGGGGCTGATTTGGGTTTTCACCCATTAACGGCCTGTTTTCAAGTCTAAGTGTGATTTTTGCAAATTATCGTCATACTCTCTAACCGGGAGACCCGGGACAACGCGGTCAGTTCCTACAAGTTACAATGGTCCCGTACGAGGTGTTCGTGCCTCCTACGGGGTCGTTTGGGCGCTGTTTTGGGTTTTCACCCTTTAACGGCCTGTTTTCAGGTCTAAGTGTTATTTTCACAAATTATCATCATACTCTCTAACCGGGAGACCCGGGACTACGCGGTCAGTTTCTACAAGCTACATTGGTAACGTGCGAGGTGTTCGTGCCTCCTACGGGGTCGTTTGGGTGTTGGTTTGGGTTTTCACCCTTTAACGGCCTGTTTTCAAGTCTAAGTGTGATTTTTACAAATTATCATCATACTCTCAAACCGAGAGACCCGGGACTACGCGGTTAGTTCCTACAAGTTACATTGGTCCCGTGCGAGGTGTTCGTGCCGCCTACGGGGTCATTTGGGGGCTGGTTTAGGTTTTCACCCTTTAACGACCTGTTTTCAGGTCTAAGTGTGATTTTCGCAAATTATCATCATACTCTCAAACGGGGAGACCCGGGACAACGCGGTCAGTTCCTACAAGCAACATTATTCCTGTGCGAGGTGTTCGTGCCTCCTACGGGGTCGTTTGGGGGATGGTTTGGGTTTTCACCCATTAACGGCCTGTTTTCAAGTCTAAGTGTGATTTTCACAAATTATCGTCATACTCTCAAACCGGGAGACCTGGGACTAAACGGCCTGTTTTCAAGTCTAAGTGTTATTTTTGCAAATTATCATCATACTCTCAAACCGAGAGACCCGGGACAACGCGATTAGTTTCTATAAGTTACATTGGTCTCGTGCGAGGTGTTCGTGCCTCCTACGGGGTCGTTTGGGGACTGGTTTGGGTTTTCACCCTTTAATGGCTTGTTTTCAAGTCTAAGTGTGATTTTTGCAAATTATCGTCAAACTCTCTAACCGGAAGACCCGGGACGACGCGGTCAGTTGCTGCAAGTTACATTGGCCCCGTGCGAGGTGTTCGTGCCTCATA
Organism: Sambucus nigra; assembly: GCA_949130495.1. Lineage (NCBI taxonomy): Eukaryota > Viridiplantae > Streptophyta > Magnoliopsida > Dipsacales > Adoxaceae > Sambucus > Sambucus nigra. The sequence goes on from OX422207.1 coordinate 820,203,639, forward strand.
TGGGGTCGTTTGGGGGCTGGTTTGGGTTTTCACCCTTTAACGGCCTGTTTTCAAGTCTAAGTGTGATTTTTGCAAATTATCATCATACTCTCAAACGGGGAGACCCGAGACAACGCGGTTAGTTCCTACAAGTTACAATGGTCCCGTGCGAGGTGTTCGTGCCTCCTACGGGGTCGTATGGGGGCTGGTTTGGGTTTTCACCCTTTAACGGCTTGTTTTCAAGTCTAAGTGTGATTTTCGCAAATTATAGTCATAATCTCAAACCGGGAGAACCGGGACTACGCAGTCAGTTCCTACAAGTTACATTGGTCCCGTGCGAGGTGTTCGTGCCTCCTACGGGGTCGTTTGGGGGCTGGTTTGGGTTTTCACCCTTTAACGACCTGTTTTCAACTCTAAGTGTGATTTTAGCAAATTATCGCAATACTCCCAAACCGAGAGACCCGGGACTACGTAGTCAGTTCCTTCAAGTTACATTGGTCCCGTTCGAGGTGTTCGTGCCTCCTACGGGGTCGTTTTGGGGCTGGTTTGGGTTTTCACCCATTAACGGTCTGTTTTCAAGTCTAAGTGTGATTTTTGCAAATTATCGTCATACTCTCTAACCGGGAGACCCGGGACTACACGGTCAGTTCCTACAAGTTACAATGGTCCCGTACGAGGTGTTCGTGCCTCCTACGGGGTCGTTTGGGGGCTGGTTTGTGTTTTCACCCTTTAACGGCCTGTTTTCAGGTCTAAGTGTTATTTTCGCAAATTATTGTCATACTCTCTAACCGGGAGACCCGGGACTACGCGGTCAGTTCCTACAAGCTACATTGGTCCCGTGCGAGGTGTTCGTGCCTCCTACGTGGTCGTTTGGGTGTGGGTTTGGGTTTTCACCCTTTAACGGCCTGTTTTTAAGTCTAAGTGTGATTTTCACAAATTATCGTCATACTCTCAAACCGAGAGACCCGGGACTACGCGGTCAGTTCCTACAAGTTACATTGGTCCCATGCGAGGTGTTCGTGCCGCCTACGGGGTCGTTTGGGGGCTGGTTTAGGTTTTCACCCTTTAACGACCTGTTTTCAGGTCTAAGTTTGATTTTCGCAAATTATCATCATACTCTCAAACGGGGAGACCCGGGACAACGCGGTCAGTTCCTACAAGCTACATTGGTCCCGTGCGAGGTGTTCGTGCCTCCTACGGGGTTGTTTGGGGGATGGTTTGGGTTTTCACCCATTAACGCCCTGTTTTCAAGTCTAAGTGTGATTTTCACAAATTATCGTCATACTCTCAAACCGGGAGACCCAGGACTAAACGGCCTGTTTTCAAGTCTAAGTGTTATTTTTGCAAATTTTAATCATACTCTCAAACCGGGAGACCCGGGACAACGCGATTAGTTTCTATAAGTAACATTAGTCCCGTGCGAGGTGTTCGTGCCTCCTACGGGGTCGTTTGGGGACTGGTTTGGGTTTTCACCCTTTAACAGCTTATTTTCAAGTCTTAGTGTGATTTTCGCAAATTATCGTCATACTCTCAAACCGGGAGACCTGGGACTACGCAGTCAACTCCTACAAGTTACATTGGTCCCATGCGAGGTGTTCGTGCCTCCTACGGGGTCGTTTGGGTGCTGGTTTGGGTTTTCACCCATTAACGGCCTGTTTTCATGTCTAAGTGTGATTTTTGCAAATTATCGTCATACTCTCTAACCGGAAGACTCGGGACGACGCAGTCAGTTGCTACAAGTTACATTGGTCCCGTGCGAGGTGTTCGTGCCTCCTACGGGGTTGTTTGGGGGATGGTTTGGGTTTTCACCCATTAACGGCCTGTTTTCAAGTCTAAGTGTGATTTTCACAAATTATCGTCATACTCTCAAACCGGGAGACCCAGGACTAAACGGCCTGTTTTCAAGTTTAAGTGTTATTTTTGCAAATTTTAATCATACTCTCAAACCGGGAGACCCGGGACAACGCGATTAGTTTCTATAAGTAACATTGGTCCCGCGCGAGGTGTTCGTGTCTCCTACGGGGTTGTTTCGGGGCTGGTTTGGGTTTTCACCCATTAACGGCCTATTTTCAAGTCTAAGTGTGATTTTAACAAATTATCGTCATACTCTCAAACCGGGAGACCCGTGACCAAACGGCCTGTTTTCAAGTCTAAGTGTTATTTTTGCAAATTATCATCATACTCTCAAACCAGGAGACCCGGGACTACGCAGTCAGTTCCTACAAGTTACATTGGTCCCATGCGAGGTGTTCGTGCCTCCTACGGGGTCGTTTGGGTGCTGGTTTGGGTTTTCACCCATTAACGGCCTGTTTTCAAGTCTAAGTGTGATTTTTGCAAATTATCGTCATACTCTCTAACCGGAAGACCCGGGACGACGCGGTCAGTTGCTACAAGTTACATTGGTCCCGTGCGAGGTGTTCGTGCCTCCTACGGGGTCGTTTGGGGGCTGGTTTGGGTTTTCACCCTTTAACGGCCTGTTTTCGAGTCTAAGTGTGATTTTTGCAAATTATCATCACACTCTCATACCGGGAGACCCGGGATTATGCGGTCAGTTGCTACAAGTTACATTAGTCCCGTGCGAGGTGTTCGTGCCTCCTATGGGGTCGTTTGGAGGCTGGTTTGGGTTTTCACCCTTTAACGGCCTGTATTCAAGTCTAAGTGTGATTTTTGCAAATTATCATCATACTCTCAAATGGGGAGACCCGGGACAACGTGGTTAGTTCCTACAAGTTATATTGGTCCCGTGCGAGGTGTTCGTGCCTCCTACGGGGTCGTTTGGGGGCTGGTTTGGGTTTTCACCCTTTAACGGCCTGTTTTCAAGTTTAAGTGTGATTTTCGCAAATTATCGTCATACTCTCAAACCGGGATACCCGGGACTACGCAGTCAGTTCCTACAAGTTACATTGGTCCCATGCGAGGTGTTCGTGCCTCCTACGGGGTCGTTTGGGTGCTGGTTTGGGTTTTCACCCTTTAACGGCCTGTTTTCAAGTCTAAGTGTGATTTTCGCAAATTATCGTCACACTCTCATACCGGGAGACCCGGGATTACGCGGTCAGTTGCTACAAGTTACATTAGTCCCGTGCGAGGTGTTCGTGCCTCCTATGGGGTCGTTTGGAGGCTGGTTTGGGTTTTCACCCTTTAACGGCCTGTTTTCAAGTCTAAGTGTGATTTTTGCAAATTATCATCATACTCTCAAACGGGGAGACCCGGGACAACGTGGTTAGTTCCTACAAGTTACATTGGTCCCGTGCGAGGTGTTCGTGCCTCCTACGGGGTCGTTTGGGGGCTGGTTTGGGTTTTCACCCTTTAACGGCCTGTTTTCGAGTCTAAGTGTGATTTTCGCAAATTATCGTCACACTCTCATACCGGGAGACCCGGGATTACGCGGTCAGTTGCTACAAGTTACATTAGTCCCGTGCGAGGTGTTCGTGCCTCCTATGGGGTCGTTTGGAGGCTGGTTTGGGTTTTCACCCTTTAACGGCCTGTTTTCAAGTCTAAGTGTGATTTTTGCAAATTATCATCATACTCTCAAACGGGGAGACCCGGGACAACGTGGTTAGTTCCTACAAGTTACATTGGTCCCGTGCGAGGTGTTCGTGCCTCCTACGGGGCCGTTTGGGGACTGGTTTGGGTTTTCACCCTTTAACGGCTTGTTTTCAAGTCTAAGTGTGATTTTCGCAAATTATTGTCATACTCTCAAATCGGGAGACCCGGGACTACGCAGTCAGTTCCTACAAGTTACATTGGTCCCGTGAGAGGTGTTCGTGCCTGCAAAGGGGTCGTTTGGGGGTTGGTTTGGGTTTTCACCTTTTAACGGCCTATTTTCAAGTCTAAGTGTTATTTTTTCAAATTATCATCATACTCTCTAATCGGGAGACCCGGGACGACGCGGTCAATTCCTACAAGTTACATTGGTCCCGTGCGAGGTGTTCGTGCCTCCTACGGGGTCGTTTGGGGGCTGGTTTGGGTTTTCACCCTTTAACGGCCTGTTTTCATGTTTAAGTGTGATTTTCACAAATTATCGTCATACTCTCAAACCGGGATACCCGGGACTATGCAGTCAGTTCCTACAAGTTACATTGGTCCCGTGCGAGGTGTTCGTGCCTCCTACGGGGTCGTTTGGGGGCCGGTTTGGGTTTTCACCCATTAACGGCCTGTTTTCAAGTCTAAGTGTGATTTTTGCAAATTATCGTCATAATCTCGAATCGGGAGGCCCGAGACAACACGGTCGGTTCCTACAAGTTACATTGGTCCCGTGCGAGGTGATCGTGCCTCCTACGGGGTCGTTTGGGTGCGGGTTTGGGTTTTCACCCTTTAACGGCCTGTTTTCAAGTCTAAGTGTGATTTTTGCAAATTATCATCATACTCTCTAACTGGAAGACCCGGGACGACGCGGTCAGTTCCTACAAGTTATATTGGTCCCGTGCGAGGTGTTCGTGCCTCCTACGGGGTCGTTTGGGGGCTGGTTTGGGTTTTCACCCTTTAACGGCCTGTTTTCAAGTTTAAGTGTGATTTTCGCAAATTATCGTCATACTCTCAAACCGGGATACCCGGGACTACGCAGTCAGTTCCTACAAGTTACATTGGTCCCATGCGAGGTGTTCGTGCCTCCTATGGGGTCGTTTGGGTGCTGGTTTGGGTTTTCACCCATTAACGGCCTGTTTTCAAGTCTAAGTGTGATTTTTGCAAATAATCATCATACTCTCTAACCAGAAGACCCGGGACGACGCGGTCAGTTGCTACAAGTTACATTGGTCCCGTGCGAGGTGTTCGTGCCTCCTACGGGGTCGTTTGGGGGTTGGTTTGGGTTTTCACCCTTTAACGGCCTGTTTTCGAGTCTAAGAGTGATTTTCACAAATTATCCACACACTCTCATACCGAGAGATCCGGGATTACGCGGTCAGTTGCTACAAGTTATATTGGTCCCGTGCGAGGTGTTCGTGCCTCCTACGGGGTCGTTTGGGGACTGGTTTGGGTTTTCACCCTTTAACGGCTTATTTTCAAGTCTTAGTGTGATTTTCGCAAATTATCGTCATACTCTCAAACCGGGAGACCCGGGACTACGCAGTCAGTTCCTACAAGTTACATTGGTCCCATGCGAGGTGTTCGTGCCTCCTACGGGGTCGTTTGGGTGCTGGTTTGGGTTTTCACCCATTAACGGCCTGTTTTCAAGTCTAAGTGTGATTTTTGCAAATTATCGTCATACTCTCTAACCGGAAGACCCGGGACGACGCGGTCAGTTGCTACAAGTTACATTGGTCCCGTGCGAGGTGTTCGTGCCTCCTACGGGGTCGTTTGGGGGCTGGTTTGGGTTTTCACCCGTTAACGGCCTGTTTTCGAGTCTAAGTGTGATTTTCGCAAATTTTCGTCACACTCTCATACCGGGAGACCCGGGATTACGCGGTCAGTTGCTACAAGTTACATTAGTCCAGTGCGAGGTGTTCGTGCCTCCTATGGGGTCGTTTGGAGGCTGGTTTGGGTTTTCACCCTTTAACGGCCTGTTTTCAAGTCTAAGTGTGATTTTTGCAAGTTATCATCATACTCTCAAACGGGGAGACCCGGGACAACGTGGTTAGTTCCTACAAGTTACATTGGTCCCGTGCGAGGTGTTCGTGCCTCCTACGGGGCCGTTTGGGGACTGGTTTGGGTTTTCACCCTTTAACGGCTTGTTTTCAAGTCTAAGTGTGATTTTCGCAAATTATTGTCATACTCTCAAATCGGGAGACCCGGGACTACGCAGTCAGTTCCTACAAGTTACATTGGTCCCGTGAGAGGTGTTCGTGCCTGCAAAGGGGTCGTTTGGGGGTTGGTTTGGGTTTTCACCTTTTAACGGCCTGTTTTCAAGTCTAAGTGTTATTTTTTCAAATTATCATCATACTCTCTAATCGGGAGACCCGGGACGATGCGGTCAATTCCTACAAGTTACATTGGTCCCGTGCGAGGTGTTCGTGCCTCCTACGGGGTCGTTTGGGGGCTGGTTTGGGTTTTCACCCTTTAACGGCCTGTTTTCATGTTTAAGTGTGATTTTCACAAATTATCGTCATACTCTCAAACCGAGATACCCGGGACTATGCAGTCAGTTCCTACAAGTTACATTGGTCCCATGCGAGGTGTTCGTGCCTCCTATGGGGTCGTTTGGGTGCTGGTTTGGGTTTTCACCCATTAACGGCCTGTTTTCAAGTCTAAGTGTGATTTTCACAAATTATCGTCATACTCTCAAACCGGGAGACCCGGCACAACGCGATTAGTTCCTACAAGTTACAATGGTCCCGTGCGAGGTGTTCGTGCCTCCTACGGGGTCGTATGGGGGCTGGTTTGGGTTTTCACCCTTTAACGGCTTGTTTTCAAGTCTAAGTGTGATTTTCGAAAATTAAAGTCATACTCTCAAACCGGGAGAACCGGGACTACGCAGTCAATTCCTACAAGTTACATTGGTCCCGTGCGAGGTGTTCGTGCCTCCTACGAGGTCGTTTCGGTACTGGTTTGGGTTTTCACCCTTTAACGGCTTGTTTTCAAGTCTAAGTGTGATTTTCACAAATTATCGTCATAATCTCAAACCGGGAGACCCGGCACAACGCGATTAGTTCCTACAAGTTACAATGGTCCCGTGCGAGGTGTTCGTGCCTCCTACGGGGTCGTATGGGGGCTGGTTTGGGTTTTCACCCTTTAACGGCTTGTTTTCAAGTCTAAGTGTGATTTTCGAAAATTAAAGTCATACTCTCAAACCGGGAGAACCGGGACTACGCAGTCAATTCCTACAAGTTACATTGGTCCCGTGCGAGGTGTTCGTGCCTCCTACGGGGTCGTTTGGGGGCTGGTTTGGGTTTTCACCCATTAACGGCCTGTTGTCAACTCTAAGTGTGATTTTTGCAAATTATCGCAATACTCCCAAACCGAGAGACCCGAGACTACGCAGTCAGTTCCTTCAAGTTACATTGGTCCCGTTCGAGGTGTTCATGCCTCCTACGGGGTCGTTTGGGGGCTGGTTTGGGTTTTCACCCATTAACAGCCTGTTTTCAAGTCTAAGTGTGATTTTTGCAAATTATCGTCATACTCTCTAACCGGGAGACCCGGGACTATGCGGTCAGTTCCTACAAGTTACAATGGTCCCGTACGAGGTGTTCGTGCCTCCTATGGGGTCGTTTGGGGGCTGGTTTGGGTTTTCACCCTTTAACGGCCTGTTTTCAGGTCTAAGTGTTATTTTCGCAAATTATCGTCATACTCTCTAACCGGGAGACCCGGGACTACGCGGTCAATTCCTACAAGCTACATTGGTCCCGTGCGAGGTGTTCGTGCCTCCTACGTGGTCGTTTGGGTGTTGGTTATGGTTTTCACCCTTTAACGGCCTGTTTTTAAGTCTAAGTGTGATTTTCACAAATTATCGTCATACTCTCAAACCGAGAGACTCGGGACTACGCGGTCAGTTTCTACAAGTTACATTGGTACCGTGCGAGGTGTTCGTGCCTCCTACGGGGTCGTTTGGGTGCTGGTTTGGGTTTTCACCCATTAACGACCTGTTTTCAAGTCTAAGTGTGATTTTTGCAAATTATCGTCATACTCTCTAACCGGAAGACCATGGACGACGCGGTCAGTTCCTACAAGGTAAATTGGTCCCGTGCGAGGTGTTCGTGCCTCCTACGGGGTCGTTTGGGTGCTGGTTTGGGTTTTCACCCATTAACGGCCTGTTTTCAAGTCTAAGTGTGATTTTTGCAAGTTATTGTCATACTCTCTAACCGGAAGACTCGGGACAAAGCGGTCAGTTGCTACAAGTTACATTGGTCCCGTGCGAGGTGTTCGTGCCTCCTACGTGGTCGTTTGGGGGCAGGTTTGGGTTTCCACCCTTTAACGGCCTGTTTTCGAGTCTAAGTGTGATTTTCGCAAATTATCGTCACACTCTCATACCGGGAGACCCGGGATTACGCGATCAGTTGCTACAAGATACATTAGTCCCGTACGAGGAGCTCGTGCCTCCTATGGGGTCGTTTGAGGGCTGGTTTGGGTTTTCACCCTTTAACGGCCTGTTTTCAAATCTAAGTGTGATTTTTGCAAATTATCATCATACTCTCAAACGGGGAGACCCGGGACAACGCGGTTAGTTCCTACAAGTTACATTGGTCCCGTACGAGGTGTCCGTGCCTCATACGGGGTCGTTTGGGTGCTGGTTTGGGTTTTCACCCTTTAACGGCCTGTTTTCAAGTCTAAGTGTGATTTTCACAAATTATCGTCATACTCTCAAACCGAGAGACTCGGGACTACGCGGTCAGTTCCTACAAGTTACATTGGTCCCGTGCGAGGTGTCCGTACCTCCTATGGGGTCGTTTGGGGGCTGGTTTGGGTTTTCACCCTTTAACGGCCTGTTTCAGGTCTAAGTGTGATTTTCTCAAATTATCATCATTCTCTCAAACGGGGAGACCCGGGACAACGCGGTCAGTTCCTACAAGCTACATTGGTCCCGTGCGAGGTGTTCGTGCCTCCTACGGGGTCGTTTCGGGGCTGGTTTGGGTTTTCACCCATTAACGACCTGTTTTCAAGTCTAAGTGTGATTTTAACAAATTATCGTCATACTCTCAAACCGGGAGACCCGGGACCAAACGACCTATTTTCAAGTCTAAGTGTTATTTTTGCAAATTATAATCATACTCTCAAACGGGGAGACCCGAGACAACGCGGTTAGTTCCTACAAGTTACATTGGTCCCGTGCGAGGTGTTCGTGACTCCTACGGGGTCGTATGGGGGCTGGTTTGGGTTTTCACCCTTTAACGGCCTGTTTTCAACTCTAAGTGTGATTTTTACAAATTATCGCAATACTCCCAAACCGAGAGACCCAAGACTACGCAGTCAGTTCCTTCAAGTTACATTGGTCCCGTTCGAGGTGTTCGTGCCTCCTACGGGGTCGTTTGGGGGCTGGTTTGGTTTTTCACCCATTAACGGCCTGTTTTCAAGTCTAAGTGTGATTTTTGCAAATTATCGTCATACTCTTAAACCGGGAGACCCGGGACTACGCGATTAGTTTCTACAAGTTACATTGGTCCCGTGCGAGGTGTTCGTGCCTCCTACGGGGTCGTTTGGGGGCTGGTTTGGGTTTTCACCCTTTAACGGCCTGTTTTCAGGTCTAAGTGTTATTTTCGCAAATTATCATCATACTCTCTAACCGGGAGACCCGGGACAACGCGGTCAGTTCCTACAAGCTACATTGGTCCCGTGCGAGGTGTTCGTGCCTCCTACGGGGTCGTTTGGGTGTTGGTTTGGGTTTTCACCCTTTAACGACCTGTTTTCAAGTCTAAGTGTGATTTTCACAAATTATCGTCATACTCTCAAACCGGGAGACCCGGGACTAAACGGCCTGTTTTCAAGTCTAAGTGTTATTTTTGCAAATTATCATCATACTCTCAAACTGGGAGACCCGGGACAACGCGATTAGTTTCTATAAGTTACATTGGTCCCGTGCGAGGTGTTCGTGCCTCCTACGGGGTCGTTTGGGGACTGGTTTGGGTTTCCCCCCTTTAACGGCTTGTTTTCAAGTCTAAGTGTGATTTTTGCAAATTATCGTCAAACTCTCTAACCGGAAGACCCGGGACGACACAGTCAGTTGCTACAAGTTACATTAGTCCCGTGCGAGGTGTTCCTGCCTCCTATGGGGTCGTTTGGGGGCTGGTTTGGGTTTTCACCCTTTAACGGCCTGTTTTCAAGTCTAAGTGTGATTTTTGCAAATTATCATCAAACTCTCAAACGGGGAGACCCGGGACAACGCGGTTAGTTCCTACAAGTTACATTGGTCCCGTCCGAGGTGTTCGTGCCTCATACGGGTTCGTTTGGGTGCTGGTTTGGGTTTACACCCTTTAACGGCCTGTTTTCAAGTCTATGTGTGATTTTATCAAATTATCGTCATACTCTCAAACCGAGAGACCCGGGACTACGCGGTCAGTTCCTACAAGTTACATTGGTCCCGTGCGAGGTGTCTGTGCCTCCTATGGGGTCGTTTGGGGGCTGGTTTGGGTTTTCACCCTTTAACGGCCTGTTTTCAGGTCTAAGTGTGATTTTCTCAAATTATCATCATTCTCTCAAACGGGGAGACCCGGGACAACGCGGTCAGTTCCTACAAGCTACATTGGTCCCGTGCGAGGTGTTCGTGCCTCCTACGGGGTCGTTTCGGGGCTGGTTTGGGTTTTCACCCATTAACGGCCTCTTTTCAAGTCTAAGTGTGATTTTAACAAATTATCGTCATACTCTCAAACCGGGAGACCCGGGACTAAACGGCCTGTTTTCAAGTCAAAGTGTTATTTTTGCAAATTATCATCATACTCTCAAACCGGGAGACCCGGGACAACGTGATTAGTTTCTACAAGTTACATTGGTCCCGTGCGAGTTGTTCGTGCCTCTTACGAGGTCGTTTCGGTACTGGTTTGGGTTTTCACCCTTTAACGGCTTGTTTTCAAGTCTAAGTGTGATTTTCACAAATTATCGTCATACTCTCAAACTGGGAGACCCGGCACAGCGCGATTAGTTCCTACAAGTTACAATGGTCCCGTGCGAGGTGTTCGTGCCTCCTACGGGGTCGTATGGGGGCTGGTTTGGGTTTTCACCCTTTAACGGCTTGTTTTCAAGTCTAAGTGTGATTTTCGAAAATTAAAGTCATACTCTCAAACCGGGAGAACCGGGACTACGCAGTCAATTCCTACAAGTTACATTGGTCCCGTGCGAGGTGTTCGTGCCTCCTACGGGGTCGTTTGGGGGCTGGTTTTGGTTTTCACCCTTTAACGGCCTGTTGTCAACTCTAAGTGTGATTTTTGCAAATTATCGCAATACTCCCAAACCGAGAGACCCGAGACTACGCAGTCAGTTCCTTCAAGTTACATTGGTCCCGTTCGAGGTGTTCATGCCTCCTACGGGGTCATTTGGGGGCTGGTTTGGGTTTTCACCCATTAACGGCCTGTTTTCAAGTCTAAGTGTGATTTTTGCAAATTATCGTCATACTCTCTAACCGGGAGACCCGTGACTATGCGGTCAGTTCCTACAAGTTACAATGGTCCCGTACGAGGTGTTCGTGCCTCCTACGGGGTCGTTTGGGGGCTGGTTTGGGTTTTCACCCTTTAACGGCCTGTTTTCAGGTCTAAGTGTTTTTTCGCAAATTATCGTCATACTCTCTAACCGGGAGACCCGGGACTACGCGGTCAGTTCCTACAAGCTACATTGGTCCCGTGCGAGGTGTTCGTGCCTCCTACGTGGTCGTTTGGGTGTTGGTTATGGTTTTCACCCTTTAACGACCTGTTTTTAAGTATAAGTGTGATTTTAAAAAATTATCGTCATACTCTCAAACCGAGAGACCCGGGACTACGCGGTCAGTTCCTACAAGTTACATTGGTACCGTGCGAGGTGTTCGTGCCTCCTACGGGGTCGTTTGGGTGCTGGTTTGGGTTTTCACCCATTAACGACCTGTTTTCAAGTCTAAGTGTGATTTTTGCAAATTATCATCATACTCTCTAACCGGAAGACCATGGACGACGCGGTCAGTTCCTACAAGGTAAATTGGTCCCGTGCGAGGTGTTCGTGCCTCCTACGGGGTCGTTTGGGGGCTGGTTTGGGTTTTCACCCTTTAACGGCCTATTTTCAAGTTTAATGTGATTTTCGCATATTATCGTCATACTCTCAAACCGGGATACCCGGGACTACGCAGTCAGTTCCTACAAGTTACATTGGTCCCATGCGAGGTGTTCGTGCCTCCTACGGGGTCGTTTGGGGGCTGGTTTGGGTTTTCACCCATTAACGGCTTATTTTCAAGTCTAAGTGTGATTTTTGCAAATTATCGTCATAATCTCGAACCGGGAGACCCGGGACAACGCGGTCAGTTCCTACAAGTTACATTGGTCCCGTGCGAGGTGTTCGTGCCTCCTACATGGTCGTTTGGGGGCGGGTTTGGGTTTTCACCCTTTAACGGCCTATTTTCAAGTCTAAGTGTGATTTTGGCAAATTATCGTCATACTCTCTAACTGGAAGACCCGGGACGACGCGGTCAGTTCCTACAAGTTACATTGGTCCCGTGCGAGGTGTTCGTGCCTCCTACGGGGTCGTTTGGGGGCTGGTTTGGGTTTTCACCCTTTAACGGCCTGTTTTCAAGTTTAAGTGTGATTTTCACAAATTATCGTCATTCTCTCAAATCGGGATACCCGGGACTACGCAGTCAGTTCCTACAAGTTACATTGGTCCCGTGCGATGTGTTCGTGCCTCCTACGGGGTCGTTTGGGTGCTGGTTTGGGTTTTCACCCATTAACGGCCTGTTTTCAAGTCTAAGTGTGATTTTTGCAAGTTATTGTCATACTCTCTAACCGGAAGACTCGGGACAAAGCGGTCAGTTGCTACAAGTTACATTGGTCCCGTGCGAGGTGTTCGTGCCTCCTACGGGGTCGTTTGGGGGCAGGTTTGGGTTTCCACACTTTAACGACCTGTTTTCGAGTCTAAGTGTGATTTTCGCAAATTATCGTCACACTCTCATACCGGGAGACCCGGGATTACGCGATCAGTTGCAACAAGATACATTAGTCCCGTACGAGGAGCTCGTGCCTTCTATGGGGTCGTTTGGGGGCTGGTTTGGGTTTTCACCCTTTAACGGCCTGTTTTCAAATCTAAGTGTGATTTTTGCAAATTATCATCATACTCTCAAACGGGGAGACCCGGGACAACGCGGTTAGTTCCTACAAGTTACATTGGTCCCGTGCGAGGTGTCCGTGCCTCATACGGGGTCGTTTGGGTGCTGGTTTGGGTTTTCACCCTTTAACGGCCTGTTTTCAAGTCTAAGTGTGATTTTCACAAATTATCGTCATACTCTCAAACCGAGAGACTCGGGACTACGCGGTCAGTTCCTACAAGTTACATTGGTCCCGTACGAGGTGTCCGTACCTCCTATGGGGTCGTTTGGGGGCTGGTTTTGGTTTTCACCCTTTAACGGCCTGTTTCAGGTCTAAGTGTGATTTTCTCAAATTATCATCATTCTCTCAAACGGGGAGACCCGGGACAACGCGGTCAGTTCCTACAAACTACATTGGTCCCGTGCGAGGTGTTCGTGCCTCCTACGGGGTCGTTTCGGGGCTGGTTTGGATTTTCACCCATTAACGGCCTGTTTTCAAGTCTAAGTGTGATTTTAACAAATTATCGTCATACTCTCAAACCGGGAGACCCGGGACTAAACGGCCTATTTTCAAGTCTAAGTGTTATTTTTGCAAATTATAATCATACTCTCAAGCGGGGAGACCCGGGACAACGCGGTTAGTTCCTACAAGTTACATTGGTCCCGTGCGAGGTGTTCGTGACTCCTACGGGGTCGTATGGGGGCTGGTTTGGGTTTTCACCCTTTAACGGCCTGTTTTCAACTCTAAGTGTGATTTTTACAAATTATCGCAATACTCCCAAACCGAGAGACCCGAGACTACGCAGTCAGTTCCTTCAAGTTACATTGGTCCCGTTCGAGGTGTTCGTGCCTCCTACGGGGTCGTTTGGGGGCTAGTTTGGGTTTTCACCCATTAACGGCCTGTTTTCAAGTCTAAGTGTGATTTTTGCAAATTATCGTCATACTCTCAAACCGGGAGACCCGGGACTACGCGATTAGTTTCTACAAGTTACATTGGTCCCGTGCGAGGTGTTCGTGCCTCCTACGGGGTCGTTTGGGGGCTGGTTTGGGTTTTCACCCTTTAACGGCCTGTTTTCAGGTCTAAGTGTTATTTTCGCAAATTATCATCATACTCTCTAACCGGGAGACCCGGGACAACGCGGTCAGTTCCTACAAGCTACATTGGTCCCGTGCGAGGTGTTCGTGCCTCCTTCGAGGTCGTTTGGGTGTTGGTTTGGGTTTTCACCCTTTAACGGCCTGTTTTCAAGTCTAAATGTGATTTTCGCAAATTATCATCACACTCTCATACCGGGAGACCCGGGATTACGCGGTCAGTTCCTACAAGTTACATTAGTCCCGTGCGAGGAGCTCGTGCCTCCTATGGGGTCGTTTGGGGGCTGATTTTTGTTTTAACCCTTTAACGACCTGTTTTCAAGTCTAAGTGTGATTTTTGCAAATTATCATCATACTCTCAAACGGGGAGACCCGGGACAACGCGGTTAGTTCCTACAAGTTACATTGGTCCCGTGCGAGGTGTCCGTGCCTCATACGGGGTCGTTTGGGTGCTGGTTTGGGTTTTCACCCTTTAACGGCCTGTTTTCAAGTCTAAGTGTGATTTTCACAAATTATCGTCATACTCTCAAACCGAGAGACTCGGGACTACGCGGTCAGTTCCTACAAGTTACATTGGTCCCGTACGAGGTGTCCGTACCTCCTATGGGGTCGTTTGGGGGCTGGTTTGGGTTTTCACCCATTAACGGCATGTTTTCAAGTCTAAGTGTGATTTTAACAAATTATCGTCATACTCTCAAACCGGGAGACCCGGGACTAAACGGCCTATTTTCAAGTCTAAGTGTTATTTTTGCAAATTATAATCATACTCTCAAACGGGGAGACCCGGGACAACGCGGTTAGTTCCTACAAGTTACATTGGTCCCGTGCGAGGTGTTCGTGACTCCTACGGGGTCGTATGGGGGCTGGTTTGGGTTTTCACCCTTTAACGGCCTGTTTTCAACTCTAAGTGTGATTTTTACAAATTATCGCAATACTCCCAAACCGAGAGACCCGAGACTACGCAGTCAGTTCCTTCAAGTTACATTGGTCCCGTTCGAGGTGTTCGTGCCTCCTACGGGGTCGTTTGGGGGCTAGTTTGGGTTTTCACCCATTAACGGCCTGTTTTCAAGTCTAAGTGTGATTTTTGCAAATTATCGTCATACTCTCAAACCGGGAGACCCGGGACTACGCGATTAGTTTCTACAAGTTACATTGGTCCCGTGCGAGGTGTTCGTGCCTCCTACGGGGTCGTTTGGGGGCTGGTTTGGGTTTTCACCCTTTAACGGCCTGTTTTCAGGTCTAAGTGTTATTTTCACAAATTATCATCATACTCTCTAACCGGGAGACCCGGGACAACGCGGTCAGTTCCTACAAGCTACATTGGTCCCGTGCGAGGTGTTCGTGCCTCCTACGGGGTCGTTTGGGTGTTGGTTTGGGTTTTCACCCTTTAACGGCCTGTTTTCAAGTCTAAGTGTGATTTTCACAAATTATCGTCATACTCTCAAACCGGGAGACCCGGGACTAAACGGCCTGTTTTCAAGTCTAAGTGTTATTTTTGCAAATTATCATCATACTCTCAAACTGGGAGACCCGGGACAACGCGATTAGTTTCTATAAGTTACATTGGTCCCGTGCGAGGTGTTCGTGCCTCCTACGGGGTCGTTTGGGGACTGGTTTGGGTTTCCCCCCTTTAACGGCTTGTTTTCAAGTCTAAGTGTGATTTTTGCAAATTATCGTCATACTCTCTAACCGGAAGACCCGGGACGACGCAGTCAGTTGCTACAAGTTACATTAGTCCCGTGCGAGGTGTTCCTGCCTCCTATGGGGTCGTTTGGGGGCTGGTTTGGGTTTTCACCCTTTAACGGCCTGTTTTCAAGTCTAAGTGTGATTTTTGCAAATTATCATCAAACTCTCAAACGGGGAGACCCGGGACAACGCGGTTAGTTCCTACAAGTTACATTGGTCCCGTGCGAGGTGTTCGTGCCTCCTACGGGGTCGTTTCGGGGCTGGTTTGGGTTTTCACCCATTAACGGCCTGTTTTCAAGTCTAAGTGTGATTTTAATAAATTATCGTCATACTCTAAAACCGGGAGACCCGGAACTAAACGGCCTGTTTTCAAGTCTAAGTGTTATTTTTGCAAATTATCATCATACTCTCAAACCGGGAGACCCGGGACAACGCGATTAGTTTCTACAAGTTACATTGGTCCCGTGCGAGTTGTTCGTGCCTCCTACGGGGTCGTTTCGGAACTGGTTTGGGTTCTCACCCTTTAACGGCTTGTTTTCAAGTCTAAGTGTGATTTTCGCAAATTATCATCATACTCTCAAACCGGGAGACCCGGGACAACGCGATTAGTTCCTACAACTTACAATGGTCCCGTGCGAGGTGTTCGTGCCTCCTACGGGGTCGTATGGGGGCTGGTTTGGGTTTTCACCCTTTAACGGCTTGTTTTCAAGTCTAAGTGTGATTTTCGCAAATTATAGTCATAATCTCAAATCGGGAGAACCGGGACTACGCAGTCAGTTCCTACAAGTTACATTGGTCCCGTGCGAGGTGTTCGTGCATCCTACGGGGTCGTTTGGGGGCTGGTTTGGGTTTTCACCCATTAACGGCCTGTTTTCAAGTCTAAGTGTGATTTTGGCAAATTATCGTCATACTCTCTAACCGGGAGACCCGGGACTATGCGGTCAGTTCCTACAAGTTACAATGGTCCCGTACGAGGTGTTCATGCCTCCTACGGGGTCGTTTGGGGCGAGTTTGTGTTTTCACCCTTTAACGGCCTGTTTTCAGGTCTAAGTGTTATTTTCGCAAATTATCGTCATACTCTCTAACCGGGAGACCCGGGACTACGCAATCGGTTCCTGTAAGTAAAGTTGGTCTCGTGCGAGGTGTTCGTACCTCCTACGGGGTCGTTTGGGTGTTGGTTTGGGTTTTCACCCTTTAACGGCCTGTTTTCAAGTCTAAGTGTGATTTTCACAAAGTATCGTCATACTCTCAAACCGAGAGACCCGGGACTACAAGTCTAAGTGTGATTTTTGCAAATTATCAGCATACTCTCTAACCGGGAGACCCGGGACTACGCGGTCAGTTCCTACAAGTTACATTGGTCCCGTGCGAGGTGTTCTTGCCGCCTACGGGGTCGTTTGGGGGCTGGTTTAGGTTTTCACCCTTTAACGACCTGTTTTCAGGTCTAAGTGTGATTTTCGCAAATTATCATCATACTCTCAAACGGGGAGACCCGGGACAACGCGGTCAGTTCCTACAAGCTACATTGGTCCCGTGCGAGATGTTCGTGCCTCCTACGGGGTCGTTTGGGTGATGGTTTGGGTTTTCACCCATTAACGGCCTGTTTTCAAGTCTAAGTGTGATTTTCACAAATTATCATCATACTCTCAAACCGGGAGACCCAGGACTAAATGACCTGTTTTCAAGTCTAAGTGTTATTTTTGCAAATTTTAATCATACTCTCAAACCGAGAGACCCGGGACAACGCGATTAGTTTCTATAAGTTACATTGGTCCCGTGCGAGGTGTTCGTGCCTCCTACGGGGTCGTTTGGGGACTGGTTTGGGTTTTCACCCTTTAATGGCTTGTTTTCAAGTCTAAGTGTGATTTTTGCAAATTATCGTCATACTCTCAAACCGGGAGACCCGGGACTACGCAGTAAGTTCCTACAAGTTGCATTGGTCCCGTGCGAGGTGTTCGTGCCTCCAACGGGGTCGTTTGGGGGCTGGTTCGGGTTTTCACCCATTAACGGCCTGTTTTCAAGTCTAAGTGTTATTTTTTCAAATTATCATCATACTCTCTAATCGGGAGACCCGGGACGATGCGGCCAGTTCCTACAAGTTACATTGGTCACGTGCGAGGTGTTCGTGCCTCCTACGGGGTCGTTTGGGGGTTGGTTTGGGTTTTCACCCTTTAACGGCCTGTTTTCAAGTTTAATTGTGATTTTTGCAAATTATCGTCATACTCTCAAACCGGGATACCCGGGACTACGCAGTCAGTTCCTACAAGTTACATTGGTCCCGTACGAGGTCTTCGTGCCTCCTACGGGGTCGTTTGGGGGCTGGTTTGGGTTTTCACCCATTAACGGCCTATTTTTAAGTCTAAGTGTGATTTTTGCAAATTATCATCATAATCTCGAACCGGGAGACCCGGGACAACGTGGTTAGTTCCTACAAGTTAAATTGGTCCCGTGCGAGGTGTTCGTGCCTCCTACGGGGTCATTTGGGGGCGGATTTGGGTTTTCAGCCTTTAACGGCCTATTTTCAAGTCTAAGTGTGATTTTTGAAAATTATCGTCATACTCTCTAACCGGAAGACCCGGGACGACGCGGTCAGTTCCTACAAGTTACATTGGTCCCGTGCGAGGTGTTCGTGCCTCCTACGGGGTCGTTTGGGGGCTGGTTTTGGTTTTCACCCTTTAACGGCCTATTTTCAAGTTTAAGTGTGATTTTCACAAATTATCATCATACTCTCAAACCGGGATACCCGGGACTAAGCAGTCAGTTCCTACAAGTTACATTGGTCCCGTGCGAGATGTTCGTACCTCCTACGGGGTCGTTTGGGTGTTGGTTTGGGTTTTCACCCATTAACGGCCTGTTTTCAAGTCTAAGTGTGATTTTCGCAAATTATCGTCACACTCTCATACCGGGACGCCCGGGATTACGCGGTCAGTTCCTACAAGTTACATTAGTCCCGTGTGAGGTGTTCGTGCCTCCTATGGGGTCGTTTGGGGGCTGGTTTGGGTTTTCACCCTTTGACGGCCTGTTTTCAAGTCTAAGTGTGATTTTTGCAAATTAACATCATACTCTCAAACGGGGAGACTCGGGAAAACGCGGTGAGTTCCTACAAGTTACATTGGTACCGTGGGAGGTGTCCGTGCCTCATACGGGGTCATTTGGGTGCTGGTTTTGGTTTTCACCCTTTAACGGCCTGTTTTCAAGTCTAAGTGTGATTTTCACAAATTATCGTCATACTCTCAAACCGAGAGACCCAGGACTACGCGGTCAGTTCCTACAAGTTACATTGGTCCCGTGCGAGGTGTTCGTGCCTCCTACGGGGTCGTTTGGGGGTTGGTTTGGGTTTTCACACTTTAACGGCCTGTTTTCAGGTCTAAGTGTGATTTTCGCAAATTATCATCATACTCTCAAACGGGGAGACCCGGGACAACGCGGTAAGTTCCTACAAGCTACATTGGTCCCGTGCGAGGTGTTCGTACCTCCTACGGGGTCGTTTGGGGGCTGGTTTGGGTTTTCACCCATTAACGGCTTCTTTTCAAGTCTAAGTGTGATTTTAACAAATTATCGTCATACTCTCAAACCGGGAGACCCGGGACTAAATGGCCTGTTTTCAAGTCTAAGTGTTATTTTTGCAAATTATCATCATACTCTCAAACCGGGAGACCCGGGACAACGCGATTAGTTTCTACAAGTTACATTGGTCCCGTGCGAGGTGTTCGTGCCTCCTATGGGTCGTTTGGGGACTGGTTTGGGTTTTCACCCTTTAACGGCTTGTTTTCAAGTCTAAGTGTGATTTTCAAAAATTATCATCATACTCTCAAACCGGGAGACCCGGGACTACGCAGTCAGTTCCTAAAAGTTACCTTGGTCCCGTGCGAGGTGTTCGTGGCTACAACGGGGACGTTTGGGGGCTGGTTTTGGTTTTCACCCTTTAAGGGCCTATTTTCAAGATTAAGTGTTATTTTTTCAAATTATCGTCATACACTCTAACCGGGAGACCCGGGATGACGCGGTCAGTTCCTACAAGTTACATTGGTCCCGTGCGAGGTGTTCGTGCCTCCTACGGGGTCGTTTGGGGGCTATTTTGGGTTTTCGCCCTTTAACGGCCTGTTTTCAAGTCTAAGTGTGATTTTTGCAAATTATCGTCATACTCTCTAACCGAAAGACCTGGGACGACGCGGTCAGTTCCTACAAGTTACATTGGTCCCGTGCGAGGTGTTCGTGCCTCCTACGGGGTCGTTTGGGGGCTGGTTTGGGTTTTCACCCTTTAACCGCCTGTTTTCAAGTCTAAGTGTGATTTTCGCAAATTATCGTCACACTCTCATACCGGGAGACTCGGGATTACGCGATCAGTTCCAACAAGTTACATTAGTCCCGTGCGAGGTGTTCGTGCCTCCTATGGGGTCGTTTGGGGGCTGGTTTGGGTTTTCACCCTTTAACGGCCTGTTTTCAAGTCTAAGTGTGATTTTTGCAAATTATCCTCATACTCTCAAACGGGGAGACCCGGGACGACGCGGTCAGTTCCTACATGTTAGATTAGTCCCGTGCGAGGTGTCCGTGCCTCATACGGGGTCGTTTGGGGGCTGGTTTGGGTTTTCACCCTTTAACGGCCTGTTTTCAAGTCTGAGTGTGATTTTCACAAATTATCGTCACACTCTCAAACCAAGAGACCCGGGACTACGCGGTGAGTTCCTACAAGTTACATTGGTCCCGTGCGAAGTGTTCGTGCCTCCTACGGGGTCGTTTGGGGGCTAGTTTGGGTTTTCACCCTTTAACGGCCTGTTTTCAGGTCTAAGTGTGATTTTCGAAAATTATCATCATACTCTCAAACGGGGAGACCCGGGAGCGCACGATCAGTTCCTACAAGCTACATTGGTCCTGTGCGAGGTGTTTGTGCCTCCTACAGGGTCGTTTGGGGGCTGGTTTGGGTTTTCACCCTTTAACGGCCTGTTTTCAAGTCTGAGTGTTATTTTCACAAAATATCGTCACACTCTCAAACCGAGAGACCCGGGACTTCGCGGTCAGTTCCTACAAGTTACAATGGTCCCGTGCGAGGTGTTCGTGCCTCCTATGGGGTCGTTTGGAGGTTGGTTTGGGTTTTCACCCTGTAACGGCCTGTTTTTAGGTCTAAGTGTGATTTTCACAAATTATCATCACACTCTCAAACCGAGAGACCCGGGACTTCGCGGTCAGTTCCTACAAGTTACAATGGTCCCGTGCAAGGTGTTCGTGCCTCCTACGGGGTCGTTTGGGGGCTGGTTTGGGTTTTCACCCTTTAACGACCTATTTTCAGGTCTAAGTGTGATTTTCGCAAATTATCATCATACTCTCAAACGGGGAGACCCGGGAGCCCACGATCAGTTCCTACAAGTTACATTGGTCCCGTGCGAGGTGTTCGTGCCTCCTACGGGGTCGTTTGGGGGCTAGTTTGGGTTTTCACCCTTTAACGGCCTGTGTTTCAAGTCTGAGTGTTACTTTTTCAAATTATCGTCATACTCTCTAACCGGGAGACCCGGGATGACGCGGTCAGTTCCTACAAGTTACATTGGTCCCGTGCGAGGTGTTCGTGCCTCCTACGGGGTCTTATCGGGGCTGGTTTGGGTTTTCACCCTTTAACGGCCTATTTTCAAGTTTAAGTGTGATTTTCGCAAATTATCGTCAGACTCTCAAACCGGGATACCCAGGACTACGCAGTCAGTTCCTACAAGTTACATTGGTCCTGTGCGAGGTGTTCGTGCCTCCTACGGGATTGTTTGGGGGCTGGTTTGGGTTTTCACCCATTAACGGCCTGTTTTCAAGTCTTAAGTTTGATTTTTGCAAATTATCGTCATAATCTCAAACTGGGAGAGTCGGGACAACGCGGTCAGTTCCTACAAGTTACATTGGTCCCGTGCGAGGTGTTCGTGCCTCCTACGGGGTTGTTTGGGGGCTGGTTTGGGTTTTCACCCTTTAACGGCCTGTTTTCAAGTCTAAGTGTGATTTTTTCCAATTATCGTCATACTCTCTAACCGGAAGACCCGGGACGACGCGGTCAGTTCCTACAAGTTACATTGGCCCCGTGCGAGGTGTTCGTGCCTCCTACGGGGTCGTTTGGGGGCTGATTTGGGTTTTCACCCTTTAACGGCCGGTTTTCAAGTTTAAGTGTGATTTTTGCAAATTATCATCATACTCTCAAACCGGGATACCCGGGACTACGTAGTCAGTTCCTAAAAGTTACCTTGGTCCCGTGCGAGGTGTTCGTGCCTCCTAAGGGGTCGTTTCGGTGCTGGTTTGGGTTTTCACCCATTAACGACCTGTTTTCAAGTCTAAGTGTGATTTTTGCAAATTATCATCATACTCTCTAACCGGAAGACCAGGGACGACGCGGTCAGTTCCTACAAGTTACATTGGTCCCGTGAGAGGTGTTTGTGCCTCCTACAGGGTCGTTTGGGGGCTGGTTTGGGTTTTCACCCTTTAACGGCCTGTTTTCAAGTCTAAATGTGATTTTCGCAAATTATCGTCACACTCTCATACCGGGAGACCCGGGATTACGCGGTCAGTTCCTACAAGTTACATTAGTCCCGTGTGAGGTGTTCGTGCCTCCTATGGGGTCGTTTGGGGGCTGATTTTTGTTTTCACCCTTTAACGACCTGTTTTCAAGTCTAAGTGTGATTTTTGCAAATTATCATCATACTCTCAAACGGGGAGACCCGGGACAACGCGGTTAGTTCCTACAAGTTACATTGGTCCCGTGCGAGGTGTCCGTGCCTCATACGGGGTCGTTTGGGTGCTGGTTTGGGTTTTCCCCCTTTAACGGCTTGTTTTCAAGTCTAAGTGTGATTTTTGCAAATTATCACCATACTCTCAAACCGAGAGACCCGGGACTACGCGGTCAGTTCCTACAAGTTAAATTGGTCCCGTGCGAGGTGTCCGTGCCTCATACGGGGTCGTTTGGGTGCTGGTTTGGGTTTTCACCCTTTAACGGCCTGTTTTCAAGTTTAAGTGTGATTTTCGCAAATTATCGCCATACTCTCAAACTGGGATACCCGGGACTACGCGGTCAGTTCCTACAAGTTTCATTGGTCCCGTGCGAGGTGTTCGTGCCTCCTACGGGGTCGTTTGGGGGCTGGTATGGGTTTTCACCCTTTAACGGCATGTTTTCAAGTCTAAGTGTGATTTTTGCAAATTATCGCCATACTCTCAAACCGAGAGACCCGGGACTACGCGGTCAGTTCCTACAAGTTACATTGGTCCCGTGCGAGGTCTTCGTACCTCCTACGGGGTCGTTTGGGAGCTGGTTTGGGTTTTCACCCATTAACGGCCTATTTTTAAGTCTAAGTGTGATTTTTGCAAATTATCATCATAATCTCGAACCGGGAGACCCGGGACAACGTGGTTAGTTCCTACAAGTTAAATTGGTCCCATGCGAGGTGTTCGTGCCTCCTACGGGGTCATTTGGGGGCGGATTTGGGTTTTCACCCTTTAACGGCCTGTTTTCAAGTCTAAGTGTGATTTTCACAAATTATCGTCATACTCTCAAACCGAGAGACCCGGGACTACGCGGTCAGTTCCTACAAGTTACATTGGTCCCGTGCGAGGTGTTCGTGCCTCCTACGGGGTTGTTTGGGGGCTGGTTTGGGTTTTCACCCTTTAACGGCCTGTTTTCAAGTCTAAGTGTGATTTTTGCAAATTATAGTCATAATCTCAAACTGGGAGACCCGGGACAACGCGGTCAGTTCTTACAAGTTACATTGATCCCGTGCGAGGTGTTCGTGCCTCCTACGGGGTTGTTTGTGGGTTGGTTTGGGTTTTCACCCTTTAACGGCCTGTTTTCAAGTCTAAGTGTGATTTTTTCCAATTATCGTCATACTCTCTAACCGGAAGACCCGGGACGACGCGGTCAGTTCCTACAAGTTACATTGGCCCCGTGCGAGGTGTTCGTGCCTCCTACGGGGTCGTTTGGGGGCTGATTTGGGTTTTGACCCTTTAACGGCCGGTTTTCAAGTTTAAGTGTGATTTTTGCAAATTATCGTCATACTCTCAAACCGGGATACCCGGGACTACGCAGTCAGTTCCTAAAATTTACCTTGGTCCCGTGCGAGGTGTTCGTGCCTCCTAAGGGGTCGTTTCTGTGCTGGTTTGGGTTTTCACCCATTAACGACCTGTTTTCAAGTCTAAGTGTGATTTTTGCAAATTATCATCATACTCTCTAACCGGAAGACCAGGGACGACGCGGTCAGTTCCTACAAGTTACATTGGTCCCGTGAGAGGTGTTTGTGCCTCCTACAGGGTCGTTTGGGGGCTGGTTTGGGTTTTCACCCTTTAACGGCCTGTTTTCAAGTCTAAATGTGATTTTCGCAAATTATCGTCACACTCTCATACCGGGAGACCCGGGATTACGCGGTCAGTTCCTACAAGTTACATTAGTCCCGTGCGAGGTGTTCGTGCCTCCTATGGGGTCGTTTGGGGGCTGATTTTTGTTTTCACCCTTTAACGACCTGTTTTCAAGTCTAAGTGTGATTTTTGTAAATTATCATCATACTCTCAAACGGGGAGACCCGGGACAACGCGGTTAGTTCCTACAAGTTACATTGGTCCCGTGTGAGGTGTCCGTGCCTCATACGGGGTCGTTTGGGTGTTGGTTTGGGTTTTCCCCCTTTAACGGCTTGTTTTCAAGTCTAAGTGTGATTTTTGCAAATTATCACCATACTCTCAAACCGAGAGACCCAGGACTACGCGGTCAGTTCCTACAAGTTAAATTGGTCCCGTGCGAGGTGTCCGTGCCTCATACGGGGTCGTTTGGGTGCTGGTTTGGGTTTTCACCCTTTAACGGCCTGTTTTCAAGTTTAAGTGTGATTTTCGCAAATTATCGCCATACTCTCAAACTGGGATACCCGGGACTACGCGGTCAGTTCCTACAAGTTTCATTGGTCCCGTGCGAGGTGTTCGTGCCTCCTACGGGGTCGTTTGGGGGCTGGTATGGGTTTTCACCCTTTAACGGCATGTTTTCAAGTCTAAGTGTGATTTTTGCAAATTATCGCCATACTCTCAAACCGAGAGACCCGGGACTACGCGGTCAGTTCCTACAAGTTACATTGGTCCCGTGCGAGGTCTTCGTGCCTCCTACGGGGTCGTTTGGGGGCTGGTTTGGGTTTTCACCCATTAACGGCCTATTTTTAAGTCTAAGTGTGATTTTTGCAAATTATCATCATAATCTCGAACCGGGAGACCCGGGACAACGTGGTTAGTTCCTACAAGTTAAATTGGTCCCGTGCGAGGTGTTCGTGCCTCCTACGGGGTCATTTGGGGGCGGATTTGGGTTTTCACCCTTTAACGGCCTATTTTCAAGTCTAAGTGTGATTTTTGAAAATTATCGTCATACTCTCTAACCGGAAGACCCGGGACGACGCGGTCAGTTCCTACAAGTTACATTGGTCCCGTGCGAGGTGTTCGTGCCTCCTACGGGGTCGTTTGGGGGCTGGTTTGGGTTTTCACCCTTTAACGGCCTATTTTCAAGTCTAAGTGTGATTTTCACAAATTATCATCATACTCTCAAACCGGGATACCCGGGACTACGCAGTCAGTTCCTACAAGTTACATTGGTCCCGTGCGAGATGTTCGTACCTCCTACGGGGTCGTTTGGGTGTTGGTTTGGGTTTTCACCCATTAACGGCCTGTTTTCAAGTCTAAGTGTGATTTTCGCAAATTATCGTCACACTCTCATACCGGGACACCCGGGATTACGCGGTCAGTTCCTACAAGTTACATTAGTCCCGTGTGAGGTGTTCGTGCCTCCTATGGGGTCGTTTGGGGGTTGGTTTGGGTTTTCACCCTTTGACGGCCTGTTTTCAAGTCTAAGTGTGATTTTTACAAATTAACATCATACTCTCAAACGGGGAGACTCGGGAAAACGCGGTTAGTTCCTACAAGTTACATTGGTACCGTGCGAGGTGTCCGTGCCTCATACGGGGTCGTTTGGGTGCTGGTTTTGGTTTTCACCCTTTAACGGCCTGTTTTCAAGTCTAAGTGTGATTTTCACAAATTATCGTCATACTCTCAAACCGAGAGACCCGGGACTACGCGGTCAGTTCCTACAAGTTACATTGGTCCCGTGCGAGGTGTTCGTGCCTCCTACGGGGTCGTTTGGGGGTTGGTTTGGGTTTTCACACTTTAACGGCCTGTTTTCAGGTCTAAGTGTGATTTTCGCAAATTATCATCATACTCTCAAACGGGGAGACCCGGGACAACGCGGTAAGTTCCTACAAGCTACATTGGTCCCGTGCGAGGTGTTCGTGCCTCCTACGGGGTCGTTTGGGGGCTGGTTTGGGTTTTCACCCATTAACGGCTTGTTTTCAAGTCTAAGTGTGATTTTAACAAATTATCGTCATACTCTCAAACCGGGAGACCCGGGACTAAATGGCCTGTTTTCAAGTCTAAGTGTTATTTTTGCAAATTATCATCATACTCTCAAACCGGGAGACCCGGGACAACGCGATTAGTTTCTACAAGTTACATTGGTCCCGTGCGAGGTGTTCGTGCCTCCAATGGGTCGTTTGGGGACTGGTTTGGGTTTTCACCCTTTAACGGCTTGTTTTCAAGTCTAAGTGTGATTTTCAAAAATTATCATCATACTCTCAAACCGGGAGACCCAGGACTACGCAGTCAGTTCCTAAAAGTTACCTTGGTCCCGTGCGAGGTGTTCGTGCCTCCAACGGGGACGTTTGGGGGCTGGTTTTGGTTTTCACCCTTTAAGGGCCTATTTTCAAGTTTAAGTGTTATTTTTTCAAATTATCGTCATACACTCTAACCGGGAGACCCGGGACGACGCGGTCAGTTCCTACAAGTTACATTGGTCCCGTGCGAGGTGTTCGTGCCTCCTACGGGGTCGTTTGGGGGCTGTTTTGGGTTTTCACCCTTTAACGGCCAGTTTTCAAGTTTAAGTGTGATTTTTGCAAATTATCGTCATACTCTCAAAACGGGATACCCGGGATTACGCAGTCAGTTCCTACAAGTTACATTGGTCCCGTGCGAGGTGTTCGTGCCTCCTACGGTGTCGTTTGGGGGATGGTTTGGCTTTTCACCCATTAACGGCCTGTTTTCAAGTCTAAGTGTGATTTTTGAAAATTATCGTCATAATCTCGAATCGGGAGACCCGGGACAATGCGGTCAGTTCCTACAAGTTACATTGGTCCCGTGCGAGGTGTTCGTGCCTCCTAGGGGGTCGTTTGGGGGCTGGTTTGGGTTTTCGCCCTTTAACGGCCTGTTTTCAAGTCTAAGTGTGATTTTTGCAAATAATTTTCATACTCTCTAACCGAAAGACCCGGGACGACGCGGTCAGTTCCTACAAGTTACATTGGTCCCGTGCGAGGTGTTCGTGCCTCCTATGGGGTCGTTTGGGGGCTGGTTTGGGTTTTCACCCTTTAACGGCCTGTTTTCAAGTCTAAGTGTGATTTTTGCAAATTATCCTCATACTCTCAAACGGGGAGACCCGGGACGACGCGGTCAGTTCCTACATGTTACATTAGTCCCGTGCGAGGTGTCCGTGCCTCACACGGGGTCGTTTGGGGGCTGGTTTGGGTTTTCACCCTTTAACGGCCTGTTTTCAAGTCTGAGTGTGATTTTTACAAATTATCGTCACACTCTCAAACCAAGAGACCCGGGACTACGCGGTCAGTTCCTACAAGTTACATTGGTCCCGTGCGAAGTGTTCGTGCCTCCTACGGGGTCGTTTGGGGGCTAGTTTGGGTTTTCACCCTTTAACGGCCTGTTTTCAGGTCTAAGTGTGATTTTCGAAAATTATCATCATACTCTCAAACGGGGAGACCCGGGAGCCCACGATCAGTTCCTACAAGCTACATTGGTCCTGTGCGAGGTGTTCGTGCCTCCTACAGGGTCGTTTGGGGGCTGGTTTGGGTTTTCACCCTTTAACGGCCTGTTTTCAAGTCTGAGTGTTATTTTCACAAAATATCGTCACACTCTCAAACCGAGAGACCCGGGACTTCGCGGTCAGTTCCTTCAAGTTACAATGGTCCCGTGCGAGGTGTTCGTGCCTCCTATGGGGTCGTTTGGAGGTTGGTTTGGGTTTTCACCCTGTAACGGCCTGTTTTTAGGTCTGAGGGCGATTTTCACAAATTATCGTCACACTCTCAAACCGAGAGACCCGGGACTTCGCGGTCAGTTCCTACAAGTTACAATGGTCCCGTGCAAGGTGTTCGTGCCTCCTACGGGGTCGTTTGGGGGCTGGTTTGGGTTTTCACCCTTTAACGGCCTATTTTCAGGTCTAAGTGTGATTTTCGCAAATTATCATCATACTCTCAAACGGGGAGACCCGGGAGCCCACGATCAGTTCCTACAAGTTACATTGGTCTCGTGCGAGGTGTTCGTGCCTCCAACGGGGTCGTTTGGGGGCTGGTTTGGGTTTTCACCCTTTAACGGCCTGTGTTTCAAGTCTGAGTGTTATTTTTTCAAATTATCGTCATACTCTCTAACCGGGAGACCCGGGATGACGCGGTCAGTTCCTACAAGTTACATTGGTCCCGTGCGAGGTGTTCGTGCCTCCTACGGGGTCGTTTGGGGGCTGGTTTGGGTTTTCACCCTTTAACGGCCTGTTTTCAAGTCTGAGTGTGATTTTCACAAATTATCGTCACACTCTCAAACCAAGAGACCCGGGACTACGCGGTCAGTTCCTACAAGTTACATTGGTCCCGTGCGAAGTTTTCGTGCCTCCTACGGGGTCGTTTGGGGGCTAGTTTGGGTTTTCACCCTTTAACGGCCTGTTTTCAGGTCTAAGTGTGATTTTCGAAAATTATCATCATACTCTCAAACGGGGAGACCCGGGAGCCCACGATCAGTTCCTACAAGCTACATTGGTCCTGTGCGAGGTGTTCGTGCCTCCTACAGGGTCGTTTGGGGGCTGGTTTGGGTTTTCACCCTTTAACGGCCTGTTTTCAAGTCTGAGTGTTATTTTCACAAAATATCATCACACTCTCAAACCGAGAGACCCGGGACTTCGCGGTCAGTTCCTACAAGTTACAATGGTCCCGTGCGAGGTGTTCGTGCCTCCTATGGGGTCGTTTGGAGGTTGGTTTGGGTTTTCACCCTGTAACGGCCTGTTTTTAGGTCTGAGTGTGATTTTCACAAATTATCGTCACACTCTCAAACCGAGAGACCCGGGACTTCGCGGTCAGTTCCTACAAGTTACAATGGTCCCGTGCAAGGTGTTCGTGCCTCCTACGGGGTCGTTTGGGGGCTGGTTTGGGTTTTCACCCTTTAACGGCCTATTTTCAGGTCTAAGTGTGATTTTCACAAATTATCATCATACTCTCAAACGGGGAGACCCGGGAGCCCACGATCAGTTCCTACAAGTTACATTGGTCCCGTGCGAGGTGTTCGTGCCTCCTACGGGGTCGTTTGGGGGCTGGTTTGGGTTTTCACCCTTTAACGGCCTGTGTTTCAAGTCTGAGTGTTATTTTTTCAAATTATCGTCATACTCTCTAACCGGGAGACCCGGGATGACGCGGTCAGTTCCTACAAGTTACATTGGTCCCGTGCGAGGTGTTCGTGCCTCCTACGGGGTCGTTTCGGGGCTGGTTTGGGTTTTCACCCTTTAACGGCCTATTTTCAAGTTTAAGTGTGATTTTCGCAAATTATCGTCATACTCTCAAACCGGGATACCCAGGACTACGCAGTCGGTTCCTACAAGTTACATTGGTCCTGTGCGAGGTGTTCGTGCCTCCTACGTGGTTGTTTGGGGGCTGGTTTGGGTTTTCACCCATTAACGGCCTGTTTTCAAGTCTTAAGTGCGATTTTTGCAAATTATAGTCATAATCTCAAACTGGGAGACCCGGGACAACGCGGTCAGTTCTTACAAGTTACATTGGTCCCGTGCGAGGTGTTCGTGCCTCCTACGGGGTTGTTTGGGGGTTGGTTTGGGTTTTCACCCTTTAACGGCCTGTTTTCAAGTCTAAGTGTGATTTTTTCCAATTATCGTCATACTCTCTAACCGGAAGACCCGGGACGACGCGGTCAGTTCCTACAAGTT
Organism: Sambucus nigra; assembly: GCA_949130495.1. NCBI lineage: Eukaryota > Viridiplantae > Streptophyta > Magnoliopsida > Dipsacales > Adoxaceae > Sambucus > Sambucus nigra. The sequence goes on from OX422207.1 coordinate 820,233,032, forward strand.
ACATTGGCCCCGTGCGAGGTGTTCGTGCCTCCTACGGTGTCGTTTGGGGGCTGATTTGGGTTTTCACCCTTTAACGGCCGGTTTTCAAGTTTAAGTGTGATTTTTGCAAATTATCGTCATACTCTCAAACCGGGATACCCGGGACTACGCAGTCAGTTCCTAAAAGTTACCTTGGTCCCGTGCGAGGTGTTCGTGCCTCCTAAGGGGTCGTTTCGGTGCTGGTTTGGGTTTTCACCCATTAACGACCTGTTTTCAAGTCTAAGTGTGATTTTTGCAAATTATCATCATACTCTCTAACCGGAAGACCAGGGACGACGCGGTCAGTTCCTACAAGTTACATTGGTCCCGTGCGAGGTGTTTGTGCCTCCTATAGGGTCGTTTGGGGGCTGGTTTGGGTTTTCACCCTTTAACGGCCTGTTTTCAAGTCTAAATGTGATTTTCGCAAATTATCGTCACACTCTCATACCGGGAGACCCGGGATTACGCGGTCAGTTCCTACAAGTTACATTAGTCCCGTGCGAGGTGTTCGTGCCTCCTATGGGGTCGTTTGGGGGCTGATTTTTGTTTTCACCCTTTAACGACCTGTTTTCAAGTCTAAGTGTGATTTTTGCAAATTATCATCATACTCTCAAACGGGGAGACCCGGGACAACGCGGTTAGTTCCTACAAGTTACATTGGTCCCGTGCGAGGTGTCCGTGCCTCATACGGGGTCGTTTGGGTGCTGGTTTGGATTTTCCCCCTTTAACGGCTTGTTTTCAAGTCTAAGTGTGATTTTTGCAAATTATCACCATACTCTCAAACCGAGAGACCCGGGACTACGCGGTCAGTTCCTACAAGTTAAATTGGTCCCGTGCGAGGTGTCCGTGCCTCATACGGGGTCGTTTGGGTGCTGGTTTGGGTTTTCACCCTTTAACGGCCTGTTTTCAAGTTTAAGTGTGATTTTCGCAAATTATCGCCATACTCTCAAACTGGGATACCCGGGACTACGCGGTCAGTTCCTACAAGTTTCATTGGTCCCGTGCGAGGTGTTCGTGCCTCCTACGGGGTCGTTTGGGGGCTGGTATGGGTTTTCACCCTTTAACGGCATGTTTTCAAGTCTAATTGTGATTTTTGCAAATTATCACCATACTCTCAAACCGAGAGACCCGGGACTACGCGGTCAGTTCCTAGAAGTTACATTGGTCACGTGCGAGGTGTTCGTGCCTCCTACAGTGTCGTTTGGGGGCTGGTTTGGGTTATCACCCATTAACGGCCTGTTTTCAAGTCTAAGTGTGATTTTTGCAAAATATCATCATACTCTCAAACCGGGAGACCCGGGACAAAGCGGTCAGTTCCTACAAGTTACATTATTCCCGTGCGAGGTGTTCATGCCTCCTATGGGGTCGTTTGGGGGCTGGTTTGGGTTTTCACCCTTTAACGGCCTGTTTTCAAGTCTAAGTGTGATTTTTGCAAATTATCATCATACTCTCAAACGGGGAGACCCGGGACAACGCGGTTAGTTCCTACAAGTTACATTGGTCCCGTGCGAGGTGTCCGTGCCTCATACGGGGTCGTTTGGGTGCTGGTTTGGGTTTTCACCCTTTAACGGCTTGTTTTCAAGTCTAAGTGTGATTTTTGCAAATTATCATCATACTCTCAAACCGAGAGACCCGGGACTACGCGGTCAGTTCCTACAAGTTACATTGGTCCCGTGCGAGGTGTTCGTGCTTCCTACGGGGACGTTTGGGGGCTAGTTTGGGTTTTCACCCATTAACGGCCTGCTTTTAAGTCTAAGTGTTATTTTTGCAAATTATCATCATACTCTCAAACCGGGAGACCCGGGACTACGCGGTCAGTTCCTACAAGTTACATTAGTCCCGTGCGAGGTGTCCGTGCCTCCTACGGAGTCGTTTGTGGTCTGGTTTGGGTTTTCACCCTTTAACGACCTGTTTTCTAGTCTAAGTGTGATTTTTGCAAATTATCATCATACTCTCAAACCGGGATACCCGGGACTACGCAGTCAGTTCCTATAAGTTACATTGGGCCCGTGCGAGGTGTTCGTGCCTCCTACGGGGTCGTTTGGGGGCGGGTTTGGGTTTTCACCCTTTAACGGCCTATTTTCAAGTCTAAGTGTGATTTTTGCAAATTATCGTCTTACTCTCTAACCGGAAGACCCGGGATGACGCGGTCAGTTCCTACAAGTTACATTGGTCCCGTGCGAGGTGTTCGTGCCTCCTACGGGGTCGTTTGGGGGCTGGTTTGGGTTTTCACCCTTAAACGGCCTGTTTTCAAGTTTAATTGTGATTTTCACAAATAATCGTCATACTCTCAAACCGGGATACCCGGGACTACGCAGTCAGTTCCTACAAGTTAGATTGGTCCCGTGCGAAGTGTTCGTACCTCCTACGGGGTCGTTTGGGTGTTGGTTTGGGTTTTCACCCATTAACGGCCTGTTTTAAAGTTTAAGTGCGATTTTTGCAAATTATCGTAATACTCTCTAACCGGAAGACCCGGGACGATGCGGTCAGTTCCTACAAGTTACATTGGTCCCGTGCGAGGTGTTCGTGCCTCCTACAGGGTCGTTTGGGGGCTGGTTTGGGTTTTAACCCTTTAACGGCCTATTTTCAAGTCTAAGTGTGATTTTCGCAAATTATCATCACACTCTCATACCGGGACACCCGGGATTACGCGGTCAGTTCCTACAAGTTACATTAGTCCCGTGCGAGGTGTTCGTGCCTCCTATGGGGTCGTTTGGGGGCTGGTTTGGGTTTTCACCCTTTGACGGCCTGTTTTCAAGTCTAAGTGTGATTTTTGCAAATTATCATCATACTCTCAAACGAGGAGACTCGGGACAACGCGGTTAGTTCCTACAAGTTACATTGGTCCCGTGCGAGGTGTCCGTGCCTCATACGGGGTCGTTTGGGTGCTGGTTTTGGTTTTCACCCTTTAACGGCCTGTTTTCAAGTCTAAGTGTGATTTTCACAAATTATCGTCATACTCTCAAACCGAGAGACCCGGGACTACGCGGTCAGTTCCTACAAGTTACGTTGGTCCCGTGCGAGGTGTTCGTGCCTCCTACGGGGTCGTTTGTGGGCTGGTTTGGGTTTTCACACTTTAACGGCCTGTTTTCAGGTCTAAGTGTGATTTTCGCAAATTATCGTCATACTCTCAAACGGGGAGACCCGGGACAACGCGGTAAGTTCCTACAAGCTACATTGGTCCCGTGCGAGGTGTTCGTGCCTCCTACGGGGTCGTTTGGGGGCTGGTTTGGGTTTTCACCCATTAACGGCCTGTTTTCAAGTCTAAGTGTGATTTTAACAAATTATCGTCATACTCTGTCCTGTTTTCAAGTCTATGTGTTATTTTTGCAAATTATCATCATACTCTCAAACCGGGAGACCCGGGACAACGCGATTAGTTTCTACAAGTTACATTGGTCCCGTGCGAGGTGTTCGTGCCTCCTATGGGTCGTTTGGGGACTGGTTTGGGTTTTCACCCTTTAACGGCTTGTTTTCAAGTCTAAGTGTGATTTTTGCAAATTATCGTCATACTCTCAAATCGGGAGACCCGGGACTACGCAGTCAGTTCCTACAAGTTACATTGGTCCCGTTCGAGGTGTTCGTACCTCCTACGGGGTCGTTTGGGTGTTGGTTTGGGTTTTCACCCATTAACGGCATGTTTAAAAGTTTAAGTGTGATTTTTGCAAATTATCGTAATACTCTCTAACCGGAAGACCCGGGACGATGCGGTCAGTTCCTACAAGTTACATTGGTCCCGTGCGAGGTGTTCGTGCCTCCTACACGGTCGTTTGGGGGCTGGTTTGGGTTTTAACCCTTTAACGGCCTATTTTCAAGTCTAAGTGTGATTTTCGCAAATTATCATCACACTCTCATACCGGGACACCCGGGATTACGCGGTCACTTCCTACAAGTTACATTAGTCCCGTGCGAGGTGTTCGTGCCTCCTATGGGGTCGTTTGGGGGCTGGTTTGGGTTTTCACCCTTTGACGACCTGTTTTAAAGTCTAAGTGTGATTTTTGCAAATTATCATCATACTCTCAAACGAGGAGACTCGGGACAACGCGGTTAGTTCCTACAAGTTACATTGGTCCCGTGCGAGGTGTCCGTGCCTCATACGGGGTCGTTTGGGTGCTGGTTTTGGTTTTCACCCTTTAACGGCCTGTTTTCAAGTCTAAGTGTGATTTTCACAAATTATCGTCATACTCTCAAACCGAGAGACCCGGGACTACGCGGTCAGTTCCTACAAGTTACGTTGGTCCCGTGCGAGGTGTTCGTGCCTCCTACGGGGTCGTTTGTGGGCTGGTTTGGGTTTTCACACTTTAACGGCCTGTTTTCAGGTCTAAGTGTGATTTTCGCAAATTATCGTCATACTCTCAAACGGGGAGACCCGGGACAATGCGGTAAGTTCCTACAAGCTACATTGGTCCCGTGCGAGGTGTCCGTGCCTCATACGGGGTCGTTTGGGTGCTGGTTTTGGTTTTCACCCTTTAACGGCCTGTTTTCAAGTCTAAGTGTGATTTTCACAAATTATCGTCATACTCTCAAACCGAGAGACCCGGGACTACGCGGTCAGTTCCTACAATTTACGTTGGTCCTGTGCGAGGTGTTCGTGCCTCCTACGGGGTCGTTTGTGAGCTGGTTTGGGTTTTCACACTTTAACGGCCTGTTTTCAGGTCTAAGTGTGATTTTCGCAAATTATCGTCATACTCTCAAACGGAGAGACCCGGGACAACGCGGTAAGTTCCTACAAGCTACATTGGTCCCGTGCGAGGTGTTCGTGCCTCCTACGGGGTCGTTTGGGGGCTGGTTTGGGTTTTCACCCATTAACGGCCTGTTTTCAAGTCTAAGTGTGATTTTAGCAAATTATCGTCATACTCTCAAACCGGGAGACCCGGGACTAAATGTCCTGTTTTCAAGTCTATGTGTTATTTTTGCAAATTATCATCATACTCTCAAACCGGGAGACCCGGGACAACGCGATTAGTTTCTACAAGTTACATTGGTCCCGTGCGAGGTGTTCGTGCCTCCTATGGGTCATTCGGGGACTGGTTTGGGTTTTCACCCTTTAACGGCTTGTTTTCAAGTCTAAGTGTGATTTTCGCAAATTATCGTCATACTCTCAAATCGGGAGACCCGGGACTACGCAGTCAGTTCCTACAAGTTACCTTGGTCCCGTGCGAGGTGTTCGTGCCTCCAACGGGGACGTTTGGGGGCTGGTTTGGGTTTTCACCCATTAACGGCCTGTTTTCTAGTCTAAGTGTGATTTTTGCAAATTATCGTAATACTCTCTAACCGGAAGACCCGGGACGATGCGGTCAGTTCGTACAAGTTACATTGGTCCCGTGCGAGGTGTTCGTGCCTCCTACAGGGTCGTTTGGGGGCTGGTTTGGGTTTTAACCCTTTAACGGCCTATTTTCAAGTCTAAGTGTGATTTTCGCAAATTATCATCACACTCTCATACCGGGACACCCGGGATTACGCGGTCAGTTCCTACAAGTTACATTAGTCCCGTGCGAGGTGTTCGTGCCTCCTATGGGGTCGTTTGGGGGCTGGTTTGGGTTTTCACCCTTTGACGGCCTGTTTTCAAGTCTAAGTGTGATTTTTGCAAATTATCATCATACTCTCAAACGAGGAGACTCGGGACAACGCGGTTAGTTCCAACAAGTTACATTGGTCCCGTGCGAGGTGTCCGTGCCTCATACGGGGTCGTTTGGGTGCTGGTTTTGGTTTTCACCCTTTAACGGCCTGTTTTCAAGTCTAAGTGTGATTTTCACACATTATCGTCATACTCTCAAACCGAGAGACCCGGGACTACGCGGTCAGTTCCTACAAGTTACGTTGGTCCCGTGCGAGGTGTTCGTGCCTCCTACGGGGTCGTTTGTGGGCTGGTTTGGGTTTTCACACTTTAACGGCCTGTTTTCAGGTCTAAGTGTGATTTTTGCAAATTATCGTCATACTCTCAAACGGGGAGACCCGGGACAACGCGGTAAGTTCCTACAAGCTACATTGGTCCCGTGCGAGGTGTTCGTGCCTCCTACGGGGTCGTTTGGGGGTTGGTTTGGGTTTTCACCCATTAACGGCCTGTTTTCAAGTCTAAGTGTGATTTTAACAAATTATCGTCATACTCTCAAACCGGGAGACCCGGGACTAAATGTCCTGTTTTCAAGTCTATGTGTTATTTTTGCAAATTATCATCATACTCTCAAACCGGGAGACCCGGGACAACGCGATTAGTTTCTACAAGTTACATTGGTCCCGTGCGAGGTGTTCGTGCCTCCTATGGGTCGTTTGGGGACTGGTTTGGGTTTTCACCCTTTAACGGCTTGTTTTCAAGTCTAAGTGTGATTTTCGCAAATTATCATCATACTCTCAAATCGGGAGACCCGGGACTACGCAGTCAGTTCCTACAAGTTACCTTGGTCCCGTGCGAGGTGTTCGTGCCTCCAACGGGGACGTTTGGGGCTGGTTTGGGTTTTCACCCATTAACGGCCTGTTTTCTAGTCTAAGTGTTATTTTTTCAAATTATCGTCATACACTCTAACCGGGAGACCGGGGACGACGCGTTCAGTTCCTACAAGTTACATTGGTCCCGTGCGAGGTGTTCGTGCCTCCTACGGGGTCGTTTGGGGGATGGTTTTGGTTTTCACCCATTAATGGCCTGTTTTCAAGTCTAAGTGTGATTTTTGCCAATTATCGTCATAATCTCGAACCGGGAGACCCGGGACAATGCGGTCAGTTCTTACAAGTTACATTGGTCCCGTGCGAGGTGTTCGTGCCTCCTACGGGGTCGTTTGGGGGCTGGTTTGGGTTTTCACCCTTTAACGGCCTGTTTTCAAGTCTAAGTGTGATTTTTGTAAATTATCGTCATACTCTCTAACCGGAAGACCCGGGACGACGCGGTCAGTTCCTACAAGTTACATTGGCCCGTGCGAGGTGTTCGTGCCTCCTACGGGGTCGTTTGGGGGCTAGTTTGGGTTTTCACCTTTTAACCGCCTGTTTTCAAGTCTAAGTGTGATTTTCGCAAATTATCGTCACACTCTCATACCGGGAGACCCAGGATTACGCGGTCAGTTCCTACAAGTTACATTAGTCCCGTGCGAGGTGTTCGTGCCTCCTATGGGGTCGTTTGGGGGCTGGTTTGGGTTTTCACCCTTTAACGGCCTGTTTTCAAGTCTAAGTGTGATTTTTGCAAATTATCCTCATACTCTCAAACGGGGAGACTCGGGACGACGCGGTCAGTTCCTACAAGTTACATTGGTCCCGTGCGAGGTGTCCGTGCCTCATACGGGCTCGTTTGGGGGCTGGTTTGGGTTTTCACCCTTTAACGACCTGTTTTCAAGTCTAAGTGTGATTTTCACAAATAATCGTCACACTCTCAAACCGAGAGACCCGGGATTACGCGGTCAGTTCCTACAAGTCACATTGGTCCCGTGCGAGGTGTTCGTTTGGGGGCTGGTTTGGGTTTTCACCCTTTAACGGCCTGTTTTCAGGTCTAAGTGTGATTTTCGCAAATTATCATCATACTCTCAAACGGGGAGACCTGGGAGCCCACGGTCAGTTCCTACAAGCTACATTGTTCCCGTGCGAGGTGTTCGTGCCTCCTACGGGGTCGTTTGGGGGCTGGTTTGGGTTTTCACCCTTTAACGGCCTATTTTCAAGTCTGAGTGTTATTTTTTCAAATTATCGTCATACTCTCTAATCGGGAGACCCGGGAAGACGCGGTCAGTTCCTACAAGTTACATTGGTCCCGTGCGAGGTGTTCGTGCCTCCTACGGGGTCCTTTCGGGGCTGGTTTGGGTTTTCACCCTTTAACGACCTGTTTTCAAGTTTAAGCGTGATTTTCGCAAATTATCGTCATACTCTCAAAATGGGATACCCGGGACTACGCAGTCAGTTCCTACAAGTTACATTGGCCCTGTGCGAGGTGTTCGTGCCTCATTCGGGGTCGTTTGGGGGCTGGTTTGGGTTTTCACCCATTAACGGCCTGTTTTCAAGTCTAAGTGTGATTTTTGGAAATTATCATCATAATCTCAAACCGGGAGACCCGGGACAACGCGGTCAGTTCCTACAAGTTACATTGGTCCCGTGCGAGGTGTTCGTGCCTCCTACGGGGTTGTTTGGGGGTTGGTTTGGGTTTTCACCCTTTAACGGCCTGTTTTCAAGTCTAAGTGTGATTTTTTCAAATTATTGTCATACTCTCTAACCGGAAGACCCGGGAGGACGCGGTCAGTTCCTACAAGTTACATTGGCCCCGTGCGAGGTGTTCGTGCCTCCTACGGGGTCGTTTGGGTGCTGGTTTGGGTTTTCACCCATTAACGACCTGTTTTCAAGTCTAAGTGTGATTTTTGCAAATTATCGTCATACTCTCTAACCGGAAGACCAGGGACGACGCGGTCAGTTCCTACAAGTTACATTGGTCCCGTGCGAGGTGTTTGTGCCTCCTACGGGGTCGTTTGGGTGCTGGTTTTGGTTTTCACCCTTTAACGGCCTGTTTTCAAGTCTAAGTGTGATTTTCACAAATTATCGTCATACTCTCAAACCGAGAGACCCGGGACTACGCGGTCAGTTCCTACAAGTTACATTGGTCCCGTGCGAGGTGTTCGTGCCTCCTATGGGGTCGTTTGGGGGTTGGTTTGGGTTTTCACACTTTAACGGCCTGTTTTCAGGTCTAAGTGTGATTTTCGCAAATTATCATCATACTCTCAAACGGGGAGACCCGGGACAACGCGGTAAGTTCCTACAAGCTACATTGGTCCCGTGCGAGGTGTTCGTGCCTCCTACGGGGTCGTTTGGGGGCTGGTTTGGGTTTTCACCCATTAACGGCCTGTTTTCAAGTCTAAGTGTGATTTTAACAAATTATCGTCATACTCTCAAACCGGGAGACTCGGGACTGCGCGGTCAGTTCCTACAAGTTACATTGGTCCCGTACGAGGTGTTCGTGCCTCCTACGGAGTCGTTTGGGTGCTGGTTTGGGTTTTCACCCATTAAAGGCATGTTTTCAAGTTTAAGTATGATTTTCGCAAATTATCGTCATACTCTCCAACCAGGATACCTGGGACTACGCAGTCAGTTCCTACAAGTTACATTGGTCCCGTGCGAGGTGTTCGTGCCTCCTACGGGGTCGTTTGGGGACTGGTATGGGTTTTCACCCTTTAACGGCCTGTTTTCAAGTCTAAGTGTGATTTTTGCAAATTATCACCATACTCTCAAACCGAGAGACCCGGGACTATGCGGTCAGTTCCTACAAGTTACATTGGTCCCGTACGAGGTGTTCGTGCCTCCTACGGGGTCGTTTGGGGGATGGTTTGGGTTTTCACCCATTAACGGCCTGTTTTCCAGTCTTAGTGTGATTTTTGCAAAAAATCATCATACTCTCAAACCGGGAGAGCCGGGACAATGCAGTTAGTTCATACAAGTTACATTAGTCCCGTGCGAGGTGTTCGGGCCTCCTACGGGGTCGTTAGGGGGCTGGTTTGGGTTTTCACCCTTTAACGGCCTGTTTTCAAGTCGAAGTGTGATTTTTGCAAATTATCATCATACTCTCAAACTGGGAGACCCGGGACTACGCGGTCAGTTCCTACAAGTTACATTAGTCCCGTACGAGGTGTTCATGCCTCCTACGGGGTTGTTTGGGGGCTGGTTTGGGTTTTCACCCTTTAACAGCCTGCTTTTAAGTCTAAGTGTGATTTTTGCAAATTATTATCATACTCTCAAACCGGGAGACCCGGGACAATGCGGTCAGTTCCTACAAGTTCCATTGGTCCCGTGCCAGGTGTTCGTGCCTGCTACAGAGTCGTTTGGGGGCTGGTTTGGGTTTTCACCCTTTATCGGCCTGTTTTAAAGTCTAAGTGTGATTTTTGCAAATTATCATCATACTCTCAAACCGGGATACCGGGACTACGCAGTTAGTTCCTGCAAGTTACATTGGTCCCGTGCGAGGTGTTCGTGCCTCATACGGGGTCGTTTGGGGACTGGTATGGGTTTTCACGTTTTAACGGCCTGTGTTTCAAGTCTAAGTGTGATTTTTGCAAATTATCGTCATACTCTCAAATCGAGAGACCCGGGACTACACGGTCAGTTCCTACAAGTTACATTGGTCCCGTGTGAGGTGTTCGTGCCTCCTATGGGGTCGTTTGGGGGCTGGTTTGGGTTTTCACCCTTTAACGGCCTGTTTTCAAGTCTAAGTGTGATTTTTGCAAATTATCCTCATACTCTCAAACGGGGAGACCCGGGACGACGCGGTCAGTTCCTACATGTTACATTAGTCCCGTGCGAGGTGTCCGTGCCTCATACGGGGTCGTTTGGGGGCTGGTTTGGGTTTTCACCCTTTAACGGCCTGTTTTCAAGTCTGAGTGTGATTTTTACAAATTATCGTCACACTCTCAAACCAAGAGACCCGGGACTACGCGGTCAGTTCCTACAAGTTACATTGGTCCCGTGCGAAGTGTTCGTGCCTCCTACGGGGTCGTTTGGGGGCTAGTTTGGGTTTTCACCCTTTAACGGCCTGTTTTCAGGTCTAAGTGTGATTTTCGAAAATTATCATCATACTCTCAAACGGGGAGACCCGGGAGCCCACGATCAGTTCCTACAAGCTACATTGGTCCTGTGCGAGGTGTTCGTGCCTCCTACAGGGTCGTTTGGGGGCTGGTTTGGGTTTTCACCCTTTAACGGCCTGTTTTCAAGTCTGAGTGTTATTTTCACAAAATATCATCACACTCTCAAACCGAGAGACCCGGGACTTCGCGGTCAGTTCCTACAAGTTACAATGGTCCCGTGCGAGGTGTTCGTGCCTCCTATGGGGTCGTTTGGAGGTTGGTTTGGGTTTTCACCCTGTAACGGCCTGTTTTTAGGTCTGAGTGCGATTTTCACAAATTATCGTCACACTCTCAAACCGAGAGACCCGGGACTTCGCGGTCAGTTCCTACAAGTTACAATGGTCCCGTGCAAGGTGTTCGTGCCTCCTACGGGGTCGTTTGGGGGCTGGTTTGGGTTTTCACCCTTTAACGGCCTATTTTCAGGTCTAAGTGTGATTTTCGCAAATTATCATCATACTCTCAAACGGGGAGACCCGGGAGCCCACGATCAGTTCCTACAAGTTACATTGGTCCCGTGCGAGGTGTTCGTGCCTCCTACGGGGTCGTTTGGGGGCTGGTTTGGGTTTTCACCCTTTAACGGCCTGTGTTTCAAGTCTGAGTGTTATTTTTTCAAATTATCGTCATACTCTCTAACCGGGAGACCCGGGATGACGCGGTCAGTTCCTACAAGTTACATTGATCCCGTGCGAGGTGTTCGTGCCTCCTACGGGGTCGTTTGGGGGCTGGTTTGGGTTTTCACCCTTTAACGGCCTGTTTTCAAGTCTGAGTGTGATTTTCACAAATTATCGTCACACTCTCAAACCAAGAGACCCGGGACTACGCGGTCAGTTCCTACAAGTTACATTGGTCCCGTGCGAAGTTTTCGTGCCTCCTACGGGGTCGTTTGGGGGCTAGTTTGGGTTTTCACCCTTTAACGGCATGTTTTCAGGTCTAAGTGTGATTTTCGAAAATTATCATCATACTCTCAAACGGGGAGACCCGGGAGCCCACGATCAGTTCCTACAAGCTACATTGGTCCTGTGCGAGGTGTTCGTGCCTCCTACAGGGTCGTTTGGGGGCTGGTTTGGGTTTTCACCCTTTAACGGCCTGTTTTCAAGTCTGAGTGTTATTTTCACAAAATATCGTCACACTCTCAAACCGAGAGACCCGGGACTTCGCGGTCAGTTCCTACAAGTTACAATGGTCCCGTGCGAGGTGTTCGTGCCTCCTATGGGGTCGTTTGGAGGTTGGTTTGGGTTTTCACCCTGTAACGGCCTGTTTTTAGGTCTGAGTGTGATTTTCACAAATTATCGTCACACTCTCAAACCGAGAGACCCGGGACTTCGCGGTCAGTTCCTACAAGTTACAATGGTCCCGTGCAAGGTGTTCGTGCCTCCTACGGGGTCGTTTGGGGGCTGGTTTGGGTTTTCACCCTTTAACGGCCTATTTTCAGGTCTAAGTGTGATTTTCGCAAATTATCATCATACTCTCAAACGGGGAGACCCGGGAGCCCACGATCAGTTCCTACAAGTTACATTGGTCCCGTGCGAGGTGTTCGTGCCTCCTACGGGGTCGTTTGGGGGCTGGTTTGGGTTTTCACCCTTTAACGGCCTGTGTTTCAAGTCTGAGTGTTATTTTTTCAAATTATCGTCATACTCTCTAACCGGGAGACCCGGGATGACGCGGTCAGTTCCTACAAGTTACATTGGTCCCGTGCGAGGTGTTCGTGCCTCCTACGGGGTCGTTTCGGGGCTGGTTTGGGTTTTCACCCTTTAACGGCCTATTTTCAAGTTTAAGTGTGATTTTCGCAAATTATCGTCATACTCTCAAACCGGGATACCCAGGACTACGCAGTCGGTTCCTACAAGTTACATTGGTCCTGTGCGAGGTGTTCGTGCCTCCTACGGGGTTGTTTGGGGGCTGGTTTGGGTTTTCACCCATTAACGGCCTGTTTTCAAGTCTTAAGTGCGATTTTTGCAAATTATAGTCATAATCTCAAACTGGGAGACCCGGGACAACGCGGTCAGTTCTTACAAGTTACATTGGTCCCGTGCGAGGTGTTCGTGCCTCCTACGGGGTTGTTTGGGGGTTGGTTTGGGTTTTCACCCTTTAACGGCCTGTTTTCAAGTCTAAGTGTGATTTTTTCCAATTATCGTCATACTCTCTAACCGGAAGACCCGGGACGACGCGGTCAGTTCCTACAAGTTACATTGGCCCCGTGCGAGGTGTTCGTGCCTCCTACGGTGTCGTTTGGGGGCTGATTTGGGTTTTCACCCTTTAACGGCCGGTTTTCAAGTTTAAGTGTGATTTTTGCAAATTATCGTCATACTCTCAAACCGGGATACCCGGGACTACGCAGTCAGTTCCTAAAAGTTACCTTGGTCCCGTGCGAGGTGTTCGTGCCTCCTAAGGGGTCGTTTCGGTGCTGGTTTGGGTTTTCACCCATTAACGACCTGTTTTCAAGTCTAAGTGTGATTTTTGCAAATTATCATCATACTCTCTAACCGGAAGACCAGGGACGACGCGGTCAGTTCCTACAAGTTACATTGGTCCCGTGCGAGGTGTTTGTGCCTCCTATAGGGTCGTTTGGGGGCTGGTTTGGGTTTTCACCCTTTAACGGCCTGTTTTCAAGTCTAAATGTGATTTTCGCAAATTATCATCACACTCTCATACCGGGAGACCCGGGATTACGCGGTCAGTTCCTACAAGTTACATTAGTCCCGTGCGAGGTGTTCGTGCTTCCTATGGGGTCGTTTGGGGGCTGATTTTTGTTTTCACCCTTTAACGACCTGTTTTCAAGTCTAAGTGTGATTTTTGCAAATTATCATCATACTCTCAAACGGGGAGACCCGGGACAACGCGGTTAGTTCCTACAAGTTACATTGGTCCCGTGCGAGGTGTCCGTGCCTCATACGGGGTCGTTTGGGTGCTGGTTTGGATTTTCGCCCTTTAACGACTTGTTTTCAAGTCTAAGTGTGATTTTTGCAAATTATCACCATACTCTCAAACCGAGAGACCCGGGACTACGCGGTCAGTTCCTACAAGTTAAATTGGTCCCGTGCGAGGTGTCCGTGCCTCATACGGGGTCGTTTGGGTGCTGGTTTGGGTTTTCACCCTTTAACGGCCTGTTTTCAAGTTTAAGTGTGATTTCCGCAAATTATCGCCATACTCTCAAACTGGGATACCCGGGACTACGCGGTCAGTTCCTACAAGTTTCATTGGTCCCCTGCGAGGTGTTCGTGCCTCCTACGGGGTCGTTTGGGGGCTGGTATGGGTTTTCACCCTTTAACGGCATGTTTTCAAGTCTAATTGTGATTTTTGCAAATTATCACCATACTCTCAAACCGAGAGACCCGGGACTACGCGGTCAGTTCCTAGAAGTTACATTGGTCCCGTGCGAGGTGTTCGTGCCTCCTACGGTGTCGTTTGGGGGCTGGTTTGGGTTATCACCCATTAACGGCCTGTTTTCAAGTCTAAGTGTGATTTTTGCAAAATATCATCATACTCTCAAACCGGGAGACCCGGGACAAAGCGGTCAGTTCCTACAAGTTACATTATTCCCGTGCGAGGTGTTCATGCCTCCTATGGGGTCGTTTGGGGGCTGGTTTGGGTTTTCACCCTTTAACGGCCTGTTTTCAAGTCTAAGTGTGATTTTTGCAAATTATCATCATACTCTCAAACGAGGAGACCCGGGACAACGCGGTTAGTTCCTACAAGTTACATTGGTCCCGTGCGAGGTGTCCGTGCCTCATACGGGGTCGTTTGGGTGCTGGTTTGGGTTTTCACCCTTTAACGGCTTGTTTTCGAGTCTAAGTGTGATTTTTGCAAATTATCATCATACTCTCAAACCGAGAGACCCGGGACTACGCGGTCAGTTCCTACAAGTTACATTGGTCCCGTGCGAGGTGTTCGTGCTTCCTACGGGGACGTTTGGGGGCTAGTTTGGGTTTTCACCCATTAACGGCCTGCTTTTAAGTCTAAGTGTTATTTTTGCAAATTATCATCATACTCTCAAACCGGGAGACCCGGGACTACGCGGTCAGTTCCTACAAGTTACATTAGTCCCGTGCGAGGTGTCCGTGCCTCCTACGGAGTCGTTTGTGGTCTGGTTTGGGTTTTCACCCTTTAACGACCTGTTTTCTAGTCTAAGTGTGATTTTTGCAAATTATCATCATACTCTCAAACCGGGATACCCGGGACTACGCAGTCAGTTCCTATAAGTTACATTGGGCCCGTGCGAGGTGTTCGTGCCTCCTACGGGGTCGTTTGGGGGCGGGTTTGGGTTTTCACCCTTTAACGGCCTATTTTCAAGTCTAAGTGTGATTTTTGCAAATTATCGTCTTACTCTCTAACCGGAAGACCCGGGATGACGCGGTCAGTTCCTACAAGTTACATTGGTCCCGTGCGAGGTGTTCGTGCCTCCTACGGGGTCGTTTGGGGGCTGGTTTGGGTTTTCACCCTTAAACGGCCTGTTTTCAAGTTTAATTGTGATTTTCACAAATAATCGTCATACTCTCAAACCGGGATACCCGGGACTACGCAGTCAGTTCCTACAAGTTAGATTGGTCCCGTGCGAAGTGTTCGTACCTCCTACGGGGTCGTTTGGGTGTTGGTTTGGGTTTTCACCCATTAACGGCCTGTTTTAAAGTTTAAGTGCGATTTTTGCAAATTATCGTAATACTCTCTAACCGGAAGACCCGGGACAATGCGGTCAGTTCCTACAAGTTACATTGGTCCCGTGCGAGGTGTTCGTGCCTCCTACAGGGTCGTTTGGGGGCTGGTTTGGGTTTTAACCCTTTAACGGCCTATTTTCAAGTCTAAGTGTGATTTTCGCAAATTATCATCACACTCTCATACCGGGACACCCGGGATTACGCGGTCAGTTCCTACAAGTTACATTAGTCCTGTGCGAGGTGTTCGTGCCTCCTATGGGGTCGTTTGGGGGCTGGTTTGGGTTTTCACCCTTTGACGGCCTGTTTTCAAGTCTAAGTGTGATTTTTGCAAATTATCATCATACTCTCAAACGAGGAGACTCGGGACAACGCGGTTAGTTCCTACAAGTTACATTGGTCCCGTGCGAGGTGTCCGTGCCTCATACGGGGTCGTTTGGGTGCTGGTTTTGGTTTTCACCCTTTAACGGCCTGTTTTCAAGTCTAAGTGTGATTTTCACAAATTATCGTCATACTCTCAAACCGAGAGACCCGGGACTACGCGGTCAGTTCCTACAAGTTACGTTGGTCCCGTGCGAGGTGTTCGTGCCTCCTACGGGGTCGTTTGTGGGCTGGTTTGGGTTTTCACACTTTAACGGCCTGTTTTCAGGTCTAAGTGTGATTTTCGCAAATTATCGTCATACTCTCAAACGGGGAGACCCGGGACAACGCGGTAAGTTCCTACAAGCTACATTGGTCCCGTGCGAGGTGTTCGTGCCTCCTACGGGGTCGTTTGGGGGCTGGTTTGGGTTTTCACCCATTAACGGCCTGTTTTCAAGTCTAAGTGTGATTTTAACAAATTATCGTCATACTCTGTCCTGTTTTCAAGTCTATGTGTTATTTTTGCAAATTATCATCATACTCTCAAACCGGGAGACCCGGGACAACGCGATTAGTTTCTACAAGTTACATTGGTCCCGTGCGAGGTGTTCGTGCCTCCTATGGGTCGTTTGGGGACTGGTTTGGGTTTTCACCCTTTAACGGCTTGTTTTCAAGTCTAAGTGTGATTTTTGCAAATTATCGTCATACTCTCAAATCGGGAGACCCGGGACTACGCAGTCAGTTCCTACAAGTTACATTGGTCCCGTTCGAGGTGTTCGTACCTCCTACGGGGTCGTTTGGGTGTTGGTTTGGGTTTTCACCCATTAACGGCCTGTTTAAAAGTTTAAGTGTGATTTTTGCAAATTATCGTAATACTCTCTAACCGGAAGACCCGGGACGATGCGGTCAGTTCCTACAAGTTACATTGGTCCCGTGCGAGGTGTTCGTGCCTCCTACACGGTCGTTTGGGGGCTGGTTTGGGTTTTAACCCTTTAACGGCCTATTTTCAAGTCTAAGTGTGATTTTCGCAAATTATCATCACACTCTCATACCGGGACACCCGGGATTACGGGGTCACTTCCTACAAGTTACATTAGTCCCGTGCGAGGTGTTCGTGCCTCCTATGGGGTTGTTTGGGTGCTGGTTTGGGTTTTCACCCTTTGACGGCCTGTTTTAAAGTCTAAGTGTGATTTTTGCAAATTATCATCATACTCTCAAACGAGGAGACTCGGGACAACGCGGTTAGTTCCTACAAGTTACATTGGTCCCGTGCGAGGTGTCCGTGCCTCATACGGGGTCGTTCGGGTGCTGGTTTTGGTTTTCACCCTTTAACGGCCTGTTTTCAAGTCTAAGTGTGATTTTCACAAATTATCGTCATACTCTCAAACCGAGAGACCCGGGACTACGCGGTCAGTTCCTACAAGTTACGTTGGTCCCGTGCGAGGTGTTCGTGCCTCCTACGGGGTCGTTTGTGGGCTGGTTTGGGTTTTCACACTTTAACGGCCTGTTTTCAGGTCTAAGTGTGATTTTCGCAAATTATCGTCATACTCTCAAACGGGGAGACCCGGGACAATGCGGTAAGTTCCTACAAGCTACATTGGTCCCGTGCGAGGTGGCCGTGCCTCATACGGGGTCGTTTGGGTGCTGGTTTTGGTTTTCACCCTTTAACGGCCTGTTTTCAAGTCTAAGTGTGATTTTCACAAATTATCGTCATACTCTCAAACCGAGAGACCCGGGACTACGCGGTCAGTTCCTACAATTTACGTTGGTCTTGTGCGAGGTGTTCGTGCCTCCTACGGGGTCGTTTGTGAGCTGGTTTGGGTTTTCACACTTTAACGGCCTGTTTTCAGGTCTAAGTGTGATTTTCGCAAATTATCGTCATACTCTCAAACGGAGAGACCCGGGACAACGCGGTAAGTTCCTACAAGCTACATTGGTCCCGTGCGAGGTGTTCGTGCCTCCTACGGGGTCGTTTGGGGGCTGGTTTGGGTTTTCACCCATTAACGGCCTGTTTTCAAGTCTAAGTGTGATTTTAGCAAATTATCGTCATACTCTCAAACCGGGAGACCCGGGACTAAATGTCCTGTTTTCAAGTCTATGTGTTATTTTTGCAAATTATCATCATACTCTCAAACCGGGAGACCCGGGACAACGCGATTAGTTTCTACAAGTTACATTGGTCCCGTGCGAGGTGTTCGTGCCTCCTATGGGTCATTCGGGGACTGGTTTGGGTTTTCACCCTTTAACGGCTTGTTTTCAAGTCTAAGTGTGATTTTCGCAAATTATCATCATACTCTCAAATCGGGAGACCCGGGACTACGCAGTCAGTTCCTACAAGTTACCTTGGTCCCGTGCGAGGTGTTCGTGCCTCCAACGGGGACGTTTGGGGGCTGGTTTGGGTTTTCACCCATTAACGGCCTGTTTTCTAGTCTAAGTGTGATTTTTGCAAATTATCGTAATACTCTCTAACCGGAAGACCCGGGACGATGCGGTCAGTTCGTACAAGTTACATTGGTCCCGTGCGAGGTGTTCGTGCCTCCTACAGGGTCGTTTGGGGGCTGGTTTGGGTTTTAACCCTTTAACGGCCTATTTTCAAGTCTAAGTGTGATTTTCGCAAATTATCATCACACTCTCATACCGGGACACCCGGGATTACGCGGTCAGTTCCTACAAGTTACATTAGTCCCGTGCGAGGTGTTCGTGCCTCCTATGGGGTCGTTTGGGGGCTGGTTTGGGTTTTCACCCTTTGACGGCCTGTTTTCAAGTCTAAGTGTGATTTTTGCAAATTATCATCATAATCTCAAACGAGGAGACTCGGGACAACGCGGTTAGTTCCTACAAGTTACATTGGTCCCGTGCGAGGTGTCCGTGCCTCATACGGGGTCGTTTGGGTGCTGGTTTTGGTTTTCACCCTTTAACGGCCTGTTTTCAAGTCTAAGTGTGATTTTCACAAATTATCGTCATACTCTCAAACCGAGAGACCCGGGACTACGCGGTCAGTTCCTACAAGTTACGTTGGTCCCGTGCGAGGTGTTCGTGCCTCCTACGGGGTCGTTTGTGGGCTGGTTTGGGTTTTCACACTTTAACGGCCTGTTTTCAGGTCTAAGTGTGATTTTCACAAATTATCGTCATACTCTCAAACGGGGAGACCCGGGACAACGCGGTAAGTTCCTACAAGCTACATTGGTCCCGTGCGAGGTGTTCGTGCCTCCTACGGGGTCGTTTGGGGGTTGGTTTGGGTTTTCACCCATTAACGGCCTGTTTTCAAGTCTAAGTGTGATTTTAACAAATTATCGTCATACTCTCAAACCGGGAGACCCGGGACTAAATGTCCTGTTTTCAAGTCTATGTGTTATTTTTGCAAATTATCATCATACTCTCAAACCGGGAGACCCGGGACAACGCGATTAGTTTCTACAAGTTACATTGGTCCCGTGCGAGGTGTTCGTGCCTCCTATGGGTCGTTTGGGGACTGGTTTGGGTTTTCACCCTTTAACGGCTTGTTTTCAAGTCTAAGTGTGATTTTCGCAAATTATCATCATACTCTCAAATCGGGAGACCCGGGACTACGCAGTCAGTTCCTACAAGTTACCTTGGTCCCGTGCGAGGTGTTCGTGCCTCCAACGGGGACGTTTGGGGCTGGTTTGGGTTTTCACCCATTAACGGCCTGTTTTCTAGTCTAAGTGTTATTTTTTCAAATTATCGTCATACACTCTAACCGGGAGACCGGGGACGACGCGTTCAGTTCCTACAAGTTACATTGGTCCCGTGCGAGGTGTTCGTGCCTCCTACGGGGTCGTTTGGGGGATGGTTTTGGTTTTCACCCATTAACGGCCTGTTTTCAAGTCTAAGTGTGATTTTTGCCAATTATCGTCATAATCTCGAACCGGGAGACCCGGGACAATGCGGTCAGTTCTTACAAGTTACATTGGTCCCGTGCGAGGTGTTCGTGCCTCCTACGGGGTCGTTTGGGGGCTGGTTTGGGTTTTCACCCTTTAACGGCCTGTTTTCAAGTCTAAGTGTGATTTTTGTAAATTATCGTCATACTCTCTAACCGGAAGACCCGGGACGACGCGGTCAGTTCCTACAAGTTACATTGGCCCGTGCGAGGTGTTCGTGCCTCCTACGGGGTCGTTTGGGGGCTAGTTTGGGTTTTCACCTTTTAACCGCCTGTTTTCAAGTCTAAGTGTGATTTTCGCAAATTATCGTCACACTCTCATACCGGGAGACCCAGGATTACGCGGTCAGTTCCTACAAGTTACATTAGTCCCGTGCGAGGTGTTCGTGCCTCCTATGGGGTCGTTTGGGGGCTGGTTTGGGTTTTCACCCTTTAACGGCCTGTTTTCAAGTCTAAGTGTGATTTTTGCAAATTATCCTCATACTCGCAAACGGGGAGACTCGGGACGACGCGGTCAGTTCCTACAAGTTACATTGGTCCCGTGCGAGGTGTCCGTGCCTCATACGGGGTCGTTTGGGGGCTGGTTTGGGTTTTCACCCTTTAACGACCTGTTTTCAAGTCTAAGTGTGATTTTCACAAATAATCGTCACACTCTCAAACCGAGAGACCCGGGATTACGCGGTCAGTTCCTACAAGTCACATTGGTCCCGTGCGAGGTGTTCGTTTGGGGGCTGGTTTTGGTTTTCACCCTTTAACGGCCTGTTTTCAAGTCTAAGTGTGATTTTCACAAATTATCGTCATACTCTCAAACCGAGAGACCCGGGACTACGCGGTCAGTTCCTACAAGTTACGTTGGTCCCGTGCGAGGTGTTCGTGCCTCCTACGGGGTCGTTTGTGGGCTGGTTTGGGTTTTCACACTTTAACGGCCTGTTTTCAGGTCTAAGTGTGATTTTCGCAAATTATCGTCATACTCTCAAACGGGGAGACCCGGGACAATGCAGTAAGTTCCTACAAGCTACATTGGTCCCGTGCGAGGTGGCCGTGCCTCATACGGGGTCGTTTGGGTGCTGGTTTTGGTTTTCACCCTTTAACGGCCTGTTTTCAAGTCTAAGTGTGATTTTCACAAATTATCGTCATACTCTCAAACCGAGAGACCCGGGACTACGCGGTCAGTTCCTACAATTTACGTTGGTCCTGTGCGAGGTGTTCGTGCCTCCTACGGGGTCGTTTGTGAGCTGGTTTGGGTTTTCACACTTTAACGGCCTGTTTTCAGGTCTAAGTGTGATTTTCGCAAATTATCGTCATACTCTCAAACGGAGAGACCCGGGACAACGCGGTAAGTTCCTACAAGCTACATTGGTCCCGTGCGAGGTGTTCGTGCCTCCTACGGGGTCGTTTGGGGGCTGGTTTGGGTTTTCACCCATTAACGGCCTGTTTTCAAGTCTAAGTGTGATTTTAGCAAATTATCGTCATACTCTCAAACCGGGAGACCCGGGACTAAATGTCCTGTTTTTAAGTCTATGTGTTATTTTTGCAAATTATCATCATACTCTCAAACCGGGAGACCCGGGACAACGCGATTAGTTTCTACAAGTTACATTGGTCCCGTGCGAGGTGTTCGTGCCTCCTATGGGTCATTCGGGGACTGGTTTGGGTTTTCACCCTTTAACGGCTTGTTTTCAAGTCTAAGTGTGATTTTCGCAAATTATCGTCATACTCTCAAATCGGGAGACCCGGGACTACGCAGTCAGTTCCTACAAGTTACCTTGGTCCCGTGCGAGGTGTTCGTGCCTCCAACGGGGACGTTTGGGGGCTGGTTTGGGTTTTCACCCATTAACGGCCTGTTTTCTAGTCTAAGTGTGATTTTTGCAAATTATCGTAATACTCTCTAACCGGAAGACCCGGGACGATGCGGTCAGTTCGTACAAGTTACATTGGTCCTGTGCGAGGTGTTCGTGCCTCCTACAGGGTCGTTTGGGGGCTGGTTTGGGTTTTAACCCTTTAACGGCCTATTTTCAAGTCTAAGTGTGATTTTCGCAAATTATCATCACACTCTCATACCGGGACACCCGGGATTACGCGGTCAGTTCCTACAAGTTACATTAGTCCCGTGCGAGGTGTTCGTGCCTCCTATGGGGTCGTTTGGGGGCTGGTTTGGGTTTTCACCCTTTGACGGCCTGTTTTCAAGTCTAAGTGTGATTTTTGCAAATTATCATCATACTCTCAAACGAGGAGACTCGGGACAACGCGGTTAGTTCCTACAAGTTACATTGGTCCCGTGCGAGGTGTCCGTGCCTCATACGGGGTCGTTTGGGTGCTGGTTTTGGTTTTCACCCTTTAACGGCCTGTTTTCAAGTCTAAGTGTGATTTTCACAAATTATCGTCATACTCTCAAACCGAGAGACCCGGGACTACGCGGTCAGTTCCTACAAGTTACGTTGGTCCCGTGCGAGGTGTTCGTGCCTCCTACGGGGTCGTTTGTGGGCTGGTTTGGGTTTTCACACTTTAACGGCCTGTTTTCAGGTCTAAGTGTGATTTTCACAAATTATCGTCATACTCTCAAACGGGGAGACCCGGGACAACGCGGTAAGTTCCTACAAGCTACATTGGTCCCGTGCGAGGTGTTCGTGCCTCCTACGGGGTCGTTTGGGGGTTGGTTTGGGTTTTCACCCATTAACGGCCTGTTTTCAAGTCTAAGTGTGATTTTAACAAATTATCGTCATACTCTCAAACCGGGAGACCCGGGACTAAATGTCCTGTTTTCAAGTCTATGTGTTATTTTTGCAAATTATCATCATACTCTTAAACCGGGAGACCCGGGACAACGCGATTAGTTTCTACAAGTTACATTGGTCCCGTGCGAGGTGTTCGTGCCTCCTATGGGTCGTTTGGGGACTGGTTTGGGTTTTCACCCTTTAACGGCTTGTTTTCAAGTCTAAGTGTGATTTTCGCAAATTATCATCATACTCTCAAATCGGGAGACCCGGGACTACGCAGTCAGTTCCTACAAGTTACCTTGGTCCCGTGCGAGGTGTTCGTGCCTCCAACGGGGACGTTTGGGGCTGGTTTGGGTTTTCACCCATTAACGGCCTGTTTTCTAGTCTAAGTGTTATTTTTTCAAATTATCGTCATACACTCTAACCGGGAGACCGGGGACGACGCGTTCAGTTCCTACAAGTTACATTGGTCCCGTGCGAGGTGTTCGTGCCTCCTACGGGGTCGTTTGGGGGATGGTTTTGGTTTTCACCCATTAACGGCCTGTTTTCAAGTCTAAGTGTGATTTTTGCCAATTATCGTCATAATCTCGAACCGGGAGACCCGGGACAATGCGGTCAGTTCTTACAAGTTACATTGGTCCCGTGCGAGGTGTTCGTGCCTCCTACGGGGTCGTTTGGGGGCTGGTTTGGGTTTTCACCCTTTAACGGCCTGTTTTCAAGTCTAAGTGTGATTTTTGTAAATTATCGTCATACTCTCTAACCGGAAGACCCGGGACGACGCGGTCAGTTCCTACAAGTTACATTGGCCCGTGCGAGGTGTTCGTGCCTCCTACGGGGTCGTTTGGGGGCTAGTTTGGGTTTTCACCTTTTAACCGCCTGTTTTCAAGTCTAAGTGTGATTTTCGCAAATTATCGTCACACTCTCATACCGGGAGACCCAGGATTACGCGGTCAGTTCCTACAAGTTACATTAGTCCCGTGCGAGGTGTTCGTGCCTCCTATGGGGTCGTTTGGGGGCTGGTTTGGGTTTTCACCCTTTAACGGCCTGTTTTCAAGTCTAAGTGTGATTTTTGCAAATTATCCTCATACTCTCAAACGGGGAGACTCGGGACGACGCGGTCAGTTCCTACAAGTTACATTGGTCCCGTGCGAGGTGTCCGTGCCTCATACGGGGTCGTTTGGGGGCTGGTTTGGGTTTTCACCCTTTAACGACCTGTTTTCAAGTCTAAGTGTGATTTTCACAAATAATCGTCACACTCTCAAACCGAGAGACCCGGGATTACGCGGTCAGTTCCTACAAGTCACATTGGTCCCGTGCGAGGTGTTCGTTTGGGGGCTGGTTTGGGTTTTCACCCTTTAACGGCCTGTTTTCAGGTCTAAGTGTGATTTTCGCAAATTATCATCATACTCTCAAACGGGGAGACCTGGGAGCCCACGGTCAGTTCCTACAAGCTACATTGTTCCCGTGCGAGGTGTTCGTGCCTCCTACGGGGTCGTTTGGGGGCTTGTTTGGGTTTTCACCCTTTAACGGCCTATTTTCAAGTCTGAGTGTTATTTTTTCAAATTATCGTCATACTCTCTAATCGGGAGACCCGGGAAGACGCGGTCAGTTCCTACAAGTTACATTGGTCCCGTGCGAGGTGTTCGTGCCTCCTACGGGGTCCTTTCGGGGCTGGTTTGGGTTTTCACCCTTTAACGACCTGTTTTCAAGTTTAAGCGTGATTTTCGCAAATTATCGTCATACTCTCAAAATGGGATACCCGGGACTACGCAGTCACTTCCTACAAGTTACATTGGCCCTGTGCGAGGTGTTCGTGCCTCATTCGGGGTCGTTTGGGGGCTGGTTTGGGTTTTCACCCATTAACGGCCTGTTTTCAAGTCTAAGTGTGATTTTTGGAAATTATCATCATAATCTCAAACCGGGAGACCCGGGACAACGCGGTCAGTTCCTACAAGTTACATTGGTCCCGTGCGAGGTGTTCGTGCCTCCTACGGGGTTGTTTGGGGGCTGGTTTGGGTTTTCACCCTTTAACGGCCTGTTTTCAAGTCTAAGTGTGATTTTTTCAAATTATTGTCATACTCTCTAACCGGAAGACCCGGGAGGACGCGGTCAGTTCCTACAAGTTACATTGGCCCCGTGCGAGGTGTTCGTGCCTCCTACGGGGTCGTTTGGGTGCTGGTTTGGGTTTTCACCCATTAACGACCTGTTATCAAGTCTAAGTGTGATTTTTGCAAATTATCGTCATACTCTCTAACCGGAAGACCAGGGACGACGCGGTCAGTTCTTACAAGTTACATTGGTCCCGTGCGAGGTGTTTGTGCCTCCTACGGGGTCGTTTGGGTGCTGGTTTTGGTTTTCACCCTTTAACGGCCTGTTTTCAAGTCTAAGTGTGATTTTCACAAATTATCGTCATACTCTCAAACCGAGAGACCCGGGACTACGCGGTCAGTTCCTACAAGTTACATTGGTCCCGTGCGAGGTGTTCGTGCCTCCTATGGGGTCGTTTGGGGGTTGGTTTGGGTTTTCACACTTTAACGGCCTGTTTTCAGGTCTAAGTGTGATTTTCGCAAATTATCATCATACTCTCAAACGGGGAGACCCGGGACAACGCGGTAAGTTCCTACAAGCTACATTGGTCCCGTGCGAGGTGTTCGTGCCTCCTACGGGGTCGTTTGGGGGCTGGTTTGGGTTTTCACCCATTAACGGCCTGTTTTCAAGTCTAAGTGTGATTTTAACAAATTATCGTCATACTCTCAAACCGGGAGACTCGGGACTGCGCGGTCAGTTCCTACAAGTTACATTGGTCCCGTACGAGGTGTTCGTGCCTCCTACGGAGTCGTTTGGGTGCTGGTTTGGGTTTTCACCCATTAAAGGCATGTTTTCAAGTTTAAGTATGATTTTCGCAAATTATCGTCATACTCTCAAACCAGGATACCTGGGACTACGCAGTCAGTTCCTACAAGTTACATTGGTCCCGTGCGAGGTGTTCGTGCCTCCTACGGGGTCGTTTGGGGACTGGTATGGGTTTTCACCCTTTAACGGCCTGTTTTCAAGTCTAAGTGTGATTTTTGCAAATTATCACCATACTCTCAAACCGAGAGACCCGGGACTATGCGGTCAGTTCCTACAAGTTACATTGGTCCCGTACGAGGTGTTCGTGCCTCCTACGGGGTCGTTTGGGGGATGGTTTGGGTTTTCACCCATTAACGGCCTGTTTTCCAGTCTTAGTGTGATTTTTGCAAAAAATCATCATACTCTCAAACCGGGAGAGCCGGGACAATGCAGTTAGTTCATACAAGTTACATTAGTCCCGTGCGAGGTGTTCGGGCCTCCTACGGGGTCGTTAGGGGGCTGGTTTGGGTTTTCACCCTTTAACGGCCTGTTTTCAAGTCGAAGTGTGATTTTTGCAAATTATCATCATACTCTCAAACTGGGAGACCCGGGACTACGCGGTCAGTTCCTACAAGTTACATTAGTCCCGTACGAGGTGTTCATGCCTCCTACGGGGTCGTTTGGGGGCTGGTTTGGGTTTTCACCCTTTAACAGCCTGCTTTTAAGTCTAAGTGTGATTTTTGCAAATTATTATCATACTCTCAAACCGGGAGACCCGGGACAACGCGGTCAGTTCCTACAAGTTCCATTGGTCCCGTGCCAGGTGTTCGTGCCTGCTACAGAGTCGTTTGGGGGCTGGTTTGGGTTTTCACCCTTTATCGGCCTGTTTTAAAGTCTAAGTGTGATTTTTGCAAATTATCATCATACTCTCAAACCGGGATACCGGGACTACGCAGTTAGTTCCTGCAAGTTACATTGGTCCCGTGCGAGGTGTTCGTGCCTCATACGGGGTCGTTTGGGGACTGGTATGGGTTTTCACGTTTTAACGGCCTGTGTTTCAAGTCTAAGTGTGATTTTTGCAAATTATCGTCATACTCTCAAACCGAGAGACCCGGGACTACACGGTCAGTTCCTACAAGTTACATTGGTCCCGTGTGAGGTGTTCGTGCCTCCTATGGGGTCGTTTGGGGGCTGGTTTGGGTTTTCACCCATTAACGGCCTGTTTTCAAGTCTAAGTGTGATTTTTGCTAATTATCGTCATACTCTCTAAACGGGAGACCCGGGACAACGCGGTCAGTTCCTACAAGTTACATTGGTCCCGTGCGAGGTGCTCGTGCCTCCTACGGGGTCGTTTGGGGGCTGGTTTGGGTTTTCACCCATTAACGGCCTGTTTTCAAGTCTAAGTGTGATTTTTGCAAATTATCGTCATACTCTCTAACCGGAAGACCCGGGACGACGCGGTCAGTTCCTAGAAGTTACATTGGTCCCGTGCGAGGTGTTCATGCCTCCGACGGGGTCGTTTGGGGGCTGGTTTGGGATTTCACCCTTTAACGGCCTATTTTCAAGACAACGCGGTTAGTTCCTACAAGTTACATTGGTCCCTTGCGAGGTGTTCGTACCTCATACGGGGTCGTTTGGGTGCTGGTTTGGGTTTTCACCCTTTAACGACCTGTTTTCAAGTCTAAGTGTGATTTTTGCAAATTATCGTCATACTCTGAAACCGGGAGACCCGGGACAACGTGGTCAGTTCCTACAAGTTACATTGGTCCCGTGCAAAGTGCTCGTGCCTCCTACGGGGTCATTTGGTGGCTGGTTTGGGTTTTCACCCATTAACGGCCTGTTTTCAAGTCTAAGTGTGATTTTCGCAAATTATCGTCATACTCTCTAACCGGAAGACCCGGGACGACGCGGTTAGTTCCTACAAGTTACATTGGTCCCGTGCGAGGTGTTCGTGCCTCCGACGGGGTCGTTTGGGGGCTGGTTTGGGATTTCACCCTTTAACGGCCTGTTTTCAAGTTTAAGTGTGATTTTCGCTAATTATCGTCATACTCTCAAACTGGGATACCCGGGACTACGCAGTCAATTCCTACAAGTTAAATTGGTCCCGTGCGAGGTGTTCGTGCCTCTTACGGGGTCGTTTGGGTGCTGGTTTGGGTTTTCACCCATTAACGGCCTGTTTTCAAGTCTAAGTGTGATTTTTGCAAATTATGATCACACTCTCAAACCGAGAGACCCGGGACTACGCGGTCAGTTCCTATAAGTTACATTGGTCCCGTGCGAGATGTTCGTGCCTCCTACGGGGTCGTTTGGGGGCTGGTTTAGGTTTTCACCCATTAACGACCTGTTTTCTGGTCTAAGTGTGATTTTCACAAATTATCATCATACTCTCAAACGGGGAGACCCGGGACAACGCGATCAGTTCCTACAAGTTACATTAGTCCCGTGCGAGGTGTTCGTGCCTCCTACGGGGTCGTTTGGGGGCTGGTTTGGGTTTTCACCTTTTAACGGCCTGTTTTCAAGTCTTAGTGTTATTTTTTCAAATTATCATCATACTCTCTAATCGGGAGACTCGGGACGACGCGGTCAGTTCCTACAAGTTACATTGGTCCCGTGCTAGGTGTTCGTGCCTCCTACGGGGTCGTTTGGAGGCTGGTTTGGGTTTTCACCCTTTAACGGCCTGTTTTCAAGTTTAAGTGTGATTTTCGCAAATTATCGTTATTCTCTCAAACCGGGATACCCGGGACTACGCAGTCAGTTCCTACAAGTTACATTAGTCCCGTGCGAGGTGTTCGTGCCTCCTACGGGGTCGTTTGGGTGCTGGTTTGGGTTTTCACCCATTAACGGCCTGTTTTCAAGTCTAAGTGTGATTTTTGCAAATTATCGTCATAATCTCGAACCGGGAGACCTGGGACAACGCGGTCAGTTCCTACAAGTTACATTGGTCCCGTGCGAGGTGTTCGTGCCTCCTACAGGGTCATTTGGGGGCGGGTTTGGGTTTTCACGTTTTAACGGCCTGTTTTCAAGTCTAAGTGTGATTTTTGCAAATTATCGTCATACTCTCAAACCGAGAGACCCGGGACTACACGGTCAGTTCCTACAAGTTACATTGGTCCCGTGCGAGGTGTTCGCGCGTCCTACGGGGTCGTTTGGGGGCTGGTTTGGGTTTTCACCCATTAACGGCCTATTTTCAAGTCTAAGTGTGATTTTTGCTAATTATCGTCATACTCTCTAACCGGGAGACCCGGGACAACGCGGTCAGTTCCTACAAGTTACATTGGTCCCGTGCGAGGTGCTCGTGCCTCCTACGGGGTCGTTTGGGGGCTGGTTTGGGTTTTCACCCATTAACGGCCTGTTTTCAAGTCTAAGTGTGATTTTTGCAAATTATCGTCATACTCTCTAACCGGAAGACCCGGGACGACGCGGTCAGTTCCTACAAGTTACATTGGTCCCGTGCGAGGTGTTCATGCCTCCGACGGGGTCGTTTGGGGGCTGGTTTGGGATTTCACCCTTTAACGGCCTGTTTTCAAGACAACGCGGTTAGTTCCTACAAGTTACATTGGTCCCTTGCGAGGTGTTCGTACCTCATACGGGGTCGTTTGGGTGCTGGTTTGGGTTTTCACCCTTTAACGACTTGTTTTCAAGTATAAGTGTGATTTTCGCAAATTATCGTCATACTCTGAAACCGGGAGACCCGAGACAACGTGGTCAGTTCCTACAAGTTACATTGGTCCCGTGCGAGGTGCTCGTGCCTCCTACGGGGTCGTTTGGGTGCTGGTTTGGGTTTTCACCCATTAACGGCCTGTTTTCAAGTCTAAGTGTGATTTTTGCAAATTATCGTCATAATCTCGAACCGGGAGACCTGGGACAACGCGGTCAGTTCCTATAAGTTACATTGGTCCCGTGCGAGGTGTTCGTGCCTCCTACAGGGTCGTTTGGGGGCGGGTTTGGGTTTTCACGTTTTAACGGCCTGTTTTCAAGTCTAAGTGTGATTTTTGCAAATTATCGTCATACTCTCAAACCGAGAGACCCGGGACTACACGGTCAGTTCCTACAAGTTACATTGGTCCCGTGCGAGGTGTTCGCGCCTCCTACGGGGTCGTTTGGGGGCTGGTTTGGGTTTTCACCCATTAACGGCCTATTTTCAAGTCTAAGTGTGATTTTTGCTAATTATCGTCATACTCTCTAACCGGGAGACCCGGGACAACGCGGTCAGTTCCTACAAGTTACATTGGTCCCGTGCGAGGTGCTCGTGCCTCCTACGGGGTCGTTTGGTGGCTGGTTTGGGTTTTCACCCATTAACGGCCTGTTTTCAAGTCTAAGAGTGATTTTCGCAAATTATCGTCATACTCTCTAACCGGAAGACCCGGGACGACGCAGTTAGTTCCTACAAGTTACATTGGTCCCGTGTGAGGTGTTCGTGCCTTCGACGGGGTCGTTTGGGGGCTGGTTTGGGATTTCACCCTTTAACGGCCTGTTTTCAAGTTTAAGTGTGATTTTCGCTAATTATCGTCATACTCTTAAACTGGGATACCCGGGACTACGCAGTCAATTCCTACAAGTTAAATTGGTCCCGTGCGAGGTGTTCGTGCCTCCTACGGGGTCGTTTGGGTGCTGGTTTGGGTTTTCACCCATTAACGGCCTGTTTTCAAGTCTAAGTGTGATTTTTGCAAATTATCGTCACACTCTCAAACCGAGAGACCCGGGACTACGCGGTCAGTTCCTACAAGTTGCATTGGTCCCGTGCGAGATGTTCGTGCCTCCTACGGGGTCGTTTGGGGGCTGGTTTAGGTTTTCACCCTTTAATGACCTGTTTTCAGGTCTAAGTGTGATTTTCACAAATTATCATCATACTCTCAAACGGGGAGACTCGGGACAACGCGATTAGTTTCTATAAGTTACATTGGTCTCGTGCGAGGTGTTCGTGCCTCCAAAGGGGTCGTTTGGGGGCTGGTTTGGGTTTTCACCTTTTAACGGCCTGTTTTCAAGTCTAAGTGTTATTTTTTCAAATTATCATCATACTCTCTAATCGGGAGACCCGGGACGACGCGGTCAGTTCCTACAAGTTACATTGGTCCCGTTCGAGGTGTTGGTGCCTCCTACGGGGTCGTTTGGGTGCTGGTTTGGGTTTTCACCCATTAATGGCCTGTTTTCAAGTCTATGTGTGATTTTTGCAAATTATCGTCATAATCTCGAACCGGGAGACCTGGGACAACGCGGTCAGTTCCTACAAGTTACATTGGTCCCGTACGAGGTGTTCGTGCCTCCTACAGGGTCGTTTGGGGGCGGGTTTGGGTTTTCACCCTTTAACGGCCTGTTTTCAAGTCTAAGTGTGATTTTTGCAAATTATCGTCATACTCTCTAACCGAAAGACCCGGGACGACGCGGTCAGTTCCTACAAGTTACATTGGTCCCGTGCGAGGTGTTCGTGCCTCCTACGGGGTCGTTTGGGGGCTGGTTTGGGTTTTCACCCTTTAACGGCCTGTTTTCAAGTTTAAGTGTGATTTTCGCAAATTATCGTCATTCTCTCAAACCGGGATACCCGGGACTACGCAGTCAGTTCCTACAAGTTACATTGGTCCAGTGCGAGGTGTTCGTGCCTCCTACGGGGTCGTTTGGGTGTTGGTTTGGGTTTTCACCCATTAACGGCCTATTTTCAAGTCTAAGTGTGATTTTTGCAAATTATTGTCATACTCTCTAACCGGAAGACTCGGGACGACGCGGTCAGTTGCTACAAGTTACATTGGTCCCGTGCGAGGTGTTCGTGCCTCCTACGGGGTCGTTTGGGGGCAGGTTTGGGTTTTCACCCTTTAACGGCCTGTTTTCGAGTCTAAGTGTGATTTTCGCAAATTATCGTCACACTCTCATACCGGGAGAACCGGGATTACGCGATCAGTTGCTACAAGTTACATTAGTCCCGTGCGAGGTGCTCGTGCCTCCTATGGGGTCGTTTGGGGGATGGTTTGGGTTTTCACCCTTTAACAACCTGTTTTCAAATCTAAGTGTAATTTTTGAAAATTAGCATCATACTCTCAAACGGGGAGACCCGGGACAACGCGGTTAGTTCCTACAAGTTACATTGGTCCCGTGCGAGGTGTCCGTGCCTCATACGGGGTCGTTTGGGTGCTGGTTTGGGTTTTCACCCTTTAACGGCCTATTTTCAAGTCTAAGTGTGATTTTCACAAATTATCGTCATACTCTCAAACCGAGAGACCCGGGTCTACGCGGTCAGTTCCTACAAGTTACATTGGTCCCGTGCGAGGTGTCCGTGCCTCCTATGGGGTCGTTTGGGGGCTGGTATGGGTTTTCACCCTTTAACGGCCTGTTTCAGGTCTAAGTGTGATTTTCTCAAATT
Source organism: Sambucus nigra (assembly GCA_949130495.1). Classification (NCBI taxonomy): domain Eukaryota; kingdom Viridiplantae; phylum Streptophyta; class Magnoliopsida; order Dipsacales; family Adoxaceae; genus Sambucus; species Sambucus nigra. Next base: position 820,264,435 of record OX422207.1, read on the forward strand.
ATCATCATTCTCTCAAACGGGGAGACCCGGGACAACGCGGTCAGTTCCTACAAGCTACATTGGTCCCGTGCGAGGTGTTCGTGCCTCCTACGGGGTCGTTTCGGGGCTGGTTTGGGTTTTCACCCATTAACGGCCTGTTTTCAACTCTAAGTGTGATTTTAACAAATTATCGTCATACTCTCAAACCGGGAGACCCGGGACTAAACGGCCTGTTTTCAAGTCTAAGTGTTATTTTTGCAAATTATCATCATACTCTCAAACCGGGAGACCCGGGACAACGCGATTAGTTTCTACAAGTTACATTGGTCCCGTGCGAGTTGTTCGTGCCTCCTACGGGGTCGTTTCGGGACTGGTTTGGGTTTTCACCCTTTAACGGCTTGTTTTCAAGTCTAAGTGTGATTTTCGCAAATTATCGTCATACTCTCAAACCGGGAGACCCGGGACAACGCGATTAGTTCCTACAAGTTACAATGGTCCCGTACGAGGTGTTCGTGCCTCCTACGGGGTCGTATGGGAGCTGGTTTGGGTTTTCACCCTTTAACGGCTTGTTTTCAAGTCTAAGTGTGATTTTCGCAAATTATAGTCATACTCTCAAACCGGGAGAACCGGGACTACGCAGTCAGTTCCTACAAGTTACATTGGTCCCGTGCGAGGTGTTCGTGCCTCCTACAGGGTCGTTTGGGGGCGGGTTTGGGTTTTCACCCATTAACGGCCTGTTTTCAAGTCTAAGTGTGATTTTTGCAAATTATCGTCATACTCTCTAACCGGAAGACCCGGGACGACGCGGTCAGTTCCTATAAGTTACATTGGTCCCGTGCGAGGTGTTCATGCCTCCGACGGGGTCGTTTGGGGGCTGGTTTGGGATTTCACCCTTTAACGGCCTGTTTTCAAGTTTAAGTGTGATTTTCGCAAATTATCGTTATTCTCTCAAACCGGGATACCCGGGACTACGCAGAGAGTTCCTACAAGTTACATTAGTCCCGTGCGAGGTGTTCGTGCCTCCTACGGGGTCGTTTGGGTGCTGGTTTGGGTTTTGACCCATTAACGGCCTGTTTTCAAGTCTAAGTGTGATTTTTGCAAATTATCGTCATAATCTCGAACCGGGAGACCTGGGACAACGCGGTCAGTTCCTACAAGTTACATTGGTCCCGTGCGAGGTGTTCGTGCCTCCTACAGGGTCGTTTGGGGGCGGGTTTGGGTTTTCACGTTTTAACGGCCTGTTTTCAAGTCTAAGTGTGATTTTTGCAAATTATCGTCATACTCTCAAACCGAGAGACCCGGGACTACACGGTCAGTTCCTACAAGTTACATTGGTCCCGTGCGAGGTGTTCGTGCCTCCTACGGGGTCGTTTGGGGGCTGGTTTGGGTTTTCACCCATTAACGGCCTATTTTCAAGTCTAAGTGTGATTTTTGCTAATTATCGTCATACTCTCTAACCGGGAGACCCGGGACAACGCGGTCAGTTCCTACAAGTTACATTGGTCCCGTGCGAGGTGCTCGTGCCTCCTACGGGGTCGTTTGGGGGCTGGTTTTGGTTTTCACCCATTAACGGCCTGTTTTCAAGTCTAAGTGTGATTTTTGCAAATTATCGTCATACTCTCTAACCGGAAGACCCGGGACGACGCGGTCAGTTCCTACAAGTTACATTGGTCCCGTGCGAGGTGTTCATGCCTCCGACGGGGTCGTTTGGGGGCTGGTTTGGGATTTCACCCTTTAACGGCCTGTTTTCAAGACAACGCGGTTAGTTCCTACAAGTTACATTGGTCCCTTGCGAGGTGTTCGTACCTCATACGGGGTCGTTTGGGTGTTGGTTTGGGTTTTCACCCTTTAACGACTTGTTTTCAAGTATAAGTGTGATTTTCGCAAATTATCGTCATACTCTGAAACCGGGAGACCCGAGACAACGTGGTCAGTTCCTACAAGTTACATTGGTCCCGTGCGAGGTGTTCGTGCCTCCGACGGGGTCGTTTGGGGGCTGGTTTGGGATTTCACCCTTTAACGGCCTGTTTTCAAGTTTAAGTGTGATTTTCGCTAATTATCGTCATACTCTTAAACTGGGATACCCGGGACTACGCAGTCAATTCCTACAAGTTAAATTGGTCCCGTGCGAGGTGTTCGTGCCTCCTACGGGGTCGTTTGGGTGCTGGTTTGGGTTTTCACCCATTAACGGCCTGTTTTCAAGTCTAAGTGTGATTTTTGCAAATTATCGTCACACTCTCAAACCGAGAGACCCGGAACTACGCGGTCAGTTCCTACAAGCTACATTGGTCCCATGCGAGATGTTCGTGCCTCCTACGGGGTCGTTTGGGGGCTGGTTTAGGTTTTCACCCTTTAACGACCTATTTTCAGGTCTAAGTGTGATTTTCACAAATTATCATCATACTCTCAAACGGGGAGACTCGGGACAACGCGATTAGTTTCTATAAGTTACATTGGTCTCATGCGAGGTGTTCGTGCCTCCAAAGGGGTCGTTTGGGGGCTGGTTTGGGTTTTCACCTTTTAACGGCCTGTTTTCAGGTCTAAGTGTTATTTTTTCAAATTATCATCATACTCTCTAATCGGGAGACCCGGGACGACGCGGTCAGTTCCTACAAGTTACATTGGTCCCGTGCGAGGTGTTCGTGCCTCCTACGGGGTCGTTTGGGGGCTTGTTTGGGTTTTCACCCTTTAACTGCCTGTTTTCAAGTTTAAGTGTGATTTTCGCAAATTATCGTCATTCTCTCAAACCGGGATACCCGGGACTACGCAGTCAGTTCCTACAAGTTACATTGGTCCCGTGCGAGGTGTTCGTGCCTCCTACGGGGTCGTTTGGGTGCCGGTTTGGGTTTTCACCCATTAACGGCCTGTTTTCAAGTCTAAGTGTGATTTTTGCAAATTATTGTCATACTCTCTAACCGGAAGACCCGGGACGACGCGGTCAGTTCCTACAAGTTACATTGGTCCCGTGCGAGGTGTTCGTGCCTCCTACGGGGTCGTTTGGGGGCTGGTTTGGGTTTTCACCCTTTAACGGCCTGTTTTCAAGTTTAAGTGTGATTTTCGCAAATTATCGTCATTCTCTCAAACCGGGATACCCGGGACTACGCAGTCAGTTCCTACAAGTTACATTGGTCCCGTGCGAGGTGTTCGTGCCTCCTACGGGGTCGTTTGGGTGCCGGTTTGGGTTTTCACCCATTAACGGCCTGTTTTCAAGTCTAAGTGTGATTTTTGCAAATTATTGTCATACTCTCTAACCGGAAGACTCGGGACGACGCGGTCAGTTGCTACAAGTTACATTGGTCCTGTGCGAGGTGTTCGTGCCTCCTACGGGGTCGTTTGGGGGTAGGTTTGGGTTTTCACCCTTTAACGGCCTGTTTTCGAGTCTAAGTGTGATTTTCGCAAATTATCGTCACACTCTCTTACCGGGAGACCCGGGATTACGCGATCAGTTGCTACAAGTTACATTAGTCCCGTGCGAGGTGCTCGTGCCTCCTATGGGGTCGTTTGGGGGCTGGTTTGGGTTTTCACCCTTTAACGGCCTGTTTTCAAATCTAAGTGTGATTTTTGCAAATTATCATCATACTCTCAAACGGGGAGACCCAGGACAACGCGGTTAGTTCCTACAAGTTACATTTGTCCCGTGCGAGGTGTTCGTGCCTCATACGGGGTCGTTTGGGTGCTGGTTTGGGTTTTCACCCTTTAACGGCCTATTTTCAAGTCTAAGTGTGATTTTCACAAATTATCGTCATACTCTCAAACCGAGAGACCCGGGTCTACGCGGTCAGTTCCTACAAGTTACATTGGTCCCGTGCGAGGTGTCCGTGCCTCCTATGGGGTCGTTTGGGGGCTGGTTTAGGTTTTCACCCTTTAACGGCCTGTTTCAGGTCTAAGTGTGATTTTCTCAAATTATCATCATTCTCTCAAACGGGGAGACCCGGGACAACGCGGTCAGTTCCTACAAGCTACATTGGTCCTGTGCGAGGTGTTCGTGCCTCCTACGGGGTCGTTTCGGGGCTGGTTTGGGTTTTCACCCATTAACGGCCTGTTTTCAAGTCTAAGTGTGATTTTAACAAATTATCGTCATACTCTCAAACCGGGAGACCCGGAACTAAACGGCCTGTTTTCAAGTCTAAGTGTTATTTTTGCAAATTATCATCATACTCTCAAACCGGGAGACCCGGGACAACGCGATTAGTTTCTACAAGTTACATTGGTCCCGTGCGAGTTGTTCGTGCCTCCTACGGGGTCGTTTCGGGACTGGTTTGGGTTTTCACCCTTTAACGGCTTGTTTTCAAGTCTAAGTGTGATTTTCGCAAATTATCGTCATACTCTCAAACCGGGAGACCCGGGACAACGCGATTAGTTCCTACAAGTTACAATGGTCCCGTGCGAGGTGTTCGTGCCTCCTACGGGGTCGTATGGGGGCTGGTTTGGGTTTTCACCCTTTAACGGCTTGTTTTCAAGGCTAAGTGTGATTTTCGCAAATTATAGTCATACTCTCAAACCGGGACTACGCAGTTAGTTCCTACAAGTTACATTGGTCCCGTGCGAGGTGTTCGTGCCTCCTACGGGGTCGTTTGGGGGCTGGTTTGGGTTTTCACCCTTTAACGGCCTGTTTTCAACTCTAAGTGTGATTTTTACAAATTATCGCAATACTCCCAAACCGAGAGACCCGGGACTACGCAGTGAGTTCCTTCAAGTTACATTGGTCCCGTTCGAGGTGTTCGTGCCTCCTACGGGGTCGTTTGGGGGCTGGTTTGGGTTTTTACCCATTAACGGCCTGTTTTCAAGTCAAAGTGTGATTTTTGCAAATTATAGTCATACTCTCTAACCGGGAGACCCGGGACTTCGCGGTCAGTTCCTACAAGTTACAATGGTCCCGTACGAGGTGTTCGTGCCTCCTACGGGGTCGTTTGGGGGCTGGTTTCGGTTTTCACCCTTTAACGGCCTGTTTTCAGGTCTAAGTGTTATTTTCGCAAATTATCATCATACTCTCTAACCGGGAGACCCGGGACTATGCGGTCAGTTTCTACAAGTTACATTGGTCCCGTGCGAGGTGTTCGTGCCTCCTACGGGGTCGTTTGGGTGTTGGTTTGGGTTTTCACCCTTTAACGGCCTGTTTTCAAGTCTAAGTGTGATTTTCACAAATTATCGTCATACTCTCAAACCGAGAGACCCGGGACTACGCCCTCAGTACCTACAAGTTACATTGGTCCCGTGCGAGGTGTTCGTGCCGCCTACGGGGTCGTTTGGGGCCTGGTTTAGGTTTTCACCCTTTAACGACCTGTTTTCAGGTCTAAGTGTGATTTTCGCAAATTATCATCATACTCTCAAACGGGGAGACCCGGGACAACGCGGTCAGTTCCTACAAGCTACATTGGTCCCGTGCGAGGTGTTCGTGCCTCCTACGGGGTCGTTTGGGGGATGGTTTGGGTTTTCACCCATTAACGGCCTGTTTTCAAGTCTAAGTGTGATTTTCACAAATTATCGTCATACTCTCAAACCGGGAGACCCGGGACTAAACGGCCTGTTTTCAAGTCTAAGTGTTATTTTTGCAAATTATCATCATACTCTCAAACTGGGAGACCCGGGACAATGCGATTAGTTTCTATAAGTTACATTGGTCCCGTGCGAGGTGTTCGTGCCTCCTACGGGGTCGTTTGGGGACTGGTTTGGGTTTTCCCCCTTTAACGGCTTGTTTTCAAGTCTAAGTGTGATTTTTGCAAATTATCATCATACTCTCTAACCGGAAGACCCGGGACGACGCGGTCAGTTGCTACAAGTTACATTAGTCCCGTGCGAGGTGTTCGTGCCTCCAATTGGGTCGTTTGGGGGCTGGTTTGGGTTTTCACCTTTTAACGGCCTGTTTTCAAGTCTAAGTGTGATTTTTGCAAATTATCATCATACTCTCAAACGGGGAGACCCGGGACAACGCGGTTAGTTCCTACAAGTTACATTGGTCCCGTGCGAGGTGTCCGTGCCTCCTACGGGGTCGTTTCGGGGCTGGTTTGGGTTTTCATCCATTAACGGCCTGTTTTCAAGTCTAAGTATGATTTTAATAAATTATCGTCATACTATAAAACCGGGAGACCCGGGACTAAACGACCTGTTTTCAAGTCTAAGTGTTATTTTTGCAAATTATCATCATACTCTCAAACCGGGAGACCCGGGACAACGCGATGAGTTTCTACAAGTTACATTGGTCCCGTGCGAGTTGTTCGTGCCTCCTACGGGGTCGTTTCGGGACTGGTTTGGGTTTTCACCCTTTAACGGCTTGTTTTCAAGTCTAAGTGTGATTTTCGCAAATTATCATCATACTCTCAAACCGGGAGACCTGGGACAACGCGATTAGTTCCTACAAGTTACAATGGTCCCATGCGAGGTGTTCGTGCCTCCTACGGGGTCGTATGGGGGCTGGTTTGGGTTTTCACCCTTTAACGGCTTGTTTTCAAGTCTAAGTGTGATTTTCGCAAATTATAGTTATAATCTCAAATCGGGAGAACCGGGACTATGCAGTCAGTTCCTATAAGTTACATTGGTCCCGTGCGAGGTGTTCGTGCCTCCTACGGGGTCGTTTGGGGGCTGGTTTGGGTTTTCACCCTTTAACGGCCTGTTTTCAACTCTAAGTGTGATTTTTGCAAATTATCGCAATACTCCCAAATCGAGAGACCCGAGACTACGCAGTCAGTTCCTTCAAGTTACATTGGTCCCGTTCGAGGTGTTCGTGCCTCCTACGGGGTCGTTTGGGGGCTGGTTTGGGTTTTCACCCATTAACGGCCTGTTTCCAAGTCTAAGCGTGATTTTTGCAAATTATCGTCATAATCTCTAACCGGGAGACCCGGGACTACGCGGTCAGTTCCTACAAGTTACAATGGTCCCGTACGAGGTGTTCGTGCCTCCTACGGGGTCGTTTGGGGGCGAGTTTGTGTTTTCACCCTTTAACGGCCTGTTTTCAGGTCTAAGTGTTATTTTCGCAAATTATCGTCATACTCTCTAACCGGGAGACCCGGGACTACGCGGTCAGTTCCTACAAGCTACATTGGTCCCGTGCGAGGTGTTCGTGCCTCCTACGGGGTCGTTTGGGTGTTGGTTTGGGTTTTCACCCTTTAACGGCCTGTTTTAAAGTCTAAGTGTGATTTTCACAAATTATCGTCATACTCTCAAACCGAGAGACCCGGGACTACAAGTCTAAGTGTGATTTTTGCTAATTATCATCATACTCTCTAACCGGGAGACCCGGGACTACGCGGTCAGTTCCTACAAGTTACATTGGTCCCGTGCGAGGTGTTCGTGCCGCCTACGGGGTCGTTTGGGGGCTGGTTTAGGTTTTCACCCTTTAACAACCTATTTTCAGGTCTAAGTGTGATTTTTGCAAATTATCATCATACTCTCAAACGGGTAGACCCGGGACAACGCGGTCAGTTCCTACAAGCTACATTGGTCCCGTACGAGGTGTTCGTGCCTCCTACGGGGTCGTTTGGGGGATGGTTTGGGTTTTCACCCATTAACGACCTGTTTTCAAGTCTAAGTGTGATTTTCACAAATTATCGTCATACTCTCAAACCGAGAGAGCCAGGACTAAACGACCTGTTTTCAAGTCTAAGTGTTATTTTTTCAAATTTTAATCATACTCTCAAACCGGGAGACCCGGGACAACGCGATTAGTTTCTATAAGTTACATTGGTCCCGTGCGAGGTGTTCGTGCCTCCTACGGGGTCGTTTGGGGACTGGTTTGGGTTTTCACCCTTTAATGGCTTGTTTTCAAGTCTAAGTGTGATTTTTGCAAATTATCGTCATACTCTCAAACCGGGAGACCCGGGACTACGCAGTCAGTTCCTACAAGTTACATTGGTCCCGTGCAAGGTGTTCGTGCCTCCAACGGGGTCGTTTGGGGGCTGGTTCGGGTTTTCACCCTTTAACGGCCTGTTTTCAAGTCTAAGTGTTATTTTTTCAAATTATCATCACACTCTCTAATCGGGAGACCCGGGACGACGCGGTCAGTTCCTACAAGTTACATTGGTCCCGTGCGAGGTGTTCGTGCCTCCTACGGGGTCGTTTGGGGGTTGGTTTGGGTTTTCACCCTTTAACGGCCTGTTTTGAAGTTTAATTGTGATTTTTGCAAATTATCGTCATACTCTCGAACCGGGATACCCGGGACTACGCAGTCAGTTCCTACAAGTTACATTGGTCCCGTGCGAGGTCTTCGTGCCTCCTACGGGGTCGTTTGGGGGCTGGTTTGGGTTTTCACCCATTAACGGCCTATTTTTAAGTCTAAGTGTGATTTTTGCAAATTATCGTCATAATCTCGAACCGGGAGACCCGGGACAACGCTGTCAGTTCCTACAAGTAACATTGGATCCCGTGCGAGGTGTTCGTGCCTCCTACGGGGTCGTTTGGGGGCTGGTTTGGGTTTTCACCCTTTAACGGCCTGTTTTCAAGTTTAAGTGTGATTTTCAGAAATTATCATCATACTCTCAAACCGGGATACCCGGGACTACGCAGTCAGTTCCTACAAGTTACATTGGTCCCGTGCGAGATGTTCGTACCTCCTACGGGGTCGTTTGGGTGTTGGTTTGGGTTTTCACCCATTAACGGCCTGTTTTCAAGTTTAAGTGTGATTTTTGCAAATTATCGTCATACTCTCTAACCGGAAGACCCGGGACGACGCGGTCAGTTCCTACAAGTTACATTGGTCCCTTGCGAGGTGTTCGTGCCTCCTACAGGGTCGTTTGGGGGCTGGTTTAGTTTTTCACCCTTTAATGGCCTGTTTTCAAGTCTAAGTGTGATTTTCGCAAATTATAGTCACACTCTCATACCGGGACACCCATGATAACGCGATCAGTTCCGACAAGTTACATTAGTCCCGTGCGAGGTTTTCGTGCCTCCTATGGGGTCGTTTGGGGGCTGGTTTGGGTTTTCACCCTTTGACGGCCTGTTTTCAAGTCTAAGTGTGATTTTTGCAAATTAACATCATACTCTCAAACGGGGAGACTCGGGACAACGCGGTTAGTTCCTACAAGTTACATTGGTACCGTGCGAGGTGTCCGTGCCTCATACGGGGTCGTTTGGGTGCTGGTTTTGGTTTTCACCCTTTAACGGCCTGTTTTCAAGTCTATGTGTGATTTTCACAAATTATCATCATACTCTCAAACCGAGAGACCCGGGACTACGCGGTCAGTTCCTACAAGTTACATTGGTCCCGTGCGAGGTGTTCGTGCCTCCTACGGGGTCGTTTGGGGGTTGGTTTGGGTTTTCACACTTTAACGGCCTGTTTTCAGGTCTAAGTGTGATTTTCGCAAATTATCATCATACTCTCAAACGGGGAGACCCGGGACAACGCGGTAAGTTCCTACAAGCTACATTGGTCCCGTGCGAGGTGTTCGTGCCTCCTACGGGGTCGTTTGGGGGCTGGTTTGGGTTTTCACCCATTAACGGCCTGTTTTCAAGTCTAAGTGTGATTTTAACAAATTATCGTCATACTCTCAAACCGGGAGACCCGGGACTAAATGGCCTGTTTTCAAGTCAAAGTGTTATTTTTTCAAATTATCATCATACTCTCAAACCGGGAGACCCGGGACAACGCGATTAGTTTCTACAAGTTACATTGGTCCCGTGCGAGGTGTTCGTGCCTCCTATGGGTCGTTTCCGGACTGGTTTGGGTTTTCACCCTTTAACGGCTTGTTTTCAAGTCTAAGTGTGATTTTCGCAAATTATCATCATACTCTCAAATCGAGAGACCCGGGACTACGCAGTCAGTTCCTACAAGTTACCGTGGTCCCGTGCGAGGTGTTCGTGCCTCCAACGGGGACGTTTGGGGGTTGGTTTTGGTTTTCACCCTTTAAAGGCCTATTTTCAAGTCTAAGTGTTATTTTTTCAAATTATCGTCCTACACTCTAACCGGGAGACCCGGGACGACGCGGTCAGTTCCTACAAGTTACATTGGTCCCGTGCGAGGTGTTCGTGCCTCCTACGGGGTCGTTTGGGGGCTGGTTTGGGTTTTCACCCATTAACGGCCAGTTTTCAAGTTTAAGTGTGATTTTTGCAAATTATCGACATACTCTCAAAACGGGATACCCGGGACTACGAAGTCAGTTCATACAAGTTACATTGGTCCCGTGCGAGGTGTTCGTGCCTCCTACGGGGTCGTTTGGGGGATGGTTTGGGTTTTCACCCATCAACGGCCTGTTTTCAAGTCTAAGTGTGATTTTTGCAAATTATCATCATAATCTCGAATCGGGAGACCCGGGACAATGCGGTCAGTTCCTACAAGTTACATTGGTCCCGTGCGAGGTGTTCGTACCTCCTAGGGGGTCGTTTGGGGGCTGGTTTGGGTTTTCACCCTTTAACGGCCTGTTTTCAAGTCTAAGTGTGATTTTTGCAAATTATCGTCCTACTCTCTAACCGAAAGACCCGGGACGACGCGGTCAGTTCCTACAAGTTACATTGGTCCCGTGCGAGGTGTTCGTGCCTCCAACGGGGACGTTTGGGGGCTGGTTTTGGTTTTCACCCTTTAAGGGCCTATTTTCAAGTCTAAGTGTTATTTTTTCAAATTATCGTCATACACTCTAACCGGGAGACCCGGGACGACGCGGTCAGTTCCTACAAGTTACATTGGTCCCGTGCGAGTTGTTCATGCCTCCTACGGGGTCGTTTGGGGGATGGTTTGGGTTTTCACCCATTAACGGCCTGTTTTCAAGTCTAAGTGTGATTTTTGCAAATTATCGTCATAATCTCGAATCGGGAGACCCGGGACAATGCGGTCAGTTCCTACAAGTTACATTGGTCCCGTGCGAGGTGTTCGTGCCTCCTAGGGGGTCGTTTGGGGGCTGGTCTGGGTTTTCACCCTTTAACGGCCTGTTTTCAAGTCTAAGTGTGATTTTTGCAAATTATCGTCATACTCTCTAACCGAAAGACCCGGGACGACGCGGTCAGTTCCTACAAGTTACATTGGTCCCGTGCGAGGTGTTCGTGCCTCCTAGGGGGTCGTTTGGGGTCTGGTTTGGGTTTTCACCCTTTAACGGCCTGTTTTCAAGTTTAAGTGTGATTTTTGCAAATTATCGTCATCCTCTCTAACCGAAAGACCCGAGACGACGCGGTCAGTTCCTACAAGTTACATTGGTCCCGTGCGAGGTGTTCGTGCCTCCTAGGGGGTCGTTTGGGGGCTGGTTTGGGTTTTCACCCTTTAACGGCCTGTTTTCAAGTCTAAGTGTGATTTTTGCAAATTATCATCATACTCTCTAACCGAAAGACCTGGGACGACACGGTCAGTTCCTACAAGTTACATTGGTCCCGTGCGAGGTGTTCGTGCCTCCAACGGGGACGTTTGGGGGCTGGTTTTGGTTTTCACCCTTTAAGGGCCTATTTTCAAGTCTAAGTGTTATTTTTTCAAATTATCGTCATACACTCTAACCGGGAGACCCGGGACGACGCGGTCAGTTCCTATAAGTTACATTGGTCCCGTGCGAGGTGTTCGTGCCTCCTACGGGGTCGTTTGGGGGTTGGTTTGGGTTTTCACCCTTTAACCGCCTGTTTTCAAGTCTAAGTGTGATTTTTGCAAATTATCGTCATACTCTCGAACCGAAAGACCCGGGACGACGCGGTCAGTTCCTACAAGTTACATTGGTCCCATGCGAGGTGTTCGTTCCTCCTACGGGGTCGTTTGGGGGCTGGTTTGGGTTTTCACCCATTAACCGCCTATTTTCAAGTCTAAGTGTGATTTTCGCAAATTACCGTCACACTCTCATACCGGGAGACCCGGGATTATGCGGTCAGTTCCTACAAGTTACATTAGTCCCGTGCGAGGTGTTCGTGCCTCCTATGGGGTCGTTTGGGGGCTGGTTTGGGTTTTCACCCTTTAACGGCCTGTTTTCAAGTCTAAGTGTGATTTTTGCAAATTATCCTCATACTCTCAAACGGGGAGACCCGGGACGACGCGGTCAGTTCCTACATGTTACATTGGTCCCGTGCGAGGTGTCCGTGCCTCATACGGGGTCGTTTGGGGGCTGGTTTGGGTTTTCACCCTTTAACGGCATGTTTTCAAGTCTGAGTGTGATTTTCACAAATTATCATCACACTCTCGAACCGAGAGACCCGGGACTACGCGGTCAGTTCCTACAAGTTACATTGGTCCCGTGCGAGGTGTTCGTGCCTCCTACGGGGTCGTTTGGGGGCTAGTTTGGGTTTTCACCCTTTAACGGCCTGTTTGCAGGTCTAAGTGTGATTTTAAAAAATTATCACCATACTCTCAAACGGGGAGACCCGGGAGCACACGGTCAGTTCCTACAAGCTATATTGGTCCTGTACGAGGTGTTCGTACCTCCTACAGGGTCGTTTGGGGGCTGGTTTGGGTTTTCACCCTTTAACGGCCTGTTTTCAAGTCTAAGTGTTATTTTTTCAAATTATCGTCATACTCTCTAACCGGGAGACCCGGGATGACGCGGTCAGTTCCTACAAGTTACATTGGTCCCGTGCGAGGTGTTCGTGCCTCCTACGGGGTCGTTTCGGGGCTGGTTTGGGTTTTCACCCTTTAACGGCCTGTTTTCAAGTTTAAGTGTGATTTTCACAAATTATCATCATACTCTCAAACCGGGATACCCGGGACTACGCAGTCAGTTCCTACAAGTTACATTGGTCCCGTGCGAGATGTTCGTACCTCCTACGGGGTCGTTTGGGTGTTAGTTTGGATTTTCACCCATTAACGGCCTGTTTTCAAGTTTAAGTGTGATTTTTGCAAATTATCGTCATACTCTCTAACCGGAAGACCCGGGACGACGCGGTCAGTTCCTACAAGTTACATTGGTCCCTTGCGAGGTGTTCGTGCCTCCTACAGGGTCGTTTGGGGGCTGGTTTGTTTTTTCACCCTTTAACGGCCTGTTTTCAAGTCTAAGTGTGATTTTCGCAAATTATCGTCACACTCTCATACCGGGACACCCGGGATTACGCGATCAGTTCCTACAAGTTACATTAGTCCCGTGCGAGGTGTTCGTGCCTCCTATGGGGTTGTTTGGGGGCTGGTTTGGGTTTTCACCCTTTGACGGCCTGTTTTCAGGTCTAAGTGTGATTTTTGCAAATTAACATCATACTCTCAAACGGGGAGACTCGGGACAACGCGGTTAGTTCCTACAAGTTACATTGGTACCGTGTGAGGTGTCCGTGCCTCATACGGGGTCGTTTGGGTGCTGGTTTTGTTTTTCACCCTTTAACGGCCTGTTTTCAAGTCTAAGTGTGATTTTCACAAATTATCGTCATACTCTCAAACCGAGAGTCCCGGGACTACGCGGTCAGTTCCTACAAGTTACATTGGTCCCGTGCGAGGTGTTCGTGCCTCCTACGGGGTCGTTTGGGGGTTGGTTTGGGTTTTCATACTTTAACGGCCTGTTTTCAGGTCTAAGTGTGATTTTCGCAAATTATCATCATACTCTCAAACGGGGAGACCCGGGACAACGCGGTAAGTTCCTACAAGCTACATTGGTCCCGTGCGAGGTGTCCGTGCCTCCTACGGGGTCGTTTGGGAGCTGGTTTGGGTTTTCACCCATTAACGGCCTGTTTTCAAGTCTAAGTATGATTTTAACAAATTATCGTCATACTCTCAAACCGGGAGACCCGGGACTAAATGGCCTGTTTTCAAGTCTAAGTGTTATTTTTGCAAATTATCATCATACTCTCAAACCGGGAGACCCGGGACAACGCGATTAGTTTCTACAAGTTACATTGGTCCCGTACTAGGTGTTCGTGCCTCCTATGGGTCGTTTGCGGACTGGTTTGGGTTTTCACCCTTTAACGGCTTGTTTTCAAGTCTAAGTGTGATTTTCGCAAATTATCATCATACTCTCAAACCGAGAGACCCGGGACTACGCAGTCAGTTCCTACAAGTTACCTTGGTCCCGTGCGAGGTGTTCGTGCCTCCAACGGGGACGTTTGGGGGTTGGTTTTGGTTTTCACCCTTTAAGGGCCTATTTTCAAGTCTAAGTGTTATTTTTTCAAATTATCGTCATACACTCTAACCGGGAGACCCGGGACGACGCGGTCAGTTCCTACAAGTTACATTGGCCCCGTGCGAGGTGTTCGTGCCTCCTACGGGGTCGTTTGGGGGCTGGTTTGGGTTTTCACCCTTTAACGGCCAGTTTTCAAGTTTAAGTGTGATTTTTGCAAATTATCGTCATACTCTCAAAACGGGATACCCGGGACTACGCAGTCAGTTCCTACAAGTTATATTGGTCCCGTGCGAGGTGTTCGTGCCTCCTACGGGGTCGTTTGGGGGATGGTTTGGGTTTTCACCCATTAACGGCCTATTTTCAAGTCTAAGTGTGATTTTTGCAAATTATCGTCATAATGTCGAATCGGGAGACCCGGGACAATGCGGTCAGTTCCTACAAGTTACATTGGTCCCTTGCGAGGTGTTCGTGCCTCCTACAGGGTCGTTTGGGAGCTGGTTTGGTTTTTCACCCTTTAACGGCCTGTTTTCAAGTCTAAGTGTGATTTTCGCAAATTATCGTCACACTCTCATACCGGGACACCCGAGATTACGCGATCAGTTCCTACAAGTTACATTAGTCCCGTGCGAGGTGTTCGTGCCTCCTATGGGGTTGTTTGGGGGCTGGTTTGGGTTTTCACCCTTTGACGGCCTGTTTTCAAGTCTAAGTGTGATTTTTGCAAATTAACATCATACTCTCAAACGGGGAGACTCGGGACAACGCGGTTAGTTCCTACAAGTTACATTGGTACCGTGCGAGGTGTCCGTGCCTCATACGGGGTCGTTTGGGTGCTGGTTTTGGTTTTCACCCTTTAACGGCCTGTTTTCAAGTCTAAGTGTGATTTTCACAAATTATCGTCATACTCTCAAATCGAGAGACCCGGGACTACGCAGTCAGTTCCTACAAGTTACATTGGTCCCGTGCGAGGTGTTCGTGCCTCCTACGGGGTTGTTTGGGGGTTGGTTTGGGTTTTCACACTTTAACGGCCTGTTTTCAGGTCTAAGTGTGATTTTCGCAAATTATCATCATACTCTCAAACGGGGAGACCCGGGACAACGCGGTAAGTTCCTACAAGCTACATTGGTCCCGTGCGAGGTGTTCGTGCCTCCTACGGGGTCGTTTGGGGGCTGGTTTGGGTTTTCACCCATTAACGGCCTGTTTTCAAGTCTAAGTGTGATTTTAACAAATTATCGTCATACTCTCAAACCGGGAGACCCGGGACTAAATGGCGTGTTTTCAAGTCTAAGTGTTATTTTTGCAAATTATCATCATACTCTCAAACCGGGAGACCCGGGACAACGCGATTAGTTTCTACAAGTTACATTGGTCCCGTGCGAGGTGTTCGTGCCTCCTATGGGTCGTTTACGGACTGGTTTGGGTTTTCACCCTTTAACGGCTTGTTTTCAAGTCTAAGTGTGATTTTCGCAAATTATCATCATACTCTCAAACCGGGAGACCCGGGACTACGCAGTCAGTTCCTACAAGTTACCTTGGTCCCGTGCGAGGTGTTCGTGCCTCCAACGGGGACGTTTGGGGGTTGGTTTTGGTTTTCACCCTTTAAGGGCCTATTTTCAAGTCTAAGTGTTATTTTTTCAAATTATCGTCATACACTCTAACCGGGAGACCCGGGACGACACGGTCAGTTCCTACAAGTTACATTGGTCCCGTGGGAGGTGTTCGTGCCTCCTACGGGGTCGTTTGGGGGCTGGTTTGGGTTTTCACCCTTTAACGGCCAGTTTTCAAGTTTAAGTGTGATTTTTGCAAATTATCGTCATACTCTCAAAACGGGATACCCGGGACTACGCAGTCAGTTCCTACAAGTTAGATTGGTCCCGTGCGAGGTGTTCGTGCTTCCTACGGGGTCGTTTGGGGGATGGTTTGGGTTTTCACCCATTAACGGCCTGTTTTCAAGTCTAAGTGTGATTTTTGAAAATTATTGTCATAATCTCGAATCGGGAGACCCGGGACAATGCGGTCAGTTCCTACAAGTTACATTGGTCCCGTGCGAGGTGTTCGTGCCTCCTAGGGGGTCGTTTGGGGGCTGGTTTGGGTTTTCACCCTTTAACGGCCTGTTTTCAAGTCTAAGTGTGATTTTTGCAAATTATCGTCATACTCTCTAACAGAAAGACCCGGGACGACGCGGTCAGTTCCTACAAGTTACATTGGTCCCGTGCGAGGTGTTCGTGCCTCCAACGGGGACGTTTGGGGGCTAGTTTTGGTTTTCACCCTTTAAGGGCCTATTTTCAAGTCTAAGTGTTATTTTTTTCAAATTATCGTCATACACTCTAACCGGGAGACCCGGGACGACGCGGTCAGTTCGTACAAGTTACATTGGTCCCGTGCGAGGTGTTCGTGCCTCCTACGGGGTCGTTTGGGGGATGGTTTGGGTTTTCACTCATTAACGGCCTGTTTTCAAGTCTAAGTGTGATTTTTGCAAATTATCGTCATAATCTCGAATCGGGAGACCCGGGACAATGCGGTCAGTTCCTACAAGTTACATTGGTCCCGTGCGAGGTGTTCGTGCCTCCTAGGGGGTCGTTTGGGGGCTGGTTTGGGTTTTCACCCTTTAACGGCCTGTTTTCAAGTCTAAGTGTGATTTTTGCAAATTATCGTCATACTCTCTAACCGAAAGACCCGGGACGACGCGGTCAGTTCCTAAAAGTTACATTGGTCTCGTGCGAGGTGTTCGTGCCTCCTAGGGGGTCGTTTGGGGGTTGGTTTGGGTTTTCACCCTTTAACGGCCTGTTTTCAAGTCTAAGTGTGATTTTTGCAAATTATCGTCATCCTCTCTAACCGAAAGACCCGAGACGACGCAGTCAGTTCCTACAAGTTACATTGGTCCCGTGCGAGGTGTTCGTGCCTCCTAGGGGGTCGTTTGGGGGCTGGTTTGGGTTTTCACCCTTTAACGGCCTGTTTTCAAGTCTAAGTGTGATTTTTGCAAATTATCGTCATACTCTCTAACAGAAAGACCCGGGACGACGCGGTCAGTTCCTACAAGTTACATTGGTCCCGTGCGAGGTGTTCGTGCCTCCAACGGGGACGTTTGGGGGCTAGTTTTGGTTTTCACCCTTTAAGGGCCTATTTTCAAGTCTAAGTGTTATTTTTTTCAAATTATCGTCATACACTCTAACCGGGAGACCCGGGACGACGCGGTCAGTTCGTACAAGTTACATTGGTCCCGTGCGAGGTGTTCGTGCCTCCTACGGGGTCGTTTGGGGGATGGTTTGGGTTTTCACTCATTAACGGCCTGTTTTCAAGTCTAAGTGTGATTTTTGCAAATTATCGTCATAATCTCGAATCGGGAGACCCGGGACAATGCGGTCAGTTCCTACAAGTTACATTGGTCCCGTGCGAGGTGTTCGTGCCTCCTAGGGGGTCGTTTGGGGGCTGGTTTGGGTTTTCACCCTTTAACGGCCTGTTTTCAAGTCTAAGTGTGATTTTTGCAAATTATCGTCATACTCTCTAACCGAAAGACCCGGGACGACGCGGTCAGTTCCTAAAAGTTACATTGGTCTCGTGCGAGGTGTTCGTGCCTCCTAGGGGGTCGTTTGGGGGTTGGTTTGGGTTTTCACCCTTTAACGGCCTGTTTTCAAGTCTAAGTGTGATTTTTGCAAATTATCGTCATCCTCTCTAACCGAAAGACCCGAGACGACGCAGTCAGTTCCTACAAGTTACATTGGTCCCGTGCGAGGTGTTCGTGCCTCCTAGGGGGTCGTTTGGGGGCTGGTTTGGGTTTTCACCCTTTAACGGCCTGTTTTCAAGTCTAAGTGTGATTTTTGCAAATTATCGTCATACTCTCTAACCGAAAGACCCGGGACGACGCGGTCAGTTCCTACAAGTTACATTGGTCCCGTGCGAGGTGTCCGTGCCTCCAACGGGGACGTTTGGGGGATGGTTTTGGTTTTCACCCTTTAAGGGCCTATTTTCAACTCTAAGTGTTATTTTTTCAAATTATCGTCATACACTCTAACCGGGAGACCCGGGACGACGCGGTCAGTTCCTACAAGTTACATTGGTCCCGTGCGAGGTGTTCGTGCCTCCTACGGGGTCGTTTGGGGGCTGGTTTGGGTTTTCACCCATTAACGGCCTATTTTCAAGTCTAAGTGTGATTTTTGCAAATTATCGTCATAATGTCGAATCGGGAGACCCGGGACAATGCGGTCAGTTCCTACAAGTTACATTGGTCCCTTGCGAGGTGTTCGTGCCTCCTACAGGGTCGTTTGGGAGCTGGTTTGGTTTTTCACCCTTTAACGGCCTGTTTTCAAGTCTAAGTGTGATTTTCGCATATTATCATCACACTCTCATACCGGGACACCCGGGATTACGCGATCAGTTCCTACAAGTTACATTAGTCCCGTGCGAGGTGTTCGTGCCTCCTATGGGGTTGTTTGGGGGCTGGTTTGGGTTTTCACCCTTTGACGGCCTGTTTTCAAGTCTAAGTGTGATTTTTGCAAATTAACATCATACTCTCAAACGGGGAGACTCGGGACAACGCGGTTAGTTCCTACAAGTTACATTGGTACCGTGCGAGGTGTCCGTGCCTCATACGGGGTCGTTTGGGTGCTGGTTTGGGTTTTCACCCATTAACGGCCTGTTTTCAAGTCTAAGTGTGATTTTAACAAATTATCGTCATACTCTCAAACCGGGAGACCCGGGACTAAATGGCGTGTTTTCAAGTCTAAGTGTTATTTTTGCAAATTATCATCATACTCTCAAACCGGGAGACCCGGGACAACGCGATTAGTTTCTACAAGTTACATTGGTCCCGTGCGAGGTGTTCGTGCCTCCTATGGGTCGTTTACGGACTGGTTTGGGTTTTCACCCTTTAACGGCTTGTTTTCAAGTCTAAGTGTGATTTTCGCAAATTATCATCATACTCTCAAACCGGGAGACCCGGGACTACGCAGTCAGTTCCTACAAGTTACCTTGGTCCCGTGCGAGGTGTTCGTGCCTCCAACGGGGACGTTTGGGGGTTGGTTTTGGTTTTCACCCTTTAAGGGCCTATTTTCAAGTCTAAGTGTTATTTTTTCAATATATCGTCATACACTCTAACCGGGAGACCCGGGACGAGGCGGTCAGTTCCTACAAGTTACATTGGTCCCGTGGGAGGTGTTCGTGCCTCCTACGGGGTCGTTTGGGGGCTGGTTTGGGTTTTCACCCTTTAACGGCCAGTTTTCAAGTTTAAGTGTGATTTTTGCAAATTATCGTCATACTCTCAAAACAGGATACCCGGGACTACGCAGTCAGTTCCTACAAGTTAGATTGGTCCCGTGCGAGGTGTTCGTGCTTCCTACGGGGTCGTTTGGGGGATGGTTTGGGTTTTCACCCATTAACGGCCTGTTTTCAAGTCTAAGTGTGATTTTTGAAAATTATTGTCATAATCTCGAATCGGGAGACCCGGGACAATGCGGTCAGTTCCTACAAGTTACATTGGTTCCGTGCGAGGTGTTCGTGCCTCCTAGGGGGTCGTTTGGGGGCTGGTTTGGGTTTTCACCCTTTAACGGCCTGTTTTCAAGTCTAAGTGTGATTTTTGCAAATTATCGTCATACTCTCTAACAGAAAGACCCGGGACGACGCGGTCAGTTCCTACAAGTTACATTGGTCCCGTGCGAGGTGTTCGTGCCTCCAACGGGGACGTTTGGGGGCTAGTTTTGGTTTTCACCCTTTAAGGGCCTATTTTCAAGTCTAAGTGTTATTTTTTTCAAATTATCGTCATACACTCTAACCGGGAGACCCGGGACGACGCGGTCAGTTCGTACAAGTTACATTGGTCCCGTGCGAGGTGTTCGTGCCTCCTACGGGGTCGTTTGGGGGATGGTTTGGGTTTTCACTCATTAACGGCCTGTTTTCAAGTCTAAGTGTGATTTTTGCAAATTATCGTCATAATCTCGAATCGGGAGACCCGGGACAATGCGGTCAGTTCCTACAAGTTACATTGGTCCCGTGCGAGGTGTTCGTGCCTCCTAGGGGGTCGTTTGGGGGCTGGTTTGGGTTTTCACCCTTTAACGGCCTGTTTTCAAGTCTAAGTGTGATTTTTGCAAATTATCGTCATCCTCTCTAACCGAAAGACTCGAGATGACGCGGTCAGTTCCTACAAGTTACATTGGTCCCGTGCGAGGTGTTCGTGCCTCCTAGGGGGTCGTTTGGGGGCTGGTTTGGGTTTTGACCCTTTAACGGCCTGTTTTCAAGTCTAAGTGTGATTTTTGCAAATTATCGTCATACTCTCTAACCGAAAGACCCGGGACGACGCGGTCAGTTCCTACAAGTTACATTGGTCCCGTGCGAGGTGTCCGTGCCTCCAACGGGGACGTTTGGGGGATGGTTTTGGTTTTCACCCTTTAAGGGCCTATTTTCAAGTCTAAGTGTGATTTTTTCAAATTATCGTCATACACTCTAACCGCGAGACCCAGGACGACGCGGTCAGTTCCTACAAGTTACATTGGTCCCGTGCGAGGTGTTCATGCCTCCTACGGGGTCGTTTGGGGGCTGGTTTGGGTTTTCACCCTTTAACCGCCTGTTTTCAAGTCTAAGTGTGATTTTTGCTAATTATCGTCATACTCTCGAACCGAAAGACCCGGGACGACGCGGTCAGTTCCTACAAGTTACATTGGTCCCGTGCGAGGTGTTCGTGCCTCCTACGGGGTCGTTTGGGGGCTGGTTTGGGTTTTCACCCTTTAACGGCCTGTTTTCAAGTCTAAGTGTGATTTTCGCAAATTACCGTCACACTCTCATACCGGGAGACCCGGGACAATGCGGTCAGTTCCTACAAGTTACATTGGTCCCTTGCGAGGTGTTCGTGCCTCCTATGGGGTCGTTTGGGGGCTGGTTTGGGTTTTAACCCTTTAACGGCCTATTTTCAAGTCTAAGTGTGATTTTTGCAAATTATCCTCATACTCTCAAACGGGGAGACCCGGGACGACGCGGTCAGTTCCTACATGTTACATTGGTCCCGTTCGAGGTGTCCGTGCCTCATACGGGGTCGTTTGGGGGCTGGTTTGGGTTTTCACCCTTTAACGGCCTGTTTTCAAGTCTGAGTGTGATTTTCACAAATTATCATCACACTCTCAAACCGAGAGACCCGGGACTACGCGGTCAGTTCCTACAAGTTACATTGGTCCCGTGCGAGGTGTTCGTGCCTCCTACGGGGTCGTTTGGGGGCTAGTTTGGGTTTTCACCCTTTAACGGCCTGTTTGCAGGTCTAAGTGTGATTTTAAAAAATTATCATCATACTCTCAAACGGGGAGACCCGGGAGCACACGGTCAGTTCCTACAAGCTACATTGGTCCTGTGCGAGGTGTTCGTTCTTCCTACAGGGTCGTTTGGGGGCTGGTTTGGGTTTTCACCCTTTAACGGCCTGTTTTTAAGTCTAAGTGTTATTTTTTCAAATTATCGTCATGGTCTCTAACCGGGAGACCCGGGATGACGCGGTCAGTTCCTACAAGTTACATTGGTCCCGTGCGAGGTGTTCGTGCCTCCTACGAGGTCGTTTCGGGGTTGGTTTGGGTTTTCACCCTTTAACGGCCTGTTTTCAAGTTTAAGTGTGATTTTCGCAAATTATCGTCATACTCTCAAACCGGGAGACCCGGGACTAAATGGCGTGTTTTCAAGTCTAAGTGTTATTTTTGCAAATTAGCATCATACTCTCAAACCGGGAGACCCGGGACAACAGGATTAGTTTCTACAAGTTACATTGGTCCCGTGCGAGGTGTTCGTGCCTCCTATGGGTCGTTTACGGACTGGTTAGGGTTTTCACCCTTTAACGGCTTGTTTTCAAGTCTAAGTGTGATTTTCGCAAATTATCATCATACTCTCAAACCGGGAGACCCGGGACTACGCAGTCAGTTCCTACAAGTTACCTTGGTCCCGTGCGAGGTGTTCGTGCCTCCAACGGGGACGTTTGGGGGTTGGTTTTGGTTTTCACCCTTTAAGGGCCTATTTTCAAGTCTAAGTGTTATTTTTTCAAATTATCGTCATACACTCTAACCGGGAGACCCGGGACGACGCGGTCAGTTCCTACAAGTTACATTGGTCCCGTGGGAGGTGTTCGTGCCTCCTACGGGGTCGTTTGGGGGCTGGTTTGGGTTTTCACCCTTTAACGGCCAGTTTTCAAGTTTAAGTGTGATTTTTGCAAATTATCGTCATACTCTCAAAACGGGATCCCCGGGACTACGCAGTCAGTTCCTACAAGTTAGATTGGTCCCGTGCGAGGTGTTCGTGCTTCCTACGGGGTCGTTTGGGGGATGGTTTGGGTTTTCACCCATTAACGGCCTGTTTTCAAGTCTAAGTGTGATTTTTGAAAATTATTGTCATAATCTCGAATCGGGAGACCCGGGACAATGCGGTCAGTTCCTACAAGTTACATTGGTCCCGTGCGAGGTGTTCGTGCCTCCTAGGGGGTCGTTTGGGGGCTGGTTTGGGTTTTCACCCTTCAACGGCCTGTTTTCAAGTCTAAGTGTGATTTTTGCAAATTATCGTCATACTCTCTAACAGAAAGACCCGGGACGACGCGGTCAGTTCCTACAAGTTACATTGGTCCCGTGCGAGGTGTTCGTGCCTCCAACGGGGACGTTTGGGGGCTAGTTTTGGTTTTCACCCTTTAAGGGCCTATTTTCAAGTCTAAGTGTTATTTTTTTCAAATTATCGTCATACACTCTAACCGGGAGACCCGGGACGACGCGGTCAGTTCGTACAAGTTACATTGGTCCCGGGCGAGGTGTTCGTGCCTCCTACGGGGTCGTTTGGGGGATGGTTTGGGTTTTCACTCATTAACGGCCTGTTTTCAAGTCTAAGTGTGATTTTTGCAAATTATCGTCATAATCTCGAATCGGGAGACCCGGGACAATGCGGTCAGTTCCTACAAGTTACATTGGTCCCGTGCGAGGTGTTCGTGCCTCCTAGGGGGTCGTTTGGGGGCTGGTTTGGGTTTTCACCCTTTAACGGCCTGTTTTCAAGTCTAAGTGTGATTTTTGCAAATTATCGTCATACTCTCTAACCGAAAGACCCGGGACGACGCGGTCAGTTCCTAAAAGTTACATTGGTCTCGTGCGAGGTGTTCGTGCCTCCTAGGGGGTCGTTTGGGGGTTGGTTTGGGTTTTCACCCTTTAACGGCCTGTTTTCAAGTCTAAGTGTGATTTTTGCAAATTATCGTCATCCTCTCTAACCGAAAGACCCGAGACGACGCGGTCAGTTCCTACAAGTTACATTGGTCCCGTGCGAGGTGTTCGTGCCTCCTAGGGGGTCGTTTGGGGGCTGGTTTGGGTTTTCACCCTTTAACGGCCTATTTTCAAGTCTAAGTGTGATTTTTGCAAATTATCGTCATACTCTCTAACCGAAAGACCCGGGACGACACGGTCAGTTCCTACAAGTTACATTGGTCCCGTGCGAGGTGTCCGTGCCTCCAACTGGGACGTTTGGGGGATGGTTATGGTTTTCACCCTTTAAGGGCCTATTTTCAAGTCTCAGTGTTATTTTTTCAAATTATCGTCATACACTCTAACCGGGAGACCCGGGACGACGCGGTCAGTTCCTACAAGTTACATTGGTCCCGTGCGAGGTGTTCGTGCCTCCTACGGGGTCGTTTGGGGGCTGGTTTGGGTTTTCACCCATTAACCGCCTGTTTTCAAGTCTAAGTGTGATTTTTGCTAATTATCGTCATACTCTCGAACCGAAAGACCCGGGACGACGCGGTCAGTTCCTACAAGTTACATTGGTCCCGTGCGAGGTGTTCGTGCCTCCTACGGGGTCGTTTGGGGGCTGGTTTGGGTTTTCACCCTTTAACCGCCTGTTTTCAAGTCTAAGTGTGATTTTCGCAAATTACCGTCACACTCTCATACCGGGAGACCCGGGATTATGCGGTCAGTTCCTAAAAGTTACATTAGTCCCGTGCGAGGTGTTCGTGCCTCCTATGGGGTCGTTTGGGGGCTGGTTTGGGTTTTCACCCTTTAACGGCCTGTTTTCAAGTCTAAGTGTGATTTTTGCAAATTATCCTCATACTCTCAAACGGGGAGACCCGGGACGACGCGGTCAGTTCCTACATGTTACATTGGTCCCGTTCGAGGTGTCCGTGCCTCATACGGGGTCGTTTGGGGGCTGGTTTGGGTTTTCACCCTTTAACGGCCTGTTTTCAAGTCTGAGTGTGATTTTCACAAATTATCATCACACTCTCAAACCGAGAGACCCGGGACTACGCGGTCAGTTCCTACAAGTTACATTAGTCCCGTGCGAGGTGTTCGTGCCTCCTACGGGGTCGTTTGGGGGCTAGTTTGGGTTTTCACCCTTTAACGGCCTGTTTGCAGGTCTAAGTGTGATTTGAAAACATTATCATCATACTCTCAAACGGGGAGACCCGGGAGCACACGGTCAGTTCCTACAAGCTACATTGGTCCTGTGCGAGGTGTTCGTTCTTCCTACAGGGTCGTTTGGGTGCTGGTTTGGGTTTTCACCCTTTAACGGCCTGTTTTCAAGTCTAAGTGTTATTTTTTCAAATTATCGTCATGGTCTCTAACCGGGAGACCCGGGATGACGCGGTCAGTTCCTACAAGTTACATTGGTCCCGTGCGAGGTGTTCGTGCCTCCTACGAGGTCGTTTCGGGGTTGGTTTGGGTTTTCACCCTTTAACGGCCTGTTTTCAAGTTTAAGTGTGATTTTCGCAAATTATCGTCATACTCTCAAACTGGGATACCCTGGACTACGCAGTCAGTTCCTACAAGTTACATTGGTCCTGTGCGAGGTGTCTGTGCCTCCTACGGGGTTGTTTGGGGGCTGGTTTGGGTTTTCACCCTTTAACGGCCTGTTTTCAAATCTAAGTGTGATTTTTGCAAATTATCGTCATACTCTCTAATCGAGATACCCGGGACTATGTGGTCAGATCCTACAAGTTAGAATGGTCCCGTGCGAGGTGTTCGTGCCTCCAACGGGGACGTTTGGGGGCTAGTTTTGGTTTTCACCCTTTAAGGGCCTATTTTCAAGTCTAAGTGTTATTTTTTTCAAATTATCGTCATACACTCTAACCGGGAGACCCGGGACGACGCGGTCAGTTCGTACAAGTTACATTGGTCCCGTGCGAGGTGTTCGTGCCTCCTACGGGGTCGTTTGGGGGATGGTTTGGGTTTTCACTCATTAACGGCCTGTTTTCAAGTCTAAGTGTGATTTTTGCAAATTATCGTCATAATCTCGAATCGGGAGACCCGGGACAATGCAGTCAGTTCCTACAAGTTACATTGGTCCCGTGCGAGGTGTTCGTGCCTCCTAGGGGGTCGTTTGGGGGCTGGTTTGGGTTTTCACCCTTTAACGGCCTGTTTTCAAGTCTAAGTGTGATTTTTGCAAATTATCGTCATACTCTCTAACCGAAAGACCCGGGACGACGCGGTCAGTTCCTACAAGTTACATTGGTCCCGTGCGAGGTGTCCGTGCCTCCAACGGGGACGTTTGGGGGATGGTTTTGGTTTTCACCCTTTAAGGGCCTATTTTCAAGTCTAAGTGTGATTTTTTCAAATTATCGTCATACACTCTAACCGCGAGACCCAGGACGACGCGGTCAGTTCCTACAAGTTACATTGGTCCCGTGCGAGGTGTTCATGCCTCCTA
The DNA here is from genome assembly GCA_949130495.1 of Sambucus nigra. NCBI lineage: Eukaryota > Viridiplantae > Streptophyta > Magnoliopsida > Dipsacales > Adoxaceae > Sambucus > Sambucus nigra. Next base: position 820,289,970 of record OX422207.1, read on the forward strand.
CGGGGTCGTTTGGGGGCTGGTTTGGGTTTTCACCCTTTAACCGCCTGTTTTCAAGTCTAAGTGTGATTTTTGCTAATTATCGTCATACTCTCGAACCGAAAGACCCGGGATGACGCGGTCAGTTCCTACAAGTTACATTGGTCCCGTGCGAGGTGTTCGTGCCTCCTACGGGGTCGTTTGGGGGCTGGTTTGGGTTTTCACCCTTTAACCGCCTGTTTTCAAGTCTAAGTGTGATTTTCGCAAATTACCGTCACACTCTCATACCGGGAGACCCGGGACAATGCGGTCAGTTCCTACAAGTTACATTGGTCCCTTGCGAGGTGTTCGTGCCTCCTATGGGGTCGTTTGGGGGCTGGTTTGGGTTTTCACCCTTTAACGGCCTATTTTCAAGTCTAAGTGTGATTTTTGCAAATTATCCTCATACTCTCAAACGGGGAGACCCGGGACGACGCGGTCAGTTCCTACATGTTACATTGGTCCCGTTCGAGGTGTCCGTGCCTCATACGGGGTCGTTTGGGGGCTGGTTTGGGTTTTCACCCTTTAACGGCCTGTTTTCAAGTCTGAGTGTGATTTTCACAAATTATCATCACACTCTCAAACCGAGAGACCCGGGACTACGCGGTCAGTTCCTACAAGTTACATTGGTCCCGTGCGAGGTGTTCGTGCCTCCTACGGGGTCGTTTGGGGGCTAGTTTGGGTTTTCACCCTTTAACGGCCTGTTTGCAGGTCTAAGTGTGATTTTAAAAAATTATCATCATACTCTCAAACGGGGAGACCCGGGAGCACACGGTCAGTTCCTACAAGCTACATTGGTCCTGTGCGAGGTGTTCGTTCTTCCTACAGGGTCGTTTGGGGGCTGGTTTGGGTTTTCACCCTTTAACGGCCTGTTTTCAAGTCTAAGTGTTATTTTTTCAAATTATCGTCATGGTCTCTAACCGGGAGACCCGGGATGACGCGGTCAGTTCCTACAAGTTACATTGGTCCCGTGCGAGGTGTTCGTGCCTCCTACGAGGTCGTTTCGGGGTTGGTTTGGGTTTTCACCCTTTAACGGCCTGTTTTCAAGTTTAAGTGTGATTTTCGCAAATTATCGTCATACTCTCAAACCGGGAGACCCGGGACTAAATGGCGTGTTTTCAAGTCTAAGTGTTATTTTTGCAAATTAGCATCATACTCTCAAACCGGGAGACCCGGGACAACGCGATTAGTTTCTACAAGTTACATTGGTCCCGTGCGAGGTGTTCGTGCCTCCTATGGGTCGTTTACGGACTGGTTTGGGTTTTCACCCTTTAACGGCTTGTTTTCAAGTCTAAGTGTGATTTTCGCAAATTATCATCATACTCTCAAACCGGGAGACCCGGGACTACGCAGTCAGTTCCTACAAGTTACCTTGGTCCCGTGCGAGGTGTTCGTGCCTCCAACGGGGACGTTTGGGGGTTGGTTTTGGTTTTCACCCTTTAAGGGCCTATTTTCAAGTCTAAGTGTTATTTTTTCAAATTATCGTCATACACTCTAACCGGGAGACCCGGGACGACGCGGTCAGTTCCTACAAGTTACATTGGTCCCGTGGGAGGTGTTCGTGCCTCCTACGGGGTCGTTTGGGGGCTGGTTTGGGTTTTCACCCTTTAACGGCCTGTTTTCAAGTCTAAGTGTGATTTTTGCAAATTATCGTCATACTCTCTAACCGAAAGACCCGGGACGACGCGGTCAGTTCCTAAAAGTTACATTGGTCTCGTGCGAGGTGTTCGTGCCTTCTAGGGGGTCGTTTGGGGGTTGGTTTGGGTTTTCACCCTTTAACGGCCTGTTTTCAAGTCTAAGTGTGATTTTTGCAAATTATCGTCATCCTCTCTAACTGAAAGACCCGAGACGACGCGGTCAGTTCCTACAAGTTACATTGGTCCCGTGCGAGGTGTTCGTGCCTCCTAGGGGGTCGTTTGGGGGCTGGTTTGGGTTTTCACCCTTTAACGGCCTATTTTCAAGTCTAAGTGTGATTTTTGCAAATTATCGTCATACTCTCTAACCGAAAGACCCGGGACGACACGGTCAGTTCCTACAAGTTACATTGGTCCCGTGCGAGGTGTCCGTGCCTCCAACGGGGACGTTTGGGGGATGGTTATGGTTTTCACCCTTTAAGGGCCTATTTTCAAGTCTAAGTGTTATTTTTTCAAATTATCGTCATACACTCTAACCGGGAGACCCGGGACGACGCGGTCAGTTCCTACAAGTTACATTGGTCCCGTGCGAGGTGTTCGTGCCTCCTACGGGGTCGTTTGGGGGCTGGTTTGGGTTTTCACCCATTAACCGCCTGTTTTCAAGTCTAAGTGTGATTTTTGCTAATTATCGTCATACTCTCGAACCGAAAGACCCGGGACGACGCGGTCAGTTCCTACAAGTTACATTGGTCCCGTGCGAGGTGTTCGTGCCTCCTACGGGGTCGTTTGGGGGCTGGTTTGGGTTTTCACCCTTTAACCACCTGTTTTCAAGTCTAAGTGTGATTTTCGCAAATTACCGTCACACTCTCATACCGGGAGACCCGGGATTATGCTGTCAGTTCCTAAAAGTTACATTAGTCCCGTGCGAGGTGTTCGTGCCTCCTATGGGGTCGTTTGGGGGCTGGTTTGGGTTTTCACCCTTTAACGGCCTGTTTTCAAGTCTAAGTGTGATTTTTGCAAATTATCCTCATACTCTCAAACGGGGAGACCCGGGACGACGCGGTCAGTTCCTACATGTTACATTGGTCCCGTTCGAGGTGTCCGTGCCTCATACGGGGTCGTTTGGGGGCTGGTTTGGGTTTTCACCCTTTAACGGCCTGTTTTCAAGTCTGAGTGTGATTTTCACAAATTATCATCACACTCTCAAACCGAGAGACCCGGGACTACGCGGTCAGTTCCTACAAGTTACATTAGTCCCGTGCGAGGTGTTCGTGCCTCCTACGGGGTCGTTTGGGGGCTAGTTTGGGTTTTCACCCTTTAACGGCCTGTTTGCAGGTCTAAGTGTGATTTGAAAACATTATCATCATACTCTCAAACGGGGAGACCCGGGAGCACACGGTCAGTTCCTACAAGCTACATTGGTCCTGTGCGAGGTGTTCGTTCTTCCTACAGGGTCGTTTGGGTGCTGGTTTGGGTTTTCACCCTTTAACGGCCTGTTTTCAAGTCTAAGTGTTATTTTTTTAAATTATCATCATGGTCTCTAACCGGGAGACCCGGGATGACGCGGTCAGTTCCTACAAGTTACATTGGTCCCGTGCGAGGTGTTCGTGCCTCCTACGAGGTCGTTTCGGGGTTGGTTTGGGTTTTCACCCTTTAACGGCCTGTTTTCAAGTTTAAGTGTGATTTTCGCAAATTATCGTCATACTCTCAAACTGGGATACCCTGGACTACGCAGTCAGTTCCTACAAGTTACATTGGTCCTGTGCGAGGTGTCTGTGCCTCCTACGGGGTTGTTTGGGGGCTGGTTTGGGTTTTCACCCTTTAACGGCCTGTTTTCAAGTCTGAGTGTGATTTTCACAAATTATCATCACACTCTCAAACCGAGAGACCCGGGATTACGCGATCAGTTCCTACAAGTTACATTAGTCCCGTGCGAGGTGTTCGTGCCTCCTATGGGGTTGTTTGGGGGCTGGTTTGGGTTTTCACCCTTTGACGGCCTGTTTTCAAGTCTAAGTGTGATTTTTGCAAATTAACATCATACTCTCAAACGGGGAGACTCGGGACAACGCGGTTAGTTCCTACAAGTTACATTGGTACCGTGCGAGGTGTCCGTGCCTCATACGGGGTCGTTTGGGTGCTGGTTTGGGTTTTCACCCATTAACGGCCTGTTTTCAAGTCTAAGTGTGATTTTAACAAATTATCGTCATACTCTCAAACCGGGAGACCCGGGACTAAATGGCGTGTTTTCAAGTCTAAGTGTTATTTTTGCAAATTATCATCATACTCTCAAACCGGGAGACCCGGGACAACGCGATTAGTTTCTACAAGTTACATTGGTCCCGTGCGAGGTGTTCGTGCCTCCTATGGGTCGTTTACGGACTGGTTTGGGTTTTCACCCTTTAACGGCTTGTTTTCAAGTCTAAGTGTGATTTTCGCAAATTATCATCATACTCTCAAACCGGGAGACCCGGGACTACGCAGTCAGTTCCTACAAGTTACCTTGGTCCCGTGCGAGGTGTTCGTGCCTCCAACGGGGACGTTTGGGGGTTGGTTTTGGTTTTCACCCTTTAAGGGCCTATTTTCAAGTCTAAGTGTTATTTTTTCAATATATCGTCATACACTCTAACCGGGAGACCCGGGACGACGCGGTCAGTTCCTACAAGTTACATTGGTCCCGTGGGAGGTGTTCGTGCCTCCTACGGGGTCGCTTGGGGGCTGGTTTGGGTTTTCACCCTTTAACGGCCAGTTTTCAAGTTTAAGTGTGATTTTTGCAAATTATCGTCATACTCTCAAAACAGGATACCCGGGACTACGCAGTCAGTTCCTACAAGTTAGATTGGTCCCGTGCGAGGTGTTCGTGCTTCCTACGGGGTCGTTTGGGGGATGGTTTGGGTTTTCACCCATTAACGGCCTGTTTTCAAGTCTAAGTGTGATTTTTGAAAATTATTGTCATAATCTCGAATCGGGAGACCCGGGACAATGCGGTCAGTTCCTACAAGTTACATTGGTTCCGTGCGAGGTGTTCGTGCCTCCTAGGGGGTCGTTTGGGGGCTGGTTTGGGTTTTCACCCTTTAACGGCCTGTTTTCAAGTCTAAGTGTGATTTTTGCAAATTATCGTCATACTCTCTAACAGAAAGACCCGGGACGACGCGGTCAGTTCCTACAAGTTACATTGGTCCCGTGCGAGGTGTTCGTGCCTCCAACGGGGACGTTTGGGGGCTAGTTTTGGTTTTCACCCTTTAAGGGCCTATTTTCAAGTCTAAGTGTTATTTTTTTCAAATTATCGTCATACACTCTAACCGGGAGACCCGGGACGACGCGGTCAGTTCGTACAAGTTACATTGGTCCCGTGCGAGGTGTTCGTGCCTCCTACGGGGTCGTTTGGGGGATGGTTTGGGTTTTCACTCATTAACGGCCTGTTTTCAAGTCTAAGTGTGATTTTTGCAAATTATCGTCATAATCTCGAATCGGGAGACCCGGGACAATGCGGTCAGTTCCTACAAGTTACATTGGTCCCGTGCGAGGTGTTCGTGCCTCCTAGGGGGTCGTTTGGGGGCTGGTTTGGGTTTTCACCCTTTAACGGCCTGTTTTCAAGTCTAAGTGTGATTTTTGCAAATTATCGTCATCCTCTCTAACCGAAAGACTCGAGATGACGCGGTCAGTTCCTACAAGTTACATTGGTCCCGTGCGAGGTGTTCGTGCCTCCTAGGGGGTCGTTTGGGGGCTGGTTTGGGTATTCACCCTTTAACGGCCTGTTTTCAAGTCTAAGTGTGATTTTTGCAAATTATCGTCATACTCTCTAACCGAAAGACCCGGGACGACGCGGTCAGTTCCTACAAGTTACATTGGTCCCGTGCGAGGTGTCCGTGCCTCCAACGGGGACGTTTGGGGGATGGTTTTGGTTTTCACCCTTTAAGGGCCTATTTTCAAGTCTAAGTGTGATTTTTTCAAATTATCGTCATACACTCTAACCGCGAGACCCAGGACGACGCGGTCAGTTCCTACAAGTTACATTGGTCCCGTGCGAGGTGTTCATGCCTCCTACGGGGTCGTTTGGGGGCTGGTTTGGGTTTTCACCCTTTAACCGCCTGTTTTCAAGTCTAAGTGTGATTTTTGCTAATTATCGTCATACTCTCGAACCGAAAGACCCGGGACGACGCGGTCAGTTCCTACAAGTTACATTGGTCCCGTGCGAGGTGTTCGTGCCTCCTACGGGGTCGTTTGGGGGCTGGTTTGGGTTTTCACCCTTTAACCGCCTGTTTTCAAGTCTAAGTGTGATTTTCGCAAATTACCGTCACACTCTCATACCGGGAGACCCGGGACAATGCGGTCAGTTCCTACAAGTTACATTGGTCCCTTGCGAGGTGTTCGTGCCTCCTATGGGGTCGTTTGGGGGCTGGTTTGGGTTTTCACCCTTTAACGGCCTATTTTCAAGTCTAAGTGTGATTTTTGCAAATTATCCTCATACTCTCAAACGGGGAGACCCGGGACGACGCGGTCAGTTCCTACATGTTACATTGGTCCCGTTCGAGGTGTCCGTGCCTCATACGGGGTCGTTTGGGGGCTGGTTTGGGTTTTCACCCTTTAACGGCCTGTTTTCAAGTCTGAGTGTGATTTTCACAAATTATCATCACACTCTCAAACCGAGAGACCCGGGACTACGCGGTCAGTTCCTACAAGTTACATTGGTCCCGTGCGAGGTGTTCGTGCCTCCTACGGGGTCGTTTGGGGGCTAGTTTGGGTTTTCACCCTTTAACGGCCTGTTTGCAGGTCTAAGTGTGATTTTAAAAAATTATCATCATACTCTCAAACGGGGAGACCCGGGAGCACACGGTCAGTTCCTACAAGCTACATTGGTCCTGTGCGAGGTGTTCGTTCTTCCTACAGGGTCGTTTGGGGGCTGGTTTGGGTTTTCACCCTTTAACGGCCTGTTTTCAAGTCTAAGTGTTATTTTTTCAAATTATCGTCATGGTCTCTAACCGGGAGACCCGGGATGACGCGGTCAGTTCCTACAAGTTACATTGGTCCCGTGCGAGGTGTTCGTGCCTCCTACGAGGTCGTTTCGGGGTTGGTTTGGGTTTTCACCCTTTAACGGCCTGTTTTCAAGTTTAAGTGTGATTTTCGCAAATTATCGTCATACTCTCAAACCGGGAGACCCGGGACTAAATGGCGTGTTTTCAAGTCTAAGTGTTATTTTTGCAAATTAGCATCATACTCTCAAACCGGGAGACCCGGGACAACGCGATTAGTTTCTACAAGTTACATTGGTCCCGTGCGAGGTGTTCGTGCCTCCTATGGGTCGTTTACGGACTGGTTTGGGTTTTCACCCTTTAACGGCTTGTTTTCAAGTCTAAGTGTGATTTTCGCAAATTATCATCATACTCTCAAACCGGGAGACCCGGGACTACGCAGTCAGTTCCTACAAGTTACCTTGGTCCCGTGCGAGGTGTTCGTGCCTCCAACGGGGACGTTTGGGGGTTGGTTTTGGTTTTCACCCTTTAAGGGCCTATTTTCAAGTCTAAGTGTTATTTTTTCAAATTATCGTCATACACTCTAACCGGGAGACCCGGGACGACGCGGTCAGTTCCTACAAGTTACATTGGTCCCGTGGGAGGTGTTCGTGCCTCCTACGGGGTCGTTTGGGGGCTGGTTTGGGTTTTCACCCTTTAACGGCCAGTTTTCAAGTTTAAGTGTGATTTTTGCAAATTATCGTCATACTCTCAAAACGGGATACCCGGGACTACGCAGTCAGTTCCTACAAGTTAGATTGGTCCCGTGCGAGGTGTTCGTGCTTCCTACGGGGTCGTTTGGGGGATGGTTTGGGTTTTCACCCATTAACGGCCTGTTTTCAAGTCTAAGTGTGATTTTTGAAAATTATTGTCATAATCTCGAATCGGCAGACCCGGGACAATGCGGTCAGTTCCTACAAGTTACATTGGTCCCGTGCGAGGTGTTCGTGCCTCCTAGGGGGTCGTTTGGGGGCTGGTTTGGGTTTTCACCCTTTAACGGCCTGTTTTCAAGTCTAAGTGTGATTTTTGCAAATTATCGTCATACTCTCTAACAGAAAGACCCGGGACGACGCGGTCAGTTCCTACAAGTTACATTGGTCCCGTGCGAGGTGTTCGTGCCTCCAACGGGGACGTTTGGGGGCTAGTTTTGGTTTTCACCCTTTAAGGGCCTATTTTCAAGTCTAAGTGTTATTTTTTTCAAATTATCGTCATACACTCTAACCGGGAGACCCGGGACGACGCGGTCAGTTCGTACAAGTTACATTGGTCCCGTGCGAGGTGTTCGTGCCTCCTACGGGGTCGTTTGGGGGATGGTTTGGGTTTTCACTCATTAACGGCCTGTTTTCAAGTCTAAGTGTGATTTTTGCAAATTATCGTCATAATCTCGAATCGGGAGACCCGGGACAATGCGGTCAGTTCCTACAAGTTACATTGGTCCCGTGCGAGGTGTTCGTGCCTCCTAGGGGGTCGTTTGGGGGCTGGTTTGGGTTTTCACCCTTTAACGGCCTGTTTTCAAGTCTAAGTGTGATTTTTGCAAATTATCGTCATACTCTCTAACCGAAAGACCCGGGACGACGCGGTCAGTTCCTAAAAGTTACATTGGTCTCGTGCGAGTTGTTCGTGCCTCCTAGGGGGTCGTTTGGGGGTTGGTTTGGGTTTTCACCCTTTAACGGCCTGTTTTCAAGTCTAAGTGTGATTTTTGCAAATTATCGTCATCCTCTCTAACCGAAAGACCCGAGACGACGCGGTCAGTTCCTACAAGTTACATTGGTCCCGTGCGAGGTGTTCGTGCCTCCTAGGGGGTCGTTTGGGGGCTGGTTTGGGTTTTCACCCTTTAACGGCCTATTTTCAAGTCTAAGTGTGATTTTTGCAAATTATCGTCATACTCTCTAACCGAAAGACCCGGGACGACACGGTCAGTTCCTACAAGTTACATTGGTCCCGTGCGAGGTGTCCGTGCCTCCAACGGGGACGTTTGGGGGATGGTTATGGTTTTCACCCTTTAAGGGCCTATTTTCAAGTCTAAGTGTTATTTTTTCAAATTATCGTCATACACTCTAACCGGGAGACCCGGGACGACGCGGTCAGTTCCTACAAGTTACATTGGTCCCGTGCGAGGTGTTCGTGCCTCCTACGGGGTCGTTTGGGGGCTGGTTTGGGTTTTCACCCATTAACTGCCTGTTTTCAAGTCTAAGTGTGATTTTTGCTAATTATCGTCATACTCTCGAACCGAAAGACCCGGGACGACGCGGTCAGTTCCTACAAGTTACATTGGTCCCGTGCGAGGTGTTCGTGCCTCCTACGGGGTCGTTTGCGGGCTGGTTTGGGTTTTCACCCTTTAACCGCCTGTTTTCAAGTCTAAGTGTGATTTTCGCAAATTACCGTCACACTCTCATACCGGGAGACCCGGGATTATGCGGTCAGTTCCTAAAAGTTACATTAGTCCCGTGCGAGGTGTTCGTGCCTCCTATGGGGTCGTTTGGGGGCTGGTTTGGGTTTTCACCCTTTAACGGCCTGTTTTCAAGTCTAAGTGTGATTTTTGCAAATTATCCTCATACTCTCAAACGGGGAGACCCGGGACGACGCGGTCAGTTCCTACATGTTACATTGGTCCCGTTCGAGGTGTCCGTGCCTCATACGGGGTCGTTTGGGGGCTGGTTTGGGTTTTCACCCTTTAACGGCCTGTTTTCAAGTCTGAGTGTGATTTTCACAAATTATCATCACACTCTCAAACCGAGAGACCCGGGACTACGCGGTCAGTTCCTACAAGTTACATTAGTCCCGTGCGAGGTGTTCGTGCCTCCTACGGGGTCGTTTGGGGGCTAGTTTGGGTTTTCACCCTTTAACGGCCTGTTTGCAGGTCTAAGTGTGATTTGAAAACATTATCATCATACTCTCAAACGGGGAGACCCGGGAGCACACGGTCAGTTCCTACAAGCTACATTGGTCCTGTGCGAGGTGTTCGTTCTTCCTACAGGGTCGTTTGGGTGCTGGTTTGGGTTTTCACCCTTTAACGGCCTGTTTTCAAGTCTAAGTGTTATTTTTTCAAATTATCGTCATGGTCTCTAACCGGGAGACCCGGGATGACGCGGTCAGTTCCTACAAGTTACATTGGTCCCGTGCGAGGTGTTCGTGCCTCCTACGAGGTCGTTTCGGGGTTGGTTTGGGTTTTCACCCTTTAACGGCCTGTTTTCAAGTTTAAGTGTGATTTTCGCAAATTATCGTCATACTCTCAAACTGGGATACCCTGGACTACGCAGTCAGTTCCTACAAGTTACATTGGTCCTGTGCGAGGTGTCTGTGCCTCCTACGGGGTTGTTTGGGGGCTGGTTTGGGTTTTCACCCTTTAACGGCCTGTTTTCAAATCTAAGTGTGATTTTTGCAAATTATCGTCATACTCTCTAATCGAGATACCCGGGACTATGTGGTCAGATCCTACAAGTTAGAATGGTCCCGTGCGAGGTGTTCGTGCCTCCAACGGGGACGTTTGGGGGCTAGTTTTGGTTTTCACCCTTTAAGGGCCTATTTTCAAGTCTAAGTGTTATTTTTTTCAAATTATCGTCATACACTCTAACCGGGAGACCCGGGACGACGCGGTCAGTTCGTACAAGTTACATTGGTCCCGTGCGAGGTGTTCGTGCCTCCTACGGGGTCGTTTGGGGGATGGTTTGGGTTTTCACTCATTAACGGCCTGTTTTCAAGTCTAAGTGTGATTTTTGCAAATTATCGTCATAATCTCGAATCGGGAGACCCGGGACAATGCGGTCAGTTCCTACAAGTTACATTGGTCCCGTGCGAGGTGTTCGTGCCTCCTAGGGGGTCGTTTGGGGGCTGGTTTGGGTTTTCACCCTTTAACGGCCTGTTTTCAAGTCTAAGTGTGATTTTTGCAAATTATCGTCATCCTCTCTAACCGAAAGACCCGAGATGACGCGGTCAGTTCCTACAAGTTACATTGGTCCCGTGCGAGGTGTTCGTGCCTCCTAGGGGGTCGTTTGGGGGCTGGTTTGGGTTTTCACCCTTTAACGGCCTGTTTTCAAGTCTAAGTGTGATTTTTGCAAATTATCGTCATACTCTCTAACCGAAAGACCCGGGACGACGCGGTCAGTTCCTACAAGTTACATTGGTCCCGTGCGAGGTGTCCGTGCCTCCAACGGGGACGTTTGGGGGATGGTTTTGGTTTTCACCCTTTAAGGGCCTATTTTCAAGTCTAAGTGTGATTTTTTCAAATTATCGTCATACACTCTAACCGGGAGACCCAGGACGACGCGGTCAGTTCCTACAAGTTACATTGGTCCCGTGCGAGGTGTTCATGCCTCCTACGGGGTCGTTTGGGGGCTGGTTTGGGTTTTCACCCTTTAACCGCCTGTTTTCAAGTCTAAGTGTGATTTTTGCTAATTATCGTCATACTCTCGAACCGAAAGACCCGGGACGACGCGGTCAGTTCCTACAAGTTACATTGGTCCCGTGCGAGGTGTTCGTGCCTCCTACGGGGTCGTTTGGGGGCTGGTTTGGGTTTTCACCCTTTAACCGCCTGTTTTCAAGTCTAAGTGTGATTTTCGCAAATTACCGTCACACTCTCATACCGGGAGACCCGGGACAATGCGGTCAGTTCCTACAAGTTACATTGGTCCCTTGCGAGGTGTTCGTGCCTCCTATGGGGTCGTTTGGGGGCTGGTTTGGGTTTTCACCCTTTAACGGCCTATTTTCAAGTCTAAGTGTGATTTTTGCAAATTATCCTCATACTCTCAAACGGGGAGACCCGGGACGACGCGGTCAGTTCCTACATGTTACATTGGTCCCGTTCGAGGTGTCCGTGCCTCATACGGGGTCGTTTGGGGGCTGGTTTGGGTTTTCACCCTTTAACGGCCTGTTTTCAAGTCTGAGTGTGATTTTCACAAATTATCATCACACTCTCAAACCGAGAGACCCGGGACTACGCGGTCAGTTCCTACAAGTTACATTGGTCCCGTGCGAGGTGTTCGTGCCTCCTACGGGGTCGTTTGGGGGCCAGTTTGGGTTTTCACCCTTTAACGGCCTGTTTGCAGGTCTAAGTGTGATTTTAAAAAATTATCATCATACTCTCAAACGGGGAGACCCGGGAGCACACGGTCAGTTCCTACAAGCTACATTGGTCCTGTGCGAGGTGTTCGTTCTTCCTACAGGGTCGTTTGGGGGCTGGTTTGGGTTTTCACCCTTTAACGGCCTGTTTTCAAGTCTAAGTGTTATTTTTTCAAATTATCGTCATGGTCTCTAACCGGGAGACCCGGGATGACGCGGTCAGTTCCTACAAGTTACATTGGTCACGTGCGAGGTGTTCGTGCCTCCTACGAGGTCGTTTCGGGGTTGGTTTGGGTTTTCACCCTTTAACGGCCTGTTTTCAAGTTTAAGTGTGATTTTCGCAAATTATCGTCATACTCTCAAACCGGGAGACCCGGGACTAAATGGCGTGTTTTCAAGTCTAAGTGTTATTTTTGCAAATTAGCATCATACTCTCAAACCGGGAGACCCGGGACAACGCGATTAGTTTCTACAAGTTACATTGGTCCCGTGCGAGGTGTTCGTGCCTCCTATGGGTCGTTTACGGACTGGTTTGGGTTTTCACCCTTTAACGGCTTGTTTTCAAGTCTAAGTGTGATTTTCGCAAATTATCATCATACTCTCAAACCGGGAGACCCGGGACTACGCAGTCAGATCCTACAAGTTACCTTGGTCCCGTGCGAGGTGTTCGTGCCTCCAACGGGGACGTTTGGGGGTTGGTTTTGGTTTTCACCCTTTAAGGGCCTATTTTCAAGTCTAAGTGTTATTTTTTCAAATTATCGTCATACACTCTAACCGGGAGACCCGGGACGACGCGGTCAGTTCCTACAAGTTACATTGGTCCCGTGGGAGGTGTTCGTGCCTCCTACGGGGTCGTTTGGAGGCTGGTTTGGGTTTTCACCCTTTAACGGCCAGTTTTCAAGTTTAAGTGTGATTTTTACAAATTATCGTCATACTCTCAAAACGGGATACCCGGGACTACGCAGTCAGTTCCTACAAGTTAGATTGGTCCCGTGCGAGGTGTTCGTGCTTCCTACGGGGTCGTTTGGGGGATGGTTTGGGTTTTCACCCATTAACGGCCTGTTTTCAAGTCTAAGTGTGATTTTTGAAAATTATTGTCATAATCTCGAATCGGGAGACCCGGGACAATGCGGTCAGTTCCTACAAGTTACATTGGTCCCGTGCGAGGTGTTCGTGCCTCCTAGGGGGTCGTTTGGGGGCTGGTTTGGGTTTTCACCCTTTAACGGCCTGTTTTCAAGTCTAAGTGTGATTTTTGCAAATTATCGTCATACTCTCTAACAGAAAGACCCGGGACGACGCGGTCAGTTCCTACAAGTTACATTGGTCCCGTGCGAGGTGTTCGTGCCTCCAACGGGGACGTTTGGGGGCAAGTTTTGCTTTTCACCCTTTAAGGGCCTATTTTCAAGTCTAAGTGTTATTTTTTTCAAATTATCGTCATACACTCTAACCGGGAGACCCGGGACGACGCGGTCAGTTCGTACAAGTTACATTGGTCCCGTGCGAGGTGTTCGTGCCTCCTACGGGGTCGTTTGGGGGATGGTTTGGGTTTTCACTCATTAACGGCCTGTTTTCAAGTCTAAGTGTGATTTTTGCAAATTATCGTCATAATCTCGAATCGGGAGACCCGGGACAATGCGGTCAGTTCCTACAAGTTACATTGGTCCCATGCGAGGTGTTCGTGCCTCCTAGGGGGTCGTTTGGGGGCTGGTTTGGGTTTTCACCCTTTAACGGCCTGTTTTCAAGTCTAAGTGTGATTTTTGCAAATTATCGTCATACTCTCTAACCGAAAGACCCGGGACGACGCGGTCAGTTCCTAAAAGTTACATTGGTCTCGTGCGAGGTGTTCGTGCCTCCTAGGGGGTCGTTTGGGGGTTGGTTTGGGTTTTCACCCTTTAACGGCCTGTTTTCAAGTCTAAGTGTGATTTTTGCAAATTATCGTCATCCTCTCTAACCGAAAGACACGAGACGACGCGGTCAGTTCCTACAAGTTACATTGGTCCCGTGCGAGGTGTTCGTGCCTCCTAGGGGGTCGTTTGGGGGCTGGTTTGGGTTTTCAGCCTTTAACGGCCTATTTTCAAGTCTAAGTGTGATTTTTGCAAATTATCGTCATACTCTCTAACCGAAAGACCCGGGACGACACGGTCAGTTCCTACAAGTTACATTGGTCCCGTGCGAGGTGTCCGTGCCTCCAACGGGGACGTTTGGGGGATGGTTATGGTTTTCACCCTTTAAGGGCCTATTTTCAAGTCTAAGTGTTATTTTTTCAAATTATCGTCATACACTCTAACCGGGAGACCCGGGACGACGCGTTCAGTTCCTACAAGTTACATTGGTCCCGTGCGAGGTGTTCGTGCCTCCTACGGGGTCGTTTGGGGGCTGGTTTGGGTTTTCACCCATTAACCGCCTGTTTTCAAGTCTAAGTGTGATTTTTGCTAATTATCGTCATACTCTCGAACCGAAAGACCCGGGACGACGCGGTCAGTTCCTACAAGTTACATTGGTCCCGTGCGAGGTGTTCGTGCCTCCTACGGGGTCGTTTGGGGGCTGGTTTGGGTTTTCACCCTTTAACCGCCTGTTTTCAAGTCTAAGTGTGATTTTCGCAAATTACCGTCACACTCTCATACCGGGAGACCCGGGATTATGCTGTCAGTTCCTAAAAGTTACATTAGTCCCGTGCGAGGTGTTCGTGCCTCCTATGGGGTCGTTTGGGGGCTGGTTTGGGTTTTCACCCTTTAACGGCCTGTTTTCAAGTCTAAGTGTGATTTTTGCAAATTATCCTCATACTCTCAAACGGGGAGACCCGGGACGACGCGGTCAGTTCCTACATGTTACATTGGTCCCGTTCGAGGTGTCCGTGCCTCATACGGGGTCGTTTGGGGGCTGGTTTGGGTTTTCACCCTTTAACGGCCTGTTTTCAAGTCTGAGTGTGATTTTCACAAATTATCATCACACTCTCAAACCGAGAGACCTGGGACTACGCGGTCAGTTCCTACAAGTTACATTAGTCCCGTGCGAGGTGTTCGTGCCTCCTACGGGGTCGTTTGGGGGCTAGTTTGGGTTTTCACCCTTTAACGGCCTGTTTGCAGGTCTAAGTGTGATTTGAAAACATTATCATCATACTCTCAAACGGGGAGACCCGGGAGCACACGGTCAGTTCCTACAAGCTACATTGGTCCTGTGCGAGGTGTTCGTTCTTCCTACAGGGTCGTTTGGGTGCTGGTTTGGGTTTTCACCCTTTAACGGCCTGTTTTCAAGTCTAAGTGTTATTTTTTCAAATTATCGTCATGGTCTCTAATCGGGAGACCCGGGATGACGCGGTCAGTTCCTACAAGTTACATTGGTCCCGTGCGAGGTGTTCGTGCCTCCTACGAGGTCGTTTCGGGGTTGGTTTGGGTTTTCACCCTTTAACGGCCTGTTTTCAAGTTTAAGTGTGATTTTCGCAAATTATCGTCATACTCTCAAACTGGGATACCCTGGACTACGCAGTCAGTTCCTACAAGTTACATTGGTCCTGTGCGAGGTGTCTGTGCCTCCTACGGGGTTGTTTGGGGGCTGGTTTGGGTTTTCACCCTTTAACGGCCTGTTTTCAAATCTAAGTGTGATTTTTGCAAATTATCGTCATACTCTCTAATCGAGATACCCGGGACTATGTGGTCAGATCCTACAAGTTAGAATGGTCCCGTGCGAGGTGTTCGTGCCTCCAACGGGGACGTTTGGGGGCTAGTTTTGGTTTTCACCCTTTAAGGGCCTATTTTCAAGTCTAAGTGTTATTTTTTTCAAATTATCGTCATACACTCTAACCGGGAGACCCGGGACGACGCGGTCAGTTCGTACAAGTTACATTGGTCCCGTGCGAGGTGTTCGTGCCTCCTACGGGGTCGTTTGGGGGATGGTTTGGGTTTTCACTCATTAACGGCCTGTTTTCAAGTCTAAGTGTGATTTTTGCAAATTATCGTCATAATCTCGAATCGGGAGACCCGGGACAATGCGGTCAGTTCCTACAAGTTACATTGGTCCCGTGCGAGGTGTTCGTGCCTCCTAGGGGGTCGTTTGGGGGCTGGTTTGGGTTTTCACCCTTTAACGGCCTGTTTTCAAGTCTAAGTGTGATTTTTGCAAATTATCGTCATACTCTCTAACCGAAAGACCCGGGACGACGCGGTCAGTTCCTAAAAGTTACATTGGTCTCGTGCGAGGTGTTCGTGCCTCCTAGGGGGTCGTTTGGGGGTTGGTTTGGGTTTTCACCCTTTAACGGCCTGTTTTCAAGTCTAAGTGTGATTTTTGCAAATTATCGTCATCCTCTCTAACCGAAAGACCCGAGACGACGCGGTCAGTTCCTACATGTTACATTGGTCCCGTTCGAGGTGTCCGTGCCTCATACGGGGTCGTTTGGGGGCTGGTTTGGGTTTTCACCCTTTAACGGCCTGTTTTCAAGTCTGAGTGTGATTTTCACAAATTATCATCACACTCTCAAACCGAGAGACCCGGGACTACGCGGTCAGTTCCTACAAGTTACATTGGTCCCGTGCGAGGTGTTCGTGCCTCCTACGGGGTCGTTTGGGGGCTAGTTTGGGTTTTCACCCTTTAACGGCCTGTTTGCAGGTCTAAGTGTGATTTTAAAAAATTATCATCATACTCTCAAACGGGGAGACCCGGGAGCACACGGTCAGTTCCTACAAGCTACATTGGTCCTGTGCGAGGTGTTCGTTCTTCCTACAGGGTCGTTTGGGGGCTGGTTTGGGTTTTCACCCTTTAACGGCCTGTTTTCAAGTCTAAGTGTTATTTTTTCAAATTATCGTCATGGTCTCTAACCGGGAGACCCGGGATGACGCGGTCAGTTCCTACAAGTTACATTGGTCCCGTGCGAGGTGTTCGTGCCTCCTACGAGGTCGTTTCGGGGTTGGTTTGGGTTTTCACCCTTTAACGGCCTGTTTTCAAGTTTAAGTGTGATTTTCGCAAATTATCGTCATACTCTCAAACCGGGAGACCCGGGACTAAATGGCGTGTTTTCAAGTCTAAGTGTTATTTTTGCAAATTAGCATCATACTCTCAAACCGGGAGACCCGGGACAACGCGATTAGTTTCTACAAGTTACATTGGTCCCGTGCGAGGTGTTCGTGCCTCCTATGGGTCGTTTACGGACTGGTTTGGGTTTTCACCCTTTAACGGCTTGTTTTCAAGTCTAAGTGTGATTTTCGCAAATTATCATCATACTCTCAAACCGGGAGACCCGGGACTACGCAGTCAGTTCCTACAAGTTACCTTGGTCCCGTGCGAGGTGTTCGTGCCTCCAACGGGGACGTTTGGGGGTTGGTTTTGGTTTTCACCCTTTAAGGGCCTATTTTCAAGTCTAAGTGTTATTTTTTCAAATTATCGTCATACACTCTAACCGGGAGACCCGGGACGACGCGGTCAGTTCCTACAAGTTACATTGGTCCCGTGGGAGGTGTTCGTGCCTCCTACGGGGTCGTTTGGGGGCTGGTTTGGGTTTTCACCCTTTAACGGCCAGTTTTCAAGTTTAAGTGTGATTTTTGCAAATTATCGTCATACTCTCAAAACGGGATACCCGGGACTACGCAGTCAGTTCCTACAAGTTAGATTGGTCCCGTGCGAGGTGTTCGTGCTTCCTACGGGGTCGTTTGGGGGATGGTTTGGGTTTTCACCCATTAACGGCCTGTTTTCAAGTCTAAGTGTGATTTTTGAAAATTATTGTCATAATCTCGAATCGGGAGACCCGGGACAATGCGGTCAGTTCCTACAAGTTACATTGGTCCCGTGCGAGGTGTTCGTGCCTCCTAGGGGGTCGTTTGGGGGCTGGTTTGAGTTTTCACCCTTTAACGGCCTGTTTTCAAGTCTAAGTGTGATTTTTGCAAATTATCGTCATACTCTCTAACAGAAAGACCCGGGACGACGCGGTCAGTTCCTACAAGTTACATTGGTCCCGTGCGAGGTGTTCGTGCCTCCAACGGGGACGTTTGGGGGCTAGTTTTGGTTTTCACCCTTTAAGGGCCTATTTTTAAGTCTAAGTGTTATTTTTTTCAAATTATCGTCATACACTCTAACCGGGAGACCCGGGACGACGCGGTCAGTTCGTACAAGTTACATTGGTCCCGTGCGAGGTGTTCGTGCCTCCTACGGGGTCGTTTGGGTTTTCACTCATTAACGGCCTGTTTTCAAGTCTAAGTGTGATTTTTGCAAATTATCGTCATAATCTCGAATCGGGAGACCCGGGACAATGCGGTCAGTTCCTACAAGTTACATTGGTCCCGTGCGAGGTGTTCGTGCCTCCTAGGGGGTCGTTTGGGGGCTGGTTTGGGTTTTCACCCTTTAACGGCCTGTTTTCAAGTCTAAGTGTGATTTTTGCAAATTATCGTCATACTCTCTAACCGAAAGACCCGGGACGACGCGGTCAGTTCCTAAAAGTTACATTGGTCTCGTGCGAGGTGTTCGTGCCTCCTAGGGGGTCGTTTGGGGGTTGGTTTGGGTTTTCACCCTTTAACGGCCTGTTTTCAAGTCTAAGTGTGATTTTTGCAAATTATCGTCATCCTCTCTAACCGAAAGACCCGGGACGACACGGTCAGTTCCTACAAGTTACATTGGTCCCGTGCGAGGTGTCCGTGCCTCCAACGGGGACGTTTGGGGGATGGTTATGGTTTTCACCCTTTAAGGGCCTATTTTCAAGTCTAAGTGTTATTTTTTCAAATTATCGTCATACACTCTAACCGGGAGACCCGGGACGACGCGGTCAGTTCCTACAAGTTACATTGGTCCCGTGCGAGGTGTTCGTGCCTCCTACGGGGTCGTTTGGGGGCTGGTTTGGGTTTTCACCCATTAACCGCCTGTTTTCAAGTCTAAGTGTGATTTTTGCTAATTATCGTCATACTCTCGAACCGAAAGACCCGGGACGACGCGGTCAGTTCCTACAAGTTACATTGGTCCCGTGCGAGGTGTTCGTGCCTCCTACGGGGTCGTTTGGGGGCTGGTTTGGGTTTTCACCCTTTAACCGCCTGTTTTCAAGTCTAAGTGTGATTTTCGCAAATTACCGTCACACTCTCATACCGGGAGACCCGGGATTATGCGGTCAGTTCCTAAAAGTTACATTAGTCCCGTGCGAGGTGTTCGTGCCTCCTATGGGGTCGTTTGGGGGCTGGTTTGGGTTTTCACCCTTTAACGGCCTGTTTTCAAGTCTAAGTGTGATTTTTGCAAATTATCCTCATACTCTCAAACGGGGAGACCCGGGACGACGCGGTCAGTTCCTACATGTTACATTGGTCCCGTTCGAGGTGTCCGTGCCTCATACGGGGTCGTTTGGGGGCTGGTTTGGGTTTTCACCCTTTAACGGCCTGTTTTCAAGTCTGAGTGTGATTTTCACAAATTATCATCACACTCTCAAACCGAGAGACCCGGGACTACGCGGTCAGTTCCTACAAGTTACATTAGTCCCGTGCGAGGTGTTCGTGCCTCCTACGGGGTCGTTTGGGGGCTAGTTTGGGTTTTCACCCTTTAACGGCCTGTTTGCAGGTCTAAGTGTGATTTGAAAACATTATCATCATACTCTCAAACGGGGAGACCCGGGAGCACACGGTCAGTTCCTACAAGCTACATTGGTCCTGTGCGAGGTGTTCGTTCTTCCTACAGGGTCGTTTGGGTGCTGGTTTGGGTTTTCACCCTTTAACGGCCTGTTTTCAAGTCTAAGTGTTATTTTTTCAAATTATCGTCATGGTCTCTAACCGGGAGACCCGGGATGACGCGGTCAGTTCCTACAAGTTACATTGGTCCCGTGCGAGGTGTTCGTGCCTCCTACGAGGTCGTTTCGGGGTTGGTTTGGGTTTTCACCCTTTAACGGCCTGTTTTCAAGTTTAAGTGTGATTTTCGCAAATTATCGTCATACTCTCAAACTGGGATACCCTGGACTACGCAGTCAGTTCCTACAAGTTACATTGGTCCTGTGCGAGGTGTCTGTGCCTCCTACGGGGTTGTTTGGGGGCTGGTTTGGGTTTTCACCCTTTAACGGCCTGTTTTCAAATCTAAGTGTGATTTTTGCAAATTATCGTCATACTCTCTAATCGAGATACCCGGGACTATGTGGTCAGATCCTACAAGTTAGAATGGTCCCGTGCGAGGTGTTCGTGCCTCCAACGGGGACGTTTGGGGGCTAGTTTTGGTTTTCACCCTTTAAGGGCCTATTTTCAAGTCTAAGTGTTATTTTTTTCAAATTATCGTCATACACTCTAACCGGGAGACCCGGGACGACGCGGTCAGTTCGTACAAGTTACATTGGTCCCGTGCGAGGTGTTCGTGCCTCCTACGGGGTCGTTTGGGGGATGGTTTGGGTTTTCACTCATTAACGGCCTGTTTTCAAGTCTAAGTGTGATTTTTGCAAATTATCGTCATAATCTCGAATCGGGAGACCCGGGACAATGCGGTCAGTTCCTACAAGTTACATTGGTCCCGTGCGAAGTGTTCGTGCCTCCTAGGGGGTCGTTTGGGGGCTGGTTTGGGTTTTCACCCTTTAACGGCCTGTTTTCAAGTCTAAGTGTGATTTTTGCAAATTATCGTCATACTCTCTAACCGAAAGACCCGGGACGACGCGGTCAGTTCCTAAAAGTTACATTGGTCTCGTGCGAGGTGTTCGTGCCTCCTAGGGGGTCGTTTGGGGGTTGGTTTGGGTTTTCACCCTTTAACGGCCTGTTTTCAAGTCTAAGTGTGATTTTTGCAAATTATCGTCATCCTCTCTAACCGAAAGACCCGAGACGACGCGGTCAGTTCCTACAAGTTACATTGGTCCCGTGCGAGGTGTTCGTGCCTCCTAGGGGGTCGTTTGGGGGCTGGTTTGGGTTTTCACCCTTTAACGGCCTATTTTCAAGTCTAAGTGTGATTTTTGCAAATTATCGTCAAACTCTCTAACCGAAAGACCCGGGACGACACGGTCAGTTCCTACAAGTTACATTGGTCCCGTGCGAGGTGTCCGTGCCTCCAACGGGGACGTTTGGGGGATGGTTTTGGTTTTCACCCTTTAAGGGCCTATTTTCAAGTCTAAGTGTTATTTTTTCAAATTATCGTCATACACTCTAACCGGGAGACCCGGGACGACGCGGTCAGTTCCTACAAGTTACATTGGTCCCGTGCGAGGTGTTCGTGCCTCCTAGGGGGTCGTTTGGGGGCTGGTTTGGGTTTTCACCCTTTAACGGCCTGTTTTTAAGTCTAAGTGTGATTTTTGCAAATTATCGTCATACTCTCTAACAGAAAGACCCGGGACGACGCGGTCAGTTCCTACAAGTTACATTGGTCCCGTGCGAGGTGTTCGTGCCTCCTAGGGGGTCGTTTGGGGGCTGGTTTGGGTTTTCACCCTTTAACGGCCTGTTTTCAAGTCTAAGTGTGATTTTTGCAAATTATCGTCATACTCTCGAACCGAAAGACCCGGGACGACGCGGTCAGTTCCTACAAGTTACATTGGTCCCGTGCGAGGTGTTCGTGCCTCCTACGGGGTCGTTTGGGGGCTGGTTTGGGTTTTCACCCTTTAACCGCCTGTTTTCAAGTCTAAGTGTGATTTTCGCAAATTACCGTCACACTCTCATACCGGGAGACCCGGGATTATGCGGTCAGTTCCTAAAAGTTACATTAGTCCCGTGCGAGGTGTTCGTGCCTCCTATGGGGTCGTTTGGGGGCTGGTTTGGGTTTTCACCCTTTAACGGCCTGTTTTCAAGTCTAAGTGTGATTTTTGCAAATTATCCTCATACTCTCAAACGGGGAGACCCGGGACGACGCGGTCAGTTCCTACATGTTACATTGGTCCCGTTCGAGGTGTCCGTGCCTCATACGGGGTCGTTTGGGGGCTGGTTTGGGTTTTCACCCTTTAACGGCCTGTTTTCAAGTCTGAGTGTGATTTTCACAAATTATCATCACACTCTCAAACCGAGAGACCCGGGACTACGCGGTCAGTTCCTACAAGTTACATTAGTCCCGTGCGAGGTGTTCGTGCCTCCTACGGGGTCGTTTGGGGGCTAGTTTGGGTTTTCACCCTTTAACGGCCTGTTTGCAGGTCTAAGTGTGATTTGAAAACATTATCATCATACTCTCAAACGGGGAGACCCGGGAGCACACGGTCAGTTCCTACAAGCTCCATTGGTCCTGTGCGAGGTGTTCGTTCTTCCTACATGGTCGTTTGGGTGCTGGTTTGGGTTTTCACCCTTTAACGGCCTGTTTTCAAGTCTAAGTGTTATTTTTTCAAATTATCGTCATGGTCTCTAACCGGGAGACCCGGGATGACGCGGTCAGTTCCTACAAGTTACATTGGTCCCGTGCGAGGTGTTCGTGCCTCCTACGAGGTCGTTTCGGGGTTGGTTTGGGTTTTCACCCTTTAACGGCCTGTTTTCAAGTTTAAGTGTGATTTTCGCAAATTATCGTCATACTCTCAAACTGGGATACCCTGGACTACGCAGTCAGTTCCTACAAGTTACATTGGTCCTGTGCGAGGTGTCTGTGCCTCCTACGGGGTTGTTTGGGGGCTGGTTTGGGTTTTCACCCTTTAACGGCCTGTTTTCAAATCTAAGTGTGATTTTTGCAAATTATCGTCATACTCTCTAATCGAGATACCCGGGACTATGTGGTCAGATCCTACAAGTTAGAATGGTCCCGTGCGAGGTGTTCGTGCCTCCAACGGGGACGTTTGGGGGCTAGTTTTGGTTTTCACCCTTTAAGGGCCTATTTTCAAGTCTAAGTGTTATTTTTTTCAAATTATCGTCATACACTCTAACCGGGAGACCCGGGACGACGCGGTCAGTTCGTACAAGTTACATTGGTCCCGTGCGAGGTGTTCGTGCCTCCTACGGGGTCGTTTGGGGGATGGTTTGGGTTTTCACTCATTAACGGCCTGTTTTCAAGTCTAAGTGTGATTTTTGCAAATTATCGTCATAATCTCGAATCGGGAGACCCGGGACAATGCGGTCAGTTCCTACAAGTTACATTGGTCCCGTGCGAGGTGTTCGTGCCTCCTAGGGGGTCGTTTGGGGGCTGGTTTGGGTTTTCACCCTTTAACGGCCTGTTTTCAAGTCTAAGTGTGATTTTTGCAAATTATCGTCATACTCTCTAACCGAAAGACCCGGGACGACGCGGTCAGTTCCTAAAAGTTACATTGGTCTCGTGCGAGGTGTTCGTGCCTCCTAGGGGGTCGTTTGGGGGTTGGTTAGGGTTTTCACCCTTTAACGGCTTGTTTTCAAGTCTAAGTGTGATTTTTGCAAATTATCGTCATCCTCTCTAACCGAAAGACCCGAGACGACGCGGTCAGTTCCTACAAGTTACATTGGTCCCGTGCGAGGTGTTCGTGCCTCCTAGGGGGTCGTTTGGGGGCTGGTTTGGGTTTTCACCCTTTAACGGCCTATTTTCAAGTCTAAGTGTGATTTTTGCAAATTATCGTCAAACTCTCTAACCGAAAGACCCGGGACGACACGGTCAGTTCCTACAAGTTACATTGGTCCCGTGCGAGGTGTCCGTGCCTCCAACGGGGACGTTTGGGGGATGGTTTTGGTTTTCACCCTTTAAGGGCCTATTTTCAAGTCTAAGTGTTATTTTTTCAAATTATCGTCATACACTCTAACCGGGAGACCCGGGACGACGCGGTCAGTTCCTACAAGTTACATTGGTCCCGTGCGAGGTGTTCGTGCCTCCTAGGGGGTCGTTTGGGGGCTGGTTTGGGTTTTCACCCTTTAACGGCCTGTTTTCAAGTCTAAGTGTGATTTTTGCAAATTATCGTCATACTCTCTAACCGAAAGACCCGGGACGACGCGGTCAGTTCCTAAAAGTTACATTGGTCTCGTGCGAGGTGTTCGTGCCTCCTAGGGGGTCGTTTGGGGGTTGGTTTGGGTTTTCACCCTTTAACGGCCTGTTTTCAAGTCTAAGTGTGATTTTTGCAAATTATCGTCATCCTCTCTAACCGAAAGACCCGAGACGACGCGGTCAGTTCCTACAAGTTACATTGGTCCCGTGCGAGGTGTTCGTGCCTCCTAGGGGGTCGTTTGGGGGCTGGTTTGGGTTTTCACCCTTTAACGGCCTATTTTCAAGTCTAAGTGTGATTTTTGCAAATTATCGTCATACTCTCTAACCGAAAGACCCGGGACGACACGGTCAGTTCCTACAAGTTACATTGGTCCCGTGCGAGGTGTCCGTGCCTCCAACGGGGACGTTTGGGGGATGGTTATGGTTTTCACCCTTTAAGGGCCTATTTTCAAGTCTAAGTGTTATTTTTTCAAATTATCGTCATACACTCTAACCGGGAGACCCGGGACGACGCGGTCAGTTCCTACAAGTTACATTGTTCCCGTGCGAGGTGTTCGTGCCTCCTACGGGGTCGTTTGGGGGCTGGTTTGGGTTTTCACCCATTAACCGCCTGTTTTCAAGTCTAAGTGTGATTTTTGCTAATTATCGTCATACTCTCGAACCGAAAGACCCGGGACGACGCGGTCAGTTCCTACAAGTTACATTGGTCCCGTGCGAGGTGTTCGTGCCTCCTACGGGGTCGTTTGGGGGCTGGTTTGGGTTTTCACCCTTTAACCGCCTGTTTTCAAGTCTAAGTGTGATTTTCGCAAATTACCGTCACACTCTCATACCGGGAGACCCGGGATTATGCGGTCAGTTCCTAAAAGTTACATTAGTCCCGTGCGAGGTGTTCGTGCCTCCTATGGGGTCGTTTGGGGGCTGGTTTGGGTTTTCACCCTTTAACGGCCTGTTTTCAAGTCTAAGTGTGATTTTTGCAAATTATCCTCATACTCTCAAACGGGGAGACCCGGGACGACGCGGTCAGTTCCTACATGTTACATTGGTCCCGTTCGAGGTGTCCGTGCCTCATACGGGGTCGTTTGGGGGCTGGTTTGGGTTTTCACCCTTTAACGGCCTGTTTTCAAGTCTGAGTGTGATTTTCACAAATTATCATCACACTCTCAAACCGAGAGACCCGGGACTACGCGGTCAGTTCCTACAAGTTACATTAGTCCCGTGCGAGGTGTTCGTGCCTCCTACGGGGTCGTTTGGGGGCTAGTTTGGGTTTTCACCCTTTAACGGCCTGTTTGGAGGTCTAAGTGTGATTTGAAAACATTATCATCATACTCTCAAACGGGGAGACCCGGGAGCACACGGTCAGTTCCTACAAGCTACATTGGTCCTGTGCGAGGTGTTCGTTCTTCCTACAGGGTCGTTTGGGTGCTGGTTTGGGTTTTCACCCTTTAACGGCCTGTTTTCAAGTCTAAGTGTTATTTTTTCAAATTATCATCATGGTCTCTAACCGGGAGACCCGGGATGACGCGGTCAGTTCCTACAAGTTACATTGGTCCCGTGCGAGGTGTTCGTGCCTCCTACGAGGTCGTTTCGGGGTTGGTTTGGGTTTTCACCCTTTAACGGCCTGTTTTCAAGTTTAAGTGTGATTTTCGCAAATTATCGTCATACTCTCAAACTGGGATACCCTGGACTACGCAGTCAGTTCCTACAAGTTACATTGGTCCTGTGCGAGGTGTCTGTGCCTCCTACGGGGTTGTTTGGGGGCTGGTTTGGGTTTTCACCCTTTAACGGCCTGTTTTCAAATCTAAGTGTGATTTTTGCAAATTATCGTCATACTCTCTAATCGAGATACCCGGGACTATGTGGTCAGATCCTACAAGTTAGAATGGTCCCGTGCGAGGTGTTCGTGCCTCCAACGGGGACGTTTGGGGGCTAGTTTTGGTTTTCACCCTTTAAGGGCCTATTTTCAAGTCTAAGTGTTATTTTTTTCAAATTATCGTCATACACTCTAACCGGGAGACCCGGGACGACGCGGTCAGTTCGTACAAGTTACATTGGTCCCGTGCGAGGTGTTCGTGCCTCCTACGGGGTCGTTTGGGGGATGGTTTGGGTTTTCACTCATTAACGGCCTGTTTTCAAGTCTAAGTGTGATTTTTGCAAATTATCGTCATAATCTCGAATCGGGAGACCCGGGACAATGCGGTCAGTTCCTACAAGTTACATTGGTCCCGTGCGAGGTGTTCGTGCCTCCTAGGGGGTCGTTTGGGGGCTGGTTTGGGTTTTCACCCTTTAACGGCCTGTTTTCAAGTCTAAGTGTGATTTTTGCAAATTATCGTCATACTCTCTAACCGAAAGACCCGGGACGACGCGGTCAGTTCCTAAAAGTTACATTGGTCTCGTGCGAGGTGTTCGTGCCTCCTAGGGGGTCGTTTGGGGGTTGGTTAGGGTTTTCACCCTTTAACGGCCTGTTTTCAAGTCTAAGTGTGATTTTTGCAAATTATCGTCATCCTCTCTAACCGAAAGACCCGAGACGACGCGGTCAGTTCCTACAAGTTACATTGGTCCCGTGCGAGGTGTTCGTGCCTCCTAGGGGGTCGTTTGGGGGCTGGTTTGGGTTTTCACCCTTTAACGGCCTATTTTCAAGTCTAAGTGTGATTTTTGCAAATTATCGTCAAACTCTCTAACCGAAAGACCCGGGACGACACGGTCAGTTCCTACAAGTTACATTGGTCCCGTGCGAGGTGTCCGTGCCTCCAACGGGGACGTTTGGGGGATGGTTTTGGTTTTCACCCTTTAAGGGCCTATTTTCAAGTCTAAGTGTTATTTTTTCAAATTATCGTCATACACTCTAACCGGGAGACCCGGGACGACGCGGTCAGTTCCTACAAGTTACATTGGTCCCGTGCGAGGTGTTCGTGCCTCCTAGGGGGTCGTTTGGGGGCTGGTTTGGGTTTTCACCCTTTAACGGCCTGTTTTCAAGTCTAAGTGTGATTTTTGCAAATTATCGTCATACTCTCTAACCGAAAGACCCGGGACGACGCGGTCAGTTCCTAAAAGTTACATTGGTCTCGTGCGAGGTGTTCGTGCCTCCTAGGGGGTCGTTTGGGGGTTGGTTTGGGTTTTCACCCTTTAACGGCCTGTTTTCAAGTCTAAGTGTGATTTTTGCAAATTATCGTCATCCTCTCTAACCGAAAGACCTGAGACGACGCGGTCAGTTCCTACAAGTTACATTGGTCCCGTGCGAGGTGTTCGTGCCTCCTAGGGGGTCGTTTGGGGGCTGGTTTGGGTTTTCACCCTTTAACGGCCTATTTTCAAGTCTAAGTGTGATTTTTGCAAATTATCGTCATACTCTCTAACCGAAAGACCCGGGACGACACGGTCAGTTCCTACAAGTTACATTGGTCCCGTGCGAGGTGTCCGTGCCTCCAACGGGGACGTTTGGGGGATGGTTATGGTTTTCACCCTTTAAGGGCCTATTTTCAAGTCTAAGTGTTATTTTTTCAAATTATCGTCATACACTCTAACCGGGAGACCCGGGACGACGCGGTCAGTTCCTACAAGTTATATTGGTCCCGTGCGAGGTGTTCGTGCCTCCTACGGGGTCGTTTGGGGGCTGGTTTGGGTTTTCACCCATTAACCGCCTGTTTTCAAGTCTAAGTGTGATTTTTGCTAATTATCGTCATACTCTCGAACCGAAAGACCCGGGACGACGCGGTCAGTTCCTACAAGTTACATTGGTCCCGTGCGAGGTGTTCGTGCCTCCTACGGGGTCGTTTGGGGGCTGGTTTGGGTTTTCACCCTTTAACCGCCTGTTTTCAAGTCTAAGTGTGATTTTCGCAAATTACCGTCACACTCTCATACCGGGAGACCCGGGATTATGCGGTCAGTTCCTAAAAGTTACATTAGTCCCGTGCGAGGTGTTCGTGCCTCCTATGGGGTCGTTTGGGGGCTGGTTTGGGTTTTCACCCTTTAACGGCCTGTTTTCAAGTCTAAGTGTGATTTTTGCAAATTATCCTCATACTCTCAAACGGGGAGACCCGGGACGACGCGGTCAGTTCCTACATGTTACATTGGTCCCGTTCGAGGTGTCCGTGCCTCATACGGGGTCGTTTGGGGGCTGGTTTGGGTTTTCACCCTTTAACGGCCTGTTTTCAAGTCTGAGTGTGATTTTCACAAATTATCATCACACTCTCAAACCGAGAGACCCGGGACTACGCGGTCAGTTCCTACAAGTTACATTAGTCCCGTGCGAGGTGTTCGTGCCTCCTACGGGGTCGTTTGGGGGCTAGTTTGGGTTTTCACCCTTTAACGGCCTGTTTGCAGGTCTAAGTGTGATTTGAAAACATTATCATCATACTCTCAAACGGGGAGACCCGGGAGCACACGGTCAGTTCCTACAAGCTACATTGGTCCTGTGCGAGGTGTTCGTTCTTCCTACAGGGTCGTTTGGGTGCTGGTTTGGGTTTTCACCCTTTAACGGCCTGTTTTCAAGTCTAAGTGTTATTTTTTCAAATTATCGTCATGGTCTCTAACCGGGAGACCCGGGATGACGCGGTCAGTTCCTACAAGTTACATTGGTCCCGTGCGAGGTGTTCGTGCCTCCTACGAGGTCGTTTCGGGGTTGGTTTGGGTTTTCACCCTTTAACGGCCTGTTTTCAAGTTTAAGTGTGATTTTCGCAAATTATCGTCATACTCTCAAACTGGGATACCCTGGACTACGCAGTCAGTTCCTACAAGTTACATTGGTCCTGTGCGAGGTGTCTGTGCCTCCTACGGGGTTGTTTGGGGGCTGGTTTGGGTTTTCACCCTTTAACGGCCTGTTTTCAAATCTAAGTGTGATTTTTGCAAATTATCGTCATACTCTCTAATCGAGATACCTGGGACTATGTGGTCAGATCCTACAAGTTAGAATGGTCCCGTGCGAGGTGTTCGTGCCTCCAACGGGGACGTTTGGGGGCTAGTTTTGGTTTTCACCCTTTAAGGGCCTATTTTCAAGTCTAAGTGTTATTTTTTTCAAATTATCGTCATACACTCTAACCGGGAGACCCGGGACGACGCGGTCAGTTCGTACAAGTTACATTGGTCCCGTGCGAGGTGTTCGTGCCTCCTACGGGGTCGTTTGGGGGATGGTTTGGGTTTTCACTCATTAACGGCCTGTTTTCAAGTCTAAGTGTGATTTTTGCAAATTATCGTCATAATCTCGAATCGGGAGACCCGGGACAATGCGGTCAGTTCCTACAAGTTACATTGGTCCCGTGCGAGGTGTTCGTGCCTCCTAGGGGGTCGTTTGGGGGCTGGTTTGGGTTTTCACCCTTTAACGGCCTGTTTTCAAGTCTAAGTGTGATTTTTGCAAATTATCGTCATACTCTCTAACCGAAAGACCCGGGACGACGCGGTCAGTTCCTAAAAGTTACATTGGTCTCGTGCGAGGTGTTCGTGCCTCCTAGGGGGTCGTTTGGGGGTTGGTTTGGGTTTTCACCCTTTAACGGCCTGTTTTCAAGTCTAAGTGTGATTTTTGCAAATTATCGTCATCCTCTCTAACCGAAAGACCCGAGACGACGCGGTCAGTTCCTACAAGTTACATTGGTCCCGTGCGAGGTGTTCGTGCCTCCTAGGGGGTCGTTTGGGGGCTGGTTTGGGTTTTCACCCTTTAACGGCCTATTTTCAAGTCTAAGTGTGATTTTTGCAAATTATCGTCAAACTCTCTAACCGAAAGACCCGGGACGACACGGTCAGTTCCTACAAGTTACATTGGTCCCGTGCGAGGTGTCCGTGCCTCCAACGGGGACGTTTGGGGGATGGTTTTGGTTTTCACCCTTTAAGGGCCTATTTTCAAGTCTAAGTGTTATTTTTTCAAATTATCGTCATACACTCTAACTGGGAGACCCGGGACGACGCGGTCAGTTCCTACAAGTTACATTGGTCCCGTGCGAGGTGGTCGTGCCTCCTACGGGGTCGTTTGGGGGCTGGTTTGGGTTTTCACCCATTAACCGCCTGTTTTCAAGTCTAAGTGTGATTTTTGCTAATTATCGTCATACTCTCGAACCGAAAGACCCGGGACGACGCGGTCAGTTCCTACAAGTTACATTGGTCCCGTGCGAGGTGTTCGTGCCTCCTACGGGGTCGTTTGTGGGCTGGTTTGGGTTTTCACCCTTTAACCGCCTGTTTTCAAGTCTAAGTGTGATTTTCGCAAATTACCGTCACACTCTCATACCGAGAGACCCGGGATTATGCGGTCAGTTCCTAAAAGTTACATTAGTCCCGTGCGAGGTGTTCGTGCCTCCTATGGGGTCGTTTGGGGGCTGGTTTGGGTTTTCACCCTTTAACGGCCTGTTTTCAAGTCTAAGTGTGATTTTTGCAAATTATCCTCATACTCTCAAACGGGGAGACCCGGGACGACGCGGTCAGTTCCTACATGTTACATTGGTCCCGTTCGAGGTGTCCGTGCCTCATACGGGGTCGTTTGGGGGCTGGTTTGGGTTTTCACCCTTTAACGGCCTGTTTTCAAGTCTGAGTGTGATTTTCACAAATTATCATCACACTCTCAAACCGAGAGACCCGGGACTACGCGGTCAGTTCCTACAAGTTACATTAGTCCCGTGCGAGGTGTTCGTGCCTCCTACGGGGTCGTTTGGGGGCTAGTTTGGGTTTTCACCCTTTAACGGCCTGTTTGCAGGTCTAAGTGTGATTTTAAAACATTATCATCATACTCTCAAACGGGGAGACCCGGGAGCACACGGTCAGTTCCTACAAGCTACATTGGTCCTGTGCGAGGTGTTCGTTCTTCCTACAGGGTCGTTTGGGGGCTGGTTTGGGTTTTCACCCTTTAACGGCCTGTTTTCAAGTCTAAGTGTTATTTTTTCAAATTATCGTCATGGTCTCTAACCGGGAGACCCGGGATGACGCGGTCAGTTCCTACAAGTTACATTGGTCCCGTGCGAGGTGTTCGTGCCTCCTACGAGGTCGTTTCGGGGTTGGTTTGGG
This sequence comes from Sambucus nigra, assembly GCA_949130495.1. Lineage (NCBI taxonomy): Eukaryota > Viridiplantae > Streptophyta > Magnoliopsida > Dipsacales > Adoxaceae > Sambucus > Sambucus nigra. Next base: position 820,320,436 of record OX422207.1, read on the forward strand.
TTTTCACCCTTTAACGGCCTGTTTTCAAGTTTAAGTGTGATTTTCGCAAATTATCATCATACTCTCAAACTGGGATACCCTGGACTACGCAGTCAGTTCCTACAAGTTACATTGGTCCTGTGCGAGGTGTCTGTGCCTCCTACGGGGTTGTTTGGGGGCTGGTTTGGGTTTTCACCCATTAACGGCCTGTTTTCAAGTCTTAAGTGTGATTTTTGCAAATTATCGTCATAATCTCAAACCGGGACACCCGGGACAACGCGGTCAGTTCCTACAAGTTACATTGGTCCCGTGCGAGGTGTCCGTGCCTCATACGGGGTCGTTTGGGGGCTGGTTTGGGTTTTCACCCTTTAACGGCCTGTTTTCAAGTCTAAGTGTGATTTTCACAAATTATCGTCTCACTCTCAAACCGAGAGACCCGGGACTACGCGGTCAGTTCCTAAAAGTTACATTGGTCCCGTGCGAGGTGTTCGTGCCTCCTACGGGGTCGTTTGGGGGCTGGTTTGGGTTTTCACCCTTTAACGGCCTGTTTTCAGGTCTAAGTGTGATTTTTGCAAATTATCATCATACTCTCAAACGGGGAGACCCGGGAGCCCACGATCAGTTCCTACAAGCTACATTGGTCCCGTACGAGGTGTTCGTGCCTCCTACGGGGTCGTTTGGGGGCTGGTTTGGGTTTTCACCCTTTAACGGCCTGTGTTTCAAGTCTGAGTGTTATTTTTTCAAATTATCGTCATACTCTCTAACCGGGAGACCCGGGATGACGCGGTTAGTTCCTACAAGTTACATTGGTCCCATGCGAGGTGTTCGTGCCTCCTACGGGGTCGGTTCGGGGCTGGTTTGGGTTTTCACCCTTTAACGGCCTATTTTCAAGTTTAAGTGTGATTTTGGCAAATTATCGTCATACTCTGAAACCGGGATACCCGGGACTACGCAGTCAGTTCCTACAAGTTACATTGGTCCTATGCGAGGTGTTCGTGTCTCCTACGGGGTCGTTTGGGGGCTGGTTTGGGTTTTCACCCATTAACGGCCTGTTTTCAAGTCTTAAGTGTGATTTTTGCAAATTATCGTCATAATCTCAAACTGGGAGACCCGGGACAACGCGATCAGTTCCTACAAGTTACATTGGTCCCGTGCGAGGTGTTCGTGCCACCTACGGGGTTGTTTGGGGGCTGGTTTGGGTTTTCACCCTTTAACGGCCTGTTTTCAAGTCTAAGTGTGATTTTTTCCAATTATCGTCATACTCTCTAACCGGAAGACCCGGGACGACGTGGTCAGTTCCTACAAGTTACATTGGCCCCGTGCGAGGTGTTCGTGCCTCCTACGGGGTCGTTTGGGGGCTGGTTTGGGTTTTCACCCTTTAAAGGCCGGTTTTCAAGTTTAAGTGTGATTTTCGCAAATTATCGTCATACTCTCAAACCGGGATACCCGGGACAACGCAGTCAGTTCCTAAAAGTTACCTTGGTCCCGTGCGAGGTGTTCGTGCCTCCTACGGGGTCGTTTCGGTGCTAGTTTGGGTTTTCACCCATTAACGACCTGTTTTCAAGTCTAAGTGTGATTTTTGCAAATTATCATCATACTCTCTAACCGGAAGACCAGGGACGACGCGGTCAGTTCCTACAAGTTACATTGGTCCCGTGCGAGGTGTTTGTGCCTCCTACGGGGTCGTTTGGGGGCTGGTTTGGGTTTTCACCCTTTAACGGCCTATTTTCAAGTCTAAATGTGATTTTCGCAAATTATCGTCACACTCTCATACCGGGAGACCCGGGATTACGCGGTCAGTTCCTACAAGTTACATTAGTCCCGTGCGAGGTGTTCGTGCCTCCTATGGGGTCGTTTGGGGGCTGATTTTTGTTTTCACCCTTTAACGACCTGTTTTCAAGTCTAAGTGTGATTTTTGCAAATTATCATCATACTCACAAACGGGGAGACCCGGGACAACGCGGTTAGTTCCTACAAGTTACATTGGTCCCGTGCGAGGTGTCCGTGCCTCATACGGGGTCGTTTGGGTGCTGGTTTGGGTTTTCCCCCTTTAACGGCTTGTTTTCAAGTCTAAGTGTGATTTTTGCAAATTATCACCATACTCTCAAACCGAGAGACCCGGGACTACGCGGTCAGTTCCTACAAGTTAAATTTGTCCCGTGCGAGGTGTCCGTGCCTCATACGGGGTCGTTTGGGTGCTGGTTTGGGTTTTCACCCTTTAACGGCCTGTTTTCAAGTTTAAGTGTGATTTTCGCAAATTATCGCCATACTCTCAAACTGGGATACCCGGGACTACGCGATCAGTTCCTACAAGTTACATTGGTCCCGTGCGAGGTGTTCGTGCCTCCTACGGGGTCGTTTGGGGGCTGGTATGGGTTTTCACCCTTTAACGGCCTGTTTTCAAGTCTAAGTGTGATTTTTGCAAATTATCGCCATACTCTCAAACCGAGAGACCCGGGACTACGCGGTCAGTTCCTACAAGTTACATTGGTCCATGCGAGGTGTTCGTGCCTCCTACGGTGTCGTTTGGGGGCTGGTTTGGGTTTTCACCCATTAACGACCTGTTTTCAAGTCTAAGTGTGATTTTTGCAAAATATCATCATACTCTCAAAGCGGGAGACCCGGGACAACGCAGTCAGTTCCTACAAGTTACATTAGTCCCGTGCGAGGTGTTCGTGCCTCCTATGGGGTCGTTTGGGGACTGGTTTGGGTTTTCACCATTTAACGGCATGTTTTCAAGTCTAAGTGTGATTTTTGCAAATTATTATCATACTCTCAAACGGGGAGACCCGGGACAACGCGGTTAGTTCCTACAAGTTACATTGGTCCCGTGCGAGGTGTCCGTCCCTCATACGGGGTCGTTTGGGTGCTGGTTTGGGTTTTCACCCTTTAACGGCTTGTTTTCAAGTCTAAGTGTGATTTTTGCAAATTATCGTCATACTCTCAAACCGAGAGACCCGGGACTACGCGGTCAGTTCCTACAAGTTACATTGGTCCCGTGCGAGGTGTTCGTGCTTCCTACGGGGACGTTTGGGGGCTAGTTTGGGTTTTCACCCATTAACGGCTTGCTTTTAAGTCTAAGTGTGATTTTTGCAAATTATCATCATACTCTCAAACCAGGAGACCCGGGACTATGCGGTCAGTTCCTACAAGTTACATTAATCCCGTGCGAGGTGTTCGTGCCTCCTACGGAGTCGTTTGTGGGTTGGTTTGGGTTTTCACCCTTTAACGACCTGTTTTCAAGTCTAAGTGTGATTTTTGCAAATTATCATCATACTCTCAAACCGGGATACCCGGGACTACGCAGTCAGTTCCTATAAGTTACATTGGTCCCGTGCGAGGTGTTCGTGCCTCCTACGGGGTCGTTTGGGGGCGGGTTTGGGTTTTCACCCTTTAACGGCCTATTTTCAAGTCTAAGTGTGATTTTTGCAAATTATCGTCATACTCTCTAACCGGAAGACCCGGGATGACGCGGTCAGTTCCTACAAGTTACATTGGTCCCGTGCGAGGTGTTCGTGCCTCCTACGAGGTCGTTTGGGGGCTGGTTTGGCTTTTCTCCCTTTAACGGCCTGTTTTCAAGTTTCGTTGTGATTTTCACAAATAATCGTCACACTCTCAAATCGGGATACCCGGGACTACGCAGTCAGTTCCTACAAGTTAGATTGGTCCCGTGCGAGGTGTTCGTACCTCCTACGGGGTCGTTTGGGTGTTGGATTGGGTTTTCACCCATTAACGGCCTGTTTTAAAGTTTAAGTGTGATATTTGCAAATTATCGTCATACTCTCCAACCGGAAGACCCGGGACGACGCGGTCAGTTCCTACAAGTTACATTGGTCCCGTGCGAGGTGTTCGTGCCTCCTACAGGGTCGTTTGGGTGCTGGTTTGGGTTTTAACCCTTTAACGGCCTGTTTTCAAGTCTAAGTGTGATTTTCGCAAATTATCGTCACACTCTCATACCGGGACACCCGGGATTACGCGGTCAGTTCCTACAAGTTACATTAGTCCCGTGCGAGGTGTTCGTGCCTCCTATGGGGTCGTTTGGGGGCTGGTTTGGGTTTTCACCCTTTGACATCCTGTTTTCAAGTCTAAGTGTGATTTTTGCAAATTATCATCATACTCTCAAACGAGGATACTCGGGACAACGCGGTTAGTTCCTACAAGTTACATTGGTCCCGTTCGAGGTGTCCGTGCCTCATACGGGGTCGTTTGGGTGTTGGTTTTGGTTTCACCCTTTAACGGCCTATTTTCAAGTCTAAGTGTGATTTTCACAAATTATCGTCATACTCTCAAACCGAGAGACCCGGGACTACGCGGTCAGTTCCTACAAGTTACATTGGTCCCGTGCGAGGTGTTCGTGCCTCCTACGGGGTCGTTTGTGGGCTGGTTTGGGTTTTCACACGTTAACGGCCTATTTTCAGGTCTAAGTGTGATTTTCGCAAATTATCGTCATACTCTCAAACGGGGAGACCCGGGATAACGCGGTAAGTTCCTACAAGCTACATTGGTCCCGTGCGAGGTGTTCGTGCGTCCTACGGGGTCGTTTGGGGGCTGGTTTGGGTTTTCACCCATTAACGGCCTGTTTTCAAGTCTAAGTGTGATTTTAACAAATTATCGTCATACTCTCAAATCGGGAGACCCGGGACTAAATGTCCTGTTTTCAAGTCTATGTGTTATTTATGCAAATTATCATCATACTCTCAAACCAAGTGACCCGGGACAACGCGATTAGTTTCTACAAGTTACATTAGTCCCGTGCGAGGTGTTCGTGCCTCCTATGGGTCGTTTGGGGACTGGTTTGGGTTTTCACCCTTTAACGGCTTGTTTTCAAGTCTAAGTGTGATTTTCGCAAATTATCGTCATACTCTCAAATCGGGAGACCCGGGACTACGCAGTCAGTTCCTACAAGTTACCTTGGTCCCGGGCGAGGTGTTCGTGCCTCCAACGGGGATGTTTGGGGGCTCGTTTGGGTTTTCACCCTTTAACGGCCTGTTTTCAAGTCTAAGTGTTATTTTTTCAAATTATCGTCATACACTCTAACTGGGAGACCCGGGACGACGCGGTCAGTTCCTACAAGTTACATTGGTCCCGTGGGAGGTGTTTGTGCCTCCTACGGGGTCGTTTGGGGGCTGGTTTGGGTTTTCACCCTTTAACGGCCTATTTTCAAGTTTAAGTGTGACTTTCACAAATTATCGTCATACTCTCAAACCGGGATACCCGGGACTACGCAGTCAGTTCCTACAAGTTACATTGGTCCCGTGCGAGGTGTTCGTGCCTCCTATGGGGTCGTTTGGGGGATGGTTTTGGTTTTCACCCATTAACGGCCTGTTTTCAAGTCTAAGTGTGATTTTTGCCAATTATCGTCATAATCTCGAACCGGGAGACCCAGGACAATGCGGTCAGTTGTTACAAGTTGCATTGGTCCCATGCGAGGTGTTCGTGCCTCCTACGGGGTCGTTTGGGGGCTGGTTTGGGTTTTCACCCTTTAACGACCTGTTTTCAAGTCTAAGTGTGATTTTTGCAAATTATCGTCATACTCTCTAACCGGAAGACCCGGGACGACGCGGTCAGTTCCTACAAGTTACATTGGCCCGTGTGAGGTGTTCGTGCCTCCTACGGGGTCGTTTGGGGGCTAGTTTGCGTTTTCACCTTTTAACCGCCTGTTTTCAAGTCTAAGTGTGATTTTCGCAAATTATCGTCACACTCTCATACCGGGAGACCCGGGATTACGCGGTCAGTTCCTACAAGTTACATTAGTCCCGTGCGAGGTGTTCATGCCTCCTATGGGGTCGTTTGGGGGCTGGTTTGGGTTTTCACCCTTTAACGGCCTGTTTTCAAGTCTAAGTGTGATTTTTGAAAATTATCCTCATACTCTCAAACGGGGAGACCCGGGACGACGCGGTCAGTTCCTACAAGTTACATTGGTCACGTGCGAGGTGTCCGTGCCTCATACGGGGTCGTTTGGGGGCTGGTTTGGGTTTTCACCCTTTAACGACCTGATTTCAAGTCTAAGTGTGATTTTCACAAATTATCATCACACTCTCAAACCGAGAGACCCGGGACTACGCGGTCAGTTCCTACAAGTCACATTGGTCCCGTGCGAGGTGTTCGTTTGGGGGCTGGTTTGGGTTTTCACCCTTTAACGGCCTGTTTTCAGGTCTAAGTGTGATTTTCACAAATTATCATCATACTCTCAAACGGGGAGACCCGGGAGCCCACGGTCAGTTCCTACAAGCTACATTGGTCCTGTGCGAGGTGTTCGTGCCTCCTACGGAGTCGTTTGGGGGCTGGTTTGGGTTTACACCCTTTAACGGCCTGTTTTCAAGTCTGAGTGTTATTTTTTCAAATTATCGTCATACTCTCTAATCGGGAGACCCGGGAAGACGCGGTTAGTTCCTACAAGTTACATTGGTCCCGTGCGAGGTGTTCGTGCCTCCTACGGGGTCCTTTCGGGGCTGGTTTGGGTTTTCACCCTTTAACGACCTGTTTTCCAATTTAAGCGTGATTTTCGCAAATTATCATCATACTCTCAAACCGGGATACCCGGGACTACGTAGTCAGTTCCTACAAGTTACATTGGCCCTGTGCGAGGTGTTCGTGCCTCCTACGGGGTCGTTTGGGGGCTGGTTTGGGTTTTCACCCATTAACGGCCTGTTTTCAAGTCTAAGTGTGATTTTTGGAAATTATCGTCATAATCTCAAACCGGGAGACCCGGGACAACGCGGTCAGTTCCTACAAGTTACATTGGTCCCGTGCGAGGTGTTCGTGCCTCCTACGGGGTTGTTTGGGGGCTGGTTTGGGTTTTCACCCTTTAACGGCCTGTTTTCAAGTCTAAGTGTGATTTTTTCAAATTATTGTCATACTCTCTAACCAGAAGACCCGGGAGGACGCGGTCAGTTCCTACAAGTTACATTGGCCCCGTGCGAGGTGTTCGTGCCTCCTACGGGGTCGTTTGGGCGCTGGTTGGGTTTTCACCCATTAACGACCTGTTTTCAAGTCTAAGTGTGATTTTTGCAAATTATCGTCATACTCTCTAATCGAAAGACCAGGGACGACGCGGTCAGTTCCTACAAGTTACATTGGTCCCGTGCGAGGTGTTTGTGCCTCCTACGGGGTCATTTGGGGGCTGGTTTGGGTTTTCACCCTTTAACGGCCTGTTTTCAAGTCTAAGTGTGATTTTCGGAAATTATCATCACACTCTCATACCGGTAGACCCGGGATTACGCGGTATGTTGTTACAAGTTACATTAGTCCCGTGCGAGGTGTTCGTGCCTCCTATGCGGTCGTTTGGGGGCTGGTTTGGGTTTTCACCCTTTAACGGCCTGTTTTCAAGTCTATGTGTGATTTTTGCATATTATCATCATACTCTCAAACGGGGTGACCCGGGACATCGCGGTTAGTTCCTACAAGTTACATTGGTCCCGTGCGAGGTGTCCGTGCCTCATAGGGGTCGTTTGGGTGCTGGTTTGGGTTTTCACCCTTTAACGGCTTGTTTTCAAGTCTAAGTGTAATTTTTGCAAATTATTGCCATACACTGAAACCGAGAGACCCGGGACTACGCGGTCAGTTCCTACAAGTTACATTGGTCCCGTGCCAGGTGTTCGTGCCTCCTACGGGGTCGTTTGGGGGCTGCTTTGGGTTTTCACCCATTAACGGCCTGTTTTCAAGTTTAAGTGTGATTTTCGCAAATTATCGTCATACTCTCAAACCGAGATACCCGGGACTACGCAGTCAGTTCCTACAAGTTACATTGGTCCCGTGCGAGGTGTTCGTGCCTCCTACGGGGTCGTTTGGGGACTGGTATGGGTTTTCACCCTTTAACGGCCTATTTTCAAGTCTAAGTGTGATTTTTGCAAATTATCGCCATACTCTCAAATCGAGAGACCCGGGACTACGCGGTCAGTTCCTACAAGTTACATTGGTCCCGTGCGAGGTGTTCGTGCCTCCTACGGGGTCGTTTGGGGGCTGGTTTGGGTTTTCACCCTTTAACGGCCTGCTTTTAAGTCTAAGTGTGATTTTTGCCAATTATCATCATACTCTCAAACCGGGAGACCCGGGACAACGCGGTCAGTTCCTACAAGTTCCATTGGTCCCGTGCGAGGTGCTCGTGCCTCCTACGGGGTCGTTTGGGGGCTGGTTTGGGTTTTCACCCATTAACGACCTGTTTTCAAGTCTAAGTGTGATTTTTGCAAATTATCGTCATACTCTCTAACCGGAAGACCCGGGACGACGCGGTCAGTTCCTACAAGTTACATTGGTCCCGTGCGAGGTGTTCATGCCTCCGACGGGGTCGTTTGGGGGCTGGTTTGGGATTTCACCCTTTAACGGCCTATTTTCAAGACAACGCGGTTAGTTCCTACAAGTTACATTGGTCCCTTGCGAGGTGTTCGTACCTCATATGGGGTCGTTTGGGTGCTGGTTTTGGTTTGCACCCTTTAACGTCCTGTTTTCAAGTGTAAGTGTGATTTTCGCAAATTATCGTCATACTCTGAAATCGGGAGACCCGGGACAACGTGGTCAGTTCCTACAAGTTACATTGGTCCCGTGCGAGGTGCTCGTGCCTCCTACGGGGTCGTTTGGTGGGTGGTTTGGGTTTTCACCCATTAACGGCCTGTTTTCAAGTCTAAGTGTGATTTTCGCAAATTATCATCATACTCTCTAACCGGAAGACCCGGGATGACGCGGTTAGTTCCTACAAGTTACATTGGTCCCGTGCGAGGTGTTCATGCCTCCTACGGGGTCGTTTGGGGGCTGGTTTGGGTTTTCACCCTTTAACGGCCTGGTTTTAAGTCTAAGTGTGATTTTTGCAAATTATCATCATACTCTCAAACTGGGAGACCCGGGACAACGCGGTCAGTTCCTACAAGTTCCATTGGTCCCGTGCGAGGTGTTCGTACCTGCTACAGAGTCGTTTGGGGGCTGGTTTGGGTTTTCACCCTTTAACGGCCTGTTTTCAAGTCTAAGTGTGATTTTTGCAAATTATCATCATACTCTCAAACCGGGAGAGCCGGGACAACGCAGTCAGTTCCTGCAAGTTACATTGGTCCCGTGCGAGGTGTTCTTGCCTCATACGGGGTCGTTTGGGGACTGATATGGGTTTTCACCTTTTAACGGCCTGTTTTCAAGTCTAAGTGTGATTTTTGCAAATTATCGTCATACTCTCAAACCGAGAGACCCGGGACTACGCGGTCAGTTCCTACAAGTTACATTGGTCCCGTGCGAGGTGTTCGTGCCTCCTATGGGGTCGTTTGGGGACTGGTTTTGGTTTTCACCCATTAACGGCCTGTTTTCAAGTCTAAGTGTGATTTTTGCTAATTATCGTCATACTCTCTAATCGGGAGACCCGGGACAACGCGGTCAGTTCCTACAAGTTACATTGGTCCCGTGCGAGGTGCTCGTGCCTCCTACGGGGTCGTTTGGGGGCTGGTTTGGGTTTTCACCCATTAACGACCTGTTTTCAAGTCTAAGTGTAATTTTTGCAAATTATCGTCATACTCTCTAACCGGAATACCCGGGACGACGCGGTCAGTTCCTACAAGTTACATTGGTCCCGTGCGAGGTGTTCGTGCCTCCGACGGGGTCATTTGGTGGCTGGTTTGGGTTTTCACCCATTAACGGCCTGTTTTCAAGTCTAAGTGTGATTTTCACAAATTATCGTCATACTCTCTAACCGGAAGACCCGGGACGACGCGGTTAGTTCCTACAAGTTACATTGGTCCCGTGCGAGGTGTTCGTGCCTCCGACGGGGTCGTTTGGGGGCTGGTTTGGGATTTCACCCTTTAACGGCCTGTTTTCAAGACAACGCGGTTAGTTCCTACAAGTTACATTGGTCCCTTGCGAGGTGTTCGTACCTCATATGGGGTCGTTTGGGTGCTGGTTTTGGTTTTCACCCTTTAACGGCCTGTTTTCAAGTCTAAGTGTGATTTTCGCAAATTATCGTCATACTCTGAAACCGAGAGACCCGGGACAACGTGGTCAGTTCCTACAAGTTACATTGGTCCCGTGCGAGGTGCTCGTGCCTCCTACGGGGTCGTTTGGTGGCTGGTTTGGGTTTTCACCCATTAACGGCCTGTTTTCAAGTCTAAGTGTGATTTTCGCAAATTATCGTCATACTCTCTAACCGGAAGACCCGGGACGACGCGGTTAGTTCCTACAACTTACATTGGTCCCGTGCGAGGTGTTCGTGCCTCCGACGGGGTCGTTTGGGGGCTGGTTTGGGATTTCACCCTTTAACGGCCTGTTTTCAAGTTTAAGTGTGATTTTCGCTAATTATCGTCATACTCTCAAACTGGGATACCCGGGACTACGCAGTCAGTTCCTACAAGTTAAATTGGTCCCGTGCGAGGTGTTCGTGCCTCCTACAGGGTCGTTTGGGTGCTGGTTTGGGTTTTCACCCATTAACGGCCTGTTTTCAAGTCTAAGTTTGATTTTTGCAAATTATCATCACACTCTCAAATCGAGAGACCCGGGACTACGCGGTCAGTTCCTACAAGTTACATTGGTCCCGTGCGAGGTGTTCATGCCTCCTACGGGGTCATTTGGGGTCTGGTTTAGGTTTTCACCCTTTAACGACCTGTTTTCAGGTTTAAGTGTGATTTTCACAAATTATCATCATACTCTCAAACGGGGAGACCCGGGACAACGCGATTAGTTTCTATAAGTTACATTGGTCCCATGCGAGTTGTTCGTGCCTCCAAAGGGGTCGTTTGGGGGCTGGTTTGGGTTTTCACCTTTTAACGGCTGTTTTAAAGTCTAAGTGTTAGTTTTTCAAATTATCATCATACTCCCTAATCGGGAGACCCGGTACGACGCGGTCAGTTCCTACAAGTTACATTGGCCCCGTGCGAGGTGTTCGTGCCTCCTACGTAGTCGTTTGGGGGCTGGTTTGGGTTTTCACCCTTTAACGGCCTGTTTTCAAGTTTAAGTGTGATTTTCACAAATTATCGTCATACTCTCAAACCGGGATACCCGGGACTACGCAGTCAGTTCCTACAAGTTACATTTGTCCCGTGCGAGGTGTTCGTGGCTCCTACGGGGTCGTTTGGGGGATGGTTTTGGTTTTCACCCATTAATTGCCTGTTTTCAAGTCTAAGTGTGATTTTTACCAATTATCGGCATAATCTCGAACCGGGAGACCCGGGACAATGCGGTCAGTTCTTACAAGTTACATTGGTCCCGTGTGAGGTGTCGTGCCTCCTACGGGGTCGTTTGGAGGCTGGTTTGGGTTTTCACCCTTTAACGGCCTGTTTTCAAGTCTAAGTGTGATTTTTGCAAATTATCGTCATACTCTCTAGCCGGAAGACCCGGGACGACGCGGTCAGTTCCTACAAGTTACATTGGCCCGTGCGAGGTGTTCGTGCCTCCTACGGGGTCGTTTGGGGGCTAGTTTGGGTTTTCACCTTTTAACCGCCTGTTTTCAAGTCTAAGTGTGATTTTCGCAAATTATCATCACACTCTCATACCGGGAGACCCGGGATTACGCGGTCAGTTCCTACAAGTTACATTAGTCCCGTGCGAGGTGTTCGTGCCTCCTATGGGGTGGTTTGGGGGCTGGTTTGGGTTTTCACCCTTTAACGGCCTGTTTTCAAGTCTAAGTGTGATTTTTGCAAATTATCCTCATACTCTCAAACGGGGAGACCCGTGACGACGCAGTCAGTTCCTACAAGTTACATGGGTCCCGTGCGAGGTGTCCGTGCCTCATACGGGGTCGTTTGGGGGCTGGTTTGGGTTTTCACCCTTTAACGACCTGTTTTCAAGTCTAAGTGTGATTTTCACAAATTATCGTCACACTCTCAAACCGAGAGACCCGGGACTACGCGGTCAGTTCCTACAAGTAACATTGGTCCCGTGCGAGGTGTTCGTTTGGGTTTTCACCCTTTAACGGCCTGTTTTCAGGTCTAAGTGTGATTTTCGCAAATTATCATCATACTCTCAAATGGGGAGACCCGGGAGCCCACGGTCAGTTCCTACAAGCTACATTGGTCCCGTGCGAGGTGTTCGTGCCTCCTACGGGGTCCTTTGGGGGCTGGTTTGGGTTTTCACCCTTTAACGGCCTGTTTTCAAGTCTGAGTGTTATTTTTTCAAATTATCGTCATACTCTCTAATCGGGAGACCCGGGAAGACGCGGTCAGTTCCTACAAGTTACATTGGTCCCGTGCGAGGTGTTCGTGCCTCCTACGGGGTCCTTTCGGGGATGGTTTGGGTTTTCACCCTTTAACGACCTGTTTTCCAGTTTAAACGTGATATTCGCAAATTATCGTCATACTCTCAAACCGGGATACCCGGGACTACGCAATCAGTTCCTACAAGTTACATTGGCCCTGTGCGAGGTGTTCGTGCCTCCTACGGGTTCGTTTGGGGGCTGGTTTGGGTTTTCACCCATTAACGGCCTGTTTTCAAGTCTAAGTGTGATTTTTGGAAATTATCGTCATAATCTCAAACCGGGAGACCCGGGACAACGCGGTCAGTTCCTACAAGTTACATTGGTCCCGTGCGAGGTGTTCGTGCCTCCTACGGGGTTGTTTGGGGGCTGGTTTGGGTTTTCACCCTTTAACGGCCTGTTTTCAAGTCTAAGTGTGATTTTTTCAAATTATTGTCATACTCTCTAACCGGAAGACCCGGGAGGACGCGGTCAGTTCGTACAAGTTACATTGGCCCCGTGCGAGGTGTTCGTGCCTCCTAGGGGTCGTTTGGGTGCTGGTTTGGGTTTTCACCCATTAACGACCTGTTTTCAAGTCTAAGTGTGATTTTTGCAAATTATCGTCATACTCTCTAACCGGAAGACCATGGACGACGCGGTCAGTTCCTACAAGTTAAATTGGTCCCGTGCGAGGTGTTCGTGCCTCCTACGCGGTCGTTTGGGTGCTGGTTTGGGTTTTCACCCTTTATCGGCCTGTTTTCAAGTCTAAGTGTGATTTTTGCATATTATCATCATACTCTCAAACGGGGAGACCCGGGACAACGCGGTTAGTTCCTACAAGTTACATTGGTCCCGTGCGAGGTGTCCGTGCCTCATACGGGGTCGTTTGGGTGCTGGTTTGGGTTTTCACCCTTTAACGGCTTGTTTTCAAGTCTAAGTGTGATTTTTGCAAATTATCGTCATACTCTCAAACCGAGAGACCCGGGACTACGCGGTCAGTTCCTACAAGTTACATTGGTCCCGTGCGAGGTGTTCGTGCCTCCTACGGAGTCGTTTGAGGGCTGGTATTGGTTTTCACCCTTTAACGGCCTGTTTTCAAGTCTAAGTGTGATTTTTGCAAATTATCGCCATACACTGAAACCGAGAGACCCGGGACTACGCGGTCAGTTCCTACAAGTTACATTGGTCCCGTGCGAGGTGTTCGTGCCTCCTACGGGGTCGTTTGGGGGCTGGTTTGGGTTTTCACCCATTAACGGCCTCTTTTCAAGTTTAAGTGTGATTTTCGCAAATTATCGTCATACTCTCAAACCAGGATACCCGGGACTACGCAGTCAGTTCCTACAAGTTACATTGGTCCCGTGCGAGGTGTTCGTGCCTCCTACGGGGTCGTTTGGGGACTGGTATGGGTTTTCACCCTTTAGAGGCCTGTTTTCAAGTCTAAGTGTGATTTTTTCAAATTATCGCCATACTCTCAAACCGAGAGACCCGGGACTACGCGGTCAGTTCCTACAATTTACATTGGTCCCGTGCGAGGTGTTCCTGCCTCCTACGGGGTCGTTTGGGGGCTGGTTTGGGTTTACACCCATTAACGGCCTGTTTTCCAGTCTAAGTGTGATTTTTGAAAATTATCATCATACTCTCAAACCGGGAGAGCCGGGACAACGCGGTCAGTTCCTACAAGTTACATTGGTCCCGTGCGAGGTGTTCGTGCCTCATACGGGGTCGTTTGGGTGCTGGTTTGGGTTTTCACCCTTTAACGGCTTGTTTTCAAGTCTAAGTGTGATTTTTGCAAATTATCGTCATACTCTCAAACCGGGAGACCCGGGACTACGCGGTCAGTTCCTACAAGTTACATTGGTCCCGTGCGAGGTGTTCGTGCCTCCTACGGAGTCGTTTGAGGGCTGGTATGGGTTTTCACCCTTTAACGGCCTGTTTTCAAGTCTAAGTGTGATTTTTGCAAATTATCGCCATACACTGAAACCGAGAGACCCGGGACTACGCGGTCAGTTCCTACAAGTTACATTGTTCCCGTGCGAGGTGTTCGTGCCTCCTACGGGGTCGTTTGGGGGCTGGTTTGGGTTTTCACCCATTAACGGCCTGTTTTCAAGTTTAAGTGTGATTTTCGCAAATTATCGTCATACTCTCAAACCAGGATACCCGGGACTACGCAGTCAGTTCCTACAAGTTACATTGGTCCCGTGCGAGGTGTTCGTGCCTCCTACGGGGTCGTTTGGGGACTGGTATGGGTTTTCACCCTTTAACGGCCTGTTTTCAAGTCTAAGTGTGATTTTTGCAAATTATCGCCATACTCTCAAACCGAGAGACCCGGGACTACGCGGTCAGTTCCTACAAGTTACATTGGTCCCGTGCGAGGTGTTCGTGCCTCCTACGGGGTCGTTTGGGGGCTGGTTTGGGTTTTCACCCATTAACGGCCTGTTTTCCAGTCTAAGTGTGATTTTTGCAAATTATCATCATACTCTCAAACCGGGAGAGCCGGGACAACGCGGTCAGTTCCTACAAGTTACATTAGTCTCGTGCGAGGTGTTCGTGCCTCCTACGGGGTCGTTTGGGGGCTGGTTTGGGTATTCACCCTTTAACGGCCTGTTTTCAAGTCTAAGTGTGATTTTTGCAAATTATCATCATACTCTCAAACCGGGAGACCCGGGACTACGCGGTCAGTTCCTACAAGTTACATTAGTCCCGTGCGAGGTGTTCATGCCTCCTACGGGGTCGTTTGGGGGCTGGTTTGGGTTTTCACCCTTTAACGGCCTGCTTTTAAGTCTAAGTGTGATTTTTGCAAATTATCATCATACTCTCAAACCGGGAGACTCGGGACAACGCGGTCAGTTCCTACAAGTTCCATTGGTCCCGTGCCAGGTGTTCGTGCCTGCTACAGAGTTGTTTGGGGGCTGGTTTGGGTTTTCACCCTTTAACGACCTGTTTTCAATTCTAAGTGTGATTTTTGCAAATTATCATCATACTCTCAAACCGGGATACCCGGGACTACGCAGTCAGTTCCTGCAAGTTACATTGGTCCCGTGCGAGGTGTTCGTGCCTCATACGAGGTCGATTGGGGACTGGTATGGGTTTTCATCTTTTAACGGCCTGTTTTCAAGTCTAAGTTTGATTTTTGCAAATTATCGTCATACTCTCAAACCGAGAGACCCGGGACTACGCGGTCAGTTCCTACAAGTTACATTGGTCCCGTGCGAGGTGTTCGTGCCTCCTACGGGGTCGTTTGGGGGCTAGTTTGGGTTTTCACCCATTAATGGCCTGTTTCAAGTCTAAGTGTGATTTTTGCTAATTATCGTCATACTCTCTAACCGGGAGACCCGGGACAAGGCGATCAGTTCCTACAAGTTACATTGGTCCCGTGCGAGGTGTTCATGCCTCCTACGGGGTCGTTTGGTTGCTGGTTTGGGTTTTCACCCATTAATGGCCTGTTTTCAAGTCTAAGTGTGATTTTTGCAAATTATCGTCACACTCTCTAACTGGAAGACCCGGGACTACGCGGTCAGTTCCTACAAGTTACATCAGTCCCGTACGAGGTGTTCGTGCCTCCTACGGGGTCGTTTGGGGGCTTGTTTGTGATTTCACCCTTTAACGGTCTGTTTTCAAGTCTAAGTGTGATTTTCTCAAATTATCGTCATACTCTCAAACGGGGAGACCCGGGAGCCCACGGTCAGTTCCTACAAGCTACATTTGTCCCGTGCGAGGTGTTCGTGCCCCCTACGGGGTCGTTTGGGGGCTGGTTTGGGTTTTCACCCTTTAACGGCCTGTTTTCAAGTCTGAGTGTTATTTTTTCAAATTATCGTCATACTCTCTAATCGGGAGACCCGGGAAGATGCGGTCAGTTCCTACAAGTTACATTGGTCCCGTGCGAGGTGTTCGTGCCTCCTACGGGGTCCTTTCGGGGCTGGTTTGGGTTTTCACCCTTTAACGACCTGTTTTCCAGTTTAAGCGTGATTTTCCAAATTATCGTCATACTCTCAAACTGGGATACCCGGGACTACGCAGTCAGTTCCTACAAGTTACATTGGCCCTGTGCGAGGTGTTCGTGCTTCCTGCTGGGTCGTTTGGGGGATGGTTATGGTTTTCACCCATTAACGGCCTGTTTTCAAGTCTTAGTGTGATTTTTTGAAATTATCGTCATAATCTCAAACCGGGAGACCCGGGACAACGCGGTCAGTTCTTATAAGTTTCATTGGTCCCGTGCGAGGTGTTCGTGCCTCCTACGAGGTTGTTTGGGGGCTGGTTTGGGTTTTCACCTTTTAACGGCCTGTTTTCAAGTCTAAGTGTGATTTTTTCAAATTATTGTCATACTCTCTAACCGGAAGACCCGGGAGGACGCGGTCAGTTCCTACAAGTTACATTGGCCCCGTGCGAGGTGTTCGTGCCTCCTACGGGGTCGTTTGGGTGCTGGTTTGGGTTTTCACCCATTAACGACCTGTTTTCAAGTCTAAGTGTGATTTTTGCAAATTATCGTCATCCTCTCTAACCGGAAGACCAGGGACGACGCGGTCAGTTCCTACAAGTTACATTGGTCCCGTGCGAGGTGTTTGTGCCTCCTACGGGGTCGTTTGGGGGCTCGTTTGGGTTTTCACCCTTTAACGGCCTGTTTTCAAGTCTAAGTGTGATTTTCGCAAATTATCGTCACACTCTCATACCGGTAGACCCGGGATTACGCGGTCAGTTCTTACAAGTTATATTAGTCCCGTGCGAGGTGTTTGTGCCTCCTATGCGGTCATTTGGGGGCTGGTTTTGGTTTTCACCCTTTAACGGCCTGTTTTCAAGTATAAGTGTGATTTTTGCAAATTATCCTCATACTCTCAAACGGGGAGACCCGGGACGACGCGGTCAGTTCCTACAAGTTACATTGGTCCCGTGCGAGGTGTCCGTGCCTCATACGGGGTCGTTTGGGGGCTGGTTTGGGTTTTCACCCTTTAACGACCTGTTTTCAAGTCTAAGTGTGATTTTCACAAATTATCGTCACACTCTCAAACCGAGAGACCCGGGACTACGCGGTCAGTTCCTACAAATCACATTGGTCCCGTGCGAGGTGTTCGTTTGGGGGCTGGTTTGGGTTTTCACCCTTTAACGGCCTGTTTTCAGGTCTAAGTGTGATTTTCGCAAATTATCATCATACTCTTAAACGTGGAGACCCGGGAGCCCACGGTCAGTTCCTACAATCTGCATTGGTCCCGTGCGAGGTGTTCGTGCCTCCTACGGGGTCGTTTGGGGGCTGGTTTGGGTTTTCACCCTTTAACGGCCTATTTTCAAGTCTGAGTGTTGTTTTTTCAAATTATCGTCATACTCTCTAATCGGGAGACCCGGGAAGACGCGGTCAGTTCCTACAAGTTACATTGGTCCCGTGCGAGGTGTTCGTGCCTCCTACGGGGTCCTTTCGTGGCTGGTTTGGGTTTTCAACCTTTAACGACCTGTTTTCCAGTTTAAATGTGATTTTCGCAAATTATCGTCATACTCTCAAACCGGGATACCCGGGACTACGCAGTCAGTTCCTACAAGTTACATTGGCCCTGTGCGAGGTGTTCGTGCCTCCTACGGGGTCGTTTGGGGGCTAGTTTGGGTTTTCACCCATTAACGGCCTGTTTTCAAGTCTAAGTGTGATTTTTGGAAATTATCGTCATAATCTCAAACCGGGAGACCCGGGACAACGCGGTCAGTTCCTACAAGTTACATTAGTCCCGTGCGAGGTGTTCGTGCCTCCTACGGGGTTGTTTGGGGGCTGGTTTGGGTTTTCACCCTTTAACGGCCTGTTTTCAAGTCTAAGTGTGATTTTTTCAAATTATTGTCATACTCTCTAACCGGAAGACCCGGGAGGACGCGGTCAGTTCCTACAAGTTACATTGGCCCCGGGCGAGGTGTTCGTGCCTCCTACGGGGTCGTTTGGGTGCTGGTTTGGGTTTTCACCCATTAACGACCTGTTTTCAAGTCTAAGTGTGATTTTTGCAAATTATCGTCATACTCTCTAACCGGAAGACCAGGGACGACGCGGTCAGTTCCTACAAGTTACATTGGTCCCGTGCGAGGTGTTTGTGCCTCCTACGGGGTCGTTTGGGGGCTCGTTTGGGTTTTCACCCTTTAACGGCCTGTTTTCATGTCTAACTGTGATTTTCGCAAATTATCGTCACACTCTCATACCGGTAGACCCGGGATTACGCAGTCAGTTCTTACAAGTTACATTAGTCCCGTGCGAGGTGTTTGTGCCTCCTATGCGGTCATTTGAGGGCTGGTTTTGGTTTTCACCCTTTAACGGCCTGTTTTCAAGTCTAAGTGTGATTTTTGCATATTATCATCATACTCTCAAACGGGGAGACCCGGGACAACGCGGTTAGTTCCTACAAGTTACATTGGTCCCGTGTGAGGTGTCCGTGCCTCATACGGGGTCGTTTGGGTGCTGGTTTGGGTTTTCACCCTTTAACGGCTTGTTTTCAAGTCTAACTGTGATTTTTGCAAATTATCGTCATACTCTCAAACCGGGAGACCCGGGACTACGCGGTCAGTTCCTACAAGTTACATTGGTCCCGTGCGAGGTGTTCGTGCCTCCTACGGGGTCGTTTGGGGGCTGGTTTGGGTTTTCACCCATTAACGGCCTGTTTTCCAGTCTAAGTGTGATTTTTGCAAATTATCATCATACTCTCAAACCGGGAGAGCCGGGACAACGCGGTCAGTTCCTACAAGTTACATTAGTCTCGTGCGAGGTGTTCGTGCCTCCTACGGGGTCGTTTGGGGGCTGGTTTGGGTATTCACCCTTTAACGGCCTGTTTTCAAGTCTAAGTGTGATTTTTGCAAATTATCATCATACTCTCAAACCGGGAGACCCGGGACTACGCGGTCAGTTCCTACAAGTTACATTAGTCCCGTGCGAGGTGTTCATGCCTCCTACGGGGTCGTTTGGGGGCTGGTTTGGGTTTTCACCCTTTAACGGCCTGCTTTTAAGTCTAAGTGTGATTTTTGCAAATTATCATCATACTCTCAAACCGGGAGACTCGGGACAACGCGGTCAGTTCCTACAAGTTCCATTGGTCCCGTGCCAGGTGTTCGTGCCTGCTACAGAGTTGTTTGGGGGCTGGTTTGGGTTTTCACCCTTTAACGACCTGTTTTCAATTCTAAGTGTGATTTTTGCAAATTATCATCATACTCTCAAACCGGGATACCCGAGACTACGCAGTCAGTTCCTGCAAGTTACATTGGTCCCGTGCGAGGTGTTCGTGCCTCATACGAGGTCGATTGGGGACTGGTATGGGTTTTCATCTTTTAACGGCCTGTTTTCAAGTCTAAGTTTGATTTTTGCAAATTATCGTCATACTCTCAAACCGAGAGACCCGGGACTACGCGGTCAGTTCCTACAAGTTACATTGGTCCCGTGCGAGGTGTTCGTGCCTCCTACGGGGTCGTTTGGGGGCTAGTTTGGGTTTTCACCCATTAATGGCCTGTTTCAAGTCTAAGTGTGATTTTTGCTAATTATCGTCATACTCTCTAACCGGGAGACCCGGGACAAGGCGATCAGTTCCTACAAGTTACATTGGTCCCGTGCGAGGTGTTCGTGCCTCCTACGGGGTCGTTTGGTTGCTGGTTTGGGTTTTCACCCATTAATGGCCTGTTTTCAAGTCTAAGTGTGATTTTTGCAAATTATCGTCACACTCTCTAACTGGAAGACCCGGGACTACGCGGTCAGTTCCTACAAGTTACATCAGTCCCGTACGAGGTGTTCGTGCCTCCTACGGGGTCGTTTGGGGGCTTGTTTGTGATTTCACCCTTTAACGGTCTGTTTTCAAGTCTAAGTGTGATTTTCTCAAATTATCGTCATACTCTCAAACGGGGAGACCCGGGAGCCCACGGTCAGTTCCTACAAGCTACATTTGTCCCGTGCGAGGTGTTCGTGCCCCCTACGGGGTCGTTTGGGGGCTGGTTTGGGTTTTCACCCTTTAACGGCCTGTTTTCAAGTCTGAGTGTTATTTTTTCAAATTATCGTCATACTCTCTAATCGGGAGACCCGGGAAGATGCGGTCAGTTCCTACAAGTTACATTGGTCCCGTGCGAGGTGTTCGTGCCTCCTACGGGGTCCTTTCGGGGCTGGTTTGGGTTTTCACCCTTTAACGACCTGTTTTCCAGTTTAAGCGTGATTTTCCAAATTATCGTCATACTCTCAAACTGGGATACCCGGGACAACGCAGTCAGTTCCTACAAGTTACATTGGCCCTGTGCGAGGTGTTCGTGCTTCCTGCTGGGTCGTTTGGGGGATGGTTATGGTTTTCACCCATTAACGGCCTGTTTTCAAGTCTTAGTGTGATTTTTTGAAATTATCGTCATAATCTCAAACCGGGAGACCCGGGACAACGCGGTCAGTTCTTATAAGTTTCATTGGTCCCGTGCGAGGTGTTCGTGCCTCCTACGAGGTTGTTTGGGGGCTGGTTTGGGTTTTCACCTTTTAACGGCCTGTTTTCAAGTCTAAGTGTGATTTTTTCAAATTATTGTCATACTCTCTAACCGGAAGACCCGGGAGGACGCGGTCAGTTCCTACAAGTTACATTGGCCCCGTGCGAGGTGTTCGTGCCTCCTACGGGGTCGTTTGGGTGCTGGTTTGGGTTTTCACCCATTAACGACCTGTTTTCAAGTCTAAGTGTGATTTTTGCAAATTATCGTCATCCTCTCTAACCGGAAGACCAGGGACGACGCGGTCAGTTCCTACAAGTTACATTGGTCCCGTGCGAGGTGTTTGTGCCTCCTACGGGGTCGTTTGGGGGCTCGTTTGGGTTTTCACCCTTTAACGGCCTGTTTTCAAGTCTAAGTGTGATTTTCGCAAATTATCATCACACTCTCATACCGGTAGACCCGGGATTACGCGGTCAGTTCTTACAAGTTATATTAGTCCCGTGCGAGGTGTTTGTGCCTCCTATGCGGTCATTTGGGGGCTGGTTTTGGTTTTCACCCTTTAACGGCCTGTTTTCAAGTATAAGTGTGATTTTTGCAAATTATCCTCATACTCTCAAACGGGGAGACCCGGGACGACGCGGTCAGTTCCTACAAGTTACATTGGTCCCGTGCGAGGTGTCCGTGCCTCATACGGGGTCGTTTGGGGGCTGGTTTGGGTTTTCACCCTTTAACGACCTGTTTTCAAGTCTAAGTGTGATTTTCACAAATTATCGTCACACTCTCAAACCGAGAGACCCGGGACTACGCGGTCAGTTCCTACAAATCACATTGGTCCCGTGCGAGGTGTTCGTTTGGGGGCTGGTTTGGGTTTTCACCCTTTAACGGCCTGTTTTCAGGTCTAAGTGTGATTTTCGCAAATTATCATCATACTCTTAAACGTGGAGACCCGGGAGCCCACGGTCAGTTCCTACAATCTGCATTGGTCCCGTGCGAGGTGTTCGTGCCTCCTACGGGGTCGTTTGGGGGCTGGTTTGGGTTTTCACCCTTTAACGGCCTATTTTCAAGTCTGAGTGTTGTTTTTTCAAATTATCGTCATACTCTCTAATCGGGAGACCCGGGAAGACGCGGTCAGTTCCTACAAGTTACATTGGTCCCGTGCGAGGTGTTCGTGCCTCCTACGGGGTCCTTTCGTGGCTGGTTTGGGTTTTCAACCTTTAACGACCTGTTTTCCAGTTTAAATGTGATTTTCGCAAATTATCGTCATACTCTCAAACCGGGATACCCGGGACTACGCAGTCAGTTCCTACAAGTTACATTGGCCCTGTGCGAGGTGTTCGTGCCTCCTACGGGGTCGTTTGGGGGCTAGTTTGGGTTTTCACCCATTAACGGCCTGTTTTCAAGTCTAAGTGTGATTTTTGGAAATTATCGTCATAATCTCAAACCGGGAGACCCGGGACAACGCGGTCAGTTCCTACAAGTTACATTAGTCCCGTGCGAGGTGTTTGTGCCTCCTACGGGGTTGTTTGTGGGCTGGTTTGGGTTTTCACCCTTTAACGGCCTGTTTTCAAGTCTAAGTGTGATTTTTTCAAATTATTGTCATACTCTCTAACCGGAAGACCCGGGAGGACGCGGTCAGTTCCTACAAGTTACATTGGCCCCGTGCGAGGTGTTCGTGCCTCCTACGGGGTCGTTTGGGTGCTGGTTTGGGTTTTCACCCATTAACGACCTGTTTTCAAGTCTAAGTGTGATTTTTGCAAATTATCGTCATACTCTCTAACCGGAAGACCAGGGACGACGCGGTCAGTTCCTACAAGTTACATTGGTCCCGTGCGAGGTGTTTGTGCCTCCTACGGGGTCGTTTGGGGGCTCGTTTGGGTTTTCACCCTTTAACGGCCTGTTTTCATGTCTAACTGTGATTTTCACAAATTATCGTCACACTCTCATACCGGTAGACCCGGGATTACGCAGTCAGTTCTTACAAGTTACATTAGTCCCGTGCGAGGTGTTTGTGCCTCCTATGCGGTCATTTGAGGGCTGGTTTTGGTTTTCACCCTTTAACGGCCTGTTTTCAAGTCTAAGTGTGATTTTTGCATATTATCATCATACTCTCAAACGGGGAGACCCGGGACAACGCGGTTAGTTCCTACAAGTTACATTGGTCCCGTGTGAGGTGTCCGTGCCTCATACGGGGTCGTTTGGGTGCTGGTTTGGGTTTTCACCCTTTAACGGCTTGTTTTCAAGTCTAACTGTGATTTTTGCAAATTATCGTCATACTCTCAAACCGGGATACCCGGGACTACGCGGTCAGTTCCTACAAGTTACATTGGTCCCGTGCGAGGTGTTCGTGCCTCCTACGGAGTCGTTTGAGGGCTGGTATGGGTTTTCACCCTTTAACGGCCTGTTTTCAAGTCTAAGTGTGATTTTTGCAAATTATCGCCATACACTGAAACCGAGAGACCCGGGACTACGCGGTCAGTTCCTACAAGTTACATTGGTCCCGTGCGAGGTGTTCGTGCCTCCTACGGGGTCGTTTGGGGGCTGGTTTGGGTTTTCACCCATTAACGGCCTGTTTTCAAGTTTAAGTGTGATTTTCGCAAATTATCGTCATACTCTCCAACCAGGATACCCGGGACTACGCAGTCAGTTCCTACAAGTTACATTGGTCCCGTGCGAGGTGTTCGTGCCTCCTACGGGGTCGTTTGGGGACTGGTATGGGTTTTCACCCTTTAACGGCCTGTTTTCAAGTCTAAGTGTGATTTTTGCAAATTATCGCCATACTCTCAAACCGAGAGACCCTGGACTACGCGGTCAGTTCCTACAAGTTACATTGGTCCCGTGCGAGGTGTTCGTGCCTTCTACGGGGTCTTTTGGGGGCTGGTTTGGGTTTTCACCCATTAACGGCCTGTTTTCCAGTCTAAGTGTGATTTTTGCAAATTATCATCATACTCTCAAACCGGGAGAGCCGGGACAACGCGGTCAGTTCCTACAAGTTACATTAGTCCCGTGCGAGGTGTTCATGCCTCCTACGGGGTCGTTTGGGGGCTGGTTTGGGTAATCACCCTTTAACGGCCTGTTTTCAAGTCTAAGTGTGATTTTTGCAAATTATCATCATACTCTCAAACCGGGAGACCCGGGACTACGCGGTCAGCTCCTACAAGTTACATTAGTCCCGTGCGAGGTGTTCATGCCTCCTACGGGGTCGTTTGGTGGCTGGTTTGGGTTTTCACCCTTTAACGGCCTGCTTTTAAGTCTAAGTGTGATTTTTGCAAATTATCATCATACTCTCAAACCGGGAGACTCGGGACAACGCGGTCAGTTCCTACAAGTTCCATTGGTCCCGTGCCAGGTGTTCGTGCCTGCTACAGAGTTGTTTGGGGGCTGGTTTGGGTTTTCACCATTTAACGGCCTATTTTCAAGTCTAAGTGTGATTTTTGCAAATTATCATCATACTCTCAAACCGGGATACCCGGGACGACGCAGTCAGTTCCTGCAAGTTACATTGGTCCCGTGCGAGGTGTTCGTGCCTCATACGAGGTCGTTTGGGGACTGGTATGGGTTTTCACCTTTTAACGGCCTGTTTTCAAGTCTAAGTGTGATTTTTGCAAATTATCGTCATACTCTCAAACCGAGAGACCCGGGACTACGCGGTTAGTTCCTACAAGTTACATTGGTCCCGTGCGAGGTGTTCGTGCCTCCTACGGGGTCGTTTGGGGGTTGGTTTGGGTTTTCACCCATTAATGGCCTGTTTTCAAGTCTAAGTGTGATTTTTGCTAATTATCGTCATACTCTCTAACCGGGAGACCCGGGACAACGCGATCAGTTCCTACAAGTTACATTGGTCCCGTGCGAGGTGCTCGTGGCTCCTACGGGGTCGTTTGGGGGCTGGTTTGGGTTTTCACCCATTAACGGCCTGTTTTCAAGTCTAAGTGTGATTTTTGCAAATTATCGTCATACTCTCTAACCGGAAGACCAGGGACGACGCGGTCAGTTCCTACAAGTTACATTGGTCCCGTGCGAGGTGTTTGTGCCTCCTACGGGGTCGTTTGGGGGCTCGTTTGGGTTTTCACCCTTTAACGGCCTGTTTTCATGTCTAACTGTGATTTTCGCAAATTATCGTCACACTCTCATACCGGTAGACCCGGGATTACGCAGTCAGTTCTTACAAGTTACATTAGTCCCGTGCGAGGTGTTTGTGCCTCCTATGCGGTCATTTGAGGGCTGGTTTTGGTTTTCACCCTTTAACGGCCTGTTTTCAAGTCTAAGTGTGATTTTTTCATATTATCATCATACTCTCAAACGGGGAGACCCGGGACAACGCGGTTAGTTCCTACAAGTTACATTGGTCCCGTGTGAGGTGTCCGTGCCTCATACGGGGTCGTTTGGGTGCTGGTTTGGGTTTTCACCCTTTAACGGCTTGTTTTCAAGTCTAACTGTGATTTTTGCAAATTATCGTCATACTCTCAAACCGGGAGACCCGGGACTACGCGGTCAGTTCCTACAAGTTACATTGGTCCCGTGCGAGGTGTTCGTGCCTCCTACGGAGTCGTTTGAGGGCTGGTATGGGTTTTCACCCTTTAACGGCCTGTTTTCAAGTCTAAGTGTGATTTTTGCAAATTATCGCCATACACTGAAACTGAGAGACCCGGGACTACGCGGTCAGTTCCTACAAGTTACATTGGTCCCGTGCGAGGTGTTCGTGCCTCCTACGGGGTCGTTTGGGGGCTGGTTTGGGTTTTCACCCATTAACGGCCTGTTTTCAAGTTTAAGTGTGATTTTCGCAAATTATCGTCATACTCTCCAACCAGGATACCCGGGACTACGCAGTCAGTTCCTACAAGTTACATTGGTCCCGTGCGAGGTGTTCGTGCCTCCTACGGGGTCGTTTGGGGACTGGTATGGGTTTTCACCCTTTAACGGCCTGTTTTCAAGTCTAAGTGTGATTTTTGCAAATTATCGCCATACTCTCAAACCGAGAGACCCTGGACTACGCGGTCAGTTCCTACAAGTTACATTGGTCCCGTGCGAGGTGTTCGTGCCTTCTACGGGGTCTTTTGGGGGCTGGTTTGGGTTTTCACCCATTAACGGCCTGTTTTCCAGTCTAAGTGTGATTTTTGCAAATTATCATCATACTCTCAAACCGGGAGAGCCGGGACAACGCGGTCAGTTCCTACAAGTTACATTAGTCCCGTGCGAGGTGTTCATGCCTCCTACGGGGTCGTTTGGGGGCTGGTTTGGGTAATCACCCTTTAACGGCCTGTTTTCAAGTCTAAGTGTGATTTTTGCAAATTATCATCATACTCTCAAACCGGGAGACCCGGGACTACGCGGTCAGCTCCTACAAGTTACATTAGTCCCGTGCGAGGTGTTCATGCCTCCTACGGGGTCGTTTGGTGGCTGGTTTGGGTTTTCACCCTTTAACGGCCTGCTTTTAAGTCTAAGTGTGATTTTTGCAAATTATCATCATACTCTCAAACCGGGAGACTCGGGACAACGCGGTCAGTTCCTACAAGTTCCATTGGTCCCGTGCCAGGTGTTCGTGCCTGCTACAGAGTTGTTTGGGGGCTGGTTTGGGTTTTCACCATTTAACGGCCTATTTTCAAGTCTAAGTGTGATTTTTGCAAATTATCATCATACTCTCAAACCGGGATACCCGGGACGACGCAGTCAGTTCCTGCAAGTTACATTGGTCCCGTGCGAGGTGTTCGTGCCTCATACGAGGTCGTTTGGGGACTGGTATGGGTTTTCACCTTTTAACGGCCTGTTTTCAAGTCTAAGTGTGATTTTTGCAAATTATCGTCATACTCTCAAACCGAGAGACCCGGGACTACGCGGTTAGTTCCTACAAGTTACATTGGTCCCGTGCGAGGTGTTCGTGCCTCCTACGGGGTCGTTTGGGGGTTGGTTTGGGTTTTCACCCATTAATGGCCTGTTTTCAAGTCTAAGTGTGATTTTTGCTAATTATCGTCATACTCTCTAACCGGGAGACCCGGGACAACGCGATCAGTTCCTACAAGTTACATTGGTCCCGTGCGAGGTGCTCGTGCCTCCTACGGGGTCGTTTGGGGGCTGGTTTGGGTTTTCACCCATTAACGGCCTGTTTTCAAGTCTAAGTGTGATTTTTGCAAATTATCGTCATACTCTCTAACCGGAAGACACGGGACGACGCGGTCAGTTCCTACAAGTTACATTGGTCCCGTGCGAGGTGTTCGTGCCTCCGACGGGGTCGTTTGGGGGATGGTTTGGGATTTCACCCTTTAACGACCTGTTTTCAAGACAACGCGGTTAGTTCGTACAAGTTACATTGGTCCCTTGCGAGGTGTTCGTACCTGATACGGGGTCGTTTGGGTGCTGGTTTGGGTTTTCACCGTTTAACGGCCTGTTTTCAAGTCTAAGTGTGATTTTCGCAAATTATTGTCATACTCTGATACCGGGAGACCCGGGACAAAGTGGTCAGTTCCTACAAATTACATTGGTCCCGTGCGAGGAGCTCGTGCCTCCTACGGGGTCGTTTGGTGGCTGGTTTGGGTTTTCACCCATTAACGGCCTGTTTTCAAGTCTAAGTGTGATTTTCGCAAATTATCGTCATACTCTCTAACCGGAAGACCCGGGACGACGCGGTTAGTTCCTACAAGTTACATTGGTCCCGTGCGAGGTGTTCGTGCCTCCGACGGGGTCGTTTTGGGGCTGGTTTGGGATTTCACCCTTTAACGGCCTGTTTTCAAGTTTAAGTGTGATTTTCGCTAATTATCATCATACTCTCAAACTGGGATACCCGGGACTACGCAGTCAGTTCCTACAAGTTAAATTGGTCACGTACGAGGTGTTCGTGCCTCCTACGGGGTCGTTTGGGGGCTGGTTTGGGTTTTCATCCATTAACGGCCTGTTTTCAAGTTTAAGTGTGATTTTCGCAAATTATCGTCATACTCTCAAACCAGGATACCCGGGACTACGCAGTCAGTTCCTACAAGTTACATTGGTCCCGTGCGAGGTGTTCGTGCCTCATACGAGGTCGATTGGGGACTGGTATGGGTTTTCATCTTTTAACGGCCTGTTTTCAAGTCTAAGTTTGATTTTTGCAAATTATCGTCATACTCTCAAACCGAGAGACCCGGGACTACGCGGTCAGTTCCTACAAGTTACATTGGTCCCGTGCGAGGTGTTCGTGCCTCCTACGGGGTCGTTTGGGGGCTAGTTTGGGTTTTCACCCATTAATGGCCTGTTTCAAGTCTAAGTGTGATTTTTGCTAATTATCGTCATACTCTCTAACCGGGAGACCCGGGACAAGGCGATCAGTTCCTACAAGTTACATTGGTCCCGTGCGAGGTGTTCGTGCCTCCTACGGGGTCGTTTGGTTGCTGGTTTGGGTTTTCACCCATTAATGGCCTGTTTTCAAGTCTAAGTGTGATTTTTGCAAATTATCGTCACACTCTCTAACTGGAAGACCCGGGACTACGCGGTCAGTTCCTACAAGTTACATCAGTCCCGTACGAGGTGTTCGTGCCTCCTACGGGGTCGTTTGGGGGCTTGTTTGTGATTTCACCCTTTAACGGTCTGTTTTCAAGTCTAAGTGTGATTTTCTCAAATTATCGTCATACTCTCAAACGGGGAGACCCGGGAGCCCACGGTCAGTTCCTACAAGCTACATTTGTCCCGTGCGAGGTGTTCGTGCCCCCTACGGGGTCGTTTGGGGGCTGGTTTGGGTTTTCACCCTTTAACGGCCTGTTTTCAAGTCTGAGTGTTATTTTTTCAAATTATCGTCATACTCTCTAATCGGGAGACCCGGGAAGATGCGGTCAGTTCCTACAAGTTACATTGGTCCCGTGCGAGGTGTTCGTGCCTCCTACGGGGTCCTTTCGGGGCTGGTTTGGGTTTTCACCCTTTAACGACCTGTTTTCCAGTTTAAGCGTGATTTTCCAAATTATCGTCATACTCTCAAACTGGGATACCCGGGACTACGCAGTCAGTTCCTACAAGTTACATTGGCCCTGTGCGAGGTGTTCGTGCTTCCTGCTGGGTCGTTTGGGGGATGGTTATGGTTTTCACCCATTAACGGCCTGTTTTCAAGTCTTAGTGTGATTTTTTGAAATTATCGTCATAATCTCAAACCGGGAGACCCGGGACAACGCGGTCAGTTCTTATAAGTTTCATTGGTCCCGTGCGAGGTGTTCGTGCCTCCTACGAGGTTGTTTGGGGGCTGGTTTGGGTTTTCACCTTTTAACGGCCTGTTTTCAAGTCTAAGTGTGATTTTTTCAAATTATTGTCATACTCTCTAACCGGAAGACCCGGGAGGACGCGGTCAGTTCCTACAAGTTACATTGGCCCCGTGCGAGGTGTTCGTGCCTCCTACGGGGTCGTTTGGGTGCTGGTTTGGGTTTTCACCCATTAACGACCTGTTTTCAAGTCTAAGTGTGATTTTTGCAAATTATCGTCATCCTCTCTAACCGGAAGACCAGGGACGACGCGGTCAGTTCCTACAAGTTACATTGGTCCCGTGCGAGGTGTTTGTGCCTCCTACGGGGTCGTTTGGGGGCTCGTTTGGGTTTTCACCCTTTAACGGCCTGTTTTCAAGTCTAAGTGTGATTTTCGCAAATTATCGTCACACTCTCATACCGGTAGACCCGGGATTACGCGGTCAGTTCTTACAAGTTATATTAGTCCCGTGCGAGGTGTTTGTGCCTCCTATGCGGTCATTTGGGGGCTGGTTTTGGTTTTCACCCTTTAACGGCCTGTTTTCAAGTATAAGTGTGATTTTTGCAAATTATCCTCATACTCTCAAACGGGGAGACCCGGGACGACGCGGTCAGTTCCTACAAGTTACATTGGTCCCGTGCGAGGTGTCCGTGCCTCATACGGGGTCGTTTGGGGGCTGGTTTGGGTTTTCACCCTTTAACGACCTGTTTTCAAGTCTAAGTGTGATTTTCACAAATTATCGTCACACTCTCAAACCGAGAGACCCGGGACTACGCGGTCAGTTCCTACAAATCACATTGGTCCCGTGCGAGGTGTTCGTTTGGGGGCTGGTTTGGGTTTTCACCCTTTAACGGCCTGTTTTCAGGTCTAAGTGTGATTTTCGCAAATTATCATCATACTCTTAAACGTGGAGACCCGGGAGCCCACGGTCAGTTCCTACAATCTGCATTGGTCCCGTGCGAGGTGTTCGTGCCTCCTACGGGGTCGTTTGGGGGCTGGTTTGGGTTTTCACCCTTTAACGGCCTATTTTCAAGTCTGAGTGTTGTTTTTTCAAATTATCGTCATACTCTCTAATCGGGAGACCCGGGAAGACGCGGTCAGTTCCTACAAGTTACATTGGTCCCGTGCGAGGTGTTCGTGCCTCCTACGGGGTCCTTTCGTGGCTGGTTTGGGTTTTCAACCTTTAACGACCTGTTTTCCAGTTTAAATGTGATTTTCGCAAATTATCGTCATACTCTCAAACCGGGATACCCGGGACTACGCAGTCAGTTCCTACAAGTTACATTGGCCCTGTGCGAGGTGTTCGTGCCTCCTACGGGGTCGTTTGGGGGCTAGTTTGGGTTTTCACCCATTAACGGCCTGTTTTCAAGTCTAAGTGTGATTTTTGGAAATTATCGTCATAATCTCAAACCGGGAGACCCGGGACAACGCGGTCAGTTCCTACAAGTTACATTAGTCCCGTGCGAGGTGTTCGTGCCTCCTACGGGGTTGTTTGGGGGCTGGTTTGGGTTTTCACCCTTTAACGGCCTGTTTTCAAGTCTAAGTGTGATTTTTTCAAATTATTGTCATACTCTCTAACCGGAAGACCCGGGAGGACGCGGTCAGTTCCTACAAGTTACATTGGCCCCGTGCGAGGTGTTCGTGCCTCCTACGGGGTCGTTTGGGTGCTGGTTTGGGTTTTCACCCATTAACGACCTGTTTTCAAGTCTAAGTGTGATTTTTGCAAATTATCGTCATACTCTCTAACCGGAAGACCAGGGACGACGCGGTCAGTTCCTACAAGTTACATTGGTCCCGTGCGAGGTGTTTGTGCCTCCTACGGGGTCGTTTGGGGGCTCGTTTGGGTTTTCACCCTTTAACGGCCTGTTTTCATGTCTAACTGTGATTTTCGCAAATTATCGTCACACTCTCATACCGGTAGACCCGGGATTACGCAGTCAGTTCTTACAAGTTACATTAGTCCCGTGCGAGGTGTTTGTGCCTCCTATGCGGTCATTTGAGGGCTGGTTTTGGTTTTCACCCTTTAACGGCCTGTTTTCAAGTCTAAGTGTGATTTTTGCATATTATCATCATACTCTCAAACGGGGAGACCCGGGACAACGCGGTTAGTTCCTACAAGTTACATTGGTCCCGTGTGAGGTGTCCGTGCCTCATACGGGGTCGTTTGGGTGCTGGTTTGGGTTTTCACCCTTTAACGGCTTGTTTTCAAGTCTAACTGTGATTTTTGCAAATTATCGTCATACTCTCAAACCGGGAGACCCGGGACTACGCGGTCAGTTCCTACAAGTTACATTGGTCCCGTGCGAGGTGTTCGTGCCTCCTACGGAGTCGTTTGAGGGCTGGTATGGGTTTTCACCCTTTAACG
Source organism: Sambucus nigra (assembly GCA_949130495.1). Taxonomy (NCBI): domain Eukaryota; kingdom Viridiplantae; phylum Streptophyta; class Magnoliopsida; order Dipsacales; family Adoxaceae; genus Sambucus; species Sambucus nigra. The sequence continues at coordinate 820,351,503 of OX422207.1, forward strand.
GCCTGTTTTCAAGTCTAAGTGTGATTTTTGCAAATTATCGCCATACACTAAAACCGAGAGACCCGGGACTACGCGGTCAGTTCCTACAAGTTACATTGGTCCCGTGCGAGGTGTTCGTGCCTCCTACGGGGTCGTTTGGGGGCTGGTTTGGGTTTTCACCCATTAACGGCCTGTTTTCAAGTTTAAGTGTGATTTTCGCAAATTATCGTCATACTCTCCAACCAGGATACCCGGGACTACGCAGTCAGTTCCTACAAGTTACATTGGTCCCGTGCGAGGTGTTCGTGCCTCCTACGGGGTCGTTTGGGGACTGGTATGGGTTTTCACCCTTTAACGGCCTGTTTTCAAGTCTAAGTGTGATTTTTGCAAATTATCGCCATACTCTCAAACCGAGAGACCCTGGACTACGCGGTCAGTTCCTACAAGTTACATTGGTCCCGTGCGAGGTGTTCGTGCCTTCTACGGGGTCTTTTGGGGGCTGGTTTGGGTTTTCACCCATTAACGGCCTGTTTTCCAGTCTAAGTGTGATTTTTGCAAATTATCATCATACTCTCAAACCGGGAGAGCCGGGACAACGCGGTCAGTTCCTACAAGTTACATTAGTCCCTTGCGAGGTGTTCATGCCTCCTACGGGGTCGTTTGGGTGCTGGTTTGGGTAATCACCCTTTAACGGCCTGTTTTCAAGTCTAAGTGTGATTTTTGCAAATTATCATCATACTCTCAAACCGGGAGACCCGGGACTACGCGGTCAGCTCCTACAAGTTACATTAGTCCCGTGCGAGGTGTTCATGCCTCCTACGGGGTCGTTTGGTGGCTGGTTTGGGTTTTCACCCTTTAACGGCCTGCTTTTAAGTCTAAGTGTGATTTTTGCAAATTATCATCATACTCTCAAACCGGGAGACTCGGGACAACGCGGTCAGTTCCTACAAGTTCCATTGGTCCCGTGCCAGGTGTTCGTGCCTGCTACAGAGTTGTTTGGGGGCTGGTTTGGGTTTTCACCATTTAACGGACTATTTTCAAGTCTAAGTGTGATTTTTGCAAATTATCATCATACTCTCAAACCGGGATACCCGGGACGACGCAGTCAGTTCCTGCAAGTTACATTGGTCCCGTGCGAGGTGTTCGTGCCTCATACGAGGTCGTTTGGGGACTGGTATGGGTTTTCACCTTTTAACGGCCTGTTTTCAAGTCTATGTGTGATTTTTGCAAATTATCGTCATACTCTCAAACCGAGAGACCCGGGACTACGCGGTTAGTTCCTACAAGTTACATTGGTCCCGTGCGAGGTGTTCGTGCCTCCTACGGGGTCGTTTGGGGGCTGGTTTGGGTTTTCACCCATTAATGGCCTGTTTTCAAGTCTAAGTGTGATTTTTGCTAATTATCGTCATACTCTCTAACCGGGAGACCCGGGACAACGCGATCAGTTCCTACAAGTTACATTGGTCCCGTGCGAGGTGCTCGTGCCTCCTACGGGGTCGTTTGGGGGCTGGTTTGGGTTTTCACCCATTAACGGCCTGTTTTCAAGTCTAAGTGTGATTTTTGCAAATTATCGTCATACTCTCTAACCGGAAGACACGGGACGACGCGGTCAGTTCCTACAAGTTACATTGGTCCCGTGCGAGGTGTTCGTGCCTCCGACGGGGTCGTTTGGGGGATGGTTTGGGATTTCACCCTTTAACGGCCTGTTTTCAAGACAACGCGGTTAGTTCGTACAAGTTACATTGGTCCCTTGCGAGGTGTTCGTACCTGATACGGGGTCGTTTGGGTGCTGGTTTGGGTTTTCACCGTTTAACGGCCTGTTTTCAAGTCTAAGTGTGATTTTCGCAAATTATTGTCATACTCTGATACCGGGAGACCCGGGACAAAGTGGTCAGTTCCTACAAATTACATTGGTCCCGTGCGAGGAGCTCGTGCCTCCTACGGGGTCGTTTGGTGGCTGGTTTGGGTTTTCACCCATTAACGGCCTGTTTTCAAGTCTAAGTGTGATTTTCGCAAATTATCGTCATACTCTCTAACCGGAAGACCCGGGACGACGCGGTTAGTTCCTACAAGTTACATTGGTCCCGTGCGAGGTGTTCGTGCCTCCGACGGGGTCGTTTTGGGGCTGGTTTGGGATTTCACCCTTTAACGGCCTGTTTTCAAGTTTAAGTGTGATTTTCGCTAATTATCGTCATACTCTCAAACTGGGATACCCGGGACTACGCAGTCAGTTCCTACAAGTTAAATTGGTCACGTACGAGGTGTTCGTGCCTCCTACGGGGTCGTTTGGGGGCTGGTTTGGGTTTTCATCCATTAACGGCCTGTTTTCAAGTTTAAGTGTGATTTTCGCAAATTATCGTCATACTCTCAAACCAGGATACCCGGGACTACGCAATCAGTTCCTACAAGTTACATTGGTCCCGTGCGAGGTGTTCGTGCCTCCTACGGGGTCGTTTGGGGACTAGTATGGGTTTTCACCCTTTAACGGCCTGTTTTCAAGTCTAAGTGTGATTTTTGCAAATTATCGCCATACTCTCAAACCGAGAGACCCTGGACTACGCGGTTAGTTCCTACAAGTTACATTGGTCCCGTGCGAGGTGTTCGTGCCTCCGACGGGGTCGTTTTGGGGCTGGTTTGGGATTTCACCCTTTAACGGCCTGTTTTCAAGTTTAAGTGTGATTTTCGCTAATTATCGTCATACTCTCAAACTGGGATACCCGGGACTACGCAGTCAGTTCCTACAAGTTAAATTGGTCACGTACGAGGTGTTCGTGCCTCCTACGGGGTCGTTTGGGGGCTGGTTTGGGTTTTCATCCATTAACGGCCTGTTTTCATGTTTAAGTGTGATTTTCGCAAATTATCGTCATACTCTCAAACCAGGATACCCGGGACTACGCAATCAGTTCCTACAAGTTACATTGGTCCCGTGCGAGGTGTTCGTGCCTCCTACGGGGTCGTTTGGGGACTAGTATGGGTTTTCACCCTTTAACGGCCTGTTTTCAAGTCTAAGTGTGATTTTTGCAAATTATCGCCATACTCTCAAACCGAGAGACCCTGGACTACGCGGTCAGTTCCTACAAGTTACATTGGTCCCGTGCGAGGTGTTCGTGCCTTCTACGGGGTCGTTTGGGGGCTGGTTTGGGTTTTCACCCATTAACGGCCTGTTTTCCAGTCTAAGTGTGATTTTTGCAAATTATCATCATACTCTCAAACCGGGGGAGCCGGGACAACGCGGTCAGTTCCTACAAGTTACATTAGTCCCGTGCGAGGTGTTCATGCCTCCTACGGGGTCGTTTGGGGGCTGGTTTGGGTAATCACCCTTTAACGGCCTGTTTTCAAGTCTAAGTGTGATTTTTGCAAATTATCATCATACTCTCAAACCGGGAGACCCGGGACTACGCGGTCAGCTCCTACAAGTTACATTAGTCCCGTGCGAGGTGTTCATGCCTCCTACGGGGTCGTTTGGTGGCTGGTTTGGGTTTTCACCCTTTAACGGCCTGCTTTTAAGTCTAAGTGTGATTTTTGCAAATTATCATCATACTCTCAAACCGGGAGACTCGGGACAACGCGGTCAGTTCCTACAAGTTCCATTGGTCCCGTGCCAGGTGTTCGTACCTGCTACAGAGTTGTTTGGGGGCTGGTTTGGGCTTTCACCCTTTAACGGCCTATTTTCAAGTCTAAGTGTGATTTTTGCAAATCATCATCATACTCTCAAACCGGGATACCCGGGACGACGCAGTCAGTTCCTGCAAGTTACATTGGTCCCGTGCGAGGTGTTCGTGCCTCATACGAGGTCGTTTGGGGACTGGTATGGGTTTTCACCTTTTAACGGCCTGTTTTCAAGTCTAAGTGTGATTTTTGCAAATTATCGTCATACTCTCAAACCGAGAGACCCGGGACTACGCGGTCAGTTCCTACAAGTTACATTGGTCCCGTGCGAGGTGTTCGTGCCTCCTACGGGGTCGTTTGGGGGCTGGTTTGGGTTTTCACCCATTAATGGCCTGTTTTCAAGTCTAAGTGTGATTTTTGCTAATTATCGTCATACTCTCTAACCGGGAGACCCGGGACAACGCGATCAGTTCCTACAAGTTACATTGGTCCCGTGCGAGGTGCTCGTGCCTCCTACGGGGTCGTTTGGGGGCTGGTTTGGGTTTTCACCCATTAACGGCCTGTTTTCAAGTCTAAGTGTGATTTTTGCAAATTATCGTCAAACTCTCTAACCGGAAGACACGGGACGACGCGGTCAGTTCCTACAAGTTACATTGGTCCCGTGCGAGGTATTCGTGCCTCCGACGGGGTCGTTTGGGGGCTGGTTTGGGATTTCACCCTTTAACGGCCTGTTTTCAAGACAACGCGGTTAGTTCGTACAAGTTACATTGGTCCCTTGCGAGGTGTTCGTACCTGATACGGAGTCGTTTGGGTGCTGGTTTGGGTTTTCACCGTTTAACGGCCTGTTTTCAAGTCTAAGTGTGATTTTCGCAAATTATTGTCATACTCTGATACCGGGAGACCCGGGACAACGTGGTCAGTTCCTACAAGTTACATTGGTCCCGTGCGAGGAGCTCGTGCCTCCTACGGGGTCGTTTGGTGGCTGGTTTGGGTTTTCACCCATTAACGGCCTGTTTTCAAGTCTAAGTGTGATTTTCGCAAATTATCGTCATACTCTCTAACCGGAAGACCCGGGACGACGCGGTTAGTTCCTACAAGTTACATTGGTCCCGTGCGAGGTGTTCGTGCCTCCGACGGGGTCGTTTGGGGGCTGGTTTGGGATTTCACCCTTTAACGGCCTGTTTTCAAGTTTAAGTGTGATTTTCGCTAATTATCGTCATACTCTCAAACTGGGATACCCGGGACTACGCAGTCAGTTCCTACAAGTTAAATTGGTCACGTGCGAGGTGTTCGTGCCTCCTACGGGGTCGTTTGGGTGCTGGTTTGGGTTTTCACCCATTAACGGCCTGTTTTCAAGTCTAAGTGTGATTTTTGCAAATTATCGTCACACTCTCTAACTGGAAGACCCGGGAGGACGCGGTCAGTTCCTACAAGTTACATCAGTCCCGTACGAGGTGTTCGTGCCTCCTACGGGGTCGTTTGGGGGTTTGTTTGTGATTTCACCCTTTAACGGTCTGTTTTCAAGTCTAAGTCTGATTTTCTCAAATTATCGTCATACTCTCAAACGGGGAGACCCGGGAGCCCACGGTCAGTTCCTACAAGCTACATTTGTCCCGTGCGAGGTGTTCGTGCCTCCTACGGGGTCGTTTGGGGGCTGGTTTGGGTTTTCACCCTTTAACGGCCTGTTTTCAAGTCTGAGTGTTATTTTTTCAAATTATCGTCATACTCTCTAATCGGGAGACCCGAGAAGACGCGGTCAGTTCCTACAAGTTACATTGGTCCCGTGCGAGGTGTTCGTGCCTCCTACGGGGTCCTTTCGGGGCTGGTTTGGGTTTTCACCCTTTAACGACCTATTTTCCAGTTTAAGCGTGATTTTCGCAAATTATCGTCATACTCTCAAACTGGGATACCCGGGACTACGCAGTCAGTTCCTACAAGTTACATTGGCCCTGTGCGAGGTGTTCGTGCCTCCTATAGGGTCGTTTGGGGGCTGGTTTGGGTTTTCACCCATTAACGGCCTGTTTTCAAGTCTAAGTGTGATTTTTGGAAATTATCGTCATAATCTCAAACCGGGAGACCCGGTACAACGCGGTCAGTTCCTACAAGTTACATTGGTCCCGTGCGAGGTGTTCGTGCCTCCTACGAGGTTGTTTGGGGGCTGGTTTGGGTTTTCACCTTTTAACGGCCTGTTTTCAAGTCTAAGTGTGATTTTTTCAAATTATTGTCATACTCTCTAACCGGAAGACCCGGGAGGACGCGGTCAGTTCCTACAAGTTACATTGGCCCCGTGCGAGGTGTTCGTGCCTCCTACGGGGTCGTTTGGGTGCTGGTTTGGGTTTTCACCCATTAACGACCTGTTTTCAAGTCTAAGTGTGATTTTTGCAAATTATCATCATACTCTCTAACCGGAAGACCAGGGACGACGCGGTCAGTTCCTACAAGTTACATTGGTCCCGTGCGAGGTGTTTGTGCCTCCTACGGGGTCGTTTGGGTGCTGGTTTGGGTTTTCACCCTTTAACGGCCTGTTTTCAAGTCTAAGTGTGATTTTCGCAAATTATCGTCACACTCTCATACCGGTAGACCCGAGATTACGCGGTCAGTTCTTACAAGTTACATTAGTCCCGTGTGAGGTGTTCGTGCCTCCTATGCGGTCGTTTGGGGGCTGGTTTTGGTTTTCACCCTTTAACGGCCTGTTTTCAAGTCTAAGTGTGATTTTTGCATATTATCATCATACTCTCAAACGGGGAGACCCGGGACAACGCGGTTAGTTCCTACAAGTTACATTGGTCCCGTGCGAGGTGTCCGTGCCTCATACGGGGTCGTTTGGGTGCTGGTTTGGGTTTTCACCCTTTAACGGCTTGTTTTCAAGTCTAAGTGTGATTTTTGCAAATTATCGTCATACTCTCAAATCGGGAGACCCGGGACTACGCGGTCAGTTCCTACAAGTTACATTGGTCCCGTGCGAGGTGTTCGTGCCTCCTACGGAGTCGTTTGAGGGCTGGTATGGGTTTTCACCCTTTAACGGCCTGTTTTCAAGTCTAAGTGTGATTTTTGCAAATTATCACCATACACTGAAACCGAGAGACCCGGGACTACGCGGTCAGTTCCTACAAGTTACATTGGTCCCGTGCGAGGTGTTCGTGCCTCCTACGGGGTCGTTTGGTGGCTGGTTTGGGTTTTCACCCATTAACGGCCTGTTTTCAAGTTTAAGTGTGATTTTCGCAAATTATCGTCATACTCTCAAAACCGGGATACTCGGGACTATGCAGTCAGTTCCTACAAGTTACATTGGTCCCGTGCGAGGTGTTCGTGCCTCCTACGGGGTCGTTTGGGGACTGGTATGGGTTTTCACCCTTTAACGGCCTGTTTTCAAGTCTAAGTGTGATTTTTGCAAATTATTGTCATACTCTCAAACCGAGAGACCCGGGACTACGCGGTCAGTTCCTACAAGTTACATTGGTCCCGCGCGAGGTGTTCGTGCCACCTACGGGGTCGTTTGGGGGCTGGTTTGGGTTTTCACCCATTAACGGCCTGTTTTCCAGTCTAAGTGTGATTTTTGCAAATTATCATCATACTCTCAAACCGGGAGAGCCGGGACAACGCGGTCAGTTCCTATAAGTTATATTAGTCCCGTGCGAGGTGTTCGTGCCTCCTACGGGGTCGTTTGGGGGCTGGTTTGGGTTTTCACCCTTTAACGGCCTGTTTTCAAGTCTAAGTGTGATTTTTGCAAATTATCATCATACTCTCAAACCGGGAGACCCGGGACTACGCGGTCAGTTCCTACAAGTTACATTAGTCCCGTGCGAGGTGTTCATGTCTCCTACGGGGTCGTTTGGGGGCTGGTTTGGGTTTTCACCCTTTAACGGCCTGCTTTTAAGTCTAAGTGTGATTTTTGCAAATTATCATCATACTCTCAAACCGGGTGTCCCGGGACAACGCGGTCAGTTCCTACAAGTTCCATTGGTCCCGTGCCAGGTGTTCGTGCCTGCTACAGAGTCGTTTGGGGGCTGGTTTGGGTTTTCACCCTTTAACGGCCTGTTTTCAAGTCTAAGTGTGATTTTTGCAAATTATCATCATACTCTCAAACCGGGATACCCGGGACTACGCAGTCAGTTCCTGCAAGTTACATTGGTCCCGTGCGAGGTGTTCGTGCCTCATACGGGGTCGTTTGGGTACTGGTATGGGTTTTCACCTTTTAACGGCCTGTTTTCAAGTCTAAGTGTGATTTTTGCAAATTATCGTCATACTCTCAAACCGAGAGACCCGGGACTACGTGGTCAGTTCCTACGAGTTACATTGGTCCCGTGCGAGGTGTTCGTGCCTCCTACGGGGTCGTTTGTAGGCTGGTTTGGGTTTTCACCCATTAACGGCCTGTTTTCAAGTCTAAGTGTGATTTTTGCTAATTATCGTCATACTCTCTAACCGGGAGACCCGGGACAACGCGGTCAGTTCCTACAAGTTACATTGGTCCCGTACGAGGTGCTCGTGCCTCCTACGGGGTCGTTTGGGGGCTGGTTTGGGTTTTCACCCTTTAACGGCCTGTTTTCAGGTCTAAGTGTGATTTTCGCAAATTATCATCATACTCTCAAACGGGGAGACCCGGGAGCCCACGATCAGTTCCTACAAGCTACATTGGTCCCGTGCGAGGTGTTCGTTCCTCCTACGGGGTCGTTTGGGGGCTGGTTTGGGTTTTCACCCATTAACGGCCTGTTTTCAAGTCTAAGTGTGATTTTTGCAAATTATCGTCATACTCTCTAACCGGAAGACCCGGGACGACGCGGTCAGTTCCTACAAGTTACATCGGTCCCGTGCGAGGTGTTCGTGCCTCCGACGGGGTCGTTTGGGGGCTGGTTTGGGATTTCAACCTTTAACGGCCTGTTTTCAAGACAACGCGGTTAGTTCCTACAAGTTACATTGGTCCCTTGCGAGGTGTTCGTACCTCATACGGGGTCGTTTGGGTGCTGGTTTGGGTTTTCACCCTTTAACGGCCTGTTTTCAAGTCTAAGTGTGATTTTCGTAAATTATCATCATACTCTGAAACCGGGAGACCCGGGACAACGTGGTCAGTTCCTACAAGTTACATTGGTCCCGTGCGAGGTGCTCGTGCCTCCTACGGGGTCGTTTGGTGGCTGGTTTGGGTTTTCACCCATTAACGGCCTGTTTTCAAGTCTAAGTGTGATTTTCACAAATTATCGTCATACTCTCTAACCGGAAGACCCGGGATGACGCGGTTAGTTCCTACAAGTTACATTGGTCCCGTGCTAGGTGTTCGTGCCTCCGCCGGGGTCGTTTGGGGGCTGGTTTGGGATTTCACCCTTTAACGGCCTGTTTTCAAGTTTAAGTGTGATTTTCGCTAATTATCGTCATACTCTCAAACTGGGATACCCGGGACTACGCAGTCAGTTCCTATAAGTTAAATTGGTCCCGTGCGAGGTGTTCGTGCCTCCTACCGGGTCGTTTGGGTGCTGGTTTGGGTTTTCACCCATTAACGGCCTGTTTTCAAGTCTAAGTGTGATTTTTGCAAATTATCGTCACACTCTCTAACTGGAAGACCCGGGAGGACGCGGTCAGTTCCTACAGGTTACATCAGTCCCGTACGAGGTGTTCGTGCCTCCTACGGGGTCGTTTGGGGGCTTGTTTGTGATTTCACCCTTTAACGGTCTGTTTTCAAGTCTAAGTGTGATTTTCGCAAATTATCGTCACACACTCATACGTTTAAGTGTGATTTTTACAAATTATCGTCATACTCTCAAACCGGGATACCCGGGACTACGCAGTCAGTTCCTATAAGTTACATTGGTCCTGTGCGAGGTGTTCGTGCCTCCTAAGGGGTCGTTTGGGGGCTGGTTTGGGTTTTCACGCATTAACGACCTGTTTTCAAGTCTAAGTGTGATTTTTGCAAATTATCGTCATAATCTCAAACCGGGAGACCCGGGACAACGCGGTCAGTTCCTACAAGTTACAGTGGTCCCGTGCGAGGTGTTCGTGCCTCCTACGGGGTTGTTTGGGGGCTGGTTTGGGTTTTCACCCTTTAACGGCCTGTTTTCCAGTCTAAGTGTGATTTTTTCAGATTATCGTCATACTCTCTAACCGGAAGACCCGGGACGACGCGGTCAGTTCCTACAAGTTACACTGGCCCCGTGCTAGGTGTTCGTGCCTCCTACGGGGTCGTTTCGGGGCTGGTTTGGGTTTTCACCCTTTAACGGCCGGTTTTCAAGTTTAAGTGTGATTTTCGCAAATTTTCGTAATACTCTCAAACCGGGATACCCGGGACTACGCAGTCAGTTCCTAAAAGTTACATTGGTCCCGTGCGAGGTGTTCGTGCCTCCTACGGGGTCGTTTGGGTGCTGGTTTGGGTTTTCACCCTTTAACGGCTTGTTTTCAAGTCTAAGTGTGATTTGTGCAAATTATCATCATACTCTCAAACGGGGAGACCCGGGACAACGCGGTTAGTTCCTACAAGTTACATTGGTCCCGTGCGAGGTGTCCGTGCCTCATACGGGGTCATTTGGGTGCGGGTTTGGGTTTTCACCCTTTAACGACCTGTTTTCAAGTCTAAGTGTGATTTTCGCAAATTATCGTCACACTCTCATACCGGGAGACCCGGGATTACGCGGTCAGTTCCTACAAGTTACATTAGTCCCATGCGAGGTGTTCGTGCCTCCTATGGGGTCGTTTGGTGGCTGGTTTTGGTTTTCACCCTTTAACGGCCTGTTTTCAAGTCTAAGTGTGATTTTTGCAAATTATCATCATACTCTCAAATAGGGAGACCCGGGACAACGCGGTTAGTTCCTACAAGTTACATTGGTCCCGTGCGAGGTGTCCGTGCCTCATACGGGGTCGTTTGGGTGCTGGTTTGGGTTTTCACCCTTTAACGGCTTGTTTTCAAGTCTAAGTGTGATTTTTGCAAATTATCGTCATACTCTCAAACCGGAAGACCCGGGACAACGCGGTCAGTTCCTACAAGTTACATTTGTCCCGTGCGAGGTGTTCGTGCCTCCTACGGAGTAGTTTGAGGGCTTGTATGGGTTTTCACCCTTTAACGGCCTGTTTCCAAGTCTAAGTGTGATTTTTGCAAATTATCGCCATACTCTCAAACCGAGAGACCCGGGACTACGCGGTCAGTTCCTACAAGTTACATTGGTCCCGTGCGAGGTGTTCGTGCCTCCTATGGGGTCGTTTGGGGGCTGGTTTGGGTTTTCACCCATTAACGGCCTGTTTTCAAGTTTAAGTGTGATTTTCGCAAATTATCGTCATACTCTCAAACAGGGATACCCGGGACTATGCAGTCAGTTCCTACAAGTTACATTGGTCCCGTGCGAGGTGTTCGTGCCTCCTACGGGGTCGTTTGGTGACTGGTATGGGTTTTCACCCTTTAACGGCCTGTTTTCAAGTCTAAGTGTGATTTTTGCAAATTATCGCCATACTCTCAAACCGAGAGACCCGGGACTACGCGGTCAGTTCCTACAAGTTACATTGGTCCCGTACGAGGTGTTCGTGCCTCCTACGGGGTCGTTTGGGGGCTGGTTTGGGTTTTCACCCATTAACGGCCTATGTTTCAAGTCTAAGTGTGATTTTTGCAAATTATCATCATACTCTCAAACCGGGAGACCCGTGACAACGCGGTCAGTTCCTACAAGTTACATTAGTCCCGTGCGAGGTGTTCGTGCCTCCTATGGGGTCGTTTGGGAGCTGGTTTGGGTTTTCACCCTTTAACGGCCTTTTTTCAAGTCTAAGTGTGATTTTTGCAAATTATCATCATACTCTCAAGAGGGGAGACCCGGGACAACGCGATCAGTTCCTACAAGTTCCATTGGTCCCGTGCCAGGAATTCGTGCCTCCTAAGGGGTCGTTTGGGGGCTGGTTTGGGTTTTCACCCTTTAACGGCCTGTTTTCAAGTTTAAGCGTGATTTTCACAAATTATCGTCATTCCTTCAAACCGAGAGACCCGGGACTACGCGGTCAGTTCCTACAAGTTACATTGGTCCCGTGCGAGGTGTTCGTGCTTCCTACGGGGTCGTTTGGGGGCTAGTTTGGGTTTTCAACCATTAACGGTCTATTTTTAAGTCTAAGTGTGATTTTTGCAAATTATCGTCATACACTCAAACCGGGAGACTCGGGACTACGCGGTTAGTTCCTACAAGTTACATTAGTCACGTGCGAGGTGTTCATGCCTCCTACGGAGTCGTTTGGGGGCTGGTTTGGGTTTTCACCCTTTAACGGCCTGTTTTCAAGTCTAAGTGTGATTTTTGCAAATTATCATCATACTCTCAAACCGGGATACCCGGGACTACGCAGTCAGTTCCTACAAGTTACATTGGTCCCGTACGAGGTGTTCGTGCCTCATACGGGGTCGTTTGGGGACTGGTATGGGTCTTCACCTTTTAACGGCCTGTTTTTAAGTCTAAGTGTGATTTTTGCAAATTATCGTCATACTCTCAAACCGAGAGACCCGGGACTACGCGGTCAGTTCCTACAAGTTACATTGGTCCCGTGCGAGGTGTTCGTGCCTCCTACGGGGTCATTTGGGGGTTGGTTTGGGTTTTCACCCATTAACGGCCTGTTTTCAAGTCTAAGTGTGATTTTTGCAAATTATCGTCATACTCTCTAACCGGGAGACCCGGGACAACGCGGTCAGTTCCTACAAGTTACATTGGTCCCGTGCGAGGTGCTCGTGCCTCCTACGTGGTCGTTTGGGGGCTGGTTTGGGTTTTCACCCATTAACGGCCTGTTTTCAAGTCAAAGTGTGATTTTTGCAAATTATTATCATACTCTCTAACCGAAAGACCCGGGACGACGCGGTCAGATCCTACAAGTTACATTGGTCCCGTGCGAGGTGTTCGTGCCTCCGACGGGGTCGTTTGGGGGCTGGTTTAGGATTTCACCCTTTAACGGCCTGTTTTCAAGTTTAAGTGTGATTTTCGCAAATTATCGTCATAATCTCAAACCGGGAGACCCGGGACAACGCGGTCAGTTCCTACAAGTTACATTGGTCCCGTGCGAGGTGTTCGTGCCTCCTACGGGGTTGTTTGGGGGCTGGTTTGGGTTTTCACCCTTTAATGGCTTGTTTTCAAGTCTAAATGTGATTTTTTCAGATTATCGTCATACTCTCTAACCGGAAGACCCGGGACGACGCGATCAGTTCCTACAAGTTACATTGGTCCCGTGCGAGGTGTTCGTGCCTCCGACGGGTTCGTTTGGGGGCTGGTTTGGGTTTTCACCCTTTAACGGCCGGTTTTCAAGTTTAAGTGTGATTTTCGCAAATTTTCGTCATACTCTCAAATCGGGATACCCGGGACTACGCAGTCAGTTCCTAAAAGTTACATTGGTCCCGTGCGAGGTGTTCGTGCCTCCTACGGGATCGTTTGGGTGCTGGTTTGGGTTTTCACCCTTTAACGGTTTGTTTTCAAGTCTAAGTGTGATTTTTGCAAATTATCATCATACTCTCAAACGGGGAGACCCGGGACAACGCGGTTAGTTCCTACAAGTTACATTGGTCCCGTGCGAGGTGTCCGTGCCTCATACGGGGTCATTTGGGTGCGGGTTTGGGTTTTCACCCTTTAACGACCTGTTTTCAAGTCTAAGTGTGATTTTCGCAAATTATCGTCACACTCTCATACCGGGAGACCCGGGATTACGCGGTCAGTTCCTACAAGTTACATTAGTCCCGTGCGAGGTGTACGTGCCTCATACGGGGTCGTTTGGGTGCTGGTATGGGTTTTCACCCTTTAACGGCTTGTTTTCAAGTCTAAGTGTGATTTTTGCAAATTATCGTCATACTCTCAAACCGGGAGACCCGGGACTACGCGGTCAGTTCCTACAAGTTACATTGGTCCCGTGCGAGGTGTTCGTGCCTCCTACGGAGTCGTTTGAGGGCTTGTATGGGTTTTCACCCTTTAACGGCCTGTTTCCAAGTCTAAGTGTGATTTTTTCAAATTATCGCCATACTCTCAAACCGAGATACCCGGGACAACGCGGTCAGTTCCTACAAGTTACATTGGTCCCGTGCGAGGTGTTCGTGCCTCCTACGGGGTCGTTTGGGTGCTGGTTTGGGTTTTCATCCATTAACGGCCTGTTTTCAAGTCTAAGTGTGATTTTTACAAATTATCATCATACTCTCAAACCGGGATACCCGGGATTACGCAGTCAGTTACTACAAGTTAAATTGGTCCCGTGCGAGGTGTTCGTGCCTCCTACGGGGTCGTTTGGGGACTGGTATGGGTTTTCACCCTTTAACGGCCTGTTTTCAAGTCTAAGTGTGATTTTTCCAAATTATCGCCATACTCCCAAACCGAGAAACCCGGGACTACGCTGTCAGTTCCTATGAGTTACATTGGTCCCGTGCGAGGTGTTCGTGCCTCCTACGGGGTCGTTTGGGGGCTTGTTTGGGTTTTCATCCATTAACGGCATGTTTTCAAGTTTAAGTGTGATTTTCGCAAATTATCGTCATACTCTCAAAACGGGATACCCGGGACTACGCAGTCAGTTCCTACAAGTTACATTGGTCCCGTGCGAGGTGTTCGTGCCTCCTACGGGGTCGTTTGGGGACTGGTATGGGTCTTCACCTTTTAACGGCCTGTTTCCAAGTCTAAGTGTGATTTTTACAAATTATCGCCATACTCTCAAACCGAGAGACCCGGGACAACGCGGTCAGTTCCTACAAGTTACATTGGTCCCATGCGAGGTGTTCGTGCCTCCTACGGGGTCGTTTGGGTGCTGGTTTGGGTTTTCATCCATTAACGGCCTGTTTTCAAGTTTAAGTGTGATTTTCGCAAATTATCGTCATACTCTCAAAACGGGATACCCGAGACTACGCAGTCAGTTCCTACAAGTTACATTGGTCCCGTGCGAGGTGTTCGTGCCTCCTACGGGGTCGTTTGGGGACTGGTATGGGTTTTCACCCTTTAACGGCCTGTTTTCAAGTCTAAGTGTGATTTTTCCAAATTATCGCCATACTCCCAAACCGAGAAACCCGGGACTACGCGGTCAGTTCCTATGAGTTACATTGGTCCCGTGCGAGGTGTTCGTGCCTCCTACGGGGTCGTTTGGGGGCTTGTTTGGGTTTTCATCCATTAACGGCATGTTTTCAAGTTTAAGTGTGATTTTCGCAAATTATCGTCATACTCTCAAAACGGGATACCCGGGACTACGCAGTCAGTTCCTACAAGTTACATTGGTCCCGTGCGAGGTGTTCGTGCCTCCTACGGGGTCGTTTGGGGACTGGTATGGGTTTTCACCCTTTAACGGCCTGTTTTCAAGTCTAAGTGTGATTTTTGCAAATTATCGCCATACTCTCAAACTGAGAGACCCGGGACTACGCGGTCAGTTCCTACAAGTTACATTGGTCCCGTGCGAGGTGTTCGTGCCTCCTACGGGGTCGTTTGGGGGCTGGTTTGGGTTTTCACCCTTTAACGGCCTGTTTTCAAGTTTAAGTGTGATTTTCGCAAATTATCGTCATTCTCTCAAACCGGGATACCCGGGACTACGCAGTCAGTTCCTACAAGTTACATTGGTCCCGTGCGAGGTGTTCGTGCCTCCTACGGGGTCGTTTGGGGGCTGGTTTGGGTTTTCACCCATTAACGGCCTGTGTTTCAAGTCTAAGTGTGATTTTTGCAAATTATCATCATACTCTCAAACCGGGAGACCCGGGACAACGCGGTCAGTTCCTACAAGTTACATTAGTCCCGTGCGAGGTGTTCGTGCCTCCTATGGGGTCGTTTGGGAGCTGGTTTGGGTTTTCACCCTTTAACGGCCTGTTTTCAAGTTTAAGCGTGATTTTCGCAAATTATCATCATTCCTTCAAACCGAGAGACCCGGGACTATGCGGTCAGCTCCTACAACTTACATTGGTCCCGTGCGAGGTGTTCGTGCTTCCTACGGGGTCGTTTTGGGGGTTAGTTTGGGTTTTCACCCATTAACGGTCTGTTTTTAAGTCTAAGTGTGATTTTTGCAAATTATCATCATACTCTCAAACCGGGAGACTCGGGACTACGCGGTTAGTTCCTACAAGTTACATTAGTCACGTGCGAGGTGTTCGTGCCTCCTACGGAGTCGTTTGGGGGCTGGTTTGGGTTTTCACCCTATAACGACCTATTTTCAAGTCTAAGTGTGATTTTTGCAAATTATCATCATACTCTCAAACCGGGATACCCGGGACTACGCAGTCAGTTCCTACAAGTTACATTGGTCCCGTGCGAGGTGTTCGTGCCTCATACGGGGTCGTTTGGGGACTGGTATGGGTCTTCACCTTTTAACGGCCTGTTTTCAAGTCTAAGTGTGATTTTTGCAAATTATCGTCATACTCTCAAACCGAGAGTCCCGAGACTACGCGGTCAGTTCCTACAAGTTAGATTGGTCCCGTGCGAGGTGTTCGTGCCTCCTACGGGGTCGTTTGGGGGCTGGTTTGGGTTTTCACCCATTAACGGCCTGTTTTCAAGTCTAAGTGTGATTTTTGCAAATTATCGTCATACTCTCTAATCGGGAGACCCGAGACAACGCGATCAGTTCCTACAAGTTACATTGGTCCCGTGCGAGGTGCTCGTGCCTCCTACGTGGTCGTTTGGGGGCTGGTTTGGGTTTTCACCCATTAACGGCCTGTTTTCAAGTCTAAGTGTGATTTTTGCAAATTATTGTCATACTCTCTAACCGGAAGACCCGGGACGACGCGGTCAGATCCTACAAGTTACATTGGTCCCGTGCGAGGTGTTCGTGCCTCCGACGGGGTCGTTTGGGGGCTGGTTTAGGATTTCACCCTTTAACGGCCTGTTTTCAAGTCTAAGTGTGATTTTTGCTAATTATCGTCATACTCTCAAACCGGGATACCCGGGACTACGCAGTCAGTTCCTACAAGTTACATTGGTCCCGTGCGAGGTGTTCGTGCCACCTACGGGGTCGTTTGGGTGCTGGTTTGGGTTTTCACTCATTAACGGCCTGTTTTCAAGTCTAAGTGTGATTTTGGCAAATTATCGTCACACTCTCTAACCGGAAGACCCGGGATGACGCGGTCAGTTCCTACAAGTTACATCAGTCCCGTGCGAGGTGTTCGTGCCTCCTACGGGGTCGTTTGGGGACTGGTATGGGTTTTCACCCTTTAACGGCCTGTTTTCAAGTCTAAGTGTGATTTTTCCAAATTATCGCCATACTCCCAAACCGAGAAACCCGGGACTACGCGGTCAGTTCCTATGAGTTACATTGGTCCCGTGCGAGGTGTTCGTGCCTCCTACGGGGTCGTTTGGGGGCTTGTTTGGGTTTTCATCCATTAACGGCATGTTTTCAAGTTTAAGTGTGATTTTCGCAAATTATCGTCATACTCTCAAAACGGGATACCCGGGACTACGCAGTCAGTTCCTACAAGTTACATTGGTCCCGTGCGAGGTGTTCGTGCCTCCTACGGGGTCGTTTGGGGACTGGTATGGGTTTTCACCCTTTAACGGCCTGTTTTCAAGTCTAAGTGTGATTTTTGCAAATTATCGCCATACTCTCAAACTGAGAGACCCGGGACTACGCGGTCAGTTCCTACAAGTTACATTGGTCCCGTGCGAGGTGTTCGTGCCTCCTACGGGGTCGTTTGGGGGCTGGTTTGGGTTTTCACCCTTTAACGGCCTGTTTTCAAGTTTAAGTGTGATTTTCGCAAATTATCGTCATTCTCTCAAACCGGGATACCCGGGACTACGCAGTCAGTTCCTACAAGTTACATTGGTCCCGTGCGAGGTGTTCGTGCCTCCTACGGGGTCGTTTGGGGGCTGGTTTGGGTTTTCACCCATTAACGGCCTGTGTTTCAAGTCTAAGTGTGATTTTTGCAAATTATCATCATACTCTCAAACCGGGAGACCCGGGACAACGCGGTCAGTTCCTACAAGTTACATTAGTCCCGTGCGAGGTGTTCGTGCCTCCTATGGGGTCGTTTGGGAGCTGGTTTGGGTTTTCACCCTTTAACGGCCTGTTTTCAAGTTTAAGCGTGATTTTCGCAAATTATCATCATTCCTTCAAACCGAGAGACCCGGGACTATGCGGTCAGCTCCTACAACTTACATTGGTCCCGTGCGAGGTGTTCGTGCTTCCTACGGGGTCGTTTTGGGGGTTAGTTTGGGTTTTCACCCATTAACGGTCTGTTTTTAAGTCTAAGTGTGATTTTTGCAAATTATCATCATACTCTCAAACCGGGAGACTCGGGACTACGCGGTTAGTTCCTACAAGTTACATTAGTCACGTGCGAGGTGTTCGTGCCTCCTACGGAGTCGTTTGGGGGCTGGTTTGGGTTTTCACCCTATAACGACCTATTTTCAAGTCTAAGTGTGATTTTTGCAAATTATCATCATACTCTCAAACCGGGATACCCGGGACTACGCAGTCAGTTCCTACAAGTTACATTGGTCCCGTGCGAGGTGTTCGTGCCTCATACGGGGTCGTTTGGGGACTGGTATGGGTCTTCACCTTTTAACGGCCTGTTTTCAAGTCTAAGTGTGATTTTTGCAAATTATCGTCATACTCTCAAACCGAGAGACCCGGGACTACGCGGTCAGTTCCTACAAGTTAGATTGGTCCCGTGCGAGGTGTTCGTGCCTCATACGGGGTCGTTTGGGGACTGGTATGGGTTTTCACCTTTTAACGGCCTGTTTTCAAGTCTAAGTGTGATTTTTGCAAATTATCGTCATACTCTCAAACCGAGAGACCCGAGACTACGCGGTCAGTTCCTACAAGTTAGATTGGTCCCGTGCGAGGTGTTCGTGCCTCCTACGGGGTCGTTTGGGGGCTGGTTTGGGTTTTCACCCATTAACGGCCTGTTTTCAAGTCTAAGTGTGATTTTAGCAAATTATCGTCATACTCTCTAACCGGGAGACCCGGGACAACGCGATCAGTTCCTACAAGTTACATTGGTCCCGTGCGAGGTGCTCGTGCCTCCTACGTGGTCGTTTGGGGGCTGGTTTGGGTTTTCACCCATTAACGGCCTGTTTTCAAGTCTAAGTGTGATTTTTGCAAATTATTGTCATACTCTCTAACCGGAAGACCCGGGACGACGCGGTCAGATCCTACAAGTTACATTGGTCCCGTGCGAGGTGTTCGTGCCTCCGACGGGGTCGTTTGGGGGCTGGTTTAGGATTTCACCCTTTAACGGCCTGTTTTCAAGTCTAAGTGTGATTTTTGCTAATTATCGTCATACTCTCAAACCGGGATACCCGGGACTACGCAGTCAGTTCCTACAAGTTACATTGGTCCCGTGCGAGGTGTTCGTGCCACCTACGGGGTCGTTTGGGTGCTGGTTTGGGTTTTCACTCATTAACGGCCTGTTTTCAAGTCTAAGTGTGATTTTGGCAAATTATCGTCACACTCTCTAACCGGAAGACCCGGGAGGACGCGGTCAGTTCCTACAAGTTACATCAGTCCCGTACGAGGTGTTCGTGCCTCCTACGGGGTCGTTTGGGGGCTGGTTTGGGTTTTCACCCTTTAACGGCCTGTTTTCAAGTCTAAGTGTGATTTTCGCAAATTATCGTCACACTCTCATACCCGGAGACCCGGGATTACGCGGTCAGTTCCTACAAGTTACATTAGTTCCGTGCGAGGTGTTCGTGCCTCCTAAGGGGTCGTTTGGGGGATGGTTTGGGTTTTCATCCTTTAACGGCCTGTTTTCAAGTCTAAGTGTGATTTTTGCAAATTATCATCATACTCTCAAACAGGGAGACCCGGGACAAAGCGGTTAGTTCCTACAAGTTACATTGGTCCTGTGCGAGGTGTCCGTACCTCATACGGGGTCTTTGGGTGCTGGTTTGGGTTTCACCCTTTAATAGCTTCTTTTCAAGTCTAAGTTTGATTTTTGCAAATTATTGTCATACCCTCAAACCGGGGGACCCGGGACTACGCGGTCAGTTCCTACAAGTTACATTGGTCCCGTGCGAGGTGTTCGTGCCTCCTACGGAGTCGTTTGAGGGCTGGTATGGGTTTTCACCCTTTAACGGCCTGTTTTCAAGTCTAAGTGTGATTTTTGCAAATTATCATCATACTCTCAAACAGGGAGACCCGGGACAACGCGATTAGTTCCTACAAGTTACATTGGTCCCGTGCTAGGTGTTCGTGCCTCCTACGGAGTCGTTTGAGGGTTGGTATGGGTTTTCACCCTTTAACGGCCTATTTTCAAGTCTAAGTGTGATTTTTGCGAATTATCGTCATACTCTCTCACCGGAAGACCCGGGACGACGCGGTCTATTCCTACAAGTTACATTGGTCCAGTGCGAGATGTTCGTGCCTCCTACGGGGTTGTTTGGGGGCTGGTATGGGTTTTCACCCTTTAACGGCCTGTTTTCAAGTCTAAGTGTTATTTTTTTAAATTATCGTCATAATCTCAAACCGAGAGACCCGGGACTACGCGGTCAGGGGGCTGGTTTGGGTTTTCACACTTTAACGACCTATTTTCAAGTCTAAGTGTGATTTTCGCAAATTATCGTCATACTCGCAAACCGGGATACCCAGGATTACGCGGTCAGGTCCACAAAGTTACATTAGTCCCGTGCGAGGTGTTCGTGCCTCCTATGGGGTCGTTTGGGAGCTAGTTTGGGTTTTCACCCTTTAACGGCCTGTTTTCAAGTCTAAGTGTGATTTTTACAAATTATCATCATACTCTCAAACCGGGAGACCCGGGACTACGCGGTCAGTTCCTACAAGTTAAATTAGTCACGTGCGAGGTGTTCGTGCCTCCTACGGAGTCGTTTGGGGTTGGTTTGGGTTTTCACCCTTTAACGGCCTGTTTTCAAGTCGAAGTGTGATTTTTACAAATTATCATCATACTCTCAAACCGGGATACCCGGGATTACGCAGTCAGTTACTACAAGTTAAATTGGTCCCGTGCGAGGTGTTCGTGCCTCCTACGGGGTCGTTTGGGGACTGGTATGGGTTTTCACCCTTTAACGGCCTGTTTTCAAGTCTAAGTGTGATTTTTCCAAATTATCGCCATACTCCCAAACCGAGAAACCCGGGACTACGCGGTCAGTTCCTATGAGTTACATTGGTCCCGTGCGAGGTGTTCGTGCCTCCTACGGGGTCGTTTGGGGGCTTGTTTGGGTTTTCATCCATTAACGGCATGTTTTCAAGTTTAAGTGTGATTTTCGCAAATTATCGTCATACTCTCAAAACGGGATACCCGGGACTACGCAGTCAGTTCCTACAAGTTACATTGGTCCCGTGCGAGGTGTTCGTGCCTCCTACGGGGTCGTTTGGGGACTGGTATGGGTCTTCACTTTTAACGGCCTGTTTCCAAGTCTAAGTGTGATTTTTGCAAATTATCGCCATACTCTCAAACCGAGAGACCCGAGACAACGCGGTCAGTTCCTACAAGTTACATTGGTCCCGTGCGAGGTGTTCGTGCCTCCTACGGGGTCGTTTGGGTGCTGGTTTGGGTTTTCATTCATTAACGGCCTGTTTTCAAGTTTAAGTGTGATTTTTGCAAATTATCGTCATACTCTCAAAACGGGATACCCGAGACTACGCAGTCAGTTCCTACAAGTTACATTGGTCCCGTGCGAGGTGTTCGTGCCTCCTACGGGGTCGTTTGGGGACTGGTATGGGTTTTCACCCTTTAACGGCCTGTTTTCAAGTCTAAGTGTGATTTTTCCAAATTATCGCCATACTCCCAAACCGAGAAACCCGGGACTACGCGGTCAGTTCCTATGAGTTACATTGGTCCCGTGCGAGGTGTTCGTGCCTCCTACGGGGTCGTTTGGGGGCTTGTTTGGGTTTTCATCCATTAACGGCATGTTTTCAAGTTTAAGTGTGATTTTCGCAAATTATCGTCATACTCTCAAAACGGGATACCCGGGACTACGCAGTCAGTTCCTACAAGTTACATTGGTCCCGTGCGAGGTGTTCGTGCCTCCTACGGGGTCGTTTGGGGACTGGTATGGGTTTTCACCCTTTAACGGCCTGTTTTCAAGTCTAAGTGTGATTTTTGCAAATTATCGCCATACTCTCAAACTGAGAGACCCGGGACTACGCGGTCAGTTCCTACAAGTTACATTGGTCCAGTGCGAGGTGTTCGTGCCTCCTACGGGGTCGTTTGGGGGCTGGTTTGGGTTTTCACCCTTTAACGGCCTGTTTTCAAGTTTAAGTGTGATTTTCGCAAATTATCATCATTCTCTCAAACCGGGATACCCGGGACTACGCAGTCAGTTCCTACAAGTTACATTGGTCCCGTGCGAGGTGTTCGTGCCTCCTACGGGGTCGTTTGGGGGCTGGTTTGGGTTTTCACCCATTAACGGCCTGTGTTTCAAGTCTAAGTGTGATTTTTGCAAATTATCATCATACTCTCAAACCGGGAGACCCGGGACAACGCGGTCAGTTCCTACAAGTTACATTAGTCCCGTGCGAGGTGTTCGTGCCTCCTATGGGGTCGTTTGGGAGCTAGTTTGGGTTTTCACCCTTTAACGGCCTATTTTCAAGTTTAAGCGTGATTTTCGCAAATTATCATCATTCCTTCAAACCGAGAGACCCGGGACTATGCGGTCAGCTCCTACAACTTACATTGGTCCCGTGCGAGGTGTTCGTGCTTCCTACGGGGTCGTTTTGGGGGTTAGTTTGGGTTTTCACCCATTAACGGTCTGTTTTTAAGTCTAAGTGTGATTTTTGCAAATTATCATCATACTCTCGAACCGGGAGACTCGGGACTACGCGGTTAGTTCCTACAAGTTACATTAGTCACGTGCGAGGTGTTCGTGCCTCCTACGGAGTCGTTTGGGGGCTGGTTTGGGTTTTCACCCTATAACGACCTATTTTCAAGTATAAGTGTGATTTTTGCAAATTATCATCATACTCTCAAACCGGGATACCCGGGACTACGCAGTCAGTTCCTACAAGTTACATTGGTCCCGTGCGAGGTGTTCGTGCCTCATACGGGGTCGTTTGGGGACTGGTATGGGTCTTCACCTTTTAACGGCCTGTTTTCAAGTCTAAGTGTGATTTTTGCAAATTATCGTCATACTCTCAAACCGAGAGACCCGGGACTACGCGGTCAGTTCCTACAAGTTAGATTGGTCCCGTGCGAGGTGTTCGTGCCTCCTACGGGGTCGTTTGGGGGCTGGTTTGGGTTTTCACCCATTAACGGCCTGTTTTCAAGTCTAAGTGTGATTTTTGCAAATTATCGTCATACTCTCTAACCGGGAGACCCGGGACAACGCGGTCAGTTCCTACAAGTTACATTGGTCCCGTGCGAGGTGCTCGTGCCTCCTACGTGGTCGTTTGGGGGCTGGTTTGGGTTTTCACCCATTAACGGCCTGTTTTCAAGTCTAAGTGTGATTTTTGCAAATTATTGTCATACTCTCTAACCGGAAGACCCGGGACGACGCGGTCAGATCCTACAAGTTACATTGGTCCCGTGCGAGGTGTTCGTGCCTCCGACGGGGTCGTTTGGGGGCTGGTTTAGGATTTCACCCTTTAACGGCCTGTTTTCAAGTCTAAGTGTGATTTTTGCTAATTATCGTCATACTCTCAAACCGGGATACCCGGGACTACGCAGTCAGTTCCTACAAGTTACATTGGTCCCGTGCGAGGTGTTCGTGCCACCTACGGGGTCGTTTGGGTGCTGGTTTGGGTTTTCACTCATTAACGGCTTGTTTTCAAGTCTAAGTGTGATTTTGCCAAATTATCGTCACACTCTCTAACCGGAAGACCCGGGAGGACGCGGTCAGTTCCTATAAGTTACATCAGTCCCGTACGAGGTGTTCGTGCCTCCTACGGGGTCGTTTGGGGGCTGGTTTGGGTTTTCACCCTTTAACGGCCTGTTTTCAAGTCTAAGTGTGATTTTCGCAAATTATCGTCACACTCTCATACCCGGAGACCCGGGATTACGCGGTCAGTTCCTACAAGTTACATTAGTTCCGTGCGAGGTGTTCGTGCCTCCTAAGGGGTCGTTTGGGGGATGGTTTGGGTTTTCATCCTTTAACGGCCTGTTTTCAAGTCTAAGTGTGATTTTTGCAAATTATCATCATACTCTCAAACAGGGAGACCCGGGACAACGCGGTTAGTTCCTACAAGTTACATTGGTCCTGTGCGAGGTGTCCGTACCTCATACGGGGTCTTTGGGTGCTGGTTTGGGTTTCACCCTTTAATAGCTTCTTTTCAAGTCTAAGTTTGATTTTTGCAAATTATTGTCATACCCTCAAACCGGGGGACCCGGGACTACGCGGTCAGTTCCTACAAGTTACATTGGTCCCGTGCGAGGTGTTCGTGCCTCCTACGGAGTCGTTTGAGGGCTGGTATGGGTTTTCACCCTTTAACGGCCTGTTCTCAAGTCTAAGTGTGATTTTTGCAAATTATCATCATACTCTCAAACAGGGAGACCCGGGACAACGCGATTAGTTCCTACAAGTTACATTGGTCCCGTGCTAGGTGTTCGTGCCTCCTACGGAGTCGTTTGAGGGTTGGTATGGATTTTCACCCTTTAACGGCCTATTTTCAAGTCTAAGTGTGATTTTTGCGAATTATCGTCATACTCTCTCACCGGAAGACCCGGGACGACGCGGTCTATTCCTACAAGTTACATTGGTCCCGTGCGAGATGTTCGTGCCTCCTACGGGGTTGTTTGGGGGCTGGTATGGGTTTTCACCCTTTAACGGCCTGTTTTCAAGTCTAAGTGTTATTTTTTTAAATTATCGTCATAATCTCAAACCGAGAGACCCGGGACTACGCGGTCAGGGGGCTGGTTTGGGTTTTCACACTTTAACGACCTATTTTCAAGTCTAAGTGTGATTTTCGCAAATTATCGTCATACTCGCAAACCGGGATACCCAGGATTACGCGGTCAGGTCCACAAAGTTACATTAGTCCCGTGCGAGGTGTTCGTGCCTCCTATGGGGTCGTTTGGGAGCTAGTTTGGGTTTTCACCCTTTAACGGCCTGTTTTCAAGTCTAAGTGTGATTTTTACAAATTATCATCATACTCTCAAACCGGGAGACCCGGGACTACGCGGTCAGTTCCTACAAGTTAAATTAGTCACGTGCGAGGTGTTCGTGCCTCCTACGGAGTCGTTTGGGGTTGGTTTGGGTTTTCACCCTTTAACGGCCTGTTTTCAAGTCGAAGTGTGATTTTTACAAATTATCATCATACTCTCAAACCGGGATACCCGGGATTACGCAGTCAGTTACTACAAGTTAAATTGGTCCCGTGCGAGGTGTTCGTGCCTCCTACGGGGTCGTTTGGGGACTGGTATGGGTTTTCACCCTTTAACGGCCTGTTTTCAAGTCTAAGTGTGATTTTTCCAAATTATCGCCATACTCCCAAACCGAGAAACCCGGGACTACGCGGTCAGTTCCTATGAGTTACATTGGTCCCGTGCGAGGTGTTCGTGCCTCCTACGGGGTCGTTTGGGGGCTTGTTTGGGTTTTCATCCATTAACGGCATGTTTTCAAGTTTAAGTGTGATTTTCGCAAATTATCGTCATACTCTCAAAACGGGATACCCGGGACTACACAGTCAGTTCCTACAAGTTACATTGGTCCCGTGCGAGGTGTTCGTGCCTCCTACGGGGTCGTTTGGGGACTGGTATGGGTCTTCACCTTTTAACGGCATGTTTCCAAGTCTAAGTGTGATTTTTGCAAATTATCGCCATACTCTCAAACCGAGAGACCCGGGACAACGCGGTCAGTTCCTACAAGTTACATTGGTCCCGTGCGAGGTGTTCGTGCCTCCTACGGGGTCGTTTGGGTGCTGGTTTGGGTTTTCATTCATTAACGGCCTGTTTTCAAGTTTAAGTGTGATTTTTGCAAATTATCGTCATACTCTCAAAACGGGATACCCGAGACTACGCAGTCAGTTCCTACAAGTTACATTGGTCCCGTGCGAGGTGTTCGTGCCTCCTACGGGGTCGTTTGGGGACTGGTATGGGTTTTCACCCTTTAACGGCCTGTTTTCAAGTCTAAGTGTGATTTTTCCAAATTATCGCCATACTCCCAAACCGAGAAACCCGGGACTACGCGGTCAGTTCCTATGAGTTACATTGGTCCCGTGCGAGGTGTTCGTGCCTCCTACGGGGTCGTTTGGGGGCTTGTTTGGGTTTTCATCCATTAACGGCATGTTTTCTAGTTTAAGTGTGATTTTCGCAAATTATCGTCATACTCTCAAAACGGGATACCCGGGACTACGCAGTCAGTTCCTACAAGTTACATTGGTCCCGTGCGAGGTGTTCGTGCCTCCTACGGGGTCGTTTGGGGACTGGTATGGGTTTTCACCCTTTAACGGCCTGTTTTCAAGTCTAAGTGTGATTTTTGCAAATTATCGCCATACTCTCAAACTGAGAGACCCGGGACTACGCGGTCAGTTCCTACAAGTTACATTGGTCCCGTGCGAGGTGTTCGTGCCTCCTACGGGGTCGTTTGGGGGCTGGTTTGGGTTTTCACCATTTAACGGCCTGTTTTCAAGTTTAAGTGTGATTTTTGCAAATTATCGTCATTCTCTCAAACCGGGATACCCGGGACTACGCAGTCAGTTCCTACAAGTTACATTGGTCCCGTGCGAGGTGTTCGTGCCTCCTACGGGGTCGTTTGGGGGCTGGTTTGGGTTTTCACCCATTAACGGCCTGTGTTTCAAGTCTAAGTGTGATTTTTGCAAATTATCATCATACTCTCAAACCGGGAGACCCGGGACAACGCGGTCAGTTCCTACAAGTTACATTAGTCCCGTGCGAGGTGTTCGTGCCTCCTATGGGGTCGTTTGGGAGCTAGTTTGGGTTTTCACCCTTTAACGACCTATTTTCAAGTTTAAGCGTGATTTTCGCAAATTATCATCATTCCTTCAAACCGAGAGACCCGGGACTATGCGGTCAGCTCCTACAACTTACATTGGTCCCGTGCGAGGTGTTCGTGCTTCCTACGGGGTCGTTTTGGGGGTTAGTTTGGGTTTTCACCCATTAACGGTCTGTTTTTAAGTCTAAGTGTGATTTTTGCAAATTATCATCATACTCTCGAACCGGGAGACTCGGGACTACGCGGTTAGTTCCTACAAGTTACATTAGTCACGTGCGAGGTGTTCGTGCCTCCTACGGAGTCGTTTGGGGGCTGGTTTGGGTTTTCACCCTATAACGACCTATTTTCAAGTCTAAGTGTGATTTTTGCAAATTATCATCATACTCTCAAACCGGGATACCCGGGACTACGCAGTCAGTTCCTACAAGTTACATTGGTCCCGTGCGAGGTGTTCGTGCCTCATACGGGGTCGTTTGGGGACTGGTATGGGTCTTCACCTTTTAACGGCCTGTTTTCAAGTCTAAGTGTGATTTTTGCAAATTATCGTCATACTCTCAAACCGAGAGACCCGGGACTACGCGGTCAGTTCCTACAAGTTAGATTGGTCCCGTGCGAGGTGTTCGTGCCTCCTACGGGGTCGTTTGGGGGCTGGTTTGGGTTTTCACCCATTAACGGCCTGTTTTCAAGTCTAAGTGTGATTTTTGCAAATTATCGTCATACTCTCTAACCGGGAGACCCGGGACAACGCGGTCAGTTCCTACAAGTTACATTGGTCCCGTGCGAGGTGCTCGTGCCTCCTACGTGGTCGTTTGGGGGCTGGTTTGGGTTTTCACCCATTAACGGCCTGTTTTCAAGTCTAAGTGTGATTTTTGCAAATTATTGTCATACTCTCTAACCGGAAGACCCGGGACGACGCGGTCAGATCCTACAAGTTACATTGGTCCCGTGCGAGGTGTTCGTGCCTCCGACGGGGTCGTTTGGGGGCTGGTTTAGGATTTCACCCTTTAACGGCCTGTTTTCAAGTCTAAGTGTGATTTTTGCTAATTATCGTCATACTCTCAAACCGGGATACCCGGGACTACGCAGTCAGTTCCTACAAGTTACATTGGTCCCGTGCGAGGTGTTCGTGCCACCTACGGGGTCGTTTGGGTGCTGGTTTGGGTTTTCACTCATTAACGGCCTGTTTTCAAGTCTAAGTGTGATTTTGGCAAATTATCGTCACACTCTCTAACCGGAAGACCCGGGAGGACGCGGTCAGTTCCTACAAGTTACATCAGTCCCGTACGAGGTGTTCGTGCCTCCTACGGGGTCGTTTGGGGGCTGGTTTGGGTTTTCACCCTTTAACGGCCTGTTTTCAAGTCTAAGTGTGATTTTCGCAAATTATCGTAACACTCTCATACCCGGAGACCCGGGATTACGCGGTCAGTTCCTACAAGTTACATTAGTTCCGTGCGAGGTGTTCGTGCCTCCTAAGGGGTCGTTTGGGGGATGGTTTGGGTTTTCATCCTTTAACGGCCTGTTTTCAAGTCTAAGTGTGATTTTTGCAAATTATCATCATACTCTCAAACAGGGAGACCCGGGACAACGCGGTTAGTTCCTACAAGTTACATTGGTCCTGTGCGAGGTGTCCGTACCTCATACGGGGTCTTTGGGTGCTGGTTTGGGTTTCACCCTTTAATAGCTTCTTTTCAAGTCTAAGTTTGATTTTTGCAAATTATTGTCATACCCTCAAACCGGGGGACCCGGGACTACGCGGTCAGTTCCTACAAGTTACATTGGTCCCGTGCGAGGTGTTCGTGCCTCCTACGGAGTCGTTTGAGGGCTGGTATGGGTTTTCACCCTTTAACGGCCTGTTTTCAAGTCTAAGTGTGATTTTTGCAAATTATCATCATACTCTCAAACAGGGAGACCCGGGACAACGCGATTAGTTCCTACAAGTTACATTGGTCCCGTGCTAGGTGTTCGTGCCTCCTACGGAGTCGTTTGAGGGTTGGTATGGATTTTCACCCTTTAACGGCCTATTTTCAAGTCTAAGTGTGATTTTTGCGAATTATCGTCATACTCTCTCACCGGAAGACCCGGGACGACGCGGTCTATTCCTACAAGTTACATTGGTCCCGTGCGAGATGTTCGTGCCTCCTACGGGGTTGTTTGGGGGCTGGTATGGGTTTTCACCCTTTAACGGCCTGTTTTCAAGTCTAAGTGTTATTTTTTTAAATTATCGTCATAATCTCAAACCGAGAGACCCGGGACTACGCGGTCAGGGGGCTGGTTTGGGTTTTCACACTTTAACGACCTATTTTCAAGTCTAAGTGTGATTTTCGCAAATTATCGTCATACTCGCAAACCGGGATACCCAGGATTACGCGGTCAGGTCCACAAAGTTACATTAGTCCCGTGCGAGGTGTTCGTGCCTCCTATGGGGTCGTTTGGGAGCTAGTTTGGGTTTTCACCCTTTAACGGCCTGTTTTCAAGTCTAAGTGTGATTTTTACAAATTATCATCATACTCTCAAACCGGGAGACCCGGGACTACGCGGTCAGTTCCTACAAGTTAAATTAGTCACGTGCGAGGTGTTCGTGCCTCCTACGGAGTCGTTTGGGGTTGGTTTGGGTTTTCACCCTTTAACGGCCTGTTTTCAAGTCGAAGTGTGATTTTTACAAATTATCATCATACTCTCAAACCGGGATACCCGGGATTACGCAGTCAGTTACTACAAGTTAAATTGGTCCCGTGCGAGGTGTTCGTGCCTCCTACGGGGTCGTTTGGGGACTGGTATGGGTTTTCACCCTTTAACGGCCTGTTTTCAAGTCTAAGTGTGATTTTTCCAAATTATCGCCATACTCCCAAACCGAGAAACCCGGGACTACGCGGTCAGTTCCTATGAGTTACATTGGTCCCGTGCGAGGTGTTCGTGCCTCCTACGGGGTCGTTTGGGGGCTTGTTTGGGTTTTCATCCATTAACGGCATGTTTTCAAGTTTAAGTGTGATTTTCGCAAATTATCGTCATACTCTCAAAACGGGATACCCGGGACTACGCAGTCAGTTCCTACAAGTTACATTGGTCCCGTGCGAGGTGTTCGTGCCTCCTACGGGGTCGTTTGGGGACTGGTATGGGTCTTCACCTTTTAACGGCATGTTTCCAAGTCTAAGTGTGATTTTTGCAAATTATCGCCATACTCTCAAACCGAGAGACCCGGGACAACGCGGTCAGTTCCTACAAGTTACATTGGTCCCGTGCGAGGTGTTCGTGCCTCCTACGGGGTCGTTTGGGTGCTGGTTTGGGTTTTCATTCATTAACGGCCTGTTTTCAAGTTTAAGTGTGATTTTTGCAAATTATCGTCATACTCTCAAAACGGGATACCCGAGACTACGCAGTCAGTTCCTACAAGTTACATTGGTCCCATGCGAGGTGTTCGTGCCTCCTACGGGGTCGTTTGGGGACTGGTATGGGTTTTCACCCTTTAACGGCCTGTTTTCAAGTCTAAGTGTGATTTTTCCAAATTATCGCCATACTCCCAAACCGAGAAACCCGGGACTACGCGGTCAGTTCCTATGAGTTACATTGGTCCCGTGCGAGGTGTTCGTGCCTCCTACGGGGTCGTTTGGGGGCTTGTTTGGGTTTTCATCCATTAACGGCATGTTTTCAAGTTTAAGTGTGATTTTCGCAAATTATCGTCATACTCTCAAAACGGGATACCCGGGACTACGCAGTCAGTTCCTACAAGTTACATTGGTCCCGTGCGAGGTGTTCGTGCCTCCTACGGGGTCGTTTGGGGACTGGTATGGGTTTTCACCCTTTAACGGCCTGTTTTCAAGTCTAAGTGTGATTTTTGCAAATTATCGCCATACTCTCAAACTGAGAGACCCGGGACTACGCGGTCAGTTCCTACAAGTTACATTGGTCCCGTGCGAGGTGTTCGTGCCTCCTACGGGGTCGTTTGGGGGCTGGTTTGGGTTTTCACCATTTAACGGCCTGTTTTCAAGTTTAAGTGTGATTTTCGCAAATTATCGTCATTCTCTCAAACCGGGATACCCGGGACTACGCAGTCAGTTCCTACAAGTTACATTGGTCCCGTGCGAGGTGTTCGTGCCTCCTACGGGGTCGTTTGGGGGCTGGTTTGGGTTTTCACCCATTAACGGCCTGTGTTTCAAGTCTAAGTGTGATTTTTGCAAATTATCATCATACTCTCAAACCGGGAGACCCGGGACAACGCGGTCAGTTCCTACAAGTTACATTAGTCCCGTGCGAGGTGTTCGTGCCTCCTATGGGGTCGTTTGGGAGCTAGTTTGGGTTTTCACCCTTTAACGGCCTATTTTCAAGTTTAAGCGTGATTTTCGCAAATTATCATCATTCCTTCAAACCGAGAGACCCGGGACTATGCGGTCAGCTCCTACAACTTACATTGGTCCCGTGCGAGGTGTTCGTGCTTCCTACGGGGTCGTTTTGGGGGTTAGTTTGGGTTTTCACCCATTAACGGTCTGTTTTTAAGTCTAAGTGTGATTTTTGCAAATTATCATCATACTCTCGAACCGGGAGACTCGGGACTACGCGGTTAGTTCCTACAAGTTACATTAGTCACGTGCGAGGTGTTCGTGCCTCCTACGGAGTCGTTTGGGGGCTG
This sequence comes from Sambucus nigra, assembly GCA_949130495.1. NCBI lineage: Eukaryota > Viridiplantae > Streptophyta > Magnoliopsida > Dipsacales > Adoxaceae > Sambucus > Sambucus nigra. The sequence continues at coordinate 820,382,436 of OX422207.1, forward strand.
GTTTGGGTTTTCACCCTATAACGACCTATTTTCAAGTCTAAGTGTGATTTTTGCAAATTATCATCATACTCTCAAACCGGGATACCCGGGACTACGCAGTCAGTTCCTACAAGTTACATTGGTCCCGTGCGAGGTGTTCGTGCCTCATACGGGGTCGTTTGGGGACTGGTATGGGTCTTCACCTTTTAACGGCCTGTTTTCAAGTCTAAGTGTGATTTTTGCAAATTATCGTCATACTCTCAAACCGAGAGACCCGGGACTACGCGGTCAGTTCCTACAAGTTAGATTGGTCCCGTGCGAGGTGTTCGTGCCTCCTACGGGGTCGTTTGGGGGCTGGTTTGGGTTTTCACCCATTAACGGCCTGTTTTCAAGTCTAAGTGTGATTTTTGCAAATTATCGTCATACTCTCTAACCGGGAGACCCGGGACAACGCGGTCAGTTCCTACAAGTTACATTGGTCCCGTGCGAGGTGCTCGTGCCTCCTACGTGGTCGTTTGGGGGCTGGTTTGGGTTTTCACCCATTAACGGCCTGTTTTCAAGTCTAAGTGTGATTTTTGCAAATTATTGTCATACTCTCTAACCGGAAGACCCGGGACGACGCGGTCAGATCCTACAAGTTACATTGGTCCCGTGCGAGGTGTTCGTGCCTCCGACGGGGTCGTTTGGGGGCTGGTTTAGGATTTCACCCTTTAACGGCCTGTTTTCAAGTCTAAGTGTGATTTTTGCTAATTATCGTCATACTCTCAAACCGGGATACCCGGGACTACGCAGTCAGTTCCTACAAGTTACATTGGTCCCGTGCGAGGTGTTCGTGCCACCTACGGGGTCGTTTGGGTGCTGGTTTGGGTTTTCACTCATTAACGGCCTGTTTTCAAGTCTAAGTGTGATTTTGGCAAATTATCGTCACACTCTCTAACCGGAAGACCCGGGAGGACGCGGTCAGTTCCTACAAGTTACATCAGTCCCGTACGAGGTGTTCGTGCCTCCTATGGGGTCGTTTGGGGGCTGGTTTGGGTTTTCACCCTTTAACGGCCTGTTTTCAAGTCTAAGTGTGATTTTCGCAAATTATCGTAACACTCTCATACCCGGAGACCCGGGATTACGCGGTCAGTTCCTACAAGTTACATTAGTTCCGTGCGAGGTGTTCGTGCCTCCTAAGGGGTCGTTTGGGGGATGGTTTGGGTTTTCATCCTTTAACGGCCTGTTTTCAAGTCTAAGTGTGATTTTTGCAAATTATCATCATACTCTCAAACAGGGAGACCCGGGACAACGCGGTTAGTTCCTACAAGTTACATTGGTCCTGTGCGAGGTGTCCGTACCTCATACGGGGTCTTTGGGTGCTGGTTTGGGTTTCACCCTTTAATAGCTTCTTTTCAAGTCTAAGTTTGATTTTTGCAAATTATTGTCATACCCTCAAACCGGGGGACCCGGGACTACGCGGTCAGTTCCTACAAGTTACATTGGTCCCGTGCGAGGTGTTCGTGCCTCCTACGGAGTCGTTTGAGGGCTGGTATGGGTTTTCACCCTTTAACGGCCTGTTTTCAAGTCTAAGTGTGATTTTTGCAAATTATCATCATACTCTCAAACAGGGAGACCCGGGACAACGCGATTAGTTCCTACAAGTTACATTGGTCCCGTGCTAGGTGTTCGTGCCTCCTACGGAGTCGTTTGAGGGTTGGTATGGATTTTCACCCTTTAACGGCCTATTTTCAAGTCTAAGTGTGATTTTTGCGAATTATCGTCATACTCTCTCACCGGAAGACCCGGGACGACGCGGTCTATTCCTACAAGTTACATTGGTCCCGTGCGAGATGTTCGTGCCTCCTACGGGGTTGTTTGGGGGCTGGTATGGGTTTTCACCCTTTAACGGCCTGTTTTCAAGTCTAAGTGTTATTTTTTTAAATTATCGTCATAATCTCAAACCGAGAGACCCGGGACTACGCGGTCAGGGGGCTGGTTTGGGTTTTCACACTTTAACGACCTATTTTCAAGTCTAAGTGTGATTTTCGCAAATTATCGTCATACTCGCAAATCGGGATACCCAGGATTACGCGGTCAGGTCCACAAAGTTACATTAGTCCCGTGCGAGGTGTTCGTGCCTCCTATGGGGTCGTTTGGGAGCTAGTTTGGGTTTTCACCCTTTAACGGCCTGTTTTCAAGTCTAAGTGTGATTTTTACAAATTATCATCATACTCTCAAACCGGGAGACCCGGGACTACGCGGTCAGTTCCTACAAGTTAAATTAGTCACGTGCGAGGTGTTCGTGCCTCCTACGGAGTCGTTTGGGGTTGGTTTGGGTTTTCACCCTTTAACGGCCTGTTTTCAAGTCGAAATGTGATTTTTACAAATTATCATCATACTCTCAAACCGGGATACCCGGGATTACGCAGTCAGTTACTACAAGTTAAATTGGTCCCGTGCGAGGTGTTCGTGCCTCCTACGGGGTCGTTTGGGGACTGGTATGGGTTTTCACCCTTTAACGACCTGTTTTCAAGTCTAAGTGTGATTTTTGCCAATTATCGCCATACTCTTAAACCGAGAGACCCGGGACTACGCGGTCAGTTCCTACAAGTTTTCCTACAAGTTACATTGGTCCCGTGCGAGGTGTTCGTGCCTCCTACGGGGTCGTTTGGGGACTGGTATGGGTTTTCACCCTTTAACGGCCTGTTTTCAAGTCTAAGTGTGATTTTTGCAAATTATCGCCATACTCTCAAACCGAGAGACCCGGGACTACGCGGTCAGTTCATACAAGTTACATTGGTCCCGTGCGAGGTGTTCGTGCCTCCTACGGGGTCGTTTGGGGGCTGGTTTGGGTTTTCACCCATTAACGACTTGTTTTCAAGTCTAAGTGTGATTTTTGCAAATTATCATCATACTCTCAAACCGGGAGACCCGGGACAACGCGATCAGTTCCTACAAGTTCCATTGGTCCCGTGCCAGGTATTCGTGCCTCCTAAGGGGTCGTTTGGGGGCTGGTTTGGGTTTTCACCCTTTAACGGCCTGTTTTCAAGTTTAAGTGTGATTTTCGCAAATTATTGTCATTCCTTCAAATCGAGAGACCCGGGACTACGCGGTCAGTTCCTACAAGTTACATTGGTCCCGTGCGAGGTTTTCGTGCTTCCTACGGGGTCGCTTGGTGGCTAGTTTGGGTTTTCACCCATTAATGGCCTGTTTTTAAGTCTAAGTGTGATTTTTGCAAATTATCATCATACTCTCAAATCGACAGACCCAGGACTACGCGGTCAGTTCCTACAAGTTACATTAGTCCCGTGCGAGGTGTTCGTGCCTCCTACGGAGTCGTTTGGGGGCTGGTTTGGGTTTTCACCCTTTAACGGCCTGTTTTCAAGTCTAAGTGTGATTTTTGCAAATTATCATCATACTCTCAAACCGGGATACCCGGGACTACGCAGTCAGTTCCTACAAGTTACATTGGTCCCGTGCGAGGTGTTCGTGCCTCATACGGGGTCGTTTGGGGACTGGTATGGGTTTTGACCTTTTAACGGCCTGTTTTCAAGTCTAAGTGTGATTTTTGCAAATTAGCGTCATACTCTCAAACCGAGAGACCCGGGACTACGTGGTCAGTTCCTCAAAGTTACATTGGTCCCGTGCGAGGTGTTCGTGCCTCCTACGGGGTCGTTTGGGGGCTGGTTTGGGTTTTCACCCATTAACGGCCTGTTTTCAAGTGTAAGTGTGATTTTTGCAAATTATCGTCATACTTTCTAACCGGGAGACCCGGGACAACGCGGTCAGTTCCTACAAGTTACATTGGTCCCGTGCGAGGTGCTCGTGCCTCCTACGTGGTCGTTTGGGGGCTGGTTTAGGTTTTCACCCATTAACGGCCTGTTTTCAAGTCTAAGTGTGATTTTTGCAAATTATCGTCATACTCTCAAACCGAGAGACCCCGGACTACACGGTTAGTTCCTACAAATTACATTGGTCCCGTGCGAGGTGTTCGTGCCTCCGACGGGGTCGTTTGGGGGCTGGTTTGGGTTTTCACCCATTAACGGCCTATTTTCAAGTCTAAGTGTGATTTTTGCAAATTATCGTCATACTCTCTAATCGGGAGATCCGGGACAACGCGGTCAGTTCCTACAAGTTACATTGGTCCCGTGCGAGGTGTTCGTGCCTCCTACGGGGTCGTTTGGGGGCTGGTTTGGGTTTTCACCCATTAACGGCCTGTTTTCAAGTCTAAGTGTGATTTTCACAAATTATCGTCATACTCTCTAACCGGAAGACCCGGGACGACGCGGTCAGTTCCTATAAGTTACATTGGTCCCGTGCGAGGTGTTCGTGCCTCCGACGGGGTCGTTTGGGGGCTGGTTTGGGATTTCACCCTTTAACGGCCTGTTTTCAAGTTTAAGTGTGATTTTCGCTAATTATCGTCATACTCTCAAACCGGGATACCCGGGACTACGCAGTCAGTTCCTACAAGTTACATTGGTCCCGTGCGAGGTGTTCGTGCCTCCTACGGAGTCGTTTGGGGGCTGGTTTGGGTTTTCACCCTTTAACGGCCTGTTTTCAAGTCTAAGTGCGATTTTAGCAAATTATCATCATACTCTCAAACCGGGATACCCGGGACTATGCAGTCAGTTCTTACAAGTTACATTGGTCCCGTGCGAGGTGTTCATGCCTCCTACGGGGTCGTTTAGGGGTTGGTTTGGGTTTTCACCCATTAACGGCCTGTTTTCAAGTCTAAGTGTGATTTTTGCAAATTATCGTCATACTCTCAAACCGAAAGACCCGGGGCTACACGGTCAGTTCCTACAAGTTACATTGGTCCCGTGCGAGGTGTTCGTGCCTCCTACGGGGTCGCTTGGGAGCTGGTTTGGGTTTTCACCCTTTAACGGCCTGTTTTCAAGTCTAAGTGTGATTTTCGCAAATTATCGTCATACTCTCTAACCGGAAGACCCGGGACGACGCGGTCAGTTCCTACAAGTTACGCTGGTCCCGTGCGAGGTGTTCGTGCCTCCTACGGGGTCGTTTGCGGGTTGGTTTGGGTTTTCACCCTTTAACGGCCTGCTTTCATGTTTAAGTGTGATTTTTGCAAATTATCGTCATACTCTCAAACCGAAAGACCCGGGACTACGCAGTCAGTTCTTACAAGTAACATTGGTCCCGTGTGAGGTGTTCGTGCCTCCTACAGGGTTGTTTGGATGCTGGTTTGGGTTTTCACCCATTAACGGCCTGTTTTCAAGTCTGAGTGTGATTTTTGCAAATTATCGTCATACTCTCTAACCGGAAGACCCGGGACGATGCGGTCAGTTCCTACAAGTTACATTTGTCCCGTGCGAGGTGTTTGTGCCTCCTATGGGGTCGCTTGGGGGCTGGTGTGGGTTTTCACCCTTTAACGGCCTGTTTTCATGTCTAAGTGTTATTTTTTCAAATTATCGTCATAATCTCAAACCGAGAGACCCGGGACTACGCGGTCATTTCCTACAAGTTACATTGGTCCGGTGCAAGGTGTTCGTGCCTCCTACGGGGTCGTTTGTGGGCTGATTTCGATTTTCACCCTTTAACGGCCTATTTTCAAGTCTAAGTGTGATTTTCGCAAATTATGGTCATACTCTAAAACCGGGAAATCCGGGACGACGCGATCAGTTCCTACAAGTTCCATTGGTCCCGTGCGAGGTGTTCGTGCCTCCTACGGGGTCTTTTGGGGACTGGTTTGGTTTTTCACCCTTTAACGGCTTGTTTTCAAGTCTAAGTGTGATTTTTGCAAATTATCGTCATGCTCTCAAATCGGGAGACCCGGGACTACGCAGTGAGTTCGTACAAGTTACATTGGTCCCGTGCGAGGTGTTCGTGCCTCCAAAGGGGTCGTTTGGGGGCTGGTTTGGGTTTTCACCTTTTAACGGCCTGTTTTCAAGTCTAAGTGTTATTAATTCAAATTATCATCATACTCTCTAACCGGGAGACCCGGGACGACGCGGTCAGTTCCTACAAGTTACATTGGTCCCGTGCGAGGTGTTCGTGCCTCCTACGGGGTCGTTTGGGGACTGGTTTGGGTTTTCACCCTTTAACGGACTGTTTTCAAGTTTAAGTGTGATTTTCGCAAATTATCATCATACTCTCAAACCGGGATACCCGGGACTACGCAGTCAGCTCCTACTAGTTACATTGGTCCCGTGCGAGGTGTTCGTGCCTCCTACGGGGTCGTTTGGGGGCTGGTTTGGGTTTTCACCCATTAACGGCCTGTTTTCAAGTCTAAGTGTGATTTTCGCAAATTATCGTCATACTCCCTAACCGGAAGACCCGGGACGACGCGGTCAGTTCCTACAAGTTACATTGGTCCCGTGCGAGGTGTTCGTGCCTCCGACGGGGTCGTTTGGGGGCTGGTTTGGGATTTCAACCTTTAATGGCCTATTTTCAAGTTTAAGTGTGATTTTCGCTAATTATCGTCATACTCTCAAACCGGGATACCCGGGACTACGCAGTCAGTTCCTACAAGTTACATTGGTTCCTCGCGAGGTGTTCGTGCCTCCTACGGAGTCGTTTGGGGGCTGGTTTGGGTTTTCATCCTTTAACGGCCTGTTTTCAAGTCTAAGTGTGATTTTTGCAAATTATCGTCATACTCTCTAACCGGAAGACCCGGGACGACGCGGTCAGTTCCTACAAGTTACATTGGTCCCGTGCGAGGTGTTCGTGCCTCCTACGGGGTCGTTTGGGGGCTGGTTTTGGTTTTCACCCTTTAACGGCCTGTTTTCAAGTTTAAGTGTGATTTTCGCAAATTATCGTCATACTCTCAAACCGGGATACCCGGGACTACGCAGTCAGTTCTTACAAGTTACATTGGTCCCGTGCGAGGTGTTCGTGCCTCCTACGGGGTTGTTTGGTTGCTGGTTTGGGTTTTCACCCATTAACGGCCTGTTTTCAAGTTTAAGTGTGATTTTCGCAAATTATCATCATACTCTCTAACCGGGAGATCCGGGACGACGCGGTCAGTTCCTACAAGTTACATTGGTCCCGTGCGAGGTGTTCGTGCCTCCTACGGAATCGTTTGGGGACTGGTTTGGGTTTTCACCCTTTAACGGCCTGTTTTCAAGTTTAAGTGTGATTTTCACAAATTATCGTCATACTCTCAAACTGGGATACCCGGGACTACGCAGTCAGTTCCTACAAGTTACATTGGTCCCGTGCGAGGTGTTCGTGCCTCCTACGGGGTCGTTTGGGGGCTGGTTTTGGTTTTCACCCATTAACGGCCTGTTTTCAAGTCTAAGTGTGATTTTCGCAAATCATCGTCATACTCTCTAACCGGAAGACCCGGGACGACGTGATCAGTTCCTACAAGTTACATTGGTCCCGTGCGAGGTGTTCGTGCCTCCGACGGGGTCGTTTGGGGGCTGGTTTGGGATTTCACCCTTTAACGGCCTGTTTTCAAGTTTAAGTGTGATTTTCGCTAATTATCGTCATACTCTCAAACCGGGATACCCGGGAATACGCAGTCAGTTCCTACAAGTTACATTGGTCCCGTGCGAGGTGTTCTTGCCTCCTACGGAGTCGTTTGGGGGCTGGTTTGGGTTTTCACCCTTTAACGGCCTGTTTTCAAGTCTAAGTGTGATTTTTGCAAATTATCGTCATACTCTCTAACCGGAAGACTCGGGACGACGCGGTCAGTTCCTACAAGTTACATTGGTCCCGTGCGAGGTGTTCGTGCCTCCTACGGGGTCGTTTGGGGGCTGGTTTTGGTTTTCACCCTTTAACGGCCTGTTTTCAAGTTTAAGTGTGATTTTCGCAAATTATCGTCATACTCTCAAACCGGGATACCCGGGACTACGCAGTCATTTCTTACAAGTTACATTGGTCCCGTGCGAGGTGTTCGTGCCTCCTACGGGGTTGTTTGGGTGCTGGTTTGGGTTTTCACCCATTAACGGCCTGTTTTCAAGTCTGAGTGTGATTTTTGCAAATTATCGTCATACTCCCTAACCGGAAGACCCAGGACGACGCGGTGAGTTCCTACAAGTTACATTTGTCCCGTGCGAGGTGTTCGTGCCTCCAAAGGGGTCGTTTGGGGGCTGGTTTGGGTTTTCACCTTTTAACGGCATGTTTTCAAGTCTAAGTGTTATTAATTCAAATTATCATCATACTCTCTAACCGGGAGACCCGGGACGATGCGGTCAGTTCCTACAAGTTACATTGGTCCCGTGCGAGGTGTTCGTGCCTCCTACGGGGTCGTTTGGGTGCTGGTTTGGGTTTTCACCCTTTAACGACCTATTTTCAAGTTTAAGTGTGATTTTCACAAATTATCGTCATACTCTCAAACCGGGATACCCGGGACTACGCAGTCAGTTCCTACAAGTTACATTGGTTCCTCGCGAGGTGTTCATGCCTCCTACGGAGTCGTTTGGGGGCTGGTTTGGGTTTTCACCCTTTAACGGCCTGTTTTCAAGTCTGAGTGTGATTTTTGCAAATTATCGTCATACTCTCTAACCGGGAGACCCGGGACGATGCGGTCAGTTCCTACAAGTTACATTGGTTCCTCGCGAGGTGTTCGTGCCTCCTACGGAGTCGTTTGGGGGCTGGTTTGAATTTTCATCCTTTAACGGCCTGTTTTCAAGTCTAAGTGTGATTTTTGCAAATTATCGTCATACTCTCTAACCGGAAGACCCGGGACGACGCGGTCAGTTCCTACAAGTTACATTGGTCCCGTGCGAGGTGTTCGTGCCTCCTACGGGGTCGTTTGGGGGCTGGTTTTGGTTTTCACCCTTTAACAGCCTGTTTTCAAGTTTAAGTGTGATTTTCGCAAATTAACGTCATACTCTCAAACCGGGATACCCGGGACTACGCAGTCAGTTCTTACAAGTTACATTGGTCCCGTGCGAGGTGTTCGTGCCTCCTACGGGGTTGTTTGGGTGCTGGTTTGGGTTTTCACCCTTTAACGGCCTATTTTCAAGTTTAAGTGTGATTTTCGCAAATTATCGTCATACTCTCAAACCGGGATACCCGGGACTACGCAGTCAGTTCCTACAAGTTACATTGGTCCCATGCGAGGTGTTCGTGCCTCCTACGGGGTCGTTTGGGGGCTGGTTTGGGTTTTCACCCATTAACGGCCTGTTTTCAAGTCTAAGTGTGATTTTCGCAAATTATCGTCATACTCTCTAACCGGAAAACCCGGGACGACGCGGTCAGTTCCTACAAGTTACATTGGTCCCGTGCGAGGTGTTCGTGCCTCCGACGGGGTCGTTTGGGGGCTGGTTTGGGATTTCACCCTTTAACGGCCTGTTTTCAAGTTTAAGTGTGATTTTCGCTAATTATCGTCATACTCTCAAACCGGGATACCTGGGACTACGCAGTCAGTTCCTACAAGTTAGATTGGTCCCGTGCGAGGTGTTCGTGCCTCCTACGGAGTCGTTTGGGGGCTGGTTTGGGTTTTCACCCTTTAACGACCTGTTTTCAAGTCTAAGTGTGATTTTTGCAAATTATCATCATACTCTCAAACCGGGATACCCGGGACTACGCAGTCAGTTCCTACAAGTTACATTGGTCCCGTGCGAGGTGTTCGTGCCTCATACGGGGTCGTTTGGGGACTGGTATGGGTTTTCACCCTTTAACGGCCTGTTTTCAAGTCTAAGTGTGATTTTTGCAAATTATCGTCATACTCTCAAACCGAGAGACCCGGGACTACACGGTCAGTTCCTACAAGTTACATTGGTCCCGTGCGAGGTGTTCGTGCCTCCTACGGGGTTGTTTGGATGATGGTTTGGGTTCTCACCCATTAACGGCATGTTTACAAGTCTGAGTGTGATTTTTGCAAATTATCGTCATACTCTCTAACCGGAAGACCCGGGACGACGCGGTCAGTTCCTACAAGTTACATTGGTCCCGTGCGAGGTGTTTGTGCCTCCTACGGGGTCGTTTGGGGGCTGGTTTTGGTTTTCACCCTTTAACGGCCTGTTTTCAAGTTTAAGTGTGATTTTCGCAAATTATCGTCATACTCTCAAACCGGGATACCCGGGACTACGCAGTCAGTTCTTACAAGTTACATTGGTCCCGTGCGAGGTGTTCGTGCCTCCTACGGGGTTGTTTGGGTGCTGGTTTGGGTTTTCACCCTTTAACGGCCTATTTTCAAGTCTGAGTGTGATTTTTGCAAATTATCGTCATACTCTCAAACTGGGATACCCGGGACTACGCAGTCAGTTCCTACAAGTTACATTTGTCCCGTGCGAGGTGTTCGTGCCTCCTACGGGGTCGTTTGGGGGCTGGTTTGGGTTTTCACCCATTAACGGCCTGTTTTCAAGTCTAAGTGTGATTTTCGCAAATTATCGTCATACTCTCTAACCGGAAAACCCGGGACGACGCGGTCAGTTCCTACAAGTTACATTGGTCCCGTGCGAGGTGTTCGTGCCTCCGACGGGGTCGTTTGGGGGCTGGTTTGGGATTTCACCCTTTAACGGCCTGTTTTCAAGTTTAAGTGTGATTTTCGCTAATTATCGTCATACTCTCAAACCGGGATACCTGGGACTACGCAGTCAGTTCCTACAAGTTAGATTGGTCCCGTGCGAGGTGTTCGTGCCTCCTACGGAGTCGTTTGGGGGCTGGTTTGGGTTTTCACCCTTTAACGACCTGTTTTCAAGTCTAAGTGTGATTTTTGCAAATTATCATCATACTCTCAAACCGGGATACCCGGGACTACGCAGTCAGTTCCTACAAGTTACATTGGTCCCGTGCGAGGTGTTCGTGCCTCATACGGGGTCGTTTGGGGACTGGTATGGGTTTTCACCCTTTAACGGCCTGTTTTCAAGTCTAAGTGTGATTTTTGCAAATTATCGTCATACTCTCAAACCGAGAGACCCGGGACTACACGGTCAGTTCCTACAAGTTACATTGGTCCCGTGCGAGGTGTTCGTGCCTCCTACGGGGTTGTTTGGATGATGGTTTGGGTTCTCACCCATTAACGGCATGTTTACAAGTCTGAGTGTGATTTTTGCAAATTATCGTCATACTCTCTAACCGGAAGACCCGGGACGACGCGGTCAGTTCCTACAAGTTACATTGGTCCCGTGCGAGGTGTTCGTGCCTCCTACGGGGTCGTTTGGGGGCTGGTTTTGGTTTTCACCCTTTAACGGCCTGTTTTCAAGTTTAAGTGTGATTTTCGCAAATTATCGTCATACTCTCAAACCGGGATACCCGGGACTACGCAGTCAGTTCTTACAAGTTACATTGGTCCCGTGCGAGGTGTTCGTGCCTCCTACGGGGTTGTTTGGGTGCTGGTTTGGGTTTTCACCCATTAACGGCCTGTTTTCAAGTCTGAGTGTGATTTTTGCAAATTATCGTCATACTCTCTAACCAGAAGACCCAGGACGATGCGGTGAGTTCCTACAAGTTACATTTGTCCCGTGCGAGGTGTTCGTGCCTCAAAAGGGGTCGTTTGGGGGCTGGTTTGGGTTTTCACCTTTTAACGGCATGTTTTCAAGTCTAAGTGTTATTAATTCAATTATCATCATACTCTCTAACCGGGAGACCCGGGACGATGCGATCAGTTCCTACAAGTTACATTGGTCCCGTGCGAGGTGTTCGTGCCTCCTACGGGGTCGTTTGGGGGCTGGTTTGGGTTTTCACCCTTTAACGGCCTGTTTTCAAGTCTAAGTGTGATTTTTGCAAATTATCGTCATACTCTCTAACCGGAAGACCCTGGACTACGCAGTCAGTTCCTACAAGTTACATTATTCCCGTGCGAGGTATTCGTGCCTCCTATGGGGTCGTTTGGGGGCTGGTTTGGGTTTCACCCTTTAACGGCCTGTTTTCGAGTCTAAGTGTGATTTTCACAAATTATCGTCACACTCTCATACCGGGAGACCCGGGATTACACGGTCAGTTGCTACAAGTTACATCAGTCCCGTGCGAGGTGTTCGTGCCTCCGATGGGGTCGTTTGGGGGCTGGTTTGGGATTTCACCCTTTAACGGCCTGTTTTCAAGTTTAAGTGTGATTTTCGCTAATTATCGTCATACTCTCAAACCGGGATACCTGGGACTACGCAGTCAGTTCCTACAAGTTACATTGGTCCCGTGCGAGGTGTTCGTGCCTCCTATGGAGTCGTTTGGGGGCTGGTTTGGGTTTTCACCCTTTAACGGCCTGTTTTCAAGTCTAAGTGTGATTTTTGCAAATTATCATCATACTCTCAAACCGGGATACCCGGGACTACGCAGTCAGTTCCTACAAGTTACATTGGTCCCGTGCGAGGTGTTCGTGCCTCATACGGGGTCGTTTGGGGTCTGGTATGGGTTTTCACCCTTTAACGGCCTGTTTTCAAGTCTAAGTGTGATTTTTGCAAATTATCGTCATACTCTCAAACCGAGAGACCCGGGACTACACGGTCAGTTCCTACAAGTTACATTGGTCCCGTGCGAGGTGTTCGTGCCTCCTACGGGGTTGTTTGGATGATGGTTTGGGTTCTCACCCATTAACGGCATGTTTACAAGTCTGAGTGCGATTTTTGCAAATTATCGTCATACTCTCTAACCGGAAGACCCGGGACGACGCGGTTAGTTCCTACAAGTTACATTTGTCCCATGCGAGGTGTTCGTGCCTCCTATGGGGTCGCTTGGGGGCTGGTTTGGGTTTTCACCCTTTAACGGCCTATTTTCAAGTCTAAGTGTTATTTTTTCAAATTATCGTCATAATCTCAAACCGAGAGACCCGGGACTACGCGGTCAGTTCCTACAAGTTACATTGGTCCCGTGCAAGGTGTTCGTGCCTCCTACGGGGTCGTTTGTGTGCTGATTTCGATTTTCACCCTTTAACGGCTTATTTTCAAGTCTAAGTGTGATTTTCACAAATTACGGTCATACTCTCAAACCGGAAGACCCGGGACGACGCGGTCTGTTCTTAAAAGTTACATTAGTCCCGTGCGAGGTGTTCGTGCCTCCTACGGGGTCTTTTGGGGACTGGTTTGGGTTTTCACCCTTTAACGGCTTGTTTTCAAGTCTAAGTGTGATTTTCGCAAATTATCGTCATGCTCTCAAACCGGGAGACCCGGGACTACGCAGTGAGTTCCTACAAGTTTCATTGGTCCCGTGCGAGGTGTTCGTGCCTCCAAAGGGGTCGTTTTGGGGATGGTTTGGGTTTTCACCTTTTAACGACCTGTTTTCAAGTCTAAGTGTTATTAATTCAAATTATCATCATACTCTCTAACCGGGAGACCCGGGACGACGCGGTCAGTTCCTACAAGTTACATTGGTCCCGTGCGAGGTGTTCGTGCCTCCTACGGAGTCGTTTGGGGGTTGGTTTGGGTTTTCACCCTTTAACGGCCTGTGTTTCAATTAGAAGTGTGATTTTCGCAAATTATCATCATACTCTCAAACCGGGATACCAGGGACTACGCAGTCAGTTCCTACAAGTTACATTGGTCCCGTGCGAGGTGTTCGTGCCTCCTACGGGGTCATTTTTGGGCTGGTTTGGGTTTTCACCCATTAACGGCCTCTTTTCAAGTCTAAGTGTGATTTTTGCAAATTATCGTCTTAATCTCGAACCGGGAGACCCGGGATAACGCGGTCAGTTCCTACAAGTTACATTGGTCCGGTGCGAGGTGTTCGTGCCTCCTACGAGGTCGTTTGGGGGCTGGTTTGGGTTTTCACCCTTTAACGGCCTGTTTTCAAGTCTAAGTGTGATTTTTGCAAATTATCGTCATACTCTCTAACCGGAAGACCCTGGACGACGCGGTCAGTTCCTACAAGTTACATTATTCCCGTGCGAGGTATTCGTGCCTCCTATGGGGTCGTTTGGGGGCTGGTTTGGGTTTCACCCTTTAACGGCCTGTTTTCGAGTCTAAGTGTGATTTTCACAAATTATCGTCACACTCTCATACCGGGAGACCCGGGATTACACGGTCAGTTGCTACAAGTTACATCAGTCCCGTACGAGGTGTTCGTGCCTCCTACGGGGTCGTTTGGGGGCTGGTTTGGGTTTTCACCCTTTAACGGCCTGTTTTCAAGTCTAAGTGTTATTTTCGCAAATTATCATCACACTCTCATACCGGGAGACCCGGGATTACGCGGTCAGTTACTACAGGTTACATTAGTCCCGTGCGAGGTGTTCGTGCCTCCTATGGGGTCGTTTGGGGGATGGTTTGGGTTTTCACCCTTTAACGGCCTGTTTTCAAGTCTAAGTGTGATTTTTGCAAATTATAATCATACTCTCAAACGGGGAGACCAGAGACAACGCGGTTAGTTCGTATTAGTTACATTGATCTGTGCGAGGTGTCCGTACCTCATACGGGGTCGTTTGGGTGCTGGTTTGGGTTTCACCCTTTAACGGCTTCTTTTCATGTCTAAGTGTGATTTTTGCAAATTATCGTCATACTCTCAAACTGGGAGACCCGAGACTACGCGGTCAGTTCCTACAAGTTACATTGGTCCCGTGCGAGGTGTTCGTGCCTCCTACGGAGTCGTTTGAGGGCTGGTATGGGTTTTCACCCTTTATCGGCCTGTTTTCAAGTCTAAGTGTGATTTTTGTAAATTATCGTCATACTCTCTCACCGGAAGACCCGGGACGACGCGGTTTGTTCCTACAAGTTACATTGGTCCCGTACGAGGTGTTCGTGCCTCCTACGGGGTCGTTTGGGGGCTGGTATGGGTTTTCACCCTTTAACGGCTTGTTTTCAAGTCTAAGTGTTTTTTTTTAAAATTATCTTCATAATGTCAAACCGAGGGACCCGAGACTACGCGGTCAGGGGGCTGGTTTGGGTTTTCACCCTTTAACGGCCTGTTTTCAAGTCTAAGTGTGATTTTCGCAAATTATCGTCATACTCTCAAACCGGGATACCCAGGATTACACGGTCAGTTCCACAAAGTTACATTAGTCCCGTGCGAGGTGTTAGTGCCTCCTATGGGGTCGTTTGGGGGCTGGTTTGGGTTTTCACGCTTTAACGGCCTGTTTTCAAGTCTAAGTGTGATTTTTACAAATTATCATCATACTCTCAAACCGGGAGACCCGGGACTACGCGGTCAGTTCCTACAAGTTAAATTAGTCCCGTGCGAGGTGTTCGTGCCTCCTACGGAGTCGTTTGGGGTTGGTTTGGGTTTTCACCCTTTAACGGCCTGTTTTCAAGTCGAAGTGTGATTTTTACAAATTATCATCAAACTCTCAAACCGGGATACTCGGGACTATGCAGTTAGTTCCAACAAGTTAAATTGGTCCCGTGCGAGGTGTTCGTGCCTCCTACGGGGTCGTTTGGGGACTGGTACGGGTTTTCACCCTTTAACGGCCTGTTTTCAAGTCTAAGTGTGATGTTTGAAAATGATCGCCATACTCTCAAACCGAGAGACCCGGGACTACGCGGTCAGTTCCTACAAGTTTTCCTACAAGTTACATTGGTCCCGTGCGAGGTGTTCGTGCCTCCTACGGGGTCGTTTGGGGACTGGTATGTGTTTTCACCCATTAACGGCCTGTTTTCAAGTTTAAGTGTGATTTTCGCAAATTATCGTCATACTCTCAAACCGGGATACCCGGGACTACGCAGTCAGTTCCTACAAGTTACATTGGTCCCGTGCGAGGTGTTCGTGCCTCCTACGGGGTCGTTTGGGGGCTGGTTTGGGTTTTCACCCTTTAACGGCCTGTTTTCAAGTCTAAGTGTGATTTTTGCAAATTATCGTCATACTCTCTAACCGGAAGACCCTGGACGACGCGGTCAGTTCCTACAAGTTACATTATTCCCGTGCGAGGTATTCGTGCCTCCTATGGGGTCGTTTGGGGGCTGGTTTTGGTTTTCACCCTTTAACGGCCTGTTTTCAAGTTTAAGTGTGATTTTCGCAAATTATCGTCATACTCTCAAACCGGGATACCCGAGACTACGCACTCAGTTCCTACAAGTTACATTGGTCCCGTGCAAGGTGTTCGTGCCTCCAACGGGGTCGTTTGGGTGATGGTTTGGGTTTTCACCCATTAACGGCCTGTTTTCAAGTCTGAGTGTGATTTTTGCAAATTATCGTCATACTCTCTAACCGGAAGACCCGGGACGATGCGGTCAGTTCCTACAAGTTACATTGGTCCCGTGCGAGGTGTTCGTGCCTCCTACGGGGTCGTTTGGTGGGTGGTTTGGGTTTTCACCCTTTACGGCCTGTTTTCGAGTCTAAGTGTGATTTTCGCAAATTATCGTCACACTCTCATACCGGGAGACCCGGGATTACGCGGTCAGTTGCTACAAGTTACATCAGTCCCGTACGAGGTGTTCGTGCCTCCTACGGGGTCGTTTGGGGGCTGGTTTGGGTTTTCACCCTTTAACGGCCTGTTTTCAAGTCTAAGTGTTATTTTCGCAAATTATCATCACACTCTCATACCGGGAGACCCGGGATTACGCGGTCAGTTACTACAGATTACATTAGTCCCGTGCGAGGTGTTCGTGCCTCCTATGGGGTCGTTTGGGGGATGGTTTGGGTTTTCACCCTTTAACGGCCTGTTTTCAAGTCTAAGTGTGATTTTTGCAAATTATAATCATACTCTCAAACGGGGAGACCCGGGACAACGCGGTTAGTTCGTATTAGTTACATTGGTCCTGTGCGAGGTGTCCGTACCTCATACGGGGTCGTTTGGGTGCTGGTTTGGGTTTCACCCTTTAACGGCTTCTTTTCATGTCTAAGTGTGATTTTTGCAAATTATCGTCATACTCTCAAACTGGGAGACCCGAGACTACGCGGTCAGTTCCTACAAGTTACATTGGTCCCGTGCGAGGTGTTCGTGCCTCCTACGGAGTCGTTTGAGGGCTGGTATGGGTTTTCAGCCTTTATCGGCCTGTTTTCAAGTCTAAGTGTGATTTTTGTAAATTATCGTCATACTCTCTCACCGGAAGACCCGGGACGACGCGGTTTGTTCCTACAAGTTACATTGGTCCCGTACGAGGTGTTCGTGCCTCCTACGGGGTCGTTTGGGGGCTGGTATGGGTTTTCACCCTTTAACGGCTTGTTTTCAAGTCTAAGTGTTATTTTTTTAAATTATCTTCATAATGTCAAACCGAGGGACCCGAGACTACGCGGTCAGGGGGCTGGTTTGGGTTTTCACCCTTTAACGGCCTGTTTTCAAGTCTAAGTGTGATTTTCGCAAATTATCGTCATACACTCAAACCGGGATACCCAGGATTACACGGTCAGTTCCACAAAGTTACATTAGTCCCGTGCGAGGTGTTCGTGCCTCCTATGGGGTCGTTTGGGGGCTGGTTTGGGTTTTCACGCTTTAACGGCCTGTTTTCAAGTCTAAGTGTGATTTTTACAAATTATCATCATACTCTCAAACCGGGAGACCCGGGACTACGCGGTCAGTTCCTACAAGTTAAATTAGTCCCGTGCGAGGTGTTCGGGCCTCCTACGGAGTCGTTTGGGGTTGGTTTGGGTTTTCACCCTTTAACGGCCTGTTTTCAAGTCGAAGTGTGATTTTTACAAATTATCATCATACTCTCAAACCGGGATACTCGGGACTACGCAGTTAGTTCCTACAAGTTAAATTGGTCCCGTGCGAGGTGTTCGTGCCTCCTACGGGGTCGTTTGGGGACTGGTACGGGTTTTCACCCTTTAACGGCCTGTTTTCATGTCTAAGTGTGATGTTTGAAAATTATCGCCATACTCTCAAACCGAGAGACCCGGGACTACGCGGTCAGTTCCTACAAGTTTTCCTACAAGTTACATTGGTCCCGTGTGAGGTGTTCGTGCCTCCTACGGGGTCGTTTGGGGACTGGTATGTGTTTTCACCCTTTAACGGCCTGTTTTCAAGTTTAAGTGTGATTTTCGCAAATTATCGTCATACTCTCAAACCGAGAGACCCGGGACTACGCGGTCAGTTCCTACAAGTTACATTGGTCCCGTGCGAGGTGTTCGTGCCTCCTACGGGGTCGTTTGGGGGCTGGTATGGGTTTTCAGCCTTTATCGGCCTGTTTTCAAGTCTAAGTGTGATTTTTGTAAATTATCGTCATACTCTCTCACCGGAAGACCCGGGACGACGCGGTTTGTTCCTACAAGTTACATTGGTCCCGTACGAGGTGTTCGTGCCTCCTACGGGGTCGTTTGGGGGCTGGTATGGGTTTTCACCCTTTAACGGCTTGTTTTCAAGTCTAAGTGTTATTTTTTTAAATTATCTTCATAATGTCAAACCGAGGGACCCGAGACTACGCGGTCAGGGGGCTGGTTTGGGTTTTCACCCTTTAACGGCCTGTTTTCAAGTCTAAGTGTGATTTTCGCAAATTATCGTCATACTCTCAAACCGGGATACCCAGGATTACACGGTCAGTTCCACAAAGTTACATTAGTCCCGTGCGAGGTGTTCGTGCCTCCTATGGGGTCGTTTGGGGGCTGGTTTGGGTTTTCACGCTTTAACGGCCTGTTTTCAAGTCTAAGTGTGATTTTTACAAATTATCATCATACTCTCAAACCGGGAGACCCGGGACTACGCGGTCAATTCCTACAAGTTAAATTAGTCCCGTGCCAGGTGTTCGTGCCTCCTACGGAGTCGTTTGGGGTTGGTTTGGGTTTTCACCCTTTAACGGCCTGTTTTCAAGTCGAAGTGTGATTTTTACAAATTATCATCATACTCTCAAACCGGGATACTCGGGACTATGCAGTTAGTTCCAACAAGTTAAATTGGTCCCGTGCGAGGTGTTCGTGCCTCCTACGGGGTCGTTTGGGGACTGGTACGGGTTTTCACCCTTTAACGGCCTGTTTTCAAGTCTAAGTGTGATGTTTGAAAATTATCGCCATACTCTCAAACCGAGAGACCCGGGACTACGCGGTCAGTTCCTACAAGTTTTCCTACAAGTTACATTGGTCCCGTGCGAGGTGTTCGTGCCTCCTACGGGGTCGTTTGGGGACTGGTATGTGTTTTCACCCATTAACGGCCTGTTTTCAAGTTTAAGTGTGATTTTCGCAAATTATCGTCATACTCTCAAACCGGGATACCCGGGACTACGCAGTCAGTTCCTACAAGTTACATTGGTCCCGTGCGAGGTGTTCGTGCCTCCTACGGGGTCGTTTGGGGGCTGGTTTGGGTTTTCACCCTTTAACGGCCTATTTTCAAGTCTAAGTGTGATTTTTGCAAATTATCGTCATACTCTCTAACCGGAAGACCCTGGACGACGCGGTCAGTTCCTACAAGTTACATTATTCCCGTGCGAGGTATTCGTGCCTCCTATGGGGTCGTTTGGTGGCTGGTTTGGGTTTTCACCCTTTAACGGCCTGTTTTCAAGTATAAGTGTGATTTTCGCAAATTATCGTCATACTCTCAAACCGGGATACCCGAGACTACGCACTCAGTTCCTACAAGTTACATTGGTCCCGTGCAAGGTGTTCGTGCCTCCTACGGGGTCGTTTGGGTGATGGTTTGGGTTTTCACCCATTAACGGCCTGTTTTCAAGTCTAAGTGTGATTTTTGCAAATTATCATCATACTCTCTAACCGGAAGACCCGGGACGACGCGGTCAGTTCCTACAAGTTACATTGGTCCCGTGCGAGGTGTTCGTGCCTCCTACGGGGTCGTTTGGGGGGTGGTTTGGGTTTTCACCCTTTACGGCCTGTTTTCGAGTCTAAGTGTGATTTTCGCAAATTATCGTCACACTCTCATACCGGGAGACCCGGGATTACGCGGTCAGTTGCTACAAGTTACATCAGTCCCGTACGAGGTGTTCGTGCCTCCTACGGGGTCGTTTGGGGGCTGGTTTGGGTTTTCACCCTTTAACGGCCTGTTTTCAAGTCTAAGTGTTATTTTCGCAAATTATCATCACACTCTCATACCGGGAGACCCGGGATTACGCGGTCAGTTACTACAGGTTACATTAGTCCCGTGCGAGGTGTTCGTGCCTCCTATGGGGTCGTTTGGGGGATGGTTTGGGTTTTCACCCTTTAACGGCCTGTTTTCAAGTCTAAGTGTGATTTTTGCAAATTATAATCATACTCTCAAACGGGGAGACCCGGGACAACGCGGTTAGTTCGTATTAGTTACATTGGTCCTGTGCGAGGTGTCCGTACCTCATACGGGGTCGTTTGGGTGCTGGTTTGGGTTTCACCCTTTAACGGCTTCTTTTCATGTCTAAGTGTGATTTTTGCAAATTATCGTCATACTCTCAAACTGGGAGACCCGAGACTACGCGGTCAGTTCCTACAAGTTACATTGGTCCCGTGCGAGGTGTTCGTGCCTCCTACGGAGTCGTTTGAGGGCTGGAATGGGTTTTCCGCCTTTATCGGCCTGTTTTCAAGTCTAAGTGTGATTTTTGTAAATTATCGTCATACTCTCTCACCGGAAGACCCGGGACGACGCGGTTTGTTCCTACAAGTTACATTGGTCCCGTACGAGGTGTTCGTGCCTCCTACGGGGTCGTTTGGGGGCTGGTATGGGTTTTCACCCTTTAACGGCTTGTTTTCAAGTCTAAGTGTTATTTTTTTAAATTATCTTCATAATGTCAAACCGAGGGACCCGAGACTACGCGGTCAGGGGGCTGGTTTGGGTTTTCACCCTTTAACGGCCTGTTTTCAAGTCTAAGTGTGATTTTCGCAAATTATCGTCATACTCTCAAACCGGGATACCCAGGATTACACGGTCAGTTCCACAAAGTTACATTAGTCCCGTGCGAGGTGTTCGTGCCTCCTATGGGGTCGTTTGGGGGCTGGTTTGGGTTTTCACGCTTTAACGGCCTGTTTTCAAGTCTAAGTGTGATTTTTACAAATTATCATCATACTCTCAAACCGGGAGACCCGGGACTACGCGGTCAGTTCCTACAAGTTAAATTAGTCCCGTGCGAGGTGTTCGTGCCTCCTACGGAGTCGTTTGGGGTTGGTTTGGGTTTTCACCCTTTAACGGCCTGTTTTCAAGTCGAAGTGTGATTTTTACAAATTATCATCATACTCTCAAACCGGGATACTCGGGACTACGCAGTTAGTTCCTACAAGTTAAATTGGTCCCGTGCGAGGTGTTCGTGCCTCCTACGGGGTCGTTTGGGGACTGGTACGGGTTTTCACCCTTTAACGGCCTGTTTTCAAGTCTAAGTGTGATGTTTGAAAATTATCGCCATACTCTCAAACCGAGAGACCCGGGACTACGCGGTCAGTTCCTACAAGTTTTCCTACAAGTTACATTGGTCCTGTGCGAGGTGTTCGTGCCTCCTACGGGGTCGTTTGGGGACTGGTATGTGTTTTCACCCACTAACGGCCTGTTTTCAAGTTTAAGTGTGATTTTCGCAAATTATCGTCATACTCTCAAACCGGGATACCCGGGACTACGCAGTCAGTTCCTACAAGTTACATTGGTCCCGTGCGAGGTGTTCGTGCCGCCTACGGGGTCGTTTGGGGACTGGTATGGGTTTTCACCCTTTAACGGCCTGTTTTCAAGTCTAAGTGTGATTTTTGCAAATTATCATCATACTCTCAAACCGGGAGACCCGGGACAACGCGGTCAGTTCCTACAAGTTACATTAGTCCCGTGCGAGGTGTTCGTGCCTCCTATGGGGTCGTTTGGGGGCTGGTTTGGGTTTTCACCCTTTAACGGCCTGTTTTCAAGTCTAAGTGTGATTTTTGAAAATTATCGCCATACTCTCAAACCGAGAGACCCGGGACTACGCGGTCAGTTCCTACAAGTTTTCCTACAAGTTACATTGGTCCCGTGCGAGGTGTTCGTGCCTCCTACGGGGTCGTTTGGGGACTGGTATGTGTTTTCACCCTTTAACGGCCTGTTTTCAAGTCTAAGTGTGATTTTTGCAAATTATCGCCATACTCTCAAACCGAGAGACCCGGGACTACGCGGTCAGTTCCTACAAGTTACATTGGTCCCGTGCGAGGTGTTCGTGCCTCCTACGGAGTCGTTTGAGGGCTGGTATGGGTTTTCACCCTTTATCGGCCTGTTTTCAAGTCTAAGTGTGATTTTTGTAAATTATCGTCATACTCTCTCACCGGAAGACCCGGGACGACGCGGTTTGTTCCTACAAGTTACATTGGTCCCGTACGAGGTGTTCGTGCCTCCTACGGGGTCGTTTGGGGGCTGGTACGGGTTTTCACCCTTTAACGGCTTGTTTTCAAGTCTAAGTGTTATTTTTTTAAATTATCTTCATAATGTCAAACCGAGGGACCCGAGACTACGCGGTCAGGGGGCTGGTTTGGGTTTTCACCCTTTAACGGCCTGTTTTCAAGTCTAAGTGTGATTTTCGCAAATTATCGTCATACTCTCAAACCGGGATACCCAGGATTACACGGTCAGTTCCACAAAGTTACATTAGTCCCGTGCGAGGTGTTCGTGCCTCCTATGGGGTCGTTTGGGGGCTGGTTTGGGTTTTCACGCTTTAACGGCCTGTTTTCAAGTCTAAGTGTGATTTTTACAAATTATCATCATACTCTCAAACCGGGAGACCCGGGACTACGCGGTCAGTTCCTACAAGTTAAATTAGTCCCGTGCGAGGTGTTCGTGCCTCCTACGGAGTCGTTTGGGGTTGGTTTGGGTTTTCACCCTTTAACGGCCTGTTTTCAAGTCGAAGTGTGATTTTTACAAATTATCATCATACTCTCAAACCGGGATACTCGGGACTACGCAGTTAGTTCCAACAAGTTAAATTGGTCCCGTGCGAGGTGTTCGTGCCTCCTACGGGGTCGTTTGGGGACTGGTACGGGTTTTCACCCTTTAACGGCCTGTTTTCAAGTCTAAGTGTGATGTTTGAAAATTATCTCCATACTCTCAAACCGAGAGACCCGGGACTACGCGGTCAGTTCCTACAAGTTTTCCTACAAGTTACATTGGTCCCGTGCGAGGTGTTCGTGCCTCCTACGGGGTCGTTTGGGGACTGGTATGTGTTTTCACCCATTAACGGCCTGTTTTCCAGTTTAAGTGTGATTTTCGCAAATTATCGTCATACTCTCCAACCGGGATACCCGGGACTACGCAGTCAGTTTCTACAAGTTACATTGGTCCGGTGCGAGGTGTTCGGGCCTCCTACGAGGTCGTTTGGGGGCTGGTTTCGGTTTTCACCCATTAACGGCCTGTTTTCATGTCTAAGTGTGATTATTGCAAATTATCATCATACTCTCAAACCGGGAGACCCGGGACAACGCGGTCAGTTCCTACAAGTTACATTAGTCCCGTGCGAGGTGTTCGTGCCTCCTATGGGGTCGTTTGGGGGCTGGTTTGGGTTTTCACCCTTTAACGGCCTGTTTTCAAGTCTAAGTGTGATTTTTGAAAATTATCGCCATACTCTCAAACCGAGAGACCCGGGACTACGCGGTCAGTTCCTACAAGTTTTCCTACAAGTTACATTGGTCCCGTGCGAGGTGTTCGTGCCTCCTACGGGGTCGTTTGGGGACTGGTATGTGTTTTCACCCTTTAACGGCCTGTTTTCAAGTCTAAGTGTGATTTTTGCAAATTATCGCCATACTCTCAAACCGAGAGACCCGGGACTACGCGGTCAGTTCCTACAAGTTACATTGGTCCCGTGCGAGGTGTTCGTGCCTCCTACGGGGTCGTTTGGGAGCTGGTATGGGTTTTCACCCTTTATCGGCCTGTTTTCAAGTCTAAGTGTGATTTTTGTAAATTATCTTCATACTCTCTCACCGGAAGACCCGGGACGACGCGGTTTGTTCCTACAAGTTACATTGGTCCCGTACGAGGTGTTCGTGCCTCCTACGGGGTCGTTTGGGGGCTGGTATGGGTTTTCACCCTTTAACGGCTTGTTTTCAAGTCTAAGTGTTATTTTTTTAAATTATCTTCATAATGTCAAACCGAGGGACCCGAGACTACGCGGTCAGGGGGCTGGTTTGGGTTTTCACCCTTTAACGGCCTGTTTTCAAGTCTAAGTGTGATTTTCGCAAATTATCGTCATACTCTCAAACCGGGATACCCAGGATTACACGGTCAGTTCCACAAAGTTACATTAGTCCCGTGCGAGGTGTTCGTGCCTCCTATGGGGTCGTTTGGGGGCTGGTTTGGGTTTTCACGCTTTAACGGCCTGTTTTCAAGTCTAAGTGTGATTTTTACAAATTATCATCATACTCTCAAACCGGGAGACCCGGGACTACGCGGTCAGTTCCTACAAGTTAAATTAGTCCCGTGCGAGGTGTTCGTGCCTCCTACGGAGTCGTTTGGGGTTGGTTTGGGTTTTCACCCTTTAACGGCCTGTTTTCAAGTCGAAGTGTGATTTTTACAAATTATCATCATACTCTCAAACCGGGATACTCGGGACTACGCAGTTAGTTCCTACAAGTTAAATTGGTCCCGTGCGAGGTGTTCGTGCCTCCTACGGGGTCGTTTGGGGACTGGTACGGGTTTTCACCCTTTAACGGCCTGTTTTCAAGTCTAAGTGTGATGTTTGAAAATTATCGCCATACTCTCAAACCGAGAGACCCGGGACTACGCGGTCAGTTCCTACAAGTTTTCCTACAAGTTACATTGGTCCCGTGCGAGGTGTTCGTGCCTCCTACGGGGTCGTTTGGGGACTGGTATGTGTTTTCACCCATTAACGGCCTGTTTTCAAGTTTAAGTGTGATTTTCGCAAATTATCGTCATACTCTCAAACCGGGATACCCGGGACTACGCAGTCAGTTCCTACAAGTTACATTGGTCCCGTGCGAGGTGTTCGTGCCTCATACGGGGTCGTTTGGGGGCTGGTTTGGGTTTTCACCCTTTAACGGCCTGTTTTCAAGTCTAAGTGTGATTTTTGCAAATTATCGTCATACTCTCTAACCGGAAGACCCTGGACGACGCGGTCAGTTCCTACAAGTTACATTATTCCCGTGCGAGGTATTCGTGCCTCCTATGGGGTCGTTTGGGGGCTGGTTTGGGTTTTCACCCTTTAACGGCCTGTTTTCAAGTTTAAGTGTGATTTTCGCAAATTATCGTCATACTCTCAAACCGGGATACCCGAGACTACGCACTCAGTTCCTACAAGTTACATTGGTCCCGTGCAAGGTGTTCGTGCCTCCTACGGGGTCGTTTGGGTGATGGTTTGGGTTTTCACCCATTAACGGCCTGTTTTCAAGTCTAAGTGTGATTTTTGCAAATTATCATCATACTCTCTAACCGGAAGACCCGGGACGACGCGGTCAGTTCCTACAAGTTACATTGGTCCTGTGCGAGGTGTTCGTGCCTCCTACGGGGTCGTTTGGGGGGTGGTTTGGGTTTTCACCCTTTACGGCCTGTTTTCGAGTCTAAGTGTGATTTTCGCAAATTATCGTCACACTCTCATACCGGGAGACCCGGGATTACGCGGTCAGTTGCTACAAGTTACATCAGTCCCGTACGAGGTGTTCGTGCCTCCTACGGGGTCGTTTGGGGGCTGGTTTGGGTTTTCACCCTTTAACGGCCTGTTTTCAAGTCTAAGTGTTATTTTCGCAAATTATCATCACACTCTCATACCGGGAGACCCGGGATTACGCGGTCAGTTACTACAGGTTACATTAGTCCCGTGCGAGGTGTTCGTGCCTCCTATGGGGTCGTTTGGGGGATGGTTTGGGTTTTCACCCTTTAACGGCCTGTTTTCAAGTCTAAGTGTGATTTTTGCAAATTATAATCATACTCTCAAACGGGGAGACCCGGGACAACGCGGTTAGTTCGTATTAGTTACATTGGTCCTGTGCGAGGTGTCCGTACCTCATACGGGGTCGTTTGGGTGCTGGTTTGGGTTTCACCCTTTAACGGCTTCTTTTCATGTCTAAGTGTGATTTTTGCAAATTATCGTCATACTCTCAAACTGGGAGACCCGAGACTACGCGGTCAGTTCCTACAAGTTACATTGGTCCCGTGCGAGGTGTTCGTGCCTCCTACGGAGTCGTTTGAGGGCTGGTATGGGTTTTCAGCCTTTATCGGCCTGTTTTCAAGTCTAAGTGTGATTTTTGTAAATTATCGTCATACTCTCTCACCGGAAGACCCGGGACGACGCGGTTTGTTCCTACAAGTTACATTGGTCCCGTACGAGGTGTTCGTGCCTCCTACGGGGTCGTTTGGGGGCTGGTATGGGTTTTCACCCTTTAACGGCTTGTTTTCAAGTCTAAGTGTTATTTTTTTAAATTATCTTCATAATGTCAAACCGAGGGACCCGAGACTACGCGGTCAGGGGGCTGGTTTGGGTTTTCACCCTTTAACGGCCTGTTTTCAAGTCTAAGTGTGATTTTCGCAAATTATCGTCATACTCTCAAACCGGGATACCCAGGATTACACGGTCAGTTCCACAAAGTTACATTAGTCCCGTGCGAGGTGTTCGTGCCTCCTATGGGGTCGTTTGGGGGCTGGTTTGGGTTTTCACGCTTTAACGGCCTGTTTTCAAGTCTAAGCGTGATTTTTACAAATTATCATCATACTCTCAAACCGGGAGACCCGGGACTACGCGGTCAGTTCCTACAAGTTAAATTAGTCCCGTGCGAGGTGTTCGTGCCTCCTACGGAGTCGTTTGGGGTTGGTTTGGGTTTTCACCCTTTAACGGCCTGTTTTCAAGTCGAAGTGTGATTTTTACAAATTATCATCATACTCTCAAACCGGGATACTCGGGACTACGCAGTTAGTTCCTACAAGTTAAATTGGTCCCGTGCGAGGTGTTCGTGCCTCCTACGGGGTCGTTTGGGGACTGGTACGGGTTTTCACCCTTTAACGGCCTGTTTTCAAGTCTAAGTGTGATGTTTGAAAATTATCGCCATACTCTCAAACCGAGAGACCCGGGACTACGCGGTCAGTTCCTACAAGTTTTCCTAGAAGTTACATTGGTCCCGTGCGAGGTGTTCGTGCCTCCTACGGGGTCGTTTGGGGACTGGTATGTGTTTTCACCCATTAACGGCCTGTTTTCAAGTTTAAGTGTGATTTTCGCAAATTATCGTCATACTCTCAAACCGGGATACCCGGGACTACGCAGTCAGTTCCTACAAGTTACATTGGTCCTGTGCGAGGTGTTCGGGCCTCCTACGAGGTCGTTTGGGGGCTGGTTTCGGTTTTCACCCATTAACGGCCTGTTTTCATGTCTAAGTGTGATTATTGCAAATTATCATCATACTCTCAAACCGGGAGACCCGGGACAACGCGGTCAGTTCCTACAAGTTACATTAGTCCCGTGCGAGGTGTTCGTGCCTCCTATGGGGTCGTTTGGGGGCTGGTTTGGGTTTTCACCCTTTAACGGCCTGTTTTCAAGTCTAAGTGTGATTTTTGAAAATTATCGCCATACTCTCAAACCGAGAGACCCGGGACTACGCGGTCAGTTCCTACAAGTTTTCCTACAAGTTACATTGGTCCCGTGCGAGGTGTTCGTGCCTCCTACGGGGTCGTTTGGGGACTGGTATGTGTTTTCACCCTTTAACGGCCTGTTTTCAAGTCTAAGTGTGATTTTTGCAAATTATCGCCATACTCTCAAACCGAGAGACCCGGGACTACGCGGTCAGTTCCTACAAGTTACATTGGTCCCGTGCGAGGTGTTCGTGCCTTCTACGGGGTCGTTTGGGGGCTGGTTTGGGTTTTCACCCATTAACGGTCTGTTTTCAAGTTTAAGTGTGATTTTCGCAAATTATCGTCATACTCTCAAACCGGGATACCCGGGACTACGCAGTCAGTTCCTACAAGTTACATTGGTCCTGTGCGAGGTGTTCGGGCCTCCTACGAGGTCGTTTGGGGGCTGGTTTCGGTTTTCACCCATTAACGGCCTGTTTTCATGTCTAAGTGTGATTATTGCAAATTATCATCATACTCTCAAACCGGGAGACCCGGGACAATGCGGTCAGTTCCTACAAGTTACATTAGTCCCGTGCGAGGTGTTCGTGCCTCCTATGGGGTCGTTTGGTGGCTGGTTTGGGTTTTCACCCTTTAACGGCCTGTTTTCAAGTCTAAGTGTGATTTTTGAAAATTATCGCCATACTCTCAAACCGAGAGACCCGGGACTACGCGGCCAGTTCCTACAAGTTTTCCTACAAGTTACATTGGTCCCGTGCGAGGTGTTCGTGCCTCCTACGGGGTCGTTTGGGGACTGGTATGTGTTTTCACCCTTTAACGGCCTGTTTTCAAGTCTAAGTGTGATTTTTGCAAATTATCGCCATACTCTCAAACCGAGAGACCCGGGACTACGCGGTCAGTTCCTACAAGTTACATTGGTCCCGTGCGAAGTGTTCGTGCCTCCTACAGGGTCGTTTGGGGGCTGGTTTGGGTTTTCACCCATTAACGGCCTGTTTTCAAGTGTAAGTGTGATTTTCGCAAATTATCGTCATACTCTCTAACCGGAAGACCCGGGACGACGCGGTCAGTTCCTACAAGTTACATTGGTCCCGTACGAGGTGTTCGTGCCTCCGACGGGGTCGTTTGGGGGCTGGTTTGGGATTTCACCCTTTAACGGCTTTGTGTTTCAAGTTTAAGTGTGATTTTCGCTAATTATCATCATACTCTCAAACCGGGATACCCGGGACTACGCAGTCAGTTCCTACAAGTTACACTGGTCCCGTGCGAGGTGTTCGTGCCTCCTACGGAGTCATTTGGGGGCTGGTTTGGGTTTTCACCCTTTAACGGCCTGTTTTCAAGTCTAAGTGTGATTTTTGCAAATTATCATCATACTCTCAAACCGGGATACCCGGGACTACGCAGTCAGTTCTTGCAAGTTACATTGGTCCCGTGCGAGGTGTTCGTGCCTCATACGAGGTCGTTTGGGGACTGGTAAGGGTTTTCACCTTTTAACGGCCGGGTTTTCAAGTCTAAGTGTGATTTTTGCAAATTATCATCATACTCTCAAACCGAGAGACCCAGGACTACGCGGTCAGTTCCTACAAGTTACATTGGTCCCGTACGAGGTGTTCGTGCCTCCTACGGGGTCGTTTGAGGGCTAGTTTGGGTTTTCACCCATTAACGGCCTCTTTTCAAGTCTAAGGGTGATTTTTGCTAATTATCGTCATACTCTCTAACCGGGAGACCCGGGACAACGCGATCAGTTCCTACAAGTTACATTGGTCCCGTGCGAGGTGCTCGTGCCTCCTACGGGGTCGTTTGGGGGCTGGTTTGGGTTTTCACCCTTTAACGGCCTATTTTCAAGTCTAAGTGTTATTTTTTCAAATTATCGTCATAATCTCAAACCGAGAGACCCGGGACTACGCGGTCAGTTCCTACAAGTTACATTGGTCCCGTGCAAGGTGTTCGTGCCTCCTACGGGGTCGTTTGTGTGCTGATTTCGATTTTCACCCTTTAACGGCTTATTTTCAAGTCTAAGTGTGATTTTCGCAAATTATGGTCATACTCTCAAACCGGGAAATCCAGGATGACGCGATTAGTTCCTACAAGTTACATTGGTCCCGTGCGAGGTGTTCGTGCCTCCTACGGGGTCGTTTGGGGGCTCGTATGGGTTTTCACCCTTTAACGGCTTGTGTTTCAAGTCTAAGTGTGATTTTCGCAAATTATCGTCATGTTCTCAAACCGGGAGACCCGGGACTACGCAATGAGTTCCTACAAGTTACATTGGTCCCGTGCGAGGTGTTCGTGCCTCCAAAGGGGTCGTTTGGGGGCTGGTTTGGGTTTTCACCTTTTAACGGCCTGTTTTCAAGTCTAAGTGTTATTAATTCAAATTATCATCATACTCTCTAACCGGGAGACCCGGGACGACGCGGTAAGTTCCTACAAGTTACATTGGTCCCGTGCGAGGTGTTCGTGCCTCCTACGGGGTCGTTTGGGGACTGGTTTGGGTTTTCACCCTTTAACGGCCTGTTTTCAAGTTTAAGTGTGATTTTTGCAAATTATCATCATACTCACAAACCGGGATACCCGGGACAACGCAGTCAGTTCCTATAAGTTACATTGGTCCCGTGCGAGGTGTTCGTGCCTCCTACGGGGTCGTTTGGGGGCTGGTTTGGGTTTTCACCCATTAACGGCCTGTTTTCAAGTCTAAGTGTGACTTTCGCAAATTATCGTCATACTCTCTAACCGGAAGACCCTGGACGACGCGGTCAGTTCCTACAAGTTACATTATTCCCGTGCGAGGTATTCGTGCCTCCTATGGGGTCGTTTGGGGGCTGGTTTGGGTTTTCACCCTTTAACGGCCTGTTTTCAAGTTTAAGTGTGATTTTCGCAAATTATCGTCATACTCTCAAACCGGGATACCCGAGACTACGCACTCAGTTCTTACAAGTTACATTGGTCCCGTGCAAGGTGTTCGTGCCTCCTACGGGGTCGTTTGGGTGCCGGTTTGGGTTTTCACCCATTAACGGCCTGTTTTCAAGTCTAAGTGTGATTTTTGCAAATTATCATCATACTCTCTAACCGGAAGACCCGGGACGACGCGGTCAGTTCTTACAAGTTACATTGGTCCCGTGCGAGGTTTTCGTGCCTCCTACGGGGTCGTTTGGGGGGTGGTTTGGGTTTTCACCCTTTACGGCCTGTTTTCGAGTCTAAGTGTGATTTTCGCAAATTATCGTCACACTCTCATACCGGGAGACCCGGGATTACGCGGTCAGTTGCTACAAGTTACATCAGTCCCGTACGAGGTGTTCGTGCCTCCTACGGGGTCGTTTGGGGGCTGGTTTGGGTTTTCACCCTTTAACGGCCTGTTTTCAAGTCTAAGTGTGATTTTCGTAAATTATCATCACACTCTCATACCGGGAGACCCGGGATTACGCGGTCAGTTACTACAGGTTACATTAGTCCCGTGCGAGGTGTTCGTGCCTCCTATGGGGTCGTTTGGGGGATGGTTTGGGTTTTCACCCTTTAACGGCCTGTTTTCAACTCTAAGTGTGATTTTTGCAAATTATAATCATACTCTCAAACGGGGAGACCCGGGACAACGCGTTTAGTTCCTACAAGTTACATTGGTCCTGTGCGAGGTCTCCGTACCTCATACGGGGTCGTTTGGGTGTTGGTTTGGGTTTCACCCTTTAACGGCTTCTTTTCAAGTCTAAGTGTGAATTTTGCATATTATCGTCATACTCTCAAACTGGGAGACCCGGGACTACGCGGTCAGTTCCCACAAGTTACATTGGTCCCGTGCGAGGTGTTCGTGCTTCCTACGGAGTCGTTTGAGGGCTGGTATGGGTTTTCACCCTTTATCGGCCTGTTTTCAAGTCTAAGTGTGATTTTTGTAAATTATCGTCATACTCTCTCACCGGAAGACCCGGGACGACGCGGTCTGTTCCTACAAGTTACATTGGTCCCGTGCGAGGTGTTCGTGCCTCCTACGGGGTCGTTTGGGGGCTGGTGTGGGTTTTCACCCTTTAACGGCCTGTTTTCAAGTCTAAGTGTTATTTTTTTAAATTATTGTCATAATGTCAAACCGAGGGACCCGGGACTACGCGGTCAGGGGGCTGGTTTGGGTTTTCACCCTTTAACGGCCTGTTTTCAAGTCTAAGTGTGATTTTCGCAAATTATCGTCATACTCTCAAACCAGGATACCCAGGATTACGCGGTCAGTTCCACAAAGTTACATTAGTCCCGTGCGAGGTGTTCGTGCCTCCTATGGGGTCGTTTGGGGGCTGGTTTGGGTTTTCACGCTTTAACGGCCTGTTTTCAAGTCTAAGTGTGATTTTTACAAATTATCATCATACTCTCAAACCGGGTGACCCGGGACTACGCGGTCAGTTCCTACAAGTTAAATTAGTCCCGTGCGAGGTGTTCGTGCCTCCTACGGAGTCGTTTGGGGTTGGTTTGGGTTTTCACCCTTTAACGGCCTGTTTTCAAGTCGAAGTGTGATTTTTACAAATTATCATCATACTCTCAAACCGGGATACCCGGGACTACGCAGTCAGTTCCTACAAGTTAAATTGGTCCCGTCGAGGTGTTCGTGCCTCCTACGGGGTCGTTTGGGGACTGGTACGGGTTTTCACCCTTTAACGGCCTGTTTTCAAGTCTAAGTGTGATTTTTGAAAATTATCGCCATACTCTCAAACCGAGAGACCCGGGACTACGCGGTCAGTTCCTACAAGTTTTCCTACAAGTTACATTCGTCCCATGCGAGGTGTTCGTGCCTCCTATGGGGTCGTTTGTGGGCTGGTTTGGGTTTTCACCCTTTAACGGCCTGTTTTCAAGTCTAAGTATGATTTTTGCAAATTATCATCATACTCTCAAACGGGGAGACCCGGGACAACGCGATCAGTTCCTACAAGTTCCATCGGTCCCGTGCCAGGTGTTCGTGCCTCCTAAGGGGTCGTTTGGGGGCTGGTTGGGGTTTTCACCCTTTAACGGCTTGTTTTCAAGTTTAAGTGTGATTTTCACTAATTATCGTCATATTCTCAAACCGGGATACCCGGGAGTACGCAGTCAGTTCCTACAAGTTACATTGGTCTCGTGCGAGGTGTTCGTGCATCCTAGGGGGTCGTTTGGGGGCTGGTTGGGGTTTTCACCCTTTAACGGCCTGTTTTCAAGTCTAAGTGTGATTTTTCCAAATTATCATCATACTCTCAAACCGGGATACCCGGGAGTACGCAGTCAGTTCGTACAAGTTACATTGGTCCCGTGCGAGGTGTTCGTGCCTCCTACGGGGTCGTTTGGGGGCTGGTTTGGGTTTTCACCCTTTAACGTCCTGTTTTCAAGTTTAAGTGTGATTTTTGCAAATTATCGTCATACTCTCAAACCGGGATACCCGGGACTACGCAGTCAGTTCTTACAAGTTACATTGGTCCCGTGCGCGGTGTTCGTGCCTCCTACGGGGTTGTTTGGGTGCTGGTTTGGGTTTTCACCCATTAACGGCCTGTTTTCAAGTCTGAGTGTGATTTTTGCAAATTATCGTCATACTCTCTAATCGGAAGACCCGGGATGACGCGGTCAGTTCCTACAAGTTACATTGGTCCCGTGCGAGGTGTTCGTGCCTCCTACGGGGTCGTTTGGGGGTTGGTTTGGGTTTTCACCCTTTAACGGTCTGTTTTCAAGTCTAAGTGTGATTTTTGCAAATTATAATCATACTCTCAAACCGGGAGACCCGGGACTACGCGGTCAGTTCCTACAAGTTACATTGGTCCCGTGCGAGGTGTTCGTGCCTCCTACGGGGTTGTTTGGGTGCTGGTTTGGGTTTTCACCCATTAACGGCCTGTTTTCAAGTCTGAGTGTGATTTTTGCAAATTATCGTCATACTCTCTAATCGGAAGACCCGGGATGACGCGGTCAGTTCCTACAAGTTACATTGGTCCCGTGCGAGGTGTTCGTGCCTCCTACGGGGTCGTTTGGGGGCTGGTTTGGGTTTTCACCCTTTAACGGCCTGTTTTCAAGTTTAAGTGTGATTTTCGCAACTTATCGTCATACTCTCAAACCGGGATACCCGGGACTACGCAGTCAGTTCTTACAAGTTACATTGGTCCCGTGCGAGGTGTTCGTGCCTCCTACGGGGTTGTTTGGGTGCTGGTTTGGGTTTTCACCCATTAACGGCCTGTTTTCAAGTCTGAGTGTGATTTTTGCAAATTATCGTCATACTCTCTAATCGAAAGATCCGGGACGACGCGGTCAGTTCCTACAAGTTACATTTGTCCTGTGCGAGGTGTTCGTGCCTCCTACGGAGTCGTTTGAGGGCTGGTATGGGTTTTCACCCTTTATCGGCCTATTTTCAAGTCTAAGTGTGATTTTTGTAAATTATCGTCATACTCTCTCACCGGAAGACCTGGGACGACGCGGTCTGTTCCTACAAGTTACATTGGTCCCGTGCGAGGTGTTCGTGCCTCCTACGGGGTCGTTTGGGGGCTGGTATGGGTTTTCACCCTTTAACGGCCTGTTTTCAAGTCTAAGTGTTATTTTTTTAAATTATCGTCATAATGTCAAACCGAGGGACCCGGGACTACGCGGTCAGGGGGCTGGTTTGGGTTTTCACCCTTTAACGGCCTGTTTTCAAGTCTAAGTGTGATTTTCGCAAATTATCGTCATACTCTCAAACCGGGATACCCAGGATTACGCGGTCAGTTCCACAAAGTTACATTAGTCCCGTGCGAGGTGTTCGTGCCTCCTATGGGGTCGTTTGGGAGCTGGTTTGGGTTTTCACGCTTTAACGGCCTGTTTTGAAGTCTAAGTGTGATTTTTACAAATTATCATCATACTCTCAAACCGGGTGACCCGGGACTACGCGGTCAGTTCCTACAAGTTAAATTAGTCCCGTGCGAGGTGTTCGTGCCTCCTACGGGGTCGTTTGGGGACTGGTACGGGTTTTCACCCTTTAACGGCCTGTTTTCAAGTCTAAGTGTGATTTTTGAAAATTATCGCCATACTCTCAAACCGAGAGACCCGGGACTACGCGGTCAGTTCCTACAAGTTTTCCTACAAGTTACATTCGTCCCATGCGAGGTGTTCGTGCCTCCTATGGGGTCGTTTGTGGGCTGGTTTGGGTTTTCACCCTTTAACGGCCTGTTTTCAAGTCTAAGTATGATTTTTGCAAATTATCATCATACTCTCAAACGGGGAGACCCGGGACAACGCGATCAGTTCCTACAAGTTCCAACGGTCCCGTGCCAGGTGTTCGTGCCTCCTAAGGGGTCGTTTGGGGGCTGGTTGGGGTTTTCACCCTTTAACGGCTTGTTTTCAAGTTTAAGTGTGATTTTCACTAATTATCGGCATACTCTCAAACCGGGATACCCGGGAGTACGCAGTCAGTTCCTACAAGTTACATTGGTCTCGTGCGAGGTGTTCGTGCATCCTAAGGGGTCGTTTGGGGGCTGGTTGGGGTTTTCACCCTTTAACGGCCTGTTTTCAAGTCTAAGTGTGATTTTTCCAAATTATCATCATACTCTCAAACCGGGATACCCGGGAGTACGCAGTCAGTTCGTACAAGTTACATTGGTCCCGTGCGAGGTGTTCGTGCCTCCTACGGGGTCGTTTGGGGGCTGGTTTGGGTTTTCACCCTTTAACGTCCTGTTTTCAAGTTTAAGTGTGATTTTTGCAAATTATCGTCATACTCTCAAACCGGGATACCCGGGACTACGCAGTCAGTTCTTACAAGTTACATTGGTCCCGTGCGAGGTGTTCGTGCCTCCTGCGGGGTTGTTTGGGTGCTGGTTTGGGTTTTCACCCATTAACGGCCTGTTTTCAAGTCTGAGTGTGATTTTTGCAAATTATCGTCATACTCTCTAATCGGAAGACCCGGGATGACGCGGTCAGTTCCTACAAGTTACATTGGTCCCGTGCGAGGTGTTCGTGCCTCCTACGGGGTCGTTTGGGGGTTGGTTTGGGTTTTCACCCTTTAACGGCCTGTTTTCAAGTCTAAGTGTGATTTTTGCAAATTATAATCATACTCTCAAACCGGGAGACCCGGGACTACGCGGTCAATTCCTACAAGTTACACTGGTCCCGTGCGAGGTGTTCGTGCCTCCTACGGGGTTGTTTGGGTGCTGGTTTGGGTTTTCACCCATTAACGGCCTGTTTTCAAGTCTGAGTGTGATTTTTGCAAATTATCATCATACTCTCTAATCGGAAGACCCGGGATGACGCGGTCAGTTCCTACAAGTTACATTGGTCCCGTGCGAGGTGTTCGTGCCTCCTACGGGGTCGTTTGGGGGCTGGTTTGGGTTTTCACCCTTTAACGGCCTGTTTTCAAGTTTAAGTGTGATTTTCGCAACTTATCGTCATACTCTCAAACCGGGATACCCGGGACTATGCAGTCAGTTCTTACAAGTTACATTGGTCCCGTGCGAGGTGTTCGTGCCTCCTACGGGGTTGTTTGGGTGCTGGTTTGGGTTTTCACCCATTAACGGCCTGTTTTCAAGTCTGAGTGTGATTTTTGCAAATTATCGTCATACTCTCTAATCGGAAGACCCGGGACGACGCGGTCAGTTCCTACAAGTTACATTTGTCCTGTGCGAGGTGTTCGTGCCTCCTATGGGGTCGTTTGAGGGCTGGTATGTGTTTTCACCCTTTATCGGCCTGTTTTCAAGTCTAAGTGTGATTTTTGCAAATTATCATCATACTCTCAAAGCGGGATACCCGAGACTACGCAGTCAGTTCCTATAAGTTACATTGGTCGCGTGCGAGGTGTTCGTGCCTCATACGGGGTCGTTTGGGGACTGGTATGGGTTTTCACCCTTTAACGCAAATTATCATCATACTCTCTAACCGGAAGAGCCGGGACGACGCGATCAGTTCCTACAAGTTACATTATTCCCGGACGAGGAGTTCGGGCCTCCTACGGGGTCGTTTGGGGGCTGGTTTGGGTTTTCACCCTTTAACGGCCTATTTTCAAGTCTAAGTGTGATTTTTGCCAATTATCGTCACACTCTCATACCGGGAGACCCGGGATTACGCGGTCAGTTCCTATAAGTTACGTTAGTCCCGTGCGAGGTGTTCGTGCCTCCTATGGGGTCGTTTGGGGGATGGTTTGGGTTTTCACCCTTTAACGGCCTGTTTTCAAGTCTAAGTGTGATTTTTGCAAATTATCATCATACTCTCAAATGGGGAGACTCGGGACAATGCGGTTAGTTCCTACAAGTTACATTGGTCCTGTGCGAGGTCTCCGTACCTCATACGGGGTCGTTTGGGTGCTGGTTTGGGTTTCACCCTTTAACGGCTTCTTTTCCAGTCTAAGTGTGAATTTTGCAAATTATCGTCAAACTCTCAAACCGAGAGACCCGGGACTACGCGGTCAGTTCCTACAAGTTACATTGGTCCCGTTCAAGGTGTTCGTGCCTCCTACGGAGTCTTTTGCGGGCTGGTATGGGTTTTCACACTTTAACGGCCTGTTTTCAACTCTAAGTGTGATTTTTGCAAATTATCGTCATACTCTCTCATCGGAAGACCCGGGATGACGCGGTCTGTTCCTACAAGTTACATTGGTCCCGTGCAAGGTGTTCGTGCCTCCTACGGGGTCGTTTGGGGGCTGGTATGGGTTTTCACCCTTTAACGGCCTATTTTCAAGTCTAAGTGTTATTTTTTCAATTATCGTCATAATCTCAAACCGAGAGACCCGGGACTACGCGGTCAGTTCCTACAAGTTACATTGATCCCGTGCGAGGTGTTCGTGCCTCCTACGGGGTCGTTTGTGGGCTGATTTCAGTTTTCACCCATTAACGGCCTATTTTCAAGTCTAAGTGTGATTTTCGCAAATTATGGTCATACTCTCAAACCGGGAAATCCGGGACGACGCGATCAGTACCTACAAGTTACATTGGTCCTGTGCGAGGTGTTCGTGCCTCCTACGGGGTCGTTTGGGGACTGGTTTAGGTTTTCACCCTTTAACGGCTTGTTTTCAAGTCTAAGTGTGATTTTCGCAAATTATCGTCATACTCTCAAACCGGGAGACCCGGGACTACGCAGTCAGTTCCTACAAGTTTCATTGGTCCCATGCGAGGTGTTCGTGCCTCCAAAGGGGTCGTTTGGGGGCTGGTTTGGGTTTTCACCTTTTAACGGCCTGTTTTCAAGTCTAAGTGTTATTAATTCAAATTATCATCATACTCTCTAACCGGGAGACCCGGGACGACGCGGTCTGTTCCTACAAGTTACATTGGGCCCGTGCGAGGTGTTCGTGCCTCCTACTGGGTCGTTTGGGAGCTGGTTTGGGTTTCCACCCCTTAACGGCCTATTTTCAAGTTTAAGTGTGATTTTCGCAAATTATTGTCATACTCTCGAACTGGGAGACCCGGGACAACGCGGTCAGTTCCTACCAGTTACATTGGTCCCGTACGAGGTGTTCGTGCCTCCTACGGGGTCGTTTGGGGACTCGTTTGGGTTTTCACCCTTTAACGACCTGTTTTCAAGTCTAAGTGTGATTTTTGCAAATTATCGTCATACTCTCTAACCGGAAGACCCTGGACAACGCGGTCAGTTCCTACAAGTTACATTGTTCCCGTGCGAGGTGTTCGTGCCTCCTATGGGGTCGTTTGGGGGCTGGTTTGGGTTTTCACCCTTTAACGGCCTATTTTCGAGTTTAAGTGTGATTTTCGCAAATTATCGTCATACTCTCAAACCGGGATACCCGGGACTACGCACTCAGTCCCTACAAGTTACATTGGTCCCCTGCGAGGTGTTCGTGCCTCCTACGGGTTCGTTTGGGGGCTAGTTTGGGTTTTCACCCTTTAACGGCCTGTTTTCGAGTCTAAGTGTGATATTCACAAATTGTCGTCACACTCTCATACCGGGAGACCCGGGATTACGCGGTCAGTTGCTACAAGTTACATTAGTCCCGTGCGAGGTGTTCGTGGCTCCTATGGGGTCGTTTGGGGGCTGGTTTCGGTTTTCACCCTTTAACGGCCTGTTTTCAAGTCTAAGTGTGATTTTTGCAAATTATCATCATACTCTCATACGGGGAGACCCGGGACAACGCGGTTAGTTCCTACAAGTTACATTGGTCCCGCGCGAGGTGTCCGTGCGTCATACGGGGTCGTTTGGGTGCTGGTTTGGGTTTTCACCCTTCAACGGCCTGTTTTCAAGTCTAAGTGTGATTTTCACAAATTATCGTCATACTCTCAAACCGAGAGACCCGGGACTACGCGGTCAGTTCCTACAAGTTACATTGGTCCCGTGCGAGGTGTCTGTGCCTCCTTTGGGGTCGTTTGGGGGCTGGTTTGGGTTTTTACCCTTTAACGGCCTGTTTTTAGTTCTAAGTGTGATATTCGCAAATTATCATCATTCTCTCAAACGGGGTGACCCGGGACAACGCGATCAGTTCCTACAAGCTACATTGGTGCCGTGCGAGGTGTTCGTGCCTCCTACGGGGTCGTTTCGAGGCTGGTTTGGGTTTTCACCCATTAACGGCCTGTTTTCAAGTCTAAGTGTGATTTTAACAAATTATCGTCATACTTTCAAACCGGGAGACCCGGGACTAAACGGCCTGTTTTCAAGTCTAAGTGTTATTTTTGCAAATTATCATCATACTCTCAAACCGAGAGACCCGGGACTACGCGGTTAGTTCCTACAAGTTACATTGGTCCTGTGCGAGGTGTCCGTACCTCATACGGGGTCGTTTGGGTGCTGGTTTGGGTTTCACCCTTTAACGGCTTCTTTTCAAGTCTAAGTGTGATTTTTGCAAATTATCGTCATACTCTTAAATCGGGAGACCCGGGACTACGCGGTCAGTTCCTACAAGTTACATTGGTCCCGTGCGAGGTGTTCGTGCCTCCGACGGAGTCGTTTGAGGGCTGGTATGGGTTTTCACCCTTTAACGGCCTGTTTTCAAGTATAAGTGTGATTTTTGCAAATTATCGTCATACTCTCTCACCAGAAGACCCGGGACGACGCGGTCTGTTCCTACAAGTTACATTGGTCCCGTGCGAGGTGTTCGTGCCTCCTACGGGGTCGTTTGGGGGCTGGTATGGGTTTTCACCCTTTAACGGCCTGTTTTCAAGTCTAAGTGTTATTTTTTCAAATTATCATCATAATCTCCAACCGAGAGACCCGGGACTACGCGATCAGTTCCTAAAAGTTACATTGATCCCGTGTGAGGTGTTCGTGCCTCCTACGGGGTCGTTTGTGGGCTGATTTCGATTTTCACCCTTTAACGGCCTATTTTCAAGTCTAAGTGTGATTTTCGCAAATTATGGTCATACTCTCAAACCGGGAAATCCGGGACGACGCGATCAGTACCTACAAGTTACATTGGTCCCGTGCGAGGTGTTCGTGCCTCCTACGGGGTCGTTTGGGGACTGGTTTGGGTTTTCACCCTTTAACGGCTTGTTTTCAAGTCTAAGTGTGATTTTCGCAAATTATCGTCATACTCTCAAACCGAGAGACCCGGGACTACGCAGTCAGTTCCTACAAGTTACATTGGTCCCATGCAGGGTGTTCGTGCCTCCAAAGGGGTCGTTTGGGGGCTGGTTTGGGTTTTCACCTTTTAACGGCCTGTTTTCAAGTCTATGTGTTATTAATTCAAATTATCATCATACTCTCTAAGCGGGAGACCTGGGACGACGCGGTCAGTTCCTACAAGTTACATTGGTCCCGTGCGAGGTGTTCGTGCCTCCTAGGGGGTCGTTTGGGGGTTGGTTTGGGTTTTCACCCATTAACGGCATTTTTTCAAGTTTAAGTGTGATTTTCGCAAATTATCGTCATACTCTCAAACCGGGATACCCGGGACTACGCAGTCAGTTCCTACAAGTTACATTGGTCCCGTGCGAGGTGTTCGTGCCTCCTACGGGGTCGTTTGGGGGCTGGTTTGGGTTTTCACCCATTAACGGCCTGTTTTCAAGTCTAAGTGTGATTTTTGCAAATTATCATCATAATCTCGAACCGGGAGACCCGGGACAACGCGGTCAGTTCCCAGAAGTTACATTGATCCCGTGCGAGGTGTTCGTGCCTCCTATGGAGTCGTTTGAGGGCTGGTATGGGTTTTCACCCTTTAACGGCCTATTTTCAAGTATAAGTGTGATTTTTGCAAATTATCGTCATACTCTCTCACCGGAAGACCCGGGACAACGCGGTCTGTTCCTACAAGTTACATTGGTCCCGTGCGAGGTGTTCGTGCCTCCTACGGGGTCGTTTGGGGGATGGTATGGGTTTTCACCCTTTAACGGCCTGTTTTCAAGTCTAAGTGTTACTTTTTCAAATTATCATCATAATCTCAAACTGAGAGACCCGGGACTACGCGGTCAGTTCCTACAAGTTACATTGATCCCGTGCGAGGTGTTCGTGCCTCCTACGGGGTCGTTTGTGGGCTGATTTCGGTTTTCACCCTTTAACGGCCTATTTTCAAGTCTAAGTGTGATTTTCGCAAATTATGGTCATACTCTCAAATCGGGAAATCCGGGACGACGCGATCAGTACCTACAAGTTACATTGGTCCCGTGCGAGGTGTTCGTGCCTCCTACGGGGTCGTTTGGGGACTGGTTTGGGTTTTCACCCTTTAACGGCTTGTTTTAAAGTCTAAGTGTGATTTTCGCAAATTATCGTCATACTCTCAAACCGGGAGACCCGGGACTACGCAGTCAGTTCCTACAAGTTACATTGGTCCCATGCGAGGTGTTCATGGCTCCAAAGGGGTCGTTTTGGGAGCTGGTTTGGGTTTTCACCCATTAACGGCATGTTTTCAAGTTTAAGTGTGATTTTCGCAAATTATCGTCATACTCTCAAACCGGGTTACCCGGGACTACGCAGTCAGTTCCAACAAGTTACATTGGTCCCGTCCGAGGTGTTCGTGCCTCCTACGGGGTCGTTTGGGGCCTGGTTTGGGTTTTCACCCATTAACGGCATGTTTTCAAGTTTAAGTGTGATTTCACAAATTATCGTCATACTCTCAAACCGGGATACCCGGGACTACGCAGTCAGTTCCTACAAGTTACATTGGTCCCGTGCGAGGTGTTCGTGCCTCCTACGGGGTCGTTTGGGGGTTGGTTTGGGTTTTCACCCATTAACGGCCTGTTTTCAAGTCTAAGTGTGATTTTTGCAAATTATCGTCATAATCTCGAACCGGGAGACCCGGGACAACGCGGTCAGTTCGTAGAAGTTACATTGATCCCGTGCGAGGTGTTCGTGCCTCCTATGGGGTCGTTTGGGTGCTGATTTTAGTTTTCACCCTTTAACGGCCTATTTTCAAGTCTAAGTGTGATTTTCGCAAATTATCGTCATACTCTCAAACCGGGATACCCAGGATTACGCGGTCAGTTCCACAAAGTTACATTAGTCCCGTGCGAGGTGTTCGTGCCTCCTATTGGGTCGTTTGGGGGTTGGTTTGGGTTTTCACCCATTAACGACCTGTTTTCAAGTCTATGTGTTATTAATTCAAATTATCATCATACCCTCTAACCGGGAGACCTGGGACGACGCGGTCAGTTCCTACAAGTTACATTGGTCCCGTGCGAGGTGTTCGTGCCTCCTACGGGGTCGTTTGGGGGCTGGTTTGGGTTTTCACCCATTAACGGCATGTTTTCAAGTTTAAGTGTGATTTTCACAAATTATCGTCATACTCTCAAACCGGGATACCCGGGACTACGCAGTCAGTTCCTACAAGTTACATTGGTCCCGTACGAGGTGTTCGTGCCTCCTACGGGGTCGTTTGGGGGCTGGTTTGGGTTTTCACCCATTCACGGCCTATTTTCAAGTCTAAGTGTGATTTTTGCAAATTATCGTCATAATCTCGAATCGAGAGACCCCGGACAACGTGGTCAGTTCGCAGAAGTTACATTGATCCCGTGCTAGGTCTTCGTGCCTCCTATGGGGTCGTTTGGGTGCTGATTTCAGTTTTCACCCTTTAACGGCCAGTTTTCAAGTCTAAGTATGATTTTCGCCAATTATCGTCACACTCTCATACCGGGAGACCCGGGATTACGCGTTCAGTTCCTACAAGTTACGTTAGTCCCGTGCGAGGTGTTCGTGCCTCCTATGGGGTCGTTTGGGGGATGGTTTGGGTTTTCACCCTTTAACGGCCTGTTTTCAAGTCTAAGTGTGATTTTTGCAAATTATCATCATACTCTCAAATGGGGAGACACGGGACAACGCGTTTAGTTCCTACAAGTTACATTGGTCATGTGCGAGGTCTCCGTACCTCATACAGGGTAGTTTGGGTGCTGGTTTGGGTTTCACCCTTTAACGGCTTCTTTTCCAGTCTAAGTGTGAATTTTGCAAATTATCGTCATACTCTCAAACCGGGAGACCCGGGACTATGCGGTCAGTTCCTACAAGTTACATTGGTCCCGTTCGAGGTGTTCGTGCCTCCTACGGAGTCTTTTGCAGGCTGGTATGGGTTTTCACCCTTTAACGGCCTGTTTTTAAGTCTAAGTGTGATTTTTGCAAATTATCATCATACTCTCTCATCGGAAGACCCGGGACGACGCGGTCTGTTCCTACAAGTTACATTGGTCCCGTGCAAGGTGTTCGTGCCTCCTACGGGGTCGTTTGGGGGCTGGTTTGGGTTTTCACCTTTTAACAGCCTGTTTTCAAGTCTATGTGTTATTAATTCAAATTATCATCATACTCTCTAACCGGGAGACCTGGGACGACGCGGTCAGTTCCTACAAGTTACATTGGTCCCGTGCGAGGTGTTCGTGCCTCCTACGGGGTCGTTTGGGGGCTGGTTTGGGTTTTCACCCATTAACGGCATGTTTTCAAGTTTAAGTGTGATTTTTGCAAATTATCATCATACTCTCAAACCGGGATACCCGGGACTACGCAGTCAGTTCCTATAAGTTACATTGGTCTCGTGCGAGGTGTTCGTGCCTCCTACGGGGTCGTTTGGGGGCTGGTTTGGGTTTTCACCCTTTAACGGCCTGTTTTCAAGTTTAAGTGTGATTTTCGCAAATTATCGTCATACTCTCAAACCGGGATACCCGGGACTACGCACTCAGATCCTACAAGTTACATTGGTCCCGTGCGAGGTGTTCGTGTATCCTACGGGGTCATTTGGGGGCTGGTTTGGGTTTTCACCCTTTAACGGCCTGTTTTCGAGTCTAATTGTGATTTTCACAAATTATCGTCACACTCTCATATCGGGAGACCCGGGATTACGCGGTCAGTTGCTACAAGTTACATTAGTCCCGTGCGAGGTGTTCCTGCCTCCTACGGAGTCGTTTGGGGGCTGGTTTGGGTTTTCACCCTTTAACGGCCTGTTTTCAAGTCTAAGTGTGATTTTTGCAAATTATCATCATACTCTCAAACCATGATACCCGGGACTACGCAGTCAGTTCCTACGAGTTACATTGGTCCCGTGCGAGGTGTTCGTGTCTCATACGGGGTCGTTTGGGGACTAGTATGGGTTTTCACCCTTTAACGCAAATTATCGTCATACTCTCTAACCGGAAGAGCCGGTACGACGCGATCAGTTCCTACAAGTTACATTATTCCCGGACGAGGAGTTCGTGCCTCCTACGAGGTCGTTTGGGGGCTGGTTTGGGTTTTCACACTTTAACGGCCAGTTTTCAAGTCTAAGTGTGATTTTCGCCAATTATCGTCACACTCTCATACCGGCAGACCTGGGATTACGCGGTCAGTTCCTACAAGTTACGTTAGTCCCGTGCGAGGTGTTCGTGCCTCCTATGGGGTCGTTTGGGGGATGGTTTGGGTTTTCACCCTTTAACGGCCTGTTTTCAAGTCTAAGTGTGATTTTTGCAAATTATCATCATACTCTCAAATGGGGAGACCCGGGACAACGCGTTTAGTTCCTACAAGTTACATTGGTCCTGTGCGAGGTCTCCGTACCTCATACGGGGTAGTTTGGGTGCTGGTTTGGGTTTCACCCTTTAACGGCTTCTTTTCCAGTCTAAGTGTGAATTTTGCAAATTATCGTCATACTCTCAAACCGGGAGACCCGGGACTACGCGGTCAGTTCCTACAAGTTACATTGGTCCCGTTCGAGGTGTTCGTGCCTCCTACGGAGTCTTTTGCAGGCTGGTATGGGTTTTCACCCTTTAACGGCCTGTTTTCAAGTCTAAGTGTGATTTTTGCAAATTATCGTCATACTCTCTCATCGGAAGACCCGGGACTACGCACTCAGTACCTACAAGTTACATTGGTCCCGTGCGAGGTGTTCGTGCCTCCTACAGGGTCGTTTGGGGACTGGTTTGGGTTTTCACCCTTTAACGGCTTGTTTTCAAGTCTAAGTGTGATTTTCGCAAATTATCGTCATACTCTCAAACCGGGAGACCCGGGACTACGCAGTCAGTTCCCAGAAGTTACATTGATCCCGTGCGAGGTGTTCGTGCCTCATATGGGGTCGTTTGGGGGCTGATTCCAGTTTTCACCCTTTAACGGCCTATTTTCAAGTCTAAGTGTTATTTTCGCAAATTATCGTCATACTCTCAAACCGGGATACCTAGGATTACGCGGTCAGTTCCACAAAGTTACATTAGTCCCGTGCGAGGTGTTCGTGCCTCCTATGGGGTCGTTTGGGGGTTGGATTGGGTTTTCACCCATTAACGGCCTGCTTTCAAGTCTAAGTGTGATTTTTGCAAATTATCATCATACTCTCAAATCGGGAGACCCGGGACTACGCGGTAAGTTCCTACAAGTTAAATTAGTCCCGTGCGAGGTGTTCGTGCCTCCTACGGAGTCGTTTGGGGGCTGGTTTGGGTTTTCACCCTTTAACGGCCTGTTTTCAAGTCTAAGTGTGATTTTTGCAAATTATCATCATA
Source organism: Sambucus nigra (assembly GCA_949130495.1). Taxonomy (NCBI): domain Eukaryota; kingdom Viridiplantae; phylum Streptophyta; class Magnoliopsida; order Dipsacales; family Adoxaceae; genus Sambucus; species Sambucus nigra. The sequence goes on from OX422207.1 coordinate 820,427,274, forward strand.
CTCTCAAACCATGATACCCGGGACTACGCAGTCAGTTCCTACGAGTTACATTGGTCCCGTGCGAGGTGTTCGTGCCTCATACGGGGTCGTTTGGGGACTCGTATGGGTTTTCACCCTTTAACGCAAATTATCGTCATACTCTCTAACCGGAAGAGCCGGGACGACGCGATCAGTTCCTACAAGTTACATTATTCCCGGACGAGGAGTTCGTGCCTCCTACGAGGTCGTTTGGGGGCTGGTTTGGGTTTTCACCCTATAACGGCCAGTTTTCAAGTCTAAGTGTTATTTTCGCCAATTATCGTCACGCACTCATACCGACAGACCCGGGATTACGCGGTCAGTTCCTACAAGTTACGTTAGTCCCGTGCGAGGTGTTCGTGCCTCCTATGGGGTCGTTTGGGTGATGGTTTGGGTTTTCACCCTTTAACGGCCTGTTTTCAAGTCTAAGTGTGATTTTTCCAAATTATCATCATACTCTCAAATGGGGAGACCCGGGACAACGCGTTTAGTTCCTACAAGTTACATTGGTCCTGTGCGAGGTCTCCGTACCTCATACGGGGTAGTTTGGGTGCTGGTTTGGGTTTCACCCTTTAACGGCTTCTTTTCCAGTCTAAGTGTGAATTTTGCAAATTATCGTCATACTCTAAAACCGGGAGACCCGGGACTACGCGGTCAGTTCCTACAATTTACATTGGTCCCGTTCGAGGTGTTCGTGCCTCCTACGGAGTCTTTTGCAGGCTGGTATGGGTTTTCACCCTTTAACGGCCTGTTTTCAAGTCTAAGTGTGATTTTTGCAAATTATCGTCATACTCTCTCATCGGAAGACCCGGGACGACGCGGTCTGTTCCTACAACTTACATTGGTCCCGTGCAAGGTGTTCGTGCCTCATACGGGGTCGTTTGGGGGCTGGTATGGGTTTTCACCCTTTAACGGCCTGTTTTCAAGTCTAAGTGTTATTTTTTCAAATTATCGTCATAATCTCAAACCGAGAGACCCGGGACTACGCGGTCAGTTCCTACAAGTTACATTGATCCCGTGCGAGGTGTTCGTGCCTCCTACGGGGTCGTTTGTGGGCTGATTTGGGTTTTCACACTTTAACGGCCTATTTTCAAGTCTAAGTGTGATTTTCACAAATTATGGTCATACTCTCAAACCGGGAAATCCGGGACGACGCGATCAGTACCTACAAGTTACATTGGTCCCGTGCGAGGTGTTCGTGCCTCCTAAGGGGTCGTTTGGGGACTGGTTTGGGTTTTCACCCTTTAACGGCTTGTTTTTAAGTCTAAGTGTGATTTTCGCAAATTATCGTCATACTCTCAAACCGGGAGATGCGGGACTACGCAGTCAGTTCCTACAAGTTACATTGGTCCCATGCGAGGTGTTCGTGCCTCCAAAGGGGTCGTTTGGGGGCTGGTTTGGGTTTTCACCTTTTAACGGCCTGTTTTCAAGTCTAAGTGTTATTAATTCAAATTATCATCATACTCTCTAACCGGGAGACCCGGGACGACGCGGTCAGTTCCTACAAGTTACATTGGTCCCGTGCGAGGTGTTGGTGCCTCCTACGGGGTCGTTTGGGGGCTGGTTTGGGTTTTCACCCATTAACGGCCTGTTTTCAAGTTTAAGTGTGATTTTCGCAAATTATCGTCATACTCTCAAACCGGGATACCCGGGACTACGCAGTCAGTTCCTACAAGTTACATTGGTCCCGTGCGAGGTGTTCGTGCCTCCTATGGGGTCGTTTGGGGGATGGTTTGGGTTTTCACCCTTTAACGGCCTATTTTCAAGTTAAAGTGTGATTTTTGCAAATTATCATCATACTCTCAAATGGGGAGACCCGGGACAACGCGTTTAGTTCCTACAAGTTACATTGGTCCTGTGCGAGGTCTCCGTACCTCATACGGGGTCGTTTGGGTGCTGGTTTGGGTTTCACCCTTTAACGGCTTCTTTTCCAGTCTAAGTGTGAATTTTGCAAATTATCGTCATACTCTCAAACCGGGAGACCCGGGACTACGCGGTCAGTTCCTACAAGTTACATTGGTTCCGTTCGAGGTGTTCGTGCCTCTTACGGAGTCTTTTGCAGGCTGGTATGGGTTTTCACCCTTTAACGGCCTGTTTTCAAGTCTAAGTGTGATTTTTGCAAATTATCGTCATACTCTCTCATCGGAAGACCCGGGACGACGCAGTCTGTTCCTAAAAGTTACATTGATCCCGTGTGAGGTGTTCGTGCCTCCTACGGGGTCGTTTGTGGGTTGATTTCGGTTTTCACCCTTTAACGGCCTGTTTTCAAGTCTAAGTCTGATTTTCGCAAATTATGGTCATACTCTCAAACCGGGAAATCCGGGACGACGCGATCAGTACCTACAAGTTACATTGGTCCCGTGCGAGGTGTTCGTGCCTCCTACGGGGTCGTTTGGGGACTGGTTTGGGTTTTCACCCTTTAACGGCTTGTTTTCAAGTCTAAGTGTGATTTTCGCAAATTATCGTCATACTCTCAAACCGGGAGACCCGGGACTACGCAGTCAGTTCCTACAAGTTACATTGGTCCCATGCAGGGTGTTCGTGCCTCCAAAGGGGTCGTTTGGGGGCTGGTTTGGGTTTTCACCTTATAACGGCCTGTTTTCAAGTCTATGTGTTATTAATTCAAATTATCATCATACTCTCTAACCGGGAGACCTGGGACGACGCGGTCAGTTCCTACAAGTTACATTGGTCCCGTGCGAGGTGTTCGTGCCTCCTACGGGGTCGTTTGGGGGCTGGTTTGGGTTTTCACCCATTAACGGCATTTTTTCAAGTTTAAGTGTGATTTTCGCAAATTATCGTCATACTCTCAAACCGGGATACCCGGGACTATGCAGTCAGTTCCTACAAGTTACATTGGTCCCGTGCGAGGTGTTCGTGCCTCCTACGGGGTCGTTTGGGGGCTGGTTTGGGTTTTCACCCATTAACGGCCTGTTTTCAAGTCTAAGTGTTATTTTTGCAAATTATCGTCATAATCTCGAACCGGGAGACCTGGGACAACGCGGTCAGTTCCCAGAAGTTACATTGATCCCGTGCGAGGTGTTCATGCCTCCTATGGAGTCGTTTGAGGGCTGGTATGGGTTTTCACCCTTTAACGGCCTGTTTTCAAGTATAAGTGTGATTTTTGCAAATTATCGTCATACTCTCTCACCGAAAGACCCGGGACAACGCGGTCTGTTCCTACAAGTTACATTGGTCACGTGCGAGGTGTTCGTGCCTCCTACGGGGTCGTTTGGGGGCTGGTATGGGTTTTCACCCTTTAACGGCCTGTTTTCAAGTCTAAGTGTTATTTTTTCAAATTATCGTCATAATCTCAAACCGAGAGACCCGGGACTACGCGGTCAGTTCCTACAAGTTACATTGATCCCGTGCGAGGTATTCGTGCCTCCTACGGGGTCGTTTGCGGGCTGATTTCGGTTTTCACCCTTTAACGGCCTATTTTCAAGTCTAAGTGTGATTTTCGCAAATTATGGTCATACTCTCAAATCGGGAAATCCGGGACGACGCAATCAGTACCTATAAGTTACATTGGTCTCGTGCGAGGTGTTCGTGCCTCCTACGGGGTCGTTTGGGGACTGGTTTGGGTTTTCACCCTTTAACGGCTTGTTTTCAAGTCTAAGTGTGATTTTCGCAAATTATCGTCATACTCTCAAACCGGGAGACCCGGGACTATGCAATTAGTTCCTACAAGTTACATTGGTCCCGTGCGAGGTGTTCGTGCCTCCTACGGGGTCGTTTGGGAGCTAGTTCGGGTTTTCACCCTTTAACGGCCTGTTTTCAAGTCTAAGTGTTATTTTTTCAAATTATCATCATAATCTCAAACCGAGAGACCCGGGACTACGCGGTAAGTTCCTATAAGTTACATTGATCCCGTGCGAGGTATTCGTGCCTCCTACGGGGTCGTTTGCGGGCTGATTTCGGTTTTCACCCTTTAACGGCCTATTTTCAAGTCTAAGTGTGATTTTCGCAAATTATGGTCATACTCTCAAATCGGGAAATCCGGGACGACGCAATCAGTACCTACAAGTTACATTGGTCTCGTGCGAGGTGTTCGTGCCTCCTACGGGGTCGTTTGGGGACTGGTTTGGGTTTTCACCCATTAACGGCATGTTTTAAAGTTCAAGTGTGATTTTCGCAAATTATCGTCATACTCTCAAACCGGGATACCCCGGACTATGCAGTCAGTTCCAACAAGTTACATTGGTCCCGTGCGAGGTGTTCGTGCCTCCTACGGGGTCGTTTGGGGGCTGGTTTGGGTTTTCACCCATTAACGGCATGTTTTCAAGTTTAAGTGTGATTTCGCAAATTATCATCATACTCTCAAACCGGGATACCCGGGACTACGCAGTCAGTTCCTACAAGTTACATTGGTCCCGTGCGAGGTGTTCGTGCCTCCTACGGGGTCGTTTGGGGGCTGGTTTGGGTTTTCACCCATTAACGGCCTGTTTTCAAGTCTAAGTGTGATTTTTGCAAATTATCGTCATAATCTCGAACCGGGAGACCCGGGACAACGCGGTCAGTACGCAGAAGTTACATTGATCCCGTGCGAGGTGTTCGTGCCTCCTATGGGGTCGTTTGGGTGCTGATTTCAGTTTTCACCCTTTAACGGCCTATTTTCAAGTCTAAGTGTGATTTTCGCAAATTATCGTCATACTCTCAAACCGGGATACCCAGGATTACGCGGTCAGTTCCACAAAGTTACATTAGTCCCGTGCGAGGTGTTCGTGCCTCCTAAGGGGTCGTTTGGGGGTTGGTTTGAGTTTTCACCCATTAACGGCCTGTTTTCAAGTCTATGTGTTATTAATTCAAATTATCATCATACTCTCTAACCAGGAGACCTGGGACGACGCGGTCAGTTCCTACAAGTTACATTGGTCCCGTGCGAGGTGTTCGTGCCTCCTACGGGGTCGTTTGGGGGCTGGTTTGGTTTTTCACCCATTAACGGCATGTTTTCAAGTTTAAGTGTGATTTTCGCAAATTATCGTCATACTCTCAAACCGGGATACCCAGGACTATGCAGTCAGTTCCTACAAGTTACATTGGTCCCGTGCGAGGTGTTCGTGCCTCCTACGGGGTCGTTTGGGGGCTGGTTTGGGTTTTCACCCATTAACGGCCTGTTTTCAAGTCTAAGTGTGATTTTTGCAAATTATCATCATAATCTCGAACCGGGAGACCCGGGACAACGCGGTCAGTTCGCAGAAGTTACATTGATCCCGTGCGAGGTGTTCGTGCCTCCTATGGGGTCGTTTGGGTGCTGATTTCAGTTTTCACCCTTTAACGGCCAGTTTTCAAGTCTAAGTATGATTTTCGCCAATTATCGTCACACACTCATACCGGGAGACCCGGGATTACGCGGTCAGTTCCTACATGTTACGTTAGTCCCGTGCGAGGTGTTCGTGCCTCCTATGGGGTCGTTTGGGGGATGGTTTGGGTTTTCACCCTTTAACGGCCTGTTTTCAAGTCTAAGTGTGATTTTTGCAAATTATCATCATACTCTCAAATGGGGAGACCCGGGACAACGCGTTTAGTTCCTACAAGTTACATTGGTCCTGTGCGAGGTCTCCATACCTCATACGGGGTAGTTTGGGTGTTGGTTTGGGTTTCACCCTTTAACGACTTCTTTTCCAGTCTAAGTGTGAATTTTGCAAATTATCGTCACACTCTCAAACCGGGAGACCCGGGACTACGCGGTCAGTTCCTACAAGTTACATTGGTCCCGTTCGAGGTGTTCGTGCCTCCTACGGAGTCTTTTGCAGGCTGGTATGGGTTTTCACCCTTTAACGGCCTGTTTTCAAGTCTAAGTGTGATTTTTGCAAATTATCGTCATACTCTGTCATCGGAAGACCCGGGACGACGCGGTCTGTTCCTACAAGTTACATTGGTCCCGTGCAAGGTGTTCGTACCTCCTACGGGGTCGTTTGGGGGCTGGTATGGGTTTTCACCCTTTAACGGCCTGTTTTCAAGTCTAAGTGTTATTTTTTCAAATTATCGTCATAATCTCAAACCGAGAGACCCGGGACTACGCGGTCAGTTCCTACAAGTTACATTGATCCCGTGTGAGGTGTTCGTGCCTCCTACGGGGTCGTTTGTGGGCTGATTTTGGTTTTCACCCTTTAACGGCCTATTTTCAAGTCTAAGTGTGATTTTCGCAAATTATGGTCATACTCTCAAACCGGGAAATCCGGGACGACACGATTAGTACCTACAAGTTACATTGGTCCCGTGCGAGGTGTTCGTGCCTCCTAAGGGGTCGTTTGGGGACTGGTTTGGGTTTTCACCCTTTAACGGCTTGTTTTTAAGTCTAAGTGTGATTTTCGCAAATTATCGTCATACTCTCAAACCGGGAGACCCGAGACTACGCAGTCAGTTCCTACAAGTTACATTGGTCCCATGCGAGGTGTTCGTGCCTCCAAAGGGGTCGTTTGGGGGCTGGTTTGGGTTTTCACCTTTTAACGGCCTGTTTTCAAGTCTAAGTGTTATTAATTCAAATTATCATCATACTCTCTAACCGGGAGACCCGGGACGACGCGGTCAGTTCCTACAAGTTACATTGGTCCCGTGCGAGGTGTTGGTGCCTCCTACGGGGTCGTTTGTGGGCTGATTTCGGTTTTCACCCTTTAACGGCCTATTTTCAAGTCTAAGTGTGATTTTCGCAAATTATGGTCATACTCTCAAATCGGGAAATCCGGGACGACGCGATCAGTACCTACAAGTTACATTGGTCCCGTGCGAGGTGTTCGTGCCTCCTACGGGGTCGTTTGGGGACTGGTTTGGGTTTTCACCCTTTAACGGCTTGTTTTCAAGTCTAAGTGTGATTTTCGCAAATTATCGTCATACTCTCAAACCGGGAGACCCGGGACTACGCAGTCAGTTCCTACAAGTTACATTGGTCCCATGCGAGGTGTTCGTGCCTCCAAAGGGGTCGTTTGGGGGCTGGTTTGGGTTTTCACCTTTTAACAGCCTGTTTTCAAGTCTATGTGTTATTAATTCAAATTATCATCATACTCTATAACCGGGAGACCTGGGACGACGCGTTCAGTTCCTACAAGTTACATTGGTCCCGTGCGAGGTGTTCGTGCCTCCTACGGGGTCGTTTGGGGGCTGGTTTGGGTTTTCACCCATTAACGGCATGTTTTCAAGTTTAAGTGTGATTTTCGCAAATTATCATCATACTCTCAAACCGGGATACCCGGGACTACGCAGTCAGTTCCTACAAGTTACATTGGTCCCGTGCGAGGTGTTCGTGCCTCCTACGGGGTCGTTTGGGGGCTGTTTTGGGTTTTCACCCATTAACGGCCTGTTTTCAAGTCTAAGTGTGATTTTTGCAAATTATCGTCATAATCTCTAACCGAGAGACCCGGGACAATGCGGTCAGTTCCCAGAAGTTACATTGATCCCGTGCGAGGTGTTCGTGCCTCCTATGGGGTCGTTTGGGGGCTGATTTCAGTTTTCACCCTTTAACGGCCTATTTTCACGTCTAAGTGTGATTTTCGCAAATTATCGTCATACTCTCAAACCGGGATACCCAGGATTACGTGGTCAGTTCCACAAAGTTACATTAGTCCCGTGCGAGGTGTTCGTGCCTCCTATGGGGTCGTTTGGGGGTTGGTTTGGGTTTTCACCCATTAACGGCCTGTTTTCAAGTCTAAGTGTGATTTTTGCAAATTATCATCATACTCTCAAACCGGGAGACCCGGGACTACGCGGTCAGTTCCTACAAGTTAAAATTAGTCCCGTGCGAGGTGTTCGTGCCTCCTACGGAGTCGTTTGGGGGCTGGTTTGGGTTTTCACCCTTTAACGGCCTGTTTTCAAGTCTAAGTGTGATTTTTGCAAATTATCATCATACTCTCTAATCGGAAGAGCCGGGATGACGCGATCAGTTCCTACAAGTTACATTATTCCCGGACGAGGAGTTCGTGCCTCCTACGAGGTCGTTTGGGGGCTGGTTTGGGTTTTCACCCTTTAACGGCCAGTTTTCAAGTCTAAGTGTGATTTTCGCCAATTATCGTCACCCTCTCATACCGGCAGACCCGGGATTACGCAGTCAGTTCCTACAAGTTACGTTAGTCCCGTGCGAGGTGTTCGTGCCTCCTATGGGGTCGTTTGGGGGATGGTTTGGGTTTTCACCCTTTAACGGCCTGTTTTCAAGTCTAAGTGTGATTTTTGCAAATTATCATCATACTCTCAAATGGGGAGACCCGGGACAACGCGTTTAGTTCCTACAAGTTACATTGGTCCTGTGCGAGGTCTCCGTACCTCATACGGGGTCGTTTGGGTGCTGGTTTGGGTTTCACCCTTTAACGGCTTCTTTTCCAGTCTAAGTGTGAATTTTGCAAATTATCGTCATACTCTCAAACCGGGAGACCCGGGACTACGCGGTCAGTTCCTACAAGTTACATTGGTCCCGTTCGAGGTGTTCGTGCCTCCTACGGAGTCTTTTGCAGGCTGGTATGGGTTTTCACCCTTTAACGGCCTGTTTTCAAGTCTAAGTGTGATTTTTGCAAATTATCGTCATACTCTCTCATCGGAAGACCCGGGACGACGCGGTCTGTTCCTACAAGTTACATTGGTCCCGTGCAAGGTGTTCGTGCCTCCTACGGGGTCGTTTGGGGGCTGGTATGGGTTTTCACCCTTTAACGGCCTATTTTCAAGTCTAAGTGTTATTTTTTCAAATTATCGTCATAATCTCAAACCGAGAGACCCGGGACTACGCGATCAGTTCCTACAAGTTACATTGATCCCGTGCGAGGTGTTCGTGCCTCCTACGGGGTCATTTGTGGGCTGATTTCGGTTTTCACACTTTAACGGCCTATTTTCAAGTCTAAGTGTGATTTTTGCAAATTATGGTCATACTCTCAAACCGGGAAATCCGGGACGACGCGATCAGTACCTACAAGTTACATTGGTCCCGTGCGAGGTGTTCGTGCCTCCTAAGGGGTCGTTTGGGGACTGGTTTGGGTTTTCACCCTTTAACGTCTTGTTTTTAAGTCCAACTGTGATTTTCGCAAATTATCGTCATACTCTCAAACCGGGAGACCCGGGACTACGCAGTCAGTTCCTACAAGTAACATTTGTCCCATGAGAGGTGTTCATGCCTCCAAAGGGGTCGTTTGGGGGCTGGTTTGGGTTTTCACCTTTTAACGGCCTGTTTTCAAGTCTAAGTGTTATTAATTCAAATTATCATCATACTCTCTAACCGGGAGACCCGGGACGACGCGGTGAGTTCCTACAAGTTACATTGGTCCCGTGCGAGGTGTTGGTGCCTCCTACGGGGTCGTTTGGGGGCTGGTTTGGGTTTTCACCCATTAACGGCCTGTTTTCAAGTTTAAGTGTGATTTTCGCAAATTATCGTCATACTCTCAAACCGGGATACCCGGGACTACGCAGTCAGTTTCTACAAGTTACATTGGTCCCGTGCGAGGTGTTCGTGCCTCCTACTGGGTCGTTTGGGGGCTGGTTTGGGTTTTCACCTTTTAACGGCCTGTTTTCAAGTCTAAGTGTTATTAATTCAAATTATCATCATACTCTCTAACCGGAAGACCCGGGACAACGCGGCCAATTCCTACAAGTTACATTGTTCCCGTACGAGGTGTTCGTGCCTCCTATGGGGTCGTTTGAGGGCTGGTTTGGGTTTTCACCCTTTAACGGCCTGTTTTCAAGTTTAAGTGTGATTTTCGCAAATTATCGTCATACTCTCAAACCGGGATACCCGGGACTACGCACTCAGATCCTACAAGTTACATTGGTCCCGTGCGAGGTGTTCGTGCCTCCTGCGGGGTCGTTTGGGGGTTGGTTTGGGTTTTCACCCTTTAACGGCCTGTTTTCGAATCTAAGTGTGATTTTCACAAATTATCGTCACACTCTCATACCGGGAGACCCGGGATTACGCGGTCAGTTGCTACAAGTTACATTAGTCCCGTGCGAGGTGTTCGTGCCTCCTATGGGGTCGTTTGGGGGCTGGTTTGGGTTTTCACCCTTTAACGGCCTGTTTTCAAGTCTAAGTGTGATTTTTGCAAATTATCATCATACTCTCAAACGGGGAAACCCGGGACAACGCGGTTAGTTCCTACAAGTTACATTGGTCCCGCGCGAGGTGTCCGTGCCTCATACGGGGTCGTTTGGGTGCTGGTTTGGGTTTGCACCCTTTAACGGCCTGTTTTCAAGTCTAAGTGTGATTTTCATAAATTATCGTCATACTCTCAAACCGAGAGACCCGGGACTACGCGGTCAGTTCCTACAAGTTACATTGGTCCCGTGCGAGGTGTTTGTGCCTCCTTTGGGGTCGTTTGGGGGCTGGTTTGGGTTTTGACCCTTTAACGGCCTGTTTTCAGGTCTAAGTGTGATTTTCGTAAATTATCATCATTCTCTCAAACGGGGAGACCCGTCACAACGCGGTCAGTTCCTACAAGCTACATTGGTGCCGTGCGAGGTGTTCGTGCCTCCTACGGGGTCGTTTCGGGGCTGGTTTGGGTTTTCACCCATTAACGGCCTGTTTTCAATTCTAAGTGTGATTTTAACAAATTATCGTCATACTTTCAAACCGGGAGACCCGGGACTAAACGACCTGTTTTCAAGTCTAAGTGTTATTTTTGCAAATTATCATCATACTCTCAAACCGAGAGACCCGGGACAACGAGATTAGTTTCTACAAGTTACATTGGTCCCGTGCGAGTTGTTCGTGCCTCCTACGGGGTCGTTTTGGGACTGGTTTGGGTTTTCACCCTTTAACGGCCTGTTTTCAAGTCTAAGTGTGATTTTTGCAAATTATCGTCATACTCTGTCATCGGAAGACCCGGGACGACGCGGTCTGTTCCTACAAGTTACATTGGTCCGGTGCAAGGTGTTCGTACCTCCTACGGGGTCGTTTGGGGGCTGGTATGGGTTTTCACCCTTTAACGGCCTGTTTTCAAGTCTAAGTGTTATTTTTTCAAATTATCGTCATAATCTCAAACCGAGAGACCCGGGACTACGCGGTCAGTTCCTACAAGTTACATTGATCCCGTGCGAGGTGTTCGTGCCTCCTACGGGGTCGTTTGTGGGCTGATTTTGGTTTTCACCCTTTAACGGCCTATTTTCAAGTCTAAGTGTGATTTTCGCAAATTATGGTCATACTCTCAAACCGGGAAATCCGGGACGACACGATTAGTACCTACAAGTTACATTGGTCCCGTGCGAGGTGTTCGTGCCTCCTAAGGGGTCGTTTGTGGGCTGATTTCGGTTTTCACCCTTTAACGGCCTATTTTCAAGTCTAAGTGTGATTTTCGCAAATTATGGTCATACTCTCAAATCGGGAAATCCGGGACGACGCGATCAGTACCTACAAGTTACATTGGTCCCGTGCGAGGTGTTCGTGCCTCCTACGGGGTCGTTTGGGGACTGGTTTGGGTTTTCACCCTTTAACGGCTTGTTTTCAAGTCTAAGTGTGATTTTCGCAAATTATCGTCATACTCTCAAACCGGGAGACCCGGGACTACGCAGTCAGTTCCTACAAGTTACATTGGTCCCGTGCGAGGTGTTGGTGCCTCCTACGGGGTCGTTTGTGGGCTGATTTCGGTTTTCACCCTTTAACGGCCTATTTTCAAGTCTAAGTGTGATTTTCGCAAATTATGGTCATACTCTCAAATCGGGAAATCCGGGACGACGCGATCAGTACCTACAAGTTACATTGGTCCCGTGCGAGGTGTTCGTGCCTCCTACGGGGTCGTTTGGGGACTGGTTTGGGTTTTCACCCTTTAACGGCTTGTTTTCAAGTCTAAGTGTGATTTTCGCAAATTATCGTCATACTCTCAAACCGGGAGACCCGGGACTACGCAGTCAGTTCCTACAAGTTACATTGGTCCCATGCGAGGTGTTCGTGCCTCCAAAGGGGTCGTTTGGGGGCTGGTTTGGGTTTTCACCTTTTAACAGCCTGTTTTCAAGTCTATGTGTTATTAATTCAAATTATCATCATACTCTATAACCGGGAGACCTGGGACGACGCGTTCAGTTCCTACAAGTTACATTGGTCCCGTGCGAGGTGTTCGTGCCTCCTACGGGGTCGTTTGGGTGCTGGTTTGGGTTTTCACCCATTAACGGCATGTTTTCAAGTTTAAGTGTGATTTTCACAAATTATCATCATACTCTCAAACCGGGATACCCGGGACTACGCAGTCAGTTCCTACAAGTTACATTGGTCCCGTGCGAGGTGTTCGTGCCTCCTACGGGGTCGTTTGGGGGCTGTTTTGGGTTTTCACCCATTAACGGCCTGTTTTCAAGTCTAAGTGTGATTTTTGCAAATTATCGTCATAATCTCTAACCGAGAGACCCGGGACAACGCGGTCAGTTCCCAGAAGTTACATTGATCCCGTGCGAGGTGTTCGTGCCTCCTATGGGGTCGTTTGGGGGCTGATTTCAGTTTTCACCCTTTAACGGCCTATTTTCACGTCTAAGTGTGATTTTCGCAAATTATCGTCATACTCTCAAACCGGGATACCCAGGATTACGTGGTCAGTTCCACAAAGTTACATTAGTCCCGTGCGAGGTGTTCGTGCCTCCTATGGGGTCGTTTGGGGGTTGGTTTGGGTTTTCACCCATTAACGGCCTGTTTTCAAGTCTAAGTGTGATTTTTGCAAATTATCATCATACTCTCAAACCGGGAGACCCGGGACTACGCGGTCAGTTCCTACAAGTTAAAATTAGTCCCGTGCGAGGTGTTCGTGCCTCCTACGGAGTCGTTTGGGGGCTGGTTTGGGTTTTCACCCTTTAACGGCCTGTTTTCAAGTCTAAGTGTGATTTTTGCAAATTATCATCATACTCTCTAATCGGAAGAGCCGGGATGACGCGATCAGTTCCTACAAGTTACATTATTCCCGGACGAGGAGTTCGTGCCTCCTACGAGGTCGTTTGGGGGCTGGTTTGGGTTTTCACCCTTTAACGGCCAGTTTTCAAGTCTAAGTGTGATTTTCGCCAATTATCGTCACCCTCTCATACCGGCAGACCCGGGATTACGCAGTCAGTTCCTACAAGTTACGTTAGTCCCGTGCGAGGTGTTCGTGCCTCCTATGGGGTCGTTTGGGGGATGGTTTGGGTTTTCACCCTTTAACGGCCTGTTTTCAAGTCTAAGTGTGATTTTTGCAAATTATCATCATACTCTCAAATGGGGAGACCCGGGACAACGCGTTTAGTTCCTACAAGTTACATTGGTCCTGTGCGAGGTCTCCGTACCTCATACGGGGTCGTTTGGGTGCTGGTTTGGGTTTCACCCTTTAACGGCTTCTTTTCCAGTCTAAGTGTGAATTTTGCAAATTATCGTCATACTCTCAAACCGGGAGACCCGGGACTACGCGGTCAGTTCCTACAAGTTACATTGGTCCCGTTCGAGGTGTTCGTGCCTCCTACGGAGTCTTTTGCAGGCTGGTATGGGTTTTCACCCTTTAACGGCCTGTTTTCAAGTCTAAGTGTGATTTTTGCAAATTATCGTCATACTCTCTCATCGGAAGACCCGGGACGACGCGGTCTGTTCCTACAAGTTACATTGGTCCCGTGCAAGGTGTTCGTGCCTCCTACGGGGTCGTTTGGGGGCTGGTATGGGTTTTCACCCTTTAACGGCCTGTTTTCAAGTCTAAGTGTTATTTTTTCAAATTATCGTCATAATCTCAAACCGAGAGACCCGGGACTACGCGATCAGTTCCTACAAGTTACATTGATCCCGTGCGAGGTGTTCGTGCCTCCTACGGGGTCATTTGTGGGCTGATTTCGGTTTTCACACTTTAACGGCCTATTTTCAAGTCTAAGTGTGATTTTTGCAAATTATGGTCATACTCTCAAACCGGGAAATCCGGGACGACGCGATCAGTACCTACAAGTTACATTGGTCCCGTGCGAGGTGTTCGTGCCTCCTAAGGGGTCGTTTGGGGACTGGTTTGGGTTTTCACCCTTTAACGTCTTGTTTTTAAGTCCAACTGTGATTTTCGCAAATTATCGTCATACTCTCAAACCGGGAGACCCGGGACTACGCAGTCAGTTCCTACAAGTAACATTTGTCCCATGAGAGGTGTTCATGCCTAAGTGTTATTAATTCAAATTATCATCATACTCTGTAACCGGGAGACCCGGGACGACGCGGTGAGTTCCTACAAGTTACATTGGTCCCGTGCGAGGTGTTGGTGCCTCCTACGGGGTCGTTTGGGGGCTGGTTTGGGTTTTCACCCATTAACGGCCTGTTTTCAAGTTTAAGTGTGATTTTCGCAAATTATCGTCATACTCTCAAACCGGGATACCCGGGACTACGCAGTCAGTTTCTACAAGTTACATTGGTCCCGTGCGAGGTGTTCGTGCCTCCTACTGGGTCGTTTGGGGGCTGGTTTGGGTTTTCACCTTTTAACGGCCTGTTTTCAAGTCTAAGTGTTATTAATTCAAATTATCATCATACTCTCTAACCGGAAGACCCGGGACAACGCGGCCAATTCCTACAAGTTACATTGTTCCCGTACGAGGTGTTCGTGCCTCCTATGGGGTCGTTTGGGGGCTGGTTTGGGTTTTCACCCTTTAACGGCCTGTTTTCAAGTTTAAGTGTGATTTTCGCAAATTATCGTCATACTCTCAAACCGGGATACCCGGGACTACGCACTCAGATCCTACAAGTTACATTGGTCCCGTGCGAGGTGTTCGTGCCTCCTGCGGGGTCGTTTGGGGGTTGGTTTGGGTTTTCACCCTTTAACGGCCTGTTTTCGAATCTAAGTGTGATTTTCACAAATTATCGTCACACTCTCATACCGGGAGACCCGGGATTACGCGGTCAGTTGCTACAAGTTACATTAGTCCCGTGCGAGGTGTTCGTGCCTCCTATGGGGTCGTTTGGGGGCTGGTTTGGGTTTTCACCCTTTAACGGCCTGTTTTCAAGTCTAAGTGTGATTTTTGCAAATTATCATCATACTCTCAAACGGGGAAACCCGGGACAACGCGGTTAGTTCCTACAAGTTACATTGGTCCCGCGCGAGGTGTCCGTGCCTCATACGGGGTCGTTTGGGTGCTGGTTTGGGTTTGCACCCTTTAACGGCCTGTTTTCAAGTCTAAGTGTGATTTTCATAAATTATCGTCATACTCTCAAACCGAGAGACCCGGGACTACGCGGTCAGTTCCTACAAGTTACATTGGTCCCGTGCGAGGTGTTTGTGCCTCCTTTGGGGTCGTTTGGGGGCTGGTTTGGGTTTTGACCCTTTAACGGCCTGTTTTCAGGTCTAAGTGTGATTTTCGTAAATTATCATCATTCTCTCAAACGGGGAGACCCGGGACAACGCGGTCAGTTCCTACAAGCTACATTGGTGCCGTGCGAGGTGTTCGTGCCTCCTACGGGGTCGTTTCGGGGCTGGTTTGGGTTTTCACCCATTAACGGCCTGTTTTCAATTCTAAGTGTGATTTTAACAAATTATCGTCATACTTTCAAACCGGGAGACCCGGGACTAAACGACCTGTTTTCAAGTCTAAGTGTTATTTTTGCAAATTATCATCATACTCTCAAACCGAGAGACCCGGGACAACGAGATTAGTTTCTACAAGTTACATTGGTCCCGTGCGAGTTGTTCGTGCCTCCTACGGGGTCGTTTTGGGACTGGTTTGGGTTTTCACCCTTTAACGGCTTGTTTTCAAGTCTAAGTGTGATTTTCGCAAATTATCGTCATACTCTCAAACCGGGAGACCCGGGACAACGCGATTAGTTCCTACAAGTTACAATGGTCCCGTGCGAGGTGTTCGTGCCTCCTACGGGGTCGTACGGGGGTTGGTTTGGGTTTTCACCCTTTAACGGCTTGTTTTCAAGTCTAAGTGTGATTTTCACAAATTATCGTCATACTCTCAAACTGGGAGACCCAGGACTACGCAGTCAGTTCCTACAAGTTACATTGGTCCCGTGCGAGGTGCTCGTGCCTCTTACGGGGTCGTTTGGGGGCTGGTTTGGGTTTTCACCCTTTAACGGCCTGTTTTCAGGTCTAAGTGTTATTTTCGCAAATTATCGTCATACTCTCTAATCGGGAGACCCGGGACTACGCAGTCAGTTCCTACAAGTTACAATGGTCTCATACGAGGTGTTCGTGCCTCCTACGGGGTCGTTTGGGGGTTGGTTTGGGTTTTCACCCTTTAACGGCCTGTTTTCAGGTCTAAGTGTTATTTTCATAAATTATCGTCATACTCTCTAACCGGGAGACCCGGGACTACGCGGTCAGTTCCTAAAAGTACATTGGTCCCGTGCGACGTGTTCGTGCCTCCTATGGGGTCGTTTGGGTGCTGGTTTGGGTTTTCACCCTTTAACAGCCTCTTTTCAAGTCTAAGTGTGATTTTCACAAATTATCATCATACTCTCAAACCGAGAGACCCGGGACTACGCGGTCAGTTCCTACAAGTTACATTGGTCCCGTGCGAGGTGTTCGTGCCTCCTACGGGGTCGTTTGGGGGTTGGTTTAAGTTTTCACCCTTTAACGACCTATTTTCAGGTCTAAGTGTGATTTTCGCAAATTATCATCATACTCTCAAACGGGGAGACCCGGGACAACGTGATTAGTTTCTATAAGTTACATTGGTCCCGTGCGAGGTGTTCGTGCCTCCTACGGGGTCGTTTGGGGACTGGTTTAGGTTTTCACCCTTTAACGGCTTGTTTTCAAGTCTAAGTGTGATTTTCATAAATTATCCTCATACTCTCAAACCGAGAGACCCGGGACTATGCAATCAGTTCCTACAAGTTACATTGGTCCCGTGCGAGGTGTTCGTGCCTCCTACGGGGTCGTTTGGGAGCTGGTTCGGGTTTTCACCCTTTAACGGCCTGTTTTCAAGTCTAAGTGTTATTTTTTCAAATTATCGTCATACTCTCTAATCGGGAGACCCGGGACGACGCGGCCAGTTCCTACAAGTTACATTGGTCCCGTGCGAGGTGTTCGTGACTCCTACAGGGTCGTTTGGGGGTTGGTTTGGGTTTTCACCCTTTAACGGTCTGTTTTCAAGTTTAAGTGTGATTTTTGCAAATTATCGTCATACTCTCAAACCGGGATACCCGGGACTACGCAGTCAGTTCCTACAAGTTACATTGGTCCCGTGCGAGGTGTTCGTGCCTCCTACGGGGTCGTTTGGGTGCTGGTTTGGGTTTTCACTCATTAACGGCCTGTTTTCAAGTCTAAGTGTGATTTTTACAAATTATCGTCATAATCTCGAACCGGGAGACCCGGGACAACGCGGTTAGTTCCTACAAGTTACATTGGTCCCGTGTGAGGTGCTCGTGCCTCCTACGTGGTCGTTTGGGGGCTGGTTTGGGTTTTCACCCATTAACGGCCTATTTTCAAGTCTAAGTGTAATTTTTGCAAATTATTGTCATACTCTCATACCGGAAGACCCGAGAGGACGCGGTCAGTTCCTACAAGTTACATTGGTCCCGTGCGAGGTGTTCGTGCTTCCGACGGGGTCGTTTGGGGGCTGGTTTGGGATTTCACCCTTTAACGGCCTATTTTCAAGTTTAAGTGTGATTTTCGCTAATTATCGTCATACTCTCAAACTGGGATGCCCGGGACTACGCAGTCAGTTCCTACAAGTTACATTGGTCCCGTGCGAGGTGTTCGTGCCTCATACGGGGTCGTTTGGGTGCTGGTTTGGGTTTTCACTCATTAACGGCCGGTTTTCAAGTCTAAGTGTGATTTTTGAAAATTATCGTCACACTCTCTAACCGGAAGACCCGGGAGGACGCGGTCAGTTGCTACAAGTTACATCAGTCCCGTACGAGGTGTTCGTGCCTCCTACTGGGTCGTTTGGGGGCTCGTTTGGGTTTTCACCTTTTAACGGCCTGTTTTCAAGTCTAAGTGTGATTTTTGCTAATTATCGTCATACTCTCAAACAGGGAGACCCAGGACAACGCGGTTAGTTCCTACAAGTTACATTGGTCCTGTGCGAGGTGTCCGTACCTCATACGGGGTCGTTTGGGTGCTGGTTTGGGTTTCACCCTTTAACGGCTTCTTTTCTAGTCTAAGTGTGATTTTTGCAAATTATCGTCATACTCTCAAACCGGGAGACCCGGGACTACGCGGTCAGTTCCTACAAGTTACATTCGTCCCGTGCGAGGTGTTCGTGCCTCCGACGGAGTCGTTTGAGGGCTCATGGGTTTTCACCCTTTAACGGCCTGTTTTCCAGTCTAAGTGTGATTTTTGCAAATTATTGTCATACTCTCTAACCGGAAGACCCTGGACAACGCGGTCAGTTCCTACAAGTTACATTGTTCCCGTGCGAGGTGTTCGTGCCTCCTATGGGGTCGTTTGGGGGCTGGTTTGGGTTTTCACCCTTTAACGGCCTGTTTTCAAGTTTAAGTGTGATTTTCGCAAATTATCGTCATACTCTCAAACCGGGATACCCGGGACTACGCACTCAGATCCTACAAGTTACATTGGTCCCGTGCGAGGTGTTCGTGTATCCTACGGGGTCATTTGGGGGCTGGTTTGGGTTTTCACCCTTTAACGGCCTGTTTTCGAGTCTAATTGTGATTTTCACAAATTATCGTCACACTCTCATATCGGGAGACCCGGGATTACGCGGTCAGTTGCTACAAGTTACATTAGTCCCGTGCGAGGTGTTCGTGCCTCCTATGGGGTCGTTTGGGGGCTGGATTGGGTTTTCACCCTTTAACGGCCTGTTTTCAAGTCTAAGTGTGATTTTTGCAAATTATCATCATACTCTCAAACGGGGAAACCCGGGACAACACGGTTAGTTCCTACAAGTTACATTTGTCCCGCGCGAGGTGTCCATGCCTCCTATGGGGTCGTTTGGGTGCTGGTTTGGGTTTTCACCCTTTAACGGCCTGTTTTCAAGTTTAAGTGTGATTTTCGCAAATTATCGTCATACTCTCAAACCGGGATTCCCGGGACTACGCACTCAGATCCTAAAAGTTACATTGGTCCCGTGCGAGGTGTTCGTGTATCCTACGGGGTCATTTGGGGGCTGGTTTGGGTTTTCACCCTTTAACGGCCTGTTTTCGAGTCTAATTGTGATTTTCACAAATTATCGTCACACTCTCATATCGGGAGACCCGGGATTACGCGGTCAGTTCCTACAAGTTACATTAGTCCCGTGCTAGGTGTTCGTGCCTCCTACGGGGTCGTTTGGGTGCTGGTTTGGGTTTTCACTCATTAACGGCCTGTTTTCAAGTCTAAGTGTGATTTTTACAAATTATCGTCATAATCTCGAACCGGGAGACCCGGGACAACGCGGTCAGTTCCTACAAGTTACATTGCTCCCGTGTGAGGTGCTCGTGCCTCCTACGTGGTCGTTTGGGGGCTGGTTTGGGTTTTTACCCATTAACGGCCTATTTTCAAGTCTAAGTGTAATTTTTGCAAATTATCGTCATACTCTCATACCGGAAGACCCGGGAGGACGCGGTCAGTTCCTACAAGTTACATTGGTCCCGTGCGAGGTGTTCGTGCTTCCGACGGGGTCGTTTGGGGGCTGGTTTGGGATTTCACCCTTTAACGGCCTGTTTTCAAGTTTAAGTGTGATTTTCGCTAATTATCGTCATACTCTCAAACTGGGATGCCCGGGACTACGCAGTCAGTTCCTACAAGTTACATTGGTCCCGTGCGAGGTGTTCGTGCCTCATACGGGGTCGTTTGGGTGCTGGTTTGGGTTTTCACTCATTAACGGCCTGTTTTCAAGTCTAAGTGTGATTTTTGAAAATTATCGTCACACTCTCTAACCGGAAGACCCGGGAGGACGCGGTCAGTTGCTACAAGTTACATCAGTCCCGTACGAGGTGTTCGTGCCTCCTACGGGGTCGTTTGGGGGCTCGTTTGGGTTTTCACCTTTTAACGGCCTGTTTTCAAGTCTAAGTGTGATTTTGGCAAATTATCGTCATACTCTCAAACAGGGAGACCCAGGACAACGCGGTTAGTTCCTACAAGTTACATTGGTCCTGTGCGAGGTGTCCGTACCTCATACGGGGTCGTTTGGGTGCTGGTTTGGGTTTCACCCTTTAATGGCTTCTTTTCTAGTCTAAGTGTGATTTTTGCAAATTATCGTCATACTCTCAAACCGGGAGACCCGGGACTACGCGGTCAGTTCCTACAAGTTACATTCGTCCCGTGCGAGGTGTTCGTGCCTCCGACGGAGTCGTTTTAGGGCTGGTATGGGTTTTCACCCTTTAACGGCCTGTTTTCCAGTCTAAGTGTGATTTTTGCAAATTATTGTCATACTCTCTAACCGGAAGACCCTGGACAACGCGGTCAGTTCCTACAAGTTACATTGTTCCCGTGCGAGGTGTTCGTGCCTCCTATGGGGTCGTTTGGGGGTTGGTTTGGGTTTTCACCCTTTAACGGCCTGTTTTCAAGTTTAAGTGTGATTTTCGCAAATTATCATCATACTCTCAAAACCGGGATACCCGGGACTACGCACTCAGATCCTACAAGTTACATTGGTCCCGTGCGAGGTGTTCGTGTATCCTACGGGGTCATTTGGGGGCTGGTTTGGGTTTTCACCCTTTAACGGCCTGTTTTCGAGTCTAATTGTGATTTTCACAAATTATCGTCACACTCTCATATCGGGAGACCCGGGATTACGCGGTCAGTTGCTACAAGTTACATTAGTCCCGTGCGAGGTGTTCGTGCCTCCTATGGGGTCGTTTGGGGGCTGGATTGGGTTTTCACCCTTTAACGGCCTGTTTTCAAGTCTAAGTGTGATTTTTGCAAATTATCATCATACTCTCAAACGGGGAAACCCGGGACAACACGGTTAGTTCCTACAAGTTACATTTGTCCCGCGCGAGGTGTCCATGCCTCATACGGGGTCGTTTGGGTGCTGGTTTGGGTTTTCACCCTTTAACGGCCTGTTTTCAAGTCTAAGTGTGATTTTCACAAATTATCGTCATACTCTCAAACCGAGAGACCCGGGACTACGCGGTCAGTTCCTACAAGTTACATAGGTCCCGTTCGAGGTGTCTGTGCCTCCTTTGGGGTGTCTGTGCCTCCTTTGGGGTCGTTTGGGGTCTGGTTTGGGTTTTTACCCTTTAACGACCTGTTTTCAGGTCTAAGTGTGATTTTTGCAAATTATCATCATTCTCTCAAACGGGGAGACCCGAGACAACGCGGTCAGTTCCTACAAGCTACATTGGTTTCGTGCGAGGTGTTCGTGCCTCCTACGGGGTCGTTTCGGGGCTGGTTTGGGTTTTCACCCATTAACGACCTGTTTTCAAGTCTAAGTGTGATTTTAACAAATTATCGTCACACTTTCAAACCGGGAGACCCAGGACTAAACGACCTGTTTTCAAGTCTAAGTGTTATTTTTGCAAATTATCATCATACTCTCAAACCGAGAGACCCGGGACAACGCGATTAGTTTCTACAAGTTACATTGGTCCCGTGCGAGTTGTTCGTGCCTCCTACGGGGTCGTTTCGGGACTGGTTTGGGTTTTCACGCTTTAACGACTTGTTTTCAAGTCTAAGTGTGATTTTCGCAAATTATCGTCATACTCTCAAACCGGGAGACCCGGGACAACGAGATTAGTTCCTACAAGTTACAATGGTCCCATGCGAGGTGTTCGTGCCTCCTACGGGGTCGTGCGGAGGGTGGTTTGGGTTTTCACCCTTTAACGGCTTGTTTTCAAGTCTAAGTGTGATTTTTGCAAATTATCGTCATACTCTCAAACCGGGAGACCCGGGACTACGCAGTCAGTTCCTACAAGTTACATTGGTCCCGTGCGAGGTGCTCGTGCCTCCTACGGGGTCGTTTGGGGGTTGGTTTGGGTTTTCACCCTTTAACGGCCTGTTTTCAACTCTAAGTGTGATTTTTGCAAATTATCGCAACACTCCCAAACCGAGAGACCCGGGACTACGCAGTCAGTTCCTTCAAGTTACATTGGTCCCGTTCGAGGTGTTCGTGCCTCCTACGGGGTCGTTTGGGGGCTGGTTTGGGTTTTCGCCCATTAACGGCCTGTTTTCAAGTCTATGTGTGATTTTCGCAAATTATCGTCATACTCTCTAACCGGGAGACCCGGGACTACGCGGTCAGTTCCTACAAGTTACAATGGTCCCGTACGAGGTGTTCGTGCCTCCTACGGGGTCGTTTGGTGGCTGGTGTGGGTTTTCACCCTTTAACGGCCTGTTTTCAGGTCTAAGTGTTATTTTCACAAATTATCGTCATACTCTCTAACCGGGAGACCCGGGACTACGCGGTTAGTTCCTAAAAGTACATTGGTCCCGTGCGAGGTGTTCGTGCCTCCTATGGGGTCGTTTGGGTGCTGGTTTGGGTTTTCACCCTTTAACGACCTCTTTTCAAGTCTAAGTGTGATTTTCACAAATTATCGTCATACTCTCAAACCGAGAGACCCGGGACTACGCGGTCAGTTCCTACAAGTTACATTGGTCCCGTGCGAGGTGTTCGTGCCTCCTACGGGGTCGTTTGGGGGTTGGTTTAGATTTTCACCCTTTAACGACTTATTTTCAGGTCTAAGTGTGATTTTTGCAAATTATCATCATACTCTCAAACGGGGAGACCCGGGACAACGTGATTAGTTTCTATAAGTTACATTGGTCCCGTGCGAGGTGTTCGTGCCTCCTACGGGGTCGTTTGGGGCCGGGTTTAGGTTTTCACCCTTTAACGGCTTGTTTTCAAGTCTAAGTGTGATTTTCGTAAATTATCCTCATACTCTCAAACCGGGAGACCCGGGACTATGCAATCAGTTCCTACAAGTTACATTGGTCCCGTGCGAGGTGTTCGTGCCTCCTATGGGGTCGTTTGGGGGCTGGTTCGGGTTTTCACCCTTTAACGGCCAATTTTCAAGTCTAAGTGTTATTTTTTCAAATTATCGTCATACTCTCTAATCGGGAGACCCGGGACGACGCGGTCAGTTCCTACAAAATACATTGGTCCCGTGCGAGGTGTTCGTGCCTCCTACGGGGTCATTTGAGAGCTGGTTTGGGTTTTCACTCATTAACGGCCTGTTTTCAAGTCTAAGTGTGATTTTTACAAATTATCGTCATAATTTTGAACCGGGAGACCCGGGACAACGCGGTCAGTTCCTACAAGTTACATTGGTCCCGTGCGAGGTGCTCGTGCCTCCTACGTGGTCGCTTGGGGGCTGGTTTGGGTTTTCACCCATTAACGGCCTGTTTTTAAGTCTAAGTGTAATTTTCGCAAATTATCGTCATACTCTCTAACCGAAAGACCCG
Organism: Sambucus nigra; assembly: GCA_949130495.1. Lineage (NCBI taxonomy): Eukaryota > Viridiplantae > Streptophyta > Magnoliopsida > Dipsacales > Adoxaceae > Sambucus > Sambucus nigra. Next base: position 820,450,454 of record OX422207.1, read on the forward strand.
GGAGGACGCGGTCAGTTCCTACAAGTTACATTGGTCCCGTGCGAGGTGTTCGTGCCTCCGATGGGGTCGTTTGGGGGCTGGTTTGGGATTTCACCCTTTAACGGCCTGTTTTCAAGTTTAAGTGTGATTTTCGCTAATTATCGTCATACTCTCAAACCGGGATGCCCGGGACTACGCAGTCAGTTCCTACAAGTTACATTGGTCCCGTGCGAGGTGTTCGTGCCTCCTACGGGGTCGTTTGGGTGCTGGTTTGGGTTTTCACTCATTAACGGCCTGTTTTCAAGTCTAAGTGTGATTTTTGCAAATTATCGTCACACTCTCTAACCGGAAGACCCGGGAGGATGCGGTCAGTTCCTATAAGTTACATCAGTCCCGTACGAGGTGTTCGTACCTCCTACGGGGTCGTTTGGGGGCTGGTTTGGGTTTTCACCTTTTAACGGCCTGTTTTCAAGTCTAAGTGTGATTTTCGCAAATTATCGTCACACTCTCATACCGGGAGACCCGGGATTACGCGGTCAGTTCCTACAAGTGACATTAGTCCCGTGCGAGGTGTTCGTGCCTCCTATGGGGTCGTTTGGGGGCTGGTTTGGGTTTTCACACTTTAACGGCTTGTTTTCAAGTCTAAGTGTGATTTTTGCAAATTATCATCATACTCTCAAACAGGGAGACCCGGGAAAATGCGGTTAGTTCCTACAAGTTACATTGGTCCTGTGCGAGGTGTCCGTACCTCATACGGGGTCGTTTGGGTGCTGGTTTGGGTTTCACCCTTTAACGGCTTCTTTTCAAGTCTAAGTGTGATTTTAAGAAATTATCGTCATACTCTCAAATCGGGAGACCCGGGACTACGCGGTCAGTTCCTACAAGTTACATTGGTCCCGTACGAGGTGTTCGTGCCTCCGACGGACTCGTTTGAGGGCTGGTATGGGTTTTCACCCTTTAACGGCCTCTTTTCAAGTATAAGTGTGATTTTTGCAAATTATCGTCATACTCTCTCACCGGAAGACCCGGGACGACGCGGTCTGTTCCTACAAGTTACATTGGTCCCGTGCGAGGTGTTCGTGCCTCCTACGGGGTCGTTTGGGGGCTGGTATGGGTTTTCACCCTTTAACGGCCTGTTTTCATGTCTAAATGTTATTTTTTTAAATTATCGTCATAATCTCAAACTGGGAGACCCGGGACTACGCGGTCAGTTCCTACAAGTTAAATTAGTCCCGTGCGAGGTTTTCGTGCCTCCTACGGAGTCGTTTGGGGTTGGTTTGGGTTTTCACCCTTTAACGGCCTGTTTTCAAGTCGAAGTGTGATTTTTACAAATTATCATCATACTCTCAAACCGGGATACCCGGGACTACGCAGTCAGTTCCTACAAGTTAAATTGGTCCCGTGCGAGGTGTTCGTGCCTCCTACGGGGTCGTTTGGGGACTGGTATGGGTTTTCACCCTTTAACGGCCTGTTTTCAAGTCTAAATGTGATTTTTGCAAATTATCGCCATACTCTCAAACCAAGAGACCCGGGACTACGCGGTCAGTTCCTACAAGTTTTCCTACAAGTTACATTGGTCCCGTGCGAGGTGTTCGTGCCTCCTACGGGGTCGTTTGGGGACTGGTATGGGTTTTCACACTTTAACGGCCTGTTTTCAAGTCTAAGTCTGATTTTTGCAAATTATCGCCATACTCTCAAACCGAGAGACCCGGGACTACGCGGTCAGTTCCTACAAGTTACATTGGTCCCGTGCGAGGTGTTCGTGCCTCCTACGGGGTCGTTTGGGGGCTGGTTTGGGTTTTCACCCATTAACGGCCTGTTTTCAAGTGTAAGTGTGATTTTTACAAATTATCATCATACTCTCAAACCGGGAGACCCGGGACAACGCGGTCAGTTCCTACAAGTTACATTAGTCCCGTGCGAGGTGTTCGTGCCTCCTATGTGGTCGTTGGGGGGCTGGTTTGGGTTTTCACCCTTTAACCGCCTGTTTTAGAGTCTAAGTGTGATTTTTGCTAATTATCATCATACTCTCAAACGGGGATACCCGGGACAATGCGATCAGTTCCTACAAGTTCCATTGGTCCCGTGCCAGGTGTTCGTGCCTCCTAAGGGGTCGTTTGGGGTCTGGTTTGGGTTTTCACGCTTTAACGGCCTGTTTTCAAGTTTAGGTGTGATTTTCGCAAATTATTGTCATTCCTTCAAATCGAGAGACCCGGGACTACGCGGTCAGTTCCTACAAGTTACATTGGTCCCGTGCGAGGTGTTCCTCCTTCCTACGGGGTCGTTTGAGGGCTAGTTTGGGTTTTCACCCATTAACGACTTGTTTTTAAGTCTAAGTGTGATTTTTGCAAATTATCATCATACTCTCAAACCGGGAGACCCGGGGCTACGCGGTCAGTTCCTACAAGTTACATTAGTCCCTTGCGAGGTGTTCGCGCCTCCTAGGGAGTCGTTTGGGGGCTGGTTTGGGTTTTCACCCTTTAACGGCCTCTTTTCAAAAGTGTGATTTTCAGAAATTATCATCATACTCTGAAACCGGGAGACCCGGGACAACGCGATCAGTTCCTACAAGTTACATTGGTCCCGTGCGAGGTGCTCGTGCCTCCTACGGGGTCGTTTGGGGGCTGGTTTGGGTTTTCACCCATTAACGGCCTATTTTCAAGTCTAAGTGTTATTTTCGCAAATTATCATCATACTCTCTAACCGGAAGACCCGGGACGACGCGGTCAGTTCCTACAAGTTACATTGGTCTCGTGCGAGGTGTTCGTGCCTCCGATGGGGTCGTTTGGGGGCTGGTTTGGGATTTCACCCTTTAACAGCCTGTTTTCAAGTTTAAGTGTGATTTTCGCTAATTATCGTCATACTCTCAAACCGGGATACCCGTGACTATGCAGTCAGTTCCTACAACTTAAATTGGTCCCGTGCGAGGAGTTTGTGCCTCCAACGGGGTCGTTTGGGTACTGGTTTGGGTTTTCACCCATTAACGACCTGTTTTCAAGTCTATGGGTGATTTTTGCAAATTATCGTCACACTCACTAACCGGAAGACCCGGGAGGACGCGGTCAGTTCCTACAAGTTACATTAGTCCCGTACGATGTGTTCGTGCCTCCTACGGGGTCGTTTGGGGGCTTGTTTGGGTTTTCACCCTTTAACGGCCTGTTTTCAAGTCTAAGTGTGATTTTCGCAAATTATCATCACACTCTCATACGTTTAAGTGTGATTTTCGCAAATTATCGTCATACTCTCAAACCGGGATACCCGGGACTACACAGTCAGTTCTTACAAGTTACATTGGTCCTGTGCGAGGTGTTCGTGCCTCCTACGGGTTCGTTTGGGGGCAGGTTTGGGTTTTCACCCATTAACGGCCTGTTTTCAAGTCTAAGTGTGATTTTTGCAAATTATAGTCATAATCTCAAACGGGGAGACCCAGGATAATGCGATTAGTTTCTATAAGTTACATTGGTCCCGTGCGAGGTGTTCGTGCCTCCTACGTGGTCGTTTGGGGACTGGTTTGGGTTTTCACCCTGTAACGGCTTGTTTTCAAGTCTAAGTGTGATTTTCGTAAATTATCCTCATACTCTCAAACCGGGAGACCCGGGACTACGCAGTCAGTTCCTACAAGTTACATTGGTCCCGTGCGAGGTGTTCGTGCCTCCTACGGGGTCGTTTGGGTGCTGGTTTGGGTTTTCACCCATTAACGGCCTGTTTTCAAGTCTAAGTGTGATTTTTGCAAATTATCGTCACACTCTCTAACCGGAAGACCCGGGAGGACGCGGTCAGTTCCTACAAGTTACATTAGTCCCGTACGAGGTGTTCGTGCCTCCTACGGGGTCGTTTGTGGTCTTGTTTGGGTTTTCACCCTTTAACGGCCTGTTTTCAAGTCTAAGTGTGATTTTCGCAAATTATCGTCACACTCTCATACGTTTAAGTGTGATTTTCAAAAATTATCGTCATACTCTCAAACCGAGAGACCCGGGACTACGCGGTCAGTTCCTACAAGTTACATTGGTCCCGTGCGAGCTGTTCGTGCCTCCTACGGGGTCGTTTGGGGGTTGGTTCAGGTTTTCACCCTTTAACGACCTGTTTTCAGGTCTAAGTGTGATTTTCGCAAATTATTATCATACTCTCAAACGGGGAGACGCGGGACAATGCGATTAGTTTCTATAAGTTACATTGGTCCCGTGCGAGGTGTTCGTGCCTCCTACGGGGTCTTTTGGGGACTGGTTTGGGTTTTGACCCTTTAACGGCTTGTTTTCAAGTCTAAGTTTGATTTTCATAAATTATCCTCATACTCTCAAACCGGGAGACCCGGGACTACGCAGTCAGTTCCTACAAGTTACATTGGTCCCGTGCGAGGTGTTCGTGCCTCCTACGGGGTCGTTTGGGGGCTGGTTCGGGTTTTCACCCTTTAACGGCCTGTTTTCAAGTCTAAGTGTTATTTTTTCAAAATATCATCATACTCTCTAATCGGGAGACCCGGGACGACGCGGTCAGTTCCTACAAGTTACATTGGTCCCGTGCGAGGTGTTCGTGCCTCCTACGGGGTCGTTTGGTGGTTGGTTTGGGTTTTCACCCTTTAACGGCCTGTTTTCAAGTTTAAGTGTGATTTTTGCAAATTATCGTCATACTCTCAAACCGGGATACCCGGGACTACGCAGTCAGTTCCTACAAGTTACATTGGTCCCGTGCGAGGTGTTCGTGCCTCCTACGGTGTCGTTTGGGTGCTGGTTTGGGTTTTCACTCATTAACGGCCTGTTTTCAAGTCTAAGTGTGATTTTTACAAATTATCGTCATAATCTCGAACCGGGAGACCCGGGACAACGCGGTCAGTTCCTACAAGTTACATTGGTCCCGTGCGAGGTGCTCGTGCCTCCTACGTGGTCGTTTGGGGCCTGGTTTGGGTTTTCACCCATTAACGGCCTGTTTTCAAGTTTAAGTGTGATTTTCGAAAATTATCGTCATACTCTCTAACCGGAAGACCCGGGACGACGCGGTCAGTTCCTACAAGTTACATTGGTCCCGTGCGAGGTGTTCGTGCCTCCGACGGGGTCGTTTGTGGGCTGGTTCTGGATTTCACCCTTTAACGGCCTGTTTTCAAGTTTAAGTGTGATTTTTGCTAATTATCGTCATACTCTCAAACCGAGATGCCCGGGACTACGCAGTCAGTTCCTACAAGTTACAATGGTCCCGTGTGAGGTGTTCGTGCCTCCTACGGGGTCGTTTGGGTGCTGGTTTGGGTTTTCACTCATCAACGGCCTGTTTTCAAGTCTAAGTGTGATTTTTGCAAATTATCGTCACACTCTCTAACCGGAAGACCCGGGAGGATGCGGTCAGTTCCTACAAGTTACATCAGTCCCGTACGAGGTGTTCGTGCCTCCTACGGGGTCGTTTGGGGGCTGGTTTGGGTTTTCACCCTTTAACGGCCTGTTTTCAAGTCTAAGTGTGATTTTCGCAAATTATCGTCACACTCTCATACCGGGAGACCCGGGATTACGCGGTCAGTTCCTACAAGTTACATTAGTCCCGTACGAGGTGTTCGTGCCTCCTATGGGGTCGTTTGGGGGATGGTTTGGGTTTTCACACTTTAACGGCCTGTTTTCAAGTCTAAGTCTGATTTTTGCAAATTATCATCATACTCTCAAACAGGGAGACCCGAGACAACGCGGTTAGTTCCTACAAGTTACATTGGTCCTGTGCGAGGTGTCCGTACCTCATACGGGGTCGTTTGGGTGCTGGTTTGGGTTTCACCGTTTAACGGCTTCTTTTCAAGTCTAAGTGTGATTTTTGCAAATTATCATCATACTCTCAAACCGGGAGACCCGGGACTACGCGGTCAGTTCCTACAAGTTACATTGGTCCCGTGCGAGGTGTTCGTGCCTCCGACGGAGTCGTTTGAGGGCTAGTATGGGTTTTCACCCTTTAACAACCTGTTTTCAAGTATAAGTGTGATTTTTGCAAATTATCGTCATACTCTCTCACCGGAAGACCCGGGACGACGCGGTCTATTCCTACTTGTTACATTGGTCCCGTGCGAGGTGTTCGTGCCTCCTACGGGGTCGTTTGGGGGCTGGTATGGGTTTTCACCCTTTAACGGCCTGTTTTCAAGTCTAAGTGTTATTTTTTTAAATTATCGTCATAATCTCAAACTGGGAGACCCGGGACTACGCGGTCAGTTCCTACAAGTTAAATTAGTTCCCTGCGAGGTGTTCGTGCCTCCTACGGAGTTGTTTGGGGTTAGTTTGGGTTTTCACCCTTTAACGGCCTGTTTTCAAGTCGAAGTGTGATTTTTACAAATTATCATCATACTCTCAAGACGGGTTACCCGGGACTATGCAGTCAGTTCCTACAAGTTAAATTGGTCCCGTGCGAGGTGTTCGTGCCTCCTACGGGGTCGTTTGGGGACTGGTATGGGTTTTCACCCTTTAACGGCCTGTTTTCAAGTCTAAGTGTGATTTTTGCAAATTATCACCATACTCTCAAACCGAGAGACCCGGGACTACGCGGTCAGTTCCTACAACTTTTCCTACAAGTTACATTGGTCCCGTGCGAGGTGTTCGTGCCTCCTACGGGGTCGTTTGGGGACTGGTATGGGTTTTCACACTTTAACGGCCTGTTTTCAAGTCTAAGTGTGATTTTTGCAAATTATCGCCATACTCTCAAACCGAGAGACCCGAGACTACGCGGTCAGTTCCTACAAGTTACATTGGTCCCGTGCGAGGTGTTCGTGCCTCCTACGGGGTCGTTTGGGGGCTAGTTTGGGTTTTCACCAATTAACGACCTGTTTTCAAGTGTAAGTGTGATTTTTTCAAATTATCATCATACTCTCAAACCGGGAGACCCGAGACTACGCGGTCAGTTCATACAAGTTACATTAGTCCCGTGCGAGGTGTTCGTGCCTCCTTCGGAGTTGTTCGGGGGCTGGTTTGGGTTTTCACCCTTTAATGGCCTGTTTTCAAGTCTAAGTGTGATTTTCAGAAATTATCATCATACTCTGAAATCGGGAGACCCGGGACAACGCGGTCAGTTCCTACAAGTTACATTGGTCCCGTGCGAGGTGCTCGTGCCTCCTACGGGGTTGTTTGGGGGCTGGTTTGGGTTTTCACCCATTAACGGCCTGTTTTAAAGTCTAATTGTGATTTTCGCAAATTATCGTCATACTCTCTAACCGGAAGACCCGGGACGACGCGGTCAGTTCCTACAAGTTACATTGGTCCCGTGCGAGGTGTTCGTGCCTCCGACGGGGTCGTTTGTGGGCTGGTTTGGGATTTCGGCCTTTAACGGCCTGTTTGCAAGTTTAAGTGTGATTTTTGCTAATTATCGTCATACTCTCAAACCGGGATACTCGGGACTACGCAGTCAGTTCCTACAACTTTAATTGGTCCCGTGCGAGGTGTTCGTGCCTCCTACGGGGTCGTTTGGGTGTGGTTTGGGTTTTCACCCATTAACGGCCTGTTTTCAAGTCTAAGTGTGATTTTTGCAAATTATCGTCACACTCTCTAACCGGATGACCCGGGAGGATGCGGTCAGTTCCTACAAGTTACATTAGTCCCGTACGAGGTGTTCGTGCCTCCTACGGGGTTGTTTGGGGGCTGGTTTGGGTTTTCACCCGTTAACGGCCTGTTTTCAAGTCTAAGTGTGATATTTTCAAATTATCGTCATACTCTCTAACTGGAAGACCCGGGACAACGCGGTCTGTTCCTACAAGTTACATTGGCCCCGTGCGAGGTGTTCGTGCCTCCTACGGGGTCGTTTGGGGGCTGGTTTGGGTTTTCACCCTTTAACGGCCGGTTTTCAAGTTTAAGTGTGATTTTCGCAAATTATCGTCATACTCTCAAACCGGAATACCCGGGACTACACAGTCAGTTCCTAAAAGTTACATTGGTCCCGTGCGAGGTGTTCGTGCCTCCTACGGGGTCGTTTGGGTGTTGGTTTGGGTTTTCACCCTTTAACGGCTTGTTTTCAAGTCTACGTGTGATTTTTGCAAATTATCATCATACTCTCAAACGGGGAGACCCGGGACAACGCGGTTAGTTCCTACAAGTTACATTGGTCCCGTGCGAGGTGTCCGTGCGTCATACGGGGTCGTTTGGGTGCTGGTTTGGGTTTTCACCCTTTAACGACATGTTTTCAAGTCTAAGTGTGATTTTCGCAAATTATCGTCACACTCTCATACCGGGAGACCCGGGATTACGCGGTCAGTTCCTACAAGTTACATTAGTCCCATGCGAGGTGTTCGTGCCTCCTATTGGGTCGTTTGGGGGCTGGTTTTGGTTTTCACCCTTTAACGGCCTGTTTTCAAGTCTAAGTGTGATTTTTGCTAATTATCATCATACTCTCAAACGGGGAGACCCGGGACACCGCGGTTAGTTCCTACAAGTTACATTGGTCCCGTGCGAGGTGTTCGTGCCTCATACTGGGTCGTTTGGGTGCTGGTTTGGGTTTTCACCCTTTAACGGCTTGTTTTCAAGTCTAAGTGTGATTTTCGTAAATTATCGTCGTACTCTCAAACCGGGAGACCCGGGACTACGCGATCAGTTCCTACAAGTTACATTGGTCCCGTGCGAGGTGTTCGTGCCTCCTACGGGGTCGTTTGGGGACTGGTTTGGGTTTTCACCCTTTAACGGCCTGTTTTCAAGTCTAAGTGTGATTTTTGCAAATTATCGCCATACTCTCAAATCGAGAGACCCGGGACTACGCGATCAGTTCCTACAAGTTACATTGGTCCCGTGCGAGGTGTTCGTGCCTCCTACGGGGTCATTTGGTGGCTGGTTTGGGTTTTCACCCATTAACGGCCTGTTTTCAAGTTTAAGTGTGATTTTCGGAAATTATCGTCATACTCTCAAATCGGGATACCCGGGACTACGCAGTCAGTTCCTACAAGTTACATTCGTCCCGTGCGAGGTGTTCGTGCCTCCTAAGGGGTCGTTTGGGTACTGGTATGGGTTTCACCCTTTAACGGCCTGTTTTCAAGTCTAAGTGTGATTTTTGCAAATTATCGCCATACTCTCAAACCGAGAGACCCGGGACTACGCGGTCAGTTCCTACAAGTTACATTGGTCCCGTGCGAGGTGTCGGTGCCTCCTACGGGGTCGTTTGGGGGCTGGTTTGGGTTTTCACCCATTAACGGCCTGTTTTCAAGTCTAAGTGTGATTTTCGCAAATTATCGTCTTACTCTCAAACCGGGAGACCCGGGACTACGCGATCAGTTCCTACAAGTTACATTGGTCCCGTTCGAGGTGTTCGTGCCTCCTACGGAGTCGTTTGAGGGCTTGTATGGGTTTTCACCCTTTAACGGCCTGTTTCCAAGTCTAAGTGTGATTTTTGCAAATTATCGCCATACTCTCAAATCGAGAGACCCGGGACTACGCGATCAGTTCCTACAAGTTACATTGGTCCCGTGCGAGGTGTTCGTGCCTCCTACGGGGTCATTTGGGGGCTGGTTTGGGTTTTCACCCATTAACTGCCTGTTTTCAAATTTAAGTGTGATTTTCGCAAATTATCGTCATACTCTCAAACCGGGATACCCGGGACTACGCAGTCAGTTCCTACAAGTTACATTGGTCCCGTGCGAGGTGTTCGTGCCTCCTACGGGGTCGTTTGGGTACTGGTATGGGTTTTCACCCTTTAACGGCCTGTTTTCATGTCTAAGTGTGATTTTTCAAATTATCGCCATACTCTCAAACCGAGAGACCCGGGACTACGCGGTCAGTTCCTACAAGTTACATTGGTCCCGTGCGAGGTGTCCGTGCCTCCTACGGGGTCGTTTGGGGGCTGGTTTGGGTTTTCACCCATTAACGGCCTGTTTTCAAGTCTAAGTGTGATTTTTGCAAATTATCATCATACTCTCAAACCGGGAGACCCGGGACAACGCGGTCAGTTCCTACAAGTTACATTGGTCCCGTGCGAGGTGTTCGTGCCTCCTATGGGGTCGTTTGGGGGCTGGTTTGGGTTTTCACCCTTTAACGGCCTGTTTTCAGGTCTAAGTGTGATTTTTGCAAATTATCATCATACTCTCAAACGGGGAGACCCGGGACAACGCGATCAGTTCCTACAAGTTCCATTGGTCCCGTGCGAGGTGTTCGTGCCTCCGACGGAGTCGTTTGAGGGCTGGTATGGGTTTTCACCCTTTAACAACCTGTTTTCAAGTATAAGTGTGATTTTTGCAAATTATCGTCATACTCTCTCACCGGAAGACCCGGGACGACGCGGTCTATTCCTACTTGTTACATTGGTCCCGTGCGAGGTGTTCGTGCCTCCTACGGGGTCGTTTGGGGGCTGGTATGGGTTTTCACCCTTTAACGGCCTGTTTTCAAGTCTAAGTGTTATTTTTTTAAATTATCGTCATAATCTCAAACTGGGAGACCCGGGACTACGCGGTCAGTTCCTACAAGTTAAATTAGTTCCGTGCGAGGTGTTCGTGCCTCCTACGGAGTCGTTTGGGGTTGGTTTGGGTTTTCACCCTTTAACGGCCTGTTTTCAAGTCGAAGTGTGATTTTTACAAATTATCATCATACTCTCAAGCCGGGATACCCGGGACTACGCAGTCAGTTCCTACAAGTTAAATTGGTCCCGTGCGAGGTGTTCGTGCCTCCTACGGGGTCGTTTGGGGACTGGTATGGGTTTTCACCCTTTAACGGCCTGTTTTCAAGTCTAAGTGTGATTTTTGCAAATTATCACCATACTCTCAAACCGAGAGACCCGGGACTACGCGGTCAGTTCCTACAAGTTTTCCTACAAGTTACATTGGTCCCGTGCGAGGTGTTCGTGCCTCCTACGGGGTCGTTTGGGGACTGGTATGGGTTTTCACACTTTAACGGCCTGTTTTCAAGTCTAAGTGTGATTTTTGTAAATTATCGCCATACTCTCAAACCGAGAGACCCGAGACTACGCGGTCAGTTCCTACAAGTTACATTGGTCCCGTGCGAGGTGTTCGTGCCTCCTACGGGGTCGTTTGGGGGCTAGTTTGGGTTTTCACCAATTAACGACCTGTTTTCAAGTGTAAGTGTGATTTTTTCAAATTATCATCATACTCTCAAACCGGGAGACCCGAGACTACGCGGTCAGTTCATACAAGTTACATTAGTCCCGTGCGAGGTGTTCGTGCCTCCTTCGGAGTTGTTCGGGGGCTGGTTTGGGTTTTCACCCTTTAATGGCCTGTTTTCAAGTCTAAGTGTGATTTTCAGAAATTATCATCATACTCTGAAACCGGGAGACCCGGGACAACGCGGTCAGTTCCTACAAGTTACATTGGTCCCGTGCGAGGTGCTCGTGCCTCCTACGGGGTTGTTTGGGGGCTGGTTTGGGTTTTCACCCATTAACGGCCTGTTTTAAAGTCTAATTGTGATTTTCGCAAATTATCGTCATACTCTCTAACCGGAAGACCCGGGACGACGCGGTCAGTTCCTACAAGTTACATTGGTCCCGTGCGAGGTGTTCGTGCCTCCGACGGGGTCGTTTGTGGGCTGGTTTGGGATTTCGCCCTTTAACGGCCTGTTTGCAAGTTTAAGTGTGATTTTCGCTAATTATCGTCATACTCTCAAACCGGGATACCCGGGACTATGCAGTCAGTTCCTACAACTTTAATTGGTCCCGTGCGAGGTGTTCGTGCCTCCTACGGGGTCGTTTGGGTGTGGTTTGGGTTTTCACCCATTAACGGCCTGTTTTCAAGTCTAAGTGTGATTTTTGCAAATTATCGTCACACTCTCTAACCGGATGACCCGGGAGGATGCGGTCAGTTCCTACAAGTTACATTAGTCCCGTACGAGGTGTTCGTGCCTCCTACGGGGTTGTTTGGGGGCTGGTTTGGGTTTTCACCCGTTAACGGCCTGTTTTCAAGTCTAAGTGTGATTTTTTCAAATTATCGTCATACTCTCTAACTGGAAGACCCGGGACAACGCGGTCTGTTCCTACAAGTTACATTGGCCCCGTGCGAGGTGTTCGTGCCTCCTACGGGGTCGTTTGGGGGCTGGTTTGGGTTTTCACCCTTTAACGGCCGGTTTTCAAGTTTAAGTGTGATTTTCGCAAATTATCGTCATACTCTCAAACCGGAATACCCGGGACTACACAGTCAGTTCCTAAAAGTTACATTGGTCCCGTGCGAGGTGTTCGTGCCTCCTACGGGGTCGTTTGGGTGTTGGTTTGGGTTTTCACCCTTTAACGGCTTGTTTTCAAGTCTACGTGTGATTTTTGCAAATTATCATCATACTCTCAAACGGGGAGACCCGGGACAACGCGGTTAGTTCCTACAAGTTACATTGGTCCCGTGCGAGGTGTCCGTGCCTCATACGGGGTCGTTTGGGTGCTGGTTTGGGTTTTCACCCTTTAACGACATGTTTTCAAGTCTAAGTGTGATTTTCGCAAATTATCGTCACACTCTCATACCGGGAGACCCGGGATTACGCGGTCAGTTCCTACAAGTTACATTAGTCCCATGCGAGGTGTTCGTGCCTCCTATGGGGTCGTTTGGGGGCTGGTTTTGGTTTTCACCCTTTAACGGCCTGTTTTCAAGTCTAAGTGTGATTTTTGCTAATTATCATCATACTCTCAAACGGGGAGACCCGGGACAACGCGGTTAGTTCCTACAAGTTACATTGGTCCCGTGCGAGGTGTTCGTGCCTCATACTGGGTCGTTTGGGTGCTGGTTTGGGTTTTCACCCTTTAACGGCTTGTTTTCAAGTCTAAGTGTGATTTTTGCAAATTATCGTCGTACTCTCAAACCGGGAGACCCGGGACTACGCGATGAGTTCCTACAAGTTACATTGGTCCCGTGCGAGGTGTTCGTGCCTCCTACGGGGTCGTTTGGGGACTGGTTTGGGTTTTCACCCTTTAACGGCCTGTTTTCAAGTCTAAGTGTGATTTTTGCAAATTATCGCCATACTCTCAAATCGAGAGACCCGGGACTACGCGATCAGTTCCTACAAGTTACATTGGTCCCGTGCGAGGTGTTCGTGCCTCCTACGGGGTCATTTGGGGGCTGGTTTGGGTTTTCACCCATTAACGGCCTGTTTTCCAGTTTAAGTGTGATTTTCGGAAATTATCGTCATACTCTCAAATCGGGATACCCGGGACTACGTAGTCAGTTCCTACAAGTTACATTCGTCCCGTGCGAGGTGTTCGTGCCTCCTACGGGGTCGTTTGGGTACTGGTATGGGTTTTCACCCTTTAACGGCCTGTTTTCAAGTCTAAGTGTGATTTTTGCAAATTATCGCCATACTCTCAAACCGAGAGACCCGGGACTACGCGGTCAGTTCCTACAAGTTACATTGGTCCCGTGCGAGGTGTCCGTGCCTCCTACGGGGTCGTTTGGGGGCTGGTTTGGGTTTTCACCAATTAACGGCTTGTTTTCAAGTCTAAGTGTGATTTTCGCAAATTATCGTCGTACTCTCAAACCGGGAGACCCGGGACTACGCGATCAGTTCCTACAAGTTACATTGGTCCCGTTCGAGGTGTTCGTGCCTCCTACGGAGTCGTTTGAGGGCTTGTATGGGTTTTCACCCTTTAACGGCCTGTTTCCAAGTCTAAGTGTGATTTTTGCAAATTATCGCCATACTCTCAAATCGAGAGACCCGGGACTACGCGATCAGTTCCTACAAGTTACATTGGTCCCGTGCGAGGTGTTCGTGCCTCCTACGGGGTCATTTGGGGGCTGGTTTGGGTTTTCACCCATTAACGGCCTGTTTTCAAGTTTAAGTGTGATTTTCGCAAATTATCATCATACTCTCAAACCGGGATACCCGGGACTACGCAGTCAGTTCCTACAAGTTACATTGGTCCCGTGCGAGGTGTTCGTGCCTCCTACGGGGTCGTTTGGGTACTGGTATGGGTTTTCACCCTTTAACGGCCTGTTTTCAAGTCTAAGTGTGATTTTTCAAATTATCGCCATACTCTCAAACCGAGAGACCCGGGACTACGCGGTCAGTTCCTACAAGTTACATTGGTCCCGTGCGAGGTGTCCGTGCCTCCTACGGGGTCGTTTGGGGGCTGGTTTGGGTTTTCACCCATTAACGGCCTGTTTTCAAGTCTAAGTGTGATTTTTGCAAATTATCATCATACTCTCAAACCGGGAGACCCGGGACAACGCGGTCAGTTCCTACAAGTTACATTGGTCCCGTGCGAGGTGTTCGTGCCTCCTATGGGGTCGTTTGGGGGCTGGTTTGGGTTTTCACCCTTTAACGGCCTGTTTTCAGGTCTAAGTGTGATTTTTGCAAATTATCATCATACTCTCAAACGGGGAGACCCGGGACGACGCGGTCTATTCCTACTTGTTACATTGGTCCCGTGCGAGGTGTTCGTGCCTCCTACGGGGTCGTTTGGGGGCTGGTATGGGTTTTCACCCTTTAACGGCCTGTTTTCAAGTCTAAGTGTTATTTTTTTAAATTATCGTCATAATCTCAAACTGGGAGACCCGGGACTACGCGGTCAGTTCCTACAAGTTAAATTAGTTCCGTGCGAGGTGTTCGTGCCTCCTACGGAGTCGTTTGGGGTTGGTTTGGGTTTTCACCCTTTAACGGCCTGTTTTCAAGTCGAAGTGTGATTTTTACAAATTATCATCATACTCTCAAGCCGGGATACCCGGGACTACGCAGTCAGTTCCTACAAGTTAAATTGGTCCCGTGCGAGGTGTTCGTGCCTCCTACGGGGTCGTTTGGGGACTGGTATGGGTTTTCACCCTTTAACGGCCTGTTTTCAAGTCTAAGTGTGATTTTTGCAAATTATCACCATACTCTCAAACCGAGAGACCCGGGACTACGCGGTCAGTTCCTACAAGTTTTCCTACAAGTTACATTGGTCCCGTGCGAGGTGTTCGTGCCTCCTACGGGGTCGTTTGGGGACTGGTATGGGTTTTCACACTTTAACGGCCTGTTTTCAAGTCTAAGTGTGATTTTTGCAAATTATCGCCATACTCTCAAACCGAGAGACCCGAGACTACGCGGTCAGTTCCTACAAGTTACATTGGTCCCGTGCGAGGTGTTCGTGCCTCCTACGGGGTCGTTTGGGGGCTAGTTTGGGTTTTCACCAATTAACGACCTGTTTTCAAGTGTAAGTGTGATTTTTTCAAATTATCATCATACTCTCAAACCGGGAGACCCGAGACTACGCGGTCAGTTCATACAACTTACATTAGTCCCGTGCGAGGTGTTCGTGCCTCCTTCGGAGTTGTTCGGGGGCTGGTTTGGGTTTTCACCCTTTAATGGCCTGTTTTCAAGTCTAAGTGTGATTTTCAGAAATTATCATCATACTCTGAAACCGGGAGACCCGGGACAACGCGGTCAGTTCCTACAAGTTACATTGGTCCCGTGCGAGGTGCTCGTGCCTCCTACGGGGTTGTTTGGGGGCTGGTTTGGGTTTTCACCCATTAACGGCCTGTTTTAAAGTCTAATTGTGATTTTCGCAAATTATCGTCATACTCTCTAACCGGAAGACCCGGGACGACGCGGTCAGTTCCTACAAGTTACATTGGTCCCGTGCGAGGTGTTCGTGCCTCCGACGGGGTCGTTTGTGGGCTGGTTTGGGATTTCGCCCTTTAACGGCCTGTTTGCAAGTTTAAGTGTGATTTTCGCTAATTATCGTCATACTCTCAAACCGGGATACCCGGGACTATGCAGTCAGTTCCTACAACTTTAATTGGTCCCGTGCGAGGTGTTCGTGCCTCCTACGGGGTCGTTTGGGTGTGGTTTGGGTTTTCACCCATTAACGGCCTGTTTTCAAGTCTAAGTGTGATTTTTGCAAATTATCGTCACACTCTCTAACCGGATGACCCGGGAGGATGCGGTCAGTTCCTACAAGTTACATTAGTCCCGTACGAGGTGTTCGTGCCTCCTACGGGGTTGTTTGGGGGCTGGTTTGGGTTTTCACCCGTTAACGGCCTTTTTTCAAGTCTAAGTGTGATTTTTTCAAATTATCGTCATACTCTCTAACTGGAAGACCCGGGACAACGCGGTCTGTTCCTACAAGTTACATTGGCCCCGTGCGAGGTGTTCGTGCCTCCTACGGGGTCGTTTGGGGGCTGGTTTGGGTTTTCACCCTTTAACGGCCGGTTTTCAAGTTTAAGTGTGATTTTCGCAAATTATCGTCATACTCTCAAACCGGAATACCCGGGACTACACAGTCAGTTCCTAAAAGTTACATTGGTCCCGTGCGAGGTGTTCGTGCCTCCTACGGGGTCGTTTGGGTGTTGGTTTGGGTTTTCACCCTTTAACGGCTTGTTTTCAAGTCTACGTGTGATTTTTGCAAATTATCATCATACTCTCAAACGGGGAGACCCGGGACAACGCGGTTAGTTCCTACAAGTTACATTGGTCCCGTGCGAGGTGTCCGTGCCTCATACGGGGTCGTTTGGGTGCTGGTTTGGGTTTTCACCCTTTAACGACATGTTTTCAAGTCTAAGTTTGATTTTCGCAAATTATCGTCACACTCTCATACCGGGAGACCCGGGATTACGCGGTCAGTTCCTACAAGTTACATTAGTCCCATGCGAGGTGTTCGTGCCTCCTATGGGGTCGTTTGGGGGCTGGTTTTGGTTTTCACCCTTTAACGGCCTGTTTTCAAGTCTAAGTGTGATTTTTGCTAATTATCATCATACTCTCAAACGGGGAGACCCGGGACAATGCGGTTAGTTCCTACAAGTTACATTGGTCCCGTGCGAGGTGTTCGTGCCTCATACTGGGTCGTTTGGGTGCTGGTTTGGGTTTTCACCCTTTAACGGCTTGTTTTCAAGTCTAAGTGTGATTTTCGCAAATTATCGTCGTACTCTCAAACCGGGAGACCCGGGACTACGCGATCAGTTCCTACAAGTTACATTGGTCCCGTGCGAGGTGTTCGTGCCTCCTACGGGGTCATTTGGGGACTGGTTTGGGTTTTCACCCTCTAACGGCCTGTTTTCAAGTCTAAGTGTGATTTTTGCAAATTATCGCCATACTCTCAAATCGAGAGACCCGGGACTACGCGATCAGTTCCTACAAGTTACATTGGTCCCGTGCGAGGTGTTCGTGCCTCCTACGGGGTCATTTGGGGGCTGGTTTGGGTTTTCACCCATTAACGGCCTGTTTTCCAGTTTAAGTGTGATTTTCGGAAATTATCATCATACTCTCAAATCGGGATACCCGGGACTACGCAGTCAGTTCCTACAAGTTACATTCGTCCCGTGCGAGGTGTTCGTGCCTCCTACGGGGTCGTTTGGGTACTGGTATGGGTTTTCACCCTTTAACGGCCTGTTTTCAAGTCTAAGTGTGATTTTTGCAAATTATCGCCATACTCTCAAACCGAGAGACCCGGGACTACGCGGTCAGTTCCTACAAGTTACATTGGTCCCGTGCGAGGTGTCCGTGCCTCCTACGGGGTCGTTTGGGGGCTGGTTTGGGTTTTCACCCATTAAAGGCCTGTTTTCAAGTCTAAGTGTGATTTTCGCAAATTATCGTCGTACTCTCAAACCGGGAGACCCGGGACTACGCGATCAGTTCCTACAAGTTACATTGGTCCCGTGCGAGGTGTTCGTGCCTCCTACGGAGTCGTTTGAGGGCTGGTATGGGTTTTCACCCTTTAACGGCCTGTTTCCAAGTCTAAGTGTGATTTTTGCAAATTATCGCCATACTCTCAAATCGAGAGACCCGGGACTACGCGATCAGTTCCTACAAGTTACATTGGTCCCGTGCGAGGTGTTCGTGCCTCCTACGGGGTCATTTGGGGGCTGGTTTGGGTTTTCACCCATTAACGGCCTGTTTTCAAGTTTAAGTGTGATTTTCGCAAATTATCGTCATACTCTCAAACCGGGATACCCGGGACTACGCAGTCAGTTCCTACAAGTTACATTGGTCCCGTGCGAGGTGTTCGTGCCTCCTACGGGGTCGTTTGGGTACTGGTATGGGTTTTCACCCTTTAACGGCCTGTTTTCAAGTCTAAGTGTGATTTTTCAAATTATCGCCATACTCTCAAACCGAGAGACCCGGGACTACGCGGTCAGTTCCTACAAGTTACATTGGTCCCGTGCGAGGTGTCCGTGCCTCCTACGGGGTCGTTTGGGGGCTGGTTTGGGTTTTCACCCATTAACGGCCTGTTTTCAAGTCTAAGTGTGATTTTTCTAAATTATCATCATACTCTCAAACCGGGAGACCCGGGACAACGCGGTCAGTTCCTACAAGTTACATTGGTCCCGTGCGAGGTGTTCGTGCCTCCTATGGGGTCGTTTGGGGGCTGGTTTGGGTTTTCACCCTTTAACGGCCTGTTTTCAGGTCTAAGTGTGATTTTTGCAAATTATCATCATACTCTCAAACGGGGAGACCCGGGACAACGCGATCAGTTCCTACAAGTTCCATTGGTCCCGTGCCAGGTGTTCGTGCCTCCTAAGGGGTCGTTTGGGGGCTGGTTTGGGTTTTCACCCTTTAACGGCCTGTTTTCAAGTTTAAGCGTGATTTTCACAAATTATCGTCATTCCTTCAAACCGAGAGACCCGAGACTACGCGGTCAGTTCCTACAAGTTACATTGGTCCCGTGCGAGGTGTTCGTGCTTCCTACGGGGTCGTTTGGGGGCGAGTTTGGGTTTACTCCCATTAACGGCCTGTTTTTAAGTCTAAGTGTGATTTTTGCAAATTATCGTCATACTCTCAAACCGAGAGACCCGGGACTACGCGGTCAGTTCGTACAAGTTACATTAGTCCCGTGCGAGGTGTTCGTGCCTCCTACGGAGTCGTTTGGGGGCTGGTTTGGGTTTTCACCCTTTAACGGCCTGTTTTCAAGTCTAAGTGTGATTTTTGCAAATTATCATCATACTCTCAAACCGGGATACCCGGGACTACGCAGTCAGTTCCTACAAGATACATTGGTCCCGTGCGAGGTGTCCGTGCCTCATACGGGGTCGTTTGGGGACTGGTATGGGTTTTCACCTTTTAACGGCCTGTTTTCAAGTCTAAGTGTGATTTTTGCAAATTATCGTCATACTCTCAAATCGAGAGACCCGGGACTACGCGGTCAGTTCCTACAAGTTACATTGGTCACGTGCGAGGTGTTCGTGCCTCCTACGGGGTCGTTTGGGGGCTGGTTTGGGTTTTCACCCATTAACGGCCTGTTTTCATGTCTAAGTGTGATTTTTGCAAATTATCGTCATACTCTCTAACCGGGAGACCCGGGACAACGCGGTCAGTTCCTACAAGTTACATTGGTCCCGTGCGAGGTGCTCGTGCCTCCTACGTGGTCGTTTGGGGGCTGGTTTGGGTTTTAACCCATTAACGGCCTGTTTTCAAGTCTAAGTGTGATTTTCGCAAATTATCATCATACTCTCTACCCGGAAGACCCGGGACGACGCGGTCAGATCCTACAAGTTACATTGGTCCCGTGCGAGGTGTTCGTGCCTCCGACGGGGTCGTTTGGGGGCTGGTTTGGGTTTTCACCCATTAACGGCCTGTTTTCAAGTTTAAGTGTGATTTTCGCAAATTATCGTCATACACTCAAACCGGGATACCCGGGACTACGCAGTCAGTTCCTACAAGTTACATTGGTCCCGTGCGAGGTGTTCGTGCCTCCTACGGGGTCGTTTGGGTACTGGTATGGGTTTTCACCCTTTAACGACCTGTTTTTAAGTCTAAGTGTGATTTTTGCAAATTATCGCCATACTCTCAAACCGAGAGACCCGGGACTACGCGGTCAGTTCCTACAAGTTACATTGGTCCCGTGCGAGGTGTCCGTGCCTCCTACGGGGTCGTTTGGGGGCTGGTTTGGGTTTTCACCCATTAACGGCTTGTTTTCAAGTCTAAGTGTGATTTTTGCAAATTATCATCATACTCTCAAACCGGGAGACCCGGGACAACGCGGTCAGTTCCTACAAGTTACATTGGACCGTGCGAGGTGTTCGTGCCTCCTATGGGGTCGTTTGGGGGCTGTTTTGGGTTTTCACCCTTTAACGGCCTGTTTTCAAGTCTAAGTGTGATTTTTGCAAATTATCATCATACACTCAAACGGGGAGACCCGGGACAACGCGATCAGTTCCTACAAGTTCCATTGGTCCCGTGCCAGGTGTTCGTGCCTCCTAAGGGGTCGTTTGGGGGCTGGTTTAGGTTTTCACCCTTTAACGGCCTGTTTTCAAGTTTAAGCGTGATTTTCACAAATTATCGTCATTCTTTCAAATCGAGAGACCCGGGACTACGCGGTCAGTTCCTACAAGTTACATTGGTCCCGTGCGAGGTGTTCGTGCTTCCCACGGGGTCGTTTGGGGGCGAGTTTGGGTTTACTCCCATTAACGACCTGTTTTTAAGTCTAAGTGTGATTTTTCCAAATTATCATCATACTCTCAAACCGAGAGACCCGGGACTACGCGGTCAGTTCGTACAAGTTACATTAGTCCCGTGCGAGGTGCTCGTGCCTCCTACGGAGTCGTTTGGGGGATGGTTTGGTTTTCTCCCTTTAACGGCCTGTTTTCAAGTCTAAGTGTGATTTTTGCAAATTATCATCATACTCTCAAACCGGGATACCCGGGACTACGCAGTCAGTTCCTATAAGATACATTGGTCCCGTGCGAGGTGTCCGTGCCTCATACGGGGTCGTTTGGGGACTGGTATGGGTTTTCACCTTTTAACGGCCTGTTTTCAAGTCTAAGTGTGATTTTTGCAAATTATCGTCATACTCTCAAACCGAGAGACCCGGGACTACGCGGTCAGTTCCTACAAGTTACATTGGTCACGTGCGAGGTGTTCGTGCCTCCTACGGGGTCGTTTGGGGGCTGGTTTGGGTTTTCACCCATTAACGGCCTGTTTTCATGTCTAAGTGTGATTTTTGCAAATTATCATCATACTCTCAAACCGGGATACCCGGGACTACGCAGTCAGTTCCTATAAGATACATTGGTCCCGTGCGAGGTGTCCGTGCCTCATACGGGGTCGTTTGGGGACTGGTATGGGCTTTCACCTTTTAACGGCCTGTTTTCAAGTCTAAGTGTGATTTTTGCAAATTATCGTCATACTCTCAAACCGAGAGACCCGGGACTACGCGGTCAGTCCCTACAAGTTACATTGGTCACGTGCGAGGTGTTCGTGCCTCCTACGGGGTCGTTTGGGGGCTGGTTTGGGTTTTCACCCATTAACGGCCTGTTTTCATGTCTAAGTGTGATTTTTGCAAATTATCATCATACTCTCAAACCGAGAGACCCGGGACTACGCGGTCAGTTCCTACAAGTTACATTGGTCACGTACGAGGTGTTCGTGCCTCCTACGGGGTCGTTTGGGGGCTGGTTTGGGTTTTCACTCATTAACGGCCTTTTTTCATGTCTAAGTGTGATTTTTGCAAATTATCGTCATACTCTCTAACCGGGAGACCCGGGACAACGCGGTCAGTTCCTACAAGTTACATTGGTCCCGTGCGAGGTGCTCGTGCCTCCTACGTGGTCGTTTGGGGGCTGGTTTGGGTTTTCACCCTTTAACGCCCTGTTTTCATGTCTAAGTGTAATTTTTGCAAATTATCATCATACTCTCAAACCGGGATACCCGAGACTACACAGTCAGTTCCTACAAGTTGCATTGGTCCCGTGCGAGGTGTTCGTGCCTCACACAGGGTCGTTTGGGGGCTGGTTTGGGTTTTCACCCTTTAACGGCCTATTTTCAAGTCTAAGTGTGATTTTCGCAAATTATCGTCATACACTCTACCCGGAAGACCCGGGACGACGCGGTCAGATCCTACAAGTTACATTTGTCCCGTGCGAGGTGTTCGTGCCTCCGACGGGGTCGTTTGGGGGCTGGTTTGGGTTTTCACCCATTAACGGCCTGTTTTCAAGTTTAAGTGTGATTTTCGCAAATTATCGTCATACTCTCAAATCGGGATACCCGGGACTACGCAGTCAGTTCCTACAAGTTACATTGGTCCCGTGCGAGGTGTTCGTGCCTCCTACGGGGTCGTTTGGGTACTGGTATGGGTTTTCACCCTTTAACGACCTGTTTTCAAGTCTAAGTGTGATTTTTGCAAATTATCGCCATACTCTCAAACCGAGAGACCCGGGACTACGCGGTCAGTTCCTACAAGTTACATTGGTCCCGTGCGAGGTGTCCGTGCCTCATACGGGGTCGTTTGGGGACTGGTATGGGCTTTCACCTTTTAACGGCCTGTTTTCAAGTCTAAGTGTGATTTTTGCAAATTATCGTCATACTCTCAAACCGAGAGACCCGGGACTACGCGGTCAGTTCCTACAAGTTACATTGGTCACGTGCGAGGTGTTCGTGCCTCCTACGGGGTCGTTTGGGGGCTGGTTTGGGTTTTCACCCATTAACGGCCTGTTTTCATGTCTAAGTGTGATTTTTGCAAATTATCGTCATACTCTCAAACCGAGAGACCCGGGACTACGCGGTCAGTTCCTACAAGTTACATTGGTCACGTACGAGGTGTTCGTGCCTCCTACGGGGTCGTTTGGGGGCTGGTTTGGGTTTTCACTCATTAACGGCCTTTTTTCATGTCTAAGTGTGATTTTTGCAAATTATCGTCATACTCTCTAACCGGGAGACCCGGGACAACGCGGTCAGTTCCTACAATTTACATTGGTCCCGTGCGAGGTGCTCGTGCCTCCTACGTGGTCGTTTGGGGGCTGGTTTGGGTTTTCACCCTTTAACGCCCTGTTTTCATGTCTAAGTGTAATTTTTGCAAATTATCATCATACTCTCAAACCGGGATACCCGAGACTACACAGTCAGTTCCTACAAGTTGCATTGGTCCCGTGCGAGGTGTTCGTGCCTCATACAGGGTCGTTTGGGGGCTGGTTTGGGTTTTCACCCTTTAACGGCCTATTTTCAAGTCTAAGTGTGATTTTCGCAAATTATCGTCATACACTCTACCCGGAAGACCCGGGACGACGCGGTCAGATCCTACAAGTTACATTTGTCCCGTGCGAGGTGTTCGTGCCTCCGACGGGGTCGTTTGGGGGCTGGTTTGGGTTTTCACCCATTAACGGCCTGTTTTCAAGTTTAAGTGTGATTTTCGCAAATTATCGTCATACTCTCAAATCGGGATACCTGGGACAACGCAGTCAGTTCCTACAAGTTACATTGGTCCCGTGCGAGGTGTTCGTGCCTCCTACGGGGTCGTTTGGGTACTGGTATGGGTTTTCACCCTTTAACGACCTGTTTTCAAGTCTAAGTGTGATTTTTGCAAATTATCGCCATACTCTCAAACCGAGAGACCCGGGACTACGCGGTCAGTTCCTACAAGTTACATTGGTCCCGTGCGAGGTGTCCGTGCCTCCTACGGGGTCGTTTGGGGGCTGGTTTGGGTTTTCACCCATTAACGGCCTGTTTTCAAGTCTAAGTGTGATTTTTGCAAATTATCATCATACTCTCAAACCGGGAGACCCGGGACAACGCGGTCAGTTCCTACAAGTTACATTGGTCCCGTGCGAGGTGTTCGTGCCTCCTATGGGGTCGTTTGGGGGCTGGTTTGGGTTTTCACCCTTTAACGGCCTGTTTTCAAGTCTAAGTGTGATTTTTGCAAATTATCATCATACACTCAAACGGGGAGACCCGGGACAACGCGATCAGTTCCTACGAGTTCCATTGGTCCCGTGCCAGGTGTTCGTGCCTCCTAAGGGGTCGTTTGGGGGCTGGTTTAGGTTTTCACCCTTTAACGGCCTGTTTTCAAGTTTAAGCGTGATTTTCACAAATTATCGTCATTCCTTCAAACCGAGAGACCCGGGACTACGCGGTCAGTTCCTACAAGTTACATTGGTCCCGTGCGAGGTGTTCGTGCTTCCTACGGGGTCGTTTGGGGGCGAGTTTGGGTTTACTCCCATTAACGGCCTGTTTTTAAGTCTAAGTGTGATTTTTCCAAATTATCATCATACTCTCAAACCGAGAGACCCGGGACTACGCGGTCAGTTCGTACAAGTTACATTAGTCCCGTGCGAGGTGTTCGTGCCTCCTACGGAGTCGTTTGGGGGATGGTTTGGGTTTTCACCCTTTAACGGCCTGTTTTCAAGTGTAAGTGTGATTTTTGCAAATTATCATCGTACTCTCAAACCGGGATACCCGGAACTACGCAGTCAGTTCCTATAAGATACATTGGTTCCGTGCGAGGTGTCCGTGCCTCATACGGGGTCGTTTGGGGACTGGTATGGGTTTTCACCTTTTAACGGCCTATTTTCAAGTCTAAGTGTGATTTTTGCAAATTATCGTCATACTCTCAAACCGAGAGACCCGGGACTACGCGGTCAGTTCCTACAAGTTACATTGGTCACGTGCGAGGTGTTCGTGCCTCCTACGGGGTCGTTTGGGGGCTGGTTTGGGTTTTCACCCATTAACGGCCTGTTTTCATGTCTAAGTGTGATTTTTGCAAATTATCATCATACTCTCTAACAGGGAGACCCGGGACAACGCGGTCAGTTCCTACAAGTTACATTGGTCCCGTGCGAGGTGCTCGTGCCTCCTACGTGGTCGTTTTGGGGCTGGTTTGGGTTTTCACCCATTAACGGCCTGTTTTCAAGTCTTAGTGTGATTTTCTTAAATTATCGTCATACTCTCTACCCGGAAGACCCGGGACGACGCTGTCAGATCCTACAAGTTACATTGGTCCCGTGCGAGGTGTTCGTGCCTCCGACGGGGTCGTTTGGGGGCTGGTTTGGGATTTCACACTTTAACGGCCTGTTTTCAAGTTTAAGTGTGATTTTCGCTAATTATCATCATACTCTCAAACCGGGATACCCGGGACTACGCAGTCAGTTCCTACAAGTTACATTGGTCCCGTGCGAGGTGTTCGTGCCTCCTACGGGGTCGTTTGGGTGCTGGTTTGGGTTTTCACTCATTAACGGCCTGTTTTCAAGTCTAAGTGTGATTTTTGCAAATTATCGTCACACTCTCTAACCGGAAGACCCGGGAGGACGCGGTCAGTTCGTACAAGTTACATCAGTCCCGTACGAGGTGTTCGTGCCTCCTACGGGGTCGTTTGGTGGTTGGTTTGGGTTTTCACCCTCTAACGGCCTGTTTTCAAGTCTAAGTGTGATTTTCACAAATTATCGTCACACTCTCATACCGGGAGACCCGGGATTACGCGGTCAGTTCCTACAAGTTACATTAGTCCCGTGCTAGGTGTTCGTGCCTCCTATGGGGTCGTTTGGGGGATGGTTTGGGTTTTCACCCTTTAACGGCCTGTTTTCAAGTCTAAATGTGATTTTTGCAAATTATCATCATACTCTCAAACAGGGAGACCCGGGACAACGCGGTTAGTTCCTACAAGTAACATTGGTCTTGTGCGAGGTGTCCGTACCTCATACGGGGTCGTTTGGGTGCTGATTTGGGTTTCACCCTTTAACGGATTCTTTTCAAGTCTAAGTGTGATTTTTGCAAATTATCGTCATACTCTCAAACCGGGAGACCCGGGACTACGCGGTCAGTTCCTACAAGTTACATGGGTCCCGTGCGAGGTGTTCGTGCCTCCTACGGAGTCGTTTTAGGGCTGGTATGGGTTTTCACCCTTTAACGGCCTGTTTTCAAGTCTAAGTGTGATATTTGCAAATTATCGTCATACTCTCTCACCGGAAGACTCGGGACGACGCGGTCTGTTCCTACAAGTTACATTGGTCCCGTGCGAGGTGTTCATGCCTCCTACGGGGTCGTTTGGGGGCTGGTATGGGTTTTCACCCTTTAACGGCCTGTGTTTCAAGTCTAAGTGTTATTTTTTTAAATTATCGTCATAATCTCAAACCAAGAGACCCGGGACTACGCGGTCAGGGGGCTGGTTTGGGTTTTCATTCTTTAACGGCCTGTTTTCAAGTCTAAGTGTGATTTTCGCAAATTATCATCATACTCTCAAACCGGGATACCCAGGATTACGCGGTCAGCTCCACAAAGTTACATTAGTCCCGTGCGAGGTGTTCGTGCCTCCTATGGGTTCGTTTGGGGACTGGTATGGGTTTTCACCCTTTAACGGCCTGTTTTCAAGTCTAAGTGTGATTTTTGCAAATTATCGCCATACTCTCGAACCGAGAGACCCGGGACTACGCGGTCAGTTCCTACAAGTTTTCCTACAAGTTACATTGGTCCCGTGCGAGGTGTTCGTGCCTCCTACGGGGTCGTTTGGGGACTGGTATGGGTTTTCACCCTTTAACGGCCTGTTTTCAAGTCTAAGTGTGATTTTTGCAAATTATCGCCATACTCTCAAACCGAGAGACCCGGGACTACGCGGTCAGTTCCTACAAGTTACATTGGTCCCGTGCGACGTGTTCGTGCCTCCTACGGGGTCGTTTGGGGGCTGGTTTGGGTTTTCACCCATTAACGGCCTGTTTTCAAGTTTAAGTGTGATTTTTGCAAATTATCGTCATACTCTCTAACCGGGAGACCCGGGACAACGCGGTCAGTTCCTACAAGTTACATTGGTCCCGTGCGAGGTGCTCATGCCTCCTACGTGGTCGTTTGGGGGCTGGTTTGGGTTTTCACCCATTAACGGCCTGTTTTCAAGTCTAAGTGTGATTTACGCAAATTATCGTCATACTCTCTACCCGGAAGACCCGGGACGACGCGGTCAGATCCTACAAGTTACATTGGTCCCGTGCGAGGTGTTCGTGCCTCCGACGGGGTCGTTTGGGGGCTGGTTTGAGATTTCACACTTTAACGGCCTGTTTTCAAGTTTAAGTGTGATTTTCGCTAATTATCATCATACTCTCAAACCGGGATACCCGGGACTACGCAGTCAGTTCCTACAAGTTACATTGGTCCCGTGCGAGGTGTTCGTGCCTCCTACGGGGTCGTTTGGGTGCTGGTTTGGGTTTTCACTCATTAACGGCCTGTTTTCAAGTCTAAGTGTGATTTTTGCAAATTATCGTCACACTCTCTAACCGGAAGACCCAGGAGGACGCGGTCAGTTCTTACAAGTTACATCAGTCCCGTACGAGGTGTTCGTGCCTCCTACGGGGTCGTTTGGTGGTTGGTTTGGGTTTTCACCCTTTAACGGCCTGTTTTCAAGTCTAAGTGTGATTTTCGCAAATTATCATCACACTCTCATACCGGGAGACCCGGGATTACGCGGTCAGTTCCTACAAGTTACATTAGTCCCGTGCTAGGTGTTCGTGCCTCCTATGGGGTCGTTTGGGTTTTCACCCTTTAAAGGCCTGTTTTCAAGTCTAAATGTGATTTTTGCAAATTATCATCATACTCTCAAACAGGGAGATCCGGGACAACGCGGTTAGTTCCTACAAGTAACATTGGTCCTGTGCGAGGTGTCCGTACCTCATACGGGATCGTTTGGGTGCTGGTTTGGGTTTCACCCTTTAACGGCTTCTTTTCAAGTCTAAGTGTGATTTTTGCAAATTATCATCATACTCTCAAACCGGGAGACCCGGGACTACGCGGTCAGTTCCTACAAGTTACATGGTTCCCGTGCGAGGTGTTCGTGCCTCCTACGGAGTCGTTTTAGGGCTGGTATGGGTTTTCACCCTTTAACGGCCTGTTTTCAAGTCTAAGTGTTATATTTGCAAATTATCGTCATACTCTCCCCCCGGAGACCCGGGACAACGCGGTCAGTTCCTACAAGTTACATTGGTCCCGTGCGAGGTGCTCGTGCCTCCTACATGGTCGTTTGGGGGCTGGTTTGGGTTTTCACCCATTAACGGCCTATTTTCAAGTCTAAGTGTGATTTTCGCAAATTATCGTCATACTCTCTACCCGGAAGACCCGGGACGACGCGGTCAGATCCTACAAGTTACATTGGTCCCGTGCGAGGTGTTCGTGCCTCCGACGGGGTCGTTTGGGTGCTGGTGTGGGATTTCACCCTTTAACGGCCTGTTTTCAAGTTTAAGTGTGATTTTCGCTAATTATCGTCATACGCTCAAACCGGGATACCCGGGAATACGCAGTCAGTTCCTACAAGTTACATTGGTCCCGTGCGAGGTGTTCGTGCCTCCTACGGGGTCGTTTGGGTGCTTGTTTGGGTTTTCACTCATTAACGGCCTGTTTTCAAGTCTAAGTGTGATTTTTGCAAATTATCGTCACACTCTCTAACCGGAAGACCCGGGAGGACGCGGTCAGTTCCTACAAGTTACATTGGTCCCGTACGAGATGTTCGTGCCTCCTACGGGGTCGTTTGGGGGCTGGTTTGGGGTTTCACCCTTTAACGACCTATTTTCAAGTCTAAGTGTGATATTTGCAAATTATCATCATACTCTCAAACGGGGAGACCCGGAACAACGCGGTTAGTTCCTACAAGTTACATTGGTCCTGTGCGAGGTGTCCGTACCTCATACAGGGTCGTTTGGGTGCTAGTTTGGGTTTCGCCCTTTAACGGCTTCTTTTCAAGTCTAAGTGTGATTTTTGCAAATTATCGTCATACTCTCAAACCGGGAGACCCGGGACTACGCGGTCAGTTCCTACAAGTTACATTGGTCCCGTGCAAGGTGTTCGTGGCTCCTACGGAGTCGTTTGAGGGCTGGTATGAGTTTCACCCTTTAAAGACCTGTTTTCAAGTCTAAGTGTGATTTTTGCAAATTATCGTCATACTCTCTCACTGAAAGACCCGGGACGGCGCGGTCTGTTCCTACAAGTTACATTGGTCCCGTGCGAGGTGTTCATGCCTCCTACGGGGTCGTTTGGGGGCTGGTATGGGTTTTCACCCTTTAACGGCTTGTTTTCAAGTCTAAGTGTTATTTTTTTAAATAATCGTCATAATCTCAAATCGAGAGACCCGGGACTACGCGGTCAGGGGGCTGGTTTGGGTTTTCACCTTTTAACGGCCTGTTTTCAAGTCTAAGTGTGATTTTCGCAAATTATCGTCATACTCTCAAACCGGGATACCCAGGATTACTCGGTCAGTTCCACAAAGTTACATTAGTCCCGTGCGAGGTGTTCGTGCATCCTATGGGGTCGTTTGGAGGCTGGTTTGGGTTTTCACCCATTAACGGCCTGTTTTCAAGTCTAAGTGTGATTTTTACAAATTATCATCATACTCTCAAACCGGGGGACCCGGGACTACGCGGTCAGTTCCTACAACTTAAATTTGTCCCGTGCGAGGTGTTCGTGCCTCCTACGGAGTCGTTTGGGGTTGGTTTGGGTTTTCACCCTTTAACGACCTGTTTTCAAGTCGAAGTGTGATTTTTACAAATTATCATCATACTCTCAAACCGGGATACCCGGGACTACGCAGTCAGTTCCTACAAGTTACATTGGTCCCGTGTGAGGTGTTCGTGCCTGCTACGGGGTCGTTTGGGGGCTGGTATGGGTTTTCACCCTTTAACGGCCTGTTTTCAAGTCTAAGTGTGATTTTTGCAAATTATTGCCATACTCTCAAACCGAGAGACCCGGGACTACGCGGTCAGTTCCTACAAGTTTTCCTACAAGTTACATTGGTCCCGTGCGAGGTGTTCGTGCCTCCTACGGGGTCGTTTGGGGACTGGTTTGGGTTTTCTCCTTTTAACGGCATGTTTTCAAGTCTAAGTGTTATTAATTCAAATTATCATCATACTCTCTAATCGGGAGACCCGGGATGACGCGGTCAGTTCCTACAAGTTACATTGCTCCCGTGCGAGGTGTTCGTGCCTCCTACGGGGTCGTTTGGGGACTGGTTTGGGTTTTCACCCTTTAACGGCCTGTTTTCAAGTCTAAGTGTGATTTTTGCAAATTATCGCCATACTCTCAAACCGAGAGACCCGGGACAACGCGGTCAGTTCCTACACGTTACATTGGTCCCGTGCGAGGTGTTCGTGCCTCCTACGGGGTCGTTTGGGGGCTGGTTTGGGTTTTCACCCATTAACGGCCTGTTTTCAAGTCTAAGTGTGATTTTTGCAAATTATCATCATACTCTCTAACCGGGAGACCCGGGATAACGCGGTCAGTTCCTACAAGTAACATTAGTCCCGTGCGAGGTGCTCGTGCCTCCTACGTGGTCGTTTGGGGGCTGGTTTGGGTTTTCACCCATTAACGGCCTGTTTTCAAGTCTAAGTGTGATTTTTGCAAATTATCGTCATACTCTCTAACCGGAAGACCCGGGACGATGCGGTCAGTTCCTACAAGTTACATTGGTCCCGTACGAGGTGTTCATGCCTCCGACGGGGTCGTTTGGGGGCTGGTTTGGGATTTCACCCTTTAACGGCCTGTTTTCAAGTTTAAGTGTGATTTTCGCTAATTATCGTCATATTCTCAAACCGGGATACCCGGGACTACGCAGTCAGTTCCTACAAGTTACATTGGTCCCGTGCGAGGTGTTCGTGCCTCCTACGGGGTCGTTTGGGTGCTGGTTTGGGTTTTCACTCATTAACGGCCTGTTTTCAAGTCTAAGTGTGATATTTGCAAATTATCGTCACACTCTCTAACCGGAAGACCCGGGAGGACGCGGTCAGTTCCTACAAGTTACATTGGTCCCGTACGAGGTGTTCGTGCCTCCTACGGGGTCGTTGGGGGCTGGTTTGGGTTTTCACCCTTTAACGGCCTGTTTTCAAGTCTAAGTGTGATTTTTGCAAATTATCATCATACTCTCAAACGGGGAGACCCGGGACAACGCGGTTAGTTCCTACAAGTTACATTGGTCCTGTGCGAGGTGTCCGTACCACATACAGGGTCGTTTGGGTGCTGGTTTGGGTTTCACCCTTTAACGGCTTCTTTTCAAGTCTAAGTGTGATTTTCGCAAATTATCGTCATACTCTCTAACCGGAAGACCCGGGACGATGCGGTCAGTTCCTACAAGTTACATTGGTCCCGTACGAGGTGTTCGTGCCTCCGACGGGGTCGTTTGGGGGCTGGTTTGGGATTTCACCCTTTAACGGCCTGTTTTCAAGTTTAAGTGTGATTTTCGCTAATTATCGTCATATTCTCAAACCGGGATACCCGGGACTACGCAGTCAGTTCCTACAAGTTACATTGGTCCCGTGCGAGGTGTTCGTGCCTCCTACGGGGTCGTTTGGGTGCTGGTTTGGGTTTTCACTCATTAACGGCCTGTTTTCAAGTCTAAGTGTGATTTTTGCAAATTATCGTCACACTCTCTAACCGGAAGACCCGGGAGGACGCGGTCAGTTCCTACAAGTTACATTGGTCCCGTACGAGGTGTTCGTGCCTCCTACGGGGTCGTTTGGGGGCTGGTTTGGGTTTTCACCCTTTAACGGCCTGTTTTCAAGTCTAAGTGTGATTTTTGCAAATTATCATCATACTCTCAAACGGGGAGACCCGGGACAACGCGGTTAGTTCCTACAAGTTACATTGGTCCTGTGCGAGGTGTCCGTACCACATACAGGGTCGTTTGGGTGCTGGTTTGGGTTTCACCCTTTAACGGCTTCTTTTCAAGTCTAAGTGTGATTTTTGCAAATTATCGTCATACTCTCAAACCGGGAGACCCGGGACTACGCGGTCAGTTCCTACAAGTTACATTGGTCCCGTGCAAGGTGTCCGTGGCTCCTACGGAGTCGTTTGAGGGCTGGTATGAGTTTCACCCTTTAATGACCTGTTTTCAAGTCTAAGTGTGATTTTTGCAAATTATCGTCATACTCTCTCACCGGAAGACCCGGGACGACGCGGTCTGTTCCTATAAGTTACATTGGTCCCGTGCGAGGTGTTCGTGCCTCCTACGGGGTCGTTTGGGGGCTGGTATGGGTTTTCCCCCTTTAACGGCCTGTTTTCAAGTCTAAGTATTATTTTTTTAAATAATCGTCATAATCTCAAATCGAGAGACCCGGGACTACGCGGTCAGGGGGCTGGTTTGGGTTTTCACCCTTTAACGGCCTGTTTTCAAGTCTAAGTGTAATTTTCGCAAATTATCGTCATACTCTCAAACCGGGATACCCAGGATTACGCGGTCAGTTCCACAAAGTTACATTAGTCTCGTGCGAGGTGTTCGTGCATCCTATGGGGTCGTTCTGGGGCTGGTTTGGGTTTTCACCCTTTAACGGCATGTTTTCAAGTCTAAGTGTGATTTTTACAAATTATCATCATACTCTCAAACCGGGAGACCCGGGACTACGCGGTCAGTTCCTACAAGTTAAATTAGTCCCGTGCGAGGTGTTCGTGCCTCCTACGGAGTCGTTTGGGGTTGTTTTGGGTTTTCACCCTTTAACGGCCTGTTTTCAAGTCGAAGTGTGATTTTTACAAATTATCATCATACTCTCAAACTGGGATACCCGGGACTACGCAGTCAGTTCCTACAAGTTACATTGGTCCCGTGCGAGGTGTTCGTGCCTCCTACGGGGTCGTTTGGGGACTGGTATGGGTTTTCACACTTTAACGGCCTGTTTTAAAGTCTAAGTTTGATTTTTGCAAATTATCGCCATACTCTCAAACTGAGAGACCCGGGACTACGCGGTCAGTTCCTACAAGTTTTCCTACAAGTTACATTGGTCCCATGCGAGGTGTTCGTGCCTCCTACGGGGTCGTTTGGGGACTGGTATGGGTTTTCACCCTTTAACGGCCTGTTTTCAAGTCTAAGTGTGATTTTTGCAAATTATCGCCATACTCTCAAACCGAGAGACCCGGGACTACGCGATCAGTTCCTACAAGTTACATTGGTCCTGTGCGAGGTGTTCGGGCCTCCTACGAGGTCGTTTGGGGGCTGGTTTGGGTTTTCACCCATTAACGGCCTGTTTTCAAGTCTAAGTATAATTTTTGCAAATTATCATCATACTCACAAACCGGGCGACCCGGGACAACGCGGTCATTTCCAACAAGTTACATTGGTCCCGTACGAGGTGTTCGTGCCTCCTACGGGGTTGTTTGTTGGCTAGTTTGGGTTTTCACCCATTAACGGCCTGTTTTCAAGTCTAAGTGTGAATTTTGCAAATTATCATCATACTCTCCAACCGGGATACCCAGGACTACGCAGTCAGTTCCTACAAGTTACATTGGTCCCGTGCGAGGTGTTCGTGCATCCTACGGGGTCGTTTGGGGGATGGTTTGGGTTTTCACCCTTTAACGGCCTGTTTTCAAGTCTAAGTGTGATTTTCGCAAATTATCGTCATACTCTCTAACCGGAAGACCCGGGATGACGCGGTCAGTTCCTACAAGTTACATTGGTCCCGTGCGAGGTGTTCGTGCCTCCTACGGGGTCGTTTGGGGGTTGGTTTGGGTTTTCACCCTTTAACGGCCTGTTTTCAAGTTTAAGTGTAATTTTCGCAAATTATAATCATACTCTCAAACCGGGATACCCGGGACTTCGCAGTCAGTTCTAACAAGTTACATTGGTCCCGTGCGAGGTGTTCGTGCCTCCTACGGGGTTGTTTGGGTGCTGGTGTGGGTTTTCACCCATTAAGGGCCTGTTTTCAAGTCTGAGTGTGATTTTTGCAAATTATCGTCATACTCTCTAACCGGAAGACCCGGGACGACGCGGTCAGTTCCTACAAGTTACATTTGTCCCGTGCGAGGTGTTCGTGCCTCCTATGGGGTCGTTTGGGGGCTGGTTTGGGTGTTCACCCTTTAACGGCCTGTTTTCAAGTCTAAGTGTGATTTTTTTAAATTATCATCATACTCCCAAACGGGGAGACCCGGGACAACGCGGTTAGTTCCTACAAGTTACATTGGTCCTGTGCGAGGTGTCCGTACCTCATACGGGGTCGTTTGGGTGCTGGTTTGGGTTTCACCCTTTAACGGCTTCTTTTCAAGTCTAAGTGTGATTTTTGCAAATTATCGTAATACTCTCAAACCGGGAGACCCGGGACTACGCGGTCAGTTCCTACAAGTTACATTGGTCCCGTGCGAGGTGTTCGTGCCTCCTACGGAGTCGTTTGAGGGCTGGTATGGGTTTTCACCCTTTAACGGCCTATTTTCAAGTCTAAGTGTGATTTTTGCAAATTATCGTCATACTCTCTCACCGGAAGACCCGGGACGACGCGGTCTGTTCCTACAAGTTACATTGGTCCCGTGCGAGGTGTTCGTGCCTCCTACGGGGTCGTTTGGGTGTTGGTATGGGTTTTCACCCTCTAACGGCCTGTTTTCAATTCTAAGTGTTATTTTTTTAAATTATCGTCATAATCTCAAACCGAGAGACCCGGGACTACGCGGTCAGGGGGCTGGTTTGGGTTTTCACCCTTTAACGGCCTGTTTTCAAGTCTAAGTGTGATTTTCGCAAATTATCGTCATACTCTCAAACCGGGATACCCAGGATTACGCGGTCAGTTCCACAAAGTTACATTAGTCCCGTGCGAGGTGTTCGTGCCTCCTATGGGGTCGTTTGGGAGCTGGTTTGGGTTTTCACCCTTTAACGGCCTGTTTTCAAGTCTAAGTGTGATTTTCACAAATTATCGCCATACTCTCAAACTGGGAGACCCGGGACTACGCGGTCAGTTCCTACAAGTTAAATTAGTCCCGTGCGAGGTGTCCGTGCCTCCTACGGAGTGGTTTGGGGTTGGTTTGGGTTTTCACCCTTTAACGGCCTGTTTTCAAGTCGAAGTGTGATTTTTACAAGTTATCATCATACTCTCAAACCGGGATACCCGGGACTACGCAGTCAGTTCCTACAAGTTACATTGGTCCCGTGCGAGGTGTTCGTGCCTCCTATGGGGTCGTTTGGGGACTGGTATGGGTTTTCACCCTTTAACGGCCTGTTTTCAGGTCTAAGTGTGATTTTTGCAAATTATCGCCATACTCTCAAACCGAGAGACCCGGGACTACGCGGTCAGTTCCTACAAGTTTTCCTATAAGTTACATTGGTCCCGTGCGAGGTGTTCATGCCTCCTACGGGGTCCTTTGGGGACTGGTAGGGGTTTTCACCCTTTAATGGCCTGTTTTCAAGTCTAAGTGTGAGTTTTGCAAATTATCGCCATACTCTCAAACCGAGAGACCCGGGACTACGCGGTCAGTTCCTACAAGTTACATTGGTGCTGTGCGAGGTGTTCGGGCCTCCTACGAGGTCGTTTGGGGGCTGGTTTGGGTTTTCACCCATTAACGGCCTGTTTTCAAGTCTAAGTGTGATTTTTGCAAATTATCATCATACTCTCAAACTGGGAGACCCGGGACAACGCGGTCATTTCCAACAAGTTACATTGGTCCCGTACGAGGTGTTCGTGACTCCTACGGGGTCGTTTGTTGGCTAGTTTGGGTTTTCACCCATTAACGGCCTGTTTTCAAGTCTAAGTGTGATTTTTACAAGTTATCGTCATACTCTCCAACCGGTATACCCGGGACTATGCAGTCATTTCCTACAAGTTACATTGGTCCCGTGCGAGGTGTTCGTGCCTCCTACGGGGTCGTTTGGGGGATGGTTTGGGTTTTCACCCTTTAACGGCCTGTTTTCAAGTCTAAGTGTGATTTTCGCAAATTATCGTCATACTCTCTAACCGGAAGACCCGGGACGACGCGGTCAGTTCCTACAAGTTACATTGGTCCCGTGCGAGGTGTTCGTGCCTCCTACGGGGTCGTTTGGGGGATGGTTTGGGTTTTCACCCTTTAACGGCCTGTTTTCAAGTCTAAGTGTGATTTTTGCAAATTATCGTCATACTCTATAACCGGAAGACCCGGGACGACGCGGTCAGTTCCTACAAGTTCCATTGGTCCCGTGTGAGGTGTTCGTGCCTCCTACGGGGTCGTTTGGGGGTTGGTTTTGGTTTTCACCCTTTAACGGCCTGTTTTCAAGTCTAAGTGTGATTTTTGCAAATTATCATCATACTCTCAAACCGGGAGACCCGGAACTACGCGGTCAGTTCCTACAAGTTACATTGGTCCCGTGCAAGGTGTTCGTGGCTCCTACCGAGTCGTTTGAGGGATGGTATGAGTTTCACCCTTTAACGACCTATTTTCAAGTCTAAGTGTGATTATTGCAAATTATCGTCATACTCTCTCACCGGAAGACCCGGGACGACGCGGTCTGTTCCTACAAGTTACATTGGTCCCGTGCGAGGTGTTCGTGCCTCCTACGGGGTCGTTTGTGGGCTGGTATGGGTTTTCCTCCTTTAACGGCCTGTTTTCAAGTCTAAGTGTTATTTTTTTAAATTATCGTCATAATCTCAAACGGAGAGACCCGGGACTACGCGGTCAGGGGGCTGGTTTGGGTTTTCACCCTTTAACGGCCTGTTTTCAAATCTAAGTGTGATTTTCGCAAATTATCGTCATACTCTCAATCCGAGATACCCAGGATTACGCGGTCAGTTCCACAAAGTTACATTAGTCCCGTGCGAGATGTTCGTACCTCCTACGGGGTCGTTTGGGTGTTGGTTTGGGTTTTCACCCATTAACGGCCTGTTTTCAAGTCTAAGTGTGATTTTCGCAAATTATCATCACACTCTCATACCGGGACGCCTGGGATTACGCGGTCAGTTCCTACAAGTTACATTAGTCCCGTGTGAGGTGTTCGTGCCTCCTATGGGGTCGTTTGGGGGCTGGTTTGGGTTTTCACCCTTTAACGGCCTGTTTTCAAGTCTAAGTGTGATTTTCGCAAATTATCGCCATACTCCCAAACCGGGAGACCCGGGACTACGCGGTCAGTTCCTATAAGTTAAATTAGTCCCGTGCAAGGTGTTCGTGCCTCCTACGGAGTCGTTTGGGGTTGGTTTGGGTTTTCACCCTTTAACGGCCTGTTTTCAAGTCGAAGTGTGATTTTTACAAATTATCATCATACTCTCAAACCGGGATACCCGGGACTACGCAGTCAGTTCCTACAAGTTACATTGGTCCCGTGCGAGGTGTTCGTGCCCCCTACGGGGTCGTTTGGGGACTGGTATGGGTTTTCACCCTTTAACGGCCTGTTTTCAGGTCTAAGTGTGATTTTTGCAAATTATCTCCATACTCTCAAACCGAGAGACCCGGGACTACGCGGTCAGTTCCTACAAGTTTTCCTACAAGTTACATTGGTCCCGTGCGAGGTGTTCATGCCTCCTACGGGGTCGTTTGGGGACTGGTATGGGGTTTCATCCTTTAACGACCTGTTTTCAAGTCTAAGTGTGAGTTTTGCAAATTATCGCCATACTCTCAAACCGAGAGACCCGGGACTACGCGGTCAGTTCCTACAAGTTACATTGGTCCTGTGCGAGGTGTTCGGGCCTCCTACGAGGTCGTTTGGGGGCTGGTTTGGGTTTTCACCCATTAACGGCATGTTTTCAAGTCTAAGTGTGATTTTTGCAAATTATCATCATACTCTCAAATCGGGAGACCCGGGACAACGAGGTCATTTCCAACAAGTTACATTGGTCCCGTACGAGGTGTTCGTGCCTCCTACGGGGTCGTTTGTTGGCTAGTTTGGGTTTTCACCCATTAACGGCCTGTTTTCAACTCTAAGTGTGATTTTTACAAATTATCGTCATACTCTCCAACCGGTATACCCAGGACTATGCAGTCAGTTCCTACAAGTTACATTGGTCCCGTGCGAGATGTTCGTGCCTCCTACGGGGTCGTTTGGGGGATGGTTTGGGTTTTCACCCTTTAACGGCTTGTTTTCAAGTCTAAGTGTGATTTTCGCAAATTATCGTCATACTCTCTAACCGGAAGACCCGGGACGACGCGGTCAGTTCCTACAAGTTACATTGGTCCCGTGCGAGGTGTTCGTGCCTCCTACGGGGTCGTTTGGGGGTTGGTTTTGGTTTTCACTCTTTAACGGCCTGTTTTCAAGTTTAAGTGTAATTTTCGCAAATTATCGTCATACTCTCAAACCGGGATACCCGGGACTACGCAGTCAGTTCTAACAAGTTACATTGGTCCCGTGCGAGGTGTTCGTGCCTCCTACGGGGTTGTTTGGGTGCTGGTTTGGGTTTTCACCCATTAAGGGCCTCTTTTCAAGTCTGAGTGTGATTTTTGCAAATTATCATCATACTCTCTAACCGGAATACCCGGGACGACGCGGTCAGTTCCTACAAGTTACATTTGTCCCGTGCGAGGTGTTCGTGCCTCCTATGGGGTCGTTTGGGGGCTGGTTTGGGTTTTCACCCTTTAACGGCCTGTTTTCAAGTCTAAGTGTGATTTTTTTAAATTATCATCATACTCTCAAACGGGGAGACCCGGGACAACGCGGTTAGTTCCAACAAGTTACATTGGTCCTGTGCGAGGTGTCCGTACCTCATACGGGGTCATTTGGGTGCTGGTTTGGGTTTCACCCTTTAACGGCTTCTTTTCAAGTCTAAGTGTGATTTTTGTAAATTATCGTAGTACTCTCAAACCGGGAGACCCGGGACTACACGGTCAGTTCCTATAAGTTACATTGGTCCCGTGCGAGGTGTTCGTGCCTCCTACGGAGTCGTTTGAGGGCTGGTATGGGTTTTCACCCTTTAACGGCCTATTTTCAAGTCTAAGTGTGATTTTTGCAAATTATCGTAATACTCTCTCACCGGAAGACCCGGGACGACGCGGTCTATTCCTATAAGTTACATTGGTCCCGTGCGAGGTGTTCGTGCCTCCTACGGGGTCGTTTGGGGGTTGTTATGGGTTTTCACCCTTTAACGGCCTGTTTTCAAGTCTAAGTGTGATTTTTGCAAATTATCTTCATACTCTCAAACTGAGATACCCAGGATTACGCGGTCAGTTCCACAAAGTTACATTAGTCCCGTGCGAGGTGTTCGTGCCTCCTATGGGGTCGTTTGGGGGCTGGTTTGGGTTTTCACCCTTTAACGGCCTGTTTTCAAGTCTAAGTGTGATTTTCGCAAATTATCGCCATACTCCCAAACCGGGAGACCCGGGACTACGCGGTCAGTTCCTACAAGTTAAATTAGTCCCGTGCGAGGTGTTCGTGCCTCCTACGGAGTCGTTTGGGGTTGGTTTGGGTTTTCACCCTTTAACTGCCTGTTTTCATGTCGAAGTGTGATTTTTACAAATTGTCATCATACTCTCAAACCGGGATACCCGGGACTACGCAGTCAGTTCCTACAAGTTACATTGGTCCCGTGCGAGGTGTTCGTGCCTCCTACGGGGTCGTTTGGGGACTAGTATGGGTTTTCACCCTTTAACGACCTGTTTTCAGGTCTAAGTGTGATTTTTGCAAATTATCGCCATACTCTCAAACCAAGAGACCCGGGACTACGCGGTCAGTTCCTACAAGTTACATTGGTGCCGTGCGAGGTGTTCGGGCCTCCTACGAGGTCGTTTGGGGGCTGGTTTGGGTTTTCACCCATTAACGGCCTGTTTTC
This sequence comes from Sambucus nigra, assembly GCA_949130495.1. NCBI lineage: Eukaryota > Viridiplantae > Streptophyta > Magnoliopsida > Dipsacales > Adoxaceae > Sambucus > Sambucus nigra. The sequence continues at coordinate 820,489,398 of OX422207.1, forward strand.
AAGTCTAAGTGTGATTTTTGCAAATTATCATGATACTCTCAAACCGGGAGACCCGGGACAACGCGGTCATTTCCAACAAGTTACATTGGTCCCGTGCGAGGTGTTCGTGCCTCCTACGGGGTCGTTTGGGGACTGGTATGGGTTTTCACCCTTTAACGGCCTGTTTTCAGGTCTGAGTGTGATTTTTGCAAATTATCGCCATACTCTCAAACCGAGAGACCCGGGACTACGCGGTCAGTTCCTACAAGTTACATTGGTCCTGTGCGAGTTGTTCGGGCCTCCTACGAGGTCGTTTGGGGGCTGGTTTGGGTTTTCACCCATTAACGGCCTGTTTTCAAGTCTAAGTGTGATTTTTGCAAATTATCATCATACTCTCAAACCGGGAGACCCGGGACAACGCGGTCATTTCCAACAAGTTACATTGGTCCCGTACGAGGTGTTCGTGCCTCCTACGGGGTCGTTTGTTGGCTAGTTTGGGTTTTCACCCATTAACGGCCTGTTTTCAAGTCTAAGTGTGATTTTTACAAATTATCGTCATACTCTCCAACCGGAATACCCGGGACTATGCAGTCAGTTCCTACAAGTTACATTGGTCCCGTGCGAGGTGTTCGTGCCTCCTACGGGGTCGTTTGGGGGATGGTTTGGGTTTTCACCCTTTAACGGCCTGTTTTCAAGTCTAAGTGTGATTTTCGCAAATTATCGTAATACTCTCTAACCGGAAGACCCGGGACGACGCGGTCAGTTCCTACAAGTTACAAAGGTCCCGTGCGAGGTGTTCGTGCCTCCTACGGGGTCGTTTGGGGGTTGGTTTGGGTTTTCACCCTTTAACGGCCTGTTTTCAAGTTTAAGTGTGATTTTCGCAAATTATCGTCATACTCTCATACCGGGATACCCGGGACTACGGAGTCAGTTCTTACAAGTTACATTGGTCCCGTGCGAGGTGTTCGTGCCTCCTACGGGGTTGTTTGGGTGCTGGTTTGGGTTTTCACCCATTAACGGCCTGTTTTCAAGTCTGAGTGTGATTTTTGCAAATTATCGTCATACTCTCTAACCGGAAGACCCGGGACGACGGGGTCAGTTCCTACATGTTACATTTGTCCCGTGCGAGGTATTCGTGCCTCCTATGGGGTCGTTTGGGGGCTGGTTTGGGTTTTCACCCTTAAACGACATGTTTTCAAGTCTAAGTGTGATTTTTGCAAATTATCATCATACTCTCAAACGGGGAGACCCGGGACAACGCGATCAGTTCCTAGAAGTTCCATTGGTCCCATGCGAGGTGTTCGTGCCTCCTACGGGGTCGTTTGGGGGTTGGTTTGGGTTTTCACCCTTTAACGGCCTGTTTTCAAGTTTTAGTGTGATTTTCAGAAATTATCGTCATACTCTCAAACCGGGATACCCGGGACTTCGCAGTCAGTTCCTACAAGTTACGTTGGTCCCGTGCGATGTGTTCGTGCTTCCTACGGGGTTGTTTGGGGGTTGGTTTGGGTTTTCATACTTTAACGGCCTCTTTTCAAGTCTAAGTGTGATTTTTGCAAATTATCATCATACCCTCAAACCGGGAGAGCCGGGACTACACGGTCAGTTCCTACAAGTTAAATTAGTCCCGTGCGAGGTGTTCGTGCCTCCTACGGAGTCGTTTGGGGGCTGGTTTGGGTTTTCACCCTTTAACGCCCTGTTTTCAAGTCTAAGTGTGATTTTTGCAAATTAACATCATACTCTCAAACCGGGATACCCGGGACTACGCAGTCAGTTCCTACAAGTTGCATTGGTCCCGTGCGAGGTGTTCGTGCCTCATATGGGGTCGTTTGGGGGCTGGTTTGGGTTTTCACCCTTTAACGTCCTGTTTTCAAGTCTAAGTGTGATTTTTGCAAATTATCGTCATACTCTCAAACCGGGATACCCAGGATTACGCGGTCAGTTCCTACAAGTTAAATAAGTCCCGTGCGAGATGTTCGTGCCTCCTACGGAGTCGTTTGGGGTTGGTTTGGGTTTTCACCCTTTAACGGCCTCTTTTCAAGTCGAAGTGTGATTTTTACAAATTATCATCATACTCTCAAACCAGGATACCCGGGACTACGCAGTCAGTTCCTACAAGTTACATTGGTCCCGTGCGAGGTGCTCGTGCCTCCTACGGGGTCGTTTGGGGGCTGGTTTGGGTTTTCACCCTTTAACGGCCTATTTTTAACTCTAAGTGTATTTTTGCAGATTATCATCATACTCTCAAACCGGGAGACCCGGGACAACGCGATCAGTTCCTACAAGTTACATTGGTCCCGTGCAAGGTGTTCGTGCCTCCTACGGAGTCGTTTGAGGGCTGGTATGAGTTTCACCCGTTAACGACCTGTTTTCAAGTCTAAGTGTGATTTTTGCAAATTATCGTCATACTCTCTCACCGGAAGACCCGGGACGACGCGGTCTGTTCCTACAAGTTACATTGGTCCCGTGCGAGGTGTTCGTGCCTTCTTCGGGGTCGTTTGGGGGCTGGTATGGGTTTTCACCCTTTAACGGCCTGTTTTCAAGTCTAAGTGTTATTTTTTAAAATAATCGTCATAATCTCAAATCGAGAGACCCGGGACTACGCGGTCAGGGGGCTGGTTTGGGTTTTCACCCTTTAACGGCCTGTTTTCAAGTCTAAGTGTGATTTTCACAAATTATCGTCATACTCTCAAACCGTGATACCCAGGATTACGCGGTCAGTTCCACAAAGTTACATTAGTCCCGTGCGAGGTGTTCGTGCTTCCTATGGGGTCGTTTGGGGGATGGTTTGGGTTTTCACCCTTTAACGGCCTGTTTTCAAGTCTAAGTGTGATTTTTACAAATTATCATCATACTCTCAAACCGCGAGACCCGGGACTACGCGGTCAGTTCCTACAAGTTAAATTAGTCCCGTGCGAGGTGTTCGTGCCTCCTACGGAGTCGTTTGGGTTTGGTTTGGGTTTTCACCCTTTAACGGCCTGTTTTCAAGTCGAAGTGTGATTTTTACAAATTATCATCATACTCTCAAATCGGGATACCCGGGACTACGCAGTCAGTTCCTACAAGTTACATTGGTCCCGTGCGAGGTGTTCGTGCCTAATACGGGGTCGTTTGGGGACTGGTATGGGTTTTCACCCTTTAACGGCCTGTTTTCAAGTCTAAGTGTGATTTTTGCAAATTATCGCCATACTCTCAAACCGAGAGACCCAAGACTACGCGATCAGTTCCTACAAGCTTTCCTATAAGTTACATTGGTCCCGTGCGAGGTGTTCGTGCCTCCTACGGGGTCGTTTGGGGACTGGTATGGGTTTTCTCCCTTTAACGGCCTGTTTTCAAGTCTAAGTGTGATTTTTGCAAATTATCGCCATACTCTCAAACCGAGAGACCCGAGACTACACGGTCAGTTCCTACAAGCTTTCCTACAAGTTACAAAGGTCCCGTGCGAGGTGTTCGTGCCTCCTACGGGGTCGTTTGGGGGTTGGTTTGGGTTTTCACCCTTTAACGGCCTGTTTTCAAGTTTAAGTGTGATTTTTGCAAATTATCGTCATACTCTCATACCGGGATACCCGGGACTACGCAGTCAGTTCTTACAAGTTACATTGGTCCCGTGCGAGGTGTTCGTGCCTCCTACGGGGTTGTTTGGGTGCTGGTTTGGGTTTTCACCCATTAACGGCCTGTTTTCAAGTCTGAGTGTGATTTTTGCAAATTATCGTCATACTCTCTAACCAGAAGAACCGGGACGACGCGGTCAGTTCCTACATGTTACATTTGTCCCGTGCGAGGTATTCGTGCCTCCTATGGGGTCGTTTGGGGGCTGGTTTGGGTTTTCACCCTTAAACGGCATGTTTTCAAGTCTAAGTGTGATTTTTGCAAATTATCATCATACTCTCAAACGGGGAGACCCGGGACAACGCGATCAGTTCCTAGAAGTTCCATTGGTCCCATGCGAGGTGTTCGTGCCTCCTACGGGGTCGTTTGGGGGTTGGTTTGGGTTTTCACCCTTTAACGGCCTGTTTTCAAGTTTTAGTGTGATTTTCAGAAATTATCATCATACTCTCAAACCGGGATACCCGGGACTTCGCAGTCAGTTCCTACAAGTTACGTTGGTCCCGTGCGATGTGTTCGTGCTTCCTACGGGGTTGTTTGGGGGTTGGTTTGGGTTTTCATACTTTAACGGCCTCTTTTCAAGTCTAAGTGTGATTTTTGCAAATTATCATCATACCCTCAAACCGGGATACCCAGGATTACGCGGTCAGTTCCTACAAGTTAAATTAGTCCCGTGCGAGGTGTTCGTGCCTCCTACGGAGTCGTTTGGGGTGGGTTTGGGTTTTCAGCCTTTAACGGCCTCTTTTCAAGTCGAAGTGTGATTTTTACAAATTATCATCATACTCTCAAACCAGGATACCCGGGACTACACAGTCAGTTCCTACAAGTTACATTGGTCCCGTGCGAGGTGCTCGTGCCTCCTACGGGGTCGTTTGGGGGCTGGTTTGGGTTTTCACCCTTTAACGGCCTATTTTTAACTCTAAGTGTATTTTTGCAGATTATCGTCATACTCTCAAACCGGGAGACCCGGGACAACGCGGTCAGTTCCTACAAGTTACATTGGTCCCGTGCAAGGTGTTCGTGCCTCCTACGGAGTCGTTTGAGGGCTGGTATGAGTTTCACCCGTTAACGACCTGTTTTCAAGTCTAAGTGTGATTTTTGCAAATTATCGTCATACTCTCTCACCGGAAGACCCGGGACGACGCGGTCTGTTCCTACAAGTTACATTGGTCCCGTGCGAGGTGTTCGTGCCTTCTACGGGGTCGTTTGGGGGCTGGTATGGGTTTTCACCCTTTAACGGCCTGTTTTCAAGTCTAAGTGTTATTTTTTAAAATAATCGTCATAATCTCAAATCGAGAGACCCGGGACTACGCGGTCAGGGGGCTGGTTTGGGTTTTCACCCTTTAACGGCCTGTTTTCAAGTCTAAGTGTGATTTTCGCAAATTATCGTCATACTCTCAAACCGTGATACCCAGGATTACGCGGTCAGTTCCACAAAGTTACATTAGTCCCGTGCGAGGTGTTCGTGCTTCCTATGGGGTCGTTTGGGGGATGGTTTGCGTTTTCACCCTTTAACGGCCTGTTTTCAAGTCTAAGTGTGATTTTTACAAATTATCATCATACTCTCAAACCGGGAGACCCGGGACTACGCGGTCAGTTCCTACAAGTTAAATTAGTCCCGTGCGAGGTGTTCGTGCCTCCTACGGAGTCGTTTGGGTTTGGTTTGGGTTTTCACCCTTTAACGGCCTATTTTCAAGTCGAAGTGTGATTTTTACAAATTATCATCATACTCTCAAATTGGGATACCCGGGACTACGCAGTCAGTTCCTACAAGTTACATTGGTCCCGTGCGAGGTGTTCGTGCCTAATACGGGGTCGTTTGGGGACTGGTATGGGTTTTCACCCTTTAACGGCCTGTTTTCAAGTCTAAGTGTGATTTTTGCAAATTATCGCCATACTCTCAAACCGAGAGACCCGAGACTACGCGATCAGTTCCTACAAGCTTTCCTATAAGTTACATTGGTCCCGTGCGAGGTGTTCGTGCCTCCTACGGGGTCGTTTGGGGACTGGTATGGGTTTTCTCCCTTTAACGGCCTGTTTTCAAGTCTAAGTGTGATTTTTGCAAATTATCGCCATACTCTCAAACCGAGAGACCCGAGACTACACGGTCAGTTCCTACAAGCTTTCCTACAAGTTACATTGGTCCCGTGCGAGGTGTTCGTGCCTCCTACGGGGTCGTTTGGGGACTGGTATGGGTTTTCACCCTTTAACGGCCTGTTTTCAAGTCTAAGTGTGATTTTTGCAAATTATCATCATACTCTCAAACCGGGAGACCCGGGACAACGCGGTCATTTCCAACAAGTTACATTGGTCCCGTACGAGGTGTTCGTGCCTCCTACGGGGTCGTTTGTTGGCTAGTTTGGGTTTTCACCCATTAACGGCCTGTTTTCAAGTCTAAGTGTGATTTTTGCAAATTATCATCATACTCTCAAACCGGGATACCCGAGACTACGCAGTAAGTTCCTACAAGTTACATTGGTCCCGTGCGAGGTGTTCGTGCCTCCTACGGGGTCGTTTGGGGGATGGTTTGGGTTTTCACCCTTTAACGGCCTGTTTTCAAGTCTAAGTGTGATTTTTGCAAGTTATCGTCATACTCTCTAACCGGAAGACCCGGGATGATGCGGTCAGTTCCTACAAGTTACATTGGCCCCTTGCGAGGTGTTCGTGCCTCCTACGGGGTCGTTTGGGGGCTGGTTTGGGTTTTCACCCTTTAACGGCCTGTTTTCAAGTTTAAGTGTGATTTTCGCAAATTATCGTCATACTCTCAAACCGGGATACCCGGGACTTCGCAGTCAGTTCTAACAAGTTACATTGGTCCTGTGCGAGGTGTTCGTGCCTCCTACGGGGTTGTTTGGGTGCTGGTTTGGGTTTTCACCCATTAAGGGCGTCTTTTCAAGTCTGAGTGTGATTTTTACAAATTATCGTCATACTCTCTAACCAGAAGACCCGGGACAACGCGATCAGTTCCTACAAGTTACATTTGAACCGTGCGAGGTGTCCGTGCCTCCTATGGGGTCGTTTGGGGGCTGGTTTGGGTTTTCACCCTTTAACGGCCTGTTTTCAAGTCTAAGTGTGATTTTTTTAAATTATCATCATACTCTCAAACGGGGAGACCCGGGACAACGCGGTAAGTTCCTAAAAGTTACATTGGTCCTGTGCGAGGTGTCCGTACCTCATACGGGGTCGTTTGGGTGCTGGTTTGGGTTTCACCCTTTAACGGCTTCTTTTCAAGTCTAAGTGTGATTTTTGCAAATTATCGTCATACTCTCAAACCGGGAGACCCGGGACTACACGGTCAGTTCCTACAAGTTACATTGGTCCCGTGCGAGGTGTTCGTGCCTCCTACGGAGTCGTTTCAGGGCTGGTATGGGTTTTCACCCTTTAACGGCCTGTTTTCAAGTCTAAGTGTGATTTTTGGAAATTATCGTCATACTCTCTCACCGGAAGACCCGGGACGACGCGGTCTGTTCCTACAAGTTACATTGGTCCCGTGCGAGGTGTTCGTGCCTCCTATGGGGTCGTTTGGGGGCTATTTTGGGTTTTCACCCTTTAACGGCCTGTTTTCAAGTCTAAGTGTTATTTTTTTAAATTATCGTCATAATCTCAAACCGAGAGACCCGGGACTACGCGGTCAGGGGGCTGGTTTGGGTTTTCACCCTTTAACGGCCTGTTTTCAAGTCTAAGTGTAATTTTCGCAAAATTATCGTCATACTCTCAAACCGGGATACCCAGGATTATGCGGTCAGTTCCAGAAAGTTACATTTGTCCCGTGCGAGGTGTTCGTGCCTCCTATGGGGTCGTTTGGGGGCTGGTTTGGGTTTTCACCCTTTAACGTCCTGTTTTCAAGTCTAAGTGTGATTTTCGCAAATTATCGCCATACTCTCAAACCGGGAGACCCGGGACTACGCGGTCAGTTCCTATAAGTTAAATTAGTCCCGTGCGAGGTGTTCGTGCCTCCTACGGAGTCGTTTGGGGTTGGTTTGGGTTTCACCCTTTAACGGCCTGTTTTCAAGTCGAAGTGTGATTTTTACAAATTATCATCATACTCTCAAACCGGGATATCCGGGACTACGCAGTCAGTTCCTACAAGTTACATTGGTCCCGTGCGAGGTGTTCGTGCCTCCTACGGGGTCGTTTGGGGACTGGTATGGGTTTTCACCCTTTAACGGCCTGTTTTCAGGTCTAAGTGTGATTTTTGCAAATTATCGCCATACTCTCAAACCGACAGACCCGGGACTACGCGGTCAGTTCCTACAAGTTTTCCTACAAGTTACATTGGTCCCGTGCGAGGTGTTCATGCCTCTTACGGGGTCGTTTGGGGACTGGTATGGGTTTTCACCCTTTAACGGCCTGTTTTCAAGTCTAAGTGTGATTTTTGCGAATTATCGCCATACTCGCAAACCGAGAGACCCGGGACTACGCGGTCAGTTCCTACAAGTTACATTGGTGCTGTGCGAGGTGTTCGGGCCTCCTACGAGGTCGTTTGGGGGCTGGTTTGGGTTTTCACCCATTAACGGCCTGTTTTCAAGTCTAAGTGTGATTTTTGCAAATTATCATCATACTCTCAAACCGAGAGACCCGGGACAACGCGGTCATTTCCAACAAGTTACATTGGTCCCGTACGAGGTGTTCGTGCCTCCTACGGGGTCATTTGTTGGCTAGTTTGGGTTTTCACCCATTAACGGCCTGTTTTCAAGTCTAAGTGTGATTTTTACAAATTATCGTCATACTCTCCAACCGGTATACCCGGGACTACGCAGTCAGTTCCTACAAGTTACATTGGTCCCGTGCGAGGTGTTCGTGCCTCCTACGGGGTCGTTTGGGGGATGGTTTGGGTTTTCACCCTTTAACGGACTGTTTTCAAGTCTAAGTGTGATTTTCGCAAATTATCGTCATACTCTCTAACCGGAAGACCCGGGACGACGCGGTCAGTTCCTACAAGTTACATTGGTCCCGTGCGAGGTGTTCGTGCCTCCTATGGGGTCGTTTGGGGGCTGGTTTGGGTTTTCACCCTTTAACGGCCTGTTTTCAAGTTTAAGTGTGATTTTCGCAAATTATCGTCATACTCTCAAACCGGGATACCCGGGACTACGCAGTCAGTTCTTACAAGTTACATTGGTCCCGTGCGAGGTGTTCGTGCCTCCTACGGGGTTGTTTGGGTGCTTGTTTGGGTTTTCACCCATTAACGACCTGTTTTCAAGTCTGAGTGTGATTTTTGCAAATTATCGTCATACTCTCTAACCAGAAGACCCGGGACGACGCGGTCAGTTCCTACATGTTACATTTGTCCCGTGCGAGGTGTTCGTGCCTCCTATGGGGTCGTTTGGGGGCTGGTTTGGGTTTTCACCCTTTAACGGCATGTTTTCAAGTCTAAGTGTGATTTTTGCAAATTATCATCATACTCTCAAACGGGGAGACCCGGGACAACGCGATCAGTTCCTACAAGTTCAATTGGTCCCGTGTGAGGTGTTCGTGCCTCCTACGGGGTCGTTTGGGGGCTGGTTTCGGTTTTCACCCTTTAACGGCCTCTTTTCAAGTTTTAGTGTGATTTTCGGAAATTATCGTCATACTCTCAAACCGGGATACCCGAGACTACGCAGTCAGTTCCTACAAGTTGCATTGGTCCCGTGCGAGGTGTTCGTGCCTCATACGGGGTCGTTTGGGGGCTGGTTTGGGTTTTCACCCTTTAACGGCCTATTTTCAAGTCTAAGTGTGATTTTCACAAATTATCGTCATACTCTCAAACCGGGATACCCATGATTACGCGGTCAGTTCAACAAAGTTACATTAGTCCCGTGCGAGGTGTTCGTGCCTCCTATGGGGTCGTTTGGGGGCTGGTTTGGGTTTTCACCCTTTAACGACCTGTTTTCAAGTCTAAGTGTGATTTTTACAAATTATCATCATACTCTCAAACCGAGAGACCCGGGACTACGCGGTCAGTTCCTACAAGTTAAATTAGTCCCGTGCGAGGTGTTCGTGCCTCCGACGGAGTCGTTTGGGGTTGGTTTGGGTTTTCAACCTTTAACGGCCTCTTTTCAAGTCGAAGTGTGATTTTTACAAATTATCATCATACTCTCAAACCGGGATACCCGGGACTACGCAGTCAGTTCCTACAAGTTACATTGGTCTCGTGCGATGTGTTCGTGCTTCCTACGGGGTGGTTTGGGGGTTGGTTTGGGTTTTCACCCTTTAACGGCCTGTTTTCAAGTCTAAGTGTGATTTTTGCAAATTATCATCATACTCTCAAACCGGGAGAGCCAGGACTACGCGGTCAGTTCCTACAAGTTAAATTAGTCCCGTGCGAGGTGTTCGTGCCTCCTACGGAGTCGTTTGGGGGCTGGTTTGGGTTTTCACCCTTTAATGCCCTGTTTTCAAGTCTAAGTGTGATTTTTGCAAATTATCATCATACTCTCAAACCGGGATACCCGGGACTACGCAGTCAGTTCCTACAAGTTGCATTGGTCCCGTGCGAGGTGTTCGTGCCTCATACGGGGTCGTTTGGGGGCTGGTTTGGGTTTTCACCCTATAAAGGCCTGTTTTCAAGTCTAAGTGTGATTTTTACAAATTATCATCATACTCTCAAACCGGGAGAGTCGGGACTACGCGGTCAGTTCCTACAAGTTAAATTAGTCCCGTGCGAGGTGTTCGTGCCTCCTACGGAGTCGTTTGGGGGCTGGTTTGGGTTTTCACCCTTTAACGCCCTGTTTTCAAGTCTAAGTGTGATTTTTGCAAATTATCATCATACTCTCAAACCGGGATACCCGGGACTACGCAGTCAGTTCCTACAAGTTACATTGGTCCCGTGCGAGGTGTTCGTGCCTCCTACGGGGTCGTTTGGGGACTGGTATGGGTTTTCACCCTTTAACGGCCTGTTTTCAAGTCTAAGTGTGATTTTTGCAAATTATCGCCATACTCTCAAACCGAGAGACCCGGGACTACGCGGTCAGTTCCTACAAGTTACATTGGTCCTGTGCGAGGTGTTCGGGCCTCCTACGAGGTCGTTTGGGGGTTGGTTTGGGTTTTCACCCATTAACGACCTGTTTTCAAGTCTAAGTGTGATTTTTGCAAATTATCATCATACTCTCAAACTGGGAGACCTGGGACAACGCGGTCATTTCCAACAAGTTACATTGGTCCCGTACGAGGTGTTCGTGCCTCCTACGGGGTCGTTTGTTGGCTAGTTTGGGTTTTCACCCATTAACGGCCTGTTTTCAAGTCTAAGTGTGATTTTTACAAATTATCGTCATACTCTCCAACCGGTATACCCGGGACTACGCAGTCAGTTCCTACAAGTTACATTGGTCCCGTGCGAGGTGTTCGTGCCTCCTACGGGGTCGTTTGTGGGATGGTTTGGGTTTTCACCCTTTAACGGCCTGTTTTCAAGTCTAAGTGTGATTTTCGCAAATTATCGTCATACTCTCAAACCGGGATACCCAGGACTACGCAGTCAGTTCTTACAAGTTACATTGGTCCCGTGCGAGGTGTTCGTGCCTCCTACGGGGTTGTTTGGGTGCTGGTTTGGGTTTTCACCCATTAACGACCTGTTTTCAAGTCTGAGTGTGATTTTTGCAAATTATCGTCATACTCTCTAACTGGAAGACCCGGGACGACGCGGTCAGTTCCTACATGTTACATTTGTCCCGGGCGAGGTGTTCGTGCCTCCTACGGGGTCGTTTGGGGGCTGGTTTGGGTTTTCACCCTTTAATGGCCTGTTTTCAAGTTTTAGTGTGATTTTCGGAAATTATCATCATACTCTCAAACCGGGATACCCGGGACTACGCAGTCAGTTCCTACAAGTTACGTTGGTCTCGTGCGATGTGTTCGTGCTTCCTACGGGGTCGTTTGGGGGTTGGTTTGGTTTTTCACCCTTTAACGGCCTATTTTCAAGTCTAAGTGTGATTTTTGCAAATTATCATCATACTCTCAAACCGGGAGAGCCGGGACTACGCGGTAAGTTCCTACAAGTTATATTAGTCCCGTGCGAGGTGTTCGTGCCTCATACGGAGTCGTTTGGGGGCTGGTTTGGGTTTTCACCCTTTAACGCCCTGTTTTCATGTCTAAGTGTAATTTTTGCAAATTATCATCATACTCTCAAACCGGGATACCCGAGACTACGCAGTAAGTTCCTACAAGTTACATTGGTCCCGTGCGAGGTGTTCGTGCCTCCTACGGGGTCGTTTGGGGGATGGTTTGGGTTTTCACCCTTTAACGGCCTGTTTTCAAGTCTAAGTGTGATTTTTGCAAGTTATCGTCATACTCTCTAACCGGAAGACCCGGGATGATGCGGTCAGTTCCTACAAGTTACATTGGCCCCTTGCGAGGTGTTCGTGCCTCCTACGGGGTCGTTTGGGGGCTGGTTTGGGTTTTCGCCCTTTAACGGCCTGTTTTCAAGTTTAAGTGTGATTTTCGCAAATTATCGTCATACTCTCAAACCGGGATACCCGGGACTTCGCAGTCAGTTCTAACAAGTTACATTGGTCCAGTGCGAGGTGTTCGTGCCTCCTACGGGGTTGTTTGGGTGCTGGTTTGGGTTTTCACCCATTAAGGGCGTCTTTTCAAGTCTGAGTGTGATTTTTACAAATTATCGTCATACTCTCTAACCGGAAGACCCGGGACAACGCGATCAGTTCCTACAAGTTACATTTGAACCGTGCGAGGTGTCCGTGCCTCCTATGGGGTCGTTTGGGGGCTGGTTTGGGTTTTCACCCTTTAACGGCCTGTTTTCAAGTCTAAGTGTGATTTTTTTAAATTATCATCATACTCTCAAACGGGGAGACCCGGGACAACGCGGTAAGTTCCTAAAAGTTACATTGGTCCTGTGCGAGGTGTCCGTACCTCATACGGGGTCGTTTGGGTGCTGGTTTGGGTTTCACCCTTTAACGGCTTCTTTTCAAGTCTAAGTGTGATTTTTGCAAATTATCGTCATACTCTCAAACCGGGAGACCCGGGACTACACGGTCAGTTCCTACAAGTTACATTGGTCCCGTGCGAGGTGTTCGTGCCTCCTACGGAGTCGTTTCAGGGCTGGTATGGGTTTTCACCCTTTAACGGCCTGTTTTCAAGTCTAAGTGTGATTTTTGGAAATTATCGTCATACTCTCTCACCGGAAGACCCGGGACGACGCGGTCTGTTCCTACAAGTTACATTGGTCCCGTGCGAGGTGTTCGTGCCTCCTATGGGGTCGTTTGGGGGCTATTTTGGGTTTTCACCCTTTAACGGCCTGTTTTCAAGTCTAAGTGTTATTTTTTTAAATTATCGTCATAATCTCAAACCGAGAGACCCGGGACTACGCGGTCAGGGGGCTGGTTTGGGTTTTCACCCTTTAACGGCCTGTTTTCAAGTCTAAGTGTAATTTTCGCAAATTATCGTCATACTCTCAAACCGGGATACCCAGGATTATGCGGTCAGTTCCAGAAAGTTACATTTGTCCCGTGCGAGGTGTTCGTGCCTCCTATGGGGTCGTTTGGGGGCTGGTTTGGGTTTTCACCCTTTAACGTCCTGTTTTCAAGTCTAAGTGTGATTTTCGCAAATTATCGCCATACTCTCAAACCGGGAGACCCGGGACTACGCGGTCAGTTCCTATAAGTTAAATTAGTCCCGTGCGAGGTGTTCGTGCCTCCTACGGAGTCGTTTGGGGTTGGTTTGGGTTTTCACCCTTTAACGGCCTGTTTTCAAGTCGAAGTGTGATTTTTACAAATTATCATCATACTCTCAAACCGGGATACCCGGGACTACGCAGTCAGTTCCTACAAGTTACATTGGTCCCGTGCGAGGTGTTCGTGCCTCCTACGGGGTCGTTTGGGGACTGGTATGGGTTTTCACCCTTTAACGGCCTGTTTTCAGGTCTAAGTGTGATTTTTGCAAATTATCGCCATACTCTCAAACCGACAGACCCGGGACTACGCGGTCAGTTCCTACAAGTTTTCCTACAAGTTACATTGGTCCCGTGCGAGGTGTTCATGCCTCTTACGGGGTCGTTTGGGGACTGGTATGGGTTTTCACCCTTTAACGGCCTGTTTTCAAGTCTAAGTGTGATTTTTGCAAATTATCGCCACACTCGCAAACCGAGAGACCCGGGACTACGCGGTCAGTTCCTACAAGTTACATTGGTGCTGTGCGAGGTGTTCGGGCTTCCTACGAGGTCGTTTGGGGGCTGGTTTGGGTTTTCACCCATTAACGGCCTGTTATCAAGTCTAAGTGTGATTTTTGCAAATTATCATCATACTCTCAAACCGAGAGACCCGGGACAACGCGGTCATTTCCAACAAGTTACATTGGTCCCGTACGAGGTGTTCGTGCCTCCTACGGGGTCATTTGTTGGCTAGTTTGGGTTTTCACCCATTAACGGCCTTTTTTCAAGTCTAAGTGTGATTTTTACAAATTATCGTCATACTCTCCAACCGGTATACCCGGGACTACGCAGTCAGTTCCTACAAGTTACATTGGTCCCGTGAGAGGTGTTCGTGCCTCCTACGGGGTCGTTTGGGGGATGGTTTGGGTTTTCACCCTTTAACGGACTGTTTTCAAGTCTAAGTGTGATTTTCGCAAATTATCGTCATACTCTCTAACCGGAAGACCCGGGACGACGCGGTCAGTTCCTACAAGTTACATTGGTCCCGTGCGAGGTGTTCGTGCCTCCTATGGGGTCGTTTGGGGGCTGGTTTGGGTTTTCACCCTTTAACGGCCTGTTTTCAAGTTTAAGTGTGATTTTCGCAAATTATCGTCATACTCTCAAACCGGGATACCCGGGACTACGCAGTCAGTTCTTACAAGTTACATTGGTCCCGTGCGAGGTGTTCGTGCCTCCTACGGGGTTGTTTGGGTGCTTGTTTGGGTTTTCACCCATTAACGACCTGTTTTCAAGTCTGAGTGTGATTTTTGCAAATTATCGTCATACTCTCTAACCGGAAGACCCGGGACGACGCGGTCAGTTCCTACATGTTACATTTGTCCCGTGCGAGGTGTTCGTGCCTCCTATGGGGTCGTTTGGGGGCTGGTTTGGGTTTTCACCCTTTAACGGCATGTTTTCAAGTCTAAGTGTGATTTTTGCAAATTATCATCATACTCTCAAACGGGGAGACCCGGGACAACGCGATCAGTTCCTACAAGTTCAATTGGTCCCGTGTGAGGTGTTCGTGCCTCCTACGGGGTCGTTTGGGGGCTGGTTTCGGTTTTCACCCTTTAACGGCCTCTTTTCAAGTTTTAGTGTGATTTTCGGAAATTATCGTCATACTCTCAAACCGGGATACCCGAGACTACGCAGTCAGTTCCTACAAGTTGCATTGGTCCCGTGCGAGGTGTTCGTGCCTCATACGGGGTCGTTTGGGGGCTGGTTTGGGTTTTCAGCCTTTAACGGCCTATTTTCAAGTCTAAGTGTGATTTTCACAAATTATCGTCATACTCTCAAACCGGGATACCCATGATTACGCGGTCAGTTCAACAAAGTTACATTAGTCCCGTGCGAGGTGTTCGTGCCTCCTATGGGGTCGTTTGGGGGCTGGTTTGGGTTTTCACCCTTTAACGACCTGTTTTCAAGTCTAAGTGTGATTTTTACAAATTATCATCATACTCTCAAACCGAGAGACCCGGGACTACGCGGTCAGTTCCTACAAGTTAAATTAGTCCCGTGCGAGGTGTTCGTGCCTCCTACGGAGTCGTTTGGGGTTGGTTTGGGTTTTCAACCTTTAACGGCCTCTTTTCAAGTCGAAGTGTGATTTTTACAAATTATCATCATACTCTCAAACCGGGATACCCGGGACTACGCAGTCAGTTCCTACAAGTTACATTGGTCTCGTGCGATGTGTTCGTGCTTCCTACGGGGTGGTTTGGGGGTTGGTTTGGGTTTTCACCCTTTAACGGCCTGTTTTCAAGTCTAAGTGTGATTTTTGCAAATTATCATCATACTCTCAAACCGGGAGAGCCAGGACTACGCGGTCAGTTCCTACAAGTTAAATTAGTCCCGTGCGAGGTGTTCGTGCCTCCTACGGAGTCGTTTGGGGGCTGGTTTGGGTTTTCACCCTTTAATGCCCTGTTTTCAAGTCTAAGTGTGATTTTTGCAAATTATCATCATACTCTCAAACCGGGATAACCGGGACTACGCAGTCAGTTCCTACAAGTTGCATTGGTCCCGTGCGAGGTGTTCGTGCCTCATACGGGGTCGTTTGGGGGCTGGTTTGGGTTTTCACCCTATAAAGGCCTGTTTTCAAGTCTAAGTGTGATTTTTACAAATTATCATCATACTCTCAAACCGGGAGAGTCGGGACTACGCGGTCAGTTCCTACAAGTTAAATTAGTCCCGTGCGAGGTGTTCGTGCCTCCTACGGAGTCGTTTGGGGGCTGGTTTGGGTTTTCACCCTTTAACGCCCTGTTTTCAAGTCTAAGTGTGATTTTTGCAAATTATCATCATACTCTCAAACCGGGATACCCGGGACTACGCAGTCAGTTCCTACAAGTTACATTGGTCCCGTGCGAGGTGTTCGTGCCTCCTACGGGGTCGTTTGGGGACTGGTATGGGTTTTCACCCTTTAACGGCCTGTTTTCAAGTCTAAGTGTGATTTTTGCAAATTATCGCCATACTCTCAAACCGAGAGACCCGGGACTACGCGGTCAGTTCCTACAAGTTACATTGGTCCTGTGCGAGGTGTTCGGGCCTCCTACGAGGTCGTTTGGGGGTTGGTTTGGGTTTTCACCCATTAACGACCTGTTTTCAAGTCTAAGTGTGATTTTTGCAAATTATCATCATACTCTCAAACTGGGAGACCCGGGACAACGCGGTCATTTCCAACAAGTTACATTGGTCCCGTACGAGGTGTTCGTGCCTCCTACGGGGTCGTTTGTTGGCTAGTTTGGGTTTTCACCCATTAACGACCTGTTTTCAAGTCTAAGTGTGATTTTTACAAATTATCGTCATACTCTCCAACCGGTATACCCGGGACTACGCAGTCAGTTCCTACAAGTTACATTGGTCCCGTGCGAGGTGTTCGTGCCTCCTTCGGGGTCGTTTGTGGGATGGTTTGGGTTTTCACCCTTTAACGGCTTGTTTTCAAGTCTAAGTGTGATTTTCGCAAATTATCGTCATACTCTCAAACCGGGATACCCAGGACTACGCAGTCAGTTCTTACAAGTTACATTGGTCCCGTGCGAGGTGTTCGTGCCTCCTACGGGGTTGTTTGGGTGCTGGTTTGGGTTTTCACCCATTAACGACCTGCTTTCAAGTCTGAGTGTGATTTTTGCAAATTATCGTCATACTCTCTAACCGGAAGACCCGGGACGACGCGGTCAGTTCCTACATGTTACATTTGTCCCGTGCGAGGTGTTCATGCCTCCTACGGGGTCGTTTGGGGGCTGGTTTGGGTTTTCACCCTTTAATGGCCTGTTTTCAAGTTTTAGTGTGATTTTCGGAAATTATCATCATACTCTCAAACCGGGATACCCAGGACTACGCAGTCAGTTCCTACAAGTTACGTTGGTCTCGTGCGATGTGTTCGTGCTTCCTACGGGGTCGTTTGGGGGTTGGTTTGGTTTTTCACCCTTTAACGGCCTATTTTCAAGTCTAAGTGTGATTTTTGCAAATTATCATCATACTCTCAAACCGGGAGAGCCGGGACTACGCGGTCAGTTCCTACAAGTTATATTAGTCCCGTGCGAGGTGTTCGTGCCTCCTACGGAGTCGTTTGGGGGCTGGTTTGGGTTTTCACCCTTTAACGCCCTGTTTTCATGTCTAAGTGTAATTTTTGCAAATTATCATCATACTCTCAAACCGCGATACCCGAGACTACGCAGTCAGTTCCTACAAGTTGCATTGGTCCCGTGCGAGGTGTTCGTGCCTCATACGGGGTCGTTTGGGGGCTGGTTTGGGTTTTCACCCTTTAACGGCCTATTTTCAAGTCTAAGTGTGATTTTCGCAAATTATCGTCATACTCTCAAACTGGGATACCCAGGATTACGCAGTCAGTTCAACAAAGTTACATTAGTCCCGTGCGAGGTGTTCGTGCCTCCTATGGGGTCGTTTGGGTTTTCACCCTTTAACGGCCTATTTTCAAGTCTAAGTGTGATTTTTACAAATTATCATCATACTCTCAAACCGAGAGACCCGGGACTACGCGGTCAGTTTCTACAAGTTAAATTAGTCCCGTGCGAGGTGTTCGTGCCTCCTACGGAGTCGTTTGGGGTTGGTTTGGGTTTTCAGCCTTTAACGGCCTCTTTTCAAGTCGAAGTGTGATTTTTACAAATTATCATCATACTCTCAAACCGGGATACCCGGGACTACGCAGTCAGTTCCTACAAGTTACATTGGTCCCGTGCGAGGTGTTCGTGCCTCCTACGGGGTCGTTTGGGGACTGGTATGGGTTTTCACCCTTTAACGGCCTGTTTTCAAGTCTAAGTGTGATTTTTGCAAATTATCGCCATACTCTCAAACCGAGAGACCCGGGACTACGCGATCAGTTCCTACAAGTTTTCCTACAAGTTACATTGGTCCCGTGCGAGGTGTTCGTGCCTCCTACGGGGTCGTTTGGGGACTGGTATGGGTTTTCACCCTTTAACGGCCTGTTTTCAAGTCTAAGTGTGATTTTTGCAAATTATCATCATACTCTCAAACCGGGAGACCCGGGACAACGCGGTCATTTCCAACAAGTTACATTGGTCCCGTACGAGGTGTTCGTGCCTCCTACGGGGTCGTTTGTTGGCTAGTTTGGGTTTTCACCCATTAACGGCCTGTTTTCAAGTCTAAGTGTGAATTTATCAAATTATCATCATACTCTCCAACCTGGATACCCGGGACTACGCAGTCAGTTCCTACAAGTTACATTGGTCCCGTGCGAGGTGTTCGTGCCTCCTACGGGGTCGTTTGGGGGATGGTTTGGGTTTTCACCCTTTAACGGCCTGTTTTCAAGTCTAAGTGTGATTTTCGCAAATTATCGTCATACTCTCTAACCGGAAGACCCGGGACGATGCGGTCAGTTCCTACAAGTTACATTGGTCCCGTGCGAGGTGTTCGTGCCTCCTACGGGGTCGTTTGGGGGCTGGTTTGGGTTTTCACCCTTTAACGGCCTGTTTTCATGTTTAAGTGTGATTTTCGCAAATTATCATCATACTCTCAAACCGGGATACCCGGGACTTCGCAGTCAGTTCTAACAAGTTACATTGGTCCCGTGCGAGGTGTTCGTGCCTCCTACGGGGTTGTTTGGGTGCTGGTTTGGGTTTTCACCCATTAAGGCCCTGTTTTCAAGTCTGAGTGTGATTTTTGCAAATTATCGTCATACTCTCTAACCGGAAGACCCGGGACGACGCGGTCAGTTCCTACAAGTTACATTTGTGCCGTGCGAGGTGTTCGTGCCTCCTATGGGGTCGTTTGGGGGCTAGTTTGGGTTTTCACCCTTTAACGGCCTGTTTTCAAGTCTAAGTCTGATTTTATTAAATTATCATCATACTCTCAAACGGGGAGACCCGGGACAACGCGGTTAGTTCCTACAAGTTACATTGGTCCTGTGCGAGGTGTCCGTACCTCATACGGGGTCGTTTGGGTGCTGGTTTGGGTTTCACCCTTTAACGGCTTCTTTTCAAGTCTAAGTGTGATTTTTGCAAATTATCGTCATACTCTCAAACCGGGAGACCCGGGACTACGCGGTCAGTTCCTACAAGTTACATTGTTCCCGTGCGAGGTGTTCGTGCCTCCTACAGAGTTGTTTGAGGGCTGGAATGGGTTTTCACCCTTTAATGGCCTGTTTTCAAGTCTAAGTGTGATTTTTGCAAATTATCGTCATACTTTCTCACCGGAAGACCCGGGACGACGCGGTCTGTTCCTACAAGTTACATTGGTCCCGTGCGAGGTGTTCGTGCCTCCTACGGGGTCGTTTGGGGGTTGGTATGGGTTTTCACCCTTTAACGGCCTGTTTTCAAGTCTAAGTGTTATTTTTTTAAATTATCGTCATAATCTCAAACGGAAGAGACCCGGGACTATGCGGTCAGGGGGCTGGTTTGGGTTTTCACCCTTTAACGGCCTGTTTTGAAGTCTAAGTGTGATTTTCGCAAATTATCGTCATACTCTCAAACCGGGATACCCAGGATTACGCGGTCTATTCCACAAAGTTACATTAGTCCCGTGCGAGGTGTTCGTGCCTCCTATGGGGTCGTTTGGGGGCTGGTTTGGGTTTTCACCCTTTAACGGCCTGTTTTCAAGTCTAAGTGTGATTTTCGCAAATTATCGTCATACTCTCAAACCGGGAGACCCGGGACTACGCGGTCAGTTCCTATAAGTTAAATTTGTCCCGTGCGAGGTGTTCGTGCCTCCTACGGAGTCGTTTGTGGTTGGTTTGGGTTTTCACCCTTTAACGGCCTGTTTTCAAGTCGAAGTGTGATTTTTACAAATTATCATCATACTCTCAAACCGGGATACTCGGGACTATGCAGTTAGTTCCTACAAGTTACATTGGTCCCGTGCGAGGTGTTTGTGCCTCCTACGGGGTCGTTTGGGGACTGGTATGGGTTTTCACCCTTTAACGGCCTGTTTTCAGGTCTAAGTGTGATTTTTGCAAATTATCGCCATACTCTCAAACCGAGAGACCCGGGACAACGCGGTCAGTTCCTATAAGTTTTCCTACAAGTTACATTGGTCCCGTGCGAGGTGTTCATGCCTCCTACGGGGTCGTTTGGGGACTGGTATGGGTTTTCACCCTTTAACGGCCTGTTTTCAAGTTTTAGTGTGATTTTCGAAAATTATCATCATACTCTCAAACCGGGATACCCGGGACTACGCAGTCAGTTCCTACAAGTTACGTTGGTCTCGTGCGATGTGTTCGTGCTTCCTACGGGGTCGTTTGGGGGTTGGTTTGGGTTTTCACCCTTTAACGGCCTGTTTTCAAGTCTAAGTGTGATTTTTGCAAATTATCATCATACTCTCAAACCGGGAGATCCGGGACTACGCGGTCAGTTCCTACAAGTTAAATTAGTCCCGTGCGAGGTGTTCGTGCCTCCTACGGAGTTGTTTGGGGGCTGGTTTGGGTTTTCACCCTTTAACGCCCTGTTTTCAAGTCTAAGTGTGATTTTTGCTAATTATCGTCATACTCTCAAACCGGGAGACCCGGGACTACGCGGTCAGTTCCTACAAGTTACATTGGTCCCGTGCGAGGTGTTCGTGCCTCCTACGGAGTCGTTTGAGGGCTGGAATGGGTTTTCACCCTTTAACGGCCTGTTTTCAAGTCTAAGTGTGATTTTTGCAAATTATCGTCATACTCTCTCACCGAAAGACCCGGGACTACGCGGTCTGTTCCTACAAGTTACATTGGTCCCGTGCGAGGTGTTCGTGCTTCCTACGGGGTCGTTTGGGGGTTGGTATGGGTTTTCACCCTTTAACGGCCTGTTTTCAAGTCTAAGTGTTATTTTTTTAAATTATCGTCATAATCTCAAACCGAGAGACCCGGGACTACGCGGTCAGGGGGCTGGTTTGGGTTTTCATCCTTTAACGGCCTGTTTTCAAGTCTAAGTGTGATTTTCGCAAATTATCGTCATACTCTCAAACCGGGATACCCAGGATTACGCGGTCAGTTCCACAAAGTTACATTAGTCCCGTGCGAGGTGTTCGTGCCTCCTATGGGGTCGTTTGGGGGCTGGTTTGGGTTTTCACCCTTTAACGGCCTGTTTTCAAGTCTAAGTGTGATTTTCGCAAATTATCGTCATACTCTCAAACCGGGAGACCCGGGACTACGCGGTCAGTTCCTACAAGTTAAATTTGTCCCGTGCGAGGTGTTCGTGCCTCCTACGGAGTCGTTTGGGGTTGGTTTGGGTTTTCACCCTTTAACGGCCTGTTTTCAAGTCGAAGTGTGATTTTTACAAATTATCATCATACTCTCAAACCGGGATACCCGGGACTACGCAGTTAGTTCCTACAAGTTACATTGGTCCCGTGCGAGGTGTTCATGCCTCCTACGGGGTCGTTTGGGGACTGGTATGGGCTTTCACCCTTTAACGGCCTGTTTTGAAGTCTAAGTGTGATTTTTGCAAATTATCGCCATACTCTCAAACCGAGAGACCCGGGACTACGCGGTCAGTTCCTACAAGTTACATTGGTCCTGTGCGAGGTGTTCGGGCCTCCTACGAGGTCGTTTGGGGCCTGGTTTGGGTTTTCACCCATTAACGGCCTGTTTTCAAGTCTAAGTGTGATTTTTGCAAATTATCATCATACTCTCAAACCGGGAGACCCGGGACAACGCGGTCATTTCCAACAAGTTATATTGGTCCCGTACGAGGTGTTCGTGCCTCCTACGGGGTCGTTTGTTGGCTAGTTTGGGTTTTCACCCATTAACGGCCTGTTTTCAAGTCTAAGTGTGATTTTTACAAATTATCGTCATACTCTCCAACCGGTATACCCGGGACTACGCAGTCAGTTCCTACAAGTTACATTGGTCCCGTGCGAGGTGTTCGTGCCTCCTACGGGGTCGTTTGGGGAATGGTTTGGGTTTTCACCCTTTAACGGCCTGTTTTCAAGTCTAAGTGTGATTTTTGCGAATTATCGTCATACTCTCGCACCGGAAGACCCGGGACGACGCGGTCAGTTCCTACAAGTTACATTGGTCCCGTGCGAGGTGTTCGTGCCTCCTACGGGGTCGTTTGGGGGCTGGTTTGGGTTTTCACCCTTTAACGGCCTGTTTTCAAGTTTAAGTGTGATTTTCGAAAATTATCATCATACTCTCAAACCGGGATACCCAGGACTACGCAGTCAGTTCTTACAAGTTACATTGGTCCCGTGCGAGGTGTTCGTGCCTCCTACGGGGTTGTTTGGGTGCTGGTTTGGGTTTTCACCCATTAACGGCCTGTTTTCAAGTCTGAGTGTGATTTTTGCAAATTATCGTCATACTCTCTAACCGGAAGACCCGGGATGACGCGGTCAGTTCCTACATGTTACATTTGTCCCGTGCAAGGTGTTCGTGCCTCCTATGGGGTCGTTTGGGGGTTGGTTTGGGTTTTCACCCTTTAACGGCATGTTTTCAAGTCTAAGTGTGATTTTTGCAAATTATCATCATACTCTCAAATGGGGAGACCCGGGACAACGCGATCAGTTCCTACAAGTTCCATTGGTCCCATGCGAGGTGTTCGTGCCTCCTACGGGGTCGTTTGGGGGCTGGTTTGGGTTTTCACCCTTTAACGGCCTGTTTTCAAGTTTTACTGTGATTTTCGAAAATTATCGTCATACTCTCAAACCAGGATACTCGGGACTACGCAGTCAGTTCCTACAAGTTACGTTGGTCCCGTACGATGTGTTCGTGCTTCCTACAGGGTCGTTTGGGGGTTGGTTTGGGTTTTCACCCTTTAACGGCCTGTTTTCAAGTCTAAGTGTGATTTTTGCAAATTATCATCATACTCTCAAACCGGGAGAGCCGGGACTACGCGGTCAGTTCCTACAAGTTAAATTAGTCCCGTGCAAGGTGTTCGTGCCTCCTACGGAGTCGTTTGGGGGTTGGTTTGGGTTTTCACCCTTTAACGCCCTGTTTTCAAGTCTAAGTGTGATTTTTGCAAATTATCATCATACTCTCAAACCGGGATACCCGGGACTACGCAGTCAGTTCCTACAAGTTGATTTGGTCCCGTGCGAGGTGTTCGTGCCTCCTACGGGGTCGTTTGGGGACTGGTATGGGTTTTCACCCTTTAACGCCCTGTTTTCAAGTCAAAGTGTGATTTTTGCAAATTATCGCCATACTCTCAAATCGAGAGACCCGGGACTACGCGGTCAGTTCCTACAAGTTTTCCTACAAGTTACATTGGTCCCGTGCGAGGTGTTCGTGCCGCCTACGGGGTCGTTTGGGGACTGGTATGGGTTTTCACCCTTTAACGGCCTGTTTTCAAGTCTAAGTGTGATTTTTGCAAATTATCGCCATACTCTCAAACCGAGAGACCCGGGACTACGCGGTCAGTTCCTACAAGTTACATTGGTCCTGTGCGAGGTGTTCGGGCCTCCTACGAGGTCGTTTGCGGGCTGGTTTGGGTTTTCACCCATTTATGGCCTGTTTTCAAGTCTAAGTGTGATTTTTGCAAATTATCATCATACTCTCAAACCGGGAGACCCGGGACAACGCGGTCATTTCCAACAAGTTACATTGGTCCCGTATGAGGTGTTCGTGCCTCCTACGGGGTCGTTTGTTGGCTAGTTTGGGTTTTCACCCATTAACGGCCTGTTTTCAAGTCTAAGTGTGAATTTTGCAAATTATCATCATACTCTCCAACCGGGATACCCGGGACTACGCAGTCAGTTCCTACAAGTTACATTTGTCCCGTGCGAGGTGTTCGTGCCTCCTACGGGGTCGTTTGGGGGATGGTTTGGGTTTTCACCCTTCAACGGCCTGCTTTCAAGTCTAAGTGTGATTTTCGCAAATTATCGTCATACTCTCTAACCGGAAGACCCGGGACGACGCGGTCAGTTCCTACAAGTTACATTGGTCCATGCGAGGTGTTCGTGCCTCCTACGGGGTCGTTTGGGGGCTGGTTTGGGTTTTCACCCTTTAACGGCCTGTTTTCATGTTTAAGTGTGATTTTCGCAAATTATCGTCATACTCTCAAACCGGGATACCCGGGACTTCGCAGTCAGTTCTAACAAGTTACATTGGTCCCGTTCGAGGTGTTCGTGCCTCCTACGGGGTTGTTTGGGTGCTGGTTTGGGTTTTCACCCATTAAGGGCCTGTTTTCAAGTCTGAGTGTGATTTTTGCAAATTATCGTCATACTCTCTAATCGGAAGACCCGGGACGACGCGGTCTGTTCCTACAAGTTACATTTGTCCCGTGAGAGGTGTTCGTGCCTCCTATGGGGTCGTTTGGGGGCTGGTTTGGGTTTTCACCCTTTAACGGCCTGTTTTCAAGTCTAAGTGTGATTCTTTTAAATTATCATCATACTCTCAAATGGGGAGACCCGGGACAACGCGGTTAGTTCCTACAAGTTACATTGGTCCTGTGCGAGGTGTCCGTACCTCATACGGGGTCGTTTGGGTGCTGGTTTGGGTTTCACCCTTTAACGGCTTCTTTTCAATTCTAAGTGTGATTTTTGCAAATTATCGTCATACTCTCAAACCGGGAGACCCGGGACTACGCGGTCAGTTCCTACAAGTTACATTGGTCCCGTGCGAGGTGTTCGTGCCTCCTACGGAGTCGTTTGAGGGCTGGAATGGGTTTTCACCCTTTAACGGCCTGTTTTCAAGTCTAAGTGTGATTTTTGCAAATTATCGTCATACTCTCTCACCAGAAGACCCGGGACGACGCGGGGTGTTCCTACAAGTTACATTTGTCCCGTGCGAGGTGTTCGTGCCTCCTACGGGGTCGTTTGGGGGTTGGTATGGGTTTTCACCCTTTAACGGCCTGTTTTCAAGTCAAAGTGTTATTTTTTTAAATTATCGTCATAATCTCAAACCGAGAGACCCGGGACTAGGCGGTCAGGGGGCTGGTTTGGGTTTTCACCCTTTAACGGCCTGTCTTCAAGTCTAAGTGTGATTTTCGCAAATTATCGTCATACTCTCAAACCGGGATACCCAGGATTACGCGGTTAGTTCCACAAAGTTACATTAGTCCCGTGCGAGGTGTTCGTGCCTCCTATGGGGTCGTTTGGGGGCTGGTTTGGGTTTTCACCCTTTAACGGCCTGTTTTCAAGTCTAAGTGTGATTTTCGCAAATTATCGTCATACTCTCAAACCGGGAGACCCGGGACTACGCGGTCAGTTCCTACAAGTTAAATTAGTCCCGTGCGAGGTGTTCGTGCCTCCTACGGAGTCGTTTGCGGTTGGTTTGGGTTTTCACCCTTTAACGGCCTGTTTTCAAGTCGAAGTGTGATTTTTACAAATTATCATCATACTCTCAAACCGGGATACCCGGGACTACGCAGTCAGTTCCTACAAGTTACATTGGTCCCGTGCGAGGTGTTTGTGCCTCCTACGGGGTCGTTTGGGGACTGGTATGGGTTTTCACCCTTTAACGGCCTGTTTTCAGGTCTAAGTGTGATTTTTGCAAATTATCGCCATACTCTCAAACTGAGAGACCCGGGACTACGCGGTCAGTTCCTACAAGTTTTCCTACAAGTTACATTGGTCCCGTGCGAGGTGTTTGTGCCTCCTACGGGGTCGTTTGGGGACTGGTATGGGTTTTCACCCTTTAACGGTCTGTTTTCAAGTCTAAGTGTGATTTTTGCAAATTATCGCCATACTCTCAAACCGAGAGACCCGGGACTACGCGGTTAGTTCCTACAAGTTACATTGGTCCTGTTCGAGGTGTTCGTGCCTCCTACGAGGTCGTTTGGGGGCTGGTTTGGGTTTTCACCCATTAACGGCCTGTTTTCAAGTCTAAGTGTGATTTTTGCAAATTATCATCATACTCTCAAATCGGGAGACCCGGGACAACGCGGTCATTTCCAACAAGTTACATTGGTCCCGTACGAGGTGTTCGTGCCTCCTACGGGGTCGTTTGTTGGCTAGTTTGGGTTTTCACCCATTAACGGCCTGTTTTCAAGTCTAAGTGTGATTTTTACAAATTATCATCATACTCTCAAACCGGGACACCCGGGACTACGCAGTTAGTTCTTACAAGTTACATTGGTCCCGTGCGAGGTGTTCGTGCCTCCTACGGGGTTGTTTGGGTGCTGGTTTGGGTTTTCACCCATTAATGGCCTGTTTTCAACTCTGAGTGTGATTTTTGCAAATTATCGTCATACTCTCTAACCGGAAGACCCGGGATGACGCGGTCAGTTCCTACAAGTTACATTTGTCCCGTGCGAGGTGTCCGTGCCTCCTATGGGGTCGTTTGGGGGCTGGTTTGGGTTTTCACCCTTTAACGGCATGTTTTCAAGTCTAAGTGTGATTTTTGCAAATTATCATCATACTTTCAAATGGGTAGACCCGGGACAATGCGATCAGTTCCTACAAGTTCCATTGGTCCCGTGCGAGGTGTTCGTGCCTCCTACGGGGTCGTTTGGGGGCTGGTTTGGGTTTTCACCCTTTAACGGCCTGTTTTCAAGTTTTAGTGTGATTTTCAGAAATTATCGTCATACTCTCAAACCGGGATACCCAGGACTACGCAGTCAGTTCCTACAAGTTACGTTGGTCCCGTGCGATGTGTTCGTGCTTCCTACGGGGTCGTTTGGGGGTTGGTTTGGGTTTTCACCCTTTAACGGCCTGTTTTCAAGTCTAAGTGTGATTTTTGCAAATTATCATCATACTCTCAAATCGGGAGAGCCGGGACTACGCGGTCAGTTCCTACAAGTTAAATTAGTCCCGTGCGAGGTGTTCGGGCCTCCTACGGAGTCGTTTGGGGGCTGGTTTGAGTTTTCACCCTTTAACGGCCTGTTTTCAAGTCTAAGTGTGATTTTTGCAAATTATCATCATACTCTCAAACCGGGATACCCGGGACTACGCAGTCAGTTCCTACAAGTTGCATTGGTCCCGTGCGAGGTGTTCATGCCTCATACAGGGTCGTTTGGGGGCTGGTTTGGGTTTTCACCCTTTAACGGCCTCTTTTCAAGTCTAAGTGTGATTTTCACAAATTATCGTCATACTCTCAAACCGGGATACCCAGGATTATGCGGTCAGTTCCACAAAGTTACATTAGTCCCGTGCGAGGTGTTCGTGCCTCCTACGGGGTCGTTTGGGGGCTGGTTTGGGTTTTCACCCTTTAACGGCCTGTTTTCAAGTCTAAGTGTGATTTTTACAAATTATCATCATACTCTCAAACCGGGAGACCCGGGACTACGCGGTCAGTTCCTACAAGTTAAATTAGTCCCGTGCGAGGTGTTCGTGCCTCCTACGGAGTCGTTTGGGGTTGGTTTGGGTTTTCACCCTTTAACGGCCTGTTTTCAAGTCGAAGTGTGATTTTTACAAATTATCATCATACTCTCAAAAAACCATACCCGGGACTACGCAGTCAGTTCCTACAAGTTACATTGGTCCCATGCGAGGTGTTCGTTCCTCCTACGGGGTCGTTTGGGGACTGGTATGGGTTTTCACCCTTTAACGGCCTGTTTTCAAGTCTAAGTGTGATTTTTGCAAATTATCGCCATACTCTCAAACCGAGAGACCCGGGACTACGCGGTCAGTTCCTACAAGTTTTCCTATAAGTTACATTGGTCCCGTGCGAGGTGTTCGTGCCTCCTACGGGGTCGTTTGGGGACTGGTATGGGTTTTCACCCTTTAACGGCCTGTTTTCAAGTCTAAGTGTGATTTTTGCAAATTATCGCCATACTCTCAAACCGAGAGACCCGGGACTAGGCGGTCAGTTGCTACAAGTTACATTGGTCCTGTGCAAGGTGTTCGGGCCTCCTACGAGGTCGTTTGGGGGCTGGTTTGGGTTTTCACCCATTAACGGCCTGTTTTCAATTCTAAGTGTGATTTTTGCAAATTATCATCATACTCTCAAATCGGGAGACCCGGGACAACGCGGTCATTTCCAACAAGTTACATTGGTCCCGTACGAGGTGTTCGTGCCTCCTACGGGGTCGCTTGTTGCGTAGTTTGGGTTTTCACCCATTAACGGTCTGTTTTCAAGTCTAAGTGTGAATTTTGCAAATTATCATCATACTCTCCAACCGGGATACCCGGGACTACGCAGTCAGTTCCTACAAGTTACATTGGTCCCGTGCGAGGTGTTCGTGCCTCCTACGGGGTCGTTTGGGGGATGGTTTGGGTTTTCACCCTTTAACGACCTGTTTTCAAGTCTAAGTGTGATTTTCGCAAATTATCGTCATACTCTCTAACCGAAAGACCCAGGACGACGCGGTCAGTTCCTACAAGTTACATTAGTCCCGTGCGAGGTGTTCGTGCCTCCTACGGGGTCGTTTGGGGGCTGGTTTGGGTTTTCACCCTTTAACGGCCTGTTTTCAAGTTTAAGTGTGATTTTCGTAAATTATCGTCATACTCTCAAATCGGGATACCCGGGACTTTGCAGTCAGTTCTAACAAGTTACATTGGTCTCGTGCGAGGTGTTCATTCCTCCTACGGGGTTGTTTGGGTGCTGGTTTGGGTTTTCACCCATTAAGGGCCTGTTTTCAAGTTTGAGTGTGATTTTTGCATATTATCGTCATACTCTCTAACCGGAAAACCCGGGACGACGCAGTCATTTCCTACAAGTTACATTTGTCCCGCGCGAGGTGTTCGTGCCTTCTATGGGGTCGTTTGGGGCTGGTTTGGGTTTTCACCCTTTAACGGCCTGTTTTCAAGTCTAAGTGTGATTTTTTTAAATTATCATCATACTCTCAAACGGGGAGACCCGGGACAACGCGGTTAGTTCCTAAAAGTTACATTGGTCCTGTGCCAGGTGTCCGTACCTCATACGGGGTCATTTGGGTGCTGGTTTGGGTTTCACCCTTTAACGGCTTCTTTTCAAGTCTAAGTGTGAATTTTGCAAATTGTCGTCATACTCTCAAACCGGGAGACCTGAGACTACGCGGCCAGTTCCTACAAGTTACATTGGTCCCGTGCGAGGTGTTCGTGCCTCCTACGGAGTCGTTTGAGGGCTGGTATGGGTTTTCACCCTTTAACGACCTGTTTTCAAGTCTAAGTGTGATTTTTGCAAATTATCGTCATACTCTCTCACCGGAAGACCCGGGACGACGCGGTCCGTTCCTACAAGTTACATTGGTCCCGTGCAAGGTGTTCGTGCCTCCTACGGGGTCGTTTGGGGGTTGGTATGGGTTTTCACCCTTTAACAGCTTGTTTTCAAGTCTAAGTGTTATTTTTTTAAATTATCGTCATAATCTCAAACCGAGAGACCCGGGACTACGCGGTCAGGGGGCTGGTTTGGGTTTTCACCCTTTAACGGCCTGTTTTCAAGTCTAAGTGTGATTTTCGCAAATTATTGTCATACTCTCAAACCGGGATACCCAGGATTACGCGGTCAGTTCCACAAAGTTACATTAGTCCCGTGCGAGGTGTTCGTGCCTCCTATGGGGTCGTTTGGGGGCTGGTTTGGGTTTTCACCCTTTAACGGCCTGTTTTCAAGTTTTAGTGTGATTTTCAGAAATTATCGTCATACTCTCAAATGGGGATACCCGGGACTACGCAGTCAGTTCCTACAAGTTACGTTGGTCCCGTGCGATGTGTTCGTGCTTCCTATGGGGTCGTTTGGGGGTTGGTTTGGGTTTTCACCCTTTAACGGCCTGTTTTCAAGTCTAAGTGTGATTTTTGCAAATTATCATCATACTCTCAAACCGGGAGAGCCGGGACTACGCGGTCAGTTCGTACAAGTTAAATTAGTCCCGTGCGAGGTGTTCGTGCCTCCTACGGAGTCGTTTGGGGGCTGGTTTGGGTTTTCACCCTTTAACGCCCTGTTTTCAAGTCTAAGTGTGATTTTTGCAAATTATCATCATACTCTCAAACCGGGATACCCGGGACTACGCAGTCAGTTCCTACAAGTTGCATTGGTCCCGTGCGAGGTGTTCGTGCCTCATACAGGGTCGTTTGGGGGCTGGTTTGGGTTTTCACCCTTTAACGGCCTGTTTTCAACTCTAAGTGTGATTTTCACAAATTATCGTCATACTCTCAAACCGGGATACCCAGGATTACGCGGTCAGTTCCACAAAGTTACATTAGTCCCGTGCGAGGTGTTCGTGCCTCCTACGGGGTCGTTTGGGGGCTGGTTTGGGTTTTCACCCTTTAACGGCCTGTTTTCAAGTCTAAGTGTGATTTTTGCAAATTATCGCCATACTCTCAACCGAGAGGCCCGGGACTACGCGGTCAGTTCCTACAAGTTTTCCTACAAGTTACATTGGTCCCGTGCGAGGTGTTCGTGCCTCCTACGGGGTCGTTTGGGGACTGGTATGGGTTTTCACCCTTAACGGCCTGTTTTCAAGTCTAAGTGTGATTTTTGCAAATTATCGCCATACTCTCAAACCGAGAGACCCGGGACTACACGGTCAGTTCCTACAAGTTACATTGGTCCTGTGCGAGGTGTTCGGGCCTCCTATGAGGTCGTTTGGGGGCTGGTTTGGGTTTTCACCCATTAACGGCCTGTTTTCAAGTCTAAGTGTGATTTTTGCAAATTATCATCATACTCTCAAACCGGGAGACCCGGGACAACGCGGTCATTTCCAACAAGTTACATTGGTCCCGTACGAGGTGTTCGTGCCTCCTACGGGGTCGTTTGTTGGCTAGTTTGGGTTTTCACCCATTAACGGCCTGTTTTCAAGTCTAAGTGTGAATTTTGCAAATTATCATCATACTCTCCAACCGGGATACCCGGGACTACGCAGTCAGTTCCTACAAGTTACATTGGTCACGTTCGAGGTGTTCGTGCCTCCTACGGGGTCGTTTGGGGGATGGTTTGGGTTTTCACCCTTTAACGGCCTGTTTTCAAGTCTAAGTGTGATTTTCGCAAATTATCGTCATACTCTCTAACCGGAAGACCCGGGACGACGCGGTCAGTTCCTACAAGTTACATTGGTCCCGTGCGAGGTGTTCGTGCCTCCTACGGGGTCGTTTGGGGGCTGGTTTGGGTTTTCACCCTTTAACGGCCTGTTTTAAAGTTTAAGTGTGATTTTTGTAAATTATCGTCATACTCTCAAATCGGGATACCCGGGACTTCGCAGTCAGTTCTAACAAGTTACATTGGTCTCGTGCGAGGTGTTCGTGCCTCCTACGGGGTTGTTTGGGTGCTGGTTTGGGTTTTCACCCATTAAGGGCCTGTTTTCAAGTCTGAGTGTGATTTTTGCAAATTATCGTCATACTCTCTAACCGGAAGACCCGGGACGACGCAATCAGTTCCTACAAGTTACATTTGTCCCGTGCGAGGTGTTCGTGCCTTCTATGGGGTCGTTTGGGCCGGGTTTGGGTTTTCACCCTTTAACGGTCTGTTTTGAAGTCTAAGTGTGATTTTTTTAAATTATCATCATACTCTCAAACGGGGAGACCCGGGACAACGCGATTAGTTCCTAAAAGTTACATTGGTCCTGTGCCAGGTGTCCGTACCTCATACGGGGTCATTTGGGTGCTGGTTTGGGTTTCACCCTTTAACGGCTTCTTTTCAAGTCTAAGTGTGAATTTTGCAAATTGTCGTCATACTCTCAAACCGGGAGACCCGGGACTACGCGGTCAGTTCCTACAAGTTACATTGGTCCCGTGCGAGGTGTTCGTGCCTCCTACGGAGTCGTTTGAGGGCTGGTATGGGTTTTCACCCTTTAACGGCTTGTTTTCAAGTCTAAGTGTGATTTTTGCAAATTATCGTCATACTCTCTCACCGAAAGACCTGGGACGACGCGGTCTGTTCCTACAAGTTACATTGGTCCCGTGCGAGGTGTTCGTGCCTCATACGGGGTCGTTTGGGGGTTGGTATGGGTTTTCACCCTTTAACGGCCTGTTTTCAAGTCTAAGTGTTATTTTTTTAAATTATCGTCATAATCTCAAACCAAGAGACCCGGGACTACGCGGTCAGGGGGCTGGTTTGGGTTTTCACCCTTTAACGGCCTGTTTTCAAGTCTAAGTGTGATTTTCGCAAATTATTGTCATACTCTCAAAACGGGATACCCAGGATTACGCGGTCAGTTCCACAAAGTTACATTAGTCCCGTGCGAGGTGTTCGTGCCTCCTATGGGGTCGTTTGGGGGCTAGTTTGGGTTTTCACCCTTTAACGGCCTGTTTTCAAGTCTAAGTGTGATTTTCACAAATTATCGTCATACTCCCAAACCGGGAGACCCGGGACTACGCGGTCAGTTCCTACAAGTTAAATTAGTCCCGTGCGAGGTGTTCGTGCCTCCTACGGAGTCGTTTGGGGTTGGTTTGGGTTTTCACCCTTTAACGGCCTGTTTTCAAGTCGAAGTGTGATTTTTACAAATTATCATCATACTCTCAAACCGGGATACCCGGGACTACGCAGTCAGTTCCTACAAGTTACATTGGTCACGTGCGAGGTGTTTGTGCCTCCTACGGGGTCGTTTGGGGACTGGTATGGGTTTTCACCCTTTAACGGCCTGTTTTCAGGTCTAAGTGTGATTTTTGCAAATTATCGCCATACTCTCAAACCGAGAGACCCGGGACTACGTGGTCAGTTCCTACAAGTTTTCCTACAAGTTACATTGGTCCCGTGCGAGGTGTTCGTGCCTCCGACGGGGTCGTTTGGGGGCTGGTTTGGGATTTCACCCTTTAACGGCCTGTTTTCAAGTTTAAGTGTGATTTTCGCAAATTATCGTCATACTCTCAAACCGGGATACCCGGGACTACGCAGTCAGTTCCTAAAAGTTACATTGGTCCCGTGCGAGGTGTTCGTGCCTCATACGGGGTCGTTTGGAGACTGTATGGATTTTCACCCTTTAACGGCCTGTTTTCAAGTCTAAGTGTGATTTTTGCAAATTATCATCATACTCTCAAACCGGGAGACCCAGGACAACGCGGTCATTTCCAACATGTTACATTGGTCCCGTACGAGGTGTTCGTGCCTCCTACGGGGTCGTTTGTTGGCTAGTTTGGGTTTTCACCAATTAACGGCCTGTTTTCAAGTGTAAGTGTGATTTTTACAAATTATCGTCATACTCTCCAACCGGTATACCCGGGACTACGCAGTCAGTTCCTACAAGTTACATTGGTCCCGTGCGAGGTGTTCGTGCCTCCTACGGGGTCGTTTGGGGGATGGTTTGGGTTTTCACCCTTTAACGGCCTGTTTTCAAGTCTAAGTGTGATTTTCGCAAATTATCGTCATACTCTCTAACGGAACACCCGGGACGACGCGTTCAGTTGCTACAAGTTACATTGGTCCCGTGCGAGGTGTTCGTGCCTCCTACGGGGTCGTTTGGGGGCTGGTTTGGGTTTTCACCCTTTAACGGCCTGTTTTCAAGTTTAAGTGTGATTTTCGCAAATTATCGTCATACTCTCAAACCGGGATACCCGGGACTACGCAGTCAGTTCTTACAAGTTACATTGGTCCCGTGCGAGGTGTTCGTGCCTCCTACGGGGTTGTTTGGGTGCTGGTTTGGGTTTTCACCCATTAACGGCCTGTTTTCAAGTCTGAGTGTGATTTTTGCAAATTATCGTCATACTCTCTAACCGGAAGACCCGGGACGACGCGGTTAGTTCCTACAGGTTACATTTGTCCCGTGCGAGGTGTTCGTGCCTCCTATGGGGTCGTTTGGGGTCTGGTTTGGGTTTTCACCCTTTAACGGCATGTTTTCAAGTCTAAGTGTGATTTTTGCAAATTATCATCATACTCTCAAACGGGGAGACCCGGGACAACGCGATCAGTTCCTACAAGTTCCAATGGTCCCGTGCGAGGTGTTCGTGCCTCCTACGGGGTCGTTTGGGGGTTGGTTTGGGTTTTCACCCTTTAACGGCATGTTTTCAAGTTTTAGTGTGATTTTTGGAAATTATCATCATACTCTCAAACTGGGATACCCGGGACTACGCAGTCAGTTCCTACAAGTTATGTTGGTCCCGTTCGATGTGTTCGTGCTTCCTATAGGGTCGTTTGGGGGTTGGTTTGGGTTTTCACGCTTTAACGGCCTGTTTTCAAGTCTAAGTGTGATTTTTGCAAATTATCATCATCCTCTCAAACCGGGAGAGCCGGGACTACGCGGTCAGTTCCTACAAGTTAAATTAGTCCCGTGCGAGGTGTTCGTGCCTCCTAC
Organism: Sambucus nigra; assembly: GCA_949130495.1. Lineage (NCBI taxonomy): Eukaryota > Viridiplantae > Streptophyta > Magnoliopsida > Dipsacales > Adoxaceae > Sambucus > Sambucus nigra. Next base: position 820,523,547 of record OX422207.1, read on the forward strand.
GGGGTCGTTTGGGGGCTGGTTTGGGTTTTCACCCATTAACGGCCTGTTTTCAAGTCTAAGTGTGATTTTTGCAAATTATCGTCATACTCTCTAACCGGGAGACCCGGGACAACGCGGTCAGTTCTTACAAGTAACATTGGTCCCGTGCGAGGTGTTCGTGCCTCCGACGGGGTCGTTTGGGGGCTGGTTTGGGATTTCACCCTTTAACGGCCTGTTTTCAAGTTTAAGTGTGATTTTCGCAAATTATCGTCATACTCTCAAACCGGGATACCCGGGACTACGCAGTCAGTTCCTAAAAGTTACATTGGTCCCGTGCGAGGTGTTCGTGCCTCATACGGGGTCGTTTGGAGACTGTATGGGTTTTCACCCTTTAACGGCCTGTTTTCAAGTCTAAGTGTGATTTTTGCAAATTATCATCATACTCTCAAACCGGGATACCCGGGACTACGCAGTCAGTTCCTAAAAGTTACATTGGTCCCGTGCGAGGTGTTCGTGCCTCAAACGGGGTCGTTTGGAGACAGTATGGGTTTTCACCCTTTAACGGCCAGTTTTCAAGTCTAAGTGTGATTTTTGCAAATTATCATCATACTCTCAAACCGAGAGACCCGGGACTACACGGTCAGTTCCTACAAGTTACATTGGTCCCGTGCGAGGTGTTCGTGCCTCCTACGGGGTCGTTTGGGGGCTGGTTTGGGTTTTCACCCTTTAACGGCCTGTTTTCAAGTCTAAGTGTGATTTTCTTAAATTATCGTCATACTCTCTAACGGGCACACCCGGGACGACGCGGTCAGTTCCTACAAGTTACATTGGTCCCGTGCGAGGTTTTTGTGCCTCCTACGGGGTCGTTTGGGGGCTAGTTTGGGTTTTCACCCTTTAACGGCTTGTTTTCAAGTCTAAGTGTGATTTTCGCAAATTATCGTCATACTCTAAAACCGAGAGACCCGGGACTACGCAGTCAGTTCCTACAAGTTACATTGGTCCCGTGCGAGGTGTTCGTGCCTCCAAAGGGGTCGTTTTGGGAGCTGGTTTGGGTTTTCACCTTTTAACTGCCTGTTTTCAAGTCTAAATGTTATTAATTCAAATTATCATCATACTCTCTAACCGGGAGACCCGGGACGACGCGATCAGTTCCTACAAGTTACATTGGTCACCTGCGAGGTGTTCGTGCCTCCTACGGGGTCGTTTGGGGGCTGGTTTGGGTTTTCACCCTTTAACGACATGTTTTCAAGTTTAAGTGTGATTTTCGCAAATTATCGTCATACTCTCAAACCGGGATACCCGGGACTACGCAGTCAGAATCCTACAAGTTACATTGGTCCCGTGCCAGGTGTTCGTGCCTCCTACGGGGTCGTTTGGGGGCTGGTTTGGGTTTTCACCCATTAATGGCCTGTTTTCAAGTCTAAGTGTGATTTTTGCAAATTATCGTCATAATCTCGAACTGGGAGACCCGGGACAACGCGGTCAGTTCCTACAAGTTACATTGGTCCCGTGCGAGGTGTTCGTGCCTCCAACGGAGTCGTTTGGGGGCTGGTTTGGGTTTTCAACCTTTAACGGCCTGTTTTCAAGTCTAAGTGTGATTTTTGCAAATTATCGTCATACTCTCTAACCGGAAGACCCTGGACGACGCGGTCAGTTCCTACAAGTTACATTGTTCCCGTGCGAGGTGTTCGTGCCTCCTATGGGGTCGTTTGGGGGCTGGTTTGGGTTTTCACCCTTTAACGGCCTGTTTTCAAGTTTAAGTGTGATTTTCGCAAATTATCTTCATACTCTCAAACCGGGATACCCGGGACTACGCACTCAGTTCCTACAAGTTACATTGGTCCCGTGCAAGGTGTTCGTGCCTCCTACGGGTTCGTTTGGGTGCTGGTTTGGGTTTTCACCAATTAACGGCCTGTTTTCAAGTCTAAGTGTGATTTTTGCAAATTATCGTCATACTCTCTAACCGGAAGACCCGGGACGACGCAGTCAGTTCATATAAGTTACATTGTTCCCGTGCGAGGTGTTCGTGCCTCCTACGTGGTCGTTTGGGGGCTGGTTTGGGTTTTCACCCTTTAACGGCCTGTTTTCGAGTCTAAGTGTGATTTTCGCAAATTATCATCACACTCTCATACCGGGAGACCCAAGATTACGCGGTCAGTTCCTACAAGTTACATTAGTCCCGTGCGAGGTGTTCGTGCCTCCTATGGGTTCGTTTGGGGGATGGTTTGGGTTTTCCCCCTTTAACGTCCTGTTTTCAAGTCTAAGTGTGATTTTTGCAAATTATCATCATACTCTCAAACGGGGAGACCCGGGACAACGCGGTTAGTTCCTACAAGTTACATTGGTCCTGTGCAAGGTGTCCGTACGTCATACGGGGTCGTTTGGGTTCTGGTTTGGGTTTCACCCTTTAACGGCTTCTTTTCAAGTCTAAGTGTGATTTTCGCAAATTTTCGTCATACTCTCAAACCGGGAGACCCGGGATTATGCGGTCAGTTCCTACAAGTTACATTGGTCCCGTGCGAGGTGATCGTGCCTCCTACGGAGTCGTTTGAGGGCTGGTATGGGTTTTCACCCTTTAACGGCCTGTTTTCAAGTCTAAGTGTGATTTTAGCAAATTATCGTCATACTCTCTCATCGGAAGACCCGGGACGACGCGGTCTGTTCCTACAAGTTACATTGGTCCCGTGCGAGGTGTTCGTGCCTCCTACGGGGTCGTTTAGGGGCTGGTATGGGTTTTCACCCTTTAACGCCCTGTTTTCAACTCTAAGTGTGATTTTCACAAATTATCGTCATACTCTCAAACCGGGATACCCAGGATTACGCGGTCAGTTCCACAAAGTTACATTAGTCCCGTGCGAGGTGTTCGTGCCTCCTACGGGGTCGTTTGGGGGCTGGTTTGGGTTTTCACCCTTTAACGGCCTGTTTTCAAGTCTAAGTGTGATTTTTGCAAATTATCGCCATACTCTCAACCGAGAGGCCCGGGACTACGCGGTCAGTTCCTACAAGTTTTCCTACAAGTTACATTGGTCCCGTGCGAGGTGTTCGTGCCTCCTACGGGGTCGTTTGGGGACTGGTATGGGTTTTCACCCTTAACGGCCTGTTTTCAAGTCTAAGTGTGATTTTTGCAAATTATCGCCATACTCTCAAACCGAGAGACCCGGGACTACACGGTCAGTTCCTACAAGTTACATTGGTCCTGTGCGAGGTGTTCGGGCCTCCTATGAGGTCGTTTGGGGGCTGGTTTGGGTTTTCACCCATTAACGGCCTGTTTTCAAGTCTAAGTGTGATTTTTGCAAATTATCATCATACTCTCAAACCGGGAGACCCGGGACAACGCGGTCATTTCCAACAAGTTACATTGGTCCCGTACGAGGTGTTCGTGCCTCCTACGGGGTCGTTTGTTGGCTAGTTTGGGTTTTCACCCATTAACGGCCTGTTTTCAAGTCTAAGTGTGAATTTTGCAAATTATCATCATACTCTCCAACCGGGATACCCGGGACTACGCAGTCAGTTCCTACAAGTTACATTGGTCACGTTCGAGGTGTTCGTGCCTCCTACGGGGTCGTTTGGGGGATGGTTTGGGTTTTCACCCTTTAACGGCCTGTTTTCAAGTCTAAGTGTGATTTTCGCAAATTATCGTCATACTCTCTAACCGGAAGACCCGGGACGACGCGGTCAGTTCCTACAAGTTACATTGGTCCCGTGCGAGGTGTTCGTGCCTCCTACGGGGTCGTTTGGGGGCTGGTTTGGGTTTTCACCCTTTAACGGCCTGTTTTAAAGTTTAAGTGTGATTTTTGTAAATTATCGTCATACTCTCAAATCGGGATACCCGGGACTTCGCAGTCAGTTCTAACAAGTTACATTGGTCTCGTGCGAGGTGTTCGTGCCTCCTACGGGGTTGTTTGGGTGCTGGTTTGGGTTTTCACCCATTAAGGGCCTGTTTTCAAGTCTGAGTGTGATTTTTGCAAATTATCGTCATACTCTCTAACCGGAAGACCCGGGACGACGCAATCAGTTCCTACAAGTTACATTTGTCCCGTGCGAGGTGTTCGTGCCTTCTATGGGGTCGTTTGGGCCGGGTTTGGGTTTTCACCCTTTAACGGTCTGTTTTGAAGTCTAAGTGTGATTTTTTTAAATTATCATCATACTCTCAAACGGGGAGACCCGGGACAACGCGATTAGTTCCTAAAAGTTACATTGGTCCTGTGCCAGGTGTCCGTACCTCATACGGGGTCATTTGGGTGCTGGTTTGGGTTTCACCCTTTAACGGCTTCTTTTCAAGTCTAAGTGTGAATTTTGCAAATTGTCGTCATACTCTCAAACCGGGAGACCCGGGACTACGCGGTCAGTTCCTACAAGTTACATTGGTCCCGTGCGAGGTGTTCGTGCCTCCTACGGAGTCGTTTGAGGGCTGGTATGGGTTTTCACCCTTTAACGGCTTGTTTTCAAGTCTAAGTGTGATTTTTGCAAATTATCGTCATACTCTCTCACCGAAAGACCTGGGACGACGCGGTCTGTTCCTACAAGTTACATTGGTCCCGTGCGAGGTGTTCGTGCCTCATACGGGGTCGTTTGGGGGTTGGTATGGGTTTTCACCCTTTAACGGCCTGTTTTCAAGTCTAAGTGTTATTTTTTTAAATTATCGTCATAATCTCAAACCAAGAGACCCGGGACTACGCGGTCAGGGGGCTGGTTTGGGTTTTCACCCTTTAACGGCCTGTTTTCAAGTCTAAGTGTGATTTTCGCAAATTATTGTCATACTCTCAAAACGGGATACCCAGGATTACGCGGTCAGTTCCACAAAGTTACATTAGTCCCGTGCGAGGTGTTCGTGCCTCCTATGGGGTCGTTTGGGGGCTAGTTTGGGTTTTCACCCTTTAACGGCCTGTTTTCAAGTCTAAGTGTGATTTTCACAAATTATCGTCATACTCCCAAACCGGGAGACCCGGGACTACGCGGTCAGTTCCTACAAGTTAAATTAGTCCCGTGCGAGGTGTTCGTGCCTCCTACGGAGTCGTTTGGGGTTGGTTTGGGTTTTCACCCTTTAACGGCCTGTTTTCAAGTCGAAGTGTGATTTTTACAAATTATCATCATACTCTCAAACCGGGATACCCGGGACTACGCAGTCAGTTCCTACAAGTTACATTGGTCACGTGCGAGGTGTTTGTGCCTCCTACGGGGTCGTTTGGGGACTGGTATGGGTTTTCACCCTTTAACGGCCTGTTTTCAGGTCTAAGTGTGATTTTTGCAAATTATCGCCATACTCTCAAACCGAGAGACCCGGGACTACGTGGTCAGTTCCTACAAGTTTTCCTACAAGTTACATTGGTCCCGTGCGAGGTGTTCGTGCCTCCGACGGGGTCGTTTGGGGGCTGGTTTGGGATTTCACCCTTTAACGGCCTGTTTTCAAGTTTAAGTGTGATTTTCGCAAATTATCGTCATACTCTCAAACCGGGATACCCGGGACTACGCAGTCAGTTCCTAAAAGTTACATTGGTCCCGTGCGAGGTGTTCGTGCCTCATACGGGGTCGTTTGGAGACTGTATGGATTTTCACCATTTAACGGCCTGTTTTCAAGTCTAAGTGTGATTTTTGCAAATTATCATCATACTCTCAAACCGGGAGACCCAGGACAACGCGGTCATTTCCAACATGTTACATTGGTCCCGTACGAGGTGTTCGTGCCTCCTACGGGGTCGTTTGTTGGCTAGTTTGGGTTTTCACCAATTAACGGCCTGTTTTCAAGTGTAAGTGTGATTTTTACAAATTATCGTCATACTCTCCAACCGGTATACCCGGGACTACGCAGTCAGTTCCTACAAGTTACATTGGTCCCGTGCGAGGTGTTCGTGCCTCCTACGGGGTCGTTTGGGGGATGGTTTGGGTTTTCACCCTTTAACGGCCTGTTTTCAAGTCTAAGTGTGATTTTCGCAAATTATCGTCATACTCTCTAACGGAACACCCGGGACGACGCGTTCAGTTGCTACAAGTTACATTGGTCCCGTGCGAGGTGTTCGTGCCTCCTACGGGGTCGTTTGGGGGCTGGTTTGGGTTTTCACCCTTTAACGGCCTGTTTTCAAGTTTAAGTGTGATTTTCGCAAATTATCGTCATACTCTCAAACCGGGATACCCGGGACTACGCAGTCAGTTCTTACAAGTTACATTGGTCCCGTGCGAGGTGTTCGTGCCTCCTACGGGGTTGTTTGGGTGCTGGTTTGGGTTTTCACCCATTAACGGCCTGTTTTCAAGTCTGAGTGTGATTTTTGCAAATTATCGTCATACTCTCTAACCGGAAGACCCGGGACGACGCGGTTAGTTCCTACAGGTTACATTTGTCCCGTGCGAGGTGTTCGTGCCTCCTATGGGGTCGTTTGGGGTCTGGTTTGGGTTTTCACCCTTTAACGGCATGTTTTCAAGTCTAAGTGTGATTTTTGCAAATTATCATCATACTCTCAAACGGGGAGACCCGGGACAACGCGATCAGTTCCTACAAGTTCCAATGGTCCCGTGCGAGGTGTTCGTGCCTCCTACGGGGTCGTTTGGGGGTTGGTTTGGGTTTTCACCCTTTAACGGCATGTTTTCAAGTTTTAGTGTGATTTTTGGAAATTATCATCATACTCTCAAACTGGGATACCCGGGACTACGCAGTCAGTTCCTACAAGTTATGTTGGTCCCGTTCGATGTGTTCGTGCTTCCTATAGGGTCGTTTGGGGGTTGGTTTGGGTTTTCACGCTTTAACGGCCTGTTTTCAAGTCTAAGTGTGATTTTTGCAAATTATCATCATCCTCTCAAACCGGGAGAGCCGGGACTACGCGGTCAGTTCCTACAAGTTAAATTAGTCCCGTGCGAGGTGTTCGTGCCTCCTACGGGGTCGTTTGGGGGCTGGTTTGGGTTTTCACCCATTAACGGCCTGTTTTCAAGTCTAAGTGTGATTTTTGCAAATTATCGTCATACTCTCTAACCGGGAGACCCGGGACAACGCGGTCAGTTCTTACAAGTAACATTGGTCCCGTGCGAGGTGTTCGTGCCTCCGACGGGGTCGTTTGGGGGCTGGTTTGGGATTTCACCCTTTAACGGCCTGTTTTCAAGTTTAAGTGTGATTTTCGCAAATTATCGTCATACTCTCAAACCGGGATACCCGGGACTACGCAGTCAGTTCCTAAAAGTTACATTGGTCCCGTGCGAGGTGTTCGTGCCTCATACGGGGTCGTTTGGAGACTGTATGGGTTTTCACCCTTTAACGGCCTGTTTTCAAGTCTAAGTGTGATTTTTGCAAATTATCATCATACTCTCAAACCGGGATACCCGGGACTACGCAGTCAGTTCCTAAAAGTTACATTGGTCCCGTGCGAGGTGTTCGTGCCTCAAACGGGGTCGTTTGGAGACAGTATGGGTTTTCACCCTTTAACGGCCAGTTTTCAAGTCTAAGTGTGATTTTTGCAAATTATCATCATACTCTCAAACCGAGAGACCCGGGACTACACGGTCAGTTCCTACAAGTTACATTGGTCCCGTGCGAGGTGTTCGTGCCTCCTACGGGGTCGTTTGGGGGCTGGTTTGGGTTTTCACCCTTTAACGGCCTGTTTTCAAGTCTAAGTGTGATTTTCTTAAATTATCGTCATACTCTCTAACGGGCACACCCGGGACGACGCGGTCAGTTCCTACAAGTTACATTGGTCCCGTGCGAGGTTTTTGTGCCTCCTACGGGGTCGTTTGGGGGCTAGTTTGGGTTTTCACCCTTTAACGGCTTGTTTTCAAGTCTAAGTGTGATTTTCGCAAATTATCGTCATACTCTAAAACCGAGAGACCCGGGACTACGCAGTCAGTTCCTACAAGTTACATTGGTCCCGTGCGAGGTGTTCGTGCCTCCAAAGGGGTCGTTTTGGGAGCTGGTTTGGGTTTTCACCTTTTAACTGCCTGTTTTCAAGTCTAAATGTTATTAATTCAAATTATCATCATACTCTCTAACCGGGAGACCCGGGACGACGCGATCAGTTCCTACAAGTTACATTGGTCACCTGCGAGGTGTTCGTGCCTCCTACGGGGTCGTTTGGGGGCTGGTTTGGGTTTTCACCCTTTAACGACATGTTTTCAAGTTTAAGTGTGATTTTCGCAAATTATCGTCATACTCTCAAACCGGGATACCCGGGACTACGCAGTCAGAATCCTACAAGTTACATTGGTCCCGTGCCAGGTGTTCGTGCCTCCTACGGGGTCGTTTGGGGGCTGGTTTGGGTTTTCACCCATTAATGGCCTGTTTTCAAGTCTAAGTGTGATTTTTGCAAATTATCGTCATAATCTCGAACTGGGAGACCCGGGACAACGCGGTCAGTTCCTACAAGTTACATTGGTCCCGTGCGAGGTGTTCGTGCCTCCAACGGAGTCGTTTGGGGGCTGGTTTGGGTTTTCAACCTTTAACGGCCTGTTTTCAAGTCTAAGTGTGATTTTTGCAAATTATCGTCATACTCTCTAACCGGAAGACCCTGGACGACGCGGTCAGTTCCTACAAGTTACATTGTTCCCGTGCGAGGTGTTCGTGCCTCCTATGGGGTCGTTTGGGGGCTGGTTTGGGTTTTCACCCTTTAACGGCCTGTTTTCAAGTTTAAGTGTGATTTTCGCAAATTATCTTCATACTCTCAAACCGGGATACCCGGGACTACGCACTCAGTTCCTACAAGTTACATTGGTCCCGTGCAAGGTGTTCGTGCCTCCTACGGGTTCGTTTGGGTGCTGGTTTGGGTTTTCACCAATTAACGGCCTGTTTTCAAGTCTAAGTGTGATTTTTGCAAATTATCGTCATACTCTCTAACCGGAAGACCCGGGACGACGCAGTCAGTTCATATAAGTTACATTGTTCCCGTGCGAGGTGTTCGTGCCTCCTACGTGGTCGTTTGGGGGCTGGTTTGGGTTTTCACCCTTTAACGGCCTGTTTTCGAGTCTAAGTGTGATTTTCGCAAATTATCATCACACTCTCATACCGGGAGACCCAAGATTACGCGGTCAGTTCCTACAAGTTACATTAGTCCCGTGCGAGGTGTTCGTGCCTCCTATGGGTTCGTTTGGGGGATGGTTTGGGTTTTCCCCCTTTAACGTCCTGTTTTCAAGTCTAAGTGTGATTTTTGCAAATTATCATCATACTCTCAAACGGGGAGACCCGGGACAACGCGGTTAGTTCCTACAAGTTACATTGGTCCTGTGCAAGGTGTCCGTACGTCATACGGGGTCGTTTGGGTTCTGGTTTGGGTTTCACCCTTTAACGGCTTCTTTTCAAGTCTAAGTGTGATTTTCGCAAATTTTCGTCATACTCTCAAACCGGGAGACCCGGGATTATGCGGTCAGTTCCTACAAGTTACATTGGTCCCGTGCGAGGTGATCGTGCCTCCTACGGAGTCGTTTGAGGGCTGGTATGGGTTTTCACCCTTTAACGGCCTGTTTTCAAGTCTAAGTGTGATTTTAGCAAATTATCGTCATACTCTCTCATCGGAAGACCCGGGACGACGCGGTCTGTTCCTACAAGTTACATTGGTCCCGTGCGAGGTGTTCGTGCCTCCTACGGGGTCGTTTAGGGGCTGGTATGGGTTTTCACCCTTTAACGCCCTGTTTTCAAGTCTAAGTGTAATTTTCGACAATTATCGTCATACTCTCAAACCGGGATACCCAGGATTACGCGGTCAGTTCCACAACGTTACAATAGTCCCGTGCGAGGTGTTCGTGGGTCCTATGGGGTCGTTTGGGTGCTAGTTTGGGTTTTCACCCATTAACGGCCTGTTTTCAAGTCTAAGTGTGATTTTTACAAATTATCATCATACTCTCAAACCGGGAGACCCGGGACTACGCGGTCAGTTCCTACAAGTTAAATTAGTCCCGTGCGAGGTGTTCGTGCCTCCTACGGAGTCGTTTGGGGTTGGTTTGGGTTTTCACCCTTTAACGGCCTGTTTTCATGTCGAAGTGTGATTTTTACAAATTATCATCATACTCTCAAACCGGGATACCCGGGACTACGCAGTCAGTTCCTACAAGTTACATTGGTCCCGTGCGAGGTGTTCGTACCTCCTACGGGGTCGTTTGGGGACTGGTATGGGTTTTCACCCTTTAACGGCCTGTTTTCAAGTCTAAGTGTGATTTTTGCAAATTATCGCCATACTCTCAAACCGAGAGAACCGGGACTACGCGGTAAGTTCCTACAAGTTTTCCTACAAGTTACATTGGTCCCGTGCGAGGTGTTCGTGCCTCCTATGGGGTCGTTTGGGGACTGGTATGGGTTTTCACCCTTTAACGGCCAGTTTTCAAGTCTAAGTGTGATTTTTGCAAATTATCGCCATACTCTCAAACCGAGAGACCCGGGACTACGCGGTCAGTTCCTACAAGTTACATTGGTCCCGTGCGAGGTGTTCGTGCCTCCTACGGGGTCGTTTGGGGGTTGGTTTGGGTTTTCACCCATTAACGGCCTGTTTTCAAGTCTGAGTGTGATTTTTGCAAATTATCGTCATACTCTCTAACCGGAAGACCCGGGACGACGCAGTCAGTTCCTACAAGTTACATTTGTCCCGTGCGAGGTGTTCGTGCCTCCTATGGGGTCGTTTGGGGGCTGGTTTGGGTTTTCACTTTTTAACGACATGTTTTCAAGTTTTAGTGTGATTTTCGGAAATTATCGTCATACTCTCAAACCGGGATACTCGGGACTACGCGGTCAGTTCCTACAAGTTACGTTGGTCCCGTGCGATGTGTTCGTGCTTCCTATACGGCCGTTTGGGGGTTGGTTTGGGTTTTCACCCTTTAACGTCCTGTTTTCAAGTCTAAGTGTGATTTTTGCAAATTATCATCATACTCTCAAACCGGGAGAGCCGGGACTACGCGGTTAGTTCCTACAAGTTAAATTAGTCCCGTGCGAGGTGTTCGTGCCTCCTACGGAGTCGTTTGGGGGCTGGTTTGGGTTTTCACTCTTTAACGCCCTGTTTTCAAGTCTAAGTGTGATTTTTGCAAATTATCATCATACTCTCAAACCGGGATACCCGGGACTACGCAGTTAGTTCCTACAAGTTGCATTGGTCCCGTGCGAGGTGTTCGTGCCTCATACGGGGTCGTTTGGGGACTGGTATGGGTTTTCACCCTTTAACGGCCTGTTTTCAAGTCTAAGTGTGATTTTTGCAAATTATCGTCATACTCTCAAACCGAGAGACCCGGGACTACACGGTCAGTTCCTATAAGTTACATTGGTCCCGTGCGAGGTGTTCGTGCCTCCTACGGGGTCGTTTGGGGGCTGGTTTGGGTTTTCACCCATTAACGGCCTGTTTTCAAGGCAAAGTGTGATTTTTGCAAATTATCGTCATACTCTCTAACCGGGAGACCCAGGACAACGCGGTCAGTTCTTACAAGTTACATTGGTCCTGTGCGAGGTGTTCGTGCCTCCTACGGGGTCGTTTGGGGGCTGGTTTGGGTTTTCACCCATTAACGGCCTGTGTTTGAAGTCTAAGTGTGATTTTCACAAATTATCGTCATACTGTCTAACCGGAAGACCCGGGACTACACGGTCAGTTCCTACAAGTTACATTGGTCCCGTGCGAGGTGTTCGTGCCTCCTACGGGGTCGTTTGGGGGCTGGTTTGGGTTTTCACCCTTTAACGGCCTGTTTTCAAGTCTAAGTCTGATTTTCGCAAATTATCATCATACTCTCTAACCGGAAGACCCGGGACGACGCGGTCAGTACCTACAAGTTACATTGGTCCCGTGCGAGGTGTTCGTGCCTCCTATGGGGTCGATTGGGGGCTGGTTTGGGTGTTCACCCTTTAATGGCTTGTTTTCAAGTCTAAGTGTGATTTTCTCAAATTATCATCATACTCTCAAACCGGGAGACTCGGGACTACGCAGTCAGTTCCTACAAGTTACATTGGTCCCGTGCGAGGTGTTCGTGCCTCCAAAGGGGTCGTTTGGGGGCTGGTTTGGGTTTTCACCTTTTAACGGCCCGTTTTCAAGTCTAGGTGTTATTAATTAAAATTATCATCATACTCTCTAACCGGGAGACCCGGGATGACGCGGGCAGTTCCTACAAGTTACATTGGTCCCGTGCGAGGTGTTCGTGCCTCCTACGGGGTCGTTTGGGGGCTGGTTTGGGTTTTCACCCTTTAACGGCCTGTTTTCAAGTTTAAGTGTGATTTTCGCAAATTATCATCATACTCTCAAACTGGGATACCCGGGACTACGCAGTCAGTTCCTACAAGTTACATTGGTCCCGTGCGAGGTGTTCGTGCCTCCTACGGGGTCGTTTGGGGGTTGGGTTGGTTTTCACCCATTAACGGCCTGTTTTCAAGTCTAAGTGTCATTTTTACAAATTATCGTCATAATCTCGAACCGGGAGACCCGGGATAATGCGGTCAGTTCCTACAAGTTACATTGGTCCCGTGCGAGGTCTTCGTGCCTCCAACGGAGTCGTTTGGGGGCTGGTTTGGGTTTTCACCCTTTAAGGGCCTGTTTTCAAGTCTAAGTGTGATTTTTGCAAATTATCGTCATACTCTCTAACCGGAAGACCCTGGAAGACGCGGTCAGTTCCTACAAGTTACATTGTTCCCGTGCGAGGTGTTCGTGCCTCCTATGGGGTCATTTGGGGGCTGGTTTGGGTTTTCACCCTTTAACGGCCTGTTTTCAAGTTTTAGTGTGATTTTCACAAATTATCGTCATACTCTCAAATCGGGATACCCGGGACTACGCACTCAGTTCCTACAAGTTACATTGGTCCCGTGCAAGGTGTTCGTGCCTCCTACGGGTTCGTTTGGGTGCTGGTTTGGGTTTTCACCCATTAACGGCATGTTTTCAAGTCTAAGTGTGATTTTTGCAAATTATCGTCATACTCTCTAACCCGGGACGACGCAGTCAGTTCCTACAAGTTACATTGGTCCCGTGCGAGGTGTTCGTGCCTCCTACGTGGTCGTTTGGGGGCTGGTTTGGGTTTTCACCCTTTAACGGCCTGTTTTCGAGTCTAAGTGTGATTTTCGCAAATTATCATCACACTCTCATACCGGGAGACCCGGGATTACGCGGTCAGTTGCTACAAGTTACATCAGTCTCGTACGAGGTGTTCGTGCCTCCTACGGGGTCGTTTGGGGGATGGTTTGGGTTTTCACCCTTTAACGGCCTGTTTTCAAGTCTAAGTGTGATTTTCGCAAATTATCGTCACACTCTCATACCGGGAGACCTGGGATTACGCGGTCAGTTCCTACAAGTTACATTAGTCCCGTGCGAGGTGTTCGTGCCTCCTATGGGGTCGTTTGGGGAATGGTTTGGGTTTTCACCCTTTAACGGCCTGTTCTCAATTCTAAGTGTGATTTTTGCAAATTATCATCATACTCTCAAACGGGGAGACCCGGGACAACGCGGTTAGTTCCTACAAGTTACATTGGTCCTGTGCGAGGTGTCCGTACCTCATACGGGGTCGTTTGGCTTCTGGTTTGGGTTTCACCCTTTAATGGCTTCTTTTCAAGTCTAAGTGTGATTTTCGCAAATTATCGTCATACTCTCAAACCGGGAGACCCGGGACTACGTGGTCAGTTCCTTCAAGTTACATTGGTCCCGTGCGAGGTGATCGTGCCTCCTACGGAGTCGTTTGAGGGCTGGTATGGGTTTTCACCCTTTAATGGCCTGTTTTCAAGTCTAAGTGTGATTTTTGCAAATTATCGTCATACTCTCTCACCGGAAGACCCGGGACGACGCGGTCTATTCCTACAAGTTACATTGGTCCCGTGCGAGGTGTTCGTGCCTCCTACGGGGTCGTTTGGAGGCTGGTATGGGTTTTCACCCTTTGACGGCCTGTTTTCAAGTCTAAGTGTGATTTTCGACAATTATCGTCATACTCTCAAACCGGGATACCCAGGATTACGCGATCAGTTCCACAACGTTACATTATTCCCGTGCGAGGTGTTCGTGCCTCCTATGGGGTCGTTTGGGGGCTGGTTTGTGTTTTCACCCATTAACGGTCTGTTTTCAAGTCTAAGTGTGATTTTTACAAATTACCATCATACTCTCAAACCGGGAGACCCGGGACTACGCGGTCAGTTCCTACAAGTTAAATTAGTCCCGTGCGAGGTGTTCGTGCCTCCTACGGAGTCGTTTGGGGTTGGTTTGGGTTTTCACCCTTTAACGGCCTGTTTTCAAGTCGAAGTGTGATTTTTACAAATTATCATCATAATCTCAAACCGGGATACCCGGGACTACGCAGTCAGTTCCTACAAGTTACATTGGTCCCGTGCGAGGTGTTCGTGCCTCCTACGGGGTCGTTTGGGGATTGGTATGGGTTTTCACCCTTTAACGGCCTGTTTTCAACTCTAAGTGTGATTTTTGCAAATTATCACCATACTCTCAAACCGAGAGACCCGGGACTACGCGGTCAGTTCCTACAAGTTACATTGGTCCCGTGCGAGGTGTTCGTGCCTCCTACGGGGTCGTTTGGGGGCTGGTATGGGTTTTCACCCTTTAACGGCCTGTTTTCAACTCTAAGTATGATTTTCTACAATTATCGTCATACTCTGACACCGGGATACCTAGGATTACACGATTAGTTCCACAACGTTACATTATTCCCGTGCGAGGTGTTCGTACCTCCTATGGGGTCGTTTGGGTGCTGGTTTGGGTTTTCACCCATTAACGGCCTGTTTTCAAGTCTAAGTGTGATTTTTGCAAATTATCATCATACTCTCAAACCGGGAGACCCGGGACAACGCGGTCAGTTCCCACAAGTTACATTAGTCCCGTGCGAGGTGTTCGTGCCTCCTATGGGGTCGTTTGGGGGCTGGTTTGGGTTTTCACCCTTTAACGGCCTGTTTTCAAGTCTAAGTGTGATTTTTGCAAATTATCATCATACTCACAAACGGGGAGACCCGGGACAACGCGATCAGTTCCTACAAGTTCCATTGGTCCCGTGCCAGGTGTTCGTGCCTCCTAAGGGGTCGTTTGGGGGCTGGTTTGGTTTTTCAGCCTTTAACGGCCTGTTTTCAAGTTTAAGTGTGATTTTCGCAAATTATCATCATTCCTTCAAATCGAGAGACCCGGGACTACGCGGTCAGTTCCTACAAGTTACATTGGTCCCGTGCGAGGTGTTCGTGCTTCCTACGGGGTCGTTTGGGGGCTAGTTTGGGTTTTCACCCATTAACGGCCTGTTTTTAAGTCTAAGTGTGATTTTTGCAAATTATCATCACACTCTCAAACCGGGAGACCCGGGACTACGCGGTCAGTTCCTACAAGTTACATTAGTCCCGTGCGAGGTGTTCGTGCCTACTACGGAATCGTTTGGGTGGTGGTTTGGGTTTTCACCCTTTAACGGCCTGTTTTCAAGTCTAAGTGTGATTTTTGCAAATTATCATCATACTCTCAAACCGGGATACCCGGGACTACGCGGTCAGTTCCTACAAGTTACATTGGTCCAGTGCGAGGTGTTCGTGCCTCCTACGGGGTCGTTTGGGGGTTGGTTTGGGTTTTCACCCATTAACGGCCTGTTTTCAAGTCTAAATGTGATTTTTACAAATTATCGTCACACTCTCTAACCGGGAGACCCGGGACAATGCGGTCATATCCTACAAGTTACATTGGTCCCGTGCGAGGTGCCCGTGCCTCCTACGTGGTCGTTTGGGGGCTGGTTTGGGTTTTCACCCATTAACGGCCAGTTTTCAAGTCTAAGTGTGATTTTCGCAAATTATCGTCATAATCTCTAACCGGAAGACCCGGGACGACGCGGTCAGTTCCTAAAAGTTACATTGGTCCCGTGCGAGGTGTTCGTGCCTCCGACGGGGTCGTTTGGGTGCTGGTTTGGGATTTCAGCCTTTAACGGCCTGTTTTCAAGTTTAAGTGTGATTTTCGCTAATTATTGTCATACTCTCAAACCGGGATACCCGGGACTACGCAGTCAGCTCCTACAAGTTACATTGGTCCCGTGCGAGGTGTTCATGCCTCCAATGGGGTCGTTTGGGTACTGGTTTGGGTTTTCACTCATTAACGGCCTGTTTTCAAGTTTAAGTGTGATTTTTGCAAATTATCGTCACACTCTCTAACCGGAAGACCCGGGAGGACGCAGTCAGTTCCTACAAGTTACATTGGTCCCGTACGAGGTGTTCGTGCCTCCTACGGGGTCGTTTGGGGGTTGGTTTGGGTTTTCACCCTTTAACGGTCTGTTTTCAAGTCTAAGGGTGATTTTCTCAAATTATCGTCACACTCTCATACCGGGAGACCCGGGATTACGCGGTCAGTTCCTACAAGTTACATTAGTCCCGTGCGAGGTGTTCGTGCCTCCTATGGGGTTGTTTGGGGGATGGTTTGGGTTTTCACCCTTTAACGGCCTGTTTTCAAGTCTAAGTGTGATTTTTGCAAATTACCATCATACTCTCAAACGGGGAGACCCGGGACAACGCGGTTAGTTCCTACAAGTTACATTGGTCCTGTGCGAGGTGTCCGTACCTCATACGGGGTCGTTTGGGTTCTGGTTTGGGTTTCACCCTTTAACGGCTTCTTTTCAAGTCTAAGTGTGATTTTGGCAAATTATCGTCATACTCTCAAACCGGGAGACCCGGGACTACGCGGTCACTTCCTACAAGTTACATTAGTCCCGTGCAAGGTGATCGTGCCTCCTACGGAGTCGTTTGAGGGCTGGTATGGGTTTTCACCCTTTAACGGCCTGTTTTCAAGTCTAAGTGTGATTTTTGCAAATTATCGTCATACTCTCTCACCGGAAGACCCGGGACGACGCGGTCTGTTCCTACAAGTTACATTGGTCCCGTGCGAGGTGTTCGTGCCTCCTACGGGGTCGTTTGGGGGCTGGTATGGGTTTTCACCCATTAACGGCCTGTTTTCAAGTCTAATTGTTATTTTTTTAAATTATCGTCATAATCTCAAACCGAGAGACCCGGGACTACAAGATCAGGGGGCTGGTTTGGGTTTTCACCCTTTAACGGCCTGTTTTCAAGTCTAAGTGTGATTTTTGCAAATTATCGCCATATTCTCAAACCGAGAGACCCGGGTCTACGCGGCCAGTTCCTACAAGTTACATTGGTCCCGTGCGAGGTGTTCGTGCCTCCTACGGGGTCGTTTGGGGGCTGGTTTGGGTTTTCACCCATTAACGGCCTGTTTTCAAGTCTAAGTGTGATTTTTGCAAATTATCATCATACTCACAAACGGGGAGACCCGGGACAACGCGATCAGTTCCTACAAGTTCCATTGGTCCCGTGCCAGGTGTTCGTGCCTCCTAAGGGGTCGTTTGGGGGCTGGTTTGGGTTTTCACCCTTTAACGGCCTGTTTTCAAGTTTAAGTGTGATTTTCGCAAATTATCATCATTCCTTCAAATCGAGAGACCCGGGACTACGCGGTCAGTTCCTACAAGTTACATTGGTCCCGTGCGAGGTGTTCGTGCTTCCTACGGGGTCGTTTGGGGGCTAGTTTGGGTTTTCACCCATTAACGGCCTGTTTTTAAGTCTAAGTGTGATTTTTGCAAATTATCATCATACTCTCAAACCGGGAGACCCGGGACTACGCGGTCAGTTCCTACAAGTTACATTAGTCCCGTGCGAGGTGTTCGTGCCTACTACGGAATCGTTTGGGGGGTGGTTTGGGTTTTCACCCTTTAACGGCCTGTTTTCAAGTCTAAGTGTGATTTTTGCAAATTATCATCATACTCTCAAACCGGGATACCCGGGACTACGCGGTCAGTTCCTACAAGTTACATTGGTCCAGTGCGAGGTGTTCGTGCCTCCTACGGGGTCGTTTGGGGGCTGGTTTGGGTTTTCACCCATTAACGGCCTGTTTTCAAGTCTAAATGTGATTTTTGCAAATTATCGTCACACTCTCTAACCGGGAGACCCGGGACAATGCGGTCATATCCTACAAGTTACATTGGTCCCGTGCGAGGTGCCCGTGCCTCCTACGTGGTCGTTTGGGGGCTGGTTTGGGTTTTCACCGATTAACGGCCAGTTTTCAAGTCTAAGTGTGATTTTCGCAAATTATCGTCATACTCTCTAACCGGAAGACCCGGGACGACGCGATCAGTTCCTAAAAGTTACATTGGTCCCGTGCGAGGTGTTCGTGCCTCCGACGGGGTCGTTTGGGTGCTGGTTTGGGATTTCAGCCTTTAACGGCCTGTTTTCAAGTTTAAGTGTGATTTTCGCTAATTATTGTCATACTCTCAAACCGGGATACCCGGGACTACGCAGTCAGCTCCTATAAGTTACATTGGTCCCGTGCGAGGTGTTCATGCCTCCAATGGGGTCGTTTGGGTACTGGTTTGGGTTTTCACTCATTAACGGCCTGTTTTCAAGTTTAAGTGTGATTTTTGCAAATTATCGTCACACTCTCTAACCGGAAGACCCGGGAGGACGCAGTCAGTTCCTACAAGTTACATTGGTCCCGTACGAGGTGTTCGTGCCTCCTACGGGGTCGTTTGGGGGTTGGTTTGGGTTTTCACCCTTTAACGGTCTGTTTTCAAGTCTAAGGGTGATTTTCTCAAATTATCGTCACACTCTCATACCGGGAGACCCGGGATTACGCGGTCAGTTCCTACAAGTTACATTAGTCCCGTGCGAGGTGTTCGTGCCTCCTATGGGGTTGTTTGGGGGATGGTTTGGGTTTTCACCCTTTAACGGCCTGTTTTCAAGTCTAAGTGTGATTTTTGCAAATTATCATCATACTCTCAAACGGGGAGACCCGGGACAACGCGGTTAGTTCCTACAAGTTACATTGGTCCTGTGCGAGGTGTCTGTACCTCATACGGGGTCGTTTGGGTTCTGGTTTGGGTTTCACCCTTTAACGGCTTCTTTTCAAGTCTAAGTGTGATTTTGGCAAATTATCGTCATACTCTCAAACCGGGAGACCCGGGACTACGCGGTCACTTCCTACAAGTTACATTAGTCCCGTGCGAGGTGATCGTGCCTCCTACGGAGTCGTTTGAGGGCTGGTATGGGTTTTCACCCTTTAACGGCCTGTTTTCAAGTCTAAGTGCGATTTTTGCAAATTATCGTCATACTCTCTCACCGGAAGACCCGGGACGACGCGGTCTGTTCCTACAAGTTACATTGGTCCCGTGCGAGGTGTTCGTGCCTCCTACGAGGTCGTTTGGGGGCTGGTATGGATTTTCACCCATTAACGGCCTGTTTTCAAGTCTAATTGTTATTTTTTTAAATTATCGTCATAATCTCAAACCGAGAGACCCGGGACTACGCGATCAGGGGGCTGGTTTGGGTTTTCACCCTTTAACGGCCTGTTTTCAAGTCTAAGTGTGATTTTTGCAAATTATCGCCATATTCTCAAACCGAGAGACCCGGGTCTACGCGGCCAGTTCCTACAAGTTACATTGGTCCCGTGCGAGGTGTTCGTGCCTCCTACGGGGTCGTTTGGGGGCTGGTTTGGGTTTTCACCCATTAACGGCCTGTTTTCAAGTCTAAGTGTGATTTTTGCAAATTATCATCATACTCACAAACGGGGAGACCCGGGACAACGCGATCAGTTCCTACAAGTTCCATTGGTCTCGTGCCAGGTGTTCGTGCCTCCTAAGGGGTCGTTTGGGGGCTGGTTTGGGTTTTCACCCTTTAACGGCCTGTTTTCAAGTTTAAGTGTGATTTTCGCAAATTATCATCATTCCTTCAAATCGAGAGACCCGGGACTACGCGGTCAGTTCCTACAAGTTACATTGGTCCCGTGCGAGGTGTTCGTGCTTCCTACGGGGTCGTTTGGGGGCTAGTTTGGGTTTTCACCCATTAACGGCCTGTTTTTAAGTCTAAGTGTGATTTTTGCAAATTATCATCATACTCTCAAACCGGGAGACCCGGGACTACGCGGTCAGTTCCTACAAGTTACATTAGTCCCGTGCGAGGTGTTCGTGCCTACTACGGAATCGTTTGGGGGTGGTTTGGGTTTTCACCCTTTAACGGCCTGTTTTCAAGTCTAAGTGTGATTTTTGCAAATTATCATCATACTCTCAAACCGGGATACCCGGGACTACGCGGTCAGTTCCTACAAGTTACATTGGTCCAGTGCGAGGTGTTCGTGCCTCCTACGGGGTCGTTTGGGGGCTGGTTTGGGTTTTCACCCATTAACGGCCTGTTTTCAAGTCTAAATGTGATTTTTGCAAATTATCGTCACACTCTCTAACCGGGAGACCCGGGACAATGCGGTCATATCCTACAAGTTACATTGGTCCCGTGCGAGGTGCCCGTGCCTCCTACGTGGTCGTTTGGGGGCTGGTTTGGGTTTTCACCGATTAACGGCCAGTTTTCAAGTCTAAGTGTGATTTTCGCAAATTATCGTCATACTCTCTAACCGGAAGACCCGGGACGACGCGGTCAGTTCCTAAAAGTTACATTGGTCCCGTGCGAGGTGTTCGTGCCTCCGACGGGGTCGTTTGGGTGCTGGTTTGGGATTTCAGCCTTTAACGGCCTGTTTTCAAGTTTAAGTGTGATTTTCGCTAATTATTGTCATACTCTCAAACTGGGATACCCGGGACTACGCAGTCAGCTCCTACAAGTTACATTGGTCCCGTGCGAGGTGTTCATGCCTCCAACGGGGTCGTTTGGGTGCTGGTTTGGGTTTTCACTCATTAACGGCCTATTTTCAAGTTTAAGTGTGATTTTTGCAAATTATCGTCACACTCTCTAACCGGAAGACCCGGGAGGACGCGGTCAGTTCCTACAAGTTACATTGGTCCCGTACGAGGTGTTCGTGCCTCCTACGGGGTCGTTTGGGGGTTGGTTTGGGTTTTCACCCTTTAACGGTCTGTTTTCAAGTCTAAGGGTGATTTTCTCAAATTATCGTCACACTCTCATACCGGGAGACCCGGGATTACGCGGTCAGTTCCTACATGTTACGTTAGTCCCGTGCGAGGTGTTCGTGCCTCCTATGGGGTTGTTTGGGGGATGGTTTGGGTTTTCACCCTTTAACGGCCTGTTTTCAAGTCTAAGTGTGATTTTTGCAAATTATCATCATACTCTCAAACGGGGAGACCCGGGACAACGCGGTTAGTTCCTACAAGTTACATTGGTCCTGTGCGAGGTGTCCGTACCTCATACGGGGTCGTTTGGGTTCTGGTTTGGGTTTCACCCTTTAACGGCTTCTTTTCAAGTCTAAGTGTGATTTTCGCAAATTATCGTCATACTCTCAAACCGGGAGACCCATGACTACGCGGTCAGTTCCTACAAGTTACATTAGTCCCGTGCGAGGTGATCGTGCCTCCTACGGAGTCGTTTGAGGGCTGGTATGGGTTTTCACCCTTTAACGGCCTGTTTTCAAGTCTAAGTGTGATTTTTGCAAATTATCGTCATACTCTCTCACCGGAAGACCCGGGACGACGCGGTCTGTTCCTACAAGTTACATTGGTCCCGTGCGAGGTGTTCGTGCCTCCTACGGGGTCGTTTGGGGGCTGGAATGGGTTTTCACCCATTAACGGCCTGTTTTCAAGTCTAATTGTTATTTTTTTAAATTATCGTCATAATCTCAAACCGAGAGACCCGGGACTACGCGATCAGGGGGCTGGTTTGGGTTTTCACCCTTTAACGGCCTGTTTTCAAGTCTAAGTGTGATTTTTGCAAATTATCGCCATATTCTCAAACCGAGAGACCCGGGACTACGCGGCCAGTTCCTACAAGTTACATTGGTCCCGTGCGAGGTGTTCGTGCCTCCTACGGTGTCGTTTGGGGGCTGGTTTGGGTTTTCACCCATTAACGGCCTGTTTTCAAGTCTAAGTGTGATTTTTACAAATTATCATCATACTCTCAAACCGGGAGACCCGGGACTACGCGGTCAGTTCCTACAAGTTAAATTAGTCCCGTGCGAGGTGTTCGTGCCTCCTACGGAGTCGTTTGGGGGCTGGTTTGGGTTTTCACCCTTTAACGGCCTGTTTTCAAGTCGAAGTGTGATTTTTACAAATTATCATCATACTGTCAAACCGGGATACCCGGGACTACGCAGTCAGTTCCTACAAGTTACATTGGTCCCGTGCGAGGTGTTCGTGCCTCCTACGGGGTCGTTTGGGGACTGGTATGGGTTTTCACCCTTTAACGGCCTGTTTTCAAGTCTAAGTGTGATTTTTGCAATTTATCACCATACTCTCAAACCGAGAGACCCGGGACTACGCGGTCAGTTCCTACAAGTATTTCTACAAGTTACATTGGTCCCGTCCGAGGTGTTCGTGCCTCCTACGGGGTCGTTTGGGGACTGGTATGGGTTTTCACCCTTTAACGGCCTGTTTTCAAGTCTAAGTGTGATTTTTGCGAATTATCGCCATACTCTCAAACCGAGAGACCCGGGACTACGCGGTCAGTTCCTACAAGTTACATCGGTCCCGTGCGAGGTGTTCGTGCCTCCTACGGGGTCGTTGGGGGGCCGGTTTGGGTTTTCACCCATTAACGGCCTGTTTCCAAGTTTAAGTGTGATTTTCACAAATTATCGTCATACTCTCAAACCGGGATACCCGGGACTACGCAGTCAGTTCCTACAGGTTACATTGGTCCTGTGCGAGGTGATCGGGCCTCCTACGAGGTCGTTTGGGGGCTGGTTTGGGTTTTCACCCATTAACGGCATGTTTTCAAGTCTAACTGTGATTTTGTCAAATTATCATCATATTCTCAAACCGGGAGACCTGGGACAATGCGGTCCGTTCCTACAAGTTACATTAGTCCCGTGCGAGGTGTTCGTGCCTCCTATGGGGTCGTTTGGGGGCTGGTTTGGGTTTTCACCCTTTAACGGCCAGCTTTCAAGTCTAAGTGTGATTTTTGCAAATTATCATCATACTCTCAAACGGGGAGACCCGGGACAACGCGATCAGTTCCTACAAGTTCCATTGGTCCCGTGTCAGGTGTTCGTGCCTCCTAAGGGGTCGTTTGGAGGCTGGTTTGGGTTTTCACCATTTAACGACCTGTTTTCAAGTTTAAGTGTGATTTTCGCAAATTATCGTCATTCCTTCAAATCCAGAGACCCGGGACTACGCGGTCAATTCCTACAAGTTACATTGGTCCCGTGCGAGGTGTTCGTGCTTCCTACGGGGTCGTTTGGGGGCTAGTTTGGGTTTTCACCCATTAACGGCCTGTTTTTAAGTCTAAATGTGATTTTTGCAAATTATCATCATACTCTCAAATCGGGAGACCCGGGACTACGCGGTCAGTTCCTACAAGTTACATTAGTCCCGTGCGAGGTCTTCGTGCCTCCTACGGAATCGCTTGGGGGCTGGTTTGGGTTTTCACCCTTTAACGGTCTGTTTTCAAGTCTAAGTGTGATTTTTACAAATTATCATCATACTCTCAAACCGAGATACCCGGGACTACGCGGTCAGTCCCTACAAGTTACATTGGTCCCGTGCGAGGTGTTCGTGCCTCATACGGGGTCGTTTGGGGACTGGTATGGGTTTTCACCTTTTAACGGCCTGTTTTCAAGTCTAAGTGTGATTTTTGCAAATTATCGTCATACTCTCAAACCGAGAGAACCGGGACTACGCGGTCAGTTCCTATAAGTTACATTGGTCCCGTGCGAGGTGTTCGTGCCTCCTACGGGGTCGTTTGGGGGCTGGTTTGAGTTTTCACCCATTAACGGCCTGTTTTCAAGTCTAAGTGTGATTTTTGGAAATTATCGTCATACTCTCTAACTGGGAGACCCGGGACAACGCGGTCAGTTCCTACAAGTTACATTGGTCCCGTGCGAGGTGCTCGTGCCTCCTACGTGGTCGTTTGGGAGCTGGTTTGGGTTTTCACCCATTAACGGCCTGTTTTCAAGTCTAAGTGTGATTTTCGCAAATTATCGTCATACTCTCTAACCGGAAGACCCGGGACGACGCGGTCAGTTCCTACAAGTTACATTGGTCTCGTGCGAGGTGTTCGTGCCTCCGACGGGGTCGTTTGGGTGCTGGTTTGGGATTTCACCCTTTAACGGCCTGTTTTCAAGTTTAAGTGTGACTTTCGCTAATTATCGTCATACTCTCAAATCGGGATACCCGGGACTACGCAGTCAGTTCCTACAAGTTACATTGGTCCCGTACGAGGTGTTCGTGCCTCCTACGGGGTCGTTTGGGAGCTGGTTTGGGTTTTCACTCATTAACGGCTTGTTTTCAAGTCTAAGCGTGATTTTTGCAAATTATCGTCACACTCTCTAACCGGAAGACCCGAGAGGACGCAGTCAGTTCTTACTAGTTACATTGCTCCCGTACGAGGTGTTCGTGCCTCCTACGGGGTCGTTTGGGGGCTGGTTTGGGTTTTCACCCTTTAACGGCCTGTTTTCAAGTCTAAGTGTGATTTTTGCAAATTATCGTCATACTCTCAAACGGGGAGACCCGGGACAACGCGGTTAGTTCCTACAAGTTACATTGGTCATGTGCGAGGTGTCCATACCTCATACGGGGTCGTTTGGGTGCTGGTTTGGGTTTCACCCTTTAACGGCTTCTTTTCAAGTCTAAGTGTGATTTTTGCAAATTATCGTCATACTCTCAAACCGGGAGACCCGGGACTACGCGGTCAGTTCCTACAAGTTACATTGGTCCCGTGCGAGGTGTTCGTGCCTCCTACGGAGTCGTTTCAGGGTTGGTATGGGTTTTCACCCTTTAACGGCCTGTTTTCAAGTCTAAGTGTGATTTTTGCAAATTATCGTCATACTCTCTCACCGGAAGACCCGGGACGACGCGGTCTGTTCCTACAAGTTACATTGGTCCCGTGCGAGGTGTTCGTGCCTCCTATGGGGTCGTTTGGGGGCTGGTATGGGTTTTCACCCTTTAACGGCCTATTCTCAACTCTAAGTGTTATTTTTTTAAATTATCGTCATAATCTCAAACCGAGAGACCCGGGACTACGCGGTTAGGGGGCTGGTTTGGGTTTTCACCCTTTAACGGCCTGTTTTCAAGTCTAAGTGTGATTTTTACAAATTATCATCATACTCTCAAACCGGGATACCCGGGACTACACAATCAGTTCCTACAAGTTTAATTAGTCCCGTGCGAGGTGTCCGTGCCTCCTACGGAGTCGTTTGGGGTTGGTTTTGGTTTTCACCCTTTAACGTCCTATTTTCAAGTCGAAGTGTGATTTTTACAAATTATCATCATACTCTCAAACCGGGATACCCGGGACTACACAGTCAGTTCCTACAAGTTACATTGGTCCCGTGCGAGGTGTTCGTGCCTCCTACGGGGTCGTTTGGGGACTGGTATGGGTTTTCACCCTTTAACGGCCTGTTTTGAAGTCTAAGTGTGATTTTTGCAAATTATCGCCATATTCTCAAACCGAGAGACCTGGGACTACGCGGTCAGTTCCTACAAGTTACATTGGTCCCGTGCGAGGTGTTCGTGCCTCCTACGGGGTCGTTTGGGGGCTGGTTTGGGTTTTCACCCATTAACGGCCTGTTTTCAAGTTTAAGTGTGATTTTCGCAAATTATCATCATACTCTCAAACCGGGATACCCGGGACTACGCAGTCAGTTCCTACAAGTTACATTGGTTCTGTGCGAGGTGTTCGGGCCTCCTACAAGGTCGTTTGGGGGATGGTTTGGGTTTTCACCATTAACGGCCTGTTTTCAAGTCTAAGTGTGATTTTTGCAAATTATCACCATACTCTCAAACCGGGAGACCCGGGACAATGCGGTCAGTTCCTACAAGTTACATTAGTCCCGTGCGAGGTGTTCGTGCCTCCTATGGTGTCGTTTGGGGGCTGGTTTGGGTTTTCACCCTTTAACGGCCAGTTTTCAAGTCTAAGGGTGATTTTTGCAAATTATCATCATACTCTCAAACGGGGAGACCCGGGACAACGAGATCAGTTCCTACAAGTTCCATTGGTCCCGTGCGAGGTGTTCGTGCCTCCTACGGGTTCGTTTGGGGGCTGGTTTGGGTTTTCCCCCTTTAACGGCCTGTTTTCAAGTCTAAGTGTGATTTTTGCAAATTATCATCATACTCTCAAATCGGGAGACCCGGGACTACGCGGTCAGTTCCTACAAGTTACATTAGTCCCGTGCGAGGTCTTCGTGCCTCCTACGGAATCGTTTGGGGGCTGGTTTGGGTTTTCACCCTTTAACGGCCTGTTTTCAAGTCTAAGTGTGATTTTTGCAAATTATCATCATACTCTCAAAACGGGATACCCGGGACTACGCGGTCAGTTCCTACAAGTTACATTGGTCCCGTGCGAGGTGTTCGTGCCTCATACGGGGTCGTTTGGGGACTGGTATGGGTTTTCACATTTTAACGGCCTGTTTTCAAGTCTAAGTGTATTTTTGCAAATTATCGTCATACTCTCAAACCGAGAGATCCGGGACTACGCGGTCAGTTCCTACAAGTTACATTGGTCCCGTGCGAGGTGTTCGTGCCTCCAACGGGGTCGTTTGGGGGCTGGTTTGGGGTTTCACCCATTAACGGCCTGTTTTCAAGTCTAAGTGTGATTTTTGCAAATTATCGTCATACTCTCTGACTGGGAGACCCGGGACAATGCGGTCAGTTCCTACAAGTTACATTGGTTCCGTGCGAGGTGCTCGTGTCTCCTACGTGGTCGTTTGGGGGCTGGTTTGGGTTTTCACCCATTAACGGCCTGTTTTCAAGTCTAAGTGTGATTTTCGCAAATTATCGTCATAGTCTCTAACCGGAAGACCCGGGACGACGCGGTCAGTTCCTACAAGTTACATTGGTCTCGTGCGAGGTGTTCGTTCCTCCGACGGGGTCGTTTGGTGGCTGGTTTGGGATTTCACCCTGTAAGGACATAATTCTCATGTCCGTTATCTTACAGTTTTGTATGTCATACGCCGCTACATTCGGCTACATCTGGCACGTCTCTACACGATCGCTCACGACGGCCTCTATCCGAATTCCAAGCATCAAGCATTCAACAACTCCTAAATGTGTCCCTCATCTGCCGCAACGACTTCACGTTCCTTGATTTTAGGCACGGAATGCAAGTGGAACGCAAGGGAAGTCAGAACAGTGAAAAAGGCTTGATAGGGAAGTTCAAGGGCATTTTCGTAATTTCACATCCATAGTCCGGAGGTCTGGTCAACTTGAAAGTTGAAGATCTCGCCGCAACGAAGATACTGGAAGAAACGGCACCTCAATCCGAGCTACGATGAAAAAGTTATGACCTTTTGAAGTTGGAGAAAATTCCTTGAAGAATGCTGTTTTTTTAACCTCATACCAGAATGGGAACACCAAACCGGTTCGGTGTACCCCAGATGGGGTTCGGTGTACCTGTACGCTGATAAGTTTTTAAGAGTTTTAACAAAGCGGGATTCTTCATATTTTTTCCTATAAATACCAACTTCGGGGGAGTTGTTTTGCAAGACTTTAGAAGACGTTTTTGAGAGTCCAAATACATCTAGTCTTCATATTTTTGAGTCCCAAGACTCATGTTTTGATTCACACAATTCTTCCAAACCTTTGTGAATCCTTTAAGCAACCCAAGAACACCATTGATGTTCAACCCTTTGTGAAGTGGACCGCTTCTTCCTCTTCATTGCAGCCCTACTGGACAGGGATAGTTCCAGCCGCCACCCCTACTGGAAAGGGTTTCTTCCAGCCGCGACTACAGAATCCGATACCCGAGGGTAATTCTTAGTCAATCTGTATTTCATTGTAATCCGATTGTAAACCGTGTTTTACAAATTATAGTGATATACAAATGGTTTTGCCCCTGTGGGGGATTTTTCCTTAAACTTTGTGTGTTGAATATCTTGTGCATGATTTCATATTGTTTCAATCACACCTAGTTGCATGCTTAGGGTTAAATTGGGTTAAAATTGGTGTTTATTATATTATTTCTTATTTGAACGCAAGCGCCAACTCTTTCAAATTGGTATCAGAGCAGGTTACGCTAATCTATCACGTATTCCTTTTTCCGCAAAATTTTTCTAAAGATATCAATTTTTGAAATAAATTGATTTTTGAAAAGAGCGTGTTCAAATGGAGAAGTCATATTATAAAATGCCTATTTTTGACGGGTCGAATTATGCCTATTGGAAAGCCCGTATGAGGTCGGCTTTAAAAGCCATTGATGAACGTGTCTGGATTTTAGTTGAACGAGGATGGACTCCTCCAACCGTGACTGTTGATAATGTGACCAACTTGAAACCTGACATCACTTGGACTGATGATGAATTTAAATGGTCGTCTTTTAACTCTAAAGGTCTAAGTGCTATTTCTGGGTCTGTCACTCCTGATGAGTTCAAACGCATAATGACGTGCACCACGTCAAAAGAAGCATGGGATATTTTGCAACTTACCCATGAAGGAACAAATGCTGTTAAAGAGTCAAAATTGCAAAATTTAACAACTCAATTTGAAACCATCACCATGCATGAAAATGAATGTTTTGATGAATTTTATGCTAGGCTCTCTGACATTGTTAATACTAGCTATAATCTTGGTGAACATATTCCAAATGCTAGGGTTGTTAAAAAGATTCTTCGTTCCCTTCCTAAGCGCTTTATACCTAAAGTCACTGTGCTGAATTCCTTGGGTAATTTAAATACTCTAAAATTGGAAGAACTGGTAGGAGATTTACAAACTTATGAAATAGACATGTTTCCTAAATCTGCCAAGCCAAAAGATAAGGGGATTGCCCTTAAAGCCCAAGAGAGAAAAAGTGAGGGGTCGGCAAGAAAGAGAGTCGAGTCGTCTAGAAAGATAGAAACTTCTGATTCTGAATGTGAGTTTGACCTAGATGATTTGGCACTTTTTGCTAAAAACTTCAAGAAAATTCTGAAATTTAAGAAAAATGGGAATTTCAAAGATAAAAAGAATTTTCAGAAAAATAAGTTTGAAAAGAAAGACTTCAAAGAACCCCCTAAAGACAGTGAGAGGTGTTTTGAGTGCGACGGTAAGGGACACAGAGCGTTTGAGTGTGCCACTCGTCTGAATAGGGAAAAGGGTAAAGCTGTCCTAAACGCTACCCTTAGTGACGACAGTGAGGTCGAGTCGGTGGACTCGGGAGATGAGTCACCGCATGAGCGTAACTTCACCGCGTTCATGGCTAGTCATGTGAGTACTCCTAGTGCATCTCACGACGATGAGGATGCTACTTCACAGGGACACCTCGACAGCGAGAGCGAAGAGAGTGAGGGAGAGGAGGAAGGTAGTGAGGACGAGAGTAGCCTTCAACGCGCCTACGCCGAGTTATATGATGAGTCTTTCAAAACTAAAAAACGTAATAAGGCGTTAGTTCTTAGGATCACCGCGTTAGAAGAAGAGTTAGGAAAGATGAGAGAGAGAGAGTCCTCCACCTGCACCGCCATGAAAGAGAGAGAGTCTGCCTGGGTTAGTAAAGAAAATTTGCTTAAAGAGAGAGAGTGGGGTTTTGAGAAAGAAAAAGCGGACTTGACTAAACAAGTGGCTAGTCTTACGAGTGAGCTCCATTCCTCCCTGGAGACTCGAAAGAAACTTGAAGCCCTTGTTGCTCAGCTTACTTATGACGTTGAGAGAGCTAGGAAAGTCAAGGTACAAATCGAGGACAGATCTGGGAAGATGGGAAAGATGCTCCTCGGTCCCGCTTTAGGTTTTGGTGACCGGAAAGGAATAGGTTTTGATGGTGCCTCCACGTCTCAAATTGCACCCGGACCAATTCCTGAGTTTACTACGACTCCTTATGGCCGTCATAAAAAACCAAGAAGGAGAGTTCGACCAAGAAAAGCAAACCAAGGTTCTCCTAATATTGTGCCCTTTTGCTCCCATTGCAAAAGAAATGGACACCTCAGGGATGATTGCTATAAGTTGGGTCGGACACGACGTACGGTTGCTCCACCACTTCAGACTGATGAGTTTGCCAGTCTGAGAGAGCGTGTTGAGTTTCTAGCCGCCACATCACAGAGCTTGATGGAGGAATTCCGACGGATGACCTTACCATCAATGAATGCGCCCCGCATTCCGGCTAAAACCAACAACAACAAGGGAATACTAAAAGGTACCTACTCTTGGGTTCCTAAGAAAGAGAAAAAGGCCCTTGTTGTCCATGTCGCTCTCAAAGCCCATAATACCTCACAGTGGTATTTTGACAGTGGTTGCTCCAGACATATGACAGGTGATACCTCATATTTTACCCATCTTGAGGATTATAATGATGGGAGAGTCACCTTTGGAGATGGTAGCAAATCTAGCATAGTAGGACGAGGTACAGTAGAGTTACCAGGATTTCCAAAGCTAGAGAACGTGCTGTACGTCAAAGGTTTGAAAGCAAACCTTATTAGCATCAGCTAGCTGTGCGACGATGACTTTGAAGTGAAGTTTGACCGGAAAACTTGTAAGGTCTATGATCAAGCCGGTAAACTATTAGTGCAAGGGGTGAGGACAGAAGATAACTGTTATGGGACTGAGCCCAAATCCTCACTTGTCTGCAACAGCGCCACGATCACTCCTATGGATCTGTGGCACCAACGTCTAGGTCATGTGAACGTCAGAGACTTATCTCGTTTAGTCAAAAAGGACCTAGTACGTGGCTTACCTTCACTTGGAAAGCCAACTTCCATGATTTGTGGACCCTGTCAGTTGGGAAAACAAATCCGTAGCCCGCATAGGAAGTTGAATTCCATTACCACCTCCCGTGCTCTTGAGTTGATTCACATGGATCTTATGGGTCCTACTCGCACGGAGAGTCTAGGTGGTAAGAGATACATTCTCGTGATGGTAGACGATTTCTCTAGATACTCCATTGTAGGTTTTCTAAGAGAGAAATCTGATGCTGTAGAATTTTTAACGACTAAGTGCCGTGTCCTGCAAAATCAACACGGGGTCACTATTAACAGAATACGTAGTGACAACGGCACTGAATTTAAGGAAGCAAAGGTGGATTTGTACTGTGATAGCCTTGGAATCAAACATGAGTTTTCTTCTGTGAGAACTCCTCAGCAAAATGGGATTGTTGAGAGGAAAAATAGAACGATCCAAGAAATGGCTAGATCTATGCTTCTAGGTCGTAAAATTTCTAGGAGATTTTGGGCAGAGGCAGTGTCTACTGCATGCCACACGGTGAATAGGGTCTATCTGCGTCCACACACACTTAAGACGCCTTATGAATTGTGGACAGGCAAGAAACCCAACCTGGCTTATTTCCGTGTCTTTGGGAGTAAATGTTACATCCTACGGGATAGAGAGCAATTAGGAAAGTTTAACTCCCGAAGCGACGAGTGAATATTGCTAGGATATTCATCGGACAGTAGAGCGTACCGGGTTTTTAACCTGAAGAGCTCTAAGGTTATGGAATCAATAAACGTCACTGTGCAAGATGACGAACCTCCGACGGTTATTGATCCCAACCTTCAGTGTGAGGATGAGAACAATTCTGACAGTGATTTACCTGTTCCTCTCCCACACTCTGTGGACCCTATTCCTGTGTTAGGGGACACACCTGCTTGGGTTCGCAAGAGTCATGACCCTTCTGCCATTGTTGATGATCCCACTCTAGGGGTCAAGACTCGTGCTCAGCTAGAGAACGTTGTTAGCCATCTTTGCTACACGTCCAAAGTCGAGCCCAAGAACCACAAAGAAGCACTCAAAGATGAACACTGGATATCTGCTATGCAGGATGAGATGCTTCAGTTTAAGAAAAACAATGTCTGGGAACTTGTCCCCCGACCTAGTGATACTAATGTTATTGGTACCCGGTGGATTTTCAAGAATAAAATGGATGAAAATGGTACCATAATCAGAAATAAGGCTAGGTTGGTTGCTCAAGGCTACACACAGATAGAGGGTGTAGACTTTGGGGAGACATTTGCTCCTGTTGCGAGGCTTGAGTCCGTCCGCTTATTACTCACCATCGCATGTCATCTGCACTTTAAAGTATATCAGATGGATGTCAAGAGTGCCTTTCTGAATGGCATTCTACAGGAAGAGGTTTTTGTGGAACAACCAAAAGGGTTTGAAGACCCTAAGCACCCTGATCACGTCTACTATCTGAGGAAAGCCTTGTATGGTTTGAAGCAAGCACCCCGTGCTTGGTACGAGAGGCTTACTTCCTATCTCTTAGCCCGTGGCTTCAAGAGAGGGGGAGTTAATATGACGTTGTTCGTCAGGAGAGATGACGGTGCTATCTTGGTTGCCCAAGTCTATGTGGACGACATAGTCTTTGGATCCACATGCTCCCAGCATGCTCACCACTTTGAGGAGGAGATGAAAAGTGAGTTTGAGATGAGCATGGTAGGTGAGCTTACATTCTTCCTTGGTCTCCAGGTTCGTCAGCTAGAGGATGGGATGTTCATCTCCCAATCCAAGTATGCTAGAGACCTAGTGAAGAAATTTGGTTTAGACTCCGCTAAGCATGCTCGTACACCTATGAGTACCACTACCAAGCTTAGTAAGGACACTTCAGGCAAGGATGTAGAGCAAACCTTATATCGGAGTATGATAGGCAGTCTTCTCTACTTGACTGCTAGTCGTCCCGACATTGCCTTTAGTGTTGGAGTCTGTGCGCGTTATCAGGCGTCTCCTAAAGAGTCACACTTACTCGCTCTAAAACGTATTATCAAATACGTGAGTGGGACTCTCTCATACGGTATTTGGTATTCCTTTGATACCGATGACCGTTTGTCCGCCTATTCGGATGCCGATTGGGCCGGGGACGTAGATGGATGTAAGAGCACTTCTGGTGGGTGTTTCTACTTTGGTTCTGCTCTTGTCTCTTGGTTGAGCAAGAAGCAAAACTCCATCTCTTTGTCCACTGCGGAGGCTGAGTACATCGCCGCCGGGAGTTGTTGCACGCAACTCATGTGGATGAAGCAAATGTTGGAGGATTATGGGATTTCACAGGACACCATGACCATTTCCTGTGATAACACGAGCGCGATACACATATCCCGCAATCCTGTCCAACATTCGCGCACAAAGCACATCAGGTTACGCGAGCACTTTATACGTCAGTTAGTTGAGGAGAAGGTCGTAATCCTGAGTTTTGTTCCTACCGACCGTCAGTTAGCCGATATTTTCACGAAACCTTTAGATGCCCTTAGATTTGAGAATCTTAGGAAGTCTTTGGGGATTTGCACAGTTGACTGAGGGGTTGGTCTATGTCTAGAATAGGATGCTTCTTCATGTTCATATCATATGCTTCCTATTGCTAGTCTGTTTTATATGTACCATTACTTTGTTGTACAACTTTGTTTTATTCTTTCTGCTTTTTATATTTCTTTTGAAAAAAAAAATACAAAAAGATTTTCTTTTTAGAAAAATTTTCAGAAAAGCACAAAAAGATTTTATTTTGATAAAATTTTTGAAAAATTCAAAAAGAGATTTGCCTTTTATGGATGAGCATTTAAGATAGCCAAGTCACAACTTCATTCCATATATCCATGTGACTGTTTGATAGAGATTTGAGAGGCTACATCATTTCATCCATGTGCTTAACATTGATTGGAGTCTTTGAGATGTAATTAGTGATATTTCCTACATGCTTGACTCCTATATCCTTTATTGCACACATGCACGGCTATATTTGATTATTGCACTTGTCAATCTCATGTTGGCTTGAGTGTTTCCATCTCAATCCTGTCTATACAATGTATAAAATGCGATAAAACTTAACAAGATTGGATTTCATGTAAAAACCGTTTTGGTGAGACTGTGTGATAATTTGCATAACGGAGAGGGGCTGCGAAAGTTGATTCTTATCCTTTGCGCAAAAGCCACCGTTAAAAAAAAAAGGACCTAAAAAATGGAGGAATTGTAATATCCGAGGTCCTAAGAGGTTAAAAGAGCCCGAAAAAATTTAAAGGCAATAAAAAGCAATACCTGCCAAATATGGGCCATTTAGGTTTCACGCAATTCTCCAAAGTTTGAGAATTTAGTATACCTCTATTCAAAATATAAATCTGAGGGAGTTTGGTTGGAGATTGATAACGGGTTTGCACTTCCTTGAAAGTCCTGAAAAAGCATGAAAATCATTTTGGACGTTATTGGTGTAGAAATCACTTTGAGCTTTGATTTGTAGATTTGATATAGTCAATGTCTTATATTTCCTATCTCTTACACCAAAGGAAGCATTTGAGTTCATTCGTTAGGAATATCCAATATTCATCGTACACATATGTCATGTTTGTATGCTTTGATTTTCCTATCGAATTTTGATCACACACATTCTTTTACGCTATCACCGACTTGGTTGTTTTATGTTCATTCATGGTGTGATTTTATACCGTGACACCCCGATTTTGCTTGTTTGATTCATTCTTCTTATTTGTCTATTTGGGGACATCATAAAAAGGGGGAGAAAGAATTATCATTTTATGGGGGAGTTTGAATTTTGGGGGAGTTTTGAGATTTGACTTATGCTTATCATATATTGGTATCTATGTTTATCTCATTTCAAACTCGATACGTCACTTGGTATTTTTTTCTTTTTCTCATGTGTGTAGGTACTACAATGATGATCTCTGAATTGCACACCCTGATGAGAAAAGATTTGAGATTCCTGAACATTTGAAGAACAAACGATGAAGACTATTCATTTGTACCTTTTCCAGTTTTGGGTTCATGGGAGGGTAGATTTGTATAGGCAATTTCATATTTGATAATTCGGATTTTTTATGTATGTACCGGCATAGACATAGGGGGAGATTTGTAAGGACATAATTCTCATGTCCGTTATCTTACAGTTTTGTATGTCATACGCCGCTACATTCGGCTACATCTGGCACGTCTCTACACGATCGCTCACGACGGCCTCTATCCTAATTCCAAGCATCAAGCATTCAACAACTCCTAAATGTGTCCCTCATCTGCCGCAACGACTTCACGTTCCTTGATTTTAGGCACGGAATGCAAGTGGAACGCAAGGGAAGTCAAAACAGTGAAAAAAGGCTTGATAGGGAAGTTCAAGGGCATTTTCGTAATTTCACATCCATAGTCCGGAGGTCTGGTCAACTTGAAAGTTGAAGATCTCGCCGCAACGAAGATACTGGAAGAAACGGCACCTCAATCCGAGCTACGATGAAAAAGTTATGACCTTTTGAAGTTGGAGAAAATTCCTTGAAGAATGCTGTTTTTTTAACCTCATACCAGAATGGGAACACCAAACCGGTTCGGTGTACCCCAGATGGGGTTCGGTGTACCTGTACGCTGATAAGTTTTTAAGAGTTTTAACAAAGCGGGATTCTTCATATTTTTTCCTATAAATACCAACTTCGGGGGAGTTGTTTTGCAAGACTTTAGAAGACGTTTTTGAGAGTCCAAATACATCTAGTCTTCATATTTTTGAGTCCCAAGACTCATGTTTTGATTCACACAATTCTTCCAAACCTTTGTGAATCCTTTAAGCAACCCAAGAACACCATTGATGTTCAACCCTTTGTGAAGTGGACCGCTTCTTCCTCTTCATTGCAGCCCTACTGGACAGGGATAGTTCCAGCCGCCACCCCTACTGGAAAGGGTTTCTTCCAGCCGCGACTACAGAATCCGATACCCGAGGGTAATTCTTAGTCAATCTGTATTTCATTGTAATCCGATTGTAAACCGTATTTTACAAATTATAGTGATATACAAATGGTTTTGCCCCTGTGGGGGATTTTTCCTTAAACTTTGTGTGTTGAATATCTTGTGCATGATTTCATATTGTTTCAATCACACCTAGTTGCATGCTTAGGGTTAATTTGGGTTAAAATTGGTGTTTATTATATTATTTCTTATTTGAACGCAAGCGCCAACTCTTTCACACCCTTTAACGGCCTGTTTTCAAGTTTAAGTGTGACTTTCTCTAATTATCGCCATACTCTCAAACCGGGATACCCGGGACTACGCAGTCAGTTCCTACAAGTTACATTGGTCCCGTGCGAGGTGTTCGTTCCTCCTACGGGGTCGTTTGGGTGCTGGTTTGGGTTTTCACTCATTAACGGCCTGTTTTCAAGTCTAAGCGTGATTTTTGCAAATTATCGTCACAGTCTCTAACCGGAAGACCCGAGAGGACGCGGTCAGTTCCTACAAGTTACATTGGTCCCGTACGAGGTGTTCGTGCCTCCTACGGGGTCGTTTGGGGGCTGGTTTGGGTTTTCACCCTTTAACGGCCTGTTTTCAAGTCTAAGTGTGATTTTCGCAAATTATCGTCACACTCTCATACCGGGAGACCCGGGATTACGCGGTCAGTTCCTACAAGTTACATTAGTCCCGTCCGAGGTGTTCGTGCCTCCTATGGGGTCGTTTGGGGATGGTTTGGGTTTTCACCCTTTAACGGCCTGTTTTCAAGTCTAAGGGTGATTTTTGCAAATTATCATCATACTCTCAAACGGGGAGACCCGGGACAACGCGGTTAGTTCCTATAAGTTACATTGGTCCTGTGCGAGGTGTCCATACCTCATACGGGGTCGTTTGGGTGCTGGTTTGGGTTTCACCCTTTAACGGCTTCTTTTCAAGTCTAAGTGTGATTTTTGCAAATTATCGTCATACTCTCAAACCGGGAGACCCGGGACTACGCAGTCAGTTCCTACCAGTTACATTGGTCCCGTGCGAGGTGTTCGTGCCTCCTACGGAGTCGTTTGAGGGCTGGTATGGGTTTTCACCCTTTAACGGCCTGTTTTCAAGTTTAAGTGTGATTTTTGCAAATTATCGTCATACTCTCTCACCGGAAGACCCGGGACGACGCGGTCTGTTCCTACAAGTTACATTGGTCCCGTGCGAGGTGTTCGTGCCTCCTACGGGGTCGTTTGGGGGCTGGTATGGGTTTTCACCCTTTAACGGCCTATTCTCAACTCTAAGTGTTATTTTTTTAAATTATCGTCATAATCTCAAACCGAGAGTCCCGGGAGTACGCGGTCAGTTCCTACAAGTTACATTGGTCCCGTGCGAGTGTTCGTTCCTCCTACGGGGTCGTTTGGGTGCTGGTTTGGGTTTTCACTCATTAACGGCCTGTTTTCAAGTCTAAGCGTGATTTTTGCAAATTATCGTCACAGTCTCTAACCGGAAGACCCGAGAGGACGCGGTCAGTTCCTACAAGTTACATTGGTCCCGTACGAGGTGTTCGTGCCTCCTACGGGGTCGTTTGGGGGCTGGTTTGGGTTTTCACCCTTTAACGGCCGGTTTTCAAGTCTAAGTGTGATTTTCGCAAATTATCGTCACACTCTCATACCGGGAGACCCGGGACTACGCGGTCAGTTCCTACAAGTTACATTAGTCCCGTGCGAGGTGTTCGTGCCTCCTATGGGGTCGTTTGGGGATGGTTTGGGTTTTCACCCTTTAACGGCCTGTTTTCAAGTCTAAGTGTGATTTTTGCAAATTATCATCATACTCTCAAACGGGGAGACCCGGGACAACGCGGTTAGTTCCTATAAGTTACATTGGTCCTGTGCGAGGTGTCCATACCTCATACGGGGTCGTTTGGGTGCTGGTTTGGGTTTCACCCTTTAACGGCTTCTTTTCAAGTCTAAGTGTGATTTTTGCAAATTATCGTCATACTCTCAAACCGGGAGACCCGGGACTACGCAGTCAGTTCCTACCAGTTACATTGGTCCCGTGCGAGGTGTTCGTGCCTCCTACGGAGTCGTTTGAGGGCTGGTATGGGTTTTCACCCTTTAACGGCCTGTTTTCAAGTTTAAGTGTGAT
The DNA here is from genome assembly GCA_949130495.1 of Sambucus nigra. Taxonomy (NCBI): domain Eukaryota; kingdom Viridiplantae; phylum Streptophyta; class Magnoliopsida; order Dipsacales; family Adoxaceae; genus Sambucus; species Sambucus nigra. Next base: position 820,561,005 of record OX422207.1, read on the forward strand.
TTTTGCAAATTATCGTCATACTCTCTCACCGGAAGACCCGGGACGACGCGGTCTGTTCCTACAAGTTACATTGGTCCCGTGCGAGGTGTTCGTGCCTCCTACGGGGTCGTTTGGGGGCTGGTATGGGTTTTCACCCTTTAACGGCCTATTCTCAACTCTAAGTGTTATTTTTTTAAATTATCGTCATAATCTCAAACCGAGAGACCCGGGACTACGCGGTCATGGGGCTGGTTTGGGTTTTCACCCTTTAACGGCCTGTTTTCAAGTCTAAGTGTGATTTTCGCAAATTATCGTCATACTCTCAAACCGGGATACCCAGGATTACGCGGTCAGTTCCACAAAGTTACATTAGTCCCGTGCGAGGTGTTCGTGCCTCCGATGGGGTCGTTTGGGGGTTGGTTTGGGTTTTCACCCCATAACGGCCTGTTTTCAAGTCTAAGTGTGATTTTTACAAATTATCATCATACTCTCAAACCGGGAGACCCGGGACTACGCGGTCAGTTCCTACAAGTTAAATTAGTCCCGTGCGAGGTGTTCGTGCCTCCTACGGAGTCGTTTGGGGTTGGTTTGGGTTTTCACCCTTTAACGGCCTGTTTTCAAGTCGAAGTGTGATTTTTACAAATTATCATCATACTCTCAAACCGGGATACCCGGGACTACGCAGTCTGTTCCTACAAGTTACATTGGTCCCGTGCGAGGTGTTCGTGCCTCCTACGGGGTCGTTTGGGGACTGGTATGGGTTTTCACCCTTTAACGGCCTGTTTTCAAGTCTAAGTGTGATTTTTGCAAATTATCGCCATACTCTCATACCGAGAGACACGGGACTACGCGGTCAGTTCCTACAAGTTTTCCTACAAGTTACATTGGTCCCGTGCGAGCTGTTCGTGCCTCCTACGGGGTCGTTTGGGGACTGGTATGGGTTTTCACCCTTTAACGGCCTGTTTTCAAGTCTAAGTGTGATTTTTGCAAATTATCGCCATATTATCAAAACCGAGAGACCCGGGACTACGCGGTCAGTTCCTACAAGTTACATTGGTCCCGTGCGAGGTGTTCGTGCCTCCTACGAGGTCGTTTGGGGGCTGGTTTGGGTTTTCACCCATTAACGGCCTATTTTCAAGTTTAAGTGTGATTTTCGCAAATTATCGTCATACTCTCAGACCGGGATACCCGGGACTACGCAGTCAGTTCCTACAAGTTACATTGGTCCTGTGCGAGGTGTTCGGGCCTCCTACGAGGTCGTTTGGGGGCTGGTTTGGGTTTTCACAATTAACGGCCTGTTTTCAAGTCTAAGTGTGATTTTTGCAAATTATCATCATACTCTCAAACCGTAAGACCCGGGACAACGCGGTCAGTTCCTACAGGTTACATTAGTCCCGTGCGAGGTGTTCGTGCCTCCTATGGGGTCGTTTGGGGGCTGGTTTGGGTTTTCACCCTTTAACGGCCAGTTTTCAAGTCTATGTGTGATTTTTGCAAATTATCATCATACTCTCAAACGGGGAGACCCGGGACAACGCGATCAGTTCCTACAAGTTCCATTGGTCCCGTGCCAGGTGTTCGTGCCTCCTAAGGGGTCGTTTGGGGGCAGGTTTGGGTTTTCACCCTTTAACGGCCTGTTTTCAAGTTTAAGTGTGATTTTCGCAAATTATCGTCATTCCTTCAAATCGAGAGACCCGGGACTACGCGGTCAGTTCCTACAAGTTACATTGGTCCCGTGCGAGGTGTTCGTGCTTCCTACGGGGTCGTTTGGGGGCTAGTTTGGGTTTTCACCCATTAACGGCCTATTTTTAAGTCTAAGTGTGATTTTTGCAAATTATCATCATACTCTCAAACCGGGAGACCCGGGACTACGCGGTCAGTTCCTACAAGTTACATTAGTCCCGTGCGAGGTGTTCATGCCTCCTACGGAGTCGTTTGGGGGCTGGTTTGGGTTTTCACCCTTTAACGGCCTGTTTTCAAGTCTAAGTGTGATTTTTGCAAATTATCATCATACTCTCAAACCGGGATACCCGGGACTACGCGGTCAGTTCCTACAAGTTACATTGGTCCCGTGCGAGGTGTTCGTGCCTCATACGGGGTCGTTTAGTGACTGGTATGGGTTTTCACCTTTTAACGGCCTGTTTTCAAGTCTAAGTGTGATTTTTGCAAATTATCATCATACTCTAAAACCGAGAGACCCGGGACAACGCGGTCAGTTCCTACAAGTTACATTGGTCCCGTGCGAGGTGTTCGTGCCTCCTACGGGGTCGTTTGGGGGCTGGTATGGGTTTTCACCCATTAACGGCCTGTTTTCAAGTCTAAGTGTGATTTTTGCAAATTATCGTCATACTCTCTAACCGTGAGACCCGGGACAACGCGATCAATTCCTACAAGTTACATTGGTCCCGTGCGAGGTGCTCGTGCCTCCTACGTGGTCGTTTGGGGGCTGGTTTGGGTTTTCACCCATTAACGGCCTGTTTTCAAGTCTAAGTGTGATTTTCGCAAATTATCATCATACTCTCTAACCGAAAGACCCGGGATGACGCGGTCAGTTCCTACAAGTTACATTGGTCCCGTGCGAGGTGTTCGTGCCTCCGACGGGGTCATTTGGGGGCTGGTTTGGGATTTTACCCTTTAACGGCCTGTTTTCAAGTTTAAGTGTGATTTTCGCTAATTATCGTCATACTCTCAAACCGGGATACCCGGGACTACGCAGTCAGTTCCTACAAGTTACATTGGTCCCGTACGAGGTGTTCGTGCCTCCTACGGGGTCGTTTGGGTGCTGGTTTGGGTTTTCACTCATTAACGGCCTGTTTTCAAGTCTAAGTGTGATTTTTGCAAATTATAGTCACACTCTCTAACCGGAAGACCCGGGAGGACGCGGTCAGTTCCTACAAGTTACATTGGTCCCGTACGAGGTGTTCGTGCCTCCTACGGGGTCGTTTGGGGGCAGGTTTGGGATTTCACGCTTTAACGGCCTATTTTCAAGTCTAAGTGTGATTTTCACAAATTATCGTCACACTCTCATACCGGGAGACCCGAGATTACGCGGTCAGTTCCTACAAGTTACATTAGTCCCGTGCGAGGTGTTCGTGCCTCCTATGGGGTCGTTTGGGGGATGGTTTGGGTTTTCACCCTTTAACGGCCTGTTTTCAAGTCTAAGTGTGATTTTAGCAAATTATCGTCATACTCTCAAATGGGGAGACCCGGGACAACGCGGTTAGTTCCTACAAGTTACATTGGTCTTGTGCGAGGTGTCCGTACCTCATACGGGGTCGTTTGGGTCCTGGTTTGGGTTTCACCCTTTAACGGCTTCTTTTCAAGTCTAAGTGTGATGTTTGCAAATTATCGTCATACTCTCAAATCGGGAGACCCGGGACTACGCGGTCAGTTCCTACAAGTTACATTGGTCCCGTGCGAGGTGTTCATGCCTCCTACGGAGTCGTTTGAGGGCTGGTATGGGTTTTCACCCTTTAACGGCCTGTTTTCAAGTCTAAGTGTGATTTTTGCAAATTATCGTCATACTCTCTCACCGGAAGACCCGGGACGATGCGGTCTGTTCCTACAAGTTACATTGGTCCCGTGCGAGGTGTTCGTGCCTCCTACGGGGTCGTTTGGGGGCTGGTATGGGTTTTCACCCTTTAACGGCCTGTTTTCAAGTCTAAGTGTTATTTTTTTAAATTATCGTCATAATCTCAAACCGAGAGACCCGGGACTACGCGGTCAGGGGGCTGGTTTGGCTTTTCACCCTTTAACGGCCTGTTTTCAAGTCTAAGTGTGATTTTTGCAAATTATCGTCATACTCTCAAACCGGGATACCCAGGATTACGCGGTCAGTTCCACAAAGTTACATTAGTCCCGTGCGAGGTGTTCGTGCCTCCTATGGGGTCGTTTGGGGGCTGGTTTGGGTTTTCACCCTTTAACGGCCTGTTTTCAAGTCTAAGTGTGATTTTTACAAATTATCATCATACTCTCAAACCGGGAGACCCGGGACTACGCGGTCAGTTCCTACAAGTTAAATTAGTCCCGTGCGAGGTGTTCGTGCCTCCTATGGAGTCGTTTGGGGTTGGTTTGGGTTTTCACCCTTTAACGGCCTGTTTTCAAGTCGAAGTCTGATTTTTACAAATTATCATCATACTCTCAGACCGGGATACCCTGGACTACGCAGTCAGTTCCTACAAGTTACATTGGTCCCGTGCGAGGTGTTCGTGCCTCCTACGGGGTCGTTTGGGGACTGGTATGGGTTTTCACCTTTTAACGGCCTGTTTTCAAGTCTAAGTGTGATTTTTGCAAATTATCGCCATAGTCTCAAACCGAGAGACACGGGACTACGCGGTCAGTTCCTACAAGTTTTCCTACAAGTTACATTGGTCCCGTGCGAGGTGTTCGTGCCTCCTACGGGGTCGTTTGGGGACTGGTATGGGTTTTCACCCTTTAACGGCCTGTTTTCAAATCTAAGTGTGATTTTTGCAAATTATCGCCATACTCTCAAACCGAGAGACCCGGGACTACGCGGTCAATTCCTACAAGTTACATTGGTCCCGTGCGAGGTGTTCGTGCCTCCTACGAGGTCATTTGGGGGCTGGTTTGGGTTTTCACCCATTAACGGCATGTTTTCAAGTTTAAGTGTGATTTTCGCAAATTATCGTCATACTCTCAAACCGGGATACCCGGGACTACGCAGTCAGTTCCTACAAGTTACATTGGTCCTGTGCGAGGTGTTCGGGCCTCCTACGAGGTCGTTTGGGGGCTGGTTTTGGTTTTCACCCATTAACGGCCTGTTTTCAAGTCTAAGTGTGATTTTTACAAATTATCATCATACTCTCAAACCGGGAGACCCGGGACAACGCGGTCAGTTCCTACAAGTTACTTTAGTCCCGTGCGAGGTGTTCGTGCCTCCTATGGGGTCGTTTGGGGGCTGGTTTGGGTTTTCACCCTTTAACAGCCAGTTTTCAAGTCTAAGTGTAATTTTTGCAAATTATCATCATACTCTCAAACGGGGTGACCCGGGACAACGCGATCAGTTCCTACAAGTTCCATTGGTCCCGTGCCAGGTGTTCGTGCCTAATAAGGGGTCGTTTGGGGGCTGGTTTGGGTTTTCACCCTTTAACAGCCTGTTTTCAAGTTTAAGTGTGATTTTCGCAAATTATCGTCATTCCTTCAAATCGAGAGACCCGGGACTACGCGGTCAGTTCCTACAAGTTACATTGGTCCCGTGCGAGGTGTTCGTGCTTCCTACGGGGTCGTTTGGGGGCTAGTTTGGGTTTTCACCCATTAACGGCCTGTTTTTAAGTCTAAGTGTGATTTTTGCAAATTATCATCATACTCTCAAACCGGGACACCCGGGACAACGCGATCAGTTCCTACATGTTACATTGGTCCCGTGCGAGGTGTTCATGCCTCATACGGGGTCGTTTGGGGACTGGTTTGGGTTTTCACCGTTTAACGGCCTGTTTTCAAGTCTAAGTGTGATTTTTGCAAATTATCGTCATACTCTCAAACCGGGATACCCGGGACTACGCGGTCAGTTCCTACAAGTTACATTGGTCCCGTGCGAGGTGTTCGTGCCTCCTACGGAGTCGTTTGGGGGCTGGTTTGGGTTTTCACCCTTTAACGACCTGTTTTCAAGTCTAAGTTTGATTTTTACAAATTATCATCATACTCTCAAACCGGGACACCCGGGACTACGCGGTCAGTTCCTACAAGTTACATTGGTCCCGTGCGAGGTGTTCATGCCTCATACGGGGTCGTTTGGGGACTGGTATGGGTTTTCACCTTTTAACGACCTGTTTTCAAGTCTAAGTGTGATTTTTGTAAATTATCGTCATACTCTCAAACCGAGAGACCCGGGACAACGCGGTCAGCTCCTACAAGTTACATTGGTCCCGTGCGAGGTGTTCGTGCCTCCTACGGGGTCGTTTGGGGGCTGGTTTGGGTTTTCACCCATTAACGGCCTGTTTTCAAGTCTAAGTGTGATTTTTGCAAATTATCGTCATACCCTCTAACCGGGAGACCCGGGACAACGCGGTCAGTTCCTACAAGTTAAATTAGTCCCGTGCGAGGTGTTCGTGCCTCCTACGGAGTCGTTTGGGGGCTAGTTTGGGTTTTCACCCTTTAACGGCCTGTTTTCAAGTCTAAGTGTGATTTTTGCAAATTATTGCCATACTCTCAACCGAGAGACCCGGGACTACGCGGTCAGTTCCTACAAGTTACATTGGTCCTGTGCGAGGTGTTCGGGCCTCCTACGAGGTCGTTTGGGGGCTGGTTTTGGTTTTCACCCATTAACGGCCTGTTTTCAAGTCTAAGTGTGATTTTTGCAAATTATCATCATACTCTCAAACCGGGAGACCCGGAACAACGCGGTCATTTCCAACAAGTTACATTGGTCCCGTACGAGGTGTTCGTGCCTCCTACGGGGTCGTTTGTGGGCTAGTTTGGGTTTTCACCCATCAACGGCCTGTTTTCAAGTCTAAGTGTGATTTTTGCAAATTATCGTCATACTCTCCAACCGGGATACCCGGGACTACGCAGTCAGTTCCTACAAGTTACATTGGTCCCGTGCAAGGTGTTCGTGCCTCCTATGGGGTCGTTTGGGGGATGGTTTCGGTTTTCACCCTTTAACGGCCTGTTTTCAAGTCTAAGTGTGATTTTCGCAAATTATCATCATACTCTCTAACCGGAAGACCCGGGACAACGCGGTCAGTTCCTACAAGTTAAATTGGTCACGTGCGAGGTGTTCGTGCCTCCTACGGGGTCGTTTGGGGGCTGGTTTTGGTTTTCACCCTTTAACGGCCTGTTTTCAAGTTTAAGTATGATTTTCGCAAATTATCGTCATACTCTTAAACCGGGATACCCGGGACTACGCAGTCAGTTCTTACAAGTTACGTTGGTCCCGTGCGAGGTGTTCGTGCCTCCTACGGGGTTGTTTGGGTGCTCGTTTGGGTTTTCACCCTTTAATGGCCTGTTTTCAAGTCTGAGTGTGATTTTTGCAAATTATCGTCATACTCTCTAACCGGAAGACTCGGGACGACGCGGTCAGTTACTACAAGTTACATTTGTCCCGTGTGAGGTGTTCGTGCTTCCTATGGGGTCGTTTGGGGGCTGTTTTGGGTTTTCACCCTTTAACGGCCTGTTTTCAAGTCTAATTGTGGTTTTTGCAAATTATCATCATACTCTCAAACGGGGAGACCCAGGACAACGCGATCACTTCCTACAAGTTCCATTGGTCCCGTGCGAGGTGTTCGTGCCTCCTACGGGGTCGTTTGGGGGCTGGTTTGGGTTTTCACCCTTTAACGGCCTGTTTTCAAGTTTTAGTGTGATTTTCGCAAATAATCGTCATACTCTCAAACCGGGATACCCGGGAGTACGCAGTCAGTTCCTACAAGTTACATTGGTCCCGTACGAGGTGTTCGTGCTTCCTACGGGGTCGTTTGGGGGTTGGTTTGGGTTTTCACCCTTTAACGGCCTGTTTTCAAGTCTAAGTGTGATTTTTTCAAATTATCATCATACTCTCTACCGGGAGACCCGGGACTTCGCGGTCAGTTCCTACAAGTTAAATTAGTCCCGTGTGAGGTGTTCGTGCCTCCTACGGAGTCGTTTGGGAGCTGGTTTGGGTTTTCACCCTTTAACGGCCTGTTTTCAAGTCTAAGTGTGATTTTTGCAAATTATCATCATACTCTCAAACCGGGATACCCGGGACTACGCAGTCAGTTCCTACAAGTTACATTGGTCCCGTGCGAGGTGTTCGTGCCTCATACGGGGTCGTTTGGGGAATGGTATGGGTTTTCACCCTTTAACGCAAATTATCGTCATACTCTCTAACCGGAAGAGCCAGGACGACGCGGTCAGTTCCTACAAGTTACATCAGTCCCGTACGAGGTGTTCGTGCCTCCTACGGGGTCGTTTGGGGGCTGGTTTGGGTTTTCACCCTTTAACGGCCTGTTTTCAAATCTAAGTGTGATATTTGCTAATTATCATCATACTCTCAAACGGGGAGACCCGGGACAACGCGGTTAGTTCCTACAAGTTACATTGGTCCTGTGCGAGGTCTCCATACCTCATACGGGGTCGTTTGGGTGCTGGTTTGGGTTTCACCGTTTAACGGCTTCTTTTCCAGTCTAAGTGTGATTTTTGCAAATTATCATCATACTCTCAAACCGGGAGACCAGGGACTACGCGGTCAGTTCCTACAAGTTACATTGGTCCCGTGCGAGGTGTTCGTGCCTCCTACGGAGTCTTTTGCGGGCTAGTATGGGTTTTCACCCTTTAACGGCCTGTTTTCAAGTCGAAGTGTGATTTTTGCAAATTATCATCATACTCTCTCATCGGAAGACCCGGGATGACGTGGTCTGTTCCTACAAGTTACATGGGTCCCGTACGAGGTGTTCGTGCCTCCTACGGGGTCGTTTGGGGGCTGGTATGGGTTTTCACCCTTTTACGGCCTGTTTTCAAGTCTAAGTGTTATTTTTTCAAATTATCGTCATACTCTCAAACCGAGAGACCCGAGACTACGCGGTCAGTTCCTACAAGTTACATTGGTCCCGTGCGAGGTGTTCGTGGCTCCAACGGGGTCGTTTGTGGGCTGGTTTGGGTTTTCACCCTTTAACGGCCTATTTTTAACTCTAAGTGTATTTTTGCAAATTATCGCAGTACTCCCAAACCGAGAGACCAGGGACTACGCAGTCAGTTCCTTCAAGTTACATTTGTCCCGTTCGAGGTGTTCGTGCCTCCTACGGGGTCGTTTGGGGGCTGGTTTTGGTTTTCACCCATTAACGGCCAGTTTTCAAGTCTAAGTGTGATTTTCGCAAATTATCGTCATACTCTCTAACCGGGAGACCCGGGACTACGCGGTAAGTTCCTACAAGTTACAATGGTCCCGTACGAGGTGTTCGTGCCTCCTACGGGGTCATTTGGGTGCTGGTTTTGGTTTTCACCCTTTAACGGCCTATTTTCAGGTCTAAGTGTTATTTTCGCAAATTATCGTCATACTCTCTAACCGGGAGACCCGGGACTACGCGGTCAGTTCCTAAAAGTACATTGGTCCCGTGCTAGGTGTTCGTACCTCCTATGGGGTCGTTTGGGTGCTAGTTTGGGTTTTCACCCTTTAACGGCCTGTTTTCAAGTCTAAGTGTGATTTTCACAAATTATCGTCATACTCTCAAACCGAGAGACCCGGGACTACGCGATCAGTTCCTACAAGTTACATTGGTCCCGTGCGAGTTGTTCGTGCCTCCTACGGGGTCGTTTGGGGGCTGGTTTAGGTTTTCACCCTTTAACGACCTGTTTTCAGGTCTAAGTGTGATTTTTGCAAAATATCATCATACTCTTAAACGGGGATACCCGGGACAACGCGGTCAGTTCCTACAAGCTACATTGGTACCGTGCGAGGTGTTCGTGCCTCCTACGGGGTCGTTTGGGGGCTGGTTTCGGTTTTCACCCATTAACGGCCTGTTTTCATGTCTAAGTGTGATTTTCACAAATTATTGTCATACTCTCAAACCGGGAGACCCGGGACTACGCAGTCAGTTCCTACAAGTTACATTGGTCCCGTGCGAGGTGTTCGTGCCTCCAACGGGGTCGTTTGGGGGCTGGTTTGAGTTTTCACCCTTTAACGACTAGTTTTCAAGTCTAAGTGTTATTTTTTCAAATTATCGTCATACTCTCTAATCGGGATAACCGGGACGACGCGGTCACTTCCTACAAGTTACATTGGTCCCGTGCGAGGTGTTCGTGCCTCCTACGGGGTCGTTTGGGGGTTGGTTTGGGTTTTCACCCTTTAACGGCCTGTTTTCAAGTTTAAGTGTGATTTTCACAAATTATCGTCATACTCTCAAACCGGGATACCCGGGACTACGCAGTCAGTTCCTACAATGTACATTGGTCCTGTGCGAGTTGTTCGGGCCTCCTACGAGGTCGTTTGGGGGCTGGTTTGGGTTTTCACCCATTAACGGCATGTTTTCAAGTCTAAGTGTGATTTTGTCAAATTATCATCATATTCTCAAACCGGGAGACCTGGGACAACGCGGTCCGTTCCTACAAGTTACATTAGTCCCGTGCGAGGTGTTCGTGCCTCCTATGGGGTCGTTTGGGGGCTGGTTTGGGTTTTCACCCTTTAACGGCCAGTTTTCAAGTCTAAGTGTGATTTTTGCAAATTATCATCATACTCTCAAACGGGGAGACCCGGGACAACGCGATCAGTTCCTACAAGTTCCATTGGTCCCGTGCCAGGTGTTCGTGCCTCCTAAGGGGTCGTTTGGAGGCTGGTTTGGGTTTTCACCCTTTAACGGCCTGTTTTCAAGTTTAAGTGTGATTTTCGCAAAATTATCGTCATTCCTTCAAATCCAGAGACCCGGGACTACGCGGTCAGTTCCTACAAGTTACATTGGTCCCGTGCGAGGTGTTCGTGCTTCCTACGGGGTCGTTTGGGGGCTAGTTTGGGTTTTCACCCATTAACGGCCTGTTTTTAAGTCTAAGTGTGATTTTTGCAAATTATCATCATACTCTCAAATCGGGAGACCCGGGACTACGCGGTCAGTTCCTACAAGTTACATTAGTCCAGTGCGAGGTCTTCGTGCCTCCTACGGAATCGTTTGGGGGCTGGTTTGGGTTTTCACCCTTTAACGGCCTGTTTTCAAGTCTAAGTGTGATTTTTGCAAATTATCATCGTACTCTCAAACCGGGATACCCGGGACTACGCGGTCAGTTCGTACAAGTTACATTGGTCCCGTGCGAGGTGTTCGTGCCTCATACGGGGTCGTTTGGGGACTGGTATGGGTTTTAACCTTTTAACGACCTGTTTTCAAGTCTAAGTGTGATTTTTGCAAATTATCGTCATACTCTCAAACCGAGAGAACCGGGACTACGCGGTCAGTTCTTATAAGTTACATTGGTCCCGTGCGAGGTGTTCGTGCCTCCTACGGGTTCGTTTGGGGGCTGGTTTGGGTTTTCACCCATTAACGGCCTGTTTTCAAGTCTAAGTGTGATTTTTGCAAATTATCGTCATACTCTCTAACTGGGAGACCCGGGACCACGCGGTCAGTTCCTACAAGTTACATTGGTCCCGTGCGAGGTGCTCGTGCCTCCTACGTGGTCGTTTGGGGACTGGTTTGGGTTTTCACCCATTAACGGCCTGTTTTCAAGTCTAAGTGTGATTTTCGCAAATTATCGTCATACTCTCTAACCGGAAGACCCGGGACGACGCGGTCAGTTCCTACAAGTTACATTGGTCTCGTGCGAGGTGTTCGTGCCTCCGACGGGGTCGTTTGGGGGCTGGTTTGGGATTTCACCCTTTAACGGCCTGTTTTCAAGTTTAAGTGTGACTTTCGCTAATTATCGTCATACTCTCAAACCGGGATACCCGGGACTACGCAGTCAGTTCCTACAAGTTACATTGGTCCCGTACGAGGTGTTCGTGCCTCGTAGGGGGTCGTTTGGGTGCTGGTTTGGGTTTTCACTCATTAACGGCTTGTTTTCATGTCTAAGTGTGATTTTTGCAAATTATCATCATACTCTCAAACGGGGAGACCCGGGACAACGCGGTTAGTTCCTACAAGTTACATTGGTCATGTGCGAGGTGTCCATACCTCATACGGGGTCGTTTGGGTGCTGGTTTGGGTTTCACCCTTTAACGGCTTCTTTTCAAGTCTAAGTGTGATTTTTGCAAATTATCGTCATACTCTAAAACCGGGAGACCCGGGACTACGCGATCAGTTCCTACAAGTTACATTGGTCCCGTGCGAGGTGTTCGTGCCTCCTACGGAGTCGTTTCAGGGCTGGTATGGGTTTTCACCCTTTAACGGCCTGTTTTCAAGTCTAAGTGTGATTTTTGCAAATTATCGTCATACTCTCTCACCGGAAGACCCGGGACGACGCGGTCTGTTCCTACAAGTTACATTGGTCCCGTGCGAGGTGTTCGTGCCTCCTACGGGGTCGTTTGGGGGCTGGTATGGGTTTTCACCCTTTAACGGCCTATTCTCAACTCTAAGTGTTATTTTTTTAAATTATCGTCATAATCTCAAACCGAGAGACCCGGGACTACGCGGTCAGGGGGCTGGTTTGGGTTTTCACCCTTTAACGGCCTGTTTTCAAGTCTAAGTGTGATTTTCGCAAATTATCATCATACTCTCAAACCGGGATACCCAGGATTACGCGGTCAGTTCCACAAAGTTACATTAGTCCCGTGCGAGGTGTTCGTGCCTCCTATGGGGTCATTTGGGGGCTGGTTTGGGTTTTCACCCCTTAACGGCCTGTTTTCAAGTCTAAGTGTAATTTTTACAAATTATCATCATACTCTCAAACCGGGAGACCCGGGACTACGCGGTCAGTTCCTACAAGTTAAATTAGTCCCGTGCGAGGTGTTCGTGCCTCCTACGGAGTCGTTTGGGGTTGGTTTTGGTTTTCACCCTTTAACGTCCTGTTTTCAAGTCGAAGTGTGATTTTTACAAATTATCATCATACTCTCAAATCGGGATACCCTGGACTACACAGTCAGTTCCTACAAGTTACATTGGTCCCGTGCGAGGTGTTCGTGCCTCCTACGGGGTCGTTTGGGGACTGGTATGGGTTTTCACCCTTTAACGGCTTGTTTTCAAGTCTAAGTGTGATTTTTGCAAATTATCGCCATACTCTCAAACCGAGAGACACGGGACTACACGGTCAGTTCCTACAAGTTTTCCTACAAGTTACATTGGTCCCGTGCGAGGTGTTCGTGCCTCCTACGGGGTCGTTTGGGGACTTGTATGGGTTTTCACCCTTTAACGGCCTGTTTTCAAGTCTAAGTGTGTTTTTTGCAAATTATCGCCATATTCTCAAACCGAGAGACCTGGGACTACGCGGTCACTTCCTACAAGTTACATTGGTCCCGTGCGAGGTGTTCGTGCCTCCTATGGGGTCGTTTGGGGGCTGGTTTGGGTTTTCACCCATTAACGGCCTGTTTTCAAGTTTAAGTGTGATTTTCGCAAATTATCGTCATACTCTCAAACCGGGATACCCGGGACTACGCAGTCAGTTCCTACAAGTTACATTGGTTCTGTGCGAGGTGTTCGGGCCTCCTACGAGGTCGTTTGGGGGCTGGTTTGGGTTTTCACCATTAACGGCCTGTTTTCAAGTCTAAGTGTGATTTTTGCAAATTATCATCATACTCTCAAACCGGGAGACCCGGGACAACGCGGTCAGTTCCTACAAGATACATTATTCCCATGCGAGGTGTTCGTGCCTCCTATGGGGTCGTTTGGGGGCTGGTTTGGGTTTTCACCCTTTAACGGCCAGTTTTCAAGTCTAAGTGTGATTTTTGCAAATTATCATCATACTCTCAAACGGGGGGACCCGGGACAACGCGATCAGTTCCTACAAGTTCCATTGGTCCCGTGCCAGGTGTTCGTGCCTCCTAAGGGGTCGTTTGGGGGCTGGTTTGGGTTTTCACCCTTTAACGGCCTGTTTTCAAGTTTAAGTGTGATTTTCGCAAATTATCGTCATTCCTTCAAATCGAGAGACCCGGGACTACGCGGTCAGTTCCTACAAGTTACAATTGTCCCGTGCGAGGTGTTCGTGCTTCCTACGGGGTCGTTTGGGGGCTAGTTTGGGTTTTCACCCATTAACGACCTGTTTTTAAGTCTAAGTGTGATTTTTGCAAATTATCATCATACTCTCAAACCGGGAGACCCGGGACTACGCGGTCAGTTCCTACAAGTTACATTAGTCCCGGGCGAGGTGTTCGTGCCTCCTACGGAGTCGTTTGGGGGCTTGTTTGGGTTTTCACCCTTTAACGGCCTATTTTCAAGTCTAAGTGTGATTTTTGCAAATTATCATCATACTCTCAAACCGGGATACCCGGGACTACGCGGTCAGTTCGTACAAGTTACATTGGTCCCGTGCGAGGTGTTCGTGCCTCATACTGGGTCGTTTGGTGACTGGTATGGGTTTTCACCTTTTAACGGCCTGTTTTCAAGTCTAAGTGTGATTTTTGCAAATTATCGTCATACTCTAAAACTGAGAGACCCGGGACAACGCGGTCAGTTCCTATAAGTTACATTGGTCCCGTGCGAGGTGTTCGTGCCTCCTACGGGGTCGTTTGGGGGACGGTTTGGGTTTTCACCCATTAACGACCTGTTTTCAAGTCTAAGTGTGATTTTTGCAAATTATCGTCATACTCTCTAACCGGGAGACCCGGGACAACGCGGTCAGTTCCTACAAGTTACATTGGTCCCGTGCGAGGTGCTCGTGCCTCCTACGTGGTCGTTTGGGGGCTGGTTTGGGTTTTCACCCATTAACGGCCTGTTTTCAAGTCTAAGTGTGATTTTCGCAAATTATCATCGTACTCTCTAACCGGAAGACCCGGGATGACGCGGTCAGTTCCTACAAGTTACATTGGTCCCGTGCGAGGTGTTCGTGCCTCCGACGGGGTCGTTTGGGGGCTGGTTTGGGATTTCACCCTTTAACGGCCTGTTTTCAAGTTTAAGTGTGATTTTCGCTAATTATCGTCATACTCTCAAACCGGGATACCCGGGACTACGCAGTCAGTTCCTACAAGTTACATTGGTCCCGTGCGAGGTGTTCGTGCCTCCTACGGGCTCGTTTGGGTGCTGGTTTGGGTTTTCACTCATTAACGGCCTGTTTTCAAGTCTAAGTGTGATTTTTGCAAATTATCGTCACACTCTCTAACCGGAAGACCCGGGAGGACGCGGTCAGTTCCTACAAGTTACATTAGTCCCGTACGAGGTGTTCGTGCCTCCTACGGGGTCGTTTGGGGGCTGGTTTGGGTTTTCACCCTTTAACGGCCTGTTTTCAATTCTAAGTGTGATTTTCGCAAATTATCGTCACACTCTCATACCGGGAGACCCGGGATTACGCGGTCAGTTGCTACAAGTTACATTAGTCCCGTGCGACGTGTTCGTGCCTCCTATGGGGTCGTTTGGCGGATGGTTTGGGTTTTCACCCTTTAACGGCCTGTTTTCAAGTCTAAGTGTGATTTTTGCAAATTATCATCATACTCTCAAACGGGGAGACCCGGGACAACGCGGTTAGTTCCTACAAGTTACATTGGTCCTGTGCGAGGTGTCCGTACCTCATACGGGGTCGTTTGGGTTCTGGTTTGGGTTTCACCCTTTAACGGCTTCTTTTCAAGTCTAAGTGTGATTTTCGTAAATTATCGTCATACTCTCAAACCGGGAGACCCGGGACTACGCGGTCAGTTCCTACAAGTTACATTGGTCCCGTGCGAGGTGATCGTGCCTCCTACGGAGTCGTTTGAGGGCTGGTATGGGTTTTCACCCTTTAACGGCCTCTTTTCAAGTCTAAGTGTGATTTTTGCAAATTATCGTCATACTCTCTCACCGGAAGACGCGGGACGACGTGGTCTGTTCCTACAAGTTACATTGGTCCCGTGCGAGGTGTTCGTGCCTCCTACGGGGTCGTTTGGGGGCTCGTATGGGTTTTCACCCATTAACGGCCTGTTTTCAAGTCTAAGTGTTATTTTTTTAAATTATCGTCATAATCTCAAACCGAGATACCCGGGACTACGCGGTCAGGGGGCTGGTTTGGGTTTTCACCCTTTAACGGCCTGTTTTCAAGTCTAAGTGTGATTTTCGCAAATTATCGTCATACTCTCAAACCGGGATACCCAGGATTACGCGGTCAGTTCCATAACGTTACAATAGTCCCGTGCGAGGTGTTCGTGCCTCCTATGGGGTCGTTTGGGGGCTGGTTTGGGTTTTCACCCTTTAACGGCCTGTTTTCAAGTCTAAGTGTGATTTTTACAAATTATCATCATACTCTCAAACCGGGAGACCCAGGACTACGCGGTCAGTTCCTACAAGTTAAATTAGTCCCGTGCTAGGTGTTCGTGCCTCCTGCGGAGTCGTTTGGGGTTGGTTTGGGTTTTCACCCTTTAACGGCTTGTTTTCAAGTCGAAGTGTGATTTTTACAAATTATCATCATACTCTCAAACCGGGATACCCGGGACTATGCAGTCAGTTCCTACAAGTTACATTGGTCCCGTGCGAGGTGTCCGTGCCTCCTACGGGGTCGTTTGGGGACTGGTATGGGTTTTCACCCTTTAACGGCCTGTTTTCAAGTCTAAGTGTGATTTTTGCAATTTATCGCCATACTCTCAAACCGAGAGACCCGGGACTACGCGGTTAGTTCCTACAAGTTTTTATACAAGTTACATTGGTCCCGTGCGAGGTGTTCGTGCCTCCTACGGGGTCGTTTGGGGACTGGTATGGGTTTTCAGCCTTTAACGGCCTATTTTCAAGTCTAAGTGTGATTTTTGCAAATTATCGCCATACTCCCAAACCGAGAGACTCGGGACAACGCGGTCAGTTCCTACAAGTTAAATTGGTCCCGTGCGAGGTGTTCGTGCCTCCTATGGGGTCGTTTGGCGGCTGGTTTGGGTTTTCACCCTTTAACGGCCGGTTTTCAAGTCTAAGTGTGATTTTTGCAAATTATCATCATACTCTCAAACCGGGATACCCGGGACTACGCGGTCAGTTCCTACAAGTTACATTGGTCCCGTGCGAGGTGTTCGTGCCTCATACGGGGTCGTTTGGGGACTGGTATGAGTTTTCACCTTTGAACGGCCTGTTTTCAAGTCTAAGTGTATTTTTGCAAATTATCGTCATACTCTCAAACCGAGAGATCCGGGACTACGCGGTCAGTTCCTACAAGTTACAATGGTCCCGTGCGAGGTGTTCGTGCCTCCTACGGGGTCGTTTGGGGGCTAGTTTGGGTTTTCACCCATTAACGGCCTGTTTTCAAGTCTAAGTGTGATTTTCGCAAATTATCGTCACACTCTCATACCGGGAGACCCGGGATTACGCGGTCAGTTCCTACAAGTTACATTAGTCCCGTGCGAGGTGTTCGTGCCTCCTATGGGGTCGTTTGGGGATGGTTTGGGTTTTCACCCTTTAACGGCCTGTTTTCAAGTCTAAGTGTGATTTTTGCAAATTATCATCATACTCTCAAATCGGGAGACCCGGGACTACGCGGTCAGTTCCTACAAGTTACATTAGTCCCGTGCGAGGTCTTCGTGCCTCCTACGGAATCGTTTGGGGGCTGGTTTGGGTTTTCACCCTTTAACGGCCTGTTTTCAAGTCTAAGTGTGATTTTTGCAAATTATCATCATACTCTCAAACCGGGATACCCGGGACTACGCGGTCAGTTCCTACAAGTTACATTGGTCCCGTGCGAGGTGTTTTTGCCTCATACGGGGTCGTTTGGGGACTGGTATGGGTTTTCACCTTTTAACGGCCTGTTTTCAAGTCTAAGTGTATTTTTGCAAATTATCGTCATACTCTCAAATCGAGAGATCCGGGACTATGCGGTCAGTTCCTACAAGTTACATTGGTTCCGTGCGAGGTGTTCGTGCCTCCTACGGGGTCGTTTGGGGGCTGGTTTGGGTTTTCACCCATTAACGGCCTGTTTTCAAGTCTAAGTGTGATTTTTGCAAATTATCGTCATACTCTCTGACTGGGAGACCCGGGACAACGCGGTCAGTTCCTACAAGTTACATTGGTTCCGTGCGAGGTGCTCGTGCCTCCTACGTGGTCGTTTGGGGGCTGGTTTGGGTTTTCACCCATTAACGGCCTGTTTTCAAGTCTAAGTGTGATTTTCGCAAATTATCGTCATACTCTCTAACCGGAAGACCCGGGACGACGCGGTCAGTTCCTACAAGTTACATTGGTCTCGTGCGAGGTGTTCGTGCCTCCGACGGGGTCGTTTGGGGGCTGGTTTCGGATTTCACCCTTTAACGGCCTGTTTTCAAGTTTAAGTGTGACTTTCGCTAATTATCGTCATACTCTCAAACCGGGATACCCGGGACTACGCAGTCAGTTCCTACAAGTTACATTGGTCCCGTGCGAGGTGTTCGTGCCTCCTACGGGGTCGTTTGGGTGCTGGTTTGGGTTTTCACTCATTAACGGCCTGTTTTCAAGTCTAAGCGTGATTTTTGCAAATTATCGTCACAGTCTCTAACCGGAAGACCCGAGAGGACGCGGTCAGTTCCTACAAGTTACATTGGTCCCGTACGAGGTGTTCGTGCCTCCTACGGGGTCGTTTGGGGGCTGGTTTGGGTTTTCACCCTTTAACGGCCTGTTTTCAAGTCTAAGTGTGATTTTCGCAAATTATCGTCACACTCTCATACAGGGAGACCCGGGATTACGCGGTCAGTTCCTACAAGTTACATTAGTCCCGTGCGAGGTGTTCGTGCCTCCTATGGGGTCGTTTGGGGATGGTTTGGGTTTTCACCCTTTAACGGCCTGTTTTCAAGTCTAAGTGTGATTTTTGCAAATTATCATCATACTCTCAAACGGGGAGACCCGGGACAACGCGGTTAGTTCCTATAAGTTACATTGGTCCTGTACGAGGTGTCCATACCTCATACGGGGTCGTTTGGGTGCTAGTTTGGGTTTCACCCTTTAACGGCTTCTTTTCAAGTCTAAGTGTGATTTTCGCAAATTATCGTCATACTCTCAAACCGGGATACCCAGGATTACGCGGTCAGTTCCACAAAGTTACATTAGTCCCGTGCGAGGTGTTCGTGCCTCCTATGGGGTCATTTGGGCGCTGGTTTGGGTTTTCACCCCTTAACGGCCTGTTTTCAAGTCTAAGTGTGATTTTTACAAATTATCATCATACTCTCAAACCGGGAGACCCGGGACTACGCGGTCAGTTCCTACAAGTTAAATTTGCCCCGTGCGAGGTGTTCGTGCCTCCTACGGAGTCGTTTGGGGTTGGTTTGGGTTTTCACATTTTAACGGCCTGTTTTTAAGTCGAAGTGTGATTTTTACAAATTATCATCATACTCTCAAACCGGGATACCCGGGACTACGCAGTCAGTTCCTACAAGTTACATTGGTCCCGTGCGAGTTGTTCGTGCCTCCTACGGGGTCGTTTGGGGACTGGTATGGGTTTTCACCCTTTAATGGCCTGTTTTCAAGTCTAAGTGTGATTTTTGCAAATTATCGCCATACTCTCAAACCGAGAGACACGGGACTACGCGGTCAGTTCCTACAAGTTTTCCTACAAGTTACATTGGTCCCGTGCGAGGTGTTCGTGCCTCCTACGGGGTCGTTTGGGGACTGGTTTGGGTTTTCACCCTTTAACACCCTGTTTTCAAGTCTAAGTGTGATTTTTGCAAATTATCGCCATATTATCAAACCGAGAGACCCGGGACTACGCGGTCAGTTCCTACAAGTTACATTGGTCCCGTGCGAGGTGTTCGTGCCTCCTACAGGGTCGTTTGGGGGTTGGTTTGGGTTTTCACCCATTAACGGCCTGTTTTCAAGTTTAAGTGTGATTTTTGCAAATTATCGTCATACTCTCAAACCGGGATACCCGGGACTACGCAGTCAGTTCCTACAAGTTACATTGGTCCTGTACGAGGTGTTCGGGCCTCCTACGAGGTCGTTTGGGGGCTGGTTTGGGTTTTCACAATTAACGGCCTGTTTTCAAGTCTAAGTGTGATTTTTGCAAATTATCATCATACTCTCAAACCGTAAGACCCGGGACAACGCGGTCAGTTCCTACAGGTTACATTAGTCCCGTGCGAGGTGTTCGTGCCTCATACGGGGTCGTTTGGGGACTGGTATGAGTTTTCACCTTTGAACGGCCTGTTTTCAAGTCTAAGTGTATTTTTGCAAATTATCGTCATACTCTCAAACCGAGAGATCCGGGACTACGCGGTCAGTTCCTACAAGTTACAATGGTCCCGTGCGAGGTGTTCGTGCCTCCTACGGGGTCGTTTGGGGGCTAGTTTGGGTTTTCACCCATTAACGGCCTGTTTTCAAGTCTAAGTGTGATTTTCGCAAATTATCGTCACACTCTCATACCGGGAGACCCGGGATTACGCGGTCAGTTCCTACAAGTTACATTAGTCCCGTGCGAGGTGTTCGTGCCTCCTATGGGGTCGTTTGGGGATGGTTTGGGTTTTCACCCTTTAACGGCCTGTTTTCAAGTCTAAGTGTGATTTTTGCAAATTATCATCATACTCTCAAATCGGGAGACCCGGGACTACGCGGTCAGTTCCTACAAGTTACATTAGTCCCGTGCGAGGTCTTCGTGCCTCCTACGGAATCGTTTGGGGGCTGGTTTGGGTTTTCACCCTTTAACGGCCTGTTTTCAAGTCTAAGTGTGATTTTTGCAAATTATCATCATACTCTCAAACCGGGATACCCGGGACTACGCGGTCAGTTCCTACAAGTTACATTGGTCCCGTGCGAGGTGTTTTTGCCTCATACGGGGTCGTTTGGGGACTGGTATGGGTTTTCACCTTTTAACGGCCTGTTTTCAAGTCTAAGTGTATTTTTGCAAATTATCGTCATACTCTCAAATCGAGAGATCCGGGACTATGCGGTCAGTTCCTACAAGTTACATTGGTTCCGTGCGAGGTGTTCGTGCCTCCTACGGGGTCGTTTGGGGGCTGGTTTGGGTTTTCACCCATTAACGGCCTGTTTTCAAGTCTAAGTGTGATTTTTGCAAATTATCGTCATACTCTCTGACTGGGAGACCCGGGACAACGCGGTCAGTTCCTACAAGTTACATTGGTTCCGTGCGAGGTGCTCGTGCCTCCTACGTGGTCGTTTGGGGGCTGGTTTGGGTTTTCACCCATTAACGGCCTGTTTTCAAGTCTAAGTGTGATTTTCGCAAATTATCGTCATACTCTCTAACCGGAAGACCCGGGACGACGCGGTCAGTTCCTACAAGTTACATTGGTCTCGTGCGAGGTGTTCGTGCCTCCGACGGGGTCGTTTGGGGGCTGGTTTCGGATTTCACCCTTTAACGGCCTGTTTTCAAGTTTAAGTGTGACTTTCGCTAATTATCGTCATACTCTCAAACCGGGATACCCGGGACTACGCAGTCAGTTCCTACAAGTTACATTGGTCCCGTGCGAGGTGTTCGTGCCTCCTACGGGGTCGTTTGGGTGCTGGTTTGGGTTTTCACTCATTAACGGCCTGTTTTCAAGTCTAAGCGTGATTTTTGCAAATTATCGTCACAGTCTCTAACCGGAAGACCCGAGAGGACGCGGTCAGTTCCTACAAGTTACATTGGTCCCGTACGAGGTGTTCGTGCCTCCTACGGGGTCGTTTGGGGGCTGGTTTGGGTTTTCACCCTTTAACGGCCTGTTTTCAAGTCTAAGTGTGATTTTCGCAAATTATCGTCACACTCTCATACAGGGAGACCCGGGATTACGCGGTCAGTTCCTACAAGTTACATTAGTCCCGTGCGAGGTGTTCGTGCCTCCTATGGGGTCGTTTGGGGATGGTTTGGGTTTTCACCCTTTAACGGCCTGTTTTCAAGTCTAAGTGTGATTTTTGCAAATTATCATCATACTCTCAAACGGGGAGACCCGGGACAACGCGGTTAGTTCCTATAAGTTACATTGGTCCTGTACGAGGTGTCCATACCTCATACGGGGTCGTTTGGGTGCTAGTTTGGGTTTCACCCTTTAACGGCTTCTTTTCAAGTCTAAGTGTGATTTTCGCAAATTATCGTCATACTCTCAAACCGGGATACCCAGGATTACGCGGTCAGTTCCACAAAGTTACATTAGTCCCGTGCGAGGTGTTCGTGCCTCCTATGGGGTCATTTGGGCGCTGGTTTGGGTTTTCACCCCTTAACGGCCTGTTTTCAAGTCTAAGTGTGATTTTTACAAATTATCATCATACTCTCAAACCGGGAGACCCGGGACTACGCGGTCAGTTCCTACAAGTTAAATTTGCCCCGTGCGAGGTGTTCGTGCCTCCTACGGAGTCGTTTGGGGTTGGTTTGGGTTTTCACATTTTAACGGCCTGTTTTTAAGTCGAAGTGTGATTTTTACAAATTATCATCATACTCTCAAACCGGGATACCCGGGACTACGCAGTCAGTTCCTACAAGTTACATTGGTCCCGTGCGAGTTGTTCGTGCCTCCTACGGGGTCGTTTGGGGACTGGTATGGGTTTTCACCCTTTAATGGCCTGTTTTCAAGTCTAAGTGTGATTTTTGCAAATTATCGCCATACTCTCAAACCGAGAGACACGGGACTACGCGGTCAGTTCCTACAAGTTTTCCTACAAGTTACATTGGTCCCGTGCGAGGTGTTCGTGCCTCCTACGGGGTCGTTTGGGGACTGGTTTGGGTTTTCACCCTTTAACACCCTGTTTTCAAGTCTAAGTGTGATTTTTGCAAATTATCGCCATATTATCAAACCGAGAGACCCGGGACTACGCGGTCAGTTCCTACAAGTTACATTGGTCCCGTGCGAGGTGTTCGTGCCTCCTACAGGGTCGTTTGGGGGTTGGTTTGGGTTTTCACCCATTAACGGCCTGTTTTCAAGTTTAAGTGTGATTTTTGCAAATTATCGTCATACTCTCAAACCGGGATACCCGGGACTACGCAGTCAGTTCCTACAAGTTACATTGGTCCTGTACGAGGTGTTCGGGCCTCCTACGAGGTCGTTTGGGGGCTGGTTTGGGTTTTCACAATTAACGGCCTGTTTTCAAGTCTAAGTGTGATTTTTGCAAATTATCATCATACTCTCAAACCGTAAGACCCGGGACAACGCGGTCAGTTCCTACAGGTTACATTAGTCCCGTGCGAGGTGTTCGTGCCTCCTATGGGGTCGTTTGGGGGCTGGTTTGGGTTTTCACCCTTTAACGGCCAGTTTTCAAGTCTAAGTGTGATTTTTGCAAATTATCATCATACTCTCAAACGGGGAGACCCGGGACAACGCGATCAGTTCCTACAAGTTCCATTGGTCCCGTGCCAGGTGTTCGTGCCTCCTAAGGGGTCGTTTGGGGGCAGGTTTGGGTTTTCACCCTTTAACTGCCTGTTTTCAAGTTTAAGTGTGATTTTCGCAAATTATCGTCATTCCTTCAAATCGAGAGACCCGGGACTACGCGGTCAGTTCCTACAAGTTACATTGGTCCCGTGCGAGGTGTTCGTGCTTCCTACGGGGTCGTTTGGGGGCTAGTTTGGGTTTTCACCCATTAACGTCCTGTTTTTAAGTCTAAGTGTGATTTTTGCAAATTATCATCAAACTCTCAAACCGGGAAACCCGGGACTACGCGGTCAGTTCCTACAAGTTACATTAGTCCCGTGCGAGGTGTTCGTGCCTCCTACGGAGTCGTTTGGGGGCTGGTTTGGGTTTTCACCCTTTAACGGCCTGTTTTTAAGTCTAAGTGTGATTTTTGCAAATTATCATCATACTCTCAAATCGGGAGACCCAGGACTACGCGGTCAGTTCCTACAAGTTACATTAGTCCCGTGCGAGGTGTTCGTGCCTCCTACGGAGTCGTTTGGGGGCTGGTTTGGGTTTTCACCCTTTAACGACCTGTTTTCAAGTCTAAGTGTGATTTTTGCAAATTATCATCATACTCTCAAACCGGGATACCCGGGACTACGCGGTCAGTTCCTACAAGTTACATTGGTCCCGTGCGAGGTGTTCGTGCCTCATACGGGGTCGTTTGGTGACTGGTATGGGTTTTCACCTTTTAACGGCCTGTTTTCAAGTCTAAGTGTGATTTTTGCAAATTATCATCATACTCTCAAACCGGGATACCCGGGACTACGCGGTCAGTTCCTACAAGTTACATTGGTCCCGTGCGAGGTGTTCGTGCCTCATACGGGGTCGTTTGGGGACTGGTATGAGTTTTCACCTTTGAACGGCCTGTTTTCAAGTCTAAGTGTATTTTTGCAAATTATCGTCATACTCTCAAACCGAGAGATCCGGGACTACGCGGTCAGTTCCTACAAGTTACATTGGTCCCGTGCGAGGTGTTCGTGCTTCCTACGGGGTCGTTTGGGGGCTAGTTTGGGTTTTCACCCATTAACGGCCTGTTTTCAAGTCTAAATGTGATTTTCGCAAATTATCGTCACACTCTCATACCGGGAGAACCGGGATTACGCGGTCAGTTCCTACAAGTTACATTAGTCCCGTGCGAGGTGTTCGTGCCTCCTATGGGGTCGTTTGGGGATGGTTTGGGTTTTCACCCTTTAACGGCCTGTTTTCAAGTCTAAGTGTGATTTTTGCAAATTATCATCATACTCTCAAATCGGGAGACCCGGGACTACGCGGTCAGTTCCTACAAGTTACATTAGTCCCGTGCGAGGTCTTCGTGCCTCCTACGGAATCGTTTGGGGGCTGGTTTGGGTTTTCACCCTTTAACGGCCTGTTTTCAAGTCTAAGTGTGATTTTTGCAAATTATCATCATACTCTCAAACCGGGATACCCGGGACTACGCGGTCAGTTCCTACAAGTTACATTGGTCCCGTGCGAGGTGTTTTTGCCTCATACGGGGTCGTTTGGGGACTGGTATGGGTTTTCACCTTTTAACGGCCTGTTTTCAAGTCTAAGTGTATTTTTGCAAATTATCGTCATACTCTCAAATCGAGAGATCCGGGACTATGCGGTCAGTTCCTACAAGTTACATTGGTTCCGTGCGAGGTGTTCGTGCCTCCTACGGGGTCGTTTGGGGGCTGGTTTGGGTTTTCACCCATTAACGGCCTGTTTTCAAGTCTAAGTGTGATTTTTGCAAATTATCGTCATACTCTCTGACTGGGAGACCCGGGACAACGCGGTCAGTTCCTACAAGTTACATTGGTTCCGTGCGAGGTGCTCATGCCTCCTACGTGGTCGTTTGGGGGCTGGTTTGGGTTTTCACCCATTAACGGCCTGTTTTCAAGTCTAAGTGTGATTTTCGCAAATTATCGTCATACTCTCTAACCGGAAGACCCGGGACGACGCGGTCAGTTCCTACAAGTTACATTGGTCTCGTGCGAGGTGTTCGTGCCTCCGACGGGGTCGTTTGGGGGCTGGTTTCGGATTTCACCCTTTAACGGCCTGTTTTCAAGTTTAAGTGTGACTTTCGCTAATTATCGTCATACTCTCAAACCGGGATACCCGGGACTACGCAGTCAGTTCCTACAAGTTACATTGGTCCGGTGCGAGGTGTTCGTGCCTCCTACGGGGTCGTTTGGGTGCTGGTTTGGGTTTTCACTCATTAACGGCCTGTTTTCAAGTCTAAGCGTGATTTTTGCAAATTATCGTCACAGTCTCTAACCGGAAGACCCGAGAGGACGCGGTCAGTTCCTACAAGTTACATTGGTCCCGTACGAGGTGTTCGTGCCTCCTACGGGGTCGTTTGGGGGCTGGTTTGGGTTTTCACCCTTTAACGGCCTGTTTTCAAGTCTAAGTGTGATTTTCGCAAATTATCGTCACACTCTCATACCGGGAGACCCGGGATTACGCGGTCAGTTCCTACAAGTTACATTAGTCCCGTGCGAGGTGTTCGTGCCTCCTATGGGGTCGTTTGGGGATGGTTTGGGTTTTCACCCTTTAACGGCCTGTTTTCAAGTCTAAGTGTGATTTTTGCAAATTATCATCATACTCTCAAACGGGGAGACCCGGGACAACGCGGTTAGTTCCTATAAGTTACATTGGTCCTGTACGAGGTGTCCATACCTCATACGGGGTCGTTTGGGTGCTGGTTTGGGTTTCACCCTTTAACGGCTTCTTTTCAAGTCTAAGTGTGATTTTCGCAAATTATCGTCATACTCTCAAACCGGGATACCCAGGATTACGCGGTCAGTTCCACAAAGTTACATTAGTCCCGTGCGAGGTGTTCGTGCCTCCTATGGGGTCATTTGGGCGCTGGTTTGGGTTTTCACCCCTTAACGGCCTGTTTTCAAGTCTAAGTGTGATTTTTACAAATTATCATCATACTCTCAAACCGGGAGACCCGGGACTACGCGGTCAGTTCCTACAAGTTAAATTTGCCCCGTGCGAGGTGTTCGTGCCTCCTACGGAGTCGTTTGGGGTTGGTTTGGGTTTTCACCCTTTAACGGCCTGTGTTTTAAGTCGAAGTGTGATTTTTACAAATTATCATCATACTCTCAAACCGGGATACCCGGGACTACGCAGTCAGTTCCTACAAGTTACATTGGTCCCGTACGAGTTGTTCGTGCCTCCTACGGGGTCGTTTGGGGACTGGTATGGGTTTTCACCCTTTAATGGCCTGTTTTCAAGTCTAAGTGTGATTTTTGCAAATTATCGCCACACTCTCAAACCGAGAGACACGGGACTACGCGGTCAGTTCCTACAAGTTTTCCTACAAGTTACATTGGTCCCGTGCGAGGTGTTCGTGCCTCCTACGGGGTCGTTTGGGGACTGGTTTGGGTTTTCACCCTTTAACACCCTGTTTTCAAGTCTAAGTGTGATTTTTGCAAATTATCGCCATATTATCAAACCGAGAGACCCGGGACTACGCGGTCAGTTCCTACAAGTTACATTGGTCCCGTGCGAGGTGTTCGTGCCTCCTACAGGGTCGTTTGGGGGTTGGTTTGGGTTTTCACCCATTAACGGCCTGTTTTCAAGTTTAAGTGTGATTTTTGCAAATTATCGTCATACTCTCAAACCGGGATACCCGGGACTACGCAGTCAGTTCCTACAAGTTACATTGGTCCTGTACGAGGTGTTCGGGCCTCCTACGAGGTCGTTTGGGGGCTGGTTTGGGTTTTCACAATTAACGGCCTGTTTTCAAGTCTAAGTGTGATTTTTGCAAATTATCATCATACTCTCAAACCGTAAGACCCGGGACAACGCGGTCAGTTCCTACAGGTTACATTAGTCCCGTGCGAGGTGTTCGTGCCTCCTATGGGGTCGTTTGGGGGCTGGTTTGGGTTTTCACACTTTAACGGCCAGTTTTCAAGTCTAAGTGTGATTTTTGCAAATTATCATCATACTCTCAAACGGGGAGACCCGGGACAACGCGATCAGTTCCTACAAGTTCCATTGGTCCCGTGCCAGGTGTTCGTGCCTCCTAAGGGGTCGTTTGGGGGCAGGTTTGGGTTTTCACCCTTTAACTGCCTGTTTTCAAGTTTAAGTGTGATTTTCGCAAATTATCGTCATTCCTTCAAATCGAGAGACCCGGGACTACGCGGTCAGTTCCTACAAGTTACATTGGTCCCGTGCGAGGTGTTCGTGCTTCCTACGGGGTCGTTTGGGGGCTAGTTTGGGTTTTCACCCATTAACGTCCTGTTTTTAAGTCTAAGTGTGATTTTTGCAAATTATCATCAAACTCTCAAACCGGGAAACCCGGGACTACGCGGTCAGTTCCTACAAGTTACATTAGTCCCGTGCGAGGTGTTCGTGCCTCCTACGGAGTCGTTTCGGGGCTGGTTTGGGTTTTCACCCTTTAACGGCCTGTTTTTAAGTCTAAGTGTGATTTTTGCAAATTATCATCATACTCTCAAATCGGGAGACCCAGGACTACGCGGTCAGTTCCTACAAGTTACATTAGTCCCGTGCGAGGTGTTCGTGCCTCCTACGGAGTCGTTTGGGGGCTGGTTTGGGTTTTCACCCTTTAACGACCTGTTTTCAAGTCTAAGTGTGATTTTTGCAAATTATCATCATACTCTCAAATCGGGATACCCGGGACTACGCGGTCAGTTCCTACAAGTTACATTGGTCCCGTGCGAGGTGTTCGTGCCTCATACGGGGTCGTTTGGTGACTGGTATGGGTTTTCACCTTTTAACGGCCTGTTTTCAAGTCTAAGTGTGATTTTTGCAAATTATCATCATACTCTAAAACCGAGAGACCCGGGACAACGCGGTCAGTTTCTACAAGTTACATTTGTCCCGTGCGAGGTGTTCGTGCCTCTTACGGGGTCGTTTGGGGGCTGGTATGGGTTTTCACCCATTAACGGCCTGTTTTCAAGTCTAAGTGTGATTTTTGCAAATTATCGTCATACTCTCTAACCGAGAGACCCGGGACAACGCGGTCAGTTCCTACAAGTTACATTGGTCCCGTGCGAGGTGCTCGTGCCTCCTACGTGGTCGTTTGGGGGCTGGTTTGGGTTTTCACCCATTAACGGCCTGTTTTCAAGTCTAAGTGTGATTTTCGCAAATTATCGTCATACTCTCTAACCGAAAGACCCGGGATGACGCGGTCAGTTCCTACAAGTTACATTGGTCCCGTGCGAGGTGTTCGTGCCTCCGACGGGGTCGTTTGGGGGCTGGTTTGGGATTTCACCCTTTAATGGCCTGTTTTCAAGTTTAAGTGTGATTTTTGCTAATTATCGTCATACTCTCAAACCGGGATACCCGGGACTACGCAGTCAGTTCCTACAAGTTACATTGGTCCCGTGCGAGGTGTTCGTGCCTCCTACGGGGTCGTTTGGGTTCTGGTTTGGGTTTTCACTCATTAACGGCCTGTT
Source organism: Sambucus nigra (assembly GCA_949130495.1). Taxonomy (NCBI): domain Eukaryota; kingdom Viridiplantae; phylum Streptophyta; class Magnoliopsida; order Dipsacales; family Adoxaceae; genus Sambucus; species Sambucus nigra. Next base: position 820,589,169 of record OX422207.1, read on the forward strand.
TTCAAGTCTAAGTGTTATTTTTGCAAATTATAGTCACACTCTCTAACCGGAAGACCCGGGAGGACGCGGTCAGTTCCTACAAGTTACATTGGTCCCGTACGAGGTGTTCGTGCCTCCTACGGGGTCGTTTGGATGCTGGTTTGGGATTTCACCCTTTAACGTCCTATTTTCAAGTCTAAGTGTGATTTTCACAAATTATCGTCACACTCTCATACCGGGAGACCCGGGATTACGCGGTCAGTTCCTACAAGTTACATTAGTCCCGTGCGAGGTGTTCGTGCCTCCTATGGGGTCGTTTGGGGGATGGTTTGGGTTTTCACCCTTTAACGGCCTGTTTTCAAGTCTAAGTGTGATTTTTGCAAATTATCATCATACTCTCAAATGGGGAGACCCAGGACAACGCGGTTAGTTCCTACAAGTTACATTGGTCCTGTGCGAGGTGTCCGTACCTCATACGGGGTCGTTTGGGTCCTGGTTTGAGTTTCACCCTTTAACGGCTTCTTTTCAAGTCTAAGTGTGATGTTTGCAAATTATCGTCATACTCTCAAATCGGGAGACCCGGGACTACGCGGTCAGTTCCTACAAGTTACATTGGTCCCGTGCGAGGTGTTCGTGCCTCCTACGGAGTCGTTTGAGGGCTGGTATGGGTTTTCACCCTTTAACGGCCTGTTTTCAAGTCTAAGTGTCATTTTTGTAAATTATCGTCATACTCTCTCACCGGAAGACCCGGGACGACGCGGTCTGTTCCTACAAGTTACATTGGTCTCGTGCGAGGTGTTCGTGCCTCCTACGGGGTCGTTTGGGGGCTGGTATGGGTTTTCACCCTTTAACGGCCTATTTTCAAGTCTAAGTGTTATTTTTTTAAATTATCGTCATAATCTCAAACCAAGAGACCCGGGACTACGCGGTCAGGGGGCTGGTTTGGGTTTACCCTTTAACGGCCTGTTTTCAAGTCTAAATGTGATTTTCGCAAATTATCGTCATACTCTCAAACCGGGATTACGCGGTCAGTTCCACAAAGTTACATTAGTCCCGTGCGAGGTGTTCGTGCCTCCTATGGGGTCGTTTGGGGGCTGGTTTGGGTTTTCACCCTTTAACGGCCTATTTTCAAGTCTAAGTGTGATTTTTACAAATTATCATCATACTCTCAACCCGGGACTACGCGGTCAGTTCCTACAAGTTAAATTAGTCCCGTGTGAGGTGTTCGTGCCTCCTACGGAGTCGTTTGGGGTTGGTTTGGGTTTTCACCCTTTAACGGCCTGTTTTCAAGTCGAAGTGTGATTTTTACAAATTATCATCATACTCTCAGACCGGGATACCCGGGATTACGCAGTCAGTTCCTACAAGTTACATTGGTCCCGTGCGAGGTGTTCGTGCCTCCTATGGGGTCGTTTGGGGGCTGGTTTGGGTTTTCACCCTTTAACGGCCTATTTTCAAGTCTAAGTGTGATTTTTACAAATTATCATCATACTCTCAACCCGGGACTACGCGGTCAGTTCCTACAAGTTAAATTAGTCCCGTGTGAGGTGTTCGTGCCTCCTACGGAGTCGTTTGGGGTTGGTTTGGGTTTTCACCCTTTAACGGCCTGTTTTCAAGTCGAAGTGTGATTTTTACAAATAATCATCATACTCTCAGACCGGGATACCCGGGATTACGCAGTCAGTTCCTACAAGTTACATTGGTCCCGTGCGAGGTGTTCGTGCCTCCTACGGGGTCGTTTGGGGACTGGTATGGGTTTTCACCCGATAACGGCCTGTTTTCAAGTCTAAGTGTGATTTTTGCAAATTATCGCCATACTCTCAAACCGAGAGACCCGGGACTACGCGGTCAGTTCCTACAAGTTACATTGGTCCCATACGAGGTGTTCGTGCCTCCTACGGGGTCATTTGGGGGCTGGTTTGGGTTTTCACCCATTAACGGCATGTTTTCAAGTTTAAGTCTGATTTTCGCAAATTATCGTCATACTCTCAAACCGGGATACCCGGGACTACGCAGTCAGTTCCTACAAGTTACATTGGTCCTGTGCGAGGTGTTCGGGCCTCCTACGAGGTCGTTTGGGGGTTGGTTTGGGTTTTCACCCATTAACGGCCTGTTTTCAAGTCTAAGTGTGATTTTTGTAAATTATCATCATACTCTCAAACCGGGAGACCCGGGACAACGCGGTCAGTTCCTACAAGTTACTTTAGTCCCGTGCGAGGTGTTCGTGCCTCCTATGGGGTCGTTTGGGGGCTGGTTTGGGTTTTCACCCTTTAACGGCCAGTTTTCAAGTCTAAGTGTGATTTTTGCAAATTATCATCATACTCTCAAATGGGGAGACCCAGGACAACGCGATCAGTTCCTACAAGTTCCACTGGTCCCGTGTCAGGTGTTCGTGCCTCCTATGGGGTCGTTTGGGGGCTGGTTTGGGTTTTCACCCTTTAACAGCCTGTTTTCAAGTTTAAGTGTGATTTTCGCAAATTATCGTCATTCCTTCAAATCGAGAGACCCGGGACTACGCGGTCAGTTCCTACAAGTTACATTGGTCCCGTGCGAGGTGTTCGTGCTTCCTACGGGGTCGTTTGGGGGCTAGTTTGGGTTTTCACCCATTAACGTCCTGTTTTTAAGTCTAAGTGTGATTTTTGCAAATTATCATCATACTCTCAAACCGGGAAACCCGGGACTACGCGGTCAGTTCCTACAAGTTACATTAGTCCCGTGCGAGGTGTTCGTGACTCCTACGGAGTCGTTTGGGGGCTGGTTTGGGTTTTCACCCTTTAACGGCCTGTTTTCAAGTCTAAGTGTGATTTTTGCAAATTATCGTCATACTCTCAAACCGAGAGACCCGGGACAACGCGGTCAGCTCCTACAAGTTACATTGGTCCCGTGCAAGGTGTTCGTGCCTCCTACGGGGTCGTTTGGGGGCTGGTTTGGGTTTTCACCCATTAACGGCCTGTTTTCAAGTCAAAGTGTGATTTTTGCAAATTATCATCATACTCTCAAACCGGGATACTCGGGACTACGCGGTCAGTTCCTACAAGTTACATTGGTCCCGTGCGAGGTGTTCATGCCTCATACGGGGTCGTTTGGGGACTGGTATGGGTTTTAACCTTTTAACGACCTGTTTTCAAGTCTAAGTGTGATTTTTGCAAATTATCGTCATACTCTCAAACCGAGAGACCCGGGACAACGCGGTCAGCTCCTACAAGTTACATTGGTCCCGTGCGAGGTGTTCGTGCCTCCTACGGGGTCGTTTGGGGGCTGGTTTGGGTTTTCACCCATTAACGGCCTGTTTTCAAGTCTAAGTGTGATTTTTGCAAATTATCGTCATACTCTCTAACCGGGAGACCCGGGACAACGCGGTCAGTTCCTACAAGTTAAATTAGTCCCGTGCGAGGTGTTCGTGCCTCCTACGGAGTCGTTTGGGGGCTAGTTTGGGTTTTCACCCTTTAACGGCCTGTTTTCAAGTCTAAGTGTGATTTTTGCAAATTATCGCCATACTCTCAACCGAGAGACCCGGGACTACGCGGTCAGTTCCTACAAGTTACATTGGTCCTGTGCGAGGTGTACGGGCCTCCTACCAGGTCGTTTGGGGGCTGGTTTTGGTTTTCACCCATTAACGGCCTGTTTTCAAGTCTAAGTGTGATTTTTGCAAATTATCATCATACTCTCAAACCGGGAGACCCGGAACAACGCGGTCATTTCCAACAAGTTACATTGGTCCCGTACGAGGTGTTCGTGCCTCCTACGGGGTCGTTTGGGGGCTAGTTTGGGTTTTCACCCATTAACGGCCTGTTTTCAAGTCTAAGTGTGATTTTTGCAAATTATCGTCATACTCTCCAACCGGGATACCCGGGACTACGCAGTCAGTTCCTACAAGTTACATTGGTCCCGTGCGAGGTGTTCGTGCCTCCTATGGGGTCGTTTGGGGGATGGTTTGGGTTTTCACCCTTTAACGGCCTGTTTTCAAGTCTAAGTGTGATTTTTGCAAATTATCGTCATAGTCTCTAACCGGAAGACCCGGGATGACGCGGTCAGTTCCTACAAGTTAAATTGGTCCCGTGCGAGGTGTTCGTGCCTCCTACGGGGTCGTTTGGGGGCTGGTTTTGGTTTTCACATTTTAACGGCCTGTTTTCAAGTTTAAGTGTGATTTTCGCAAATTATCGTCATACTCTCAAACCGGGATACCCGGGACTACGCAGTCAGTTCTTACAAGTTACATTGGTCCCGTGCGAGGTGTTCGTGCCTCCTACGGGGTTGTTTGGGTGCTGGTTTGGGTTTTCACCCTTTAACGGCCTGTTTTCAAGTCTGAGTGTGATTTTTGCAAATTATCGTCATACTCTCTAACCGGAAGACTCGGGACGACGCGGTCAGTTACTATAAGTTACATTTGTCCCGTGCGAGGTGTTCGTGCCTCCTATGGGGTCGTTTGGGGGCTATTTTGGGTTTTCACCCTTTAACGGCCTGTTTTCAAGTCTAAGTGTGATTTTTGCAAATTATCATCATACTCTCAAACAGGGAGACCCGGGACAACGCGATCACTTCCTACAAGTTCCATTGGTCCCGTGCGAGGTGTTCGTGCCTCCTACGGGGTCGTTTGGGGACTGGTTTGGGTTTTCACCCTTTAACGGCCTGTTTTCAAGTTTTAGTGTGATTTTCGCAAATAATCGTCATACTCTCAAACCGGGATACGCGGGACTACGCAGTCAGTTCCTACAAGTTACATTGGTCCCGTACGAGGTGTTCGTGCTTCCTACGGGGTCGTTTGGGGGTTGGTTTGGGTTTTCACCCTTTAACGGCCTGTTTTCAAGTCTAAGTGTGATTTTTTCAAATTATCATCATACTCTCTACCGGGAGACCCGGGACTACGCGGTCAGTTCCTACAAGTTAAATTAGTCCCGTGAGAGGTGTTCGTGCCTCCTACGGAGTCGTTTGGGAGCTGGTTTGGGTTTTCACCCTTTAACGGCCTATTTTCAAGTCTAAGTGTGATTTTTGCAAATTATCATCATACTCTCAAACCGGGATACCCGGGACTACGCAGTTAGTTCCTACAAGTTACATTGGTCCCGTGCGAGGTGTTCGTGCCTCCTACGGGGTCGTTTGGGGGCTGGTTTGGGTTTTCACCCATTAACGGCCTGTTTTCAAGTCTAAGTGTGATTTTTGCAAATTATCGTCATACTCTCTAACCGGGAGACCCGGGACAACGCGGTCAGTTCCTACAAGTTAAATTAGTCCCGTGCGAGGTGTTCGTGCCTCCTACGGAGTCGTTTGGGGGCTGGTTTGGGTTTTCACCCTTTAACGGCCTGTTTTCAAGTCTAAGTGTGATTTTTGCAAATTATCGCCATACTCTCAAACCGAGAGACCCGGGACTACGCGGTCAGTTCCTACAAGTTACATTGGTCCCATGCGAGGTGTTCGTGCCTCCTACGGGGTCATTTGGGGGCTGGTTTGGGTTTTCACCCATTAACGGCATGTTTTCAAGTTTAAGTCTGATTTTCGCAAATTATCGTCATACTCTCAAACCGGGATACCCGGGACTACGCAGTCAGTTCCTACAAGTTACATTGGTCATGTGCGAGGTGTTCGGGCCTCCTACGAGGTCGTTTGGGGGTTGGTTTGGGTTTTCACCCATTAACGGCCTGTTTTCAAGTCTAAGTGTGATTTTTGTAAATTATCATCATACTCTCAAACCGGGAGACCCGGGACAACGCGGTCAGTTCCTACAAGTTACTTTAGTCCCGTGCGAGGTGTTCGTGCCTCCTATGGGGTCGTTTGGGGGCTGGTTTGGGTTTTCACCCTTTAACGGCCAGTTTTCAAGTCTAAGTGTGATTTTTGCAAATTATCATCATACTCTCAAACGGGGAGACCCAGGACAACGCGATCAGTTCCTACAAGTTCCATTGGTCCCGTGTCAGGTGTTCGTGCCTCCTAAGGGGTCGTTTGGGGGCTGGTTTGGGTTTTCACCCTTTAACAGCCTGTTTTCAAGTTTAAGTGTGATTTTCGCAAATTATCGTCATTCCTTCAAATCGAGAGACCCGGGACTACGCGGTCAGTTCCTACAAGTTACATTGGTCCCGTGCGAGGTGTTCGTGCTTCCTACGGGGTCATTTGGGGGGTAGTTTGGGTTTTCACCCATTAACGTCCTATTTTTAAGTCTAAGTGTGATTTTTGCAAATTATCATCATACTCTCAAACCGGGAAACCTGGGACTACGCCGTCAGTTCCTACAAGTTACATTAGTCCCGTGCGAGGTGTTCGTGCCTCCTACGGAGTCGTTTGGGGGCTGGTTTGGGTTTTCACCCTTTAATGGCCTGTTTTCAAGTCTAAGTGTGATTTTTGCAAATTATCGTCATACTCTCAAACCGAGAGACCCGGGACAACGCGGTCAGCTCCTACAAGTTACATTGGTCCCGTGCAAGGTGTTCGTGCCTCCTACGGGGTCGTTTGGGGGCTGGTTTGGGTTTTCACCCATTAATGGCCTGTTTTCAAGTCTAAGTGTGATTTTTGCAAATTATCATCATACTCTCAAACCGGGATACCCGGGACTACGCGGTCAGTTCCTACAAGTTACATTGGTCCCGTGCGAGGTGTTCATGCCTCATACGGGGTCGTTTGGGGACTGGTATGGGTTTTCACCTTTTAACGACCTGTTTTCAAGTCTAAGTGTGATTTTTGCAAATTATCGTCATACTCTCAAACCGAGAGACCCGGGACAATGCGGTCAGCTCCTACAAGTTACATTGGTCCCGTGCGAGGTGTTCGTGCCTCCTACGGGGTCGTTTGGGGGCTGGTTTGGGTTTTCACCCATTAACGGCCTGTTTTCAAGTCTAAGTGTGATTTTTGCAAATTATCGTCATACTCTCTAACCGGGAGACCCGGGACAACGCGGTCAGTTCCTACAAGTTAAATTAGTCCCGTGCGAGTTGTTCGTGCCTCATACGGAGTCGTTTGGGGGCTAGTTTGGGTTTTCACCCTTTAACGGCCTGTTTTCAAGTCTAAGTGTGATTTTTGCAAATTATCGCCATACTCTCAACCGAGAGACCCGGGACAACGCGGTCAGTTCCTACAAGTTAAATTGGTCCCGTGCGAGGTGTTCGTGCCTCCTATGGGGTCGTTTGGGGGATGGTTTGGGTTTTCACCCTTTAACGGCCTGTTTTCAAGTCTAAGTGTGATTTTCGCAAATTATCGTCATACTCTCTAACCGGAAGACCCGGGACGACGCGGTCAGTTCCTACAAGTTAAATTGGTCCCGTGCGAGGTGTTCGTGCCTCCTACGGGGTCGTTTGGGGGCTGGTTTTGGTTTTCACCCTTTAACGGCCTGTTTTCAAGTTTAAGTGTGATTTTCGCAAATTATCGTCATACTCTCAAACCGGGATACCCGGGACTACGCAGTCAGTTCTTACAAGTTACATTGGTCCCGTGCGAGGTGTTCGTGCCTCCTACGGGGTTGTTTGGGTGCTGGTTTGGGTTTTCACCCTTTAACGGCCTGTTTTCAAGTCTGAGTGTGATTTTTGCAAATTATCGTCATACTCTCTAACCGGAAGACTCGGGACGACGCGGTCAGTTACTACAAGTTACATTTGTCCCGTGCGAGGTGTTCGTGCCTCCTATGGGGTCGTTTGGGGGCTATTTTGGGTTTTCACCCTTTAACGGCCTGTTTTCAAGTCTAAGTGTGATTTTTGCAAATTATCATCATACTCTCAAACGGGGAGACCCGGGACAACGCGATCACTTCCTACAAGTTCCATTGGTCCCGTGCGAGGTGTTCGTGCCTCCTACGGGGTCGTTTGGGGGCTGGTTTGGGTTTTCACCCTTTAACGGCCTGTTTTCAAGTTTTAGTGTGATTTTCGTAAATAATCGTCATACTCTCAAACCGGGATACCCGGGACTACGCAGTCAGTTCCTACAAGTTACATTTGTCTCGTACGAGGTGTTCGTGCTTCCTACGGGGTCGTTTGGGGGTTGGTTTGGGTTTTCACCCTTTAACGGCCTGTTTTCAAGTCTAAGTGTGATTTTTTCAAATTATCATCATACTCTCTACCGGGAGACCCGGGACTACGCGGTCAGTTCCTACAAGTTAAATTAGTCCCGTGAGAGGTGTTCGTGCCTCCTACGGAGTCGTTTGGGAGCTGGTTTGGGTTTTCACCCTTTAACGGCCTATTTTCAAGTCTAAGTGTGATTTTTGCAAATTATCATCATACTCTCAAACCGGGATACCCGGGACTACGCAGTCAGTTCCTACAAGTTACATTGGTCCCGTGCGAGGTGTTCGTGCCTCCTACGGTGTCGTTTGGGGGCTGGTTTGGGTTTTCACCCATTAACGGCCTGTTTTCAAGTCTAAGTGTGATTTTTGCAAATTATCGTCATACTCTCTAACCGGGAGACCCGGGACAACGCGGTCAGTTCCTACAAGTTAAATTAGTCCCGTGCGAGGTGTTCGTGCCTCCTACGGAGTCGTTTGGGGGCTAGTTTGGGTTTTCACCCTTTAACGGCCTGTTTTCAAGTCTAAGTGTGATTTTTGCAAATTATTGCCATACTCTCAACCGAGAGACCCGGGACTACGCGGTCAGTTCCTACAAGTTACATTGGTCCTGTGCGAGGTGTACGGGCCTCCTACCAGGTCGTTTGGGGGCTGGTTTTGGTTTTCACCCATTAACGGCCTGTTCTCAAGTCTAAGTGTGATTTTTCCAAATTATCATCATACTCTCAAACCGGGAGACCCGGAACAACGCGGTCATTTCCAACAAGTTACATTGGTCCCGTACGAGGTGTTCGTGCCTCCTACGGGGTCGTTTGGGGGCTAGTTTGGGTTTTCACCCATTAACGGCCTGTTTTCAAGTCTAAGTGTGATTTTTGCAAATTATTGTCATACTCTCCAACCGGGATACCCGGAACTACGCAGTCAGTTCCTACAAGTTACATTGGTCCCGTGCGAGGTGTTCGTGCCTCCTATGGGGTCGTTTGGGGGATGGTTTGGGTTTTCACCCTTTAACGGCCTGTTTTCAAGTCTAAGTGTGATTTTCGCAAATTATCATCATACTCTCTAACCGGAAGACCCGGGACGACGCGGTCAGTTCCTACAAGTTAAATTGGTCCCGTGCGAGGTGTTCGTGCCTCCTACGGAGTCGTTTGGGGGCTGGTTTTGGTTTTCACCCTTTAACGGCCTGTTTTCAAGTTTAAGTGTGATTTTCGCAAATTATCGTCATACTCTCAAACCGGGATACCCGGGACTACGCAGTCAGTTCTTACAAGTTACATTGGTCCCGTGCGAGGTGTTCGTGCCTCCTACGGGGTTGTTTGGGTGCTGGTTTGGGTTTTCACCCTTTAACGGCCTGTTTTCAAGTCTGAGTGTCATTTTTGCAAATTATCGTCATACTCTCTAACCGGAAGACTCGGGACGACGCGGTCAGTTACTACAAGTTACATTTGTCCCGTGCGAGGTGTTCGTGCCTCCTATGGGGTCGTTTGGGGGCTATTTTGGGTTTTCACCCTTTAACGGCCTGTTTTCAAGTCTAAGTGTGATTTTTGCAAATTATCATCATACTCTCAAACGGGGAGACCCGGGACAACGCGATCACTTCCTACAAGTTCCATTGGTCCCGTGCGAGGTGTTCGTGCCTCCTACGGGGTCGTTTGGGGGCTGGTTTGGGTTTTCACCCTTTAACGGCCTGTTTTCAAGTTTTAGTGTGATTTTCGCAAATAATCGTCATACTCTCAAACCGGGATACCCGGGACTACGCAGTCAGTTCCTACAAGTTACATTGGTCCCGTACGAGGTGTTCGTGCTTCCTACGGGGTCGTTTGAGGGTTGGTTTGGGTTTTCACCCTTTAACGACCTGTTTTCAAGTCTAAGTGTGATTTTTTCAAATTATCATCATACTCTCTACCGGGAGACCCGGGACTACGCGGTCAGTTCCTACAAGTTAAATTAGTCCCGTGAGAGGTGTTCGTGCCTCCTACGGAGTCTTATGGGAGCTGGTTTGGGTTTTCACCCTTTAACGGCCTATTTTCAAGTCTAAGGGTGATTTTTGCAAATTATCATCATACTCTCAAACCGGGATACCCGGGACTACGCAGTCAGTTCCTACAAGTTACATTGGTTCCGTGCGAGGTGTTCGTGCCTCATACGGGGTCGTTTAGGGACTGGTATGGGTTTTTACCCTTTAATGCAAATTATCGTCATACTCTCTAACCGGAAGAGCCAAGACGACGCGGTCAGTTCCTACAAGTTACATCAGTCCCGTACGAGGTGTTCGTGCCTCCTACGGGGTCGTTTGGGGGCTGGTTTGGGTTTTCACCCTTTAACGGCCTGTTTTCAAGTCTGAGTGTTATTTTTTCAAATTATCGTCATACTCTCTAACCGGGAGACCCGGGACGACGCAGTCAGTTCCTACAAGTTACATTGGTCCCGTGCGAGGTGTTCGTGCCTCCTACGGGGTCGTTTTGGGGATGGTATGGGTTTTCACCCTTTAACGGCCTGTTTTCAAGTCTAAGTGTTATTTTTTTAAATTATCGTCATAATCTCAAACCGAGAGACCCGGGAATACGCGGTCAGGGGGCTGGTTTGGGTTTTCACCCTTTAACGGCCTGTTTTCAAGTCTAAGTGTGATTTTCGCAAATTATCGTCATACTCTCATACCGGGTGACCCGGGATTACGCAGTCAGTTGCTACAAGTTAAATTAGTCCCGTGCGAGGTGTTCGTGCCTCCTATGGGGTCGTTTGGGGGATGGTTTGGGTTTTCACCCTTTAACGGCCTGTTTTCAAGTCTAAGTGTGATTTTCGCAAATTATCATCATACTCTCTAACCGAATGACCCGGGACGACGCGGTCAGTTCCTATAAGTTAAATTGGTCCCGTGCGAGGTGTTCGTGCCTCCTACGGGGTCGTTTGGGGGCTGGTTTTGGTTTTCACCCTTTAACGGCCTGTTTTCAAGTTTAAGTGTGATTTTCGCAAATTATCATCATACTCTCAAACCGGGATACCCGGGACTACGCAGTCAGTTCTTACAAGTTACATTGGTCCCGTGCGAGGTGTTCGTGCCTCCTACGGGGTTGTTTGGGTGCTGGTTTGGGTTTTCACCCTTTAACGGCCTGTTTTCAAGTCTGAGTGTGATTTTTGCAAATTATCGTCATACTCTCTAACCGGAAGACTCGGGACGACGCGGTCAGTTACTACAAGTTACATTTGTCCCGTGCGAGGTGTTCGTGCCTCCTATGGGGTCGTTTGGGGGCTATTTTGGGTTTTCACCCATTAACGGCCTGTTTTCAAGTCTAAGTGTGATTTTTGCAAATTATCGTCATACTCTCTAACCGGGAGACCCGGGACAACGCGGTCAGTTCCTACAAGTTAAATTAGTCCCGTGCGAGGTGTTCGTGCCTCCTACGGAGTCGTTTGGGGGCTAGTTTGGGTTTTCACCCTTTAACGGCCTGTTTTCAAGTCTAAGTGTGATTTTTGCAAATTATCGCCATACTCTCAACCGAGAGACCCGGGACTACGCGGTCAGTTCCTACAAGTTACATTGGTCCTGTGCGAGGTGTACGGGCCTCCTACCAGGTCGTTTGGGGGCTGGTTTTGGTTTTCACCCATTAACGGCCTGTTTTCAAGTCTAAGTGTGATTTTTGCAAATTATCATCATACTCTCAAACCGGGAGACCCGGAACAACGCGGTCATTTCCAACAAGTTACATTGGTCCCGTCCGAGGTGTTCGTGCCTCCTACGGGGTCGTTTGGGGGCTAGTTTGGGTTTTCACCCATTAACGGCCTGTTTTCAAGTCTAAGTGTGATTTTTGCAAATTATCGTCATACTCTCCAACCGGGATACCCGGGACTACGCAGTCAGTTCCTACAAGTTACATTGGTCCCGTGCGAGGTGTTCGTGCCTCCTATGGGGTCGTTTGGGGGATGGTTTGGGTTTTCACCCTTTAACGGCCTGTTTTCAAGTCTAAGTGTGATTTTCGCAAATTATCATCATACTCTCTAACCGGAAGACCCGGGACGACGCGGTCAGTTCCTACAAGTTAAATTGGTCCCGTGCGAGGTGTTCGTGCCTCCTACGGAGTCGTTTGGGGGCTGGTTTTGGTTTTCACCCTTTAACGGCCTGTTTTCAAGTTTAAGTGTGATTTTCGCAAATTATCGTCATACTCTCAAACCGGGATACCCGGGACTACGCAGTCAGTTCTTACAAGTTACATTGGTCCCGTGCGAGGTGTTCGTGCCTCCTAAGGGGTTGTTTGGGTGCTGGTTTGGGTTTTCACCCTTTAACGGCCTGTTTTCAAGTCTGAGTGTGATTTTTGCAAATTATCGTCATACTCTCTAACCGGAAGACTCGGGACGACGCGGTCAGTTACTACAAGTTACATTTGTCCCGTGCGAGGTGTTCGTGCCTCCTATGGGGTCGTTTGGGGGCTATTTTGGGTTTTCACCCTTTAACGGCCTGTTTTCAAGTCTAAGTGTGATTTTTGCAAATTATCATCATACTCTCAAACGGGGAGACCCGGGACAACGCGATCACTTCCTACAAGTTCCATTGGTCCCGTGCGAGGTGTTCGTGCCTCCTACGGGGTCGTTTGGGGGCTGGTTTGGGTTTTCACCCTTTAACGGCCTGTTTTCAAGTTTTAGTGTGATTTTCGCAAATAATCGTCATACTCTCAAACCGGGATACCCGGGACTACGCAGTCAGTTCCTACAAGTTACATTGGTCCCGTACGAGGTGTTCGTGCTTCCTACGGGGTCGTTTGAGGGTTGGTTTGGGTTTTCACCCTTTAACGACCTGTTTTCAAGTCTAAGTGTGATTTTTTCAAATTATCATCATACTCTCTACCGGGAGACCCGGGACTACGCGGTCAGTTCCTACAAGTTAAATTAGTCCCGTGAGAGGTGTTCGTGCCTCCTACGGAGTCGTTTGGGAGCTGGTTTGGGTTTTCACCCTTTAACGGCCTATTTTCAAGTCTAAGTGTGATTTTTGCAAATTATCATCATACTCTCAAACCGGGATACCCGGGACTACGCACTCACTTCCTACAAGTTACATTGGTCCCGTGCGAGGTGTTCGTGCCTCATACGGGGTCGTTTGGGGACTGGTATGGGTTTTTACCCTTTAATGCAAATTATCGTCATACTCTCTAACCGGAAGAGCCAAGACGACGCGGTCAGTTCCTACAAGTTACATCAGTCCCGTACGAGGTGTTCGTGCCTCCTACGGGGTCGTTTGGGGGCTGGTTTGGGTTTTCACCCTTTAACGGCCTGTTTTCAAGTCTGAGTGTTATTTTTTCAAATTATCGTCATACTCTCTAACCGGGAGACCCGGGACGACGCGGTCAGTTCCTACAAGTTACATTGGTCCCGTGCGAGGTGTTCGTGCCTCCTACGGGGTCGTTTTGGGGATGGTATGGGTTTTCACCCTTTAACGGCCTGTTTTCAAGTCTAAGTGTTATTTTTTTAAATTATCGTCATAATCTCAAACCGAGAGACCCGGGAATACGCGGTCAGGGGGCTGGTTTGGGTTTTCACCCTTTAACGGCCTGTTTTCAAGTCTAAGTGTGATTTTCGCAAATTATCGTCATACTCTCATACCGGGTGACCCGGGATTACGCAGTCAGTTGCTACAAGTTAAATTAGTCCCGTGCGAGGTGTTCGTGCCTCCTATGGGGTCGTTTGGGGGATGGTTTGGGTTTTCACCCTTTAACGGCCTGTTTTCAAGTCTAAGTGTGATTTTCGCAAATTATCGTCATACTCTCTAACCGAAAGACCCGGGACGACGCGGTCAGTTCCTACAAGTTAAATTGGTCCCGTGCGAGGTGTTCGTGCCTCCTACGGGGTCGTTTGGGGGCTGGTTTTGGTTTTCACCCTTTAACGGCCTGTTTTCAAGTTTAAGTGTGATTTTCGCAAATTATCATCATACTCTCAAACCGGGATACCCGGGACTACGCAGTCAGTTCTTACAAGTTACATTGGTCCCGTGCGAGGTGTTCGTGCCTCCTACGGGGTTGTTTGGGTGCTGGTTTGGGTTTTCACCCTTTAACGGCCTGTTTTCAAGTCTGAGTGTGATTTTTGCAAATTATCGTCATACTCTCTAACCGGAAGACTCGGGACGACGCGGTTAGTTACTACAAGTTACATTTGTCCCGTGCGAGGTGTTCGTGCCTCCTATGGGGTCGTTTGGGGGCTATTTTGGGTTTTCACCCTTTAACGGCCTGTTTTCAAGTCTAAGTGTGATTTTTGCAAATTATCATCATACTCTCAAACGGGGAGACCCGGGACAACGCGATCACTTCCTACAAGTTCCATTGGTCCCGTGCGAGGTGTTCGTGCCTCCTACGGGGTCGTTTGGGGGCTGGTTTGGGTTTTCACCCTTTAACGGCCTGTTTTCAAGTTTTAGTGTGATTTTCGCAAATAATTGTCATACTCTCAAACCGGGATACCCGGGACTACGCAGTCAGTTCCTACAAGTTACATTGGTCCCGTACGAGGTGTTCGTGCTTCCTACGGGGTCGTTTGGAGGTTGGTTTGGGTTTTCACCCTTTAACGGCCTGTTTTCAAGTCTAAGTGTGATTTTTTCAAATTATCATCATACTCTCTACCGGGAGACCCGGGACTACGCGGTCAGTTCCTACAAGTTAAATTAGTCCCGTGAGAGGTGTTCGTGCCTCCTACGGAGTCGTTTGGGAGCTGGTTTGGGTTTTCACCCTTTAACGGCCTATTTTCAAGTCTAAGTGTGATTTTTGCAAATTATCATCATACTCTCAAACCGGGATACCCGGGACTACGCAGTCAGTTCCTACAAGTTACATTGGTCCCGTGCGAGGTGTTCGTGCCTCATACGGGGTCGTTTGGGGACTGGTATGGGTTTTCACCCTTTAACGCAAATTATCGTCATACTCTCTAACCGGAAGAGCCAAGACGACGCGGTCAGTTCCTACAAGTTACATCAGTCCCGTACGAGGTGTTCGTGCCTCCTACGGGGTCGTTTGGGGGCTGGTTTGGGTTTTCACCCTTTAACGGCCTGTTTTCAAGTCTGAGTGTTATTTTTTCAAATTATCGTCATACTCTCTAACCGGGAGACCCGGGACGACGCGGTCAGTTCCTACAAGTTACATTGGTCCCGTACGAGGTGTTCGTGCCTCCTACGGGGTCGTTTGGGGGCTAGTTTGGGTTTTCACCCATTAACGGCCTGGTTTCAAGTCTAAGTGTGATTTTTGCAAATTATCGTCATACTCTCCAACCGGGATACCCGGGACTACGCAGTCAGTTCCTACAAGTTACATTGGTCCCGTGCGATGTGTTCGTGCCTCCTATGGGGTCGTTTGGGGGATGGTTTGGGTTTTCACCCTTTAACGGCCTGTTTTCAAGTCTAAGTGTGATTTTCGCAAATTATCGTCATACTCTCTAACCGGAAGACCCGGGACGACGCGGTCAGTTCCTACAAATTAAATTGGTCCCGTGCGAGGTGTTCGTGCCTCCTACGGGGTCGTTTGGGGGCTGGTTTTCGTTTTCACCCTTTAACGGCCTGTTTTCAAGTTTAAGTGTGATTTTCGCAAATTATCGTCATACTCTCAAACCGGGATACCCGGGACTACGCAGTCAGTTCTTACAAGTTACATTGGTCCCGTGCGAGGTGTTCGTGCCTCCTACGGGGTTGTTTGGGTGCTGGTTTGGGTTTTCACCCTTTAACGGCCTGTTTTCAAGTCTGAGTGTGATTTTTGCAAATTATCGTCATACTCTCTAACCGGAAGACTCGGGACGACGCGGTCAGTTACTACAAGTTACATTTGTCCCGTGCGAGGTGTTCGTGCCTCCTATGGGGTCGTTTGGGGGCTATTTTGGGTTTTCACCCTTTAACGGCCTGTTTTCAAGTCTGAGTGTTATTTTTTCAAATTATCGTCATACTCTCTAACCGGGAGACCCGGGACGACGCGGTCAGTTCCTACAAGTTACATTGGTCCCGTGCGAGGTGTTCGTGCCTCCTACGGGGTCGTTTGGGGGATGGTATGGGTTTTCAGCCTTTAACGGCCTGTTTTCAAGTCTAAGTGTTATTTTTTTAAATTATCGTCATAATCTCAAACCGAGAGACCCGGGAATACGCGGTCAGGGGGCTGGTTTGGGTTTTCACCCTTTAACGGCCTGTTTTCAAGTCTAAGTGTGATTTTCGCAAATTATCGTCATACTCTCATACCGGGTGACCCGGGATTACGCAGTCAGTTGCTACAAGTTAAATTAGTCCCGTGCGAGGTGTTCGTGCCTCCTATGGGGACGTTTGGGGGCTGGTTTGGGTTTTCACCCTTTAACGGCCTGTTTTCAAGTCTAAGTGTGATTTTCGCAAATTATCATCATACTCTCATACCGGGTGACTCGGGATTACGCAGTCAGTTGCTACAAGTTAAATTAGTCTCGTGCGAGGTGTTCGTGCCTCCTATGGGGACGTTTGGGGGCTGGTTTGGGTTTTCACCCTTTAACGGCCTGTTTTCAAGTCTGAGTGTTATTTTTTCAAATTATCGTCATACTCTCTAACCGGGAGACCCGGGACAACGCGGTCAGTTCCTACAAGTTACATTGGTCCCGTGCGAGGTGTTCGTGCATCCTACGGGGTCGTTTGGGGGATGGTATGGGTTTTCACCCTTTAACGGCCTGTTTTCAAGTCTAAGTGTTATTTTTTTAAATTATCGTCATAATCTCAAACCGAGAGACCCGGGAATACGCGGTCAGGGGGCTGGTTTGGGTTTTCACCCTTTAACGGCCTGTTTTCAAGTTTTAGTGTGATTTTCGTAAATAATCGTCATACTCTTAAACCGGGATACCCGGGACTACGCAGTCAGTTCCTACAAGTTACATTGGTCCCGTACGAGGTGTTCGTGCTTCCTACGGGGTCGTTTGGGGGTTGGTTTGGGTTTTCACCCTTTAACGGCCTGTTTTCAAGTCTAAGTGTGATTTTTTCAAATTATCATCATACTCTCTACCGGGAGACCCGGGACTACGCGGTCAGTTCCTACAAGTTAAATTAGTCCCGTGAGAGGTGTTCGTGCCTCCTACGGAGTCGTTTGGGAGCTGGTTTGGGTTTTCACCCTTTAACGGCCTATTTTCAAGTCTAAGTGTGATTTTTGCAAATTATCATCATACTCTCAAACTGGGATACCCGGGACTACGCAGTCAGTTCCTACAAGTTACATTGGTCCCGTGCGAGGTGTTCGTGCCTCACACGGGGTCGTTTGGGGACTGGTATGGGTTTTCACCCTTTAACGCAAATTATCGTCATACTCTCTAACCGGAAGAGCCAAGACGACGCGGTCAGTTCCTACAAGTTACATCAGTCCCGTACGAGGTGTTCGTGCCTCCTACGGGGTCGTTTGGGGGCTGGTTTGGGTTTTCACCCTTTAACGGCCTGTTTTCAAGTCTGAGTGTTATTTTTTCAAATTATCGTCATACTCTCTAACCGGGAGACCCGGGACGACGCGGTCAGTTCCTACAAGTTACATTGGTCCCGTGCGAGGTGTTCGTGCCTCCTATGGGGTCGTTTGGGGGCTTTTTTGGGTTTTCACCCTTTAACGGCCTGTTTTCAAGTCTAAGTGTGATTTTTGCAAATTATCATCATACTCTCAAACGGGGAGACCCGGGACAACGCGATCACTTCCTACAAGTTCCATTGGTCCCGTGCGAGGTGTTCGTGCCTCCTACGGGGTCGTTTGGGGGCTGGTTTGGGTTTTCACCCTTTAACGGCCTGTTTTCAAGTTTTAGTGTGATTTTCGCAAATAATCGTCATACTCTCAAACCGAGATACCCGGGACTACGCAGTCAGTTCCTACAAGTTACATTGGTCCCGTACGAGGTGTTCGTGCTTCCTACGGGGTCGTTTGGGGGTTGGTTTGGGTTTTCACCCTTTAACGGCCTGTTTTCAAGTCTAAGTGTGATTTTTTCAAATTGTCATCATACTCTCTACCGGGAGACCCGGGACTACGCGGTCAGTTCCTACAAGTTAAATTAGTCCCGTGAGAGGTGTTCGTGCCTCCTACGGAGTCGTTTGGGAGCTGGTTTGGGTTTTCACCCTTTAACGGCCTATTTTCAAGTCTAAGTGTGATTTTTGCAAATTATCATCATACTCTCAAACCGGGATACCCGGGACTACGCAGTCAGTTCCTACAAGTTACATTGGTCCCGTGCGAGGTGTTCGTGCCTCATACGGGGTCGTTTGGGGACTGGTATGGGTTTTCACCCTTTAACGCAAATTATCGTCATACTCTCTAACCGGAAGAGCCAAGACGACGCGGTCAGTTCCTACAAGTTACATCAGTCCCGTACGAGGTGTTCGTGCCTCCTACGGGGTCGTTTGGGGGCTGGTTTGGGTTTTCACCCTTTAACGGCCTGTTTTCAAGTCTAAGTGTGATATTTGCTAATTATCATCATACTCTCAAACGGGGAGACCCGGGACAACGCGGTTAGTTCCTACAAGTTACATTGGTCCTGTGCGAGGATTCCATACCTCATACGGGGTCGTTTGGGTGCTGGTTTGGGTTTCACCGTTTAACGGCTTCTTTTCCAGTCTAAGTGTGATTTTTGCAAATTATCATCATACTCTCAAACCGGGAGACCCGGAACTACGCGGTCAGTTCCTACAAGTTACATTGGTCCCGTGCGAGGTGTTCGTGCCTCCTACGGAGTCTTTTGCGGGCTGGTATGGGTTTTCACCCTTTAACGGCCTGTTTTCGAGTCTAAGTGTGATTTTCGCAAATTATCGTCACACTCTCATACCGGGAGACCCGGGATTGCGCAGTCAGTTGCTACAAGTTACATTAGTCCCGTGCGAGGTGTTCGTGCCTCCTATGGGGTCGTTTGGGGGCTATTTTGGGTTTTCACCCTTTAACGGCCTGTTTTCAAGTCTAAGTGTGATTTTTGCAAATTATCATCATACTCTCAAACGGGGAGACCCGGGACAACGCGATCACTTCCTACAAGTTACATTGGTCCCGTACGAGGTGTCCGTGCCTCACACGGGGTCGTTTGGGTGCTGGTTTGGGTTTTCACCCTTTAACGGCCTATTTTCAAGTCTAAGTGTGATTTTCACAAATTATCGTCATACTCTCAAACCGAGAGACCCGGGACTACGCGGTCAGTTCCTACAAGTTACATTGGTCCCGTGCGAGGCGTCCGTGCCTCCTTTGGGGTCGTTTGGGGGCTGGTTTGGGTTTTTACCCTTTAACGGCCTGTTTTCAGGTCTAAGTGTGATTTTCGCAAATTATCATCATTCTCTCAAATGGGGAGACCCGGGACAACGCGGTCAGTTCCTACAAGCTACATTGGTGCCGTGCGAGGTGTTCGTGCCTCCTACGGGGTCGTTTCGGTGCTGGTTTGGGTTTTCACCCATTAACGGCCTGTTTTCAAGTCTAAGTGTGATTTTAACAAATTATCGTCATACTCTCAAACCGGGAGACCCGGGACTAAACGGCCTGTTTTCAAGTCTAAGTGTTATTTTTGCAAATTATCATCATACTCTCAAACCGGGAGACCCGGGACAACGCGATTAGTTTCTACAAGTTACATTGGTCCCGTGCGAGTTGTTCGTGCCTCCTACGGGGTCGTTTCGGGACTGGTTTGGGTTTTCACCCTTTAACGGCTTGTTTTCAACTCTAAGTGTGATTTTCGCAAATTATTGTCATACTCTCAAACCGAGAGACCCGGGGCAACGCGATTAGTTCCTAAAAGTTACAATGGTCCCGTGCGAGGTGTTCGTGCCTCCTACGGGGTCGTATGGGGGCTGGTTTGGGTTTTCACCCTTTAACGGCTTGTTTTCAAGTCTAAGGGTGATTTTCACAAATTATCGTCATACTTTCAAACCGGGAGACCCGGGACTACGCAGTCAGTTCCTACAAGTTACATTGGTCCCGTGCGAGGTGCTCGTGCCTCCTACGGGGTCGTTTGGGGGCTGGTTTGGGTTTTCACCCTTTAACGGCCTATTTTTAACTCTAAGTGTATTTTTGCAAATTATCGCAGTACTCCGAAACCGAGAGACCCGGGACTACGCAGTCAGTTCCTTCAAGTTACATTTGTCCCGTTCGAGGTGTTCGTGCCTCCTACGGGGTCGTTTGGGGGCTGGTTTGGGTTTTCGCCCATTAAGGGCCAGTTTTCAAGTCTAAGTGTGATTTTCACAAATTATCGTCATACTCTCTAACCGGGAGACCCGGGACTACGCGGTAAGTTCATACAAGTTACAATGGTCCCGTACGAGGTGTTCGTGCCTCCTACGGGGTCGTTTGGGTGCTGGTTTGGGTTTTCACCCTTTAACGGCCTATTTTCAGGTCTAAGTGTTATTTTTGCAAATTATCGTCATACTCTCTAACCGGGAGACCCGGGACTACGCGGTCAGTTCCTAAAAGTACATTGGTCCCGTGCTAGGTGTTCGTGCCTCCTATGGGGTCGTTTGGGTGCTGGTTTGGGTTTTCACCCTTTAACGGCCTGTTTTCAAGTCTAAGTGTGATTTTCCCAAATTATCGTCATACTCTCAAACCGAGAGACCCGGGACTACGCGGTCAGTTCCTACAAGTTACATTGGTCCCGTGCGAGGTGTTCGTGCCTCCTACGGGGTCGTTTGGGGGCTGGTTTAGGTTTTCACCCTTTAACGACCTGTTTTCAGGTGTAAGTGTGATTTTCGCAAATTATCATCATACTCTTAAACGGGGATACCCGGGACAACGCGGTCAGTTCCTACAAGCTACATTGGTACCGTGCGAGGTGTTCGTGCCTCCTACGGGGTCGTTTGGGGGCTGGTTTGGGTTTTCACCCATTAACGGCCTGTTTTCCAGTCTAAGTGTGATTTTCACAAATTATCGTCATACTCTCAAACCGGGAGACCCGGGACTAAACGGCCTGTTTTCAAGTGTAAGTGTTATTTTTGAAAAATATCATCATACTCTCAAACCGGGAGACCCGGGACAACGCGATTAGTTTCTATAAGTTACATTGGTCCCGTGCGAGGTGTTCGTGCCTCCTACGGGGTCCTTTGGGGACTGGTTTGGGTTTTCACCCTTTAACGGCTTGTTTTCAAGTCTAAGTGTGAATTCGTAAATTATCATCATACTCTCAAACCGAGAGATCCGGGACTACACAATCAGTTCCTACAAGTTACATTAGTCCCGTGCGAGGTGTTCATGCCTCCAACGGGGTCGTTTGGGGGCTGGTTCGAGTTTTCACCCTTTAACGGCCAGTTTTCAAGTCTAAGTGTTATTTTTTCAAATTATCGTCATACTCTCTAATCGGGAGACCCGGGACGACGCGGTCACTTCCTACAAGTTACATTGGTCCCGTGCGAGGTGTTCGTGCCTCCTACGGGGTCGTTTGGGGGTTGGTTTGGGTTTTCACCCTTTAACGGCCTGTTTTCAAGTTTAAGTGTGATTTTTGCAAATTATCGTCATACTCTCAAACTGGGATACCCGGGACTAAGCAGTCAATTCCTACAAGTTACATTGGTCCCGTGCGAGCTCTTCGTGCCTTCTACGGGGTCGTTTGGGGGCTGATTTAGGTTTTCATCCGTTAATGGCCATTTTTCAAGTCTAAGTGTGATTTTTACAAATTATCATCATAATCTCGATCCGGGAGACCCGGGACAACGCGGTCAGTTCCTACAAGTTACATTGGTCCCGTGCGAGGTGCTCGTGCCTCCTACGTGGTCGTTTGGGGGCTGGTTTGGGTTTTCACATATTAACGGCCTGTTTTCAAGTCTAAGTGTGATTTTCGCAAATTATCGTCATACTCTCTAACCGGAAGACCCGGGACGATGCGGTCAGTTCCTACAAGTTACATTGGTCCCGTGCGAGGTGTTCGTGCCTCAGACGGGGTCGTTTGAGGGCTGGTTTGGGATTTCACCATTTAACGTCCTGTTTCCAAGTTTAAGTGTGATTTTCGCTAATTATCGTCATACTCTCAAATCGGGATACCCGGGACTACGCAGTCAGTTCCTACAAGTTACATTGGTCCCGTGCGAGGTGTTCGTGCCTCCTACGGGGACGTTTGGGTGCTGGTTTGGGTTTTCACTCATTAACGGCCCGTTTTCAAGTCTAAGTGTGATTTTTGCAAATTATCGTCACACTCTCTAACCGGAAGACCCGGGAGGACGTGGTCAGTTCCTACAAGTTACATCAGTCCCGTACGAGGTGTTCGTGCCTCCTACGGGGTCGTTTGGGGGCTGGTTTGGGTTTTCACCCTTTAACGTCCTGTTTTCAAGTCTAAGTGTGATTTTCGCAAATTATCGTCACACTCTCATACCGGGAGACCCGGGATTACGCGGTCAGTTGCTACAAGTTACATTAGTCATGTGCGAGGTCTTCGTGCCTCCTATGGGGTCGTTTGGGGGATGGTTTGGGTTTCACCCTTTAACGGCTTCTTTTCAAGTCTAAGTGTGATTTTTGCAAATTATCGTCATACTCTCAAACCGGGAGACCCGGGACTACGCGGTCTGTTCCTACAAGTTACATTGGTCCCGTGTGAGGTGTTCGTGCCTCCTACGGAGTCATTTGAGGGCTGGTATGGGTTTTCACCCTTTAACGACCTGTTTTCAAGTCTAAGTGTGATTTTTGCAAATTATCGTCATACTCTCTCACCGGAAGACCCGGGACGACGCGGTCTGTTCCTACAAGTTACATTGGTCCCGTGCGAGGTGTTCGTGCCTCCTACGGGGTCGTTTGGGGGATGGTATGGGTTTTCACCCTTTAACGGCCTGTTTTCAAGTCTAAGTGTTATTTTTATAAATTATCGTCATAATCTCAAACCGAGAGACCCGGGAATACGCGGTCAGGGGGCTGGTTTGGGTTTTCACCCTTTAACGGCCTGTTTTCAAGTCTAAGTGTGATTTTCGCAAATTATTGTCATACTCTCATACCGGGTGACCCGGGATTACGCAGTCAGTTGCTACAAGTTAAATTAGTCCCGTGCGAGGTGTTCGTGCCTCCTATGGGGACGTTTGGGGGCTGGTTTGGGTTTTCACCCTTTAACGGTCTGTTTTCGAGTCTAAGTGCGATTTTCGCAAATTATCGTCACACTCTCATACCGGGAGACCCGGGATTACGCAGTCAGTTGCTACAAGTTACATTAGTCCCGTGCGAGGTGTTCGTGCCTCCTATGGGGTCGTTTGGGGGCTGGTTTGGGTTTTCACCCTTTAACGGCTTGTTTTCAAGTCTAAGTGTGATTTTTGCAAATTATCATCATACTCTCAAACGGGGAGACCCGAGACAACGCGGTTAATTCCTATAAGTTACATTGGTCCCGTGCGAGGTGTCCGTGCCTCATACGGGGTCGTTTGGGTGCTGGTTTGGGTTTTCACCGTTTAACGGCCTATTTTCAAGTCTAAGTGTGATTTTCACAAATTGTCGTCATACTCTCAAACCGAGAGACCCGGGACTACGCGGTCAGTTCCTACAAGTTACATTGGTCCCGTGCGAGGCGTCCGTGCCTCCTTTGGGGTCGTTTGGGGGCTGGTTTGGTTTTTACCTTTTAACGGCCTATTTTCAGGTCTAAGTGTGATTTTCGCAAATTATCATCATTCTCTCAAATGGGGAGACCCGGGACAACGCGGTCAGTTCCTACAAGCTACATTGGTGCCGTGCGAGGTGTTCGTGCCTCCTACGGGGTCGTTTCGGTGCTGGTTTGGGTTTTCACCCATTAACGGCCTGTTTTCAAGTCTAAGTGTGATTTTAACAAATTATCGTCATACTCTCAAATCGGGAGACCCGGGACTAAACGACCTGTTTTCAAGTCTAAGTGTTATTTTTGCAAATTATCATCATACTCTCAAACTGGAAGACCCGGGACAACGCGATTAGTTTCTACAAGTTACATTGGTCCCGTGCGAGTTGTTCGTGCCTCCTACGGGGTCGTTTCGGGACTGGTTTGGGTTTTCACCCTTTAACGGCTTGTTTTCAAGTCTAAGTGTGATTTTCGCAAATTATTGTCATACTCTCAAACCGGGAGACCCGGGGCAACGCGATTAGTTCCTACAAGTTACAATGGTCCCGTGCGAGGTGTTCGTGCCTCCTTCGGGGTCGTTTGGGGGCTGGTTTGGGTTTTCACCCTTTAACGACCTGTTTTCAGGTGTAAGTGTGATTTTCGCAAATTATCATCATACTCTCAAACCGGGATACCCGGGACAACGCGGTCAGTTCCTACAAGCTACATTGGTACCGTGCGAGGTGTTCGTGCCTCGTACGGGGTCGTTTGGGGGCTGGTTTGGGTTTTCACCCATTAACGGCCTGTTTTCCAGTCTAAGTGTGATTTTCACAAATTATCGTCATACTCTCAAACACGGGGCAACGCGATTAGTTCCTATAAGTTACAATGGTCCCGTACGAGGTGTTCGTGCCTCCTACTTGGTCGTTTGGGGGCTGGTTCGAGTTTTCACCCTTTAACGGCCAGTTTTCAAGTCTAAGTGTTATTTTTTCAAATTATCGTCATACTCTCTAATCGGGACACCCGGGACGACGCGGTCACTTCCTACAAGTTACATTGGTCCCGTGCGAGGTGTTCGTGCCTCCTACGGGGTCGTTTGGGGGCTGGTTTGGGTTTTCACCCTTTAACGGCCTGTTTTCAAGTCTAAGTGTGATTTTCGCAAATTATCGTCACACTCTCATACCGGGAGACCCGGGATTACGCGGTCAGTTGCTACAAGTTACATTAGTCATGTGCGAGGTCTTCGTGCCTCCTATGGGGTCGTTTGGGGGATGGTTTGGGTTTCACCCTTTAACGGCTTCTTTTCAAGTCTAAGTGTGATTTTTGCAAATTATCGTCATACTCTCAAACCGGGAGACCCGGGACTACGCGGTCTGTTCCTACAAGTTACATTGGTCCCGTGTGAGGTGTTCGTGCCTCCTACGGGGTCGTTTGGGGGCTGGTTTGGGTTTTCACCCTTTAACGGCCTGTTTTCAAGTCTAAGTTTGATTTTTGCAAATTATCGTCATAATCTCGAACCGGGAGACTCGGGACAACGCGGTCAGTTCCTACAAGTTACATTGGTCCCGTGCGAGGTGTTCGTGCCTCCTACGGGGCCGTTTCGGGGCTGGTTTTGATTTTCACCCTTTAACGGCCTGTTTTCAAGTCTAAGTGTGATTTTTGCAAATTATCGTCATACTCTCTCACCGGAAGACCCTGGACGACGCGGTCTGTTCCTACAAGTTACATTGGTCCCGTGCGAGGTGTTCGTGCCTCCTACGGGGTCGTTTGGGGGATGGTATGGTTTTCACCCTTTAACGGCCTGTTTTCAAGTCTAAGTGTTATTTTTTTAAATTATCGTCATAATCTCAAACCGAGAGACCCGGGAATACGCGGTCAGGGGGCTGGTTTGGGTTTTCACCCTTTAACGGCCTGTTTTCAAGTCTAAGTGTGATTTTCGCAAATTATCGTCATACTCTCATACCGGGTGACCCGGGATTACGCAGTCAGTTGCTACAAGTTAAATTAGTCCCGTGCGAGGTGTTCGTGCCTCCTATGGGGACGTTTGGGGGCTGGTTTGGGTTTTCACCCTTTAACGGTCTGTTTTCGAGTCTAAGTGCGATTTTCGAAAATTATCGTCACACTCTCATACCGGGAGACCCGGGATTACGCAGTCAGTTGCTACAAGTTACATTAGTCCCGTGCGAGGTGTTCGTGCCTCCTATGGGGTCGTTTGGGGGCTGGTTTGGGTTTTCACCCTTTAACGGCCTGTTTTCAAGTCTAAGTGTGATTTTTGCAAATTATCATCATACTCTCAAACGGGGAGACCCGAGACAACGCGGTTAATTCCTATAAGTTACATTGGTCCCGTGCGAGGTGTCCGTGCCTCATACGGGGTCGTTTGGGTGCTGGTTTGGGTTTTCACCGTTTAAGGGCCTATTTTCAAGTCTAAGTGTGATTTTCACAAATTGTCGTCATACTCTCAAACCGAGAGACCCGGGACTACGCGGTCAGTTCCTACAAGTTACATTGGTCCCGTGCGAGGCGTCCGTGCCTCCTTTGGGGTCGTTTGGGGGCTGGTTTGGGTTTTTACCCTTTAACGGCCTATTTTCAGGTCTAAGTGTGATTTTCGCAAATTATCATCATTCTCTCAAATGGGGAGACCCGGGACAACGCGGTCAGTTCCTACAAGCTACATTGGTGCCGTGCGAGGTGTTCGTGCCTCCTACGGGGTCGTTTCGGTGCTGGTTTGGGTTTTCACCCATTAACGGCCTGTTTTCAAGTCTAAGTGTGATTTTAACAAATTATCGTCATACTCTCAAACCGGGAGACCCGGGACTAAACGGCCTGTTTTCAAGTCTAAGTGTTATTTTTGCAAATTATCATCATACTCTCAAACCGGGAGACCCGGGACAACGCGATTAGTTTCTACAAGTTATATTGGTCCCGTGCGAGTTGTTCGTGCCTCCTACGGGGTCGTTTCGGGACTGGTTTGGGTTTTCACCCTTTAACGGCTTATTTTCAAGTCTAAGTGTGATTTTCGCAAATTATTGTCATACTCTCAAACCGGGAGACCCGGGGCAACGCGATTAGTTCCTACAAGTTATAATGGTCCCGTGCGAGGTGTTCGTGCCTCCTACGGGGTCGTATGGGGGCTGGTTTGGGTTTTCACCCTTTAACGGCTTGTTTTCAAGTCTAAGGGTGATTTTCACAAATTATCGTCATACTCTCAAACCGGGAGACCCGGGACTACGCAGTCAGTTCCTACAAGTTACATTGGTCCCGTGCGAGGTGCTCGTGCCTCCTACGGGGTCGTTTGGGGGCTGGTTTCAGTTTTCACCCTTTAACGGCCTATTTTTAACTCTAAGTGTATTTTTGCAAATTATCGCAGTACTCCGAAACCGAGAGACCCGGGACTACGCAGTCAGTTCCTTCAAGTTACATTTGTCCCGTTCGAGGTGTTCGTGCCTCCTACGGGGTCGTTTGGGGGCTGGTTTGGGTTTTCGCCCATTAACGGCCAGTTTTCAAGTCTAAGTGTGATTTTCGCAAATTATCGTCATACTCTCTAACCGGGAGACCCGGGACTACGCGGTAAGTTCATACAAGTTACAATGGTCCCGTACGAGGTGTTCGTGCCTCCTACGGGGTCGTTTGGGTGCTGGTTTGGGTTTTCACCCTTTAACGGCCTATTTTCAGGTCTAAGTGTTATTTTCGCAAATTATCCTCATACTCTCTAACCGGGAGACCCGGGACTACGCGGTCAGTTCCTAAAAGTACATTGGTCCCGTGCTAGGGGTTCGTGCCTCCTATGGGGTCGTTTGGGTGCTGCTTTGGGTTTTCACCCTTTAACGGCCTGTTTTCAAGTCTAAGTGTGATTTTCACAAATTATCGTCATACTCTCAAACCGAGAGACCCGGGACTACGCGGTCAGTTCCTACAAGTTACATTGGTCCCGTGCGAGGTGTTCGTGCCTACTACGGGGTCCTTTGGGGGCTGGTTTAGGTTTTCACCCTTTAACGACCTGTTTTCAGGTGTAAGTGTGATTTTCGCAAATTATCATCATACTCTTAAACGGGGATACCCGGGACAACGCGGTCAGTTCCTACAAGCTACATTGGTACCGTGCGAGGTGTTCGTGCCTCCTACGGGGTCGTTTGTGGGCTGGTTTGGGTTTTCACCCATTAACGGCCTGTTTTCCAGTCTAAGTGTGATTTTCACAAATTATCGTCATACTCTCAAACCGGGAGACCCGGGACTAAACGGCCTGTTTTCAAGTGTAAGTGTTATTTTTGAAAAATATCATCATACTCTCAAACCGGGAGACCCGGGACAACGCGATTAGTTTCTATAAGTTACATTGGTCCCGTGCGAGGTGTTCGTGCCTCCTACGGGGTCCTTTGGGGACTGGTTTGGGTTTTCACCCTTTAACGGCTTGTTTTCAAGTCTAAGTGTGATTTTCGTAAATTATCATCATACTCTCAAACCCGGAGACCCGGGACTACACAATCAGTTCCTACAAGTTACATTGGTCCCGTGCGAGGTGTTCGTGCCTCCAACGGGGTCGTTTGGGGGCTGGTTCGAGTTTTCACCCTTTAACGGTCAGTTTTCAAGTCTAAGTGTTATTTTTTCAAATTATCATCATACTCTCTAATCGGGAGACCCGGGACGACGCGATCACTTCCTACAAGTTACATTAGTCCCGTGCGAGGTGTTCGTGCCTCCTACGGGGTCGTTTGGGGGTTGGTTTGGGTTTTCACCCTTTAACGGCCTGTTTTCAAGTTTAAGTGTGATTTTTGCAAATTATCATCATACTCTCAAACTGGGATACCCGGGACTAAGCAGTCAATTCCTACAAGTTACATTGGTCCCGTGCGAGCTCTTCGTGCCTTCTACGGGGTCGTTTGGGGGCTGATTTAGGTTTTCATCCGTTAACGGCCATTTTTCAACTCTAAGTGTGATTTTTACAAATTATCGTCATAATCTCGAACCGGGAGACCCGGGACAACGCGGTCAGTTCCTACAAGTTACATTGGTCCCGTGCGAGGTGCTCGTGCCTCCTACGTGGTCGTTTGGGGGCTGGTTTGGGTTTTCACATATTAACGGCCTGTTTTCAAGTCTAAGTGTGATTTTCGCAAATTATCGTCATACTCTCTATCCGGAAGACCCGGGACGACGCGGTCAGTTCCTACAAGTTACATTGGTCCCGTGCGAGGTGTTCGTGCCTCAGACGGGGTCGTTTGAGGGCTGGTTTGGGATTTCACCATTTAACGGCCTGTTTCCAAGTTTAAGTGTGATTTTCGCTAATTATCATCATACTCTCAAACCGGGATACCCGGGACTACGCAGTCAGTTCCTACAAGTTACATTGGTCCCGTGCGAGGTGTTCGTGCCTCCTACGGGGACGTTTGGGTGCTGGTTTGGGTTTTCACTCATTAACGGCCCGTTTTCAAGTCTAAGTGTGATTTTTGCAAATTATCGTCACACTCTCTAACCGGAAGACCCGGGAGGACGCGGTCGGTTCTTACAAGTTACATCAGTCCCGTACGAGGTGTTCGTGCCTCCTACGGGGTCGTTTGGGGGTTGGTTTGGGTTTTCACCCTTTAACGGCCTGTTTTCAAGTCTAAGTGTGATTTTCGCAAATTATCGTCACACTCTCATACCGGGAGACCCGGGATTACGCGGTCAGTTGCTACAAGTTACATTAGTCATGTGCGAGGTCTTCGTGCCTCCTATGGGGTCGTTTGGGGGATGGTTTGGGTTTCACCCTTTAACGGCTTCTTTTCAAGTCTAAGTGTGATTTTTGCAAATTATCGTCATACTCTCAAACCGGGAGACCCGGGACTACGCGGTCTGTTCCTACAAGTTACATTGGTCCCGTGTGAGGTGTTCGTGCCTCCTACGGAGTCATTTGAGGGCTGGTATGGGTTTTCACCCTTTAACGACCTGTTTTCAAGTCTAAGTGTGATTTTTGCAAATTATCGTCATACTCTCTCACCGGAAGATCCGGGACGACGCGGTCTGTTCCTACAAGTTACATTGGTCCCGTGCGAGGTGTTCGTGCCTCCTACGGGGTCGTTTGGGGGATGGTATGGGTTTTCACCCTTTAACGGCCTGTTTTCAAGTCTAAGTGTTATTTTTTTAAATTATCGTCATAATCTCAAACAGAGAGACCCGGGAATACGCGGTCAGGGGGCTGGTTTGGGTTTTCACCCTTTAACGGCCTGTTTTCAAGTCTAAGTGTGATTTTCGCAAATTATCGTCATACTCTCATACCGGGTGACCCGGGATTACGCAGTCAGTTGCTACAAGTTAAATTAGTCCCGTGCGAGGTGTTCGTGCCTCCTATGGGGACGTTTGGGGGCTGGTTTGGGTTTTCACCCTTTAACGGTCTGTTTTCGAGTCTAAGTGTGATTTTCGCAAATTATCGTCACACTCTCATACCGGGAGACCCGGGATTACGCAGTCAGTTGCTACAAGTTACATTAGTCCCGTGCGAGGTGTTCGTGCCTCCTATGGGGTCGTTTGGGGGCTGGTTTGGGTTTTCACCCTTTAACGGCCTGTTTTCAAGTCTAAGTGTGATTTTTGCAAATTATCATCATACTCTCAAACGGGGAGACCCGGGACAACGCGGTTAATTCCTACAAGTTACATTGGTCCCGTGCGAGGTGTCCGTGCCTCCTACGGGGTCGTTTGGGGACTGGTATGGGTTTTCACCCTTTAACGGCCTGTTTTCAAGTCTAAGTGTGATTTTTGCAAATTATCGCCATACTCTCAAACTGAGAGACCCGGGACTACGC
Organism: Sambucus nigra; assembly: GCA_949130495.1. NCBI lineage: Eukaryota > Viridiplantae > Streptophyta > Magnoliopsida > Dipsacales > Adoxaceae > Sambucus > Sambucus nigra. The sequence continues at coordinate 820,619,343 of OX422207.1, forward strand.
GGTCAGTTCCTATAAGTTTTCCTACAAGTTACATTGGTCCCGTGCGAGGTGTTCGTGCCTCCTACGGGGTCGTTTGGGGACTGGTATGGGTTTTCACCCTTTAACGGCCTGTTTTCAAGTCTAAGTGTGATTTTTGCACATTATCGCCATACTCTCAAACTGAGAGACCCGGGACTACGCGGTCAGTTCCTACAAGTTACAATGGTCCCGTGCGAGGTGTTCGTGCCTCCTACGTGGTCGTATGGGGGCTGGTTTTGGTTTTCTCCCATTAACGGCCTGTTTTCAAGTCTACGTGTGATTTTTGCAAATTATCATCATACTCTCAAACCGGGAGACCCGGGACAACGCGGTCAGTTCCTACAAGTTACATTAGTCCCGTGCGAGGTGTTCGTGCCTCCTATGGGGTCGTTTGGGGGCTGGTTTGGGTTTTCACCCTTTAACGGCCTATTTTCAAGTCTAAGTGTGATTTTTCCAAATTATCATCATACTCTCAAACGGGGAGACCCGGGACAACGCGATCAGTTCCTACAAGTTCCATTGGTCCCATGCCAGGTGTTCGTGCCTCCTAAGGGGTCGTTTGGGGGTTGGTTTGGGTTTTCACCCTTTAACGGCCTGTTTTCAACTTTAAGTGTGATTTTCGCAAATTATCGTCATTCCTTCAAATCGAGAGACCCAGGACTACGCGGTCAGTTCCTACAAGTTACATTGGTCCCGTGCGAGGTGTTCGTGCTTCCTACGGGGTCGTTGGGTGGCTAGTTTGGGTTTTCACCCATTAACGGCCTGTTTTCAAGTCTAAGTGTGATTTTTGCAAATTATCATCATACTCTCAAACTGGGATACCCGGGACTACGCGGTCAGTTCCTACAAGTTACATTGGTCTCGTGCGAGGTGTTCGTGCCTCATACGGGGTCGTTTCGGGACTGGTATGGGTTTTCACCTTTTAACGGCCTGTTTTCAAGTCTAAGTGTGATTTTTGCAAATTGTCGTCATACTCTCAAACCGAGAGACCCAGGACTACACGGTCAGTTCCTACAAGTTACATTGGTCCCGTGCGAGGTGTTCGTGCCTCCTACGGGGTCGTTTGGGGGCTGGTTTGGGTTTTCACCCATTAACGGCCCGTTTTCAAGTCTACGTGTGATTTTTGCAAATTTTGGTCATACTCTCTAACCGGGAGACCCGGGACAACGCGGTCAGTTCCTACAAGTTACATTGGTCCCGTGCGAGGTGCTCGTGCCTCCTACGTGGTCGTTTGTGGGCTGGTTTGGGCTTTCACCCATTAATGGCCTGTTTTCAAGTCTAAGTGTGATTTTCGCAAATTACCGTCATACTCTCTAACCGGAAGACCCGGGATGACGCGGTCAGATCCTACAAGTTGCATTGGTCCCGTGCGAGGTGTTCGTGCTTCCTACGGGGTCGTTGGGTGGCTAGTTTGGGTTTTCACCCTTTAACGACCTATTTTCAGGTGTAAGTGTGATTTTCGCAAATTATCATCATACTCTTAAACGGGGATACCCGGGACAACGCGGTCAGTTCCTACAAGCTACATTGGTACCGTGCGAGGTGTTCGTGCCTCCTACGGGGTCGTTTGGGGGCTGGTTTGGGTTTTCACCCATTAACGGCCCGTTTTCAAGTCTACGTGTGATTTTTGCAAATTTTGGTCATACTCTCTAATCGGGAGACCCGGGACAACGCGGTCAGTTCCTACAAGTTACATTGGTCCCGTGCGAGGTGCTCGTGCCTCCTACGTGGTCGTTTGGGGGCTGGTTTGGGCTTTCACCCATTAATGGCCTGTTTTCAAGTCTAAGTGTGATTTTCGCAAATTACCGTCATACTCTCTAACCGGAAGACCCGGGATGACGCGGTCAGTTCCTACAAGTTACATTGGTCCCGTGCGAGGTGTTCGTGCCTCCGACGGGGTCGTTTGGGGGCTGGTTTGGGATTTCACCCTTTAACGGCCTGTTTTCAAGTTTAAGTGTGATTTTCGCTAATTATCGTCATACTCTCAAACCGGCATACCCGGGACTACGCAGTCAGTTCCTACAAGTTACATTGGTCCCGTACGAGGTGTTCGTGCCTCCTACGGGTTCGTTTGGCGGCTGGTATGGGTTTTCACCCTTTAACCGCTTGTTTTCAAGTCTAAGTGTTATTTTTTTAAATTATCGTCATAATCTCAAACCGAGAGACCCGGGACTACGCGGTCAGTGGGCTAGTTTGGGTTTTCACGCTTTAACGGCCTATTTTCAAGTCTAAGTGTGATTTTTGCAAATTATCGTCATACTCTCAAACCGGGATACCCAGGATTACGCGGTCAGTTCCACAAATTTACATTAGTCCCGTGCGAGGTGTTCGTGCCTCCTATGGGGTCTTTTGGAGGCTGGTTTGGGTTTTCACCCTTTAATGGCCTGTTTTCAAGTCGAAGTGTGATTTTTACAAATTATCATCATACTCTCAAATCGGGATACCCGGGACTACGCAGTCAGTTCCTACAAGTTACATTGGTCCCGTGCGAGGTGTTCGTGCCTCCTACGGGGTCTTTGGGGACTGGTATGGGTTTTCACCCTTTAACGGCCTGTTTTCAAGTCTAAGTGTGATTTTTGCAAATTATCGCCATACTCTCAAACTGAGAGACCCGGGACTACGCGGTCAGTTCCTATAAGTTTTCCTACAAGTTACATTGGTCCCGTGCGAGGTGTTCGTGCCTCCTACGGGGTCGTTTGGGGACTGGTATGGGTTTTCACCCTTTAACGGCCTGTTTTCAAGTCTAAGTGTGATTTTTGCAAATTATCGCCATACTCTCAAACCGAGAGACCCGGGACTACGCGGTCAGTTCCTACAAGTTACAATGGTCCCGTGCGAGGTGTTCGTGCCTCCTACGGGGTCGTTTGGGGGCTGGTTTGGGTTTTCACCCATTAACGACCTGTTTTCAAATCTACGTGTGATTTTTGCAAATTATCATCATACTCTCATACCGAGAGACCCGGGACAACACGATCAGTTCCTACAAGTTACATTAGTCCCGTGCGAGGTGTTCGTGCCTCCTATGGGGTCGTTTGGGGGCTGGTTTGGGTTTTCACCCTTTAACGGCCTATTTTCAAGTCTAAGTGTGATTTTTCCAAATTATCATCATACTCTCAAACGGGGAGACCCGGGACAACGCGATCAGTTCCTACAAGTTCCATTGGTCCCGTGCCAGGTGTTCGTGCCTCCTAAGGGGTCGTTTGGGGGTTGGTTTGGGTTTTCACCCTTTAACGGCCTGTTTTCAAGTTTAAGTGTGATTTTCACAAATTATCGTCATTCCTTCAAATCGAGAGACCCAGGACTACGCGGTCAGTTCCTACAAGTTACATTGGTCCCGTGCGAGGTGTTCGTGCTTCCTACGGGGTCGTTGGGTGGCTAGTTTGGGTTTTCACCCATTAACGGCCTGTTTTTAAGTCAAACTGTGATTTTTGCAAATTATCATCATACTCTCAAACCGGGAGACCCGGGACTACGCGGTCAGTTCCTACAAGTTACATTAGTCCCGTGCGAGCTGTTCGTGCCTCCTACGGAGTCGTTTGGGGGCTGGTTTGGGTTTTCACCCTTTAACGGCCTGTTTTCAAGTCTAAGTGTGATTTTTGCAAATTATCATCATACTCTCAAACCGGGATACCCGGGACTACGCGGTCAGTTCCTACAAGTTACATTGGTCCCGTGCGAGGTGTTCGTGCCTCATACGGGGTCGTTTGGGGACTGGTATGGGTTTTCACCTTTTAACGGCCTGTTTTCAAGTCTAAGTGTGATTTTTGCAAATTATCGTCATACTCTAAAACCGAGAGAACCGGGACTACGCGGTCAGTTCCTACAAGTTACATTGGTCCCGTGCGAGGTTTTCGTGCCTCCTACGGGGTCGTTTGGGGGCTGGTTTGGGTTTTCACCCATTAACGGCCTGTTTTCAAGTCTACGTGTGATTTTTGCAAATTTTGGTCATACTCTCTAACCGGGAGACCCGGGACAACGCGGTCAGTTCCTACAAGTTACATTGGTCCCGTGCGAGGTGCTCGTGCCTCCTACGTGGTCGTTTGGGGGCTGGTTTGGGTTTTCACCCATTAACGGCCTATTTTCAAGTCTAAGTGTGATTTTCGCAAATTACCGTCATACTCTCTAACCGGAAGACCCGGGATGACGCGGTCAGTTCCTATAAGTTACATTGGTCCCGTGCAAGGTGTTCGTGCCTCCGACGGGGTCGTTTGGGGGCTGGTTTGGGATTTCACCCTTTAACGGCCTGTTTTCAAGTTTAAGTGTGATTTTTGCTAATTATCGTCATACTCTCAAACCGGGATACCCGGGACTACGCAGTCAGTTCCTACAAGTTACATTGGTCCCGTACGAGGTGTTCGTGCCTCCTACGGGTTCGTTTGGGGGCTGGTATGGGTTTTCACCCTTTAACGGCTTGTTTTCAAGTCTAAGTGTTATTTTTTTAAATTATCGTCATAATCTCAAACCGAGAGACCCGGTACTACGCGGTTAGTGGGCTAATTTGGGTTTTCACCCTTTAACGGCCTATTTTCAAGTCTAAGTGTGATTTTCACAAATTATCGTCATACTCTCAAACCGGGATACCCAGGATTACGCGGTCAGTTCCACAAATTTACATTAGTCCCGTGCGAGGTGTTCGTGCCTCCTATGGGGTCGTTTCGAGGCTGGTTTGGGTTTTCACCCTTTAACGGCCTGTTTTCAAGTCTAAGTGTGATTTTTACAAATTATCATCATACTCTCAAACCGGGAGACCCAGGACTACGCGGTCAGTTCCTACAAGTTAAATTAGTCCCGTGTGAGGTGTTCGTGCCTCCTACGGAGTCGTTTGGGGTTGGTTTGGGTTTTCACCCTTTAACGGCCTGTTTTCAAGTCGAAGTGTGATTTTTACAAATTATCATGATACTCTTAAACCGGGATACCAGGGACTACGCAGTCAGTTCCTACAAGTTACATTGGTCCCGTGCGAGGTGTTCGTGCCTCCTACGGGGTCGTTTGGGGACTGGTATGGGTTTTCACCCTTTAACAGCCTGTTTTCAAGTCTAAGTGTGATTTTTGCAAATTATCGCCATACTCTCAAACCGAGAGACCCGGGACTACGCGGTCAGTTCCTATAAGTTTTCCTACAAGTTACATTGGTCCCGTATGAGGTGTTCGTGCCTCCTACGGGGTCGTTTGGGGACTGGTATGGGTTTTCACCCTATAACGGCCTGTTTTCAAGTCTAAGTGTGATTTTTGCAAATTATCGCCATACTCTCAAACCGAGAGACCCAGGACTACACGGGCAGTTCCTACAAGTTACAATGGTCCCGTGCGAGGTGTTCGTGCCTCCTACGGGGTCGTTTGGGGGCTGGTTTGGGTTTTCACCCATTAACGGCCTGTTTTCAAGTCTACGTGTGATTTTTGCAAATTATCATCATACTCTCAAACCGGGAGACCCGGGACAACGCGGTCAGTTCCTACAAGTTACATTAGTCCCGTGCGAGGTGTTCGTGCCTCCTATGGGGTCGTTTGGGGGCTGGTTTGGGTTTTCACCCTTTAACGGCCTGTTTTCAAGTCTAAGTGTGATTTTTCCAAATTATCATCATACTCTCAAACGGGGAGACCCGGGACAACGCGATCAGTTCCTACAAGTTCCATTGGTCCCGTGCCAGGTGTTCGTACCTCCTAAGCGGTCGTTTGGGGGTTGGTTTGGGTTTTCACCCTTTAACGGCCTGTTTTCAAGTTTAAGTGTGATTTTCGCAAATTATCGTCATTCCTTCAAATCGAGAGACCCGGGACTACGCGGTCAGTTCCTACAAGTTACATTGGTCCCGTGCGAGGTGTTCGTGCTTCCTACGGGGTCGTTGGGTGGCTAGTTTGGGTTTTTACCCATTAACGGCCTGTTTTTAAGTCAAACTGTGATTTTTGCAAATTATCATCATACTCTCAAACCGGGAGACCCGGGACTACGCGGTCAGTTCCTACAAGTTACATTAGTCCCGTGCGAGCTGTTCGTGCCTCCTACGGAGTCGTTTGGGGGCTGGTTTGGGTTTTCACCCTTTAACGGCCTGTTTTCAAGTCTAAGTGTGATTTTTGCAAATTATCATCATACTCTCAAACCGGGATACCCGGGACTACGCGGTCAGTTCCTACAAGTTACATTGGTCCCGTGCGAGGTGTTCGTGCCTCATACGGGGTCGTTTGGGGACTGGTATGGGTTTTCACCTTTTAACGGCCTGTTTTCAAGTCTAAGTGTGATTTTTGCAAATTATCGTCATACTCTCAAACCGAGAGACCCGGGACTACGCAGTTAGTTCCTACAAGTTACATTGGTCCCGTGCGAGGTGTTCGTGCCTCCTACGGGGTCGTTTGGGGGCTGGTTTGGGTTTTCACCCATTAACGGCCTGTTTTCAAGTCTACGTGTGATTTTTGCAAATTTTGGTCATACTCTCTAACCGGGAGATCCAGGACAACGCGGTCAGTTCCTACAAGTTACATTGGTCCCGTGCGAGGTGCTCGTGCCTCCTACGTGGTCGTTTGGGGGCTGGTTTGGGTTTTCACCCATTAACGGCCTCTTTTCAAGTCTAAGTGTGATTTTCGCAAGTTACCATCATACTCTCTAACCGGAAGACCCGGGATGACGCGGTCAGTTCCTACAAGTTACATTGGTCCCGTTCGAGGTGTTCGTGCCTCCGACGGGGTCGTTTGGGGTCTGGTTTGGGATTTCACCCTTTAACGGCCTGTTTTCAAGTTTAAGTGTGATTTTCGCTAATTATCGTCATACTCTCAAACCGGGATACCCGGGACTACGCAGTCAGTTCCTACAAGTTACATTGGTCCCGTATGAGGTGTTCGTACCTCCTACGGGTTCGTTTGGGGGCTGGTATGGGTTTTCACCCTTTAACGGCTTGTTTTCAAGTCTAAGTGTTATTTTTTTAAATTATCGTCATAATCTCAAACCGAGAGACCCGGGACTACGCGGTCAGTGGGCTAGTTTGGGTTTTCACCCTTTAACGGCCTATTTTCAAGTCTAAGTGTGATTTTCGCTAATTATCGTCATACTCTCAAACCGGGATACCCAGGATTACGCGGTCAGTTCCACAAATTTACATTAGTCCCGTGCGAGGTGTTCGTGCCTCCTATGGGGTTGTTTGGAGGCTGGTTTGGGTTTTCACCCTTTAACGGCCTGTTTTCAAGTCTAAGTGTGATTTTTACAAATTATCATCATACTCTCAAACCGGGAGACCCGGGACTACGCGGTCAGTTCCTACAAGTTAAATTAGTCCCGTGTGAGGTGTTCGTGCCTCCTACGGAGTCGTTTGGGGTTGGTTTGGGTTTTCACCCTTTAACGGCCTGTTTTCAAGTCGAAGTGTGATTTTTACAAATTATCATCATACTCTCAAATCGGGATACCCGGGACTACGCAGTCAGTTCCTACAAGTTACATTGGTCCCGTGCGAGGTGTTCGTGCCTCCTTCGGGGTCGTTTGGGGACTGGTATGGGTTTTCACCCTTTAACGGCCTGTTTTCAACTCTAAGTGTGATTTTTGCAAATTATCGCCATACTCTCAAACTGAGAGACCCGGGACTACACGGTCAGTTCCTATAAGTTTTCCTACAAGTTACATTGGTCCCGTGCGAGGTGTTCGTGCCTCCTACGGGGTCGTTTGGGGACTGGTATGGGTTTTCACCCTTTAACGGCCTGTTTTCAAGTCTAAGTGTGATTTTTGCAAATTATCGCCATACTCTCAAACCGAGAGACCCGGGACTACGCGGTCAGTTCCTACAAGTTACATTGGTCCCGTGCGAGGTGTTCGTGCCTCCTACGGGGTCGTTTGGGGGCTGGTTTGGGTTTTCACCCATTAACGGCCTGTTTTCAAGTCTACGTGTGATTTTTGCAAATTATCATCATACTCTCAAACGGGGAGACCCGGGACAACGCGATCAGTTCCTACAAGTTCCATTGGTCCCGTGCCAGGTGTTCGTGCCTCCTAAGGGGTCGTTTGGGGGCTGGTTTGGGTTTTCACCCTTTAACGGCCTGTTTTCAAGTTTAAGTGTGATTTTCGCAAATTATCGTCATTCCTCCAAATCGAGAGACCCGGGACTACGCGGTCAGTTCCTACAAGTTACATTGGTCCCGTGCGAGGTGTTCGTGCTTCCTACGGGGTCGTTGGTGGGCTAGTTTGGGTTTTCACCCATTAACGGCCTATTTTTAAGTCTAATTGTGATTTTTGCAAATTATCATCATACTCTCAAACCGGGAGACCCGGGACTACGCGGTCAGTTCCTACAAGTTACATTAGTCCCGTGCGAGGTGTTCGTGCCTCCTACGGAGTCGTTTGGGGGCTGGTTTGGGTTTTCACCCTTTAACGGCCTGTTTTCAAGTCTAAGTGTGATTTTTGCAGATTATCATCATACTCTCAAACCGGGATACCCGGGACTACACGGTCAGTTCCTACAAGTTACATTGGTCCCGTGCGAGGTGTTCGTGCCTCATACGGGGTCGTTTGGGGACTGGTATGGGTTTTCACCTTTTAACGGCCTGTTTTCAAGTCTAATTTGATTTTTGCAAATTATCGTCATACTCTCAAACCGAGAGACCCAGGACTACGCGGTCAGTTCCTACAAGTTGCAATGGTCCCGTGCGAGGTGTTCGTGCCTCCTACGGGGTCGTTTGGGGGCTGGTTTGGGTTTTCAGCCATTAACGGCCTATTTTCAAGTCTACCTGTGATTTTTGCAAATTTTCGTCATACTCTCTAACCGGGAGACCCGGGACAACGCGGTCAGTTCCTACAAGTTACATTGGTCCCGTGCGAGGTGCTCGTGCCTCCTACGTGGTCGTTTGGGGGCTGGTTTGGGTTTTCACCCATTAATGGCCTGTTTTCATGTCTAAGTGTGATTTTCGCAAATCACCGTCATACTCTCTAACCGGAAGACCCGGGATGACGCGGTCAGTTCCTAAAAGTTACATTGGTCCCGTGCGAGGTGTTCGTGCCTCCGACGGGGATCGTTTGGGGGCTGGTTTGGGATTTCACCCTTTAACGGCCTGTTTTCAAGTTTAAGTGTGATTTTCGCTAATTATCGTCATACTCTCAAACCGGGATACCCGGGACTACGCAGTCAGTTCCTACAAGTTACATTGGTCCCGTACGAGGTGTTCGTGCCTCCTACGGGTTCGTTTGGGGGCTGGTATGGGTTTTTACCCTTTAACGGCTTGTTTTTAAGTCTAAGTGTTATTTTTTTAAATTATCGTCATAATCTCAAACCGAGAGACCCGGGACTATGCGGTCAGTGGGCTAGTTTGGGTTTTCACCCTTTAACGGCCTATTTTCAATTCTAAGTGTGATTTTTGCAAATTATCATCATACTCTCAAACCGGGATACCCAGGATTACGCGGTCAGTTCCACAAATTTACATTAGTCCCGTGCGAGGTGTTCGTGCCTCCTATGGGGTCGTTTGGGGGCTGGTTTGGGTTTTCACCCTTTAACGGCCTGTTTTCAAGTCTAAGTGTGATTTTTACAAATTATCATCATACTCTCAAACCGGGAGACCGGGGACTACGCGGTCAGTTCCTATAAGTTTTCCTACAAGTTACATTGGTCCCGTGTGAGGTGTTCGTGCCTCCTACGGGGTCGTTTGGGGACTGGTATGGGTTTTCACCCTTTAACGGCCTGTTTTCAAGTCTAAGTGTGATTTTTGCAAATTATCGCCATACTCTCAAACCGAGAGACCCGGGACTACGCGGTCAGTTCCTATAAGTTTTCCTACAAGTTACATTGGTCCCGTGTGAGGTGTTCGTGCCTCCTACGGGGTCGTTTGGGGACTGGTATGGGTTTTCACCCTTTAACGGCCTGTTTTCAAGTCTAAGTGTGATTTTTGCAAATTATCGCCATACTCTCAAACCGAGAGACCCGGGACTACGCGGTCAGTTCCTACAAGTTACATTGGTCCCGTGCGAGGTGTTCGTGCCTCCTACGGGGTCGTTTGGGGGTTGGTTTGGGTTTTCACCCTTTAACGGCCTGTTTTCAAGTCTACATGTAATTTTTGCAAATTATCATCATACTCTCAAACGGGGAGACCCGGGACAACGCGATCAGTTCCTACAAGTTCCATTGGTCCCGTGCCAGGTGTTCGTGCCTCCTAAGGGGTCGTTTGGGGGCTGGTTTGGGTTTTTACCCTTTAACGGCCTGTTTTCAAGTTTAAGTGTGATTTTTGCAAATTATCGTCATTCCTCCAAATCGAGAGACCCGGGACTACGCGGTCAGTTCCTACAAGTTACATTGGTCCTGTGCGAGGTGTTCGTGCTTCCTACGGGGTCGTTGGGGGGCTAGTTTGGGTTTTCACCCATTAACGGCCTATTTTTAAGTCTAATTGTGATTTTTGCAAATTATCATCATACTCTCAAACCGGGAGACCCGGGACTACGCGGTCCGTTCCTACAAGTTACATTAGTCCCGTGCGAGGTGTTCGTGCCTCCTACGGAGTCGTTTGGGGGCTGGTTTGGGTTTTCACCCTTTAACTGCCTGTTTTCAAGTCTAAATGTGATTTTTGCAGATTATCATCATACTCTCAAACCGGGATACCCGGGACTACGCGGTCAGTTCCTACAAGTTACATTGGTCCCGTGCGAGGTGTTCGTGCCTCATACGGGGTCGTTTGGGGACTGGTATGGGTTTTCACCTTTTAACGGCCTGTTTTCAAGTCTAAGTGTGATTTTTGCAAATTATCGTCATACTCTCAAACCGAGAGACCCGGGACTACGCGGTCAGTTCCTACAAGTTACATTGGTCCCGTGCGAGGTGTTCGTGCCTCCTACGGGGTTGTTTGGGGGCTGGTTTGGGTTTTCACCCATTAATGGCCTGTTTTCAAGTCTACGTGTGATTTTTGCAAATTTTCGTCATACTCTCTAACCGGGAGACCCGGGACAACGCGGTTAGTTCCTACAAGTTACATTGGTCCCGTGCGAGGTGCTCGTGCCTCCTACGTGGTCGTTTGGGGGCTGGTTTGGGTTTTCACCCATTAACGGCCTGTTTTCAAGTCTAAGTGTGATTTTTGCAAATTACCGTCATACTCTCTAACCGGAAGACCCGGGATGACGCGGTCAGTTCCTACAAGTTACATTGGTCCCGTACGAGGTGTTCGTGCCTCCGACGGGGTCGTTTGGGGGCTGGTTTGAGATTTCACCCTTTAACGACCTGTTTTCAAGTTTAAGTGTGATTTTCACTAATTATCGTCATACTCTCAAACCGGGATACCCGGGACTACGTAATCAGTTCCTACAAGTTACATTGGTCCCGTGCGAGGTGTTCGTGCCTCCTACGGGGTCGTTTGGGTGCTGGTTTGGGTTTTCACTCATTAGCGGCCTGTTTTCAAGTCGAAGTGTGATTTTTGCAAATTATCGTCACAGTCTCTAACCGAAAGACCCGGGAGGACGCGGTCAGTTCCTACAAGTTACATTGGTCCAGTATGAGGTGTCCGTGCCTCCTACGGGGTCGTTTGGGGGCTGGTATGGGTTTTCACCCTTTAACGGCTTGTTTTCAAGTCGAAGTGTTATTTTTACAAATTATCATCATACTCTCAAACAGGGAGACCCGGGACTACGCGGTCAGTTCCTACAAGTTAAATTAGTCCCGTGCGAGGTGTTCGTGCCTCCTACGGAGTCGTTTGGGGTTGGTTTGGGTTTTCACCATTTAACGGCCTGTTTTCAAGTCGAAGTGTGATTTTTACAAATTATCATCATACTCTCAAACCGGGATACCCGGGACTACCCAGTCAGTTCCTACAAGTTACATTGGTCCCGTGCGAGGTGTTCGTGCCTCCTACGGAGTCGTTTGGGGTTGGTTTGGGTTTTCACCCTTTAACGGCCTGTTTTCAAGTCGAAGTGTGATTTTTACAAATTATCATCATACTCTCAAATCGGGATACCCGGGACTACGCAGTCAGTTCCTACAAGTTACATTGGTCCCGTGCGAGGTGTTCGTGCCGCCTACGGGGTCGTTTGGGGACTGGTATGGGTTTTCACCCTTTAACGGCCTGTTTTCAAGTCTTAGTGTGATTTTTGCAAATTATCTCCATACTCTCAAACCGAGAGACCCGGGACTACGCGGTCAGTTCCTACAAGTTACATTGGTCACGTGCGAGGTGTTCGTGCCTCCTACGGGGTCGTTTGGGGGCTGGTTTGGGTTTTCACCCATTAACGGCCTGTTTTCAAGTCTACGTGTGATTTTTGCAAATTATCATCATACTCTCAAACGGGGAGACCCGGGACAAAGCGATCAGTTCCTACAAGTTCCATTGGTCCCGTGCCAGGTGTTCGTGCCTCCTAAGGGGTCGTTTGGGGGCTAGTTTGGGTTTTCACCCTTTAACGGCCTGTTTTCAAGTTTAAGTGTGATTTTCGCAAATTACCGTCATTCCTCCAAATCGAGAGACCCGGGACTACGCGGTCAGTTCCTACAAGTTACATTGGTCCCGTACAAGGTGTTCGTGCCTCCGACGGGGTCGTTTGGGGGCTGGTTTGAGATTTCACCCTTTAACGACCTGTTTTCAAGTTTAAGTGTGATTTTTGCAAATTATCATCATACTCTCAAACCGGGATACCCGGGACTACGTAATCAGTTCCTACAAGTTACATTGGTCCCGTGCGAGGTGTTCGTGCCTCCTACGGGGTCGTTTGGGTGCTGGTTTGGGTTTTCACTCATTAGCGGCCTGTTTTCAAGTCGAAGTGTGATTTTTGCAAATTATCGTCACAGTCTCTAACCGAAAGACCCGGGAGGACGCGGTCAGTTCCTACAAGTTACATTGGTCCAGTATGAGGTGTCCGTGCCTCCTACGGGGTCGTTTGGGGGCTGGTATGGGTTTTCACCCTTTAACGGCTTGTTTTCAAGTCGAAGTGTTATTTTTACAAATTATCATCATACTCTCAAACAGGGAGACCCGGGACTACGCGGTCAGTTCCTACAAGTTAAATTAGTCCCGTGCGAGGTGTTCGTGCCTCCTACGGAGTCGTTTGGGGTTGGTTTGGGTTTTCACCCTTTAACGGCCTGTTTTCAAGTCGAAGTGTGATTTTTACAAATTATCATCATACTCTCAAACCGGGATACCCGGGACTACCCAGTCAGTTCCTACAAGTTACATTGGTCCCGTGCGAGGTGTTCGTGCCTCCTACGGAGTCGTTTGGGGTTGGTTTGGGTTTTCACCCTTTAACGGCCTGTTTTCAAGTCGAAGTGTGATTTTTACAAATTATCATCATACTCTCAAACCGGGATACCCGGGACTACGCAGTCAGTTCCTACAAGTTACATTGGTCCCGTGCGAGGTGTTCGTGCCGCCTACGGGGTCGTTTGGGGACTGGTATGGGTTTTCACCCTTTAACGGCCTGTTTTCAAGTCTTAGTGTGATTTTTGCAAATTATCTCCATACTCTCAAACCGAGAGACCCGGGACTACGCGGTCAGTTCCTACAAGTTACATTGGTCACGTGCGAGGTGTTCGTGCCTCCTACGGGGTCGTTTGGGGGCTGGTTTGGGTTTTCACCCATTAACGGCCTGTTTTCAAGTCTACGTGTTATTTTTTCAAATTATGGTCATACTCTCTAACCGGGAGACCCGGGACGACGCGGTCAGTTCCTACAAGTTACATTGGTCCCGTGCGAGGTGTTCGTGCCGCCTACGGGGTCGTTTGGGGACTGGTATGGGTTTTCACCCTTTAACGGCCTGTTTTCAAGTCTAAGTGTGATTTTTGCAAATTATCTCCATACTCTCAAACCGAGAGACCCGGGACTACGCGGTCAGTTCCTACAAGTTACATTGGTCACGTGCGAGGTGTTCGTGCCTCCTACGGGGTCGTTTGGGGGCTGGTTTGGGTTTTCACCCATTAACGGCCTGTTTTCAAGTCTACGTGTGATTTTTGCAAATTATCATCATACTCTCAAACGGGGAGACCCGGGACAAAGCGATCAGTTCCTACAAGTTCCATTGGTCCCGTGCCAGGTGTTCGTGCCTCCTAAGGGGTCGTTTGGGGGCTAGTTTGGGTTTTCACCCTTTAACGGCCTGTTTTCAAGTTTAAGTGTGATTTTCGCAAATTATCGTCATTCCTCCAAATCGAGAGACCCGGGACTACGCGGTCAGTTCCTACAAGTTACATTGGTCCTGTACGAAGTGTTCGTGCTTCCTACGGGGTCGTTGGGGGGCTAGTTTGGATTTTCACCCATTAACGGCCTGTTTTTAAGTCTAATTGTGATTTTTGCAAATTATCATCATACTCTCAAACCGGGAGACCCGGGACTACACGGTCAGTTCCTACAAGTTACATTAGTCCCGTGCGAGGTGTTCGTGCCTCCTACGGAGTCGTTTGGGGGCTGGTTTGGGTTTTCACCCTTTAACGGCCTGTTTTCAAGTCTAAGTGTGATTTTTCCAGATTATCATCATACTCTCAAACCGGGATACCCGGGACTACGCGGTCAGTTCCTACAAGTTACATTGGTCCCGTGCGAGGTGTTCGTGCCTCATACGGGGTCGTTTGGGGACTGGTATGGGTTTTCACCATTTAACGGCCTGTTTTCAAGTCTAAGTGTGATTTTTGCAAATTATCGTCATACTCTCACACCGAGAGACCCGGGACTACGCGGTCAGTTCCTACAAGTTACATTGGTCCCGTGCGAGGTGTTCGTGCCTCCTACGGGGTCGTTTGGGGGCTGGTTTGGGTTTTCACCCATTAATGGCCTGTTTTCAAGTCTACGTGTGATTTTTGCAAATTTTCGTCATACTCTCTAACCGGGAGACCCGGGACAACGCGGTTAGTTCCTACAAGTTACATTGGTCCCGTGCGAGGTGCTCGTGCCTCCTACGTGGTCGTTTGGGGGCTGGTTTGGGTTTTCACCCATTAACGGCCTGTTTTCAAGTCTAAGTGTGATTTTTGCAAATTACCGTCATACTCTCTAACCGGAAGACCCGGGATGACGCGGTCAGTTCCTACAAGTTACATTGGTCCCGTACGACGTGTTCGTGCCTCCGACTGGGTCGTTTGGGGGCTGGTTTGAGATTTCACCCTTTAACCGCCTGTTTTCAAGTTTAAGTGTGATTTTCGCTAATTATCGTCATACTCTCAAACCGGGATACCCGGGACTACGCAATCAGTTCCTACAAGTTACATTGGTCCCGTGCGAGGTGTTCGTACCTCCTACGGGGTCGTTTGGGTGCTGGTTTGGGTTTTCACTCATTAGCGGCCTGTTTTCAAGTCGAAGTATGATTTTTGCAAATTATCGTCACAGTCTCTAACCGGAAGACCCGGGAGGACGCGGTCAGTTCCTACAAGTTACATTGGTCCAGTATGAGGTGTTCGTGCCTCTTACGGGGTCGTTTGGGGGCTGGTATGGGTTTTCACCCTTTAACGGCTTGTTTTCAAGTCTAAGTGTTATTTTTACAAATTATCATCATACTCTCAAACCGGGAGACCCGGGACTACGCGGTCAGTTCCTACAAGTTAAATTAGTCCCGTGCTAGGTGTTCGTGCCTCCTACGGAGTCGTTTGGGGCTGGTTTGGGTTTTCACCCTTTAACGGCCTGTTTTCAAGTCTAAGTGTTATTTTTACAAATTATCATCATACTCTCAAACCGGGAGACCCGGGACTACGCGGTCAGTTCCTACAAGTTAAATTAGTCCCATGCGAGGTGTTCGTGCCTCCTACGGAGTCGTTTGGGGTTGGTTTGGGTTTTCACTCTTTAACGGCCTGTTTTCAAGTCTAAGTGTGATTTTCGCAAGTTACGGTCATACTCTCTAACCGGAAGACCCGGGATGACGCGGTCAGTTCCTACAAGTTACATTGGTCCCGTTCGAGGTGTTCGTGCCTCCGACGGGGTCGTTTGGGGGCTGGTTTGGGATTTCACCCTTTAACGGCCTGTTTTCAAGTTTAAGTGTGATTTTCGCTAATTATCGTCATACTCTCAAACCGGGATACCCGGGACTACGCAGTCAGTTCCTACAAGTTACATTGGTCCCGTATGAGGTGTTCGTGCCTCCTACGGGTTCGTTTGGGGGCTGGTATGGGTTTTCACCCTTTAACGGCTTGTTTTCAAGTCTAAGTGTTATATTTTTAAATTATCGTCATAATCTCAAACCGAGAGACCCGGGACTACGCGGTCAGTGGGCTAGTTTGGGTTTTCACCCTTTAACGGCCTATTTTCAAGTCTAAGTGTGATTTTCGCAAATTATCGTCATACTCTCAAACCGGGATACCCAGGATTATGCGGTCAGTTCCACAAATTTACATTAGTCCCGTGCGAGGTGTTCGTGCCTCCTATGGGGTCGTTTGGAGGCTGGTTTGGGTTTTCACCCTTTAACGGCCTGTTTTCAAGTCTAAGTGTGATTTTTACAAATTATCATCATACTCTCAAACTGGGAGACCCGGGACTACGCGGTCAGTTCCTACAAGTTAAATTAGTCCCGTGTGAGGTGTTCGTGCCTCCTACGGAGTCGTTTGGGGTTGGTTTGGGTTTTCACCCTTTAACGG
Source organism: Sambucus nigra (assembly GCA_949130495.1). NCBI lineage: Eukaryota > Viridiplantae > Streptophyta > Magnoliopsida > Dipsacales > Adoxaceae > Sambucus > Sambucus nigra. The sequence continues at coordinate 820,635,842 of OX422207.1, forward strand.
CCTGTTTTCAAGTCGAAGTGTGATTTTTACAAATTATCATCATACTCTCAAATCGGGATACCCGGGACTACGCAGTTAGTTCCTACAAGTTACATTGGTCCCGTGCGAGGTGTTCGTGCCTCCTACGGGGTCGTTTGGGGACTGGTATGGGTTTTCACCCTTTAACGGCCTGTTTTCAAGTCTAAGTGTGATTTTTGCAAATTATCGCCATACTCTCAAACTGAGAGACCCGGGACTACGCGGTCAGTTCCTATAAGTTTTCCTACAAGTTACATTGGTCCCGTGCGAGGTGTTCGTGCCTCCTACGGGGTCGTTTGGGGACTGGTATGGGTTTTCACCCTTTAACGGCCTGTTTTCAAGTCTAAGTGTGATTTTTGCAAATTATCGCCATACTCTCAAACCGAGAGACCCGGGACTACGCGGTCAGTTCCTACAAGTTACATTGGTCCCGTGCGAGGTGTTCGTGCCTCCTACGGGGTCGTTTGGGGGCTGGTTTGGGTTTTCACCCATTAACGGCCTGTTTTCAAGTCTACGTGTGATTTTTGCAAATTATCATCATACTCTCAAACGGGGAGACCCGGGACAACGCGATCAGTTCCTACAAGTTCCATTGGTCCCGTGCCAGGTGTTCGTGCCTCCTAAGGGGTCGTTTGGGGGCTGGTTTGGGTTTTCACCCTTTAACGGCCTGTTTTCAAGTTTAAGTGTGATTTTCGCAAATTATCGTCATTCCTCTAAATCGAGAGACCCGGGACTACGCGGTCAGTTCCTACAAGTTACATTGGTCCCGTGCGAGGTGTTCGTGCTTCCTACGGGGTCGTTGGTGGGCTAGTTTGGGTTTTCACCCATTAACGGCCTATTTTTAAGTCTAATTGTGATTTTTGCAAATTATCATCATACTCTCAAACCGGGAGACCCGGGACTACGCGGTCAGTTCCTACAAGTTACATTAGTCCCGTGCGAGGTGTTCGTGCCTCCTACGGAGTCGTTTGGGGGCTGGTTTGGGTTTTCACCCTTTAACGGCCTGTTTTCAAGTCTAAGTGTGATTTTTGCAGATTATCATCATACTCTCAAACCGGGATACCCGGGACTACGCGGTCAGTTCCTACAAGTTACATTGGTCCCGTGCGAGGTGTTCGTGCCTCATACGGGGTCGTTTGGGGACTGGTATGGGTTTTCACCTTTTAACGGCCTGTTTTCAAGTCTAAGTTTGATTTTTGCAAATTATCGTCATAATCTCAAACCGAGAGACCCAGGACTACGCGGTCAGTTCCTACAAGTTACAATGGTCCCGTGCGAGGTGTTCGTGCCTCCTACGGGGTCGTTTGGGGGCTGGTTTGGGTTTTCAGCCATTAACGGCCTATTTTCAAGTCTACCTGTGATTTTTGCAAATTTTCGTCATACTCTCTAACCGGGAGACCCGGGACAACGCGGTCAGTTCCTACAAGTTACATTGGTCCCTTACGAGGTGCTCGTGCCTCCTACGTGGTCGTTTGGGGGCTGGTTTGGGTTTTCACCCATTAATGGCCTGTTTTCATGTCTAAGTGTGATTTTCGCAAATTACCGTCATACTCTCTAACCGGAAGACCCGGGATGACGCGGTCAGTTCCTAAAAGTTACATTGGTCCCGTGCGAGGTGTTCGTGCCTCCGACGGGGATCGTTTGGGGGCTGGTTTTGGATTTCACCCTTTAACGGCCTGTTTTCAAGTTTAAGTGTGATTTTCGCTAATTATCGTCATACTCTCAAACCGGGATACCCGGGACTACGCAGTCAGTTCCTACAAGTTACATTGGTCCCGTACGAGGTGTTCGTGCCTCCTATGGGGTCGTTTGGAGGCTGGTTTGGGTTTTCACCCTTTAACGACCTGTTTTCAAGTCTAAGTGTGATTTTTACAAATTGACATCATACTCTCAAACCGTGAGACCCGGGACTACGCGGTCAGTTCCTACAAGTTAAATTAGTCCCGTGTGAGGTGTTCGTGCCTCCTACGGAGTCGTTTGGGGTTGGTTTGGGTTTTCACCCTTTAACGGCCTGTTTTCAAGTCGAAGTGTGATTTTTACAAATTATCATCATACTCTCAAACCGGGATACCCGGGACTACGTAGTCAGTTCCTACAAGTTACATTGGTCCCGTGCGAGGTGTTCGTGCCTCCTACGGGGTCGTTTGGGGACTGGTATGGGTTTTCACCCTTTAACGGCCTGTTTTCAAGTCTAAGTGTGATTTTTGCAAATTATCGCCATACTCTCAAACCGAGAGACCCGGGACTACGCGGTCAGTTCCTATAAGTTTTCCTACAAGTTACATTGGTCCCGTGTGAGGTGTCCGTGCCTCCTACGGGGTCGTTTGGGGACTGGTATGGGTTTTCACCCTTTAACGGCCTGTTTTCAAGTCTAAGTGTGATTTTTGCAAATTATCGCCATACTCTCAAACCTAGAGACCCGGGACTACGCGGTCAGTTCCTACAAGTTACATTGGTCCCGTGCGAGGTGTTCGTGCCTCCTACGGGGTCGTTTGGGGGCTGGTTTGGGTTTTCACCCATTAACGGCCTGTTTTCAAGTCTACATGTGATTTTTGCAAATTATCATCATACTCTCAAACGGGGAGACCCGGGACAACGCGATCAGTTCCTACAAGTTCCATTGGTCCCGTGCCAGGTGTTCGTGCCTCCTAAGGGGTCGTTTGGGGGCTGGTTTGGGTTTTTACCCTTTAACGGCCTGTTTTCAAGTTTAAGTGTGATTTTTGCAAATTATCGTCATTCCTCCAAATCGAGAGACCCGGGACTACGCGGTCAGTTCCTACAAGTTACATTGGTTCTGTGCGAGGTGTTCGTGCTTCCTACGGGGTCGTTGGGGGGCTAGTTTGGGTTTTCACCCATTAACGGCCTATTTTTAAGTCTAATTGTGATTTTTGCATATTATCATCATACTCTCAAACCGGGAGACCCGGGACTACGCGGTCCGTTCCTACAAGTTACATTAGTCCCGTGCGAGGTGTTCGTGCCTCCTACGGAGTCGTTTGGGGGCTGGTTTGGGTTTTCACCCTTTAACTGCCTGTTTTCAAGTCTAAGTGTGATTTTTGCAGATTATCATCATACTCTCAAACCGGGATACCCGGGACTACGCGGTCAGTTCCTACAAGTTACATTGGTCCCGTGCGAGGTGTTCGTGCCTCATACGGGGTCGTTTGGGGACTGGTATGGGTTTTCACCTTTTAACGGCCTGTTTTCAAGTCTAAGTGTGATTTTTGCAAATTATCGTCATACTCTCAAACCGAGAGACCCGGGACTACGCGGTCAGTTCCTACAAGTTACATTGGTCCCGTGCGAGGTGTTCATGCCTCCTACGGGGTCGTTTGGGGGCTGGTTTGGGTTTTCACCCATTAATGGCCTGTTTTCAAGTCTACGTGTGATTTTTGCAAATTTTCGTCATACTCTCTAACCGGGAGACCCGGGACAACGCGGTTAGTTCCTACAAGTTACATTGGTCCCGTGCGAGGTGCTCGTGCCTCCTACGTGGTCGTTTGGGGGCTGGTTTGGGTTTTGACCCATTAACGGCCTGTTTTCAAGTCTAAGTGTGATTTTTGCAAATTACCGTCATACTCTCTAACCGGAAGACCCGGGATGACGCGGTCAGTTCCTACAAGTTACATTGGTCCCGTACGAGGTGTTCGTGCCTCCGACGGGGTCGTTTGGGGGCTGGTTTGGGATTTCACCCTTTAACGGCCTGTTTTCAAGTTTAAGTGTGATTTTCACTAATTATCGTCATACTCTCAAACTGGGATACCCGGGACTACGCAATCAGTTCCTACAAGTTACATTGGTCCCGTGCGAGGTGTTCGTGCCTCCTACGGGGTCGTTTGGTTGCTGGTTTGGGTTTTCACTCATTAGCGGCCTGTTTTCAAGTCGAAGTGTGATTTTTGCAAATTATCGTCACAGTCTCTAACCGAAAGACCCGGGAGGATGCGGTTAGTTCCTACAAGTTACATTGGTCCAGTATGAGGTGTCCGTGCCTCCTACGGGGTCGTTTGGGGGCTGGTATGGGTTTTCACCCTTTAACGGCTTGTTTTCAAGTCTAAGTGTTATTTTTACAAATTATCATCATACTCTCAAACAGGGAGACCCGGGACTACGCGGTCAGTTCCTACAAGTTAAATTAGTCCCGTGCGAGGTGTTCGTGCCTCCTACGGAGTCGTTTGGGGTTGGTTTGGGTTTTCACCCTTTAACGGCCTGTTTTCAAGTCGAAGTGTGATTTTTACAAATTATCATCATACTCTCAAACCGGGATACCCGGGACTACGCAGTCAGTTCCTACAAGTTACATTGGTCCCGTGCGAGGTGTTCGTGCCTCCTACGGAGTCGTTTGGGGTTGGTTTGGGTTTTCACACTTTAACGGCCTGTTTTCAAGTCGAAGTGTGATTTTTACAAATTATCATCATACTCTCAAACCGGGATACCCGGGACTACGCAGTCAGTTCCTACAAGTTACATTGGTCCCGTGCGAGGTGTTCGTGCCGCCTACGGGGTCGTTTGGGGACTGGTATGGGTTTTCACCCTTTAACGGCCTGTTTTCAAGTCTTAGTGTGATTTTTGCAAATTATCTCCACACTCTCAAACCGAGAGACCCGGGACTACGCGGTCAGTTCCTAAAACTCATATAGGTCACGTTCGAGGTGTTCGTGCCTCCTACGGGGTCGTTTGGGGGCTGGTTTGGGTTTTCACCCATTAACGGCCTGTTTTCAAGTCTACGTGTGATTTTTGCAAATTATCATCATACTCTCAAACGGGGAGACCCGGGACAAAGCGATCAGTTGCTACAAGTTCCATTGGTCCCGTGCCAGGTGTTCGTGCCTCCTAAGGGGTCGTTTGGGGGCTAGTTTGGGTTTTCACCCTTTAACGGCCTGTTTTCAAGTTTAAGTGTGATTTTCGCAAATTATCGTCATTCCTCCAAATCGAGAGACCCGGGACTACGCGGTCAGTTCCTACAAGTTACATTGGTCCCGTACGAGGTGTTCGTGCTTCCTACGGGGTCGTTGGGGGGCTAGTTTGGATTTTCACCCATTAACGGCCTGTTTTTAAGTCTAATTGTGATTTTTGCAAATTATCATCATACTCTCAAACCGGGAGACCCGGGACTACGCGGTCAGTTCCTACAAGTTACATTAGTCCCGTGCGAGGTGTTCGTGCCTCCTACGGAGTCGTTTGGGGGCTGGTTTGGGTTTTCACCCTTTAACGGCCTGTTTTCAAGTCTAAGTGTGATTTTTGCAAATTATCGTCATACTCTCTAACCGGAAGACCCGGGATGACGCGGTCAGTTCCTACAAGTTACATTGGTCCCGTACGAGGTGTTCGTGCCTCCGACGGGGTCGTTTGGGCGCTGGTTTGGGATTTCACCCTTTAACGGCCTGTTTTCAAGTTTAAGTGTGATTTTCACTAATTATCGTCATACTCTCAAACCGGGATACCCGGGACTACGCAATCAGTTCCTACAAGTTACATTGGTCCCGTGCGAGGTGTTCGTGCCTCCTACGGGGTCGTTTGGTTGCTGGTTTGGGTTTTCACTCATTAGCGGCCTGTTTTCAAGTCGAAGTGTGATTTTTGCAAATTATCGTCACAGTCTCTAACCGAAAGACCCGGGAGGACGCGGTCAGTTCCTACAAGTTACATTGGTCCAGTATGAGGTGTCCGTGCCTCCTACGGGGTCGTTTGGGGGCTGGTATGGGTTTTCACCCTTTAACGGCTTGTTTTCAAGTCTAAGTGTTATTTTTACAAATTATCATCATACTCTCAAACAGGGAGACCCGGGACTACGCGGTCAGTTCCTACAAGTTAAATTAGTCCCGTGCGAGGTGTTCGTGCCTCCTACGAAGTCGTTTGGGGTTGGTTTGGGTTTTCACCCTTTAACGGCCTGTTTTCAAGTCGAAGTGTGATTTTTACAAATTATCATCATACTCTCAAACCGGGATACCCGGGACTACGCAGTCAGTTCCTACAATTTACATTGGTCCCGTGCGAGGTGTTCGTGCCTCCTACGGAGTCGTTTGGGGTTGGTTTGGGTTTTCACCCTTTAACGGCATGTTTTCAAGTCGAAGTGTGATTTTTACAAATTATCATCATACTCTCAAACCGGGATACCCGGGACTACGCAGTCAGTTCCTACAAGTTACATTGGTCCCGTGCGAGGTGTTCGTGCCGCCTACGGGGTCGTTTGGGGACTGGTATGGGTTTTCACCCTTTAACGGCCTGTTTTCAAGTCTTAGTGTGATTTTTGCAAATTATCTCCATACTCTCAAACCGAGAGACCCGGGACTACGCGGTCGGTTCCTACAAGTTACATTGGTGACGTGCGAGGTGTTCGTGCCTCCTACGGGGTCGTTTGGGGGCTAATTTGGGTTTTCACCCATTAACGGCCTGTTTTCAAGTCTACGTGTGATTTTTGCAAATTATCATCATACTCTCAAACGGGGAGACCCGGGACAACGCGATCAGTTCCTACAAGTTACATTGGTCCCGTACGAGGTGTTCGTGCTTCCTACGGGGTCGTTGGGGGGCTAGTTTGGATTTTCACCCATTAACGGCCTGTTTTTAAGTCTAATTGTGATTTTTGCAAATTATCATCATACTCTCAAACCGGGAGACCCGGGACTACGCGGTCAGTTCCTACAAGTTACATTAGTCCCGTGCGAGGTGTTCGTGCCTCCTACGGAGTCGTTTGGGGGCTGGTTTGGGTTTTCACCCTTTAACGGCCTGTTTTCAAGTCTAAGTGTGATTTTTGCAGATTATCATCATACTCTCAAACCGGGATACCCGGGACTACGCGGTCAGTTCCTACAAGTTACATTGGTCCCGTGCGAGGTGTTCGTGCCTCATACGGGGTCGTTTGGGGACTGGTATGGGTTTTCACCTTTTAACGGCCTGTTTTCAAGTCTAAGTTTGATTTTTGCAAATTATCGTCATACTCTCAAACCGAGAGACCCAGGACTACGCGGTCAGTTCCTACAAGTTACAATGGTCCCGTGCGAGGTGTTCGTGCCTCCTACGGGGTCGTTTGGGGGCTGGTTTGGGTTTTCAGCCATTAACGGCCTATTTTCAAGTCTACCTGTGATTTTTGCAAATTTTCGTCATACTCTCTAACCGGGAGACCCGGGACAATGCGGTCAGTTCCTACAAGTTACATTGGTCCCTTACGAGGTGCTCGTGCCTCCTACGTGGTCGTTTGGGGGCTGGTTTGGGTTTTCACCCATTAATGGCCTGTTTTCATGTCTAAGTGTGATTTTCGCAAATTACCGTCATACTCTCTAACCGGAAGACCCGGGATGACGCGGTCAGTTCCTAAAAGTTACATTGGTCCCGTGCGAGGTGTTCGTGCCTCCGACGGGGATCGTTTGGGGGCTGGTTTTGGATTTCACCCTTTAACGGCCTGTTTTCAAGTTTAAGTGTGATTTTCGCTAATTATCGTCATACTCTCAAACCGGGATACCCGGGACTACGCAGTCAGTTCCTACAAGTTACATTGGTCCCGTACGAGGTGTTCGTGCCTCCTATGGGGTCGTTTGGAGGCTGGTTTGGGTTTTCACCCTTTAACGACCTGTTTTCAAGTCTAAGTGTGATTTTTACAAATTGACATCATACTCTCAAACCGTGAGACCCGGGACTACGCGGTCAGTTCCTACAAGTTAAATTAGTCCCGTGTGAGGTGTTCGTGCCTCCTACGGAGTCGTTTGGGGTTGGTTTGGGTTTTCACCCTTTAACGGCATGTTTTCAAGTCGAAGTGTGATTTTTACAAATTATCATCATACTCTCAAACCGGGATACCCGGGACTACGCAGTCAGTTCCTACAAGTTACATTGGTCCCGTGCGAGGTGTTCGTGCCTCCTACGGGGTCGTTTGGGGACTGGTATGGGTTTTCACCCTTTAACGGCCTGTTTTCAAGTCTAAGTGTGATTTTTGCAAATTATCGCCATACTCTCAAACCGAGAGACCCGGGACTACGCGGTCAGTTCCTATAAGTTTTCCTACAAGTTACATTGGTCCCGTGTGAGGTGTTCGTGCCTCCTACGGGGTCGTTTGGGGACTGGTATGGGTTTTCACCCTTTAACGGCCTGTTTTCAAGTCTAAGTGTGATTTTTGCAAATTATCGCCATACTCTCAAACCGAGAGACCCGGGACTACGCGGTCAGTTCCTACAAGTTACATTGGTCCCGTGCGAGGTGTTCGTGCCTCCTACGGGGTCGTTTGGGGGCTGGTTTGGGTTTTCACCCATTAACGGCCTGTTTTCAAGTCTACATGTGATTTTTGCAAATTATCATCATACTCTCAAACGGGGAGACCCGGGACAACGCGATCAGTTCCTACAAGTTCCATTGGTCCCGTGCCAGGTGTTCGTGCCTCCTAAGGGGTCGTTTGGGGGCTGGTTTGGGTTTTTACCCTTTAACGGCCTGTTTTCAAGTTTAAGTGTGATTTTTGCAAATTATCGTCATTCCTCCAAATCGAGAGACCCGGGACTACGCGGTCAGTTCCTACAAGTTACATTGGTCCTGTGCGAGGTGTTCGTGCTTCCTACGGGGTCGTTGGGGGGCTAGTTTGGGTTTTCACCCATTAACGGCCTATTTTTAAGTCTAATTGTGATTTTTGCAAATTATCATCATACTCTCAAACCGGGAGACCCGGGACTACGCGGTCCGTTCCTACAAGTTACATTATTCCCGTGCGAGGTGTTCGTGCCTCCTACGGAGTCGTTTGGGGGCTGGTTTGGGTTTTCACCCTTTAACTGCCTGTTTTCAAGTCTAAGTGTGATTTTTGCAGATTATCATCATACTCTCAAACCGGGATACCCGGGACTACGCGGTCAGTTCCTACAAGTTACATTGGTCCCGTGCGAGGTGTTCGTGCCTCATACGGGGTCGTTTGGGGACTGGTATGGGTTTTCACCTTTTAACGGCCTGTTTTCAAGTCTAAGTGTGATTTTTGCAAATTATCGTCATACTCTCAAACCGAGAGACCCGGGACTACGCGGTCAGTTCCTACAAGTTACATTGGTCCCGTGCGAGGTGTTCGTGCCTCCTACGGGGTCGTTTGGGGGCTGGTTTGGGTTTTCACCCATTAATGGCCTGTTTTCAAGTCTACGTGTGATTTTTGCAAATTTTCGTCATACTCTCTAACCGGGAGACCCGGGACAACGCGGTTAGTTCCTACAAGTTACATTGGTCCCGTGCGAGGTGCTCGTGCCTCCTACGTGGTCGTTTGGGGGCTGGTTTGGGTTTTGACCCATTAACGGCCTGTTTTCAAGTCTAAGTGTGATTTTTGCAAATTACCGTCATACTCTCTAACCGGAAGACCCGGGATGACGCGGTCAGTTCCTACAAGTTACATTGGTCCCGTACGAGGTGTTCGTGCCTCCGACGGGGTCGTTTGGGGGCTGGTTTGGGATTTCACCCTTTAACGGCCTGTTTTCAAGTTTAAGTGTGATTTTCACTAATTATCATCATACTCTCAAACCGGGATACCCGGGACTACGCAATCAGTTCCTACAAGTTACATTGGTCCCGTGCGAGGTGTTCGTGCCTCCTACGGGGTCGTTTGGTTGCTGGTTTGGGTTTTCACTCATTAGCGGCCTGTTTTCAAGTCGAAGTGTGATTTTTGCAAATTATCGTCACAGTCTCTAACCGAAAGACCCGGGAGGACGCGGTCAGTTCCTACAAGTTACATTGGTCCAGTATGAGGTGTCCGTGCCTCCTACGGGGTCGTTTGGTGGCTGGTATGGGTTTTCACCCTTTAACGGCTTGTTTTCAAGTCTAAGTGTTATTTTTACAAATTATCATCATACTCTCAAACAGGGAGACCCGGGACTACGCGGTCAGTTCCTACAAGTTAAATTAGTCACGTGCGAGGTGTTCGTGCCTCCTACGGAGTCGTTTGGGGTTGGTTTGGGTTTTCACCCTTTAACGGCCTGTTTTCAAGTCGAAGTGTGATTTTTACAAATTATCATCATACTCTCAAACCGGGATACCCGGGACTACGCAGTCAGTTCCTACAAGTTACATTGGTCCCGTGCGAGGTGTTCGTGCCTCCTACGGAGTCGTTTGGGGTTGGTTTGGGTTTTCACCCTTTAACGGCCTGTTTTCAAGTCGAAGTGTGATTTTTACAAATTATCATCATACTCTCAAACCGGGATACCCGGGACTACGCAGTCAGTTCCTACAAGTTACATTGGTCCCGTGCGAGGTGTTCGTGCCGCCTACGGGGTCGTTTGGGGACTGGTATGGGTTTTCACCCTTTAACGGCCTGTTTTCAAGTCTTAGTGTGATTTTTGCAAATTATCTCCATACTCTCAAACCGAGAGACTCGGGACTACGCGGTCAGTTCCTACAAGTTACATTGGTCACGTGCGAGGTGTTCGTGCCTCCTACGGGGTCGTTTGGGGGCTGGTTTGGGTTTTCACCCATTAACGGCCTGTTTTCAAGTCTACGTGTGATTTTTGCAAATTATCATCATACTCTCAAACGGGGAGACCCGGGACAAAGCGATCAGTTCCTACAAGTTCCATTGGTCCCGTGCCAGGTGTTCGTGCCTCCTAAGGGGTCGTTTGGGGGCTAGTTTGGGTTTTCACCCTTTAACGGCCTGTTTTCAAGTTTAAGTGTGATTTTCGCAAATTATCGTCATTCCTCCAAATCGAGAGACCCGGGACTACGCGGTCAGTTCCTACAAGTTACATTGGTCCCGTACGAGGTGTTCGTGCTTCCTACGGGGTCGTTGGGGGGCTAGTTTGGATTTTCACCCATTAACGGCCTGTTTTTAAGTCTAATTGTGATTTTTGCAAATTATCATCATACTCTCAAACCGGGAGACCCGGGACTACACGGTCAGTTCCTACAAGTTACATTAGTCCCGTGCGAGGTGTTCGTGCCTCCTACGGAGTCGTTTGGGGGCTGGTTTGGGTTTTCACCCTTTAACGGCCTGTTTTCAAGTCTAAGTGTGATTTTTCCACATTATCATCATACTCTCAAACCGGGATACTCGGGACTACGCGGTCAGTTCCTACAAGTTACATTGGTCCCGTGCGAGGTGTTCGTGCCTCATACGGGGTCGTTTGGGGACTGGTATGGGTTTTCACCATTTAACGGCCTGTTTTCAAGTCTAAGTGTGATTTTTGCAAATTATCGTCATACTCTCAAACCGAGAGACCCGGGACTACGCGGTCAGTTCCTACAAGTTACATTGGTCCCGTGCGAGGTGTTCGTGCCTCCTACGGGGTCGTTTGGGGGCTGGTTTGGGTTTTCACCCATTAATGGCCTGTTTTCAAGTCTACGTGTGATTTTTGCAAATTTTCATCATACTCTCTAACCGGGAGACCCGGGACAACGCGGTTAGTTCCTACAAGTTACATTGGTCCCGTGCGAGGTGCTCGTGCCTCCTACGTGGTCGTTTGGGGGCTGGTTTGGGTTTTCACCCATTAACGGCCTGTTTTCAAGTCTAAGTGTGATTTTCGCAAATTACCGTCATACTCTCTAACCGGAAGACCCGGGATGACGCGGTCAGTTCCTACAAGTTACATTGGTCCCGTACGAGGTGTTCGTGCCTCCGACTGGGTCGTTTGGGGGCTGGTTTGAGATTTCACGCTTTAACGGCCTGTTTTCAAGTTTAAGTGTGATTTTCGCTAATTATCATCATACTCTCAAACCGGGATACCCCAGACTACGCAATCAGTTCCTACAAGTTACATTGGTCCCGTGCGAGGTGTTCGTACCTCCTACGGGGTCGTTTGGGTGCTGGTTTGGGTTTTCACTCATTAGCGGCCTGTTTTCAAGTCGAAGTGTGATTTTTGCAAATTATCGTCACAGTCTCTAACCGGAAGACCCGGGAGGACGCGGTCAGTTCCTACAAGTTACATTGGTCCAGTATGAGGTGTTCGTGCCTCTTACGGGGTCGTTTGGGGGCTGGTATGGGTTTTCACCCTTTAACGGCTTGTTTTCAAGTCTAAGTGTTATTTTTACAAATTATCATCATACTCTCAAACCGGGAGACCCGGGACTACGCGGTCAGTTCCTACAAGTTAAATTAGTCCCGTGCTAGGTGTTCGTGCCTCCTACGGAGTCGTTTAGGGCTGGTTTGGGTTTTCACCCTTTAACGGCCTGTTTTCAAGTCTAAGTGTTATTTTTACAAATTATCATCATACTCTCAAACCGGGAGACCCGGGACTACGCGGTCAGTTCCTACAAGTTAAATTAGTCCCGTGCGAGGTGTTCGTGCCTCCTACGGAGTCGTTTGGGGTTGGTTTGGGTTTTCACTCTTTAACGGCCTGTTTTCAAGTCGAAGTGTGATTTTTACAAATTATCATCATACTCTCAAACCGGGATACCCGGGACTATGCAGTCAGTTCCTACAAGTTACATTGGTCCCGTGCGAGGTGTTCGTGCCGCCTACGGGGTCGTTTGGGGACTGGTATGGGTTTTCACCCTTTAACGGCCTGTTTTCAAGTCTAAGTGTGATTTTTGCAAATTATCGCCATACTCTCAAACCGAGAGACTCGGGACTACGCGGTCAGTTCCTACAAGTTACATTGGTCCCGTGCGAGGTGTTCGTGCCTCCTACGGGGTCGTTTGGGGGATGGTTTGGGTTTTCACCCATTAACGGCCTGTTTTCAAGTCTACGTGTGATTTTTGCAAATTATCATCATACTCTCAAACGGGGAGACCCGGGACAACGCGATCAGTTCCTACAAGTTCCATTGGTCCCGTGCCAGGTGTTCGTGCCTCCTAAGGGGTCGTTTGGGGGCTAGTTTGGGTTTTCACCCTTTAACGGCCTGTTTTCAAGTTTAAGTGTGATTTTCGCAAATTATCGTCATTCCTCCAAATCGAGAGACCCGGGACTACGCGGTCAGTTCCTACAAGTAACATTGGTCCCGTGCGAGGTGTTCGTGCTTCCTACGGGGTCATTGGGTGGCTAGTTTGGGTTTTCACCCATTAACGGCCTGTTTTTAAGTCTAATTGTGATTTTTGCAAATTATCATCATACTCTCAAACCGGGAGACCCGGGACTACGCGGTCAGTTCCTACAAGTTAAATTAGTCCCGTGCGAGGTGTTCGTGCCTCCTACGGAGTCGTTTGGGGGCTGGTTTGGGTTTTCACCCTTTAACGGCCTGTTTTCAAGTTTAAGTGTGATTTTCGCTAATTATCCTCATACTCTCAAACCGGGATACCCGGGACTACGCAATCAGTTCCTACAAGAGACATTGGTCCCGTGCGAGGTGTTCGTACCTCCTACGGGGTCGTTTGGGTGCTGGTTTGGGTTTTCACTCATTAGCGGCCTGTTTTCAAGTCGAAGTGTGATTTTTGCAAATTATCGTCACAGTCTCTAACCGGAAGACCCGGGAGGACGCGGTCAGTTCCTACAAGTTACATTGGTCCAGTATGAGGTGTTCGTGCCTCTTACGGGGTCGTTTGGGGGCTGGTATGGGTTTTCACCCTTTAACGGCTTGTTTTCAAGTCTAAGTGTTATTTTTACAAATTATCATCATACTCTCAAACCGGGAGACCCGGGACTACGCTGTCAGTTCCTACAAGTTAAATTAGTCCTGTGCTAGGTGTTCCTGCCTCCTACGGAGTCGTTTGGGGCTGGTTTGGGTTTTCACCCTTTAACGGCCTGTTTTCAAGTCTAAGTGTTATTTTTACAAATTATCATCATACTCTCAAACCGGGAGACCCGGGACTATGCGGTCAGTTCCTACAAGTTAAATTAGTCCCGTGCGAGGTGTTCGTGCCTCCTACGGAGTCGTTTGGGGTTGGTTTGGGTTTTCACTCTTTAATGGCCTGTTTTCAAGTCGAAGTGTGATTTTTACAAATTATCATCATACTCTCAAACCGGGATACCCGGGACTACGCAGTCAGTTCCTACAAGTTACATTGGTCCCGTGCGAGGTGTTCGTGCTGCCTACGGGGTCGTTTGGGGACTGGTATGGGTTTTCACCCTTTAACGGCCTGTTTTCAAGTCTAAGTGTGATTTTTGCAAATTATCGCCATACTCTCAAACCGAGAGACCCGGGACTACGCGGTCAGTTCCTACAAGTTACATTGGTCCCGTGCGAGGTGTTCGTGCCTCCTACGGGGTCGTTTGGGGGCTGGTTTGGGTTTTCACCCATTAACGGCCTATTTTCAAGTCTACGTGTGATTTTTGCAAATTATCATCATACTCTCAAACGGGGAGACCCGGGACAACGCGATCAGTTCCTACAAGTTCCATTGGTCCCGTGCCAGGTGTTCGTGCCTCCTAAGGGGTCGTTTGGGGGCTAGTTTGGGTTTTCACCCTTTAACGGCCTGATTTCAAGTTTAAGTGTGCTTTTCGCAAATTATCGTCATTCCTCCAAATCGAGAGACCCGGGACTACGCGGTCAGTTCCTACAAGTTACATTGGTCCCGTGCGAGGTGTTCGTGCTTCCTACGGGGTCGTTGGGTGGCTAGTTTGGGTTTTCACCCATTAACGGCCTGTTTTTAAGTCTAATTGTGATTTTTGCAAATTATCATCATACTCTCAAACCGGGAGACCCGGGACTACGCGGTCAGTTCCAACAAGCTAAATTAGTCCCGTGCGAGGTGTTCGTGCCTCCTACGGAGTCGTTTGGGTGCTGGTTTGGGTTTTCACCCTTTAACGGCCTGTTTTCAAGTCTAAGTGTGATTTTTGCAGATTATCATCATACTCTCAAACCGGGATACCCGGGACTACGCGGTCAGTTCCTACAAGTCACATTGGTCCCATGCGAGGTGTTCGTGCCTCATACGGGGTCGTTTGGGGATTGGTATGGGTTTTCACCTTTTAACGGCCTGTTTTCACATCTAAGTGTGATTTTTGCAAATTATCGTCATACTCCCAAACCGAGAGACCCGGGACTACGCGGTCAGTTCCTACAAGTTACATTGGTCCCGTGCGAGGTGTTCGTGCCTCCTACGGGGTCGTTTGGGGGCTGGTTTGGGTTTTCACCCATTAATGGCCTGTTTTCAAGTCTACGTGTGATTTTTGCAAATTTTCATCATACTCTCTAACCGGGAGACCCGGGACAACGCGGTCAGTTCCTACAAGTTACTTTGGTCCCGTGCGAGGTGCTCGTGCCTCCTACGTGGTCGTTTGGGGGCTGGTTTGGGTTTTCACCCATTAACGGCCTGTTTTCAAGTCTAAGTGTGATTTTCACAAATTACCGTCATACTCTCTAACCGGAAGACCCGGGATGACGCGGTCAGTTCCTACAAGTTACATTGGTCCCGTACGAGGTGTTCGTGCCTCCGACGGGGTCGTTTGGGGGCTGGTTTGGGATTTCACCCTTTAACGGCCTGTTTTCAAGTTTAAGTGTGATTTTCGCTAATTATCGTCATACTCTCAAACCGGGATACCCGGGACTACGCAATCAGTTCCTACAAGTTACATTGGTCCCGTGCGAGGTGTTCGTGCCTCCTACGGGGTCGTTTGGGTGCTGGTTTGGGTTTTCACTCATTAGCGGTCTGTTTTCAAGTCGAAGTGTGATTTTTGCAAATTATCGTCACACTTTCTAACCGGAAGACCCGGGGGGACGCGGTCAGTTCCTACAAGTTACATTGGTCCAATATGAGGTGTTCGTGCCTCCTACGGGGTCGTTTGGGGGCTGGTATGGGGTTTCACCCTTTAACGGCTTGTTTTCAAGTCTAAGTGTTATTTTTACAAATTATCATCATACTCTCCAACCGGGAGACCCGGGACTACGCGGTCAGTTCCTACAAGTTAAATTAGTCCCGTGCGAGGTGTTCGTGCCTCCTACGGAGTCGTTTGGGGCTGGTTTGGGTTTTCACCCTTTAACGGCCTGTTTTCAAGTCTAAGTGTTATTTTTACAAATTATCATCATACTCTCAAACCGGGAGACCCGTGACTACGCGGTCAGTTCCTACAAGTTAAATTAGTCCCGTGCGAGGTGTTCGTGCCTCCTACGGAGTCGTTTGGGGTTGGTTTGGGTTTTCACCCTTTAACGGCCTGTTTTCAAGTCGAAGTGTGATTTTTACAAATTATCATCATACTCTCAAACCGGGATACCCGGGACTACGCAGTCAGTTCCTACAAGGTACATTGGTCCCGTGTGAGGTGTTCATGCCGCCTACGGGGTCGTTTGGGGACTGGTATGGGTTTTCACCCTTTAACGGCTTGTTTTCAAGTCTAAGTGTGATTTTTGCAAATTATCGCCATACTCTCAAACCGAGAGACCCGGGACTACGCGGTCAGTTCCTACAAGTTACATTGGTCCTGTGCGAGGTGTTCGGGCCTCCTACGAGGTCGTTTGGGGGCTGGTTTGGGTTTTCACCCATTAACGGCTAGTTTTCAAGTCTAAGTGTGATTTTTGCAAATTATCATCATACTCTCAAACCGGGAGACCCGGGACAACGTGGTCATTTCCAACAAGTTACATTGGTCCCGTACGAGGTGTTCGTGCCTCCTACGGGGTCGTTTGTTGGCTAGTTTGGGTTTTCACCCATTAACGGCCTGTTTTCAAGTCTAAGTGTGATTTTTGCAAATTATCGTCATACTCTCCAACTGGGATACCCGGGACTACGCAGTCAGTTCCTACAAGTTACATTGGTCCCGTGCGAGGTGTTCGTGCCTCCTACGGGGTCGTTTGGGGGATGGTTTGGGTTTTCACCCTTTAACAGCCTGTTTTCAAGTCTAAGCGTGATTTTCATAAAATTATCATCACACTCTCTAACCGGAAGACCCGGGATGACGCGGTCAGTTCCTACAAGTTACATTGGTCCCGTGCGAGGTGTTCGTGCCTCCTACGAGGTCGTTTGGGGCTGGTTTGGGTTTTCACCCTTTAACGGTCTGTTTTCAAGTTTAAGTGTGATTTTCGCAAATTATCGTCATACTCTCAAACCGGGATACCCGGGAGTACGCAGTCAGTTCTTAAGAGTTACATTGGTCCCGTGCGAGGTGTTCGTGCCTCCTACGGGGTTGTTTGGGTGCTGGTTTGGGTTTTCACCCATTAACGGCCTGTTTTCAAGTCTGAGTGTGATTTTTGCAAATTATCGTCATACTCTCTAACCGGAAGACCCGGGACGACGCGGTCAGTTCCTACAAGTTACATTTGTCCCGTGCGAGGTGTTCGTGCCTCCTATGGGGTCGTTTGGGGGCTGGTTTGGGTTTTCACCCTTTAACGGCCTGTTTTCAAGTCTAAGTGTGATTTTTTTAAATTATCATCATACTCTCAAACGGGGAGGCCGGGGACAACGCGGTTAGTTCCTACAAGTTACATTGGTCCTGTGCGAGGTGTCCGTACCTCATACGGGGTCGTTTGGGTGCTGGTTTGGGTTTCACCCTTTAACGGCTTCTTTTTAAGTCAAAATGTGATTTTTGCAAATTATCGTCATACTCTCAAACCGGGAGACCCGGGACTACGCGGTCAGTTCCTAAAAGTTACATTGGTCCCGTGCGAGGTGTTCGTACCTCCTACGGAGTCGTTTGAGGGCTGGTATGGGTTTTCACCCTTTAACGGCCTGTTTTCAAGTCTAAGTGTGATTTTTGCAAATTATCGCCATACTCTCAAACCGAGAGACTCGGGACTACGCGGTCAGTTCCTACAAGTTTTCCTACAAGTTACATTGGTCCCGTGCGAGGTGTTCGTGCCTCCTACGGGGTCGTTTGGGGACTGGTATGGGTTTTCACCCTTTAACGGCCTGTTTTCAAGTCTAAGTGTGATTTTTGCAAATTATCGCCATACTCTCAAACCGAGAGACCCGGGACTACGCGGTCCGTTCCTACAAGTTACATTGGTCCTGTACGAGGTGTTCGGGCCTCCTACGAGGTCGTTTGGGGGATGGTTTGGGTTTTCACCCATTAACGGCCTGTTTTCAAGTCTAAGTGTGATTTTTGCAATTTATCATCATACTCTCAAACCGGGAGAACCGGGACAACGCGGTCATTTCCAACAAGTTACATTGGTCCTGTACGAGGTGTTCGTGCCTCCTACGGGGTCGTTTGTTGGCTAGTTTGGGTTTTCACCCATTAACGGCCTGTTTTCAAGTCTAAGTGTGATTTTTGCAAATTATCGTCATACTCTCCAACCGGGATACCCGGGACTACGCAGTCAGTTCCTACAAGTTACATTGGTCCCGTGCGAGGTGTTCATGCCTCCTACGGGGTCGTTTGGGGGATGGTTTGGGTTTTAACCCTTTAACGGCCTGTTTTCAAGTCTAAGCGTGATGTTCATAAAATTATCGTCACTCTCTCTAACCGGAAGACCCGGGATGATGCGGTCAGTTCCTACAAGTTACATTGGTCCCGTGCGAGGTGTTCGTGCCTCCTACGAGGTCGTTTGGGGGCTGGTTTGGGTTTTCACTCTTTAACGGTCTGTTTTCAAGTTTAAGTGTGATTTTCGCAAATTATCGTCATACTCTCAAACCGGGATACCCGGGAGTACGCAGTCAGTTCTTAAGAGTTACATTGGTCCCGTGCGAGGTGTTCGTGCCTCCTACGGGGTTGTTTGGGTGCTGGTTTGGGTTTTCACCCATTAACGGCCTGTTTTCAAGTCTGAGTGTGATTTTTGCAAATTATCGTCATACTCTCTAACCGGAAGACCCGGGACGACGCGGTCAGTTCCTACAAGTTACATTTGTCCCGTGCGAGGTGTTCGTGCCTCCTATGGGGTCGTTTGGGGGCTGGTTTGGGTTTTCACCCTTTAACGGCCTGTTTTCAAGTCTAAGTGTGATTTTTTTAAATTATCATCATACTCTCAAACGGGGAGGCCGGGGACAACGCGGTTAGTTCCTACAAGTTACATTGGTCCTGTGCGAGGTGTCCGTACCTCATACGGGGTCGTTTGGGTGCTGGTTTGGGTTTCACCCTTTAACGGCTTCTTTTTAAGTCAAAATGTGATTTTTGCAAATTATCGTCATACTCTCAAACCGGGAGACCCGGGACTACGCGGTCAGTTCCTAAAAGTTACATTGGTCCCGTGCGAGGTGTTCGTACCTCCTACGGAGTCGTTTGAGGGCTGGTATGGGTTTTCACCCTTTAACGGCCTGTTTTCAAGTCTAAGTGTGATTTTTGCAAATTATCTTCATACTCTCTCACCGGAAGACCCGGGACGACGCGGTCTATTCCTACAAGTTACATTGGTCCCGTGCGAGGTGTTCGTGCCTCCTACGGGGTCGTTTGGGGGCTGGTATGGGTTTTCACCCTTTAACGGCCTGTTTTCAAGTCTAAGTGTTATTTTTTTAAATTATCGTCATAATCTCAAACCGAGAGACCCGGGACTACGCGATCAGGGGGCTGGTTTGGGTTTTCACCCTTTAACGGCCTATTTTCAAGTCTAAGTGTGATTTTCACAAATTATCGTCATACTGTCAAACCGGGATACCCAGGATTACGCGGTCAGTTCCACAAAGTTACATTAGTCCCGTGCGAGGTGTTCGTGCCTCCTATGGGGTCGTTTGGGGGCTGGTTTGGGTTTTCACCCTTTAACGGCCTGTTTTCAAGTCTAAGTGTGATTTTTACAAATTATCATCATACTCTCAAACCGGGAGACCCGGGACTACGCGGTCAGTTCCTACAAGTTAAATTAGTCCCGTGCGAGGTGTTCGTGCCTCCTACGGAGTCGTTTGGGGTTAGTTTGGGTTTTCACCCTTGAACGGCCTGTTTTCAAGTCGAAGTGTGATTTTTACAAATTATCATCATACTCTCAAACCGGGATACCCGGGACTACGCAGTCAGTTCCTACAAGTTACATTGGTCCCGTGCGAGGTGTTCGTGCCTCCTACGGGGTCGTTTGGGGTATGGTTTGGGTTTTCACCCTTTACCGGCCTGTTTTCAAGTCTAAGTGTGATTTTCGCAAATTATCGTCATACTCTCTAACCGGAAGACCCGGGACGACGCGGTCAGTTCCTACAAGTTACATTGGTCCCGTGCGAGGTGTTCGTGCCTCCTACGTGGTCGTTTGGTGACTGGTATGGGTTTTCACCCTTTAACGGCCTGTTTTCAAGTCTAAGTGTGATTTTTGAAAATTATCGCCATACTCTCAAACCGAGAGACCCGGGACTACGCGGTCAGTTCCTACAAGTTTTTCTACAAGTTACATTGGTCCCGTGCGAGGTGTTCGTGCCTCCTACGGGGTCGTTTGGGGACTGGTATGGGTTTTCACCCTTTAACGGCCTGTTTTCAAGTCTAAGTGTTATTTTTACAAATTATCATCATACTCTCAAACCGGGAGACCCGGGAATACGCGGTCCGTTCCTACAAGTTACATTGGTCCTGTGCGAGGTGTTCGGGCCTCCTACGAGGTCGTTTGGGGGATGGTTTGGGTTTTCACCCATTAACGGCCTGTTTTCAAGTCTAAGTGTGATTTTTGCAATTTATCATCATACTCTCAAACCGGGAGAACCGGGACAACGCGGTCATTTCCAACAAGTTACATTAGTCCTGTACGAGGTGTTCGTGCCTCCTACGGGGTCGTTTGTTGGCTAGTTTGGGTTTTCACCCATTAACGGCCTGTTTTCAAGTCTAAGTGTGACTTTTGCAAATTATCGTCATACTCTCCAACCGGGATACCCGAGACTACGCAGTCAGTTCCTACAAGTTACATTGGTCCCGTGCGAGGTGTTCGTGCCTCCTACGGGGTCGTTTGGGGGATGGTTTGGGTTTTCACCCTTTAACGGCCTGTTTTCAAGTCTAAGTGTGATTTTCATAAAATTATCGTCATACTCTCTAACCGGAAGACCCGGGACGACGATTGATCCTACTATCAAGAAATCCGTCATGCGAGGTGGGAAAGCTTTCCCCCATTTACAACAGAGGGCTGTGCCTGCGAGCCTAGCTATCTCTCTGGGAAGATACAACTGATGACCACTTACTTAACTTAGGTCATTCCTTCTCGGGAGAAGATACGAAAACTCGGAACCTTTTCAAAGAGAAAAACTCATTTTATGAACTCGACATTGGTCCCGTGCGAGGTGTTCGTGCCTCCGACGTGGTCGTTTGGTGACTGGTATGGGTTTTCACCCTTTAACGGCCTGTTTTCAAGTCTAAGTGTGATTTTTGAAAATTATCGCCATACTCTCAAACCGAGAGACCCGGGACTACGCGGTCAGTTCCTACAAGTTTTTCTACAAGTTACATTGGTCCCGTGCGAGGTGTTCGTGCCTCCTACGGGGTCGTTTGGGGACTGGTATGGGTTTTCACCCTTTAACGGCCTGTTTTCAAGTCTAAGTGTGATTTTTGCAAATTATCGCCATACTCTCAAACCGAGAGACCCGGGACTACGCGGTCCGTTCCTACAAGTTACATTGGTCCTGTGCGAGGTGTTCGGGCCTCCTACGAGGTCGTTTGGGGGATGGTTTGGGTTTTCACCCATTAACGGCCTGTTTTCAAGTCTAAGTGTGATTTTTGCAATTTATCATCATACTCTCAAACCGGGAGAACCGGGACAACGCGGTCATTTCCAACAAGTTACATTAGTCCTGTACGAGGTGTTCGTGCCTCCTACGGGGTCGTTTGTTGGCTAGTTTGGGTTTTCACCCATTAACGGCCTGTTTTCAAGTCTAAGTGTGACTTTTGCAAATTATCGTCATACTCTCCAACCGGGATACCCGAGACTACGCAGTCAGTTCCTACAAGTTACATTGGTCCCGTGCGAGGTGTTCGTGCCTCCTACGGGGTCGTTTGGGGGATGGTTTGGGTTTTCACCCTTTAACGGCCTGTTTTCAAGTCTAAGTGTGATTTTCATAAAATTATCGTCATACTCTCTAACCGGAAGACCCGGGACGACGATTGATCCTACTATCAAGAAATCCGTCATGCGAGGTGGGAAAGCTTTCCCCCATTTACAACAGAGGGCTGTGCCTGCGAGCCTAGCTATCTCTCTGGGAAGATACAACTGATGACCACTTACTTAACTTAGGTCATTCCTTCTCGGGAGAAGATACGAAAACTCGGAACCTTTTCAAAGAGAAAAACTCATTTTATGAACTCGACATTGGTCCCGTGCGAGGTGTTCGTGCCTCCTACGGGGTCGTTTGGGGGCTGGTTTGGGTTTTCACCCTTTAACGGCCTGTTTTCAAGTTTAAGTGTGACTTTCGCAAATTATCGTCATACTCTCAAACCGGGATACCCGGGACTACGCAGTCAGTTCTTACAAGTTACATTGGTCCCGTGCGAGGTGTTCGTGCCTCATACGGGGTCGTTTGGGTTCTGGTTTGGGTTTCACCCTTTAACGACTTCTTTTCAAGTCTAAGTTTGATTTTTGCAAATTATCGTCATACTCTCAAACCGGGAGACCCGGGACTACGCGGTCAGTTCCTACAAGTTACATTGGTCCCGTGCGAGGTGTTCGGGCCTCCTACGGAGTCGTTTGAGGGCTGGTATGGGTTTTCACCCTTTAACGGCCTGTTTTCAAGTCTAAGTGTGATTTTTGCAAATTATCGTCATACTCTCTCACCGGAAGACCCAGGACGACGCGGTCTGTTCCTACAAGTTACATTGGTCCCGTGCGAGGTGTTCGTGCCTCCTACGGGGTCGTTTGGGGGCTCGTATGGGTTTTCACCCTTTAACGGCCTGTTTTCAAGTCTAAGTGTTAT
Organism: Sambucus nigra; assembly: GCA_949130495.1. Classification (NCBI taxonomy): domain Eukaryota; kingdom Viridiplantae; phylum Streptophyta; class Magnoliopsida; order Dipsacales; family Adoxaceae; genus Sambucus; species Sambucus nigra. The sequence continues at coordinate 820,658,411 of OX422207.1, forward strand.
TTTTTTTAAATTATCTTCATGATCTCAAAGCGAGAGACCCGGGACTACGCGGTCAGGGGGCTGGTTTGGGTTTTCACCCTTTAACGGCCTGTTTTCAAGTCTAAGTGTGATTTTTGCAAATTATCCCCATACTCTCAAACCGGGATACCCAGGATTACGCGGTCAGTTCCACAAAGTTACATTAGTCCCGTGCGAGGTGTTCGCGCCTCCTATGGGGTCGTTTGGGGGTTGGTTTGGGTTTTCACCCTTTAACGGCCTGTTTTCAAGTCTAAGTGTGATTTTTACAAATTATCATCATACTCTCAAACCGGGAGACCCGGGACTACACGGTCATTTCCTACAAGTTACATTAGTCCCGTGCGAGGTGTTCGTGCCTCCTACGGAGTCGTTTGGGGTTGGTTTGGGTTTTCACCCTTTAACGACCTATTTTCAAGTCGAAGTGTGATTTTTACAAATTATCATCATACTCTCAAACCGGGATACCCGGGACTACGCAGTCAGTTCCTACATGTTACATTGGTCCCGTGCGAGGTGTTCGTGCCTCCTACGGGGTCGTTTGGGGACTGGTATGGGTTTTCACCCATTAACGGCCTGTTTTCAAGTCTAAGTGTGATTTTTGCAAATTATCGCCATACTCTCAAACCGAGAGACCCGGGACTACGCGGTCAGTTCCTACAAGTTTTCCTACAAGTTACATTGGTCCCGTGCGAGGTGTTCGTGCCTCCTACGGGGTCGTTTGGGGACTGGTATGGGTTTTCACCCTTTAACGGCCTGTTTTCAAGTCTAAGTGTGATTTTTGCAAATTATCGCCATACTCTCAAACCGAGAGACCCGGGACTACGCAGTCAGTTCCTACAAGTTACATTGGTCCTGTGCGAGGTGTTCGGGCCTCCTATGAGGTCGTTTGGGGGCTGGTTTGGGTTTTCACCTATTAACGGCCTGCTTTCAAGTCTAAGTGTAATTTTTGCAAATTATCATCATACTCTCAAACCGGGAGACCCGGGACAACGCGGTCATTTCCAACAAGTTACATTGGTCCCGTACGAGGTGTTCGTGCCTTCTACGGGGTCGTTTGTTGGCTAGTTTGGGTTTTCACCCATTAACGGCCTGTTTTCATGTCTAAGTGTGATTTTTGCAAATTATCGTCATACTCTCCAACCGGGATACCCGGGACTACGCAGTCAGTTCCTACAAGTTACATTGGTCCCGTGCGAGGTGTTCGTGCCTCCTACGGGGTCGTTTGGGGGATGGTTTGGGTTTTCACCCTTTAACGGCCTGTTTTGAAGTCTAAGTGTGATTTTCGCAAATTATCATCATACTCTCTAACCGGAAGACCCGGGACGATGCGGTCAGTTCCTACAAGTTACATTGGTCCCGTGCGAGGTGTTCGTGTCTCCTACGGGGTCGTTTGGGGCTGGTTTGGGTTTTCACCCTTTAACGGCCTGTTTTCAAGTTTAAGTGTGATTTTCGCCAATTATCGTCATACTCTCAAACCGGGATACCCGGGACTACGCAGTCAGTTCCTACAAGTTACATTTGTCCCGTGCGAGGTGTTCGTGCCTCCTATGGGGTCGTTTGGGGGCTGGTTTGGGTTTTCACCCTTTAACGGCCTGTTTTCAAGTCTAAGTGTGATTTTTGCAAATTATCATTATACTCTCAAACGGGGAGACCCGGGACAACGCGATCAGTTCCTACAAGTTCCATTGGTCCCGTGCGAGGTGTTCGTGCCTCCTACGGGGTCGTTTGGGGGCTGGTTTGGGTTTTCACCCTTTAACGGCCTGTTTTCAAGTTTTAGTGTGATTTTCGCAAATTATCGTCATACTCTCAAACCGGGATACCCGGGACTACGCAGTCAGTTCCTACAAGTTACATTGGTCCCGTGCGAGGTGTTCGTGCTTCCTACGGGGTCGTTTGGGGGTTGGTTTGGCTTTTCACCCTTTAACGGCCTGTTTTTAAGTCTAAGTGTGATTTTTGCAAATTATCATCATACTCTCAGACCGGGAGACCCGGGACTACGCGGTCAGTTCCTACAAGTTAAATTAGTCCCGTGCGAGGTGTTCGTGCCTCCTACGGAGTTGTTTGGGGGCTGGTTTGGGTTTTCACCCTTTAACGGCCTGTTTTCAAGTCTAAGTGTGATTTTTGCAAATTATCATCATACTCTCAAACCGGGATACCCGGGACTATGCAGTCAGTTCCTACAAGTTACATTGGTCCCGTGCGAGGTGTTCGTGCCTCATACGGAGTCGTTTGGGGACTGGTATGGGTTTTCACCCTTTAACGGCCTGTTTTCAAGTCTAAGTGTGATTTTTGCAAATTATCGTCATACTCTCAAACCAAGAGACCTGGGACTACAAGGTCAGTTCCTACAAGTTACATTGGTCCCGTGCGAGGTGTTCGTGCCTCCTACGGGGTCGTTTGGGGGCTGGTTTGAGTTTTCACCCATTAACGGCCTGTTTTTCAAGTCTATGTGTGATTTTTGCAAATTATCGTCATACTCTCTAATCGGGAGACCCGGGACAACGCGGTCAGTTCCTACAAGTTACATTGGTCCCGTGCGAGGTGCTCGTGCCTCCTACGTGGTCGTTTGGGGGCTGGTTTGGGCTTTCACCCATTAATGGCCTGTTTTCAAGTCTAAGTGTGATTTTCGCAAATTACCGTCATACTCTCTAACCGGAAGACCCGGGATGACGCGGTCAGATCCTACAAGTTGCATTGGTCCCGTGCGAGGTGTTCGTGCCTCCGACGGGGTCGTTTGGGGGCTGGTTTGGGATTTCACCCTTTAACGGCCTGTTTTCAAGTTTAAGTGTGATTTTTGCTAATTATCGTCATACTCTCAAACCGGGATACCCGGGACTACGCAGTCAGTTCCTACAAGTTACATTGGTCCCGTACGAGGTGTTCGTGCCTCCTACGGGTTCGTTTGGGGGCTGGTATGGGTTTTCACCCTTTAACCGCTTGTTTTCAAGTCTAAGTGTTATTTTTTTAAATTATCGTCATAATCTCAAACCGAGAGACCCGGGACTACGCGATCAGTGGGCTAGTTTGGGTTTTCACGCTTTAACGGCCTATTTTCAAGTCTAAGTGTGATTTTTCCAAATTATCGTCATACTCTCAAACCGGGATACCCAGGATTACGCGGTCAGTTCCACAAATTTACATTAGTCCCGTGCGAGGTGTTCGTGCCTCCTATGGGGTCGTTTGGAGGCTGGTTTGGGTTTTCACCCTTTAACGGCCTGTTTTCAAGTCGAAGTGTGATTTTTACAAATTATCATCATACTCTCAAATCGGGATACCCGGGACTACGCAGTCAGTTCCTACAAGTTACATTGGTCCCGTGCGAGGTGTTCGTGCCTCCTACGGGGTCGTTTGGGGACTGGTATGGGTTTTCACCCTTTAACGGCCTGTTTTCAAGTCTAAGTGTGATTTTTGCAAATTATCGCCATACTCTCAAACTGAGAGACCCGGGACTATGCGGTCAGTTCCTATAAATTTTCCTACAAGTTACATTGGTCCCGTGCGAGGTGTTCGTGCCTCGTACGGGGTAGTTTGGGGACTGGTATGGGTTTTCACCCTTTAACGGCCTGTTTTCAAGTCTAAGTGTGATTTTTGCAAATTATCGCCATAATCTCAAACCGAGAGACCCGGGACTACGCGGTCAGTTCCTACAAGTTACAATGGTCCCGTGCGAGGTGTTCGTGCCTCCTACGGGGTCGTTTGGGGGCTGGTTTGGGTTTTCACCCATTAACGGCCTGTTTTCAAGTCTACGTGTGATTTTTGCAAATTATCATCATACTCTCAAACCGGGAGACCCGGGACAACACGGTCAGTTCCTACAAGTTACATTAGTCCCGTGCGAGGTGTTCGTGCCTCCTATGGGGTCGTTTGGGGGCTGGTTTGGGTTTTCACCCTTTAACGGCCTATTTTCAAGTCTAAGTGTGATTTTTCCAAATTATAATCATACTCTCAAACGGGGAGACCCGGGACAACGCGATCAGTTCCTACAAGTTCCATTGGTCCCGTGCCTGGTGTTCGTGCCTCCTAAGGGGTCGTTTGGGGGTTGGTTTGGGTTTTCACCCTTTAACGGCCTATTTTCAAGTTTAAGTGTGATTTTCGCAAATTATCGTCATTCCTTCAAATCGAGAGACCCAGGACTACGCGGTCAGTTCCTACAAGTTACATTGGTCCCGTCCGAGGTGTTCGTGCTTCCTACGGGGTCGTTGGGTGGCTAGTTTGGGTTTTCACCCATTAACGGCCTGTTTTTAAGTCAAACTGTGATTTTTGCAAATTATCATCATACTCTCAAACCGGGAGACCCGGGACTACGCGGTCAGTTCCTACAAGTTACATTAGTCCCGTGCGAGCTGTTCGTGCCTCCTACGGAGTCGTTTGGGGGCTGGTTTGGGTTTTCACCCTTTAACGGCCTGTTTTCAAGTCTAAGTGTGATTTTTGCAAATTATCATCATACTCTCAAACCGGGATACCCGGGACTACGCGGTCAGTTCCTACAAGTTACATTGGTCCCGTGCGAGGTGTTCGTTCCTCATACGGGGTCGTTTGGGGACTGGTATGGGTTTTCACCTTTTAACGGCCTGTTTTCAAGTCTAAGTGTGATTTTTGCAAATTATCGTCATACTCTGAAACCGAGAGACCTGGGACTACGCGGTCAGTTCCTACAAGTTACATTGGTCCCGTGCGAGGTGTTCGTGCCTCCTACGGGGTCGTTTGGGGGTTGGTTTGGGTTTTCACCCATTAACGGCCTGTTTTCAAGTCTACGTGTGATTTTCGCAAATTTTGGTCATACTCTCTAACCGGGAGACCCAGGACAACGCGGTCAGTTCCTACAAGTTACATTGGTCCCGTGCGAGGTGCTCGTGCCTCCTACGTGGTCGTTTGGGGGCTGGTTTGGGTTTTCACCCATTAACGGCCTGTTTTCAAGTCTAAGTGTGATTTTCGCAAATTACCGTCATACTCTCTAACCGGAAGACCCGGGATGACGCGGTCAGTTCCTTCAAGTTACATTGGTCCCGTGCGAGGTGTTCGTGCCTCCGACGGGGTCGTTTGGGGGCTGGTTTGGGTTTTGACCCATTAACGGCCTGTTTTCAAGTTTAAGTGTGATTTTTGCTAATTATCGTCATACTCTCAAACCGGGATACCCGGGACTACGCAGTCAGTTCCTACAAGTTACACTGGTCCCGTACGAGGTGTTCGTGCCTCCTACGGGTTCGTTTGGGGGCTGGTATGGGTTTTCACCCTTTAACGGCTTGTTTTCAAGTCTAAGTGTTATTTTTTTAAATTATCGTCATAATCTCAAACCGAGAGACCCGGGACTACGCGGTCAGTGGGCTAGTTTGGGTTTTCACCCTTTAACGGCCTATTTTCAAGTCTAAGTGTGATTTTCGCAAATTATCGTCATACTCTCAAACTGGGATACCCAGGATTACGCGGTCAGTTCCACAAATTTACATTAGTCCCGTGCGAGGTGTTCGTGCCTCCTATGGGGTCGTTTGGAGGCTGGTTTGGGTTTTCACCCTTTAACGGCCTGTTTTCAAGTCTAAGTGTGATTTTTACAAATTAACATCATACTCTCAAACCGGGAGACCCGGGACTACGCGGTCAGTTCCTACAAGTTAAATTAGTCCCGTGTGAGGTGTTCGTGCCTCCTACGGAGTCGTTTGGGGTTGGTTTGGGTTTTCACCCTTTAACGACCTGTTTTCAAGTCGAAGTGTGATTTTTACAAATTATCATCATACTCTCAAATCGGGATACCCGGGACTACGCAGTCAGTTCCTACAAGTTACATTGGTCCCGTGCGAGGTGTTCGTGCCTCCTACGGGGTCGTTTGGGGACTGGTATGGGTTTTCACCCTTTAACGGCCTGTTTTCAAGTCTAAGTGTGATTTTTACAAATTATCGCCATACTCTCAAACCGAGAGACCCGGGACTACGCGGTCAGTTCCTATAAGTTTTCCTACAAGTTACATTGGTCCCGTGCGAGGTGTTCGTGCCTCCTACGGGGTCGTTTGGGGACTGGTATGGGTTTTCACCCGATAACGGCCTGTTTTCAAGTCTAAGTGTGATTTTTGCAAATTATCGCCATACTCTCAAACCGAGAGACCCGGGACTACGCGGTCAGTTCCTACAAGTTACAATGGTCCCGTGCGAGGTGTTCGTGCCTCCTACGGGGTCGTTTGGGGGCTGGTTTGGGTTTTCACCCATTAACGGCCTGTTTTCAAGTCTACGTGTGATTTTTGCAAATTATCATCATACTCTCAAACCGGGAGACCCGGGACAACGCGGTCAGTTTCTACAAGTTACATTAGTCCCGTGCGAGGTGTTCGTGCCTCCTATGGGGTCGTTTGGGGGCTGGTTTGGGTTTTCACCCTTTAACGGCCTGTTTTCAAGTCTAAGTGTGATTTTTCCAAATTATCATCATACTCTCAAACGGGGAGACCCGGGACAACGCGATCAGTTCCTACAAGTTCCATTGGTCCCGTGCCAGGTGTTCGTGCCTCCTAAGCGGTCGTTTGGGGGTTGGTTTGGGTTTTCACCCTTTAACGGCCTGTTTTCAAGTTTAAGTGTGATTTTCGCAAATTATCGTCATTCCTTCAAATCGAGAGACCCGGGACTACGCGGTCAGTTCCTACAAGTTACATTGGTCCCGTGCGAGGTGTTCGTGCTTCCTACGGGGTCGTTGGGTGGCTAGTTTGGGTTTTTACCCATTAACGGCCTGTTTTTAAGTCAAACTGTGATTTTTGCAAATTATCATCATACTCTCAAACCGGGAGACCCGGGACTACGCGGTCAGTTCCTACAAGTTACATTAGTCCCGTGCGAGCTGTTCGTGCCTCCTACGGAGTCGTTTGGGGGCTGGTTTGGGTTTTCACCCTTTAACGGCCTGTTTTCAAGTCTAAGTGTGATTTTTGCAAATTATCATCATACTCTCAAACTGGGATACCCGGGACTACGCGGTCAGTTCCTACAAGTTACACTGGTCCCGTGCGAGGCGTTCGTGCCTCATACGGGGTCGTTTGGGGACTGGTATGGGTTTTCACCTTTTAACGGCCTGTTTTCAAGTCTAAATGTGATTTTTGCAAATTATCGTCATACTCTCAAACCGAGAGACCCGGGACTACGCAGTTAGTACTACAAGTTACATTGGTCCCGTGCGAGGTGTTCGTGCCTCCTACGGGGTCGTTTGGGGGCTGGTTTGGGTTTTCACCCATTAACGGCCTGTTTTCAAGTCTACGTGTGATTTTTGCAAATTTTGGTCATACTCTCTAACCGGGAGACCCGGGACAACGCGGTCAGTTCCTACAAGTTACATTGGTCCCGTGCGAGGTGCTCGTGCCTCCTACGTGGTCGTTTGGGGGCTGGTTTGGGTTTTCACCCATTAACGGCCTGTTTTCAAGTCTAAGTGTGATTTTCGCAAATTACCGTCATACTCTCTAACCGGAAGACCCGGGATGACGCGGTCAGTTCCTACAAGTTACATTGGTCCCGTTCGAGGTGTTCGTGCCTCCGACGGGGTCGTTTGGGGGCTGGTTTGGGTTTTCACCCTTTAACGGCCTGTTTTCAAGTTTAAGTGTGATTTTCGCTAATTATCGTCATACTCTCAAACCGGGATACCCGGGACTACGCAGTCAGTTCCTACAAGTTACATTGGTCCCGTACGAGGTGTTCTTGCCTCCTACGGGTTCGTTTGGGGGCTGGTATGGATTTTCACCCTTTAACGGCTTGTTTTCAAGTCTAAGTGTTATTTTTTTAAATTATCGTCATAATCTCAAACCGAGAGACCCGGGACTACGCGGTCAGTGGGCTAGTTTGGGTTTTCACCCTTTAACGGCCTATTTTCAAGTCTAAGTGTGATTTTCGCAAATTATCGTCATACTCTCAAACCGGGATACCCAGGATTACGCGGTCAGTTCCACAAATTTACATTAGTCCCGTGCGAGGTGTTCGTGCCTCCTATGGGGTCGTTTGGAGGCTGGTTTGGGTTTTCACCCTTTAACGGCCTGTTTTCAAGTCTAAGTGTGATTTTTACAAATTATCATCATACTCTCAAACCGGGAGACCCGGGACTACGCGGTCAGTTCCTACAAGTTAAATTAGTCCCGTGTGAGGTGTTCGTGCCTCCTACGGAGTCGTTTGGGGTTGGTTTGGGTTTTCACCCTTTAACGGCCTGTTTTCAAGTCGAAGTGTGATTTTTACAAATTATCATCATACTCTCAAACCGGGATACCCGGGACTACGCAGTCAGTTCCTACAAGTTACATTGGTCCCATGCGAGGTGTTCGTGCCTCCTACGGGGTCGTTTGGGGACTGGTATGGGTTTTCACCCTTTAACGGCATGTTTTCAAGTCTAAGTGTGATTTTTGAAAATTATCGCCATACTCTCAAACCGAGAGACCCGGGACTACGCGGTCAGTTCCTATAAGTTTTCCTACAAGTTACATTGGTCCCGTGCGAGGTGTTCGTGCCTCCTACGGGGTCGTTTGGGGGCTGGTTTTGGTTTTCACCCATTAACGGCCTGTTTTCAAGTCTACGTCTGATTTTTGCAAATTATCATCATACTCTCAAACGGGGAGACCCGGGACAACGCGATCAGTTCCTACAAGTTCCATTGGTCCCGTGCCAGGTGTTCGTGCCTCCTAAGGGGTCGTTTGGGGGCTGGTTTGGGTTTTCACCCTTTAACGGCCTGTTTTCAAGTTTAAGTGTGATTTTCGCAAATTATCGTCATTACTCCAAATCGAGAGACTCGGGACTACGCGGTCAGTTCCTATAAGTTACATTGGTCCCGTGCGAGGTGTTCGTGCTTCCTACGGGGTCGTTGGGGGGCTAGTTTGGGTTTTCACCCATTAACGGCCTATTTTTAAGTCTAATTGTGATTTTTGCAAATTATCATCATACTCTCAAACCGGGAGACCCAGGACTACGCGGTCAGTTCCTACAAGTTACAATGGTCCCGTGCGAGGTGTTCGTGCCTCCTACGGGGTCGTTTGGGGGCTGGTTTGGGTTTTCACCCATTAACGGCCTATTTTCAAGTCTACCTGTGATTTTTGCAAATTTTCGTCATACTCTCTAACCGGGAGACCCGGGACAACGCGGTCAGTTCCTACAAGTTACATTGGTCCCGTGCGAGGTGCTCGTGCCTCCTACGGGGTCGTTTGGGGACTGGTATGGGTTTTCACCCTTTAACGGCCTGTTTTCAAGTCTAAGTGTGATTTTTGCAAATTATCGCCATACTCTCAAACCGAGAGACCCGGGACTACGCGGTCAGTTCCTACAAGTTACATTGGTCCCGTGCGAGGTGTTCGTGCCTCCTACGGGGTCGTTTGGGGGCTGGTTTGGGTTTTCACCCATTAACGGCCTGTTTTCAAGTCTACATGTGATTTTTGCAAATTATCATCATACTCTCAAACGGGGAGACCCGGGACAACGCGATCAGTTCCTACAAGTTCCATTGGTCCCGTGCCAGGTGTTCGTGCCTCCTAAGGGGTCGTTTGGGGGTTGGTTTGGGTTTTTACCCTTTAACGGCCTGTTTTCAAGTTTAAGTGTGATTTTCGCAAATTATCGTCATTCCTCCAAATCGAGAGACCCGGGATGACGCGGTCAGTTCCTACAAGTTGCATTGGTCCCGTGCGAGGTGTTCGTGCCTCCTACGGGGTCGTTGGGGGGCTAGTTTGGGTTTTCACCCATTAACGGCCTGTTTTTAAGTCTAATTGTGATTTTTGCAAATTATCATCATACTCTCAAACCGGGAGACCCGGGACTACGCGGTCAGTTCCTACAAGTTACATTAGTCCCGTGCGAGGTGTTCGTGCCTCCTACGGAGTCGTTTGGGGGCTAGTTTGGGTTTTCACCCTTTAACGGCCTGTTTTCAAGTCTAAGTGTGATTTTTGCAGATTATCATCATACTCTCAAACCGGGATACCCGGGACTACGCGGTCAGTTCCTACAAGTTACATTGGTCCCGTGCGAGGTGTTCGTGCCTCATACGGGGTCGTTTGGGGACTGGTATGGGTTTTCACCTTTTAACGGCCTGTTTTCAAGTCTAAGTGTGATTTTTGCAAATTATCGTCATACTCTCAAACCGAGAGACCCAGGACTACGCGGTCAGTTCCTACAAGTTACAATGGTCCCGTGCGAGGTGTTCGTGCCTCCTACGGGGTCGTTTGGGGGCTGGTTTGGGTTTTCACCCATTAACGGCCTATTTTCAAGTCTACCTGTGATTTTTGCAAATTTTCGTTATACTCTCTAACCGGGAGACCCGGGACAACGCGGTCAGTTCCTACAAGTTACATTGGTCCCGTGCGAGGTGCTCGTGCCTCCTACGTGGTCGTTTGGGGGCTGGTTTGGGTTTTCACCCATTAATGGCCTGTTTTCATGTCTAAGTGTGATTTTCGCAAATTACCGTCATACTCTCTAACCGGAAGACCCGGGATGACGCGGTCAGTTCCTAAAAGTTACATTGGTCCCGTGCGAGGTGTTCGTGCCTCCGACGGGGATCGTTTGGGGGCTGGTTTGGGATTTCACCCTTTAACGGCCTGTTTTCAAGTTTAAGTGTGATTTTCGCTAATTATCGTCATACTCTCAAACCGGGATACCCGGGACTACGCAGTCAGTTCCTACAAGTTACATTGGTCCCGTGCGAGGTGTTCGTGCCTCCTACGGAGTCGTTTGGGGTTGGTTTGGGTTTTCACCCTTTAACGGCCTGTTTTCAAGTCGAAGTGTGATTTTTACAAATTATCATCATACTCTCAAACCGGGATACCCGGGACTGCGCAGTTAGTTCCTACAAGTTACATTGGTCCCGTGCGAGGTGTTCGTGCCTCCTACGGGGTCGTTTGGGGACTGGTATGGGTTTTCACCCTTTAACGGCCTGTTTTCAAGTCTAAGTGTAATTTTTGCAAATTATCGCCATACTCTCAAACCGAGAGACCAGGGACTACGCGGTCAGTTCCTATAAGTTTTCCTACAAGTTGCATTGGTCCCGTGGGAGGTGTTCGTGCCTCCTACGGGGTCGTTTGGGGACTGGTATGGGTTTTCACCCTTTAACGGCCTGTTTTCAAGTCTAAGTGTGATTTTTGCAAATTATCGCCATACTCTCAAACCGAGAGACCCGGGACTACGCGGTCAGTTTCTACAAGTTACATTGGTCCCGTGCGAGGTGTTCGTGCCTCCTACGGGGTCGTTTGGGGGCTGGTTTGGGTTTTCACCCATTAACGGCCTGTTTTCAAGTCTACATGTGATTTTTGCAAATTATCATCATACTCTCAAACGGGGAGACCCGGAACAACGCGATCAGTTCCTACAAGTTCCATTGGTCCCGTGCCAGGTGTTCGTGCCTCCTAAGGGGTCGTTTGGGGGCTGGTTTGGGTTTTTACACTTTAACGGCCTGTTTTCAAGTTTAAGTGTGATTTTCGCAAATTATCGTCATTCCTCCAAATCGAGAGACCCGGGACTACGCGGTCAGTTCCTACAAGTTACATTGGTCCTGTGCGAGGTGTTCGTGCTTCCTACGGGGTCGTTGGGGGGCTAGTTTGGGTTTTCACCCATTAACGGCTTGTTTTTAAGTCTAATTGTGATTTTTGCAAATTATCATCATACTCTCAAACCGGGAGACCCAGGACTACGCGGTCAGTTCCTACAAGTTACATTAGTCCCGTGCGAGGTGTTCGTTCCTCCTACGGAGTCGTTTGGAGGCTAGTTTGGGTTTTCACCCTTTAACGGCCTGATTTCAAGTCTAAGTGTGATTTTTGCAGATTATCATCATACTCTCAAACCGGGATACCCGGGACTACGCGGTCAGTTCCTACAAGTTACATTGGTCCCGTGCGAGGTGTTCGTGCCTCATACTGGGTCGTTTGGGGACTGGTATGGGTTTTCACCTTTTAACGGCCTGTTTTTAAGTCTAAGTGTGATTTTTGCAAATTATCGTCATACTCTCAAACCGAGAGACCCGGGACTACGCGGTCAGTTCCTACAAGTTACATTAGTCCCGTGCGAGCTGTTCGTGCCTCCTACGGAGTCGTTTGGGGGCTGGTTTGGGTTTTCACCCTTTAACGGCCTGTTTTCAAGTCTAAGTGTGATTTTTGCAAATTATCATCATACTCTCAAACCGGGATACCCGGGACTACGCGGTCAGTTCCTACAAGTTACATTGGTCCCGTGCGAGGTGTTCGTGCCTCATACGGGGTCGTTTGGGGACTGGTATGGGTTTTCACCTTTTAACGACCTGTTTTCAAGTCTAAGTGTGATTTTTGCAAATTATCGTCATACTCTCAAACCGAGAGACCCGGGACTACGCGGTCAGTTCCTACAAGTTACATTGGTCCCGTGCGAGGTGTTCGTGCCTCCTACGGGGTCGTTTGGGGGCTGGTTTGGGTTTTCACCCATTAATGGCCCGTGTTTCAAGTCTACGTGTGATTTTTGCAAATTTTCGTCATACTCTCTAACCGGGAGACCCGGGACAACGCGGTTAGTTCCTACAAGTTACATTGGTCCCGTGCGAGGTGCTCGTGCCTCCTACGTGGTCGTTTGGGGGCTGGTTTAGGTTTTCACCCATTAACAGCCTGTTTTCAAGTCTAAGTGTGATTTTTGCAAATTACCGTCATACTCTCTAACCGGAAGACCCAGGATGACGCGGTCAGTTCCTACAAGTTACATTGGTCCCGTACGAGGTGTTCGTGCCTCCGACGGGGTCGTTTGGGGGCTGGTTTGAGATTTCACCCTTTAACGGCCTGTTTTCAAGTTTAAGTGTGATTTTCACAAATTATCGTCATACTCTCAAACCGGGATACCCGGGACTACGCAATCAGTTCCTACAAGTTACATTGGTCCCGTGCGAGGTGTTCGTGCCTCCTACGGGGTCGTTTGGGTGCTGGTTTGGGTTTTCACTCATTAGCGGCCTGTTTTCAAGTCGAAGTGTGATTTTTGCAAATTATCGTCACAGTCTCTAACCGAAAGACCCGGGAGGACGCGGTCAGTTCCTACAAGTTACATTGGTCCAGTATGAGGTGTTCGTGCCTCCTACGGGGTCGTTTGGAGGCTGGTATGGGTTTTCACCCTTTAACGGCTTGTTTTCAATCCTAAGTGTTATTTTTACAAATTATCATCATACTCTCAAACCGGGAGACCCGGGACTACGCGATCAGTTCCTACAAGTTAAATTAGTCCCGTGCGAGGTGTTCGTGCCTCCTACGGAGTCGTTTGGGGCTGGTTTGGGTTTTCACCCTTTAACGGCCTGTTTTCAAGTCTAAGTGTTATTTTTACAAATTATCATCATACTCTCAAACCGGGAGACCCGGGACTACGCGGTCAGTTCCTACAAGTTAAATTAGTCCCGTGCGAGGTGTTCGTGCCTCCTACGGAGTCGTTTGGGGTTGGTTTGGGTTTTCACCCTTTAACGGCCTGTTTTCAAGTCGAAGTGTGATTTTTACAAATTATCATCATACTCTCAAAACGGGATACCCGGGACTACGCAGTCAGTTCCTACAAGTTACATTGGTCCCGTGCGAGGTGTTCGTGCCGCCTACGGGGTCGTTTGGGTACTGGTATGGGTTTTCACCCTTTAACGGCCTGTTTTCAAGTCTAAGTGTGATTTTTGCTAATTATCTCCATACTCTCAAACCGAGAGACCCGGGACTACGCGGTCAGTTCCTACAAGTTACATTGGTCACGTGCGAGGTGTTCGTGCCTCCTACGGGGTCGTTTGGGGGCTGGTTTGGGTTTTCACCCATTAACGGCCTGTTTTCAAGTCTACGTGTGATTTTCGCAAATTATCATCATACTCTCAAACGGGGAGACCCGGGACAAAGCGATCAGTTCCTACAAGTTCCATTGGTCCCGTGCCAGGTGTTCGTGCCTCCTAAGGGGTCGATTGGGGGCTAGTTTGGGTTTTCACCCTTTAACGGCCTGTTTTCAAGTTTAAATGTGATTTTCGCAAATTATCGTCATTCCTCCAAATCGAGAGACCCGGGACTACGCGGTCAGTTCCTACAAGTTACATTGGTCCCGTACGAGGTGTTCGTGCTTCCTACGGGGTCGTTGGGGGGCTAGTTTGGATTTTCACCCATTAACGGCCTGTTTTTAAGTCTAATTGTGATTTTTGCAAATTATCATCATACTCTCAAACCGGGAGACCCGGGACTACGCGGTCAGTTCCTACAAGTTACATTAGTCCCGTGCGAGGTGTTCGTGCCTCCTACGGAGTCGTTTGGGGGATGGTTTGGGTTTTCACCCTTTAACGGCCTGTTTTCAAGTCTAAGTGTGATTTTTCCAGATTATCATCATACTCTCAAACCGGGATACCCGGGACTACGCGGTCAGTTCCTACAAGTTACATTGGTCTCGTGCGAGGTGTTCGTGCCTCATACGGGGTCGTTTGGGGACTGGTATGGGTTTTCACCATTTAACGGCCTGTTTTCAAGTCTAAGTGTGATTTTTGCAAATTATCGTCATACTCTCAAACCGAGAGACCCGGGACTACGCGGTCAGTTCCTACAAGTTACATTGGTCCCGTGCGAGGTGTTCGTGCCTCCTACGGGGTCGTTTGGGGGCTGGTTTGGGTTTTCACCCATTAATGGCCTGTTTTCAAGTCTACGTGTTATTTTTGCAAATTTTCATCATACTCTCTAACCGGGAGACCCGGGACAACGCGGTTAGTTCCTACAAGTTACATTGGTCCCGTGCGAGGTGCTCGTGCCTCCTACGTGGTCGTTTGGGGGCTGGTTTGGGTTTTCACCCATTAACGGCCTGTTTTCAAGTCTAAGTGTGATTTTCGCAAATTACCGTCATACTCTCTAACCGGGATACCCGGGACTACGCGGTCAGTTCCTACAAGTTACATTGGTCCCGTGCGAGGTGTTCATGCCTCATACGGGGTCGTTTGGGGACTGGTATGGGTTTTCACCTTTTAACGACCTGTTTTCAAGTTTAAGTGTGATTTTCACAAATTATCGTCATACTCTCAAACCGGGATACCCGGGACTACGCAATCAGTTCCTACAAGTTACATTGGTCCCGTGCGAGGTGTTCGTGCCTCCTACGGGGTCGTTTGGGTGCTGGTTTGGGTTTTCACTCATTAGCGGCCTGTTTTCAAGTCGAAGTGTGATTTTTGCAAATTATCGTCACAGTCTCTAACCGAAAGACCCGGGAGGACGCGGTCAGTTCCTACAAGTTACATTGGTCCAGTATGAGGTGTTCGTGCCTCCTACGGGGTCGTTTGGAGGCTGGTATGGGTTTTCACCCTTTAACGGCTTGTTTTCAATCCTAAGTGTTATTTTTACAAATTATCATCATACTCTCAAACCGGGAGACCCGGGACTACGCGATCAGTTCCTACAAGTTAAATTAGTCCCGTGCGAGGTGTTCGTGCCTCCTACGGAGTCGTTTGGGGCTGGTTTGGGTTTTCACCCTTTAACGGCCTGTTTTCAAGTCTAAGTGTTATTTTTACAAATTATCATCATACTCTCAAACCGGGAGACCCGGGACTACGCGGTCAGTTCCTACAAGTTAAATTAGTCCCGTGCGAGGTGTTCGTGCCTCCTACGGAGTCGTTTGGGGTTGGTTTGGGTTTTCACCCTTTAACGGCCTGTTTTCAAGTCGAAGTGTGATTTTTACAAATTATCATCATACTCTCAAAACGGGATACCCGGGACTACGCAGTCAGTTCCTACAAGTTACATTGGTCCCGTGCGAGGTGTTCGTGCCGCCTACGGGGTCGTTTGGGTACTGGTATGGGTTTTCACCCTTTAACGGCCTGTTTTCAAGTCTAAGTGTGATTTTTGCTAATTATCTCCATACTCTCAAACCGAGAGACCCGGGACTACGCGGTCAGTTCCTACAAGTTACATTGGTCACGTGCGAGGTGTTCGTGCCTCCTACGGGGTCGTTTGGGGGCTGGTTTGGGTTTTCACCCATTAACGGCCTGTTTTCAAGTCTACGTGTGATTTTCGCAAATTATCATCATACTCTCAAACGGGGAGACCCGGGACAAAGCGATCAGTTCCTACAAGTTCCATTGGTCCCGTGCCAGGTGTTCGTGCCTCCTAAGGGGTCGATTGGGGGCTAGTTTGGGTTTTCACCCTTTAACGGCCTGTTTTCAAGTTTAAATGTGATTTTCGCAAATTATCGTCATTCCTCCAAATCGAGAGACCCGGGACTACGCGGTCAGTTCCTACAAGTTACATTGGTCCCGTACGAGGTGTTCGTGCTTCCTACGGGGTCGTTGGGGGGCTAGTTTGGATTTTCACCCATTAACGGCCTGTTTTTAAGTCTAATTGTGATTTTTGCAAATTATCATCATACTCTCAAACCGGGAGACCCGGGACTACGCGGTCAGTTCCTACAAGTTACATTAGTCCCGTGCGAGGTGTTCGTGCCTCCTACGGAGTCGTTTGGGGGATGGTTTGGGTTTTCACCCTTTAACGGCCTGTTTTCAAGTCTAAGTGTGATTTTTCCAGATTATCATCATACTCTCAAACCGGGATACCCGGGACTACGCGGTCAGTTCCTACAAGTTACATTGGTCTCGTGCGAGGTGTTCGTGCCTCATACGGGGTCGTTTGGGGACTGGTATGGGTTTTCACCATTTAACGGCCTGTTTTCAAGTCTAAGTGTGATTTTTGCAAATTATCGTCATACTCTCAAACCGAGAGACCCGGGACTACGCGGTCAGTTCCTACAAGTTACATTGGTCCCGTGCGAGGTGTTCGTGCCTCCTACGGGGTCGTTTGGGGGCTGGTTTGGGTTTTCACCCATTAATGGCCTGTTTTCAAGTCTACGTGTTATTTTTGCAAATTTTCATCATACTCTCTAACCGGGAGACCCGGGACAACGCGGTTAGTTCCTACAAGTTACATTGGTCCCGTGCGAGGTGCTCGTGCCTCCTACGTGGTCGTTTGGGGGCTGGTTTGGGTTTTCACCCATTAACGGCCTGTTTTCAAGTCTAAGTGTGATTTTCGCAAATTACCGTCATACTCTCTAACCGGGATACCCGGGACTACGCGGTCAGTTCCTACAAGTTACATTGGTCCCGTGCGAGGTGTTCGTGCCTCATACGGGGTCGTTTGGGGACTGGTATGGGTTTTCACCTTTTAACGACCTGTTTTCAAGTCTAAGTGTGATTTTTGCAAATTATCGTCATACTCTCAAACCGAGAGACCCGGGACTACGCGGTCAGTTCCTACAAGTTACATTGGTCCCGTGCGAGGTGTTCGTGCCTCCTACGGGGTCGTTTGGGGGCTGGTTTGGGTTTTCACCCATTAATGGCCTGTTTTCAAGTCTACGTGTGATTTTTGCAAATTTTCGTCATACTCTCTAACCGGGAGACCCGGGACAACGCGGTTAGTTCCTACAAGTTACATTGGTCCCGTGCGAGGTGCTCGTGCCTCCTACGTGGTCGTTTGGGGGCTGGTTTGGGTTTTCACCCATTAACGGCCTGTTTTCAAGTCTAAGTGTGATTTTTGCAAATTCCCGTCATACTCTCTAACCGGAAGACCCAGGATGACGCGGTCAGTTCCTACAAGTTACATTGGTCCCGTACGAGGTGTTCGTGCCTCCGACGGGGTCGTTTGGGGGCTGGTTTGAGATTTCACCCTTTAACGGCCTGTTTTCAAGTTTAAGAGTGATTTTCACTAATTATCGTCATACTCTCAAACCGGGATACCCGGGACTACGCAATCAGTTCCTACAAGTTACATTGGTCCCGTGCGAGGTGTTCGTGCCTCTTACGGGGTCGTTTGGGTGCTGGTTTGGGTTTTCACTCATTAGCGGCCTGTTTTCAAGACGAAGTGTGATTTTTGCAAATTATCGTCACAGTCTCTAACCGAAAGACCCGGGAGGACGCGGTCAGTTCCTACAAGTTACATTGGTCCAGTATGAGGTGTTCGTGCCTCCTACGGGGTCGTTTGGAGGCTGGTATGGGTTTTCACCCTTTAACGGCTTATTTTCAATTCTAAGTGTTATTTTCACAAATTATCATCATACTCTCAAACCGGGAGACCCGGGACTACGCGGTCAGTTCCTACAAGTTAAATTAGTCCCGTGCGAGGTGTTCGTGCCTCCTACGGAGTCGTTTGGGGCTGGTTTGGGTTTTCACCCTTTAACGACCTGTTTTCAAGTCTAAGTGTTATTTTTACAAATTATCATCATACTCTCAAACCGGGAGACCCGGGACTACGCGGTCAGTTCCTACAAGTTAAATTAGTCCCGTGCGAGGTGTTCGTGCCTCCTACGGAGTCGTTTGGGGTTGGTTTGGGTTTTCACCCTTTAACGGCCTGTTTTCAAGTCGAAGTGTGATTTTTACAAATTATCATCATACTCTCAAACCGGGATACCCGGGACTACGCAGTCAGTTCCTACAAGTTACATTGGTCCCGTGCGAGGTGTTCGTGCCGCCTACGGGGTCGTTTGGGTACTGGTATGGGTTTTCACCCTTTAACGGCTTGTTTTAAAGTCTAAGTGTGATTTTTGCAAATTATCTCCATACTCTCAAACCGAGAGACCCGGGACTACGCGGTCAGTTCCTACAAGTTACATTGGTCCCGTACGAGGTGTTCGTGCTTCCTACGGGGTCGTTGGGGGGCTAGTTTGGATTTTCACCCATTAACGGCCTGTTTTTAAGTCTAATTGTGATTTTTGCAAATTATCATCATACTCTCAAACCGGGAGACCCGGGACTACGCGGTCAGTTGCTACAAGTTACATTAGTCCCGTGCGAGGTGTTCGTGCCTCCTACGGAGTCGTTTGGGGGATGGTTTGGGTTTTCACCCTTTAACGGCCTGTTTTCAAGTCTAAGTGTGATTTTTCCAGATTATCATCATACTCTCAAACCGGGATACCCGGGACTACGCGGTCAGTTCCTATAAGTTACATTGGTCTCGTGCGAGGTGTTCGTGCCTCATACGGGGTCGTTTGGGGACTGGTATGGGTTTTCACCATTTAACGGCCTGTTTTCAAGTCTAAGTGTGATTTTTGCAAATTATCGTCATACTCTCAAACCGAGAGACCCGGTACTACGCGGTCAGTTCCTACAAGTTACATTGGTCCCGTGCGAGGTGTTCGTGCCTCCTACGGGGTCGTTTGGGGGCTGGTTTGGGTTTTCACCCATTAATGGCCTGTTTTCAAGTCTACTTGTGATTTTTGCAAATTTTCGTCATACTCTCTAACCGGGAGACCCGGGACAACGCGGTTAGTTCCTACAAGTTACATTGGTCCCGTGCGAGGTGCTCGTGCCTCCTACGTGGTCGTTTGGGGGCTGGTTTGGGTTTTCACCCATTAACGGCCTGTTTTCAAGTCTAAGTGTGATTTTCGCAAATTACCGTCATACTCTCTAACCGGGATACCCGGGACTACGCGGTCAGTTCCTACAAGTTACATTGGTCCCGTGCGAGGTGTTCGTGCCTCATACGGGGTCGTTTGGGGACTGGTATGGGTTTTCACCTTTTAACGACCTGTTTTCAAGTCTAAGTGTGATTTTTGCAAATTATCGTCATACTCTCAAACCGAGAGACCCGGGACTACGCGGTCAGTTCCTACAAGTTACATTGGTCCCGTGCGAGGTGTTCGTGCCTCCTACGGGGTCGTTTGGGGGCTAGTTTGGGTTTTCACCCATTAATGGCCTGTTTTCAAGTCTACGTGTGATTTTTGCAAATTTTCGTCATACTCTCTAACCGGGAGACCCGGGACAACGCGGTTAGTTCCTACAAGTTACATTGGTCCCGTGCGAGGTGCTCGTGCCTCCTACGTGGTCGTTTGGGGGCTGGTTTGGGTTTTCACCCATTAACGGCCTGTTTTCAAGTCTAAGTGTGATTTTTGCAAATTACCGTCATACTCTCTAACCGGAAGACCCAGGATGACGCGGTCAGTTCCTACAAGTTACATTGGTCCCGTACGAGGTGTTCGTGCCTCCGACGGGGTCGTTTGGGGGCTGGTTTGAGATTTCACCCTTTAACGGCCTGTTTTCAAGCTTAAGTGTGTTTTTCACTAATTATCGTCATACTCTCAAACCGGGATACCCGGGACTACGCAATCAGTTCCTACAAGTTACATTGGTCCCGTGCGAGGTGTTCGTGCCTCCTACGGGGTCGTTTGGGTGCTGGTTTGGGTTTTCACTCATTAGCGGCTTGTTTTCAAGTCGAAGTGTGATTTTTGCAAATTATCGTCACAGTCTCTAACCGAAAGACCCGGGAGGACGCGGTCAGTTCCTACAAGTTACATTGGTCCAGTATGAGGTGTTCGTGCCTCCTACGGGGTCGTTTGGAGGCTGGTATGGGTTTTCACCCTTTAACGGCTTGTTTTCAATTCTAAGTGTTATTTTTACAAATTATCATCATACTCTCAAACCGGGAGACCCGGGACTACGCGGTCAGTTCCTACAAGTTAAATTAGTCCCGTGCGAGGTGTTCATGCCTCCTACGGAGTCGTTTGGGGCTGGTTTGGGTTTTCACCCTTTAACGGCCTGTTTTCAAGTCTAAGTGTTATTTTTACAAATTATCATCATACTCTCAAACCGGGAGACCCGGGACTACGCGGTCAGTTCCTACAAGTTAAATTAGTCCCGTGCGAGGTGTTCGTGCCTCCTACGGAGTCGTTTGGGGTTGGTTTGGGTTTTCACCCTTTAACGGCCTGTTTTCAAGTCGAAGTGTGATTTTTACAAATTATCATCATACTCTCAAACCGGGATACCCGGGACTACGCAGTTAGTTCCTACAAGTTACATTGGTCCCGTGCGAGGTGTTCGTGCCGCCTACGGGGTCGTTTGGGTACTGGTATGGGTTTTCACCCTTTAACGGCCTGTTTTCAAGTCTAAGTGTGATTTTTGCAAATTATCTCCATACTCTCAAACCGAGAGACCCGGGACTACGCGGTCAGTTCCTACAAGTTACATTGGTCACGTGCGAGGTGTTCGTCCCTCCTACGGGGTCGTTTGGGGGCTGGTTTGGGTTTTCACCCATTAACGGCCTGTTTTCAAGTCTACGTGTGATTTTTGCAAATTATCATCATACTCTCAAACGGGGAGACCCGGGACAAAGCGATCAGTTCCTACAAGTTCCATTGGTCCCGTGCCTGGTGTTCGTGCCTCCTAAGGGGTCGTTTGGGGGCTAGTTTGGGTTTTCACCCTTTAACGGCCTGTTTTCAAGTTTAAGTGTGATTTTCGCAAATTATCGTCATTCCTCCAAATCGAGAGACCCGGGACTACGCGGTCAGTTCCTACAAGTTACATTGGTCCCGTACGAGGTGTTCGTGCTTCCTACGGGGTCGTTGGGGGGCTAGTTTGGATTTTCACCCATTAACGGCCTGTTTTTAAGTCTAATTGTGATTTTTGCAAATTATCATCATACTCTCAAACCAGGAGACCCGGGACTACGCGGTCAGTTCCTACAAGTTACATTAGTCCCGTGCGAGGTGTTCGTGCCTCCTACGGAGTCGTTTGGGGGATGGTTTGGGTTTTCACCCTTTAACGGCCTGTTTTCAAGTCTAAGTGTGATTTTTCCAGATTATCATCATACTCTCAAACCGGGATACCCGGGACTACGCGGTCAGTTCCTACAAGTTACATTGGTCTCGTGCGAGGTGTTCGTGCCTCATACGGGGTCGTTTGGGGACTGGTATGGGTTTTCACCATTTAACGGCCTGTTTTCAAGTCTAAGTGTGATTTTTGCAGATTATCATCATACTCTCAAACCGGGATACCCGGGACTACGCGGTCAGTTCCTACAAGTTACATTGGTCCCGTACGAGGTGTTCGTGCCTCCTACGTGGTCGTTTGGGGGCTGGTTTGGGTTTTCACCCATTAACGGCCTGTTTTCAAGTCTAAG
The DNA here is from genome assembly GCA_949130495.1 of Sambucus nigra. NCBI lineage: Eukaryota > Viridiplantae > Streptophyta > Magnoliopsida > Dipsacales > Adoxaceae > Sambucus > Sambucus nigra. The sequence continues at coordinate 820,680,231 of OX422207.1, forward strand.
TGTGATTTTCGCAAATTACCGTCATACTCTCTAACCGGAAGACCCGGGATGACGCGGTCAGTTCCTACAAGTTACATTGGTCCCGTGCTAGGTGTTCGTGCCTCCTACGGAGTCGTTTGGGGCTGGTTTGGGTTTTCACCCTTTAACGGCCTGTTTTCAAGTCTAAGTGTTATTTTTACAAATTATCATCATACTCTCAAACCGGGAGACCCGGGACTACGCGGTCAGTTCCTACAAGTTAAATTAGTCCCGTGCGAGGTGTTCGTGCCTCCTACGGAGTCGTTTGGTGTTGGTTTGGGTTTTCACTCTTTAACGTCCTGTTTTCAAGTCGAAGTGTGATTTTTACAAATTATCATCATACTCTCAAACCGGGATACCCGGGACTACGCAGTCAGTTCCTACAAGTTACATTGGTCCCGTGCGAGGTGTTCGTGCCGCCTACGGGGTCGTTTGGGGACTGGTATGGGTTTTCACCCTTTAACGGCCTGTTTTCAAGTCTAAGTGTGATTTTTGCAAATTATCGCCATACTCTCAAACCGAGAGACCCGGGACTACGCGGTCAGTTCCTACAAGTCACATTGGTCCCGTGCGAGGTGTTCGTGCCTCCTACGCGGTCGTTTGGGGGCTGGTTTGGGTTTTCACCCATTAACGGCCTGTTTTCAAGTCTACGTGTGATTTTTGCAAATTATCATCATACTCTCAAACGGGGAGACCCGGGACAACGCGATCAGTTCCTACAAGTTCCATTGGTCCCGTGCCAGGTGTTCGTGCCTCCTAAGGGGTCGTTTGGGGGCTAGTTTGGGTTTTCACCCTTTAACGGCCTGTTTTCAAGTTTAAGTGTGATTTTCGCAAATTATCGTCATTCCTCCAAATCGAGAGACCCGGGACTACGCGGTCAGTTCCTACAAGTTACATTGGTCCCGTGCGAGGTGTTCGTGCTTCCTACGGGGTCGTTGGGTGGCTAGTTTGGGTTTTCACCCATTAACGGCCTGTTTTTAAGTCTAATTGTGATTTTTGCAAATTATCATCATATTCTCAAACCGGGAGACCCGGGACTACGCGGTCAGTTCCTACAAGTTAAATTAGTCCCGTGCGAGGTGTTCGTGCCTCCTACGGAGTCGTTTGGGGGCTGGTTTGGGTTTTCACCCTTTAACGGCCTGTTTTCAAGTCTAAGTGTGATTTTTGAAGATTATCGTCACACTCTCTAACCGGAAGACCCGGGATGACGAGGTCAGTTCCTACAAGTTACATTGGTCCCGTTCGAGGTGTTCGTGCCTCCTACGAGGTCGTTTGGGGGCTGGTTTGGGTTTTCAACCTTTAACGGTCTGTTTTCAAGTTTAAGTGTGATTTTCGCAAATTATCGTCATACTCTCAAACCGGGATACCCGGGAGTACGCAGTCAGTTCTTAAGAGTTACATTGGTCCCGTGCGAGGTGTTCGTGCCTCCTACGGGGTCGTTTGGGGGCTGGTTTGGGTTTTCACCCATTAATGGCCTGTTTTCAAGTCTACGTGTTATTTTTGCAAATTTTCGTCATACTCTCTAACCGGGAGACCCGGGACAACGCGGTCAGTTCCTACAAGTTACATTGGTCCCGTACGAGTTGCTCGTGCCTCCTACGTGGTCGTTTGGGGGCTGGTTTGGGTTTTCACCCATTAATGGCCTGTTTTCAAGTCAAAGTGTGATTTTCGCAAATTACCGTCATACTCTCTAACCGGAAGACCTGGGATGACGCGGTCAGTTCCTACAAGTTACATTGGTCCCGTACGAGGTGTTCGTGCCTCCGACGGGGTCGTTTGGGGGCTGGTTTGGGATTTCACCCTTTAACGGCCTGTTTTCAAGTTTAAGTGTGATTTTCGCTAATTATCGTCATACTCTCAAACCGGGATACCCGGGACTACGCAATCAGTTCCTACAAGTTACATTGGTCCCGTGCGAGGTGTTCGTGCCTCCTACGGGGTCGTTTGGGTGCTGGTTTGGGTTTTCACTCATTAGCGGTCTGTTTTCAAGTCGAAGTGTGATTTTTACAAATTATCATCACACTTTCTAACCGGAAGACCCGGGGGGACGCGGTCAGTTCCTACAAGTTACATTGGTCCAGTATGAGGTGTTCGTGCCTCCTACGGGGTCGTTTGGGGGCTGGTATGGGTTTTCACCCTTTAACGGCTTGTTTTCAAGTCTAAGTGTTATTTTTACAAATTATCATCATACTCTCCAACCGGGAGACCCGGGACTACGCGGTCAGTTCCTACAAGTTAAATTAGTCCCGTGCGAGGTGTTCGTGCCTCCTACGGAGTCGTTTGGGGCTGGTTTGGGTTTTCACCCTTTAACGGCCTGTTTTCAAGTCTAAGTGTTATTTTTACAAATTATCATCATACTCTCAAACCGGGAGACCCGGGACTACGCGGTCAGTTCCTACAAGTTAAATTAGTCCCGTGCGAGGTGTTCGTGCCTCCTACGGAGTCGTTTGGGGTTGGTTTGGGTTTTCACCCTTTAACGGCCTGTTTTTAAGTCGAAGTGTGATTTTTACAAATTATCATCATACTCTCAAACCGGGATACCCGAGGCTACGCAGTTAGTTCCTACAAGTTACATTGGTCCCGTGCGAGGTGTTCGTGCCGCCTACGGGGTCGTTTGGGGACTGGTATGGGTTTTCACCCTTTAACGGCTTGTTTTCAAGTCTAAGTGTGATTTTTGCAAATTATCGCCATACTCTCAAACCGAGAGACCCGGGACTACGCGGTCAGTTCCTACAAGTTACATTGGTCCTGTGCGAGGTGTTCGGGCCTCCTACGAGGTCGTTTGGGGGCTGGTTTGGGTTTTCACCCATTAACGGCTTGTTTTCAAGTCTAAGTGTGATTTTTGCAAATTATCATCATACTCTCAAACCGGGAGACCCGGGACAACGCGGTCATTTCCAACAAGTTACATTGGTCCCGTACGAGGTGTTCGTGCCTCCTACGGGGTCGTTTGTTGGCTAGTTTTGGTTTTCACCCATTAACGGCCTGTTTTCAAGTCTAAGTGTGATTTTTGCAAATTATCGTCATACTCTCCAACCGGGATACCCGGGACTACGCAGTCAGTTCCTACAAGTTACATTGGTCCCGTGCGAGGTGTTCGTGCCTCCTACGGGGTCGTTTGGGGGATGGTTTGGGTTTTCACCCTTTAACGGCCTGTTTTCAAGTCTAAGCGTGATTTTCATAAAATTATCGTCACACTCTCTAACCGGAAGACCCGGGATGACGAGGTCAGTTCCTACAAGTTACATTGGTCCCGTGCGAGGTGTTCGTGCCTCCTACGAGGTCGTTTGGGGGCTGGTTTGGGTTTTCAACCTTTAACGGTCTGTTTTCAAGTTTAAGTGTGATTTTCGCAAATTATCGTCATACTCTCAAACCGGGATACCCGGGAGTACGCAGTCAGTTCTTAAGAGTTACATTGGTCCCGTGCGAGGTGTTCGTGCCTCCTACGGGGTTGTTTGGGTGCTGGTTTGGGTTTTCACCCATTAACGGCCTGTTTTCAAGTCTGAGTGTGATTTTTGCAAATTATCGTCATACTCTCTAACCGGAAGACCCGGGACGACGCGGTCAGTTCCTACAAGTTACATTTGTCCCGTGCGAGGTGTTCGTGCCTCCTATGGGGTCGTTTGGGGGCTGGTTTGGGTTGTCACCCTTTAACGGCCTGTTTTCAAGTCTAAGTGTGATTTTTTTAAATTATCATCATACTCTCAAACGGGGAGACCCGGGACAACGCGGTTAGTTCCTACAAGTTACATTGGTCCTGTGCGAGGTGTCCGTACCTCATACGGGGTCGTTTGGGTGCTGGTTTGGGTTTCACCCTTTAACGGCTTCTTTTCAAGTCTAAATGTGATTTTTGCAAATTATCGTCATACTCTCAAACCGGGAGACCCGGGACTACGCGGTCAGTTCATAAAAGTTACATTGGTCCCGTGCGAGGTGTTCGTGCCTCCTACGGAGTCGTTTGAGGGCTGGTATGGGTTTTCACCCTTTAACGGCCTGTTTTCAAGTATAAGTGTGATTTTTGCAAATTATCGTCATACTCTCTCACCGGAAGACCCGGGACGACGCGGTCTATTCCTACAAGTTACATTGGTCCCGTGCGAGGTGTTCGTGCCTCCTACGGAGTCGTTTGGGGTTAGTTTGGGTTTTCACCCTTTAACGGCCTGTTTTCAAGTCGAAGTGTGATTTTTACAAATTATCATCATACTCTCAAATCGGGATACCCGGGACTACGCAGTCAGTTCCTACAAGTTACATTGGTCCCGTCCGAGGTGTTCGTGCCTCCTACGGGGTCGTTTGGGGTATGGTTTGGGTTTTCACCCTTTAACGGCCTGTTTTCAAGTCTAAGTGTGATTTTCGCAAATTATCGTCATACTCTCTAACCGGAAGACCCGGGACGATGCGGTCAGTTCCTAGAAGTTACATTGGTCCCGTGCGAGGTGTTCGTGCCTCCTACGTGGGCGTTTGGTGACTGGTATGGGTTTTCACCCTTTAACGGCCTGTTTTCAAGTGTAAGTGTGATTTTTGCAAATTATCGCCATACTCTCAAACCGAGAGACCCGGGACTACGCGGTCAGTTCCTACAAGTTTTCCTACAAGTTACATTGGTCCCGTGCGAGGTGTTCGTGCCTCCTACGGGGTCGTTTGGGGACTGGTATGGGTTTTCACCCTTTAACGGCCTGTTTTCAAGTCTAAGTGTGATTTTTGCAAATTATCGCCATACTCTCAAACCGAGAGACCCGGGACTACGCGGTCCGTTCCTACAAGTTACATTGGTCCTGTGCGAGGTGTTCGGGCCTCCTACGAGGTCGTTTGGGAGCTGGTTTGGGTTTTCACCCATTAACGCCCTGTTTTCAAGTCTAAGTGTGATTTTTGCAATTTATCATCATACTCTCAAACCGGGAGAACCGGGAGAACCGGGACAACGCGGTCATTTCCAACAAGTTACATTGGTCCCGTACGAGGTGTTCGTGCCTCCTACGGGGTCGTTTGTTGGCTAGTTTGGGTTTTCACCCATTAACGGCCTGTTTTCAAGTCTAAGTGTGATTTTTGCAAATTATCATCATACTCTCCAACCGAGATACCCGGGACTACGCAGTCAGTTCCTACAAGTTACATTGGTCCCGTGCGAGGTGTTCGTGCCTCCTACGGGGTCGTTTGGCGGATGGTTTGGGTTTTCACCCTTTAACGGCCTGTTTTCAAGTCTAAGTGTGATTTTCATAAAATTATCGTCATACTCTCTAACCGGAAGACCCGGGACGACGCGGTCAGTTCCTACAAGTTACATTGGTCCCGTGCGAGGTGTTCGTGCCTCCTACGGGGTCGTTTGGGGGCTGGTTTGGGTTTTCACCCTTTAACGGCCTGTTTTCAAGTTTAAGTGTGATTTTCGCAAATTATCATCATACTCTCAAACCGGGATACCCGGGACTACGCAGTCAGTTCTTACAAGTTACATTGGTCCCGTGCGAGGTGTTCGTGCCTCCTACGGGGTTGTTTGGGTGCTGGTTTGGGTTTTCACCCATTAACGGCCTGTTTTAAAGTCTGAGTGTGATTTTTGCAAATTATCGTCATACTCTCTAACCGGAAGACCCGGGACGACGCGGTCAGTTCCTACAAGTTACATTTGTCCCGTGCGAGGTGTTCGTGCCTCCTATGGGGTCGTTTGGGGGCTGGTTTGGGTTTTCACCCATTAACGGCCTGTTTTCAAGTCTAAGTGTGATTTTTTTAAATTATCATCATACTCTCAAACAGGGAGACCCGGTACAACGCGGTTAGTTCCTACAAGTTACATTGGTCCTATGCGAGGTGTCCGTACCTCATACGGGGTCGTTTGGGTGCTGGTTTGGGTTTCACCATTTAACGGCTTCTTTTCAAGTCTAAGTTTGATTTTTGCAAATTATCGTCATACTCTCAAACCGGGAGACCCGGGACTACGCGGTCAGTTCCTACAAGTTACATTGGTCCCGTGCGAGGTGTTCGTGCCTCCTACGGAGTCGTTTGAGGGCTGGTATGGGTTTTCACCCTTTAACGGCCTGTTTTCAAGTCTAAGTGTGATTTTTGCAAATTATCGTCATACTCTCTCACCGGAAGACCCAGGACGACGCGGTCTGTTCCTACAAGTTACATTGGTCCCGTGCGAGGTGTTCGTGCCTCCTACGGGGTCGTTTGGGGGATCGTATGGGTTTTCACCCTTTAACGGCCTGTTTTCAAGTCTAAGTGTTATTTTTTTAAATTATCGTCATAATCTCAAACCGAGAGACCCGAGACTACGCGGTCAGGGGGCTGGTTTTGGTTTTCACCCTTTAACGGCCTGTTTTCAAGTCTAAGTGTGATTTTCGTAAATTATCCCCATACTCTCAAACCGGGATACCCAGGATTACGCGGTCAGTTCCACAAAGTTACATTAGTCCCGTGCGAGGTGTTCGCGCCTCCTATGGGGTCGTTTGGGGGTTGGTTTGGGTTTTCACCCTTTAACGGCCTGTTTTCAAGTCTAAGTGTGATTTTTACAAATTATCATCATACTCTCAAACCGGGAGACCCGGGACTACGCGGTCATTTCCTACAAGTTACATTAGTCCCGTGCGAGGTGTTCGTGCCTCCTACGGAGTCGTTTGGGGTTGGTTTGGGTTTTCACCCTTTAACGACCTGTTTTCAAGTCGAAGTGTGATTTTTACAAATTATCATCATACTCTCAAACCGGGATACCCGGGACTACGCATTCAGTTCCTACAAGTTACATTGGTCCCGTGCGAGGTGTTCGTGCCTCCTACGGGGTCGTTTGGGGACTGGTATGGGTTTTCACCCTTTAACGGCCTGTTTTCAAGTCTAAGTGTGATTTTTTCAAATTATCGCCATACTCTCAAACCGAGAGACCCGGGACTACGCGGTCAGTTCCTACAGGTTTTCCTACAAGTTACATTGGTCCCGTGCGAGGTGTTCGTGCCTCCTACGGGGTCGTTTGGGGACTGGTATGGGTTTCACCCTTTAACGGCCTGTTTTCAAGTCTAAGTGTGATTTTTGCAAATTATCGCCATACTCTCAAACCGAGAGACCCGGGACTACGCGGTCAGTTCCTACAAGTTACATTGGTCCTGTGCGAGGTGTTCGGGCCTCCTACGAGGTCATTTGGGGGCTGGTTTGGGTTTTCACCCATTAACGGCTTGTTTTCAAGTCTAAGTGTGATTTTTGCAAATTATCATCATACTCTCAAACCTGGAGACCCGGGACAACACGGTCATTTCCAACAAGTTACATTGGTCCCGTACGAGGTGTTCGTGCCTTCTACGGGGTCGTTTGTTGGCTAGTTTGGGTTTTCACCCATTAACGGCCTGTTTTCATGTCTAAGTGTGATTTTTTCAAATTATCGTCATACTCTCCAACCGGGATACCCGGGACTACGCAGTCAGTTCCTACAAGTTAAATTGGTCCCGTGCGAGGTGTTCGTGCCTCCTACGGGGTCGTTTGGGGGATGGTTTGGGTTTTCACCCTTTAACGGCCTGTTTTGAAGTCTAAGTGTGATTTTTGCAAATTATCATCATACTCTCTAACCGGAAGACCCGGGACGATGCGGTCAGTTCCTACAAGTTACATTGGTCCCGTGCGAGGTGTTCGTGTCTCCTACAGGGTCGTTTGGGGGCTGGTTTGGGTTTTCACCCTTTAACGGCCTGTTTTCAAGTTTAAGTGTGATTTTCGCCAATTATCATCATACTCTCAAACCGGGATACCCGGGACTACGCAGTCAGTTCCTACAAGTTACATTTGTCCCGTGCGAGGTGTTCGTGCCTCCTATGGGGTCGTTTGGGGGCTGGTTTGGGTTTTCACCCTTTAACGGCCTGTTTTCAAGTCTAAGTGTGATTTTTGCAAATTATCATCATACTCTCAAACGGGGAGACCCGGGACAACGCGATCAGTTCCTACAAGTTCCATTGGTCCCGTGCGAGGTGTTCGTGCCTCCTACGGGGTCGTTTGGGGGCTGGTTTGGGTTTTCACCCTTTAACGGCCTGTTTTCAAGTTTTAGTGTGATTTTCGCAAATTATCGTCATACTCTCAAACCGGGATACCCGGGACTACGCAGGCAGTTCCTACAAGTTACATTGGTCCTGTGCGAGGTGTTCGTGCTTCCTACGGGGTCGTTTGGGGGTTGGTTTGGGTTTTCACCCTTTAACGGCCTGTTTTAAAGTCTAAGTGTGATTTTTGCAAATTATCATCATACTCTCAGACCGGGAGACCCGGGACTACGCGGTCAGTTCCTACAAGTTAAATTAGTCCCATGCGAGGTGTTCGTGCCTCCTACGGAGTCGTTTGGGGGCTGGTTTGGGTTTTCACCCTTTAACGGCCTGTTTTCAAGTCTAAGTGTGATTTTTGCAAATTATCATCATACTCTCAAACCGGGATACCCGGGACTATGCAGTCAGTTCCTACAAGTTACATTGGTCCCGTGCGAGGTGTTCGTGCCTCATACGGGGTCGTTTGGGGACTGGTATGGGTTTTCACCCTTTAACGGCCTGTTTTCAAGTCTAAGTGTGATTTTTGCAAATTATCGTCATACTCTCAAACCAAGAGACCTGGGACTACAAGGTCAGTTCCTACAAGTTACATTGGTCCCGTGCGAGGTGTTCGTGCCTCCTAAGGGGTCGTTTGGGGGCTGGTTTGGGTTTTCACCCATTAACGACCTGTTTTCAAGTCTAAGTGTGATTTTTGCAAATTATCGTCACACTCTCATACCGGGAGACCGGGGATTATGCGGTCAGTTCCTACAAGTTACGTTAGTCCCGTGCGAGGTGTTCGTGCCTCCTATGGGGTCGTTTGGGGGATGGTTTGGGTTTTCACCCTTTAACGGCCTGTTTTCAAGTCTAAGTGTGATTTTTGCAAATTATCATCATACTCTCAAACGGGGAGACCCGGGACAACGCGGTTAGTTCCTACAAGTTACATTGGTCCTGTGCGAGGTCTCCGTACCTCATACGGGGTCGTTTGGGTGCTGGTTTGGGTTTCACCCTTTAACGGCTTCTTTTCCAGTCTAAGTGTGATTTTTGCAAATTATTGTCATACTCTCAAACCGGGAGACCCGGGACTACGCGGTCAGTTCCTACAAGTTACATTGGTCCCGTGCGAGGTGTTCGTGCCTCCTACGGAGTCTTTTGCGGGCTGGTATGGGTTTTCACCCTTTAACGGCCTGTTTTCAAGTCTAAGTGTGATTTTTGCAAATTATCATCATACTCTCTCATCGGAAGACCCGGGACGACGCGGTCTGTTTCTAAAAGTTACATTGGTCCCGTGCGAGGTGTTCGTGCCTCCTACGGGGTCGTTTGGGGGCTGGTATGGGTTTTCACCTTTTAACGGCCCGTTTTCAAGTCTAAGTGTTATTTTTTCAAATTATCGTCATAATCTCAAACCGAGAGACCCGGGACTACGCGGTCAGTTCCTACAAGTTACATTGGTCCCGTACGAGGTGTTCATGCCTCCTACGGGGTCGTTTGGGGGTTGGTTTGGGTTTTCACCCTTTAACGGCCTGTTTTCAAATCTAAGTGTGATTTTTGCAAATTATAGTCATACTCTCAAACCAAGAGACCTGGGACTACAAGGTCAGTTCCTACAAGTTAGATTGGTCCCGTGCGAGGTGTTCGTGCCTCCTACGGGTCGTTTGGGGGCTGGTTTGAGTTTTCACCCATTAACGGCCTGTTTTCAAGTCTATGTGTGATTTTTGCAAATTATCGTCATACTCTCTAACCGGGAGACCCGGGACAACGCGGTCAGTTCCTACAAGTTACATTGGTCCCGTGCGAGGTGTTCGTGCCTCCTACGGGGTCGTTTGGGGGCTGGTTTGGGTTTTAACCCATTAACGGCCTGTTTTCAAGTCTAAGTGTGATTTTTGCAGATTATCATCACACTCTCATACCGGGAGACCGGGGATTATGCGGTCAGTTCCTACAAGTTACGTTAGTCCCGTGCGAGGTGTTCGTGCCTCCTATGGGGTCGTTTGGGCGTTGGTTTGGGTTTTCACCCTTTAACGGCCTGTTTTCAAGTCTAAGTGTGATTTTTGCAAATTATCATCATACTCTCAAACGGGGAGACCCGGGACAACGCGGTTAGTTCCTACAAGTTACATTGGTCCTGTGCGAGGTCTCCGTACCTCATACGGGGTCGTTTGGGTGCTGGTTTGGGTTTCACCCTTTAACGGCTTCTTTTCCAGTCTAAGTGTGATTTTTGCAAATTATCGTCATACTCTCAAACCGGGAGACCCGGGACTACGCGGTCAGTTCCTACAAGTTACATTGGTCCCGTGCGAGGTGTTCGTGCCTCCTACGGAGTCTTTTGCGGGCTGGTATGGGTTTTCACCCTTTAACGGCCTGTTTTCAAGTCTAAGTGTGATTTTTGCAAATTATCGTCATACTCTCTCATCGGAAGACCCGGGACGACACGGTCTGTTCCTACAAGTTACATTGGTCCCGTGCGAGGTGTTCGTGCCTCCTACGGGGTCGTTTGGGGGCTGGTATGGGTTTTCACCCTTTAACGGCCCGTTTTCAAGTCTAAGTGTTATTTTTTCAAATTATCGTCATAATCTCAAACCGAGAGACCCGGGACTACGCGGGCAGTTCCTACAAGTTTCATTGGTCCCGTGCGAGGTGTTCGTGCCTCCTACGGGGTAGTTTGGGGGTTGGTATGGGTTTTCACCCTTTAACGGCCTGTTTTCAAGTCTAAGTGTTATTTTTTCAAATTATCGTCATAATCTCAAACTGAGAGACCCGGGACTACGCGGTCAGTTCCTACAAGTTACATCGGTCCCGTGCGAGGTGTTCGTGCCTCCTACGGGGTCGTTTGGGGGTCGGTTTGGGTTTTCACCCTTTAACGGCCTGTTTTCAAGTCTAAGTGTGATTTTTGCAAATTATCATCATACTCTCAAACCGGGAGAGCTGGGACGACGCGGTCAGTTCCTGCAAGTTACATTGGTCCCGTGCGAGGTGTTCGTGCCTCCTACGGGGTCGTTTGGGGGTTGGTATGGGTTTTCACCCTTTAACGGCCTGTTTTCAAGTCTAAGTGTTATTTTTTCAAATTATCGTCATAATCTCAAATCGAGAGACCCGGGACTACGCGGTCAGGTCCTACAAGTTACATTGGTCCCGTGCGAGGTGTTCGTGCCTCCTACGGGGTCGTTTGTGGACTGGTTTGGGTTTTCACCCTTTAACGGCTTGTTTTCAAGTCTAAATGTGCTTTTCGCAAATTATTGTCATACTCTCAAACCGGGAGACCCGGGACTACGCAGTCAGTTCCTACAATTTACATTGGTCCCGTGCGAGGTGTTCGTGCCTCCAAAGGGGTCGTTTGGGTTTTCACCTTTTAACTGCCTGTTTTCAAGTCTAAGTGTTATTAATTCAAATTATCATCATACTCTCTAACCGGGAGACCCGGAACGACGCGGTCAGTTCCTACAAGTTACATTGGTCCCGTGCAAGGTGTTCGTGCCTCCTACGGGGTCGTTTGGGTGCTGGTTTGGGTTTTCACCCATTAACAGCCTGTTTTTAAGTCTAAGTGTGATTTTTGCAAATTATCGTCATACTCTCTAACCGGAAGACCAGGGACGACGCGGTCAGTTTCTACAAGTTACATTGGTCCCGTGTGAGGTGCTCGTGCCTCCTACGGGGTCGTTTGGGGGCTGGTTTGGGTTTTCACCCTTTAACGGCCTGTTTTCGAGTCTAAGTGTGATTTTCGCAAATTATCATCACACTCTCATACCGGGAGACCCGGGATTACGCGGTCAGTTGCTACAAGTTACATCAGTCCCGTACGAGGTGTTCGTGCTTCCTACGGGGTCGTTTAGGGGCTGGTTTGGGTTTTCACCCTTTAACGGCCTGTTTTCAAGTCTAAGTGTGATTTTCGCAAATTATCGTCACACTCTCATACCGGGAGACCCGAGATTACGCGGTCAGTTCCTACAAGTTACATTAGTCCCGTGCGAGGTGTTCGTGCCTCCTATGGGGTCGTTTGGGGGATGGTTTGGGTTTCACCCTTTAACGACTTCTTTTCCAGCCAAAGTGTGATTTTTGCAAATTATCGTCATACTCTCTAACCGGAAGACCAGGGACGACGCGGTCAGTTTCTACAAGTTACATTGGTCCCGTGTGAGGTGCTCGTGCCTCCTACGGGGTCGTTTGGGGGCTGGTTTGGGTTTTCACCCTTTAACGGCCTGTTTTCGAGTCTAAGTGTGATTTTCGCAAATTATCATCACACTCTCATACCGGGAGACCCGGGATTACGCGGTCAGTTGCTACAAGTTACATCAGTCCCGTACGAGGTGTTCGTGCTTCCTACGGGGTCGTTTAGGGGCTGGTTTGGGTTTTCACCCTTTAACGGCCTGTTTTCAAGTCTAAGTGTGATTTTCGCAAATTATCGTCACACTCTCATACCGGGAGACCCGAGATTACGCGGTCAGTTCCTACAAGTTACATTAGTCCCGTGCGAGGTGTTCGTGCCTCCTATGGGGTCGTTTGGGGGATGGTTTGGGTTTCACCCTTTAACGACTTCTTTTCCAGCCAAAGTGTGATTTTTGCAAATTATCGTCATACTCTCAAACCGGGAGACCCGGGACTACGCGGTCAGTTCCTACAAGTTACATTGGTCCCGTGCGAGGTGTTCGTGCCTCCTACGGAGTCTTTTGCGGGCTGGTATGGGTTTTCACCCTTTAACGGCCTGTTTTCAAGTCTAAGTGTGATTTGCAAATTATCGTCATACTCTCTCACCGAAAGACCCGGGACGACGCGGTCTGTTCCTACAAGTTACATTGGTCCCGGGCGAGGTGTCCATGCCTCCTACGGGGTCGTTTGGGGGCTGGTATGAGTTTTCACCCTTTAACGGCCTGTTTTCAAGTCTAAGTGTTATTTTTACAAATTATCATCATACTCTCAAACCGGGAGACCCGGGACTACGCGGTCAGTTCCTACAAGTTACATTGGTCCCGTGCGTGGTGTTCGTGCCTCCAAAGGGGTCGTTTGTGGGCTGGTTTGGGTTTTTACCTTTTAACAGCCTGTTTTCAAGTCTAAGTGTTATTAATTCAAATTATCATCATACTCTCTAACCGGGAGACCCGGGACGACGCGGTCAGTTCCTACAAGTTACATTGGTCCCGTGCGAGGTGTTCGTGCCTCCTACGGGGTCGTTTGGGGGCTGGTTTGGGTTTTCACCCTTTAACGGTCTGTTTTCAAGTTTAAGTGTGATTTTCGCAAATTATCGTCATAGTCTCAAACCGGGATACCCGGGACTACGCAGTCGGTTCCTACAAGTTACGTTGGTCCCGTGCGAGGTGTTCGTGCCTCCTACGGGGTCGTTTGGGGGATGGTTTGGGTTTTCACCCATTAACGGCCTGTTTTCAAGTCTAAGTGTGATTTTTGCAAATTATCATCATAGTCTCGAACTGGGAGACCCGGGACAACGCGGTCAGTTCCTACAAGTTACATAGGTCCCGTGCGAGGTGTTCGTGCCTCCTACGGGGTCGTTTGGGGACTGGTTTGGGTTTTCACCCTTTAACGGCCTGTTTTCAAGTCTAAGTGTGATTTTTGCAAATTATCGTCATACTCTCTAACCGGAAGACCCTGGACGACGCGGTCAGTTCCTACAAGTTCCATTGGTCCCGTGAGAGGTGTGCGTGCCTCCTATGGGGTCGTTTGGGGGCTGGTTTGGGTTTTCACCCTTTAACGGCCTGTTTTCAAGTTTAAGTGTGATTTTCGCAAATTATCATCATACTCTCAAACCGAGATACCCGGGACTACGCACTCAGTTCCTACAAGTTACATTGGTCCCGTGCGAGGTGTTCGTGCCTCCTACGGGGTCGTTTGGGGGCTGGTTTGGGTTTTCACCCATTAACGGCCTGTTTTCAAGTCTAAGTGCGATTTTTGCAAATTATCGTCATAATCTCGAACCGGGAGACCCGGGACAACGCGGTCAGTTCCTATAAGTTACATTGGTCCCGTGCGAGGTGTTCGTGCCTCCTACGGGGTCATTTGGGGACTGGTTTGGGTTTTCACCCTTTAACGGCCTGTTTTCAAGTCTAAGTGTGATTTTTGCAAATTATCGTCATACTCTCTAACCGGAAGACCCTGGACGACGCGGTCAGTTCCTACAAGTTACATTGTTCCCGTGAGAGGTGTTCGTACCTCCTATGGGGTCGTTTGGGGGCTGGTTTGGGTTTTCACCCTTTAACGGCCTGTTTTCAAGTTTAAGTGTGATTTTCACAAATTATCGTCATACTCTCAAACCGGGATACCCGGGACTACGCACTCAGTTCCTACAAGTTACATTGGTCCCGTGCAAGGTGTTCGTGACTCCAACGGGGTCGTTTGGGTGATGGTTTGGGTTTTCACCCATTAACGGCCTGTTTACAAGTCTAAGTGTAATTTTTGTAAATTATCGTCATATTCTCTAACCGGAAGACCCGGGACGACGCGGTCAGTTCCTACAAGTTACATTGGTCACGTGCGAGGTGTTCGTGCCTCCTACGGGGTCGTTTGGGGGCTGGTTTGGGTTTTCACCCTTAAACGGCCTGTTTTCGAGTCTAAGTGTGATTTTCGCAAATTATCGTCACGCTCTCATACCGGGAGACCCGGGATTACACGGTCAGTTGCTACAAGTTACATTAGTCCCGTGCGAGGTGTTCGTGCCTCCTATGGGGTCGTTTGGGGGCTGGTTTGGGTTTTCACCCTTTAACGACATGTTTTCAAGTCTAAGTGTGATTTTTGAAAAGTATCATCATACTCTCAAACGGGGAGACCCGGGACAACGCGGTTAGTTCCTACAAGTTACATTGGTCCCGTGCGAGGTGTCCGTGCCTCATACGGGGTCGTTTGTGTGCTGGTTTGGGTTTTCACCCTTTAACGGCCTGTTTTCAAGTCTAAGTCTCATTTTCACAAATTATCGTCATACTCTCAAACCGAGAGACCCGGGACTACGCGGTCAGTTCCTACAAGTTACATTGGTCCCGTGCGAGGTGTCCGTGCCTCCTTTGGGGTCGTTTGGGTGCAGGTTTGGGTTTTTACCCTTTAACGGCCTGTTTTCAGGTCTAAGTGTGATTTTCGCGAATTATCATCATTCTCTCAAACGGGGAGACCCGGGACAACGCGGTCAGTTCCTTCAAGCTACATTGGTGCCGTGCGAGGTGTTCGTGCCTCCTACGGGGTCGTTTCGGGGTTGGTTTGGGTTTTCACCCATTAACGGCCTGTTTTCAAGTCTAAGTGTGATTTTTGCAAATTATCGTCATACTCTCAAACCGGGATACCCGGGACTATGCAGTCAGTTCCTACAAGTTACATTGGTCCCGTGCGAGGTGTTCGTGCCTCCTACGGGGTCGTTTGGGTGCTGGTTTGGGTTTTCACCCATTAACGGCCTGTTTTCAAGTCTAAGTGTGATTTTTGCAAATTATCATCATACTCTCAAACGGGGAGACCCGGGACGACGCGGTCAGTTCCTAAAAGCTACATTGGTGCCATGCGAGGTGTTCGTGCCTCCTACGGGGTCATTTCGGGGCTGGTGTGGGTTTTCACCCATTAACGGCCTGTTTTCAAGTCTAAGTGTGATTTTCACAAATTATCGTCATACTCTCAAACCGGGAGACCCGGGACTAAACGGCCTGTTTTCAAGTCTAAGTGTTATTTTTGCAAATTATCATCATACTTTTAAACCGGGAGACCCGGGACAACGCGATTAGTTTCTACAAGTTACATTGGTTCCGTGCGAGTTGTTCGTGCCTCCTACGGGGTCGTTTCGGGACTGGTTTGGGTTTTCACCCTTTAACGGCTTGTTTTCAAGTCTAAGTGTGATTTTCGCAACTTATCATCATACTCTCAAACCGGAAGACCCGGGACAATGCGATTAGTTCCTACAAGTTACAATGGTCCCGTGCGAGGTGTTCGTGCCTCCTACGGGGTCTTATGGGGGCTGGTTTGGGTTTTCACCCTTTAACGGCTTGTTTTCAAGTCTAAGTGTGATTTTCACAAATTATCATCATACTCTCAAACCGGGAGACCCGGGACTAGGCAGTCAGTTCCTACAAGTTACATTGGTCCCGTACGAGGTGCTCGTGCCTCCTACGGGGTCGTTTGGGGGCTGGTTTGGGTTTTCACCCATTAACGGCCTGTTTTCAACTCTAAGTGTGATTTTTGCAAATTATCGCAATACTCCCAAACCGAGAGACCCGGGACTATGCAGTCAGTTCCTTCAAGTTACATTGGTCCCGTTCGAGGTTATCGTGCCTCCTACGGGGTCGTTTGGGGGCTGGTTTGGGTTTTCCCCCATTAACGGCTTGTTTTCAAGTCTAAGTGTGATTTTCGCAAATTTTCGTCATACTCTCGAACCGGGAGACCCGGGACTACGCGGTTAGTTCCAACAAGTTACAATGGTCCCGTACGAGGTGTTCGTGCCTCCTACGGGGTCGTTTGGGGGCTGGTTTGGGTTTTCACCCTTTAACGGCCTGTTTTCCGGTCTAAGTGTTATTTTCGCAAATTATCGTCATACTCTCTAACCGGGAGACCCGGGACTATGCGGTCAGTTCCTAAAAGTACATTGGTCCCGTACGAGGTGTTCGTGCCTCCTATTGGGTCGTTTGGTTGCTGGTTTGGGTTTTCACCCTTTAATGGCCTCTTTTCAAGTCTAAGTGTGATTTTCCCAAATTATCGTCATACTCTCAAACCGAGAGACCCGGGACTACGCGGTCAGTTCCTACAAGTTACATTGGTCCCGTGCGAGGTGTTCGTACCTCCTACGGGGTCGTTTGGGGGCTGGTTTAGGTTTTCACACTTTAACGACCTGTTTTCAGTTCTAAGTGTGATGTTCGTAAATTATCATCATACTCTCAAACGGGGAGACCCGGGACAACGCGGCCAGTTCCTACAAGCTACATTGGTCCGTGCGAGGTGTTCGTGCCTCCTATGGGGTCGTTTGGGGGCTGGTTTGTGTTTTCTCCCATTAACGGCCTGTTTTCAAGTCTAAGTGTGATTTTCACAAATTATCGTCATACTCTCAAACCGGGAGACCCGGGACTAAACGGTCTGTTTTCAAGTCTAAGTGTTATTTTTGTAAAATATCATCATACTCTCAAACCGAGAGACCCGGGACAACGCGATTAGTTTCTATATGTTACATTGGTCCCGTGCGAGGTGTTCGTGCCTCCTACGGGGTCGTTTGGGGACTGGTTTGGGTTTTCACCCTTTAACGGCTTGTTTTCAAGTCTAAGTGTGATTTTCGTAAATTATCTTCATACTCTCAAACCGGGAGACCCGGGACTACGCAGTCAGTTCCTACATGTTACATTGGTCCCGTGCGAGGTGTTCGTGCCTCCAACGGGGTCGTTTGGGGGCTGGTTCGGGTTTTCACCCTTTAGCGGCCTGTTTTCAAGTCTAAGTGTTATTTTTTCAAATTATCGTCATACTCTCTAATCGGGAGACTCGGGACGACGCGGTAAGTTCCTACAAGTTACATTGGTCCCGTACGAGGTGTTCGTGCCTCCTACGGGGTCGTTTGGGGGTTGGTTTGGGTTTTCAACCTTTAACGGCCTGTTTTCAAGTTTAAATGTGATTTTTGCAAATTATCGTCATACTCTCAAACCGGGATACCCGGGACTACGCAGTCAGTTCCTACAAGTTACATTGGTCCCGTGCGAGCTCTTCGTGCCTCCTACGGGGTCGTTTGGGGGCTGATTTAGGTTTTCATCCTTTAACGGCCTGTTTTCAAGTCTAAGTGTGATTTTTACAAATTATCATCATAATCTCGAACCGGGACACCCGGGACGACGCGGTCAGTTCGTACAAGTTACACTGGTCCCGTGCGAGGTGTTCGTGCCTCCTACGTTTGGGGGCAGGTTTGGGTTTTCACCCATTAACGGTCTGTTTTCAAGTTTAAGTGTGATTTTCGCAAATTATTGTCATACTCTCAAACCGGGATACCCGGGACTACGCAGTCAGTTCCTACAAGTTATATTGGTCCCGTGCGAGGTGTTTGTGCCTCCTACGGGGTCGTTTGGGGTCGGGTTTGGGTTTTCACCCTTTAACGGCCTATTTTCAAGTCTAAGTGTGATTTTTGCAAATTTTCGTTATACTCTCTAATCGGAAGACCCGGGACGACGCGGTCAGTTCCTACAAGTTACATTGGTCCCGTGCGAGGTGTTCGTGCCTCCTACGGGGTCGTTTGGGTTTTCACCCTTTAACGGCCTGTTTTCAAGTTTAAGTGTGATTTTCGCAAATTATCGTCATACTCTCAAACCGGGATACCCGGGACTACGCAGTCAGTTCCTACAAATTACATTGGTCCCGTGCGAGGTGTTCGTACCTCCTACGGGGTCGTTTGGGTGTTGGTTTGGGTTTTCACCCATTAACGGCCTGTTTTCAAGTCTAAGTGTGATTTTCGCAAATTATCGTCACACTCTCATACCGGGACACCCGGGATTACGCGGTGAGTTCCTACAAGTTACATTAGTCCCGTACGAGGTGTTCGTGCCTCCTATGGGGTCGTTTGGGGGATGGTTTAGGTTTTCACCCTTTAACGGCCTGTTTTCAACTCTAAGTGTGATTTTTGTAAATTATCATCATACTCTCAAACGGGGAGACTCGGGGCAACGCGGTTAGTTCCTACAAGTTACATTAGTCCCGTGCGAGGTGTACGTGCCTCATACGGGGTCGTTTGGGTGCTTGTTTGGGTTTTCACCCTTTAACGGCCTGTTTTTAAGTCTAAGTGTGATTTTCCCAAATTATCGTCATACTCTCAAACCGAGAGACCCGGGACTACGCGGTCAGTTCCTTCAAGTTACATTGGTCCCGTGCGAGGTGTTCGTGCCTCCTACGGGGTCGTTTGGGGGCTGGTTTGCGTTTTCACCCTTTAACGGCCTATTTTCAGGTCTAAGTGTGATTTTTGCAAATTATCATCATACTCTCAAACGTGGAGACCCGGGACAACGCGATAAGTTCCTACAAGCTACATTGGTCCCGTGCGAGGTGTTCGTGCCTCCTACGGGGTCGTTTGGGGGCTGGTTTGGGTTTTCACCCATTAACGGCCTGTTTTCAAGTCTAAATGTGATTTTAACAAATTATCGTCATACTCTCAAATCGGGAGACCCGGGACGACGCGGTCAGTTCCTACAAGTTACATTGGTCCCGTGCGAGGTGTTCGTGCCTCCTACGGGGTCGTTTGGCGGCTGGTTTGGATTTTCACCCTTTAACGGCCTGCTTTCAAGTCTAAGTGTGATTTTTGCAAATTATCATCACACTCTCATACCGGGAGAACCGGGATTACGCGGTCAGTTGCTACAAGTTACATTAGTCCCGTGCGAGGTGTTCGTGCCTCCTATGGGGTCGTTTGGCGGCTAGTTTGGATTTTCACCCTTTAACGGCCTGCTTTCAAGTCTAAGTGTGATTTTTGCAAATTATCATCACACTCTCATACCGGGAGAACCGTGATTACGCGGTCAGTTGCTACAAGTTACATTAGTCCCGTGCGAGGTGTTCGTGCCTCCTATGGGGTCGTTTGGCGGCTAGTTTGGGTTTTCACCCTTTAACGGTCTGTTTTCAAGTCTAAGTGTGATTTTTGCAAATTATCATCATACTCTCAAACGGGGAGACCCGAGACAACGCGGTTAGTTCCTACAAGTTACATTGGTCCCGTGCGAGGTGTCCGTGCCTCATACGGGGTCGTTTGGGTGCTGGTTTGGGTTTTCACCCTTTAACGGCCTGTTTTCAAGTCTAAGTGTGATTTTCACAAATTATCGTCATACTCTCAAACCGAGAGACCCGGGACTACGCGGTCAGTTCCTACAAGTTACATTGGTCCCGTGCGAGGTGTCCGTGCCTCTTTTAGGGTCGTTTGGGGGCTGGTTTGGGATTTTACCCTTTAACGGCCTATTTTCAGCTCTAAGTGTGATTTTCGCAAATTATCATCATTCTCTCAAACGGGGAGACCCGGGACAACGCGGTCAGTTCCTATAAGCTACATTGGTCCCGTGCGAGGTGTTCGTGCCTCCTACGGGGTCGTTTCGGGGCAGGTTTGGGTTTTCACCCATTAACGGCCTGTTTTCAAGTCTAAGTGTGATTTTAACAACTTATCGTCGTACTCTCAAACCGGGAGACCCGGGACTAAACGGCCCGTTTTCAAGTCTAAGTGTTATTTTTGCAAATTATCATCATACTCTCAAACCGGGAGACCCGGGACAATGCGCTTAGTTTCTACAAGTTACATTGGTCCCGTGCGAGTTGTTCGTGCCTACTACGGGGTCGTTTCGGGACTGGTTTGGGTTCGCCCCCTTTAACGGCTTGTTTTCAAGTCTAAGTGTGATTTTCGCAAATTATCATCATACTCTCAAACTGGGAGGCCCGGGATAACGCGATTAGTTCCTATAAGTTACAATGGTCCCATGCAAGGTGTTCGTGCCTCCTACGGGGTCGTATGGGGGCTAGTTTGGGTTTTCACCCTTTAACGGCTTGTTTTCAAGTCTAAGTGTGATTTTCTCAAAATTATCGTCATACTCTCAAACCGGGAGACCCGGGACTATGCAGTCAGTTCCTACAGGTTACATTGGTCCCGTGCGAGGTGTTCGTGCCTCCTACGGGGTCGTTTGGGGGCTGGTTTGGTTTTTCGCCCATTAACGGCCTGTTTTCAAGTCTAAGTGTGATTTTTGCAAATTATCGTCATACTCCCTAACCGGGAGACCCGGTACTACGCGGTCAGTTCCTACAAGTTATAATGGTCCCGTCCGAGGTGATCGTGCCTCCTACGGGGTCGTTTGGGGGCTGGTTTGGGTTTCTACCTTTTAACTGCCTGTTTTTAGGTCTAAGGGTTATTTTCGCAAATTATCGTCATACTCTCTAACCGGGAGACCCGAGACTACGCGGTCAGTTCCTACAAGCTACATTGGTCTCGCGCGAGGTGTTCGTGCCTCCTACGGGGTCGTTTGGATGCTGGTTTGGGTTTTCACCCTTTAACGGCCTGTTTTCAAGTCTAAGTGTGATTTTCACAAATTATCGTCATACTCTCAAACCGAGAGACCCGAGACTACGCGGTCAGTTCCTACAAGTTACATTGGTCCCGTGCGAGGTGTTCGTGCCTCCTAAGGGGTCGTTTGGGGGCTGGTTTGGGTTTTCACCCTTTAACGGCCTGTTTTCAAGTCTAAGTGTGATTTTCGCAAATTATCGCCACACTCTCATACCGGGAGACCCGGGATTACGCGGTCAGTTCCTACAAGTTACATTAGTCCCGTGCGAGGTGTTCGTGCCTCCTACGGGGTCCTTTGGGGGCTGGTTTTGGTTTTCACCCTTTAACGGCCTATTTTCAAGTCAAAATGTGATTTTTGCAAATTATCATCATACTCTCAAAAGGGGTGACCCGGGACAACGCGGTTAGTTCCTACAAGTTACATTGGTCCCATGCGAGGTGTTCGTGCCTCATACAGGGTCGTTTTGGTGCTGGTTTGGGTTTTCACCCTTTAACGACTTGTTTTCAAGTCTAAATGTGATTTTCGCAAATTATCGTCATACTCTCAAACCGGGAGACCCGGGACTACGCGGTCAGTTCCTAAAAGTTACATTGGTCCCGTTCGAGGTGTTCGTGCCTCCTACGGAGTTGTTTGAGGGATGGTATTGGTTTTCACCCTTTAACGGCCTGTTTTCAAGTCTAAGTGTGACTTTAGCAAATTATCGCCATACTCTCAAACCGAGAGACCCGGGACTACGCGATCAGTTCCTACAAGTTACATTGGTCCCGTGCGAGGTGTTCGTGCCTCCTACGTTTGGGGGCTGGTTTGGGTTTTCACCCATTAACGGTCTGTTTTCAAGTTTAAGTGTGATTTTTGCAAATTATTGTCATAATCTCAAACCGGGAGACCCGGGACTACGCGGTCAGTTCCTACAAGTTACATTGGTCCCGTGCGAGGTGTTCGTGCCTCCTACGGGGTCGTGTGGGGGCTGGTTTGGGATTTCACCCTTTAACGGCCTGTTTTCAAGTCTAAGTGTGATTTTTACAAATTATCATCATACTCTCAAACCGGGAGACCCGGGACAACGCGGTCAGTTCCTACAAGTTACATTAGTCCCGTGCGAGGTGTTCGTGCCTCCTATGGGGTCGTTTGGGGGCTGGTTTGTGTTTTCACTCTTTAACGGCCTGTTTTCAAGTCTTAGTGTGATTTTTGCAAATTATCATCATACTCTCAAACGGGGAGACCCGGGACAATGCGATCAGTTCCTAAAAGTTCCATTGGTCCCGTGCCAGGTGTTCGTGCCTCCTACGGGGTCGTTTGGGGGCTGGTTTGGGTTTTCACCCTTTAACGGCCTGTTTTCAAGTTTAAGTGTTATTTTCGCAAATTATCGTCATACTCTCAAACCGGGATACCCGGGACTACGCAGTCAGTTCCTACAAGTTACATTGCTCCCGTGCGAGGTGTTCGTGCTTCCTACGGGGTCGTTTGGGGGCAGGTTTGGGTTTTCACCCTTTAACGGCCTGTTTTCAAGTTTAAGTGTGATTTTCGCAAATTATCGTCATACTCTCAAACCGGGATACCCGGGACTACGCACTCAGTTCCTACAAGTTACATTGGTCCCGTGCGAGGTGTTCGTGCCTCCTATGGGGTCGTTTGGGTGCTAGTTTGGGTTTTCACCCTTTAACGGCCTGTTTTCAAGTCTAAGTGTGATTTTTGCAAATTATCGTCATACTCTCTAACCGGAAGACCCGGGACGACGCGGTCAGTTCCTACAAGTTACATTGGTCCCGTGCGAGGTGTTCGTGCCTCCTAAGGGGTTATTTGGGGGCTGGTTTGGGTTTTCACCCTTTAACGGCCTGTTTTCAAGTCTAAGTGTGATTTTCGCAAATTATCGTCACACTCTCATACCGGGAGACCCGGGATTACGCGGTCAGTTGCTACAAGTTACATTAGTCCCGTGCGAGGTGTTCGTGCCTCCTATGCGGTCGTTTGGGGGCTGGTTTGGGTTTTCACCCTTTAACGGTCTGTTTTCAAGTCTAAGTGTGATTTTTGCAAATTATCATCATACTCTCAAACGGGGAGACCCGAGACAACGCGGTTACTTCCTACAAGTTACATTGGTCCCGTGCGAGGTGTCCGTGCCTCATATGGGGTCGTTTGGGTGCTGGTTTGGGTTTTAACCCCTTAACGGCCTGTTTTCAAGTCTAAGTGTGATTTTCACAAATTATCGTCATACTCTCCAACCGAGAGACCCGGGACTACGCGGTCAGTTCCTACAAGTTACATTGGTCCCGTGCGAGGTGTCCGTGCCTCCTTTGGGGTCGTTTGGGGGCTGGTTTGGGTTTTTACCCTTTAACGGCCTGTTTTCAGCTCTAAGTGTGATTTTCGCAAATTATCATCATTCTCTCAAACGTGGAGACCCGGGACAACGCGGTCAGTTCCTACAAGCTACATTGGTCCCGTGCGAGGTGTTCGTGCCTCCTAGGGGGTCGTTTCGGGGCTGGTTTGGGTTTTCACCCATTAACGGCCTGTTTTCAAGTCAAAGTGTGATTTTAACAACTTATCGTCATACTCTCAAACCGGGAGACCCGGGACTAAACGGCCTATTTTCAAGTCTAAGTGTTATTTTTGCAAATTATCATCATACTCTAAAACCGGGAGACCCGGGACAACGCGATTAGTTTCTACAAGTTACATTGGTCCCGTGCGAGTTGTTCGTGCCTCCTACGGGGTCGTTTCGGGACTGGTTTGGGTTTTCACCCTTTAACGGCTTTTTTTCAAGTCTATGTGTGATTTTCGCAAATTATCGTCATACTCTCAAACCGGGAGACCCAGGACAACGGGATTAGTTCCTGCAAGTTACAATGGTCCCGTGCGAGGTGTTCGTGCCTCCTACGGGGTCATATGGGGGCTAGTTTGGGTTTTCACCCTTTAACGGCTTGTTTTCAAGTCTAAGTGTGATTTTCGCAAAATTATCGTCATACTCTCAAACCGGGAGACCCGGGACTACGCAGTCAGTTCCTACAAGTTACATTGGTCCCGTGCGAGGTGTTCGTGCCTCCTACGGGGTCGTTTGGGGGCTGGTTTGGGTTTTCGCCCATTAACGGCCTGTTTTCAAGTCTAAGTGTGATTTTTACAAATTATCGTCATACTCCCTAACCGGGAGACCCGGGACTACGCGGTCAGTTCCTACAAGTTATAATGGTCCCGTCCGAGGTGTTCGTGCCTCCTACGGGGTCGTTTGGGGGCTGGTTTGGGTTTTCACCTTTTAACGGCCTGTTTTCAGGTCTAAGTGTTATTTTCGCAAATTATCATCATACTCTGTAACCGGGAGACCCGGGACTACGCGGTCAGTTCCTACAAGCTACATTGGTCCCGTGCGAGGTGTTCGAGCCTCCTACGGGGTCGTTTGGGTGCTGGTTTGGGTTTTCACCCTTTAACGGCCTGTTTTCAAGTCTAAGTGTGATTTTCACAAATTATCGTCATACTCTCAAACCGAGAGACCCGGGACTACGCGATCAGTTCCTACAAGTTACATTGGTCCCGTGCGAGGTGTTCGTGCCTCCTACGGGGTCGTTTGGGGGCTGGTTTAGGTTTTCACCCTTTAACGACCAGTTTTCAGGTCAAAGTGTGATTTTCGCAAATTATCGTCATAATCTCAAACCGGGAGACCCGGGACAACGCGGTCAGTTCCTACATGTTACATTGGTCCCGTGCGAGGTGTTCGTGCCTCCTACGGGGTTGTTTGGGGGCTGGTTTGGGTTTTCATCCTTTAACGGCCTGTTTTCAAGTCTAAGTGTGATTTTTTGAAATTATCGTCATACTCTATAACCGGAAGACCCGGGATGACGCGGTCAGTTCCTACAAGTTACATTGGCCCCGTGCGAGGTGTTCGTGCCTCCTACGGGGTCGTTTGGGGGCTGGTTTGGGTTTTCACGCTTTAACGGCCTGTTTTCAAGTATAAGTGTGATTTTTGCAAATTATCATCATACTCTCCAACCGGGATACTCGGGACTACGCAGTCAGTTGCTACATGTTACATTGGTCCCGTGCGAGGTGTTCGTGCCTCCTACGGGGTCGTTTGGGTGCTGGTTTGGGTTTTCACCCATTAACGGCCTGTTTTCAAGTCTAAGTGTGATTTTTGCAAATTATCGTCATAATCTCGAACCGGGAGACTCGGGACAACGCGGTCAGTTCCTACAAGTTACATTGGTCCCGTGCGAGGTGTTCGTGCCTCCTACGGGGTCGTTTCGGGGGTGGTTTGGATTTTCACCCTTTAACGGCATGTTTTCAAGTCTAAGTGTGATTTTTGCAAATTAGCGTCATACTCTCTAACCGGAAGACCCGGGACGACGCGGTCTGTTACTACAAGTTACATTGGTCCCGTGCGAGGTGTTCGTGCCTCCTACGGGGTCGTTTGGGGGCTGGTTTGGGTTTTCACCTTTTAACGGCCTGTTTTCAGGTCTAAGTGTTATTTTCGCAAATTATCATCATACTCCCTAACCGGGAGACCCGGGACTACGCGGTCAGTTCCTACAAGTTATAATGGTCCCGTCTGAGGTGTTCGTGCCTCCTACGGGGTCGTTTGGGGGCTGGTTTGGGTTTTCACCTTTTAACGGCCTGTTTTCAGGTCTAAGTGTTATTTTCGCAAATTATCATCATACTCTGTAACCGGGAGACCCGGGACTACGCGGTCAGTTCCTACAAGCTACATTGGTCCCGTGCGAGGTGTTCGTGCCTCCTACGGGGTCGTTTGGGTGCTGGTTTGGGTTTTCACCCTTTAACGGCCTGTTTTCAAGTCTAAGTGTGATTTTCACAAATTATCGTCATACTCTCAAACCGGGAGACCCGGGACTACGCAGTCAGTTCCTACAAGTTACATTGGTCCCGTGCGAGGTGTTCGTGCCTCCTACGGGGTCGTTTGGGGGCTGGTTTGGGTTTTCACCTTTTAACGGCCTGTTTTCAGGTCTAAGTGTTATTTTCGCAAATTATCATCATACTCTGTAACCGGGAGACTCGGGACTACGCGGTCAGTTCCTACAAGCTACATTGGTCCCGTGCGAGGTGTTCGTGCCTCCTACGGGGTCGTTTGGGTGCTGGTTTGGGTTTTCACCCTTTAACGGCCTGTTTTCAAGTCTAAGTGTGATTTTCACAAATTATCGTCATACTCTCAAACCGAGAGACCCGGGACTACGTGATCAGTTCCTACAAGTTACATTGGTCCCGTGCGAGGTGTTCGTGCCTCCTACGGGGTCGTTTGGGGGCTGGTTTAGGTTTTCACCCTTTAACGACCAGTTTTCAGGTCAAAGTGTGATTTTCGCAAATTATCATCATACTCTCAAACAGGGAGACCCGGGAAAACGCGGTCAGTTCCTACAAGCTACATTGGTCCCGTGCGAGGTGTTCGTGCCTCCTACTGGGTCGTTTGGGGGCTGGTTCGGGTTTTCACCCTTTAACGACCTGTTTTCAAGTCTAAGTGTGATTTTAACAACTTATCGTCATACTCTCAAATCGGGAGACCCGGGACTAAACGGCCTGTTTTCAAGTCTAAGTGTTATTATTGTAAATTATCATCATACTCTCAAACCGGGAGACCCGGGACAACCCGATTATTTTCTATAAGTTACATTGGTCCCGTGCGAGGCGTTCGTGCCTCCTACGGGGTCGTTTGGGGACTGGTTTGGGTCTTCACCCTTTAACGGCATGTTTTCAAGTCTAAGTGTGATTTTCGCAAATTATCGTCATACTCTCAAACCGGGAGACCCGGGACTACGCAGTCAGTTCCTACAAGTTACATTGGTCCCGTGCGAGGTGTTCGTGCCTCCAACGGGGTCGTTTGGGGGCTGGTTCGGGTTTTCACCCTTTAATGGTCTGTTTTCAAGTCTAAGTGTTATTTTTTCAAATTATCGTCATACTCTCTAATCGGGAGACCCGGGACGACGAGGTTAGTTCTTACAAGTTTCATTGGTCCCGTGCGAGGTGTTCGTGCCTCCTACGGGGTCGTTTGGGGGTTTGTTTGGGTTTTCACCCTTTAACGGCCTGTTTTCAAGTTTAAGTGTGATTTTTACAAATTATCGTCATACTCTCAAACCGGTAGACCCCGGACTACGCAGTCAGTTCCTATAAGTTACATTGGTCCCGTGCGAGCTCTTCGTGCCTCCTACGGGGTCGTTTGGGGGCTGATTTGGGTTTTCATCCATTAACGGCCTGTTTTCAAGTCTAAGTGTGATTTTGGCAAATTATCATCATAATCTCGAACCGAGAGACCCGGGACAACGCGGTCAGTTCCTACAAGTTACATTGGTCCCGTGCGAGGTGTTCGTGCCTCCTAGGGGGTCGTTTGGGGGCGGGTTTGGGTTTTCACCCTTTAACGGCCTATTTTCAAGTCTAAGTGTGATTTTTGCAAATTAGCGTCATACTCTCTAACCGGAAGACCCGGGACAACGCGGTCAGTTCCTACAAGTTAGATTGGTCCCGTGCGAGGTGTTCGTGCCTCCTACGGGGTCGTTTGGGTTTTCACCCTTTAACGGCCAGTTTTCAAGTTTAAGTGTGATTTTCACAAATTATCGTCATACTCTTAAACCGGGATACCCGAGACTACGCAGTCAGTTCCTACAAGTTACATTGGTCCCATGCGAGGTGTTCGTACCTCCTACGGGGTCGTTTGGGTGTTGGTTTGGGTTTTCACCCATTAAAGGCCTGTTTTCAAGTCTAAGTGTGATTTTTGCAAATTATCGTCATACTCTCTAACCGGAAGACCCGGGATGACGCGGTCAGTTCCTACAAGTTACATTGGTCCCGTGCGAGGTGTTCGTGCCTCCTACGGGGTCGTTTGGGGGCTGGTTTGGGTTTTCACCCTTTAACGGCCTGTTTTCAAGTCTAAGTGTGATTTTCACAAATTATCGTCACACTCTCATACCGGGACACCCGGGATTACGCGGTCAGTTCCTACAAGTTACATTAGTCCCGTGCGAGGTGTTCGTGCCTCCTATCGGGTCGTTTGGGGGCTGGTTTAGGTTTTCACCCTTTAACGGCCTGTTTTCAAGTCTGAGTGTGATTTTTGCAAATTATCATCATACTCTCAAACGGGGAGACTCGGGACAACGCGGTTATTTCCTACAAGTTCATTGGTCCCGTACGAGGTGTCCGTGCCTCATACGGGGTCGTTTGGGTGCTGGTTTGGGTTTTCACCCTTTAACGGCCTGTTTTTAAGTCTAAGTGTGATTTTCACAAATTATCGTCATACTATCAAACCGAGAGACCCGGGACTATGCGGTCAGTTCCTTCAAGTTACATTGGTCCCGAGCGAGGTGTTCGTGCCTCCTACGGGGTCGTTTGGGGGCTGGTTTGGGTTTTCACCCATTAACGGCCTGTTTTCAAGTCTAAGTGTGATTTTCACAAATTATCATCACACTCTCAAACCGAGAGACCCGGGACTACGCGGTCAGTTCCTACAAGTTACATTGGTCCCGTGCGAGGTGTTCGTGCCTCCTACGGGGTCGTTTGGGGGCTGGTTTGGTTTTTCACCCATTAACGGCCTGTTTTCAAGTCTAAGTGTGATTTTAACAAATTATCGTCATACTCTCAAACCGGGAGACCGGGGACTAAATGGCCTGTTTTCAAGTCTAAGTGTTATTTTTGCAAATTATCATCATACTCTCAAACCGAGAGACTCGGGACAACGTGATTAGTTTCTACAAGTTACATTGGTCCCGTGCGAGGTGTTCGCGCCTCCTATGGGTCGTTTGGGGACTGGTTTGGGTTTTCACCATTTAACGGCCTGTTTTCAAGTCTAAGTGTTATTTTTCAAATTATGGTCATACTCCCTAACCGGGAGACCCGGGACGACGCGATCAGTTCCTACACGTTACATTTGTCCCGTGCGAGGTGTTCGTGCCTCCTACGGGGTCGTTTGGGGGCTGGTTTGGGTTTTCACACTTTAACGGCCTGTTTTCAAGTTTAAGTGTGATTTTCGCAAATTATCGTCATACTCTGAAACCGGGATACCCGGGACTAGGCAGTCAGTTCCTACAAGTTATATTGGTCCCGTGCGAGGTGTTCGTGCCTCCTACGGGGTCGTTTGGGGGATGGTTTGGGTTTTCACCCATTAACGGCCTGTTTTCAAGTCTAAGTGTGATTTTTGCAAATTATCATCATAATCTCGAACCGCGAGACTCGGGACAATGCGGTCAGTTCCTACAAGTTGCATTGGTCCCGTGCGAGGTGTTCGTGCCTCCTACGGGGTCGTTTGGGGGCTGGTTTGGGTTTTCACCCATTAACGGCCTGTTTTCAAGTCTAAGTGTGATTTTTGCAAATTATCATCATAATCTCGAACCGCGAGACTCGGGGCAATGCGGTCAGTTCCTACAAGTTGCATTGGTCCCGTGCGAGGTGTTCGTGCCTCCTACGGGGTCGTTTGGGGGCTGGTTTGGATTTTCACCCTTTAACGGCCTGTTTTCAAGTCTAAGTGTGATTTTCGTAAATTATCGTCATACTCTGAAACCGGGATACCCGGGACTAGGCAGTTAGTTCCTACAAGTTATATTGGTCCCGTGCGAGGTGTTCGTGCCTCCTACGGGGTCGTTTGGGGGATGGTTTGGGTTTTCACCCATTAACGGCCTATTTTCAAGTCTAAGTGTGATTTTTGCAAATTATCGTCATAATCTCGAACCGGGAGACTCGGGACAACGCGGTCAGTTCCTACAAGTTACATTGGTCCCGTGCGAGGTGTTCGTGCCTCCTACGGGGTCGTTTGGGGGCTGGTTTGGATTTTCACCCTTTAACGTCCTGTTTTCAAGTCTAAGTGTGATTTTTGCAAATTATCGTCATACTCTCTAACCGGAAGACCCGGGACGACGCGGTCAGTTCCTACAAGTTACATTGGTCCCGTGCGAGGTGTTCGTGCCTCCTACGGGGTCGTTTGGGGGCTGGTTTGGGTTTTCACCCTTTAACGGCCTG
Source organism: Sambucus nigra (assembly GCA_949130495.1). NCBI lineage: Eukaryota > Viridiplantae > Streptophyta > Magnoliopsida > Dipsacales > Adoxaceae > Sambucus > Sambucus nigra. Next base: position 820,710,145 of record OX422207.1, read on the forward strand.
TTTTCAAGTCTAAGTGTGATTTTCGCAAATTATCGTCACACCCTCATACCGGGAGACCCGGGATTTTGCGGTCAGTTCCTATAAGTTATATTAGTCCCGTGCGAGGTGTTCGTGCCTCATATGAGGTCGTTTGGGGGCTAGTTTGGGTTTTCACCTTTTAACGGCCTGTTTTTAACTCTAAGTGTGATTTTTGCAAATTATCGCAATACTCCCAAACCAAGAGACCCGGGACTACGCAGTCAGTTCCTACAAGTTACATTGGTCCCGTGCGAGGTGTCCGTGCCTCATACGGTGTCGGTTGGGGGCTGGTTTGGGTTTTCACCCTTTAACGGCCTGTTTTCAAGTCTAAGTGTGATTTTCACAAATTATCATCACACTCTCAAACCGAGAGACCCGGGACTACGCGGTCAGTTCCTACAAGTTACATTGGTCCCGTGCGAGGTGTTCGTGCCTCCTACGGGGTCATTTGGGGGCTGGTTTGGGTTTTCACCCTTTAAGGGCCTGTTTTCAGGTCTAAGTGTGATTTTCGCAAATTATCATCATACTCTCAAACCGGGATACCCGGGAGCCCACGGTCAGTTCCTACAAGCTACATTGGTCCCGTGCGAGGTGTTCGTGCCTCCTACGGGGTCGTTTGGGGGCTGGTTTGGGTTTTCACCCTTTAACGGCCTGTTTTCAAGTCTGAGTGTTATTTTTTCAAATTATCGTCATACTCTCTAACCGGGAGACCCGAGACGACGCGGTCAGTTCCTACAAGTTACATTGGTCCCGTGCGAGGTGTTCGTGCCTCCTACGGGGTCGTTTCGGGGCTGGTTTGGGTTTTCACCCTTTAACGACCTGTTTTCAAGTTTAAGTGTGATTTTCGCAAATTATTGTCATACTCTCAAACCGGGATACCCGGGACTACGCAGTCAGTTCCTACAAGTTACATTGGTCCCGTGCGAGGTGTTCGTGCCTCCTACGGGGTCGTTTGGGGGCTGGTTTGTGTTTTCACCCATTAACGACCTGTTTTCAAGTCTAAGTGTGATTTTTGCAAATTATCATCATAATCTTAAACCGGGAGACCCGGGACAATGCGGTCAGTTCCTACAAGTTACATTGGTCCCGTGCGAGGTGTTCGTGCCTCCTACGGGGTCGTTTGGGGGATGGTTTGGGTTTTCACCCATTAACGGCCTGTTTTCAAGTCTAAGTGTGATTTATGCAAATTATAGTCATAATCTCGAATCGGGATACTCGGGACAACGCGGTCAGTTCCTACAAGTTACATTGGTCCCGTGCGAGGTGTTCGTGCCTCCTACGAGGTCGTTTGGGGGCTGGTTTGGATTTTCACCCTTTAACGTCATGTTTTCAAGTCTAAGTGTGATTTTTGCAAATTATAGTCATACTCTCTAATCGGAAGACCCGGGACGACGCGGTCAGTTCCTACAAGTTTCATTGGTCCCGTGCGAGGTGTTCGTGCCTCCTACGGGGTCGTTTGGGGGCTGGTTTGGGTTTTCACCCTTTAACGGCCTGTTTTCAAGTCTAAGTGTGATTTTCGCAAATTATCGTCACACTCTCATTCCGGGAGACCCGAGATTTTGCGGTCAGTTCCTACAAGTTATATTAGTCCCGTGCGAGGTGTTCGTGCCTCCTATGAGGTCGTTTGGGGGCTAGTTTGGGTTTTCACCCTTTAACGGCCAGTTTTCAACTCTAAGTGTGATTTTTGCAAATTATCGCAATACTCCCAAACTGAGAGACCCGGGACTACGCAGTCAGTTCCTACAAGTTACATTGGTCCCGTGCGAGGTGTCCGTGCCTCATACGGTGTCGTTTGGGGGCTGGTTTGGGTTTTCACCCTTTAACGGCCTGTTTTCAAGTCTAAGTGTGATTTTCACAAATTATCATCACACTCTCAAACCGAGAGACCCGGGACTACGCGGTCAGTTCCTACAAGTTACATTGGTCCCGTGCGAGGTGTTCGTGCCTCCTACGGGGTCATTTGGGGGCTGGTTTGGGTTTTCACCCTTTAACGGCCTGTTTTCAGGTCTAAGTGTGATTTTCGCAAATTATCATCATACTCTCAAACCGGGATACCCGGGAGCCCACGGTCAGTTCCTACAAGCTACATTGGTCCCGTGCGAGGTGTTCGTGCCTCCTACGGGGTGGTTTGGGGGCTAGTTTGGGTTTTCACCCTTTAACGGCCTGTTTTCAAGTCTGAGTGTTATTTTTTCAAATTATCGTCATACTGTCTAACCGGGAGACCCGGGATGACGCGGTCAGTTCCTAAAAGTTACATTGGTCCCGTGCGAGGTGTTCGTGCCTCCTACGGGGTCGTTTCGGGGCTGGTTTGGGTTTTCACCCTTTAACGACCTGTTTTCAAGTTTAAGTGTGATTTTCGCAAATTATCGTCATACACTCAAACCGGGATACCCGGGACTACGCAGTCAGTTCCTACAAGTTACATTGGTCCCGTGCGAGGTGTTCGTGCCTCCTACGGGGTCGTTTGGGGGCTGGTTTAGGTTTTCACCCATTAACGGCCTGTTTTCAAGTCTAAGTGTGATTTTTGCAAATTATCATCATAATCTCAAACCGGGAGACCCGGGACAACGCGGTCAGTTCCTACAAGTTACATTGGTCCCGTGCGAGGTGTTCGTGCCTCCTACGGGGTTGTTTGGGGGCTGGTTTGGGTTTTCACCCTTTAACGGCCTGTTTTCAAGTCTAAGTGTGATTTTTTGAAATTATCGTCATACTCTCTAACCGGAAGACCCGGGACGACGCGGTCAGTTCCTACAAGTTACATTGGCCCCGTGTGAGGTGTTCGTGCCTCCTACGGGGTCGTTTGGGGGCTGGTTTGGGTTTTCGCGCCTTCACGGCCTGTTTTCAAGTATAAGTGTGATTTTCGCAAATTATCGTCATACTCTCAATCCCGGGATACCCGGGACTACGCAGTCAGTTCCTACAAGTTACATTGGTCCCGTACGAGGTGTTCGTGCCTCCTACGGAGTCGTTTGGGTGCTGGTTTGGGTTTTCACCCATTAACGACCTGTTTACAAGTCTAAGTGTGATTTTTGCAAATTATCGTCATACTCTCTAACCGGAAGACCCGGGACGACGCGGTCAGTTCCTACAAGTTACATTGGTCCCGTGCGAGGTGTTTGTGCCTCCTACGGGGTCGTTTGTGGACTGGTTTGGGTTTTCACCCTTTAACGGCTTGTTTTCAAGTCTAAGTGTGATTTTCGCAAATTATCGTCATACTCTCAAACCGGGAGACCCGGGACTACGCGGTCAGTTCCTACAAGTTACATTGGTCCCGTGCGAGGTGTTCGTGCCTCCTACGGAGTCGTTTGAGGGCTGGTATTGGTTTTCACCCTTTAACGGCCTGTTTTCAAGTCTAAGTGTGACTTTTGCAAATTATCGCCATACTCTCAAACCGAGAGACCCGGGACTACGCGGTCAGTTCCTACAAGTTACATTGGTCCCGTGCGAGGTGTTCGCGCCTCCTACGGGCTCGTTTGGGGGCTGGTTTGTGGTTTCACCCATTAACGGCCTGTTTTCAAGTTTAAGTGTGATTTTCGCAAATTATCGTCATACTCTCAAATCGGGATACCCGGGACTACGCAGTCAGTTCCAAGTTATATTGGTCCCGTGCGAGGTGTTCGTGCTTTCTATGGGGTCGTTTGGGGGCTGGTTTGGGTTTTCACCCTTTAACGGCCTGTTTTCAAGTTTAAGTGTGATTTTCGCAAATTATCATCATACTCTCAAACCGGGATACCCGGTACTACGCACTCAGTTCCTACAAGTTACATTGGTCCCGTGCGAGGTGTTCGTGCCTCCTACGGGGTCGTTTGGGTGCTGGTTTCGGTTTTCACCCATTAACGGCCTGTTTTCAAGTCTAAGTGTGATTTTTGCAAATTATCGTCATACCCTCTAACCGGAAGACCCGGGACGACGCGGTCAATTCCTACAAGTTACATTGGTCCCGTGCGAGGTGTTCGTGCCTCCTACGGGGTCGTTTGGGGGCTGGTTTGGGTTTTCACCCTTTAACGGCCTGTTTTCGAGTCTAAGTGTGATTTTCGCAAATTATCGTCACACTCTCATACCGGGAGACCCGGGATTACGCGGTCAGTTGCTACAAGTTACATTAGTCCCGTGCGAGGTGTTCGTGCCTCCTATGGGGTCGTTTGGGGGCTGGTTTGGGTTTTCACCCTTTAACGGTCTGTTTTCAAGTCTAAGTGTGATTTTTGCAAATTATCATCATACTCTCAAACGGGGAGACCTGGGACAACGCGGTTAGTTCCTACAGGTTACATTGGTCCCGTGCGAGGTGTCCGTGCCTCATACGGGGTCGTTTGCGGGCTGGTATGGGTTTTCACCCTTTAACGGCCTGTTTTCAAGTCTAAGTGTGATTTTCACAAATTATCGTCATACTCTCAAACCGAGAGACCAGGGACTACGCGGTCAGTTCCTACAAGTTCATTGGTCCCGTGCGAGGTGTCCGTGCCTCCTTTGGGGTCGTTTGGGGGCTGGTTTGGGTTTTTACACTTTAACGGCCTGTTTTCAGCTCTAAGTGTGATTTTCGCAAATTATCGTCATACTCTCAAACCGGGAGACTCGGGACAACGCAATTAGTTCCTACAAGTTACAATGGTCCCGTGCGAGGTGTTCGTGCCTCCTACGGGGTCGTATGGGGGCTGGTTTGGGTTTTCACCCTTTAACGGCTTGTTTTCAAGTCTAAGTGTGATTTTCGCAAATTATCGTCATACTCTCAAACCGGGAGACCCGGGACTACGCAGTCAGTTCCTACAAGTTACATTGGTCCCGTGCGAGGTGTTCGTGCCTCCTACGGGGTCGTTTGGGGGCTGGTTTGGGTTTTCGCCCATTAACGGCCTGTTTTCAAGTCTAAGTGTGATTTTCACAAATTATCATCACACTCTCAAACCGAGATACCCGGGACTATGCGGTCAGTTCCTACAAGTTACATTGGTCCCGTGCGAGGTGTTCGTGCCTCCTACGGGGTCATTTGGGGGCTGGTTTGGGTTTTCACCCTTTAAGGGCCTGTTTTCAGGTCTAAGTGTGATTTTCGCAAATTATCATCATACTCTCAAACCGGGATACCCGGGAGCCCACGGTCAGTTCCTACAAGCTACATTGGTCCCGTGCGAGGTGTTCGTGCCTCCTACGGGGTCGTTTGGGGGCTGGTTTGGGTTTTCACCCTTTAACGGCCTGTTTTCAAGTCTGAGTGTTATTTTTTCAAATTATCGTCATACTCTCTAACCGGGAGACCCGGGACGACGCGGTCAGTTCCTACAAGTTACATTGGTCCCGTGCGAGGTGTTCGTGCCTCCTACGGGGTCGTTTCGGGGCTGGTTTGGGTTTTCACCCTTTAACGACCTGTTTTCAAGTTTAAGTGTGATTTTCGCAAATTATTGTCATACTCTCAAACCGGGATACCCGGGACTACGCAGTCAGTTCCTACAAGTTACATTGGTCCCGTGCGAGGTGTTCGTACCTCCTACGGGGTCGTTTGGGTGCTGGTTTCGGTTTTCACCCATTAACGGCCTGTTTTCAAGTCTAAGTGTGATTTTTGCAAATTATCGTCATACCCTCTAACCGGAAGACCCGGGACGACGCGGTCAGTTCCTACAAGTTACATTGGTCCCGTGCGAGGTGTTTGTGCCTCCTACGGGGTCGTTTGTGGACTGGTTTGGGTTTTCACCCTTTAACGGCTTGTTTTCAAGTCTAAGTGTGATTTTCGCAAATTATCGTCATACTCTCAAACCGGGAGACCCGGGACTACGCGGTCAGTTCCTACAAGTTACATTGGTCCCGTGCGAGGTGTTCGTGCCTCCTACGGAGTCGTTTGAGGGCTGGTATTGGTTTTCACCCTTTAACGGCCTGTTTTCAAGTCTAAGTGTGACTTTTGCAAATTATCGCCATACTCTCAAACCGAGAGACCCGGGACTACGCGGTCAGTTCCTACAAGTTACATTGGTCCCGTGCGAGGTGTTCGCGCCTCCTACGGGCTCGTTTGGGGGCTGGTTTGTGGTTTCACCCATTAACGGCCTGTTTTCAAGTTTAAGTGTGATTTTCGCAAATTATCGTCATACTCTCAAATCGGGATACCCGGGACTACGCAGTCAGTTCCAAGTTATATTGGTCCCGTGCGAGGTGTTCGTGCTTTCTATGGGGTCGTTTGGGGGCTGGTTTGGGTTTTCACCCTTTAACGGCCTGTTTTCAAGTTTAAGTGTGATTTTCGCAAATTATCATCATACTCTCAAACCGGGATACCCGGTACTACGCACTCAGTTCCTACAAGTTACATTGGTCCCGTGCGAGGTGTTCGTGCCTCCTACGGGGTCGTTTGGGTGCTGGTTTCGGTTTTCACCCATTAACGGCCTGTTTTCAAGTCTAAGTGTGATTTTTGCAAATTATCGTCATACCCTCTAACCGGAAGACCCGGGACGACGCGGTCAATTCCTACAAGTTACATTGGTCCCGTGCGAGGTGTTCGTGCCTCCTACGGGGTCGTTTGGGGGCTGGTTTGGGTTTTCACCCTTTAACGGCCTGTTTTCGTGTCTAAGTGTGATTTTCGCAAATTATCGTCACACTCTCATACCGGGAGACCCGGGATTACGCGGTCAGTTGCTACAAGTTACATTAGTCCCGTGCGAGGTGTTCGTGCCTCCTATGGGGTCGTTTGGGGGCTGGTTTGGGTTTTCACCCTTTAACGGTCTGTTTTCAAGTCTAAGTGTGATTTTTGCAAATTATCATCATACTCTCAAACGGGGAGACCCAGGACAACGCGGTTAGTTCCTACAGGTTACATTGGTCCCGTGCGAGGTGTCCGTGCCTCATACGGGGTCGTTTGCGGGCTGGTATGGGTTTTCACCCTTTAACGGCCTGTTTTCAAGTCTAAGTGTGATTTTCACAAATTATCGTCATACTCTCAAACCGAGAGACCAGGGACTACGCGGTCAGTTCCTACAAGTTCATTGGTCCCGTGCGAGGTGTCCGTGCCTCCTTTGGGGTCGTTTGGGGGCTGGTTTGGGTTTTTACACTTTAACGGCCTGTTTTCAGCTCTAAGTGTGATTTTCGCAAATTATCGTCATACTCTCAAACCGGGAGACTCGGGACAACGCAATTAGTTCCTACAAGTTACAATGGTCCCGTGCGAGGTGTTCGTGCCTCCTACGGGGTCGTATGGGGGCTGGTTTGGGTTTTCACCCTTTAACGGCTTGTTTTCAAGTCTAAGTGTGATTTTCGCAAATTATCGTCATACTCTCAAACCGGGAGACCCGGGACTACGCAGTCAGTTCCTACAAGTTACATTGGTCCCGTGCGAGGTGTTCGTGCCTCCTACGGGGTCGTTTGGGGGCTGGTTTGGGTTTTCGCCCATTAACGGCCTGTTTTCAAGTCTAAGTGTGATTTTCACAAATTATCATCACACTCTCAAACCGAGAGACCCGGGACTATGCGGTCAGTTCCTACAAGTTACATTGGTCCCGTGCGAGGTGTTCGTGCCTCCTACGGGGTCATTTGGGGGCTGGTTTGGGTTTTCACCCTTTAAGGGCCTGTTTTCAGGTCTTAGTGTGATTTTCGCAAATTATCATCATACTCTCAAACCGGGATACCCGGGAGCCCACGGTCAGTTCCTACAAGCTACATTGGTCCCGTGCGAGGTGTTCGTGCCTCCTACGGGGTCGTTTGGGGGCTGGTTTGGGTTTTCACCCTTTAACGGCCTGTTTTCAAGTCTGAGTGTTATTTTTTCAAATTATCGTCATACTCTCTAACCGGGAGACCCGGGACGACGCGGTCAGTTCCTACAAGTTACATTGGTCCCGTGCGAGGTGTTCGTGCCTCCTACGGGGTCGTTTCGGGGCTGGTTTGGGTTTTCACCCTTTAACGACCTGTTTTCAAGTTTAAGTGTGATTTTCGCAAATTATTGTCATACTCTCAAACCGGGATACCCGGGACTACGCAGTCAGTTCCTACAAGTTACATTGGTCCCGTGCAAGGTGTTCGTGCCTCCTACGGGGTCGTTTGGGGGCTGGTTTGGGTTTTCACCCATTAACGACCTGTTTTCAAGTCTAAGTGTGATTTTTGCAAATTATCATCATAATCTTAAACCGGGAGACCCGGGACAATGCGGTCAGTTCCTACAAGTTACATTGGTCCCGTGCGAGGTGTTCGTGCCTCCTACGGGGTCGTTTGGGGGATGGTTTGGGTTTTCACCCATTAACGGCCTGTTTTCAAGTCTAAGTGTGATTTATGCAAATTATCGTCATAATCTCGAACCGGGAGACTCGGGACAACGCGGTCAGTTCCTACAAGTTACATTGGTCCCGTGCGAGGTGTTCGTGCCTCCTACGAGGTCGTTTGGGGGCTGGTTTGGATTTTCACCCTTTAACGTCATGTTTTGAAGTCTAAGTGTGATTTTTGCAAATTATAGTCATACTCTCTAACCGGAAGACCCGGGACGACGCGGTCAGTTCCTACAAGTTACATTGGTCCCGTGCGAGGTGTTCGTGCCTCCTATGGGGTCGTTTGGGGGCTGGTTTGGGTTTTCACCCTTTAACGGCCTGTTTTCAAGTCTAAGTGTGTTTTTCGCAAATTATCGTCACACTGTCATTCCGGGAGACCCGAGATTTTGCGGTCAGTTCCTACAAGTTATATTAGTCCCGTGCGAGGTGTTCGTGCCTCCTATGAGGTCGTTTGGGGGCTAGTTTGGGTTTTCACCCTTTAACGGCCATTTTTCAACTCTAACTGTGATTTTTGCAAATTATCGCAATACTCCCAAACCGAGAGACCCGGGACTACGCAGTCAGTTCCTACAAGTTACATTGGTCCCGTGCGAGGTGTCCGTGCCTCATACGGTGTCGTTTGGGGGCTGGTTTGGGTTTTCACCCTTTAACGGCCTGTTTTCAAGTCTAAGTGTGATTTTCACAAATTATCATCACACTCTCAAACCGAGAGACCCGGGACTACGCGGTCAGTTCCTACAAGTTACATTGGTCCCGTGCGAGGTGTTCGTGCCTCCTACGGGGTCATTTGGGGGCTGGTTTGGGTTTTCACCCTTTAACGGCCTGTTTTCAGGTCTAAGTGTGATTTTCGCAAATTATCATCATACTCTCAAACCGGGATACCCGGGAGCCCACGGTCAGTTCCTACAAGCTACATTGGTCCCGTGCGAGGTGTTCGTGCCTCCTACGGGGTGGTTTGGGGGCTAGTTTGGGTTCTCACCCTTTAACGGCCTGTTTTCAAGTCTGAGTGTTATTTTTTCAAATTATCGTCATACTGTCTAACCGGGATACTCGGGACGACGCGGTCAGTTCCTACAAGTTACATTGGTCCCGTGCGAGGTGTTCGTGCCTCCTACGGGGTCGTTTCGGGGCTGGTTTGGGTTTTCACCCTTTAACGACCTGTTTTCAAGTTTAAGTGTGATTTTCGCAAATTATCGTCATACTCTCAAACCGGGATACCCGGGACTACGCAGTCAGTTCCTACAAGTTACATTGGTCCCGTGCGAGGTGTTCGTGCCTCCTACGGGGTCGTTTGGGGGCTGGTTTGGGTTTTCACCCATTAACGGCCTGTTTTCAAGTCTAAGTGTGATTTTTGCAAATTATCATCATAATCTCAAACCGGGAGACCCGGGACAACGCGGTCAGTTCCTACAAGTTACATTGGTCCCGTGCGAGGTGTTCGTGCCTCCTACGGGGTTGTTTGGGGGCTGGTTTGGGTTTTCACCCTTTAACGGCCTGTTTTCAAGTCTAAGTGTGATTTTTTGAAATTATCGTCATACTCTCTAACCGGAAGACCCGGGACGATGCGGTCAGTTCCTACAAGTTACATTGGCCCGTGCGAGGTGTTCGTGCCTCCTACGGGGTCGTTTGGGAGCTGGTTTGGGTTTTCGCGCCTTCACGGCCTGTTTTCAAGTATAAGTGTGATTTTCGCAAATTATCGTCATACTCTCAATCCCGGGATACCCGGGACTACGCAGTCAGTTCCTACAAGTTACATTGGTCCCGTACGAGGTGTTCGTGCCTCCTACGGAGTCGTTTGGGTGCTGGTTTGGGTTTTCACCCATTAACGACCTGTTTACAAGTCTAAGTGTGATTTTTGCAAATTATCGTCATACTCTCTAACCGGAAGACCCGGGACGACGCGGTCAGTTCCTACAAGTTACATTGGTCCCGTGCGAGGTGTTTGTGCCTCCTACGGGGTCGTTTGGGGGCTGGTTTGGGTTTTCACCCTTTAACGGCCTGTTTTCAAGTCTAAGTGTGATTTTCGCAAATTATCGTCACACTCTCATACCGGGAGACCCGGGATTACGCGGTCAGTTCCTACAAGTTACATTAGTCCCGTGCGAGGTGTTCGTGCCTCCTATGGGGTCGTTTGGGGCTGGTTTTGGTTTTCACCCTTTGACGGCCCGTTTTTAAGTCTAAGTGTGATTTTTGCAAATTATCATCATACTCTCAAAAGGGGTGACCCGGGACAACGCGGTTAGTTCCTACAAGTTACATTGGTCCCGTGCGAGGTGTTCGTGCCTCATACAGGGTCGTTTGGGTGCTGGTTTGGGTTTTCACCCTTTAACGGCTTGTTTTCAAGTCTAAGTGTGATTTTCGCAAATTATCGTCATACTCTCAAACCGGGAGACCCGGGACTACGCGGTCAGTTCCTACAAGTTACATTGGTCCCGTGCGAGGTGTTCGTGCCTCCTACGGAGTCGTTTGAGGGCTGGTATTGGTTTTCACCCTTTAACGGCCTGTTTTCAAGTCTAAGTGTGACTTTTGCAAATTATCGCCACACTCTCAAACCGAGAGACCCGGGACTACGCGGTCAGTTCCTACAAGTTACATTGGTCCCGTGCGAGGTGTTCGCGCCTCCTACGGGGTCGTTTGGGGGCTGGTTTGTGGTTTCACCCATTAACGGCCTGTTTTCAAGTTTAAGTGTGATTTTCGTAAATTATCGTCATACTCTCAAATCGGGATACCCGGGACTACGCAGTCAGTTCCAAGTTATATTGGTCCCGTGCGAGGTGTTCGTGCTTTCTACGGGGTCGTTTGGGGGCTGGTTTGGGTTTTCACCCTTTAACGGCCTGTTTTCAAGTTTAAGTGTGATTTTCGCAAATTATCATCATACTCTCAAACCGAGATACCCGGTACTACGCACTCAGTTCCTACAAGTTACATTGGTCCCGTGCGAGGTGTTCGTGCCTCCTACGGGGTCGTTTGGGTGCTGGTTTCGGTTTTCACCCATTAACGGCCTGTTTTCAAGTCTAAGTGTGATTTTTGCAAATTATCGTCATACCCTCTAACCGGAAGACCCGGGACGACGCGGTCAATTCCTACAAGTTACATTGGTCCCGTGCGAGGTGTTCGTGCCTCCTACGGGGTCGTTTGGGGGCTGGTTTTGGTTTTCACCCTTTAACGGCCTGTTTTCGAGTCTAAGTGTGATTTTCGCAAATTATCGTCACACTCTCATACCGGGAGACCCGGGATTACGCGGTCAGTTGCTACAAGTTACATTAGTCCCGTGCGAGGTGTTCGTGCCTCCTATGGGGTCGTTTGGGGGCTGGTTTGGGTTTTCACCCTTTAACGGTCTGTTTTCAAGTCTAAGTGTGATTTTTGCAAATTATCATCATACTCTCAAACGGGGAGACCCGGGACAACGCGGTTAGTTCCTACAGGTTACATTGGTCCCGTGCGAGGTGTCCGTGCCTCATACGGGGTCGTTTGCGGGCTGGTATGGGTTTTCACCCTTTAACGGCCTGTTTTCAAGTCTAAGTGTGATTTTCACAAATTATCGTCATACTCTCAAACCGAGAGACCAGGGACTACGCGGTCAGTTCCTACAAGTTACATTGGTCCCGTGCGAGGTGTCCGTGCCTCCTTTGGGGTCGTTTGGGGGCTGGTTTGGGTTTTTACACTTTAACGGCCTGTTTTCAGCTCTAAGTGTGATTTTCGCAAATTATCATCATACTCTCAAACCGGGAGACTCGGGACAACGCAATTAGTTCCTACAAGTTACAATGGTCCCGTGCGAGGTGTTCGTGCCTCCTACGGGGTCGTATGGGGGCTGGTTTGGGTTTTCACCCTTTAACGGCTTGTTTTCAAGTCTAAGTGTGATTTTCGCAAATTATCGTCATACTCTCAAACCGGGAGACCCGGGACTACGCAGTCAGTTCCTACAAGTTACATTGGTCCCGTGCGAGGTGTTCGTGCCTCCTACGGGGTCGTTTGGGGGCTGGTTTGGGTTTTCGCCCATTAACGGCCTATTTTCAGGTCTAAGTGTGATTTTCTCAAATTATCGTCATACTCCCTAACCGAGAGACCCGGGACTACGCGGTCACTTCCTACAAGTTATAATGGTCCCGTCCGAGGTGTTCGTGCCTCCTACGGGGTCGTTTGGGGGCTGGTTTGGGTTTTCACCCTTTAACGACCTGTTTTCAGGTCTAAGTTTTATTTTCGCAAATTATCGTCATACTCTCTAACCGGGAGACCCGGGACTACGCAGTCAGTTCCTACAAGCTACATTGGTCCCGTGCGAGGTGTTCGTGCCTCCTACGGGGTCGTTTGGATGCTGGTTTGGGTTTTCACCCTTTAACGGCCTGTTTTCAAGTCTAAGTGTGATTTTCACAAATTATCGTCATACTCTCAAACCGAGAGACCCGGGACTACGCGGTCAGTTCCTACAAGTTAAATTGGTCCCGTGCGAGGTGTTCGTGCCTCCTACGGGTCGTTTGGGGGCTGGTTTGGGTTTTCACCCTTTAACGGCCGGTTTTCAAGTCTAAGTGTGATTTTTGCAAATTATCGTCACACTCTCATACCGGGAGACCCGGGATTACGCGGTCAGTTCCAACAAGTTATATTGGTCCCGTGCGAGGTGTTCGTGCCTCCTACGGGGTCGTTTGGGGACTGGTTTGGGTTTTCACCCTTTAACGGCCTATTTTCAAGTCTAAGTGTGATTTTTGCAAATTATCATCATACTCTCAAATCGGGAGACCCGGGACAACGCGGTCAGTTCCTACAAGTTACATTAGTCCCGTGCGAGGTGTTCGTGCCTCCTATGGGGTCGTTTGGGGGTTGGTTTTTGTTTTCACCCTTTAACGGCCTGTTTTCAAGTCTAAGTGTGATTTTTGCAAATTATAATCATACTCTCAAACGGGGAGACCCGGGACAACGCGATCAGTTCCTAAAAGTTCCATTGGTCCCGTGCCAGGTGTTCGTGCTCCTACGGGGTCGTTTGGGGGCTCGTTTGGGTTTTCACCCTTTAACGGCCTGTTTTCAAGTTTAAGTGTGATTTTCACAAATTATCGTCATACTCTCAAACCGGGACACCCGGGACTACGCAGTCAGTTCCTACATTTTACATTGGTCCCGTGCGAGGTGTTCGGGCTTCCTACGCGGTCGTTTGGGGGCTGGTTTGGGTTTTCACCCTTTAACAGCCTGTTTTCAAGTTGAAGTGTGATTTTCGCAAATTATCCTCATACTCTCAAACCGGGATACCCAGGACTACGCACTCAGTTCCTACAAGTTACATTGGTCCCGTGCGAGGTGTTCGTGCCTCCTACGGGCTCGTTTGGGTGCTGGTTTGGGTTTTCACCCATTAACGGCCTGTTTTCAAGTCTAAGTGTGATTTTTGAAAATTATCATCATACTCTCTAACCGGAAGACCCGGGATGACGCGGTCAGTTCCTACAAGTTACATTGGTCCCGTGCGAGGTGTTCGTGCCTCCTAAGGGGTCGTTTGGGGGCTGGTTTGGGTTTTCACCCTTTAACGGCCTGTTTTCAAGTCTAAGTGTGATTTTCGCAAATTATCATCACACTCTCATACCGGGAGACCCGGGATTACGCGGTCAGTTGCTACAAGTTACATTAGTCCCGTGCGAGGTGTTCGTGCCTCCTATGGGGTCGTTTGGGGGCTGGTTTGGGTTTTCACCCTATAACGGTATGTTTTCAACTCTAAGTGTGATTTTTGTAAATTATCATCATACTCTCAAACGGGGAGACCCGAGACAACGCGGTTACTTCCTACAAGTTACATTGGTCCCGTGCGAGGTGTCCGTGCCTCATACGGGGTTGTTTGGGTGCTGGTTTGGGTTTTAACCCTTTAACGGCCTGTTTTCAAGTCTAAGTGTGATTTTCACAAATTATCGTCATACTCTCAAACCGAGAGACCCGGGACTACGCGGTCAGTTCCTACAAGTTACATTGGTCCCGTGCGAGGTGTTCGTGCCTCCTTTGGGGTCGTTTGGGGGCTGGTTTGGGTTTTTACCCTTTAACGACCTGTTTTCAGCTCTAAGTGTGATTTTCGCAAATTATCATCATTCTCTCAAACGGGGAGACCCGGGACAACGCGGTCAGTTCCTACAAGCTACATTGGTCCCGTGCGAGGTGTTCGTGCCTCCTACGGGGTCGTTTCGGGGCCGGTTTGGATTTTCACCCATTAACGGCCTGTTTTCAAGTCTAAGTGTGATTTTAACAACTTATCGTCATACTCTCAAACCGGGAGACCCGGGACTAAACGGCCTGTTTTCAAGTCAAAGTGTTGTTTTTGCAAATTATCATCATACTCTCAAACCGGGAGATCGGGGACAAAGCGATTAGTTTCTACAAGTTACATTGGTCCCGTGCGAGTTGTTTGTGCCTCCTACGGGGTCGTTTCGGGACTGGTTTGGGTTTTCACCCTTTAACGGTTTGTTTTCAAGTCTAAGTGTGATTTTCGCAAATTATCATCATACTCTCAAACCGAGAGACCCGGGACAACGCGATTAGTTCCTACAAGTTACAATGGTCCCGTGCGAGGTGTTCGTGCCTCCTACGGGGTCGTATGGGGGCTAGTTTGGGTTTTCACCCATTAACGGCCTGTTTTCAAGTCTAAGTGTGATTTTTGCAAATTATCATCATACTCTCTAACCGGAAGACCCGGGATGACGCGGTCAGTTCCTACAAGTTACATTGGTCCCGTGCGAGGTGTTCGTGCCTCCTACGGGGTCGTTTGGGGGCTGGTTTGGGTTTTCACCCTTTAACGACCTGTTTTCAAGTCTAAGTGTGATTTTCGCAAATTATCATCACACTCTCATACCGGGAGACCCGGGATTACGCGGTCAGTTGCTACAAGTTACATTAGTCCCGTGCGAGGTGTTCGTGCCTCCTATGGGGTCGTTTCGGGGCTGGTTTGGGTTTTCACCCTATAACGGTATGTTTTCAACTCTAAGTGTGATTTTTGTAAATTATCATCATACTCTCAAACGGGGAGACCCGAGACAACGCGGTTACTTCCTACAAGTTACATTGGTCCCATGCGAGGTGTCCGTGCCTCATACGGGGTCGTTTGGGTGCTGGTTTGGGTTTTAACCCTTTAACGGCCTGTTTTCAAGTCTAAGTGTGATTTTCATAAATTATCGCCATACTCTCAAACCGAGAGACCCGGGACTATGCGGTCAGTTCCTACAAGTTACATTGGTCCCGTGCGAGGTGTCCGTGCCTCCTTTGGGGTCGTTTGGGGGCTGGTTTGGGTTTTTACCCTTTAACGACCTGTTTTCAGCTCTAAGTGTGATTTTCGCAAATTATCATCATTCTCTCAAACGGGGAGACCCGGGACAACGCGGTCAGTTCCTACAAGCTACATTGGTCCCGTGCGAGGTGTTCGTGCCTCCTACGGGGTCGTTTCGGGGCCGGTTTGGATTTTCACCCATTAACGGCCTGTTTTCAAGTCTAAGTGTGATTTTAACAACTTATCGTCATACTCTCAAACCGGGAGACCCGGGACTAAACGGCCTGTTTTCAAGTCTAAGTGTTGTTTTTACAAATTATCATCATACTCTCAAACCGGGAGATCGGGGACAAAGCGATTAGTTTCTACAAGTTACGTTGGTCCCGTGCGAGTTGTTCGTGCCTCCTACGGGGTCGTTTCGGGACTGGTTTGGGTTTTCACCCTTTAACGGCTTGTTTTCAAGTCTAAGTGTGATTTTCGCAAATTATCGTCATACTCTCAAACCGAGAGACCCGGGACAACGCGATTAGTTCCTACAAGTTACAATGGTCCCGTGCGAGGTGTTCGTGCCTCCTACGGGGTCGTATGGGGGCTAGTTTGGGTTTTCACCCTTTAACGACTTGTTTTCAAGTCTAAGTGTGATTTTCACAAAATTATCGTCATACTCTCAAACCGGGAGACCCGGGACTACGCAGTCAGTTCCTACAAGTTACATTTGTCCCGTGCGAGGTGTTCGTGCCTCCTACGGGGTCGTTTGGGGGCTGGTTTGGGTTTTCGCCCATTAACTGCCTGTTTTCAAGTCTAAGTGTGATTTTCGCAAATTATCGTCATACTCCCTAACCGGGAGACCTGGGACTACGTGGTCAGTTCCTACAAGTTATAATGGTCCCGTCCGAGGTGTTTGTGCCTCCTACGGGTTCGTTTGGGGACTGGTTTGGGTTTTCACCTTTTAACGGCCTGTTTTCAGGTCTAAGTGTTATTTTCGCAAATTATCGTCATACTCTCTAACCGGGAGACCCGGGACTACGCGGTCAGTTCCTACAAGCTACTTGGTCCCGTGCGAGGTGTTCGTGCCTCCTACGGGGTCGTTTGGGTGTTGGTTTGGGTTTTCACCCTTTAACGGCCTGTTTTCAAGTCTAAGTGTGATTTTCACAAATTATCGTCATACTCTCAAACCGGGAGACCCGGGACAATGCGATTAGTTCCTACAAGTTACAATGGTCCCGTGCGAGGTGTTCGTGCCTCCTACGGGGTCGTATGGGGGCTAGTTTGGGTTTTCACCCTTTAACGGCATGTTTTCAAGTCTAATGTGATTTTTGCAAATTATCATCATACTCTCAAACCGGGAGACCCGGGACTACGCAATCAGTTCCTACAAGTTACATTAGTCCCGTGCGAGGTGTTCGTGCCTCCAACGGGGTCGTTTGGGGGCTGGTTCGGGTTTTCACCCTTTAACGGCCTGTTTTCAAGTCTAAGTGTTATTTTTTCTAATTATCGTCATACTCTCTAATCGGGAGACCCGGGACGATGCGGTCAGTTCTTAAAAGTTACATTGGTCCCGTGCGAGGTGTTCGTGCCTCCTATGGGGTCGTTTGGGGTTTTCTTTGGGTTTTCACCCTTTAACGGCCTGTTTTCAAGTTTAAGTGTGATTTTTGCAAATTATCGTCATACTCTCAAACCGGGATACCCGGGACTACGCAGTCAGTTCCTACAAGTTACATTGGTCCCGTGCGAGCTCTTCGTGCCTCCTACGGGGTCGTTTGGGAGCTGATTTGGGTTTTCATCCATTAACGGCCTGTTTTCAAGTCTAAGTGTGATTTTTGCAAATTATCGTCATAATCTCGAACCGGGAGACCCGGGACAACGCGGTCAGTTCCTACAAGTCACATTGGTCCCGTGCGAGGTGTTCGTGCCTCCTAGGGGGTCGTTTGGGGGCGGGTTTGGGTTTTCACCCTTTAACGGCCTATTTTCAAGTCTAAGTGTGATTTTTGCAAATTAGCGTCATGCTCTCTAACCGGAAGACCCGGGACGACGCAGTCAGTTCCTACAAGTTACATTGGTCCCGTGCGAGGTGTTCGTGCCTCCTACGGGGTCGTTTGGGTTTTCACCCTTTAACGGCCAATTTTCAAGTTTAAGTGTGATTTTTGCAAATTATCGTCAAACTCTTAAACCGGGATACCCGGGACTAAGCAGTCAGTTCCTACAAGTTACATTGGTCCCGTGCGAGGTGTTCGTACCTCCTACGGGGTCGTTT